>CM061526.1:36439891-37696759 GCA_030068015.2 Neoceratitis asiatica | reverse complement strand
TTACTGGTGATCTGAAGTTATTTAATAATCTCACTGGGATGCGTCCATTCTCTTGTGTCTGACCCAGGGTTTTACCAATTAGTACGTACGGTGTAGAATTTTGTGCTGCATCGACAACCCACAATTTGTTTGTCCCACAATCTCCATCAATTTTCGCACAAACAAATGCTTCTGACTTTGGTGGAATCAGTTCGGTTCCTTCTTGGACCACTTGCTTGCTGCTGTATATGTTCTTATACTCCATCATTTTGTTATTCAAGTCGATATTAATATCTTGATCCATCAAGAAGTCCACTCCTATGATTGCCTCATCTACAATCTGCGCGACCATAAAGCTGTGTAATACCGTCACATTCCCTATTGTGACCTCATATGTTACTTCTCCCACCACTTGGGTGTCATTGCCAGTCGCTATTTTCAATCTTGCTCCAAGTAATGGTCTCACTTCTTTAGCGATCCACCAATAGTAATGTTGTTCGTTTTTCTACCAATTTGCGAGACGGAGATTATGGGCCATTCAATTGCAGGAGCCAGAATACGCCCCTTTAGACTGGCTCATTTTGGTTTAACGACTGTGAAGTTGATGGTTCATCTTCCTCAGCCTTTCGTTTTCGCTGTACTTCCTCTCTGCTGTAACCCGTGTTGCATTCGCGTGCGAAGTGACCAGGCTTTCCACATTTAAAGCATTTTCCAGCTTGAATCTTGACACCAGAACGATTCATTCCTTCTATCGACTTCAGAGTTCTCAATATTTCGGCCATCACCCTCCACTTTATTGACTTTGTATGCTGGTCTGCTTATGAGTGCCGCCGTTTCACGTGTTTGAGCATACGCAACTGTTTCAGCGAATGTCAACTTTGGATTCGCATATGCCTCTCGCTTGGTATAAATGTCTTTTATTCCGCTGACGAATTTTTGTATTTTAACCCTTTCGAGATGCTCAACCGATGCGTCTCCAATGGCTAAATGAGCCAATCTCTCATTTTTCGAAGCATATTCCTGTAGAGATTCGTTGGGTTTTTGGTCGCGCTTTTCTATCTCCATCTGGTAAATCTGTCTCCTGTGTTCGCTACCATAGCGTCTTTCCAGGCCTCGCATCAATCCGTCGTAATCCTTTCTCTCATATTCGGGTATAGTTTGCAAAAATAGTTTGCCGCAGGTCCTCCCAACGCAACGAATACTGCAGCAGATTTTTCCTCTATGCTCCATTTATTTGTTTCAGCCGACTTCTCAAACTGGAACTTGGAAAGGAATTTTACCGGCAAAGGATGGTGTTTTTACCTTGGGAGCGTTCACTGAAGTGGTCGGACGATTTAACTGCAAATCCCGGAAATGACCTTTCAATTAGCTCCTCTATCTATCTTGCCGTTCTTCGATTCTGTGCTGCCTTTCCTTAAGTTCAGCATTGTCTTTCACCAGATTTTGCTTTATTTGAGCGATATTTCCTTCTAAGGATGATGTCTGCTCCCTTTGTTCAAGCATTTGTGTATCCAATTTTTGTGAGATGCTGGCTTTAATTGCAGACATGTTTTGTGAATTACGGGCAGCCTGTGTATCCATCTTTTGTGATATCTTGGCATCCTGTTCATCCAACTTTTGTGTCATGTTGGCATTGATTTGTGACATGTAGATGAATCTTACTTGAGGGCTGCTGCTGCATGTCCTTCGTATTGGCTCAAGTCGATGCCTTCGACTTCCATTTGCTTCTCTCAGCCGTGATTGTAGCTCTGCCTTATTTCCAGTTGTAGACAATCCTCGCTTTGCCAAGTCGATGCCTTCGACTTCCATTGCTTCTCTCAGCCGTGATTGCAGCTCTGTCATCGTCAAATCCTGAATCTTGACCATTCCTCAACTATTATCCTTTGGGATTTATTTAACAATCCCACTTCTGACACCAATTGTTACAAGATTGTAACAATTCAGCAAGATGCTGAATCAACCTCGATGATTTCCCAAATCCTTCGGGTACGACCACTGGATAGTTAAATAAAAGTCATCAACTTTATTTTCAGTTTCTTTATCTATAAAGAATTTATTTTATCCTTTATTACTCAGTAATTTACAAGGATGGGGCCATATGTAGAAGTTCACGCAAGTGAGGAAAGCTTCTGACTGCCATTCACCTGGGAGTGGCCAGAAACGATTCTTTTACATATGGTTCAAGCAGCTCACGACTTCCGGTTTTAGACCAAGTATCCTCTGGGTAGCCAACAAACATCCGTTTGGAGGCGAGCTAAAGTGAGAAAGTGAATCCCCTGCGGTTGTGCGTAGGGTTTGAAACCCACCACATAAAAACTATACTCCAATGAAAAATCAACAAATGCCTCGGATGAGAGACCCCCTTTTGATGACGACCCCCGCAAACGTTTAAAGGATCATAATTTGAGGACATGCACCTGGAATGTCCGGTCCCTTAATTGGGAAGGTGCCGCCGCCCAGCTGGTTGATGTCCTCGTAAGACTAAAAGCTGGCATCACCCCCGTCCAAGAAATGCGATGGACGGGACAAGGACGGAAGAAGGTGGGTCCTTGTGATTTCTATTACAGCGGCCATTTAAAGGTGCGCAAATTTGGTGTTGGGTTTGTGGTGGAAGAGAGGCTTCGTCGCCGAGTCCTGGTATTCACCCCGGTGGATGAACGTCCAGCCGCAATTCGCATCAAAGCGAACTTCTTCAACATATCGTTAATTTGCGCCCACGCCACGACTGAAGAGAAGAATGATGTGACCAAAGATTCTTTCTATGAGAGCCTAGAACGTACTTATGAGCGCTGCCCCCGCCACGATGTCAAAATTGTCCTAGGCGATTTCAACGCCAGAGTGGGCAAAGAAGGTATTTTTGGCGCAACAATCGGAAAATTCAGCCTCCACGGCGAAACATTCCCAAACGGGCTGGGACTGTAGTACCACATTCCAGCTTACGAAAATTCATCAAGCTACATGGCTGTCACCAGATCGTAAAACACGCAACCGAATCGATCACGTTGGGATAGACGGAAGACATGTATCCAGTGTTCTAGACGTGCGTACGTTTCGAGGGTCAAATATCAACTCGGATCATTATCTTGTAGCAGCAAAAATATGCACTCGGCTCTGTGTGGCAAAGAACGCCCGTCAACAAACACAAGGAAGGTTTGACAGACAGCCACCAAGTTTTCTACTCGTCTTGCACACCTGCTCTCTGGGAGCACTCATCAGCGACTCGATATAAGGGAGCTGTGGAGCGAAATAGCGAATTCCTTGCGTACCGCTGATTAGGAAACTATTGGTTTTCAACAGTACCAGAAAAACAGCTGGTACGATGAGGAATGTCGAACTGCAGTAGAGAGAAAACAGACTGCCTACCTCGCACCTTTGCGATCGACTACAACACGTGCGGGGTGGCGAAAGCTGAAGAGGGATACGAGACGCATTTTCAGACTGAAAAAGAAAAAAGCCGAAATGCGTGAGTATGAAGAGCTTGAGAAGCTGGCCGACAAGGGTAATGCTCGAAAATTCTATGAGAAGATGCGGCGACTTACAGAAGGTTTCAAGACCGGAGCAAACACATGTAAAGACCATGAAGGTAACCTGGGAACAGATGTCCAGAGTATACTTAGTGTATGGAGGGAACACTTCTCCGGAGATGGCAAACCCGAAACCCCTATCGATGACGATGGTATAGAAGTGCCGTCACCCAACTATGAAGAAGTTCGAATACCGATTGCCCGCTTAAAAAGTAACGAAGCGGCGTGAGCCGATGGCTTACCGGCAGAACTATTCAAATACGGCGACGAAGAGCTGACAGGAGCAGGCATCAACTTCTTTGCAGAATATTGTCGGACGAAAGCATGCCTGACGAATGGAACCTAAGTGTGCTCTGCCCAGTCCAAAAAAGGAGACCCCACGGTCTGGGCCGATTATCGTGGGATAAGTCTCATTAATATCGCATGTAAGGTCCTATCTAGCGTATTGTGTGAAAGACTAAATCCCACCGTCAACAAACTGATCAGACCTTATCAGTGTGGCTTTATACCCGGTAAATCCACCATATACGAAAAGAATCGACACACACCACCTTTATATCGATTTTAAAGCTGCCTTCGACAGCACGATAAGGAAATGCCTCTACGCCGCTATGTCTGGGTCTGGTAGTGAACGAGGGCAAACGAAATATCTCCTGTCATCAAATAAACAGTCATCGCACTCGCGACTTGGCTCCCACGTCACTGTTGACAGTCACAACCTCGAAATCGTAGATAATTTCGTGTATCTGGGAACTAGAATTAACAACAACAACAATATCAGCCTTGAAATCCAACGCAGAGTCACTCTTACCAACAGGTGCTACTTTGGACTGAGTAGGCAATTGAAAAGTAAAGTCTTCTCTCGACGAACCAAAACCAAACTCTACAAGTCGCCCATCATTCCCGTCCTGACATATAGTGCAGAAGCCTGGTTGATGTCTACATCCGATGAGAGGGCTTTAGGAGTTTTCGAGAGAAAAGTTTTGAAAGCGGTGGATGAAAGCACTCCAGCTTTGAGAGTATTCGATGGAGTACCCGCTGGCGGAAGTAGAGAGCGACCTGGTATCACTTGGTATTTCTAACTGGCGCCAAGCAGCAAAAAGAAGAAACGAGTGGCGCACTATTGTTGACGAGGCTATAATCGCGTAAGCGGTGCCTACGCCAAAGAAGAAGAAGAATTCGCAATTCACTTGTTTTACAACTTGCATAATGTTATATTTCTTATTACTTCACTGTAGTGTAATCCCCAACGCGTTTAATTTACGACAGATTTGCTTTGAAGTCGTGTGTCACTCTTATATACCTGTCGGCTGCTCGCAACGAAAGCCTCGAATCGTTCTCGATAACGAATGTTCTCTTTCTACGCTCTTGAACATACCAGTTATCGGCTTCTCTCTTTCAACTGACATTCGCTTCGAATTTTCGTCAGAATATTGTGGCGAAAATGCGAAGCGAATGACAGATGAAAGAGAGGAGCCGACAACTGGCATCTTCTAGAGCGTACGAGACGATTATCATAACCGAGACGATTATCGTAAAGACGAGATTATTCCGGGGGTTTCGTTTTCAAGCAACAAACAAGTATATAAGGGCGACATACGGCTGCAAAAAGAATCAGTCGTGAATTAAAAGCGTTGGAGGTTACATTACATTGAAGTAATAAAAACAGTACATTGTGAAAGTTATATACAAGTGATTGTAAATAGTAAAGTAAATTGTAATTGAATTGTGAATTACTGAGTAATCAAAAGGACATTAATTAAATTCTTTATAAATAAAGAAACTGCAAATTAAGTTGGCGATTTTATTTAACAATCCAGAGATCGTACCTGAAGGATTTGGGAAATCATCGAGGTTAATCAGTAAGATCGTAACAATATTGTTACGATTTTGTTATATAAATTCGAATGTCGCAAACTATGTTTGCAGGTTTTTAATTATAAAGTCTACTCAATGTTCTTTCATTACTCAATGACTAACAATTCACTGCACTATTCACAATGTACTATTATTACTTCACAGTAAAGTTATCAACAACGCATTCACTTCAGAACTGACTGACTCTGCTGTTTTGTTTCGCCCTTATATATTGAATCGATTGTTCGCTACTGCTGCCTGGAATGATTGATTTTTTCTCGTTAACGAACTCTCTATTTAACGCTCTAGAACATACCAGTTATCGGCTTCTCTCCTTCATTTGATATTCGCCCGACTTTTTCGCCACAATGTAGCCACAATCGAAAATTATTAGATGCAACACTGTCCAGTACACGAGTAGAATAGAAGAATAATAAAGAAATATAGTTGCCTGGAAAATCGTTGGGAAATTGTGTTAGAAACCTATGTAACATTCTTCTTAATATTTTGTTATTTCAATGTTCGAAATAAATTTTTGTTCAAATGGAAGAGGTAATCAAAATAAAGTTTCACGAACACGTGGACTTACGTTAACATTTTTTCAAGCATTGATTTTACTGAATTTCTTAGGTTGACATAGAAGCTGAAGATTTTTCTGAGCTGGAAGTTAGGCTTTATAGTAAAATTCATCATGAAATGATCGAATCACCTCGGAAAGACGAAATAGAGAATTACCAAGTGTATAACAAAATCCAAAAAAATGAAGAAAGCAGCGTAAAACGCATTTTTACTGAAAAAAGTATTGTAAACCCACCTGTAAAATCTTTTAGAATGTCCGACAAACGCTACTGGTCAAAGTGTATAAAAAGCTCAAAAGTAACTAATGTACTATCTACATCCACAAGAAGCTCTCGAAAAACGCAAACCAACAACAAAGACCAAGATGGTGGTGTATAAGAAGAAGTAATATTAAAATCTTTTATTTATTTAACTTTTATTTCAGAAAAAAATACCAATAATGTGTTTGCCGATGGAAGTCTGCAAGTCTACAGGGAGAGCAAAAGTAGTGGGAATGTTGTTTCGGAAAAAGGAACACAATACACTAAAGGTATAAAAGACGAAAGCAGTGCTCTGCGCATAAATCTTGCTGAAGTTTTATTAAACTCGGAAACAAAATTAAAAGAAAACATACAAAATGTTCAACACGTTGCGCGAATTAACCCATTTATGCAACAGGAAAGTAAGTTACAAAAAGTCATACAAGTTAAAGCAAAAAAACAAAAGTCTAAAAGAGTTCGAAATAAAAAGTGTAAAGAACTTCCGCAGAAGCAATCCATTGTGGTTGATTCTTCGTCCAACGAAGAAGGTAGCACAAATAGTTATGATGATGATGTAGTTTTAATACCAGCAAAGCCACCACCAACTATCACAGTTTCAGACAGTGACAACGAGAGTAGTCGATTAGAAACGAGCAGGCCCCAATTGGAAGAAGAAAATGCAATGGATGCCTCAGATGTTACATTAGATAGCAAATATAATCCGATTGACTTCATAAAGCCAAATGATATACATAGTAGGATCACTTATGAGTCAATCGAAAAGCGCACTGACCGGGCGCCTAGTCGATGCACTTCACCATCCTCTGCATTATCATCAGATGACTTCATTGGACAGTCGGATCGCTGTAGATTACTAGAAGATAGTTGCATTGCGGATGACCAAGACTTAGTTCTTTTAACAGCGGATGTAGGAACCCTAATACAAAAAAAACAATATCAGTCTGTCCATGTAAACAAGCAGATAATTGAATCAAATGCTTCATCCGCCGAGGATGTAATGTGTACAGCTGAGTTCTCTGCGCATTTATCAAATTCTATTGGTTTAAATGAAACCCAGCGTTATAATTCTTTGAAACAGCAGCAAAAATATCGTGTGGAACAATCGGAGTTCAGAGCATTGGATGTTTATGAAAGCGAATCTGATATAGCAGATAGTGAATACTCTAAGGGCAATGGCCGCAACAAAACAATAGTGAATGCTATTTGCAGCAGCTCAGAAGCTGATGAAGTTCAGAAAACTCAATGTAACCAAAAGATTAAAAGATTCAGCAAACAAAGAAACTTTAGTAGTAAACGCATTTCTGATAGACGTTACAATAATACAAGCACAGATGACGAAGACAATGGCGTGTCTACTACTTCAGTTCCTTTTATTCTACGAGGCTCGGCTGTTGAACGATACAGGAAAAAGCGCACGCGTTCACATTCTTTAAGTCTCCGCCGGGTTTCAACTAGTGCTGACGATATGACGAGCAATATGTCTGACTCGGAATTCATAGCAACATTGAATAGCTTAGTACAAGTGTGTAAAGATGCGCCAAATAAAGAAACGGACGAAAATAGTAATGAAGGAAATAACTGGGAAAAAGATGTAAACAAATTACTTGTTCAAGAACAAGAACCAATATCTGAAGCTGCACCAAAGAATGAAACTGAGAATAAAAATTTACGACCTGCGCAATATCAATTAGAAGCAGTGCCAGACGAAGCTATAACAGGGCTAGATAGAATTTTTGCTTCTATTGATAATTTGGCTCAGCCAGAAGAAGAAAAGAAAGCAAAAGATATCGAAAATTGTTCAGAAGATGATGTTGAAGTTCTAAATCCGGCATCACCTACAGTAAATGATGTAGAATCTTCTGATAATCATAACATTTTGCCGATTCGATATATTGTCTATAATGACAATAATGCAAATTCTGGTGGAGTAGGTTGGAATGAGGAAATGTTAAAATTTTATGATTTATCTTGGCACGGAGAACGATTTACACTCGTTGGAGTTCAAAATAGAATGGAAAGTAAGTAAACGTAAGTTTTAAATAAAGGGTGATCCATTTCGAGGTAATATACTTTTCTAAAGAAAAAAAAACAAAGAAAATTAAAATTTAATGGGGAATGTTTATTATCCTTCGAAAGAACATTCTGTGCCATTTATTTTTTGAAGATCATCTCTCAAATGTTGGCCGCGGCTGCGCTCAGATGGTCCATCCGGCGAGTCCAATTTTCGATGACTCGTTCGAGCATTTCGACTGGTAACTGGCAAATAACACGCGTGATGTTTTGCTCCAGGGCCTGAATCGAAGCGGGATTGTCCGCATGGACTTCAGACTTTACACATCCCTACAGAAAAAGGGCCCAAAACGTGAAATTATTTGCTCACCGAAGTGCTCTCAATAAATCCATTGATTAATGCGATGTGTGGAAAGTGGCGCCGTCTTATTGAAATTAAAACTATATGTCGCGGAGATCACGAGCTTCAATTTCAGGTATCAAATAGTCGGTAATGTCGCGATAACGGTCGGCATTAACGTTTACGTTCTCACTGTCATCATTTTTGAAGAAATATGGACCGTTGATTCCACCGGCCGACAAACCACACCAAACCGTTGTTTTTCCTATATTAAATGGCAGCTCTTGAATCTCTTCAGGTTGCTCTTCGTTCCAAATGCGGTAATTTTGCTTGTTTACATATCCATGGGCATCATCGCTGAACAAAATTTATCTTATTTCGAATCTTGGAACTTTTCAAGAGCTTATAGAGAAAAGCGATGTCGCTTGAGAAGGTCGGCTTCAGTTCTTGCACAAGCTGTATTTTGTATACTTTCAATTTAAGATCTCGACGTAAAATACGCCAAATCGTTCCATACGTCTGTCCGAGGCGCTGCGCCGAATGGACTCTCCGCGGTCTTCGTGTACACTCAGCTACGGCCACTGTATTTTCTTCAGTGCGTGCTCGGCGTGGTCTATTCGGTCGAATATTATCCAATAATGAATGCCGGGTCTTAAGATGGGT
This sequence comes from Neoceratitis asiatica, assembly GCA_030068015.2. Taxonomy (NCBI): domain Eukaryota; kingdom Metazoa; phylum Arthropoda; class Insecta; order Diptera; family Tephritidae; genus Neoceratitis; species Neoceratitis asiatica. Next base: position 37,687,547 of record CM061526.1, on the reverse strand, counting down.
AATGGTGCTGCGAATAGTACGCTCAGTAAGCTTATGTTGACCATAAGATGAGCGAAGTGCGCGAAACACATTCTTTACAGAACGTTAGTTTTCGTAAAAAAGTTGAATGATTTGTAAACGCTGTTCAGGCGTAGGTCTTTTCACGATGAAATGCCAAACAATACTGAACAAAAATAACATGACAGCTTGACACGACTCACGCGTGATCTGTCAAAAAAGGCTATTGGAAAAACCTCTACTTGGATCACCCTTTAATACAAAAAAAAAGTCTGTTATGTCAATTTAATAACTTTTATTTTTTAAATATTCGCAGGTGACCGCAAATTATGGAAAATTACTTCCGAAGATAGGTTCCCCAAAACACGACCGTATAGCAATTTAAAATGCTTCAACTGCTGTGAATTTGGGCATAATCGCGCTAAATGTAGACGTCCAAAAAAAACACCTGTTTGTTACATGTGTGGAGAGAGCGGACATTTTGAACCACGTTGTCCAAATACGATGTGCCTTAGGGTATGTCGAATTATGTAATTACGTGATGACATATATCTGATTGTATCTATGTATATTTTCAGTGTGGAAATAAAACTCAAGTGTATACAAGAAGTTGCAATGCATGCACATTCCAAAACCGACTTATTTGCCCCATTTGCAAAGTACGTGGTCATTCGATTAATCTCTGTCCGGACAAATGGCGTCGTTACCATTCTACGGTAGGTTTTGAAAATACATGAAAACAAATTTGAAAATGAGAAGTATTCATTTCATAGACACAACCAAATGCCCATCCCGATAGCCGTTTAGAGTTAAATAAGCGAAAAATGTGTTGTATATGTGGCGGAATCGGCCATTTATCCGACACGTGTCGCAGTGTCTTACGTTTTATGGAATATCCAATTATTGTCAGTCATGTAAAGTCCCACCAAAAGTCATACAACGATATATTGCTTAAAACTCCTGGCATTGGACTTGCTCTTAACCTGCTTTATAGACCACGGGACACAGTTATTTTTCGCATGGCTAAGAAAACTGGATCCAATGGTTATTATGCACGTTTTTTGAAAGCCGTTGGATTAACCAGTTTGATAAAACGCAAGCGACCAAGTAGTTATCTTTCATCATCTGAAAAACCTGCAAAGCAAGCTCGAAACAACTCGGAGCAGTATGAGCCTACAGCAACAGAAGATGTACAACTCGGTTGCACTACAAATTGTGACATTTTTACAGGTGCAACTGGACCAAATCAGGTATAAAAAATAGTGGTTAAGATAAATAACAAAAATTACTGAAGCTCTTTACAAATTCAGGTACATGAAGTAAGTGGTAGTGTGGTATCGATAGAAGACACAGCACATGCACGACGAAATTCCTTAACTGAAGGGAAAATTAATGAAAACGGTACATATAAAAAAACAGGGGTTGAATTTGCAGCAAAAACACTATTAAGTGAAAATGAGTTCAAAATACCTAACGATATTACTATTACAACCACTTCAGAACAACCAATTCAAAACAAAGATGGTTTATCAGTGGACTCTGACTCAAATTATAGTTTCTCAGATCATTTTGAAGTCTCTCGAAGTGGTATTAGTATGGACCAAACTGCAATTGCAGACAAAGAAACTAAAGGGGAGGCAGCGTCTACAACTTTACCTGTTAAGCAGACTCGAGCGGTAAAACGAGTACGTGAAATGGAGCCTCTGCCCGATTTTATACCATTATCAAGTATCAGTGCTATGAACGTCAACGACAATCCAAATAATTTTGACCCCCAACCAGAACGGTTCGTTGTTGCAAACTCCGACGAAGAAAACGGTGAAGAAAAGGAAAAAGAGCAACAACAACAACAACAAAAAGAGCATAAAAAACCCTGTGAAGCGAAAATATATCTGACCAATTTCCACAGTAACTATTTATTGTCACCAGAGGGTCACAACTTTTTAGTACAAAAATCCAAAGATTGCAAAATTGAATCAAGGCTAGACTGGACGTCTGTTGGACATATATTGGTCATATTCGGATTTTCCGAAGATCAGGATAGATTTCACAAAGATTTGCTAGATAAATGTCAAGAATTAATGAATCAAATGAATGATAAACAGTTTAACGTTATTAAGGTACCAAAGAGAGTAGATGCGTTAATTCGTTTTCTACGTGAAAATATCTCCCAACTACAGAGCGATTTAGGCGATGTAAATGATTTACAAAAGCGTATTCAAAATTTGGAAAGGACGAATACCAAAGCTAATATGAAATTGGCAGACAAAAATCGCCGTTTGCTTAATATGATTTTACTGGGACAAGCTGGTCTCTGCGATGGAGACAAGCATTTGAGTAGACTTTTGGAAAACTTAAAATCTCTTATTAATGATTATGAAATTGAAAATATGGTCCCGCAGTCGCTGCGTGAAGAGATTGACTGCCACTCGAAGGTAATCTTTACGTCATATCGACATGATAATTATCCCGAACTTATTAAAACTTACAACAATTTGTCCAAAAATCAAAAAGTAACTTTAAGCATTGATCCCTTATTACTTGGACAAAAAATACTAGATACAAAACTGACAGCTGACCAGAAATCGAAACTTGAACAAAGCACAATGATGTCAACGCAACATGTCAATCATACAATAATTAAGAAAATATCTGACAACAACTTTCCTAAATCTTCTTATATTGTGAAAACTAAATTGACTGCTAAAAATAAGGACTTGTGTCAATCGTCGCTATTATCCCAAACGTGTGTATCAAATCCAAATACTGTAATGCCAAGCTCTACACATACTGCTAATATATTACAAAGCGTCGTCACAAAAGAGACATCCAATAAATCTACTGAAATTAACAGACAAAATGTAGTGATCCCTCCTTTTATTAATCCTGAAAAAAGATCCACAACCGTAACAAAGCTTAAAGAAGGTATTTTAAATAGGCACAAGGAATTGACACATTTAAAAATTAATAATACAACCGCATCAACTAGAAGTCCTCACACCTCAGCTATCGTCAAACGTGCACCCTCAAAGGGCCCTTCGGTATTTTGGTCCCGCGAAGCAATGCGCTATTTAGATGATTGCATTCAAATGTCTGAGTCGAATACCGAATTGTTGCAAAAACTTCAACGCATACAGTCAAAATCTGTAGAGGGGGCGCTCTCATACAATGATTACAGAGCTGTGATTAAATTACATGGTGCCATGGTAGGGATCTAAATTTAATAACTTGTGACTTGCTTTGCAATAAGCTAAAAGTACACGTAATCATTACAAGCATTTTTTCTTGTAAAGCTTTAGTATTCTTCTTGAACTGAAGGAAGAATATAGACTTAAGCACTCGAAAACATAAAAATTATACATGAACATGTATTTCAAACTTGTTTTATTTACATATGTATAAACACTACCAATTAGACGAAATAAACTAAACCCAAACTTTTGAACTAATGTAACGAGTTTCAAAAATAATGACTTTTGTTAAACATATTATACATAATTCTTTATTTCCTCTTTTCCTAAACTAATTTCAAAATTCCTGATACCGATAATCGGATCTAAAAATAGAATTCCAACGGCTTTACGCACCAGAGTTTTACCAGGACACGATCTGTCATTTTTTATACCTTTCATGTACATGAAATGATATATTAACTTTGGTCCAAAGAAGAAGAGATAGACCCACCGAAATTTATACCGATCGTATCAGAATGACTAGCTGCGTTGATTTAGCCATTTTCGTCTGTCTACGTCCCTCAATTTTTGAAATATTACAACGAAGCTTGGTAGGCAGATGTACCTATCAGAGAACGTAGAAGAACGAGAAGGACCAACACGGGTCGTTTGTCAAATCGTTTCGATTTTCCAATTAGGCAAGAACAGCAATAGGGAATTCACACCACGAAATCTCAAGGGAATTTCACCGCGCTTTAACAGTGATCTGGCAGAAATCATGCTCAAAATGAGAATGATTGTACATACATATGTAAAATGAGAAAATGCATGCAAAGTAAATGTAAAATTGATGGAGCCTATGCAAGATAAATGTAAGAATGCAGATGGTTATTATCAGAAATTTTGAACTTATAAAAGTTTGGTTTTTGGCTTTTAATAATTTTTAAATTTCATTAAATATTCCTAATATTTATAAAATCATATTTTTCCATATAACTACCAATTTGTTATATTTTACTAATAGTTTTTTTTAATGATAAATCATTTTAAAAATTTTATATTTTAATATATATTATTAATATTAAATAATTAATTATGTTTTAGGGCAAATACAAAAATAAATAAGGAAATCGAAATTCATTCATTCTTATCGACATGTGTATATACACAAATAAGCGTATTAAGAACAAGCACACATGCTCATATCCATACGTATGTACATATGTACACATTTATTCGAACCATTGTACAGGTCTACTGTACAGGTAGGGCTGTACGATGCACAAACCGAAGCAGAGAACTTATAACAACGAGAAGGTGCAATTGACTTTTGGATTATAAGTTCGATTGAAGCTTGTGCAGAGTTAGAAAATCACGGGAAAGGGATTCACCACTGTTAAATTTTGCCTGTTAAACTAACAGAATTATGTAAACTGAATGTTTAATATAAGGAAAAAATTTAAAACTAATCAAAAGATAATGAAAATCAAACTATTTATTATTTTTTTATTTCTTTTTCATAAAACATTTTGTTATTTTTTAATTAAAATGCAATAAAAAATAAAATCTTAATATATCAGAAACTATTTCAAAAACTATAATAAGTTTAAGTTTTTGTATTCAATGTAATTTTATGATTACAAAAAAAATTAAAATAAAAAATAAATAAAATAATTATTTTGAATTATAATATGATATTCAATGAATAATGATAAAAATAAAAAAAATAAAAATTAATATCATAATTATTTTGAATTATAATATGGCACGAGCGAAAGGAATTTGAACTTGCGCCAAAAGTAAAGACACCAAAATCTTCAAATAGCATTCGCGCTATACCAGCCCCGCCACCGTTGACTTAGAAAAACTTTTACATATTCGGCACTTGTACCCAAATACAGAATAGATCATTGATTCTTCTGCTTAGCTGAATAAGAATACGAAGGAATATATTGTCCCATCGCGGAAGCTTCGTCTATAAACGACTTCGCTAATATACAAAATGCTTGTGGAAGAGCTGCGCGCGGGGAGCAGTATTGCTTGTCGTATGTGCTTTGTTGACGATGCGCTTGCGTTTATCTACATTAAGAATTTTTTCGCATGTTTTACTAGGAACCGTTGAGTATGAATTGATATGTATGTACATACATACGTTTATTTGTTTATGCGTACACATCCAGCAAGAATATCATTACCATGACAACGCTATTTTTTTATTGGTCGCTAGTTAAAATTGCAAAAAAATGCCCTTCCCTTCGCGCGACTCTTCCACAAACCAAAATGCCAAAAATTAGAAATTGAAGAATTTTGTGTCTTCACTGGACAATTTTTAGCAATTTTGCCATCATCATCCTCGGCTTGTGGACAGAGGGCTCGCGGGAAGGCAAAGAATTTCTTGCTGGGGAATATGAGGTAATAGGCGAACAGCAAAATTTAGCAACACGATGCCGATTTGCTTCATTTGAGCAGACGAAGTGAAGCAATGCTTGTGGACGGCACTTGAATGTTACGGATTGAAGGGAAAAGGGCATGCAATTGTATGCTGTTGTTGCACAAGCTATTTGCTATAAGAAGTAAAAGCAACAAAACCAACTACCGCATGCAAACCCTCCTTCCTTCTACTCTTCATCGATGAACAGTTTCGGCAAGCGAAGTAAAATTTTGGCAACTACCAAAAATTAATGTTGAGTTGACGACGATGTGAAAACGCATACATTCATGCATTTTAATACGTATACGCCAAACACATACAATCTTAATAATGCGCATGCCCTTCCTTCTTTCAACCCGCCATCCAAAAACATTTTCTTCGCGACGATGACAAAAATCAGAAAATCAAGTTGATCTGAAGTTGAAGGCAAATGCATTCAAAGGTACTTGTATGTATACGAAAAACGCATACATACAAAAGGGCATGCCAACTTCTTTCCTCTGTGCCCCGTCATCTACAAGCATCTCTTGGCGACTATTTAAAAATCTGTCAATTTAGTAAAATTTAAATGCGATAAAGGAGCCAGGATTTGAACTCATGGTACTCTTGTCGTGTGCCAGCGCAAGGTAGCAGCTTCCTTCATATTGAGGTAACAGGCGAACAGCAAATATAGAAGAACGATGAATAGATTTTGTACACTTTGCTTCATTTCGGTGGTTGACTATTTGATTTCAGAGAACGTAGAAGACAGAGAAGGACCAATTACGAAAAATCGTGTAAAACGTCAAGAATAAGCCAGAACATCTCAAGGGAATTTCACCACTCCCGCCAGAATTTAACAGAATTGGCTTTTGGAGCGTAACATATCTGAGCGTAGTAATAATAATTATGCTCAGAAATGTCCGTGCATAACATTGCTATATGTTAACCATAGATAATAAATTTACGTATGCTTGTTATCAAAATAAACGAAAATATTATTTTATATAAATATTAATAAATTTATAGAATAGAGATGAAACAGATTGAACTAATTAATAGATTTCATACGTTTTTCAAATATCTTTATAATCTGATAGCAAACTTCAATTATCTGATTAATAAAAATGTTGATTTGCCGTCGGAAAAGAAGGGTTGTTTATATTTGCAATTAATAATTTCATTATTTTATTAATTTATACCCCTGAAAAAAGTTCAAGGATAAATTCTAAAGTATCAATTAATAGTTTGGATATGACATACATATGTACATGTGTTCGTATATACACTATCGAAAATATTGACCTGTGTCGAGAAATCAGTATATGCATACACGCATGTCAAAACACATAGAAACATATTATTTGCATCAGAGATCATATACATACAAACTTCGTTTACTACGCAAAAATCTTAGCAAATTACAACAATAACATTTTCATTCATAGACGCAAGCGCCGTACAACAAAGCAAAGTGCGTTTATTCATAACACCACCGCGCACATGCCCCGCATTCCCATGTATATAAGTTGCTTCTTCGCAACGGTGACAAAAAAAAAACAAATACAAAAAACATGGTCGCGAAATGTTACGCAAAAGCAACAACAACAAACAATTCCTTTGACTCCGGCAAAAAGTCAAGTGTCAACCTCCGAAATGAAGCAAACCATACAAAATCTATCATCGCTCTCTATATTTGCTGTTCGCCTGTTACCTCAATATTTAGCAAACAGCTGTCTTGTGCTGGCACACGACAAAAGTTCCTTGAGTTCAAATCCTAACTCCTTTTTCCTATTTTAATTTTATTAAATTGGCAGATTTTTCGATCGCCGCAAGAAATGCTTGTGGATGACGGGGCACAAGGGAAAGAAGTTGGCATGCCTTTTGTATGTATGCGTTTTTTGTATACATACATGGACCTTTGAATGTGTTTGGCCTTGCTTCAGCTCAACTTAAAGTTTTGATTTTTGTAAATTTTGTCATCGTCGCGGAGATGGTTTTGGATTGGGGGATCCATGAAGGAAGGGAATTCGCATTGTTATGATTGTGTATGTTTCGCGTATACGTATTAAAATGCTTGAATGTATGTGTTTTCGCATTGTCGTCAGCTCAACATCAATTTTCAATATTTGGCAAAATTTGACTTCGTCGCGAGGAAAGTGCTTGTGGATGAAGAGTAGAAGGAAAGAGGGTTTGCATGCGGTATTTGTTGTAGTTGCTTCTTCTTATAGCTTATGCAACAACAACATACATTTGCATGCCCTTTTCCCTTGAACGCGTAGCATTCATATGCCGTCCATAAGCATTGCTTCAAATTCTTGGGACTTCGACTAAAATTCACTTTGTCTGCTAAAATGAAGAAATTCGGCTTCGTGCTGCTAAATTCGCTGTTTGCCTATTAGCTCATATTGACCAGCAAGCAATTCCTTGCCTTCCCGCGTGCCCTTTTGTCCACAAGCGAATATGGATGGCAAAAATGCTGCTTTCAAGAATGTTTGATTTTTGTGTCATTTATTTTATTTCTCGCATTTTGGTGTAAAATTCAGGTACAGTGAACTTTGTATACCACGAATATGCACATCACATTTGAACCATGCATTGTGCATCTAGCTACAGTACTTTTACATAAATAATTGCTCATTGATTTCTAGTTTCTATAAAATTTTCGATAATATCGAAGTATTAAACATAAATTTAATGAAAAAAATATATATTTCAAAATAATCAGGTGCTTTTTTAAACATTTGTTTAACAAATGTAAAGAACTCAGTTCGGATTATCGAGAGTGCGTTTTACAATTGTCAAGTGAAGACACAAAATTCTTCAACTTCTAATGTTTGGCACTTCGATTTGTGGAAAAGACGCGCGAAGGGAGATGTGTGCGCTTGCTATGAGAAGGGCATTTTTTGCAAATTTAACTAGCGGTATTTTCTGCTGGATGTGTACGCTTTGACTTATGCGCATATGAACATATGTATGTATGTATGTATATACATATCATTTTATGTGCGTATAAATATGTATGTATATCCATATGAGCATGCGTGCTTGTTCTTACTACGCTTTTTTGTGTATATGTACGTATGCTCATATGTTGATATGCATGAATGAATTACGATTTGCTTATTTATTTTTATATTTGCCTCCAAAAATAAATTATTATTTAATATAATTAAATAAAACATTAAAATATAATATATTTTCATGCATATATTTCAAATATTAATATATAATATTTTATCATTAAAAAAACTATTGGTAAAATATAAGAAATTGGTAGTTATATGGAAAAAATATGATTTTATAAATATTAGGAATATTTAATGAAATTTAAAAATTATTGAAAGTCAAAAACTAAACAATAATATGTTCACAACTTTCTGATAATAACCATCTGCATTCTTACATTTATCTTGCATAGCCTTTATCAATTTCACATTTACTTTGCATGTATTTTCTCATTTAGCGTACAATAATTCTCATTTTGAGCATTATTTCTGCCCGCTCACTGTTAAAGTGCGGTGAAATTCCCTTGAGATTTCGTGGTGTGAATTCCCTATTGCTGTTCTAGGCTAATTGGAAAATCGGAACGATTTGACAAACGACACGCGCTGGTCCTTCTCTGTCTTCTACGTTCTCTGTTGATTTTTTGACGGAGTCATAGGAACTTTTTGTTGTTGTTGCTTCTGCATCATATTTCGCGACCATGATTTTTTGTATTTGTGATTTTTGTCTCTGTCGCAAAGAAGCAACTTGAAGCCATGGGTTGCGTGCGGTGGGTGATATTTATGAATAAACACACTGCTTTGTTGTACGGCGCTTGCGTCTATGAATGCATCCGCATAATATTTTTACGATCTTGCAGATTGACCTCGCTGATTTCCCTAATCCTTCAGGTACGATCTCTGGATTGTTAAATAAAATCGCCAACTTAATTTGCAGTTTCTTTATTTATAAAGAATTTAATTAATGTCCTTTTGATTACTCAGTAATTCACAATTTAATTACAATTTACTTTACTATATACAATCACTTGTATATAACTTTCACAATGTACTGTTTTTATTACTTCAATGTAATATAACCTCCAACGTTTTTATTTCACGACTGATTACTCTTGCAGTCGTATGTCGTCTTTATATACTTGTTTGCTGCTTGAAAACGAAACCCCTGGAATAATCGCGTCGTTTACGATAATCGCCTCGTTTACGATAATCGTCGTTTACGATAATCGCCTCGTTTACGCTCTAGAACGTGCCAGTTGTCGGCTCCTCTCTTTCATCTGTCATTTGCTACGCTTTTTCGCCACACTGCCCTCCACCTAAGTCTGATCGTCCCAATCAGACACATTCGCTGTTCCAAACGCAGCAAGCCTCTCTAGGTGGACCACTTTCATCTTGTTTCTCGGCCTCCCTACGGTTTGTATTCGATACACTACGTCGTTTAGTCGTTTGATTATCTTGTATGGACCTTCCCAATTGCATTGAAGTTTTGGGGACAAACCTCTCTTTCGTTGTGGATTGTACAGCAACACCAAATCTCCATTTTGGAAGCCTTCGGAGTTCATCGCCTTGTCATACCTAGCTTTCATTTTGTCACTCATAATTTGAGTTCGCTGCCTCACAAGAGCATGTATCACTCTTAACTCTTCCTCGAGAACAGTAGACGCTTCCTTTCCAATTCTTCTCGCATCACCAGTTATTCCAAATTTTAAATCGCTGGGCAACCGAAGTTCACTACCAAACAGTATCCTGGCAGGTGTTTGACCTGTTGTTTCATGCACTGCGGACCGATATCCCATCAGGAAAAGCGGTATATGTACATCCCAATCATCTTGATTCTTGTCCACTACTTTCCGCAAGTGCTCTTCCAGGGTCCGGTTGAATCGCTCTACCATGCCATCTACCTGGCACATCTCCTGGAACACCGTCGATTAAAAGTTTCTTCCTTGGTCTGAATGTAATTCTATAGGCGCACCGTATCTGGTAAACCAATTGTGAGTGAATGCATCAGCAACTGTTTTCGCTTCCTGGTTTGAAATTGGGTAGACTTCAGGCCATAACCACAAGAACGTATTTGTTTCCTTGTTTGCTCATAGGGAATGGACCGGCTACATCCATGGCAACCCGCTCAAATGGTGCACCTGAGTTATACTGCTTCATCGGCCCATGAATTCGTGACTTTGGGCCTTTAGCTGCTATGCGCTCCGTGCAATTAGCAATTCACTCAGCGACCGATTGACGACAGCCAACCCAATAGAACCGCTGCTTGATATTCTCAAGCGTTTTTGTAATGCCTAGGTGCTCTCCACTAGGACCATTTTTCAATTCCTTAAGAACATTCGGAATTCTTAACCTCGGAACTACTATAAGCTTTTGAGAGCACTGGCCATCTTCACTTTCCCATATTCTATGCAAACAATCAGATATCAACTCTAAACTGTTCCATTGTGCCCAGTATGCCTTCGCAATCGGACTTTACGCTGTCATTTGTTCCTTACTTCGCAGTCTATTCATTGCCCATCCGTGCATTAATAGTTCCATATCCGGATATTCTTGCTGACATTTCCTTAAGTGACTTGCTTCCCACTCTTCTGCTGATGTAACTGTCATTAGCCGGACGTCTATTATGTCTTCCTTACCTTCGGCTTTTAAGCAATGCTTACATTCCAAACTACATGGTCGACGGGACATAGAGTCAGCATTTCCGTGCGTATTACCCTTGCGGTGCTCGATGGTGAAGTCATAACTTTGAAGTCTCTCAATCCATCGAGCAAGCTGCACTTCGGGATTCTTTCCCGGAAATGTTGACCATACAAATATTTGTGGAAGCGTTTAATACAATCCACCAACGCTAATAGTTCTCTCCGAGTTATGCAGTAGTTCCGCTCTGGTTTCCCAATAGACCGGCTATAGACCGGCTATCTTCTCCTGCCCATCAACCACTTGTGAAAGTACACCTCCTATGCCATAACCACTAGCATCTGTGTCCAGTTTAAATGTTGCACCTGGAACCGGGTACGCTAGCATAGGTGCAGTGCATAGTCGTTCATTTAAAGCTTGGAAAGCCTCCTCTTGTTCAGGTTTCCACTCGAAAGGTCTATTTTTCCTTGTGATCTCATGGAGACTATGAGCTACGCTGGCGAAATTCGGAACAAAGCGGCGATAGTAAGTACACAGCCCAAGAAAAATTCTTAATTCATGCAAATTTCTGGGTCTCGGCCAATCCTTCACTGATTCTATTTTTTCCTTCGCAGTACAAAGGCCCTTCGTGGTTACTTGATGACCTAAGTAATTCACCTCCTTCTTGAATAAAGAGCACTTCTTAGGACTTAGTTTAAGACCAGCGCCAGCTATTCTCTGGAAAACTTCTTCCAAATTACTGAGATGTTCATAGAAGCTCTTTCCCAATACGATGATGTCATCCAGATACACCAAACAAGTCTTCCAATGTAGTCCTTTGAGCACATGGTCCACTAGTCTTTCAAAAGTGACAGGAGCGTTGCATAACCCAAATGGCATTACCATAAATTGCCATAGACCGTTGCCAACACTAAAAGCTGACTTCTCTTTATCTTCTTCACTCACTTCCACTTGCCAATACCCGCTCTTACGGTCGAGTATTGAGAACCATTCTGTGCCAGTTAACGAGTCTAGTGTACCATCGATCCTGGGCAAAGGAAAGCTGTCTTTCTTTGTGATATCGTTTAATCTCCGATAGTCCACGCAGAACCGCAACTGACCATCTTTCTTCTTCACGAGTACTACCGCAGAGCTCCATGGACTTGCCGATGGTTCGATAACATTGCTTTCGCTCATTTCCTTAATCTTCACCATTTTTCAATTATTATCCTTTGGAATTTATTTAACAATCCCACTTCTGACACCAAACGTTCTTGCTGAATCAACATCGATGATTTCCCAAATCCTTCGGGTACGATCTCTGGATTGTTAAATAAAAATCGCCAACTTAATTTGCAGTTTCTTTATTTATAAAGAATTTATTTAATGTTCTTTTATCACTCAGTAATTCACAATTCAATTACAATTCACTTTACTATTTACAATCACTTGTATACAACTTTCACAATGTTCTCCTGCACTCCTTGCAGTTAGCAACCCACTCAGCGATCTATTGACGACGACGTCATAGCGGTTCTATTGCTGCTTGATCTTCTCCAGAATTTTCTTATGCCTAGATGCTCTCCACTAGGACCATTGTGGAATTCCTTAAGAATATCCGGAACCTCGGAACTACTATTAGCCTTCTAGAGCACTGGCCGTCTTCACTTTCCCATACTCTATGCAAACAGCCAGATATCAATTCTAAACTGCTCCATTGGGCCCATTATGCCTTAGCGATTGGACTTTCCGCTGCCATTTCGTCTGTTCACCTCCAATCCGTGCATTACCAGTTCTAAGTCTGGTTATTGGCCGAACGTCTATTATGCCTTCAGCTTTTGAGTATCGTTTGCGTCGTCTTTCCTCTCTGTTGGGGCCCGACTGGCATTCGCGTGCGAAGTGACCTGCTTCTCCGCAACTGAAGCACTTTCCACCTTGATCCTTCTACCTCCAAACGCTTCACTTTGTAGGTTGGCTTACATAGCAGTGCCGCTGCTTCACGTGTCTGAGCATACGCAACAGTTTCAGCGAATGTTAACTTTGGATTCGAATAAGTCTCTGGCTTGGTGTACACGTCTTTAATTCCGCTGATGAACCACTGGATTTTTACTCTTTCCAGATGCTCGGGCGATGTGTTCCCAATGGCTAAATGAGCCAATCTCTCGATTTCAAAAGCATATTCTTGCAGAAATTCATTGTGTTTTTGGTCACGCTGTTCCAGCTCCATCTAGTAAATTTTCCTCCTATGCTCGCAACCATAGCGACTTTCCAGGGCGCCCATTACCGCGCCATAGTTATCTCTCTCAAATTTGGAAATAGTCAGGAAAATTTCAGCTGCAGATCCCTTCAACGCAACTAATAGCGCAGCGGATTTTTCCTCGATGGTCCAATTATTTAACTCAGCCGTCTTCTCGAACTGAAGCTTGAAGATCTGGAATGGAGCTGTGCCGACAAAGGATGGTGCTTCTACCCACGGGCCGTTGATCAATCTGGCTGGACGATGTAACTGCAATTCTCGGACACGTCGCTCAAGCTCGTTGATTTTGGTCTTAATTAGCTCCTCTATTTTGTCTTATCGATCCTCGATTTGATCGTGTCTTTCCTTAAGTTCCGTATTGTCTCTCACAAAATTTTGCTGTATTTGTGCAACTGTTCCTTCTAATCCATCATACTTTTGTGACAACTTAGCATCCTGTGCATCCATCTTTTGTGAGATGTTCGCGTTCATTACAGACATATTTTCGGAAATGCTGGCGTTCATTTCAGAATTACGGGCATCCTGTGCATCCAACTTTTGTGAGATTGCAGCCAATAACATGTTCATGTCAATACCCGCAGATGAGCTAGGAGCCTTTTCTTTAATCTTACCTGATGCCTGCTCCAACCCCTTCGCAGAATCAATAGCTTCTTCCTCGTCAATATCCTTCAAGGATACCTCTTCATCCTCGCGGCGGAATTCGTATTGACTCAAATCGATACCATCGACTTCCATTGCTTCTCGCAGTCGCGATTGCAGCTCTGCCATATTTCCTGTTGGCCAACTCCTTCTTGAGAGGAGGTATCGTCAAATCCCAATTCTTCGCCATTTTTCAATTATTATCCTTTGGGATTTATTTAATTATCCCACTTCTGACACCAATTGTTACGATCTTGCCGAATCAACATTGATGATTTCCCAAATCCTTCGGGTACGATCTCTGGATTGTTAAATAAAAATCGCCAACTTAATTTGCAGTTTCTTTATTTATAAAGAATATATTTCATGTCCTTTTATTACTCAGTAATTCACAATCCAATTACAATTCACTTTACTATTTAAAATCACTTGTATACAACTTTCAAAATGTACTGTTTTTATTACTTTACATTACAGTAAAGTACGAGTTTACTTTACGACTGATTCCTTACTGACTCTCTGCACTTGTGTGTCACCTTTATATATCACTCGGTTGTTCGCAGCCAACCGCCGAGAATAATCGAATCTTTCTCTCTACGAATGTTCTCGAATTCGCTTTACAACATGCCAGCTTCTCTCTTTCATTTGACATTCGCTTCGCATTTTCGCCACATAACTAAATTAATTTATTTGTGCTCAGCTTAAGGTTAAGTTATTTAACATTGTTCTTCAACTGCTTTTATAAACTACATTAATGTCATCTCTCTCTCACATAGCAATTAAGCTATTAGTATTGTGGCGAAAATGCGAAGCGAATGACAGATGAAAGAGAGGAGCCGACAACTGGCACGTTCTAGAGTGTAAACGAGGCGATTAACGTAAACGACGATTATCGTAAACGAAGCGATTATCGTAAACGACGATTATCGTAAGCGAGAGGTTTATCGTAAACGACGCGATTATTCCAGGGGTTTCGTTTTTCAAGCAGCCAACAAGTATATAAGGACGACATTCGACTGCAAGAGCAATCAGTTGTGAATTAAACTCGTGGAGATTACATTACAGTAAAGTAATAAAAACAGTACATTGTGAAAGTTGTATACAAGTGATTGTAAATAGTAACGTAAATTGTAATTGAATTGTGAATTACCGAATAATTAAAAGGACATTAATTAAGTCTTTATAAATAAAGAGACTGCAAATTAAGTTGGCGATTTTATTTAACAATCCAGAGGTCGTACCCGAAAGATTAAGGAAATCATCGAGGTTAGTCAGCAAGATCGTAACAATTGGTGTCAGAAGTGGGATTGTTAAATAAATTCCAAAGGATAATTATTGAAAAATGGTGAAGATTCAGGATTTGACGATACCTCTTCTCATGATGGAGTTGGCCCAGCGAGGATTGTCTACAACTGGAAATAAGGCAGAGCTGCAATCGAGACTGTGAGAATCAATGGAAGCCGAAGGCATCAACTTGAACCAGTACGAATTCCGCCGCGAGGATGAAGATGTATCCTTGAAGGATGTTGACAAGGAAGAGGCTAGTGATTCTGCGAAGGAGTTAGAGCAGCCATCAAGTAAGATTCAAGAAAAGGCCCCTAGCTCATCTGCGGGTATTGACATGAACATGTTATAGGCTGCAATCTCACAAAAGCTGGATGCACAGGATGCCCGTAATTCTGCAATGAATGTCAAGATATCAGAAAAGATGGATGCAAAGTTTGATGGATTAGAAGGAACAATCGCGCAAATACAGCAAAATCTGGAGAAAGACAATGCAGAACTTAAGGAAAGACAGGATCTAATTGAGAGCAAAGTCACCGAATTGCACGGTCGGCAAGAAAAAATAGAAGAATTAATTGAAGCCAAAGTCAACACATTGGAAGGTCGTTTCCGGGATTTGCAGTTAAATCGTCCAACCACTTCAGTGAACGCTCCCAAGGTAAAAACACCATCGTTTGACGGAAAATTCCCTTCCAAGTCTTTAAGCTCCAGTTTGAGAAGACGGCTGAAACCAATAAATGGAGCATGGAGGAAAAATCTGCTGCACTATTCGTTGCTTTGGAAGGACCTGCGGCAGAACTTTTACAAACTGTACCTAATTATGAGAGAAATGATTATGACGGATTGATGCGAGCCCTGGAAAGACGCTATGGTAGCGAACACAGAAGACAAATTTACCAGATGGAGTTAGAAAAGCGCGACCAAAAACCCAACGAATCTCTACAGGAATATGCCTCGGAAATTGAGAGATTGGCTCATTTAGCCATCGGAGACGCATCGGGTGAGCATCTCGAAAGGGTGAAAATACAAAAATTCATCAGCGGCATAAAAGACGTTAATACCAAGCGGGAGACATATGCGAATCCAAAGTTAACATTCGCTGAAACAGTGGCGTATGCTCAAACACGAGAAACGGCGGCGCTCATAAGCAGACCAGCATACAAAGTCAATAAAGTGGAGGTTGAAACAGCAGATGTGATGACCGAAATATTGAGAACTCTGAAGTCGTTAGAAGGAATAAATCGTTCTGGTGGCAAGAATCAGGCTGGGAAATGCTTTAAATGTGGAAAGCCTGGTCACTTCGCACGCGAATGCAAAACAGGTTCCAGCATACAAGAAGGACAGCGAAAACGGAAGGCTGACGAAGATAAACCATCAACTTCTCAGTCGTTAAACTAAAACGAGCCAGTCTAAAAGGGCGTATGCTGGCTCCTGCAATTGAATGCCCCATAATATCCGTCTCGCAAATTGGTAGGAAAACGAACAACATTACTATTGGTGGATATGTGGATGGACGAGCGCGAAAATAACAGTAGATACGGGTGCATCACACTCCATCATTCGAACTGACCTGATCGCTAAAGAAGTAAGACCATTACCTGGAGCAATATTGAAAACGGCGACTGGTGAGGACACACAAGTGCTGGGAGAAGTAACATGTGAGGTCTCAATAGGAAATGTGACGGTGTTACACAGCTTTATAGTCGCGCAGATCGTAGATGAGGTAATCATTGGAGTGGACTTCTTGATGGAGCAAGGTATCAAGATCGACTTGAATAACAAGGTTATGGAGTATAAGAACATGGAAGTACCACTAAGCATGGGCTACGATTCCACATACAGCAGCAAACAAGTGGTCTTAGAAGGCAGTGAACTGATTCCTCCGAAGTCAGAAGCAGTTGTTTGGGCGAAAATTAATGGAGATTGTGGGACAAACAAATTGTGGGTTGTCGAAGCAGCACAAAATTCTACACTGGACTTACTTATTGGAAAAACCCTGGCTAAGACACGAAAGAATGGACGCATCCCAGTGAGAGTATTGAATGACTTCAGATCATCAGTAAAAATTCCTAGTGGAACTGTATTAGGGCAATGTCAAGAGGTAGAAGCCATTATTAACAGCAATGATTCATCTGGAATCGACTCTATTGGCAGCAAGAAGATGGAGGAAGATATCAATGCATGGACGCAAGGGTTGGAAGACAAGTACAAGCACCAGGCCAGTCAGATGATCCGCCAATACTCCAACATATTCGACAAGGATGGCAACAAACCAGGCAGGACCAACGTAGTGAAGCATAGCATTGATACTGGTGACGCAAGACCAATTCGTCAAGCTCCTCGAAGCGTTCCACTAGCCAAACGTGACGCTGATGGCCAAATAATTAGGGAAATGAGCTAAAGCGATGTTATCGAACCATCGGCAAGTCCATTGAGCTCTCCGGTGGTACTCGTGAAGAAGAAAGATGGCCAGTTGCGGTTCTGCGTGGACTATCGGAGATTAAATGATGTTACAAAGAAAGACAGCTATCCTTTGCCCAGGATCGATGATACACTAGACTCGTTAACTGGCACAGAATGGTTCTCAACACTTGACCTTAAGAGCGGGTATTGGCAAGTAGAAGTGAGTGAAGAAGATAAAGAGAAGACAGTGTTTAGTGCCGGCAACGGTAATGCCATTTGGGTTATGCAACGCTCCTGCCACTTTTGAAAGATTAATGGACCATGTGCTCAAAGGACTGCACTGGAAGACCTGTTTGGTGTATCTGGATGACATAATCGTATTGGGAAAGAGCTTCGACGAACATCTGAGTAATTTGGAAGAAATTTTCCAGAGAATAGCTGGCGCTGGTCTTAAACTAAGTCCTAAGAAGTGCTCGTTATTCAAGAAGGAGGTGAATTACTTAGGTCATCAAGTAACCACGAAGGGCGTGTGTACTGTGAAGGAAAAAATAGAATCAGTGAAGGATTGGCCGAGACCCAGAAATTTGCATGAATTAAGAAGTTTCCTTGGGCTGTGTACTTACTATCGCCGCTTTGTTCCGAATTTCGCCAGCGTAGCTCACAGTCTCCATGAACTCACAAGGAAAAATAAATCTTTCGAGTGGAAAACTGAACAAGAGGATGCTTTCCAAGCTTTAAATGAACGACTATGCACTGCACCTATGCTAGCGTACCCGGTTCCAGGTGCAACATTTATTCTGAACACAGATGCTAGTGGTTATGGCATAGGAGGTGTACTTTCACAAGTGGTTGATGGGCAGGAGAAGATAGTTGCCTACTATAGCCGGTCTATTGGGAAACCAGAGCGGAACTACTGCATAACTCGGAGAGAACTATTAGCGTTGGTGGATTGCATTAAACGCTTCCACAAATATTTGTATGGTCAACATTTCCGGGAAAGAATCCCGAAGTGCAGCTTGCTCGATGGATTGAGAGACTTCAAAGTTATGACTTCACCATCGAGCACCGCAAGGGTAATACGCACGGAAATGCTGACTCTATGTCCCGTCGACCATGTAGTTTGGAATGTAAGCATTGCTCAAAAGCCGAAAGTAAGGAAGACATAATAGACGTCCGGCTAATGACAGTTACATCAGCAGAAGAGTGGAAGGCAAGTCACTGAAGGAAATGTCAGCAAGAATATCCGGATATGGAACTATTAATGCACGGATTGGAGGTGAACAGACGGCCAAGTATAGAACAAATGGCAGCGTAAAGTCCCATCGCGAAAGCATACTGGGCACAATGGAACAGTTTAGAATTGATATCTGGCTGTTTGCATAGAGTATGGGAAAGTGAAGATGGCCAGTGCTCTCGGAAGCTTATAGTAGTTCCGAGGTTAAGAATTCCAGATGTTCTTAAGGAATTCCATAATGGTCCTAGTGGAGGGCACCTAGGCATTACAAAAACGCTGGAGAAGATCAAGCAGCGGTTCTATTGGGTTGGCTGTCGTCAATCGGTCGCTGAGTGGATTGCTAATTCCACGGAGTGCAGCTAAAGGGCCAAAGTCGCGAAGTCATGGGCAGATGAAGCAGTATAACTGAGGTGCACCATTTGAGCGGGTTGCCATGGATGTAGCCGGTCCATTCCCTATGAGCAGACAAGGAAACAAATACGTTCTTGTGGTTATGGACTACTTTAGTAAATGGCCTGAGGTCTACCCAATTCCAAACCAGGAAGCGAAAACAGTTGCGGATGCATTCACTCACAATTGGGTTACCAGATACGGTGCGCCTATAGAATTGCACTCAGACCAAGGAAGAAACTTTGAAGCAGCGGTGTTCCGAGAGATGTGCCAGATACTTGGTATTCGGAAAACACGAACTACAGCCCTGCATCCTCAATCAGATGGCATGGTGGAGCGATTCAACCGGAGCCTGGAAGAGCACTTGCGGAAAGTAGTGGACAAGAATCAATATGATTGGGATGTACATATACCGCTTTTCCTGATGGGATATCGGTCCGCAGTGCATGAAACAACAGGTCAAACACCTGCCAGGATACTGTTTGGTAGTGGAGTTCGGTTGCCCAGCGATTTAAAATTTGGAATAACTGGTGATGCGAGAAGAATTGGAAAGGAAGCGTCTACTGTTCTCGAGGAAGAGTTAAGAGTGATACATGCTCTTGTGAGGCAGCGAACTCAAATTATGAGTGACAAAATGAAAGCTAGGTATGACAAGGCGATGAACTCCGAAGGCTTCCAAAATGGAGATTTGGTGTTGCTGTACAATCCACAACGAAAGAGAGGTTTGTCCCCAAAACTTCAATGCTATTGGGAAGGTCCATACAAGATAATCAAACGACTAAACGACGTAGTGTATCGAATACAAACTGTGGGGAGGCCGAGAAACAAGATGAAAGTGGTCCATCTAGAGAGGCTTGCTGCGTTTGGAACAGCGAATGTGTCTGATCGGGACGATCAGACTTAGGTGGAGGGCAGTGTGGCGAAAATGCGAAGCGAATGACGGATGAAAGAGAGGAGCCGACAACTGGCACGTTCTAGAGTGTAAACGAGGCGATTATCGTAAACGACGATTATCGTAAACGAAGCGATTATCGTAAACGACGATTATCGTAAGCGAGAGGTTTATCGTAAGCGAGAGATTTATCGTAAACGACGCGATTATTCCAGGGGTTTCGTTTTTCAAGCAGCCAACAAGTATATAAGGACGACATTCGACTGCAAGAGCAATCAGTTGTGAATTAAACTCGTGGAGATTACATTACAGTAAAGTAATAAAAACAGTACATTGTGAAAGTTGTATAAAGTGATTGTAAATAGTAACGTAAATTGTAATTGAATTGTGAATTACCGAATAATTAAAAGGACATTAATTAAGTCTTTATAAATAAAGAGACTGCAAATTAAGTTGGCGATTTTATTTAACAATCCAGAGGTCGTACTCGAAAGATTAAGGAAATCATCGAGGTTAATCAGCAAGATCGTAACAGTATATTTCAATGCCCTACACCATGATGCAATAAGACAAGGTGTTATATGTTCGCCTCCCTCTCGCTCTAATTTTTTTCTTAAACTCCCTTACAGATTTCAATTTGCCTCTTTGACAAACTACTTTTCAAGCTAGAATAATTTTTATCAGAAAAAATAAAGATCGACAAGCGTTAGCATCGCTGATACATTTTTTCGTTTCTTATGCTGTTGATATTCGTTGACAATTTGAATTAAAATATATTAAAAATGGCATATTTACAATAAAATTCAATAGAATTAACCAAATTTCGCTGGATTTTTTTTAAAGAATTGGCCACATCGTAAGTATATTATGTATTTGCAATATAATATCTATATGAAATTTCAAATATTCAAAAGGTTTTGTATTGGTTTGTACGTATCCAAGAAATTTCTTCGGGTCTTGGGAGTATTTCAAATATACTGGTCCACTCGTAAGTATTTTTGCAAAATTTAGTTTACTGCTATTAATAAAAATTTTTCAAAGGTTTTCATCTGTATCGTTTAGCGATTAATAAAATTTTTTCAAAGGTTTTCATCTGTATCGTTTCGCTTTCCGAGTGCTTTTTGTAGCCTGTTAGTGTGGCATGTACATGTATCCTCGCCTGTAACCAAGTTTGTATGCATATTGGTGAAGCTATTACACCACCGGTAAATATTGATGTAATATTAGACATACTTACAATTACCAAAATAGTTTTAAAGGAGTTGAATCTGACCCTGTGGACCTATTCGCCAACATCTTCGTGAGATGCATCAACCACTTTGCTTTCTGTGTAGATTATTTCGTGGACTGTGCTCTAACTGTGCTTCACATGAAAGTAAGATTACTATAACAGTGGGAGCATATATTAATTAACTTAAGAAAGGTACAGTAATTAAAATATTTAATTTTTTAAAATGAAAGAATAATTTCAAAACAATGTTTAAGTTATTAAATTTTACGATTAAAATAAAAGTACTATTGTACTTTGGAAACAAAAAATAATTTCTTAATAACATTTAGGTATTTAATTTTTAAGATTAAAATTAAAGAGTAATTAATTCATTTTGTGTAAATAAAAAACTTATTAAAATAAAGAATTAACTTTTTAAAAGAATTAACTTTCAACAACAATAAACTTTTATTATATAAATGAATGTAGATAATCTTAAACCTTATTGCGTTTTCAGTTTTCTGCAAATGCTTAAACCAAGTTGTACCTTATGTCATAAGACGTGGAACGTTGAAGGCATAAAGATGTATCATGTACCAAAAAATTAAATTAAAAGAAAAAAATGGGCGGAAGCTTGTGGTGTGATGCTAATACCCGGGGCAAATATATGCGGTTTGCATTTCCCTTCTTCGGATTTCTTGGGTACAGAAAGTAAAGTTTGAAACGGTGTTTAGAATTTTTTGATTGGGGAAATGCGGAGCGTGAACGACATGGCAACTGAAGACAAAGCTTGTATCCTTTCTTTCGATGAAATGAAAGTGGAGCCAGCATACGAGTACGACTCACTAAGTAACACGGTTAGAACGCCGCTGATTCGAAACCACTTCAATAACGCTGGGATTAAGTCTCGGGGTGATCACCTAACCTCTCGTACCATTGCTGATCTTATAGCCCACACTTCTGTTTCCGACGTATCT
Organism: Neoceratitis asiatica; assembly: GCA_030068015.2. Classification (NCBI taxonomy): domain Eukaryota; kingdom Metazoa; phylum Arthropoda; class Insecta; order Diptera; family Tephritidae; genus Neoceratitis; species Neoceratitis asiatica. The sequence goes on along the minus strand of CM061526.1, from coordinate 37,665,060 downwards.
ATTGCTCACAAGCTGTCAGAAGTCCATGTCACAGTGCACCACGCGGGGCGCCAAAAAGTCAAATTAGCGGCCCAATTGTTTTCACATAGTACGGCTAGTGCCATAAGACGCTGCTACACACTAGGCCTGAGCGTTTACAAAGCCGTGGAAACAGCAAAAAAATTTGAAATTGTTAATGATTGGTTCGATCTCCTAAACACAAAGTTATCGATAATCAAGGTGTTCTCCTCCAAAAGACCTTTTGGTATGCAACTCGAGGAGCAGTTAAAAATTCTCTCCAAAATGGATGAATTTGCGAAGGAGATGCCTGTAGGTAGAAGCAATACTTTGTTCCCTTTTTAGAGAGGTTTACTCATAACGAATTCTTCCTTACGGAATTTATAAAAGTACGTGAAAGAAGTATATGACATGGAATATATCATGACATATCGATTAAATCAAGACATAGTCGAACAAACATTTTTTTGGGGCTGTGCGTGCAAGAGGGTGCTTACACGATCATCCAACAGCGATGCAGTTCAAGTATAGGCTGCGAAGGTATTTATTAGGTAAAAAACCTACACGCCCAATTTTTTTTTAGTATTTTTATCATACATATTTATAGCACGAAACACAGAATCATTGGCAATACGCGGAAGCGTTGAAGAAGATGAAACTCAATGGCTGAATTATGACCTAAGCAATGAATTATTATTTTATAATGAGGTCAGTGATAATGCCGATGTCACTTCTAACATTGATGAGTCACCACCACGAGTTGATAATATCGAAGCTTTACATGAGGATGGGGTGGAGTATGTAGCAGGCTACATTGTTAGAAAATTAGGACTCTCGCACTTAAGTATCAAGGGGAACTTTGATAAAAACTTTCAAGGCATTTTTAAATAAAATAAAGATAGTTGAGGAGATGTTTTATCAATTTAATGGTGAAGTCATCGAGACCCAAAATAAATTTATTGAAACGTTATTAAAGAAAAGCGAAGGTTGTGATTGTGAAATGGATGTAAAAAAAAAACTGTTTTTTAAATGTCGAATGTATTTTCGAATCAAAAAGTTAATTACTTTAATAAAACGTTCATAAAATATGCTTATTTATCTCGTTTTATTAAACACGTTTGAGATTATAAAAGTTAATGGTACACTTTTTTCAATAAACTAACGGTAAACTCATTTTCAAAACAAAATATATTAAGAAGTATTGAAACATAAACAGCGAAAAAGAGTATTAAATTTTAATACTTTTTCGCAAAGCGCCCTTTTTTTCTCCTGTTTCATTCCTCTTAAAATACAACCTTGAGCTAAGGGAGCCGACAAAACGAGATGTCAAATAAATAAATATAAATTACTTCAACTTTTGGATGGTGGTGGTGGTTTTGGATGGTCTCGACAATAGAACGCTTGCTCAACACCTACAACATCTTTGCATATTTCTCTTAAGGTTTTAGGCCATAGCCTTTGAATTGTGTTTAGGTTAGATTTAGATGCTGAGCCCCAAAGTTGGTTGACGTACGTCCAAGATTGCTTTATAAGCATATTACTAAGTAATACTTTGTTTTCTAATCTTAATTTATACTTAGGACCTATAATTCAATGTAACTTCGTAGATATCAATTAAGTTTGGGTAATCTTCTTATCTATGTGTTTTTTCCAGGTGAGTCTTCGATCCAAGGTAACTCCCAAGTAAGTACCGAATTCCTTCTGTGGTATTACATTACCATTTATAGAGATTGAAGTGCACGAGTCTTTTTTAGGGTAAATGTTGCTTGTATGCACTTAGACACATTGACTTTAATTCCCCAGGTAGTTAGCCATTCTTCCAATATTTTTAAATGTTGTTATAATCTGTAAGTGGCAGTAGCCACTTTATCAAATGCCTCAGCTTCATCGAGGATCACTGCCGTACAATATTGTTTTCTTTCAAACGCTGGTCTTATGTGTGTAGCGATTCCATGCACCTGCTCCATCGTGCTATGCTTTTCTCGAAAGCCGAATTGCTGGCATGGTATGGTTGTTTCGATTCTAAAATCGAATTTTTAAATTAACATTTTTCTAAGATTTTGGAGAATATAGTTATTAATCTAACCTATATGAGCGTACCAAAGTTGTAACTTTGCCTGGGTTAGGAATAATAATAATCTGGAAGAGCTTCCAAGATTTTGGAAAATAATGCAATCTTAATATGATATTAAGCAGATGTTTTTTTTCACCTATGGAAGCTCGTTTATCATTAAACCCGTTATCTTGTCGTATACAGGAAGTTTTTTTTATTTAATGTCATTGGCAATATTTTCTCTAAATGATTTAAGATTTAATTGTATAAAATTTCTACCCTAATCCTCATCAAATTCTGGAAAAAAATAGTTTCTAATATTAAGTTTAAGTACATTAGAAAGATTTGTGGCAAATAAGATACCCTTTTCCTGTTCTCTTCGAACCCACGCACCAGAGAACTTATAACATATTGTTATAACATATTGTTATAAGTTCTCTGCCTCAGTAGGTGGACCACTTTCAACTTGCTTCTTGGTTTCCCAACAGTCTGATTATCTTATATGGACATTCCCAATTGCAATGAAGATTTGGGGACAAACTTTTCTTCATTTCGGATTATATAACAATACTAAATCTCCATTTTAAAAGCCCTCGGAGCTCATCGACTTGTCCTGGTCTTCATTTTGTATTTGGTTACCAAATGTAAGTGAATGTATCCACAACTGTTTTGGCTTCCTGGTTTGGAATTGGGTAGACCTCAGGCCATTTACTAAAGCAGTCCATAACCACAAGAACGTATGCCTTGTCTGCTCATAGGGAATGGGCCAGCTACATCCATGGCAACCCGCTCATATGGCGCACCTGAGTTACATATATTGCTTCATCTGCCCATGGTTTCGTGATTTCGACCCTTTAGCTGCTATGCAATCCTTGCCGTTAGCAATCCACTTAGCGATCGATTGACTACAACCAACCCAATAGAAACTATGCTTGATCTTCTCCATCGTTTTCGTAATGCCTAGGTTCCCTCCACTAGGACCATTGTGGAATTCCATAAGAACATCCGGAATTCTTAACCTCGGAACTGCTATTAGCCTTTGAGAGTGCTGACCATCTTCACTTTCCCATACTCTATGCAAACATTCAGATATCAACTCCAAAGTGCCCAGTATGCCATCGGGATAGGACTTTCCGCTAACATTTGTTCCTTATTTGGCCGTCTATTTATCTCCAATCCGTGCATTAATAATTCCAAATCCGGATGTACCGGCTGACATTTCCTTAATTGGCTTGCCTCCCACTCTTCTGCTGATGAAATTGTCATTAGCCGGACGTCTATAATGTCTTCCTTACCTTAAGCTTTTGAGCAGTGTTTACATTCCAAATTACATGGTTGACGGCACATGGCGTTAGCATTTCCTTTGCGGTGCCCTGTAGTGAAGTCATAACTTTGCAGTCTCTCAAACCACCGAGCTAGCCTTCTTCGGGATTCTTGAACTGTAGTAGCCACTTCAGCGCTGCATGATACGTTCTAACGCGGAAATGTTAACCATACAGATATTTTTGGAAATATTTGATGCAATACACTAACGCTAGTAGTTCTCTCCGAGTTACGCAGTAGATCCGCTCTAGATCCCAATACACCGACTATAGTAGTCAACCATATTCTTCAGCCCATCAATTACTTGTGATAGTACATGCCATAGCCACTGTCATCTGTATCCAGAATTAATGTTGCACCTGGAACCGGGTACGCTAGTATAGGAGCAGTCCTTCAGAGCTTGAAAGGTCTCCACTCGAAAGATCTATTTTTCTTAATGAGCTCATAAAGGCTATTAGCTACAAAGGCGAAATTCAGAACAAATTGGTGAGAGTAACTACACGGTCTTGGCCAATCCTTCACTGTTTCTATTATTTCCTTTGCAGTACAAAGGCCCTTCGAGGTTAATTGATGACTTAAGTAATTCACCTCCTTCCTGAATAAAGAGCACTTCTAAGAACATTATTTAAGGCCAGCGTCAGCTATTCTTTGGAAAACTTCTTCCAAATTACTCAGATGTTCATCGAAGCTCTTTCCCAATACGATGATGTCATCCAGATACACCAAACAAGTCTTCCAATGTAGTCCTTTGAGCACATGATCCATTAGTCTTTCAAAAGTGGCAGGAGCGTTGCATAACCCAAATGGCATTACCGTAAATTGCTATAGACCGTTGCACACACTAAAGGCTGTCTTCTATTTATCTTCTTCACTTACTTCTACTTGCCAATACCCGCTCTTAAGGTCAAGTGTTGAGAATCATTATGTGCCAGTTAATGAGTCTTGAGTATCATCATAACTGTCCTTCTTTGTCACATCATTTAATCTCCGATAGTCCACGCAGAATCGCAACTGGCCATCTTTCTTCTTCACAAGTACTTGTAGTAGTAGCTCCACGGACTTTCCGATGGTTCGATAACACCGCTTTCGCTGATTACCAACAGCTTGACGAATTGGTCTTGCGTCACCAGTATCAATGCAATGCTTCACTACGTTGGTCCTGCCTGGTTTGTCGCCATCCTTGTCGAATATGTTGGAGTATTTACGGATAAGTTGGCTGGCCTTGTGCATGTACTTGTCTTCCAACCCTCGTGTCCATGCATTTATATCTTCCTCCATGTCCTTGCTGCCTATAGAGTCGATTAAAGATGAATCATTGCAGTTAATGATGGCTTCTACCTCTTGACATTGCCCTAATACAGTTCCACTAGGAATTTTTACTGGTGATCTGAAGTCATTTAATACTCTCACAATTTGTTTGTCCCACAATCTCCATTAATTTTCGCCCACACAACTGCTTCTGGCTTTGGTGGAATCAGTTCACTGCCTTCTAAGATCACTTGTTTGCTGCTGTATGTGGAATCATAGCCAATGCTTAGTGGTACTTCCATGTTCTTATACTCCATAATCTTGTTATTCAAGTCGATCTTGATACCTTTATTCATCAAGAAGTGCACTCCTATGATTGCTTCATCTACAATCTGCGCGACTATAAAGCTGTGTAACACCGTCACATTTCCGATTGTTACCTCTCCCACTACTTGGGTATCCTCACCAGTCGCCGTTTTCAATATTGCTCCAGGTAATGGTCTTACTTCTTTAGCGATCAGGTCAGTTCGAATGATGGAGTGTGATGCGCCCGTATCCACTGTTAATATTCGTGCTCGTCCATCCACATATCCACCGATAGTAATGTTGCTCGTTTTTCTGCCAATTTGCGAAACGGAGATTATGGGGCATTCAATTGCAGGAACCAGCATACGCCCCTTTAGACTGGCTCGGTTTAGTTTAACGACTGAGAAGTTGATGGTTTATCCTCCTCAGCCTTCCGTTTGCGCTGTCCTTCCTGTATGCTGGAACCCGTTTAGCATTCGCGTGCGAAGTGACCAGGCTTTCCACATTTAAAGCATTTCCCAGCCTGATTCTTGCCACCAGAACGATTTATTCCTTCTAACGACTTCAGAGTTCTCAATATTTCGGTCATCACATCTGCTGTTTCAACCTCCACTTTATTGACTTTGTATGCTGATCTGCTTATGAGTGCCGTCGTTTCTCGTGTTTGAGCATACGCCACTGTTTCAGCGAATGTTACTTTTGGATTCGCATATGTCTCTCGCTTGGTGTAAACATCTTTTATGCCGCTGATGAATTTTTGTATTTTCACCCTTTCGAGATGCTCACCCGATGCGTCTCCGATGGCTAAATGAGCCAATCTCTCAATTTCGGAAGCGTATTCCTGTAGAGATTCGTTGGGTTTTTGGTCGCGCTTTTCTAACTCCATCTGGTAAATTTGTCTTCTGTGTTCGCTACCATAGCGTCTTTCCAGGGCTCGCATCAATTCGTCGTAATCATTTCTCTCATAATCAGGTACAGTTTGCAAAAGTTCTGTCGCAGGTCCTTCCAACGCAACGAATAATGCAGCAGATTTTTCCTCCATGCTCCATTTATTTGTTTCGGCCGTCTTCTCAAACTGAAGCTTGAAGACTTGGAAGGGAATTTTTCCGTCAAAAGATGGTGTTTTTACCTTAGGAGAGTTCACGGAAGCGGTTGGACGATTTAACTGCAAATCCCGCACACGACCTTCCAATGCGTTGTTCACTTTGGTCTCAATTAGCTCCTCTATTTTGTCTTGTCGACCGTGCAATTCGTTGACTTTGCTCTCAATTAGATCCTGTTTTTCCTTAAGTTCTGCATTGTCTTTCTCCAGATTTTGCTGTATTTGCGCGATGGTTCCTCCTAAGGATGATATTTGCTCGCTCTGTTCAACCATTTGTGATGTAATGCTGTCGTTCATTGCAGACATTTGGGCATCCAGCTTTTGTGATATGCTGGCAGCGATTTGTGACATGTTTTGTGAATTATGGGCATCCTGTGGATCCATCTTCGGTGACATGTTGTCATTGATTTGTGACATGTTGGCACTGATTTGTGAAATTGCATTCAACAACATGTTCATGTCCATACCGGTAGATGAGCCAGGGGCATTTTCTTGAATCTTACCTGATGGCTGCTCCAACCCCTTCGCAGAATCAATAGCTTCTTCTTTGTCAATGTCCTTCAAGGATACATCTTCATCCTCGCGACGGAATTCGTACTGGTTCAAATCGATGCCTTCGACTTCCATTGCTTCTCGCAGTCTCTATTGCAGCTCTGCCTTATTTCCAGTTGTAGACAATCCTCGCTTGGCCAACTCCTTCTTGAGAAGAGGTATCGTCAAATCCTGAATCTTCACCATTTTTTAATTTTTAGCCTCTGGAATTTATTTAACAATCCCACTTCTGACACCAATTGTTACGATCTTGCTGATTAACCTCGATGATTTCCCAAATCCTTTGGGTACGACCTCTGGATTGTTAAATAAAATCGCCAACTTAATTTGCAGTTTCTTTATTTATAGAGAATTTAATTAATGTCCTTTTAATTACTCAGTAATTCACAATTCAATTACAATTTACTTTACTATTTACAATCACTTGTATACAACTTTCACAATGTACTGTTTTTATTACTTCAATGTTATGTAACCTTCAACGAGTTTAATTCACGACTGATTACTCTTGCAGTCGTATGTCGTCCTTATATACTTGTTTGCTGCTTGAAAACGAAACCCCTGGAATAATAGCGTCGTTTACGAAAATCGTCTCGTTTACGCTCTAGAACATGCCAGTTGTCTGCTCCTCTCTTTCATCTGTCATTCGCTTCGCAGTTTCGCCACAATACAATGTAATGCATGCTAATGCATCCCAGCGTTCGAAGCTACGAATGTCAATTGAAATGAGAAACGAAAACGTTCAGGTGATCTCAGCTGTTCGCCGGAAGCGGAAATAGACGAGAAGTTTGGTTACTATGTAAGCTGTACAATGTTTAAGGCATTTGTAAAATTCATCTGTTTACCTTAAAGAAATTGAGAGCAATAGCGCTATTTTCGTTTGAACTTTCCAGTCTGCTTTAATCATTGTTGCCATTCACATATGGAAAAGTTCAAGATTAATGAATAAGAAATCAAGTTCTAAAAAAATTTTAATAGGTACAAAATGAAATTCATATTGCATTGTTTTTTACTTTTGTGAAGTTCAATCTTATTACAAATTATAAGTATAAGTATTGAAAATTAGATGTTAAAATAGTTTGACGAAAATGCGAAACAAGTGTCAGATGAAAGAGAGAGGCCCAGTTATCGGAGAAATCCCGATAATTCCAAGCGTTACTATGAGCGATCAGTTTAGTATATAAGAGTAAAACGCACACTGCTGACAAATCAGTTGTGAGGCGAACTCGTTGGCGATAACACTAATGTGAAGTGAAAATAGTAGTGTTAGAGTTGTAAAATAATGATTATAAATAGTGAAGTGAAATGTTTTTATTGAGTAATAAATGAACGTTGAGTAAATTTGAAGACGAACCGTATTGGAGCAAGGCTAAAAGGTAGACGCCATCATTAACTGCAGAGATTTGCCTAAAAACTGTCCATTGGCAAGAAGGGCTTTGAGAAAACGTAAATGCATGGGTGTAAGGGTAAGATGGCAAATAAAAGCACAAGGTCAAGCAACTCGTTCGCATATATTCCAATATATTCGACAAGCATGGCAACAAATCACGCAAGACCAATTGTGAAATATTGTATTGACACTGGTGATCCCGATTCGCCAAGCTCCTTGGAGTTTCACATTAACCAAACGTGAACATATTAGCCAAATAAGAAAATAAATGAGCGAAAGTGGTGCTATTGAATCATCAGCGAGTTGTAGTTCGCCGAGAGTGCGTGTGAAGAAGAAAGATGACCAAATGCGGTTTTGAGTGGACTATCGGAGACTAAATGATGTGATGAAGGAAAACAGTTTTCCTTTGCCCATGATAAATGACTCTAGACTCGTTAACTGGCACAGAATGGTTCTCAACACTCGACTTTAAGAGCGACAATTGGCAAGTGGAAATATGTGAAGAAGGTAAAGAGAAGACAGTCTTTAGTGTTGGTAACGGACTTTGACGATTTGCATTATGCAACGTTGCTGCCACTTTTGAAAAACTAGTGGGCCATGTTCTCGAAGAACTACATTTGAAGACTTGTTGGATGTATCTTGACGACATCATTGTATTGTATGCTTCGAGGAACATCTGAATGATTTGTCCTTCCAAGTTCTGATGGAACGGCTATGTACTTTGCCTATTCCAGGTGCAACATTTATTCTGGATACAGATGCTAGTGGCTATGGCGTAGGAGGTGTACTTTCACAAGTGGTTGATGGGCAGGAGAAGATAGTTGCCTACTCTAGTAGGTCTATTGGGAAACTAGGGCGAAACTACTGCAAACTGGGCCCAATGGAAAATTTTTAAATTAATATCTGGTTGTTTGTGTAGAGTATGGAAAAGTGAAGAAGCCCAGTGCCCTGGCACTCTAATAGGAGTTCCAAAGTTAGAATTCCAGACATTCTCAAAGAATTCCACATTGGTCCAAGAGAAAGTATTCTGGGAATTGCAAAATATTAAATAAGATCAAGCAGCGGTTCAATTGGATTGGTTGCCGTCAATTGACTGCGGAATGGATTGCTAACTGTAAGGAGTGTATTGCAGCTAAAGACCCGAAATTCAGAAGTCTTACACAGATGAAGCAATACAGCTCAGGCGCACCATTCGAGCGAGCTGCCAGTTCCTTATGACCACACTAGAATGTAAGTACGTCCTGGCGGTTATAGATTACCTCAGTAAATAGCCGCAGGTTTGCCCAATTCCAAACCAAGAAGCTAATACAGGCGCTTCTGTATGCATTCGCCTACAATTTTTTTGTCAGATACGGTACAACTATACAATTGCACTCTGACCATGGAAGGAATTTCGAGTGAACGGGGATGCTAGGTATTCGAAAAATTCGAACAGCCCTGCACCCTCAATCAGATGACAAGCTACAACGATTCTATCGAACGGTGGACGAGACTTTAGGAAGGTCGTTGACAAATATCTGGATGGCTAGGATATCCACATACCTCTTGTCCTGATGGGATATCGGTCTGCAATTCACGAAACAACAGGTAAAACACCTGTCCTTGCACTACCCTTTGGTAGCGAACTTCGGTTGCCTAGTGATTTGAAGTTTGGAATAAATTGTGATGCTAGAAGAATTGGGAAGGATGCATCTACCCACATGCTCTGGCGAGACAGCTAACTTAATATATGACTGACAAAATGAAGGCCAGGTATGATAATTCTATTAACTCTAAAGGTTTTCAAATAAGTTGAAAGCAAAATAAGTTGTTTTTAAAAGGGAAGCGAATTTTTATTTTTTGAGCTATAATTGAACGTTGAGTGAATTCTTTATAATTAAGAATGTCGAAGCATGGTTACTTACTTATATTTAACAAGCCAGTTATCGAACTCGAAGGATTAGGATAATCATCGGCGTAGATTTAGCAAAAACGTAACAATATTTATAATTCGAACACTCTCTAAACCAATATCAGCTGAAATCAATCTATCTACATATAGTCTAGAAATTAAAGTATATTTAAGTCCTACTTATCCTTACTCGATACTGACATATTTCTAAATTCTAATTATCTAACATCCCTTTCCCTTTAGCCTGAACCGATCGTATCAGCTCATTTACTTTTTCGCACGCCATATGACCTCGCTCATACCAAGAAGCTTTACTTGACTCTAGGTGAGGTTATCTAGCAGTTATAACAAAAACATATGAGTCCAAATAGTGTTGCCAGATATATTTTTCTCGCATTTAATACCAATATCAAATCCAGCAGCAGATCAGTTGAATATGTAGTTGTTCCTTTATAGCCGATACCACTCCGTTTACTTCCTTTGGTATATCACCTCGGTGAAGTATGCAACATGCCATGGATATACATGATCTACAACTTTTAGTTTCAGTTCGATCAGAAAAATCAGAAAAAAGAATATGTGAAATTCACCCCGGCAAAGCTGCTTATTAGTATACTGCTCTTATTCTTGGAACATTTCTGTTCAAGTATTACTTAAACAAAACGCAGAATGAAGAAAGAAAATAACACATTTATGACTACAATACAAAACCATTGATAAAACATCATCATATTGTTACGATTTTACTAAATTAAGCTCAACGATTTCCCAAATCCTTCGAGTCCGACCACTGGATTGTTAAATAAAAATCACCAACTACACACTGCCCTCCATCTTAGTCTGATCGTCCCGATCAGAGACATTTGCTATACCAAACGCAGCAAGCCTGTCTAGGTGGACCACTTTCATCTTACTTCTTGGCCTCTCAACAGTCTGGATTCGATATCGTTTGATGATCTTGTGGGGACCTTCCCAATTGCATTGAAGCTTTGGGGACAAACCTTTCTTCCGTTGTTGATTGTATAATACACTGAGCCTCCATTTTGGAAGTCTTCGGAGTTCATCGCCTTGTCGTACTAGCCTTCATTTTTTACTCGTAATTTGTGTTCACTGCCTCAAAATTCTTCAATTCTTCCTCGAGAATGCCAGACACTTTTTTCCCGACTCTTCTCGCATCACCATTTATTCCAAATTTTAAATCGCTGGGCAACCGAAGTTCACTACCAACTAGTATCCCATCAGGAACAGCGATCTGTGGATATCCTAATCATCCTTATGCTTGCCCATTACTTTCCGCAAGTGCTCTTCCAGGGTCCGGTTGAATCGCTCTACCATGCCATCTGATTGGGGATGCAGAGCTGTTGTTCGGGTTTTTCGAATACCAAGTATCAGGCACATCCCTTGGAACACCGCCTATTCAAAGTTTCTTCATTGGTCTGAGTGCAATTCTATAGGCGCACCGTATCTGGTAACCCAATTGTTAGTGAATGTATCCGCAACTTTTTTCGCTTCCTGGTTTGGAATTGGGTAGACCTCAGGCCATTTACTAAAGTAGTCCATAACCACAAGAACGTATTTGTTTCCTTGTCTTCTCAGAGGGAATGGACCGGCTATATCCATGGCAACCCGCTCAAAAGGTGCACCTGAGTTATACTGCTTCAACTGCCCATGACTTCGTGACTTCGGCCCTTTAGCTGCTATGCACTCCTCGCGGTTAGCAATCCACTCAGTGATCGACTGACTACAGCCAACCCAATAGAACCTCTGCTTGATCTTCTCCAGCGTTTTTGTAACGCCTAGGTGCCCTCCACTAGGACCATTATGGAATTCCTTAAGAACATCCGGAATTCTTAACCTCGGAACTACTATCAGCTTTCGAGAGCACTGGCCATCTTCACTTTCCCATACTCTATGCAAACAGCCAGATATCAACTCTAAACTGCTTCATTATGCCGAGTATGCCTTCGCGATAGGACTTTGTACAGCCAAGTGTTCCTTACTTGGCCGTCTGTTCATCTCTAATCCGTGCATTAACAGTTCCAAGTCCGGATCTTCCTGCTAACATTTTCTTAAGTGGCTGGTCTCCCACTTTTCTGTCCTTGTAATTGTCATTCGCCGGACGCCTATTATACCCTTAGCTTTTAAGCAACGTTTCCGCTGTCTTTCCTGTCTGTTGGAGCCCGACTTGCATTCGCGTGCGAAGTGACCTGCTTTTCCGCAACAGTAGCACTTCCCGGTACTGAGCTTTTTACCGACTGCACCACTACAAATATTCTCCCTGATGAATCTCAGCATTTCCATTATCGTCTGCTTTACATCTGGACTTTACACCTCAAAAAGCTTCACTTTAAAGTAGTTACCGCTGTTTCCAGAGAATGTTAATATAATGAGAAGGCGAAAATGTTAAGTCAAATCTGATGCCTTAGCACGTAAAAGGTCTATTATGGGACTAGCCGAAATCGAAAATGCGACCCATTAAGGGACTAACATAAATTCGAGTTCGCACTCTACAAGAAGAAAATGCTCAACTTGTATAGTGCCGTAAGTGATCTTTCATGTATGCGCTTTTATGTAATGCATGTGCAAGTGAACTTACACTGCAATTCTATTAAATTTGTTAAGATTACTGAAAAATAGATGTAAATAAATTTAAAAGAAACAAAAAATAAAATATAAATGATAATAAAAATTATCTAGCGCAGTGAGCTTCGAACTCGGGCTAACCACGTTCTTTAAATATGCAGTTGTTCTTGTTTTCAGTATGGTTATCCCAAATTATATGGGCATGTTAATATTTAATAAAGAAATTATAATAAATATGATAAATCTGTAATTGTATTTTAAATGAAAAAAAATATCAGAAAGCTGAGTTGGGTTTAAACTCGAGCCATCGGAAAAACACCGCAAATTATTGCAAATTGTCCCTGCTCCTATACCAACTCCGCCATAAGAAATCGCGACGCCGCTCCGTTTAATACTTGATAAGTTGCAAAATATTGGTATTACTGAGCGATTCGAGATTATGCTCAAAAATGTAAAAATTAAGTGAACTCACACAATATATTTACATATACATGCATAAATAATTTTATAAATACATACATGTATTTATAAACTGCATATGTACATATTTTGTATTTAATCAATTCAACATTTATTTATGTTATAAATTTATTTTTATAGTTAAAATTGGTTTTTAATTTAATCTAATTTTATTTTAAATCACTTTATTTTATTTTATATTAATATTTTAACATATTTAATTTTTTCATTTCAAACTATTTTATTTTCATTTACTTTTATTTTAAATAAAAATTTTTTTTTATTTCATTGTTTAATTTCATTACATTTTTTCCATCTAAATTTATTTAATTTAATTTCATTTCATTTTTATTTATTTTGTTATTTTCTTATTTGATTCAGTTTATTTTAATTTATGTTATTTTATTTTATTTGCCTTCACTTAATTAAATTTTGTTTATGATTATTAAATTAATTAATTAATTTTTATTTAATTAATTGAATTTTTTTATTTCTTTAATTTTATATAATTTTATATTGTTTAATTTTTTCCCTTTTATTTATTTTATTTTATTCAGTTTAATTTATAATTTTATTTGATTTTATTGAATTTTATTTAATATAATTTTGTTTTAATTTATTCTAAATGATTTTATATTTGTGTTTGTCATACATATCCATATCTAACTAGGTATATATGTATATATGTAGGTTTATGTATCTTGAAAATAGTAAACTATATGCTACTCATAACAAAAGAGAAATTTCTTTCATAATCATTCTTCATTCAGTATTCCACTGTTATCCTCTCCCCCCATAACACCCCTTTTGCCGTCGTTACAACACAAGTTGTCGACGAAAACTCTTAAAAATCAGAAAATCACCGAGACTTCATCTCTTTACATTCCACCGCCACCCACAAGCTGCTTCTACTTGAAGAAGGTAATGAAATATTTTATAAAAAGTGAAAATAATAATAACATAAAGCAATCGATGGCTTTTCCGCTAGTTTCATTTTGTTAGTTTTTTTTTAAATTATTTTATTTAAATACAATTAAATAGCTTATAATTTGGGATAACCATACTGAAAACAAGAACAACAGTATAATTAAAGGACGTGGTTAGCCCAAGTTGGAAGCTCACCGCGCTAGACTATTTTATTTTATATATTTTTAAATTTTTTTTGTTTCTTTTATATTTATATATTTATTTATATATTTAAATATTTTTAAAAAATTTAATAGAATTGCAGTGTAAGTTCACTTGCACATGCATTACATAAAAGCGCATACATGTAAGATCACTTACGACACTATACAAGGTGAGCATTTTCTTCTTGTAATTTGAGTGAAAACTTGAATTTATGCTAGTCCCTTAATGGGTCGCATCTTCGCTTTCGGCCAGTCCCCTAATGGGCCTTGTACGTGCTTGGGCATCAGATTGGTATTAACATTTGCACATCCTCATTATATTAACATTCTCTGTAGAAATTTTATTTAAAAGTTGTCTGGCGACAAGGCTTATAGAATAGGAGATTGCAACTACCGTTGACGTCTCCGAGCCAACTCGGTCATAATTATTGTGGACGTGATTTCATATTTATATTAATAAAAAATTACTTTTTTGGTTTAAAAATATATATGTGAACTTACCAACATAAACATAGGGATAATTTTCGAAAATATAACCCTAAAATACCTATTCAGAAGAAAATTTAAATTAAGAGTCAAATTCCCAATGCTATGTATTTTAGATATATATTTGTCATAAATACTCTAGATTCTGAGCGAACGAAGTATTTATTTCTAAATTTACAGTAACAGCTAAGTTTGTTTATATTTCACTTGGTACACATTTAATAACGATACAATGGGGTTTGCTATGATACATATATTTGACAAATTGAGTATTTGGCATTACATGCATTTTGTTTTTGTAAACTTACAAAGTCTATCAAATTTGTCACAAATGCACAATATAATATATGAAATCATTATTACTACTAATATCTTACATCCGTCTTATACAATATGTAAAGGATTTTGCAATAGGGATGATATGATTTCTAAGTGTTGTTTTGGCCATTTTTAATATGTCAGGTTTGGAGATTCGATTATTTCAAGAAATTGTGACATTGAATTGACCTCCAAGAAGTTGTGATTTAACACCATGAGACTACTTCTTGTGGGGTTATTTGTAGTTATTGGTCTTTAGCAATAAACCAGACTCTTTTCAAACTTTAAAAGTCAATATTGAAAGTGCTATTCATGACATACGACTTGATTTATGAAGTTATATTTAGAACTTTAAAAACATTTGAATTTCCTTAACGACGAAATGTCGTAAGGAAGTGTTTTTTTTTTTTAAGAAATTATATCACTCTTATTTTAAAACCCTTATTCTAGATTTAGTTTTCCGATGAATTCATGTTTAAATATATAAAAAAGATGTCGTCATATTCTATAATACTAAATATTTGTTTAAATTTTACAGAAAATGTTAAAACTCGCAAAAACTCTCTTACAATTTTTTAAAGTTAGAGGATTAAACTAAAATTTTCGACAAAAAATATTCCTTACGTTTTTAGTTTAGTTTTTTTTAAGAAAAGCATAATAATTTGTAGTCAAAATATTGTTACGATCTTGCTGATTAACCTCGATGATTTCCCAAATCCTTCAGGTACGATCTCTGGATTGTTAAATAAAATCGCCAACTTAATTTGCAGTCTCTTTATTTATAAATACTTAATTAATGTCCTTTTAATTATTCGGTAATTCACAATTCAATTACAATTTACGTTACTATTTACAATCACTTGTATACAACTTTCACAATGTACTGTTTTTATTACTTTACTGTAATGTAATCTCCACGAGTTTAATTCACAACTGATTCCTGACTGACTCCTCTGCAGTCGTATGTCGTCCTTATATACTTGTTTGCTGGTTGAAAACGAAACCCCCGGAATAATCGCGTCGTTACGATAATCGTGTCTCGTTACGATAATCGTCTCGTTTTACGCTCTAGAAAATGCCAGTTGTCGACTCCTCTCTTTCATCTGTCATTCGCTTCGCATTTTCGCCACACTGCCCTCCACCTAAGTCTGATCGTCCCGATCAGACACATTCGCTGTTCCAAACGCAGCAAGCCTCTCTAGGTGGACCACTTTCATCTTTCTTCCTGGGCTCCCAACATTCTGGATTCGATACACTGCGTCATTTAGCCGTTTGATTACCTTATATGGACCCTCCCAAACGCATTGAAGTTTTTGGGACAAACCTCTCTTCCGTTGTGGACTGCACGGTAACACCAAATTTCCACTTTGGAAGCCTTCAGAGTTCATCACTTTGTCATACCTGGCCCTCATTTTGTAATGGTTTCGTGGTTTTGGCCCTTTAGTTGCTATGCACTTCTTGCAGTTAGCAACCCACTCAGCGATCGTTTGACGACAACCAACCCAATAGAACCTCTGTTTAATCTTCTCCAGCATTTTCTTAATGCCTAGATGCTCTCCACTAGGACCATTGTGAAATTCCTTAAGAATATCCGGAATTCTTAACCTAGGAACTACTATAAGCTTCCGAGAGCACTGGCTATCTTCACTTTCCCATACTCTATGCAAACAGCCAGATATTAACTCTAAACTGTTCCATTGTGTCCAGTATGCCTTCGCGATGGAACTTCCCTTTGCCATTTGTTCCTTACTTGGCCGTCTGTTCACCTCCAATCCGCGCATTACCATTTCCAAGTCTGGGTCTTCTTGCTGATATTTTCTTAAGTGGCTTGCCTCCCACTTTCCTGCTCGTGTAATTGTTATTCGCCGGACGTTTATTATACCCTCAGCTTTTGAGCCCGACTTGCATTCGCGTGCGAAGTGACCTGCTCCTCCGCAACTGAAGCACTTTCTACCTTGATTCTTGGTACCTGAACGATTCATTCCTGCTATCGACTTCAAAGTTTCTGGATTTTTAATCTTTCGAGATATTCACCCGATGCGTACTCTGTGGCTAAATGAGCCAATCTCTCGATTTCAAAAGCAAATTCCTGCAGAGATCCATTATGTTTTTGGTCACGCTGTTCCAGCTCCATCTGGTAAATTTGCCTCCTATGCTCGCTACCATAGCGTCTTTCCAGGGCTCGCATTACTGCGCCATAGTTATCGCTCTCATATTCGGGAATAGTCAGCAAAATATCCGCTGCAGGTCCTTTCAACGTAACAAATAGCGCAGCGGATTTTTCCTCGATGGTCCAATTATTTAACTCAGCCGTCTTCTCGAACTGGAGCTTGAAGCTCTGGAATGAAGCTGTGCCATCAAAGGATGGAGCTTCCACCCATGGGCCGTACATCGATCTGGCTGGACGATGCAACTGCAAATCTCGGACACGTCGCCCGAGCTCGTTGATTTTGGTTTTAATTAGCTCTTCTATTTTGTCTTGTCGACCTTGCAATTCGTTGACTTTGCTCTCAATTAGCTCCTCTATTTTGTCTTGTCGCTCCTCGATTTGGTCCTGTCTTTCCTTAAGTTCTGCATTTTCTATCACCAGATTTTGCTGTATTTGTGCGATTGTTCCTTCTAATCCATCCAACTTTCCTGAGATGCTGCCTTTCATTGCAGACATATTTTGTGAAATCTCTGAAATTTCAGCTAACTTTTGTGAATTACGGGCATCCTGTGCATCCATCTTTCTGATATCTTGGCATCGATTTCTGACATGTTTTGTGACATGTTGGCATTGATTTGTGAAATTGCAGCCAATAACATGTTCATGTCCATACCCGTAGATGAAACAGGATCCTTTTCTTGAATCTTACTTGAGGGCTGCTCCAACTCCTTCGCGGAATAACTAGCCTCTTCCTTGTCAACATCCTTCAAGGATACATCTTCATCCTCGCGGCGGAATTCGTATTGGTTCAAGTCTCGATTGCAGCTCTGCCTTATTTCCTGTTGTAGACAATCCTCGCTTTGCCAACTCCTTCTTGAGAGGAGGTATCGTCAAATCTTGAATCTTCACCATTTTTCAATAATTATTCTTTTGAATTTATTTAGCAATCCCACTTCTGACACCAATTGTTACGATCATGCTGATTAACCTCGATGATTTCCCATATCCTTCGGGTACGACCTCTGGATTGTTAAATAAAATCGCCAACTTTATTTGCAGTTTCTTTATTTATAAAGAATTTTATTAATGTCCTTTTAATTATTCGGTAATTCACAATTCAATTTCAATTTACGTTACTATTTGAAATCACTTGTATACAACTTTCACAATGTACTGTTCATTAGTTTACTGCAACGCTTTTCTTCACGACTGACTGCTGACTGACTCCTCTGCAGTCGTGTGGCGCCCTTATATACTTGTTTGCTGCTTGAAAACGAAGCCCCCGGAATAATCGCGTCGTTATGATAATTTTGTCTCGTTACGATAATCGGCTCGTTTTACGCTCTAGAAAATGCCAGTTGTCGGCTCCTCTCTTTCATCTGTCATTCGCTTCGTATTTTCGCCACAATATAACGTCGAGAGTATTAAACCAGAGAACGTAGAAGACAGAGAAGGGCCAATTACGAAAAATCGTGTAAAACGTCAAGAATAAGCCAGAACATCTCAAGGGAATTTCACCACTCCCGCCAGAATTTCACAGAATTGGCTTTTGGAGCGTAACATATCTGAGCGTAGTAATAATAATTATGCTCAGAAATGTTTCTGAATAACATTGTTATATGTTAACCATAGATAATAAATTTACGTATGCTTGTTATCAAAATAAATGAAAATATTATTTTATGTAAATATTAATAAATTTTAAGAAAAGAGAAGAAACAGATAAAACTAATTAATAGATTTCATACGTTTTTTAAATATCTTTATAATCTGAAAGCAAAATTCAATTATCTGATGGAAAAAATGTTGATTTGCCGTCGGAAAAGAAGGGTTGTTTATATTTGCAATTAATATTTTTATTATTTTAATAATTTATAAACCTGAAAAAAGTTCAAGGATAAATTCTAAAGTATCAATTAATAGTTTGGATATGCCATACATATGTACAAGTGTTCGTATATACACTATCGAAAATATTGACCTGTGTCAAGAAATCAGTATATGCATACACGCATGTGCAAACACATAGAAACATATTATTTGCATCGGAGATCATATACATACAAACTTCGTTTACTACGCAAAAATCTTAGCAAATTACAACAATAACATTTTCATTCATAGACGCAAGCGCCGTACAACAAAGCAAAGTGCGATTATTCATAAATACCACCGCGCACATGCCCGCATACTCATGTCAACAAGTTGCCTCTTCGCTTTCGGTGACAAAAAAAAAAACAAATACAAAAAACATGGTCGCGAAATGTTACGCAAAAGCAACAACAACAAACAATTCCTTTGACCAGAGAACGTAGAAGACAGAGAAGGACCAGCGCGTGTCGTTTGTCAAATCGTTCCGATTTTCCAATTAGCCTAGAACAGCAATAGGGAATTCACACCACGAAATCTCAAGGGAATTTCACCGCACTTTAACAGTGAGCGGGCAGAAATAATGCTCAAAATGAGAATGATTGTATGCTAAATGAGAAAATACATGCAGACTAAATGTTAAATTGATAATGCCAATGCAAGATAAATGTAGGAATGCAGATGGTTATCAGAAAGTTGTGAATTTATTATTGTTTAGTTTTTGACTTTCAATAACATCAATTTAAATTTCATTATATATTCCTAATATTTATAAAATCATATTTTTTCCATATAACTACCAATTTCTTATATTTTGCTAATAGTTTTTTTAATGATAAAATATTATATTTTAATTTTTGAAATATGTATATGAATGGAAATATATTATATTTTAATACTTTATTTAATTATATTAAAATAAATAAGCAAATCGAAATCCATTCAGGCATATCGACATATGACCATACGTACATATACACAAATAAGCGTAATAAGAACAAGCACGCATGCTCATATGGATATACATTCATACATATTTACACGCACATAAAATGATATGTATATAAATACATACATACATATGTTTATATGTGTATAAGTTAAAGCGTACACATCCAGCAGAAAATAGCGCTAGTTAAATTTGCAAAAAATGCCCTTCTCATGGCAAACGCACACATCTCCCTTCGCGCGTATCTTCCACTAATCGAAGTGCCAAACATTAGAAGTTGAAGAATTTTGTGTCTTCACTGGACAATTGTAAAACGCACTCTCGATAATCCGAACTGAGTTCTTTACATTTGTTAAACGAATGTTTAAAAAAGCACGTGATTATTTTTAAATACATATTTTTTTCATTAAATTTATGTTTAATACTTCGATATTATCGAAAATTTTATAGAAACTACATTTCAATGAGCAGTTATTTATGTAGAAGTACTGTAGCTGGATGCACACTGCATGGTTCAAATGTGATCTGCATATTCGAGTTATACAAAGTTCACTCTACCTGAATTTCTATACCAAAATGCGAAAAATAAAATTAATGACATAAAAATCAAACATTCTTGAAGACAGCCTCGCTCGTGGACAAAAGGCACGTGGGAAGGCAAGGAATTGCTTGCTGGTCAATATGAGCTAATAGGCAAACAGCAAATTTAGCAGCACGAAGCCGAATTGCTTCATTTTAGCAGACAAAGTGAATTTTAGTCGAAGTCATAAGAATTTGAAGTGATGCTTGTTGACGGCATATGAATGCTACGGGTTCAAGGAAAAAGGGCATGCAAATGTATGTTGTTGTTGCATAAGCTATTTGCTATAAGAAGAAGCAACTACAAGAAATACCGCATGCAAACCCTCTTTCCTTCTACTCTTCATCCGCAAGCACTTTCCTCGCGACGAAGTCAAATTTTGCCAAATATTAATAATTGATGTTGAGCTGACGACAATGCGAAAACACATACATTCAAGCATTTTAATACGTATACGCGAAACATATACAAACATACCAATGCGAATTCCCTTCCTTCATGCATTCCTCAGTCAACAAACATGTTCTCCACGACGATGACAAAATCTATAAAAATCAAAAATTTAAGTTGAGCTGAAGCAAAGCCAAAACACATTCAAAGGTCCTTGTATGTATACGAAAAACGCATACATACAAAAGGCATGTCAACTTCTTTCCCTTGTGCCCCGTCATCCACTAACATTTCTTGCGGCGATCGAAAAATCTGCCAATTTGATAAAATTAAAATGCGAAAAAGGAGCGAGGATTTGAACTCATGGCACTTTTGTCGAGTGCCAGCGCAAGGCAGCAGCTTGCTAAATATTGAGGTAACAGGCGAACAGCAAATATAGAGAGCGATGATAGATTTTGTATGGCTTGCTTCATTTCGGTGGTTGACACTTGACTTTTTGCCGGGGTCAAAGGAATTGTTTGTTGTTGCTTTTGCGTAACATTTCGCGACCATGTTTTTTGTATTTGTTTTTTTTTTTTGTCACCGTTGCGAAGAAGCAACTTGTTGACATAAGTATGCGGGCATGTGCGCGGTGGTATTTATGAATAATCGCACTTTGCTTTGTTGTACGGCGCTTGCGTCTATGAATGAAAATGTTATTGTTGTAATTTGCTAAGATTTTTGCGTAGTAAACGAAGTTTGTATGTATATGATCTCCGATGCAAATAATATGTTTCTATGTGTTTGCACATGCGTGTATGCATATACTGATTTCTTGACACAGGTCAATATTTTCGATAGTGTATATACGAACACTTGTACATATGTATGTCATATCCAAACTATTAATTGATACTTTAGAATTTATCCTTGAACTTTTTTCAGGTTTATAAATTATTAAAATAATA
Source organism: Neoceratitis asiatica (assembly GCA_030068015.2). Taxonomy (NCBI): domain Eukaryota; kingdom Metazoa; phylum Arthropoda; class Insecta; order Diptera; family Tephritidae; genus Neoceratitis; species Neoceratitis asiatica. The sequence continues at coordinate 37,643,338 of CM061526.1, read as the reverse complement.
AAATTATTAATTGCAAATATAAACAACCCTTCTTTTCCGACGGCAAATCAACATTTTTTCCATCAGATAATTGAATTTTGCTTTCAGATTATAAAGATATTTGAAAAACGTATGAAATCTATTAATTAGTTTTATCTGTTTCATCTCTTTTCTTAAAATTTATTAATATTTACATAAAATAATATTTTCGTTTATTTTGATAACAAGCATACGTAAATTTATTATCTATGGTTAACATATAACAATGTTATTCAGAAACATTTCTGAGCATAATTATTATTACTACGCTCAGATATGTTACGCTCCAAAAGCCAATTCTGTTAAATTCTGGCGGGAGTGGTGAAATTCCCTTGAGATGTTCTGGCTTATTCTTGACGTTTTACACGATTTTTCGTAATTGGCCCTTCTCTGTCTTCTACGTTCTCTGTCTACGTTCTCTGGAATTCGTCTATCTTGGAACCAGCATAAATACGAACAACAATAGGGGTATTCTCTTTGTCTAGGAAATGCATGCTACGGTGCACGGATAGGAAATTTTTCCTACTCGTGCAACGGCACAACAACTAAACACATGCAAAAAACATATGGTACTATAGGAAAAATATCCTATACCAAAACATATGTATATTTATTTCCCACAGACAGCTTGCAAGAAGGAAAAAGCAACCCTGTGGAGGAAAAGTAACCCTGTGCCTGTGTGGTTGTTATTGTTTCACTTGAATATGTCAAAATTTTGCAACGGGGGTGCCCTCGATCTCTAGCACAATTCCATAGGAAATATTTGCATAGTATGCATTTCCTGGACAAGGCGAATACCCCTAATGTCAATCTCGAAATCGAACGCAGAATTAGTTTTGTCAACAGGTGCTACTTTTGACAGAGAATGCAAGTATTCGATGTTGTACCTCCTAGTGGAAGTTGCGAAGGATCAGGTGGAGAAGGATCTGCATTCACTTGGTGTCTCCAATTGCCTTTAAACTGCTAGTGCGCAATTGTTAATTCACCTAATCGCGTGAGCGGTGCCCACGCCAAATAAGAAATCTCTACATATTTCAAATTTATGTTTGAGCAAATTCGAAATTACAGTGAAAATTCTCTCAGGCACCCACAATCTAAATCTATATATACATATGTCATTTAAATAAAAAAATTGTAATTTTTATTGCTAAAAATAAAAAATTTTATGTATATAACTTCAACGGCCCATTAAACAGAAAAAAATAAGTATTCTCCTTCAAACCATAAATGTCGTAAAACCAAAAATTAATGGATTTAGTACCGGAAAAACTTGGATATTGTCGATTGTCGCATGTTTTTTTTTTTGCTTCTTTAAGAGAAAACAAATTTGCAAACAGGATACCAATTTTTGTAACAGGTTAAACACTTTTATGCGCTTGAGTTTTTTCTAACGTAACGTAATTTGTTTTATTCGGAGGATCCCGATTTTCATTTCGGAAATACATATTTACCACTACGATACTTTTTAAATTTCAGTATGTATCTAACGAATATTTCATTGACTTTTTTACTTCGTGTCCGTCTAACAGAGGTTTTGGTGGGATTTGTTATGAAAACAGAGGGAGTTCGCCTAAGGGAAGGCCATTTGTTCTAAAAATTGCACTTCAATCTTGGTGCATGAATAAATGTCCGCTCGCGAGAGGTGTATATCTGATAAAAGTAAATTAAGAAAATATACTCAATAAAGAGCATACTCTAACTGCTGCAGCCAATGCTTTTACCTAATATTGAGCTCTACAAACTTCCTTAAGAGCTATAAATTAAATAATAGAAGTCTTCGATTCGCAATACTTGAAAACTGGCACAATAAACAAGAGAATGGTATACTATTTAATGGATTGGCAATTATTGAATAAAGTTATGTAAAATGACAACCTTCAATCGGTTGCTGTAAAAACCAAAATCCAAGAAAGATTTATAAAGGTGGGAGCAGGAGGACAAAAACGACAATTACAGCAATTTACAGTTTTTGCTTTTTCGTAACGATTGTCAAAATGACGGATTATTGGCTTTTAAAAATGCACAAACTCTCTGATCTACTCTTCTTTCGTGTAAACTAAAATCACATTATCTCATTTTCGAAGATTTTCACGTTTACAAAAATAAAATCTAATGAAATTCCAACAAACTAAAAAATTATTTTGGCTATCTTTGCGAGCAATGAATGAAAAAAGTTGAGTTCGTTGCTATAGTAAAGAAATATAGATTACCAACTTAACCAAGATTTATATTTACAATCATATGTTTAATAACGAGGTTGGTTGAATTTCACGGGTTGCCAAAGGGTTTATTTATAAAAAGGCTTCATATTGTGGCGAATATGCGAAGCGAATGACAGATGAAAGAGAGGAGCCGACAACTGGCATTTACTAGAGCGTAAAACGAGACGATTATCGTAACGAGACACGATTATCGTAACGACGCTATTATTCTGGGGGTTTCGTTTTCAACCAGCAAACAAGTATATAAGGACGACACGACTGCAGAGGAGTCAGTCAGGAATCAGTTGTGAATTAAACTCGTGGAGATTACATTACAGTGAAGTAATAAAAGTAAGTACATTGTGAAAGTTGTATACAAGTGATTGTAAATAGTAACGTAAATTGTAATTGAATTGTGAATTACCGAATAATTAAAGGGACATTAATTAAGTCTTTATAAATAAAGAGACTGCAAATTAAGTTGGCGATTTTATTTAACAATCCAGAGATCGTACCTGAAGGATTTGGGAAATCATCGAGGTTAATCAGCAAGATCGTAACAATTGGTGTCAGAAGTGGGATTGTTAAATAAATTCCAGAGGATGAAGATGTGTCCTTGAAGGACATTTACAAAGAAGAGGCTATTGATTCTGCGAAGGGGTTGGAGCAGCCATCAAGTAAGATTCAAGGAAATGCCCCTGGCTCATCTACCAATATGGACATGAACATGTTGTTGACTGCAATTTCACAAATCAGTGCCAACATGTCACAAAAGATAGATGCACAGGATGCCCGTAATTCACAAAATATATCTGCAATTAATGCCAGCATTACATCACAAATGGTTGAACAGAGGGAGCAAATATCATCCTTAGGAGGAACAATCGCGCAAATACAGCAAAATCTTGTGAAAGACAATGCGGAACTTAAGGAAAGACAGGATCGAATCGAGGAGCGACAAGACAAAATAGAGGAGCTAATTGAGACCAAAATAAACGAGCTCGAGCGACGTGTCCGAGATTTGCAGTTGCATCGTCCAGCTAGATCGATGAACGGGCCGTGGGTAGAAGCACCATCCTTTGACGGCACAGCTCCATTCCAGAGCTTCAAGCTCCAGTTCGAGAAGACGGCTGAGTTAAATAATTGGACCATCGAGGAAAAATCCGCTGCGCTATTTGTTACGTCGAAAGGACCTGCAGCGGATATTTTGCTGACTATTCCCGAATATGAGAGCGATAGCTATGGCGCAGTAATGCGAGCCCTGGAAAGACGCTATGGTAGCGAGCATAGGAGGCAAATTTACCAGATGGAGCTGGAACAGCGTGACCAAAAACATAATGAATCTCTGCAGGAATTTGCTTTTGAAATCGAGAGATTGGCTCATTTAGCCACAGAGTACGCATCGGGTGAATATCTCGAAAGATTAAAAATCCAGAGGTTCATCAGCGGAATTAAAGACGTGTACACCAAGCGAGAGACTTATGCGAAACCAAAGTTAACATTCGCTGAAACTGATGCGTATGCTCAGACACGTGAAACCATGCAGTTACAAAAAGAAGCGTTTGGAGGTAGAAACACCAGATGTGAGGACTGAAACTTTGATGCAGAATGAATCGTTCTCAAGACACGTAGAAAGTGCTTCAGCGGAGGAGCAGGTCACTTCGCACGCGAATGCCAAGTCGGGCTACAAAAGAAGCGTATAATAAACGTCCGGCGAATAACAATTACACGAGCAGATGTGAGGACTGAAAATATTGAAGAAGACCCAGACTTGGAATTGGTAATGCACGGACTGGAAATGAATAGACTGGTGCCAAGTAAGGAACAAATGGCATCGAAAGTCCCATCGCGAAGGCATACTGCGGAATGGAGCAGTTGAGAAATCACTTCGCACGCATAGAGTATGGGAAAGTGAAGATGGCCAGTGCGCTGGAAGGGTATAATAGTACGTTCCGGCGAATAACAATTACACGAGCAAAGAAACAATGGTCCTAGTGGAGAGCATCTAGCCACTTAAGAAAATATCAGCAAGAAGATCAAGCAGAGGTTCTATTGGGTTGGTTGTCGTCAAACGATCGGACTGGAAATGAATTAACGGCCAAGTAAGGAACAAATGGCATCGGAAAGTCCATCGAAACATTACAAATTGAGGCCCAATGGAGCATGACAAAGCGATGATATCTGAAGGCTGTTTGCATAGAGTATGGCGAAAGTGAAGATTTGTCCCAGTACTGGAAGGCTAATAGTAGTTCCGAGGTTAAGAATTCCGGATATTCTTAAAGAATTTCACAATGGTCCTAGTGGAGAGAGAGAGAGAAAGTGGTCCACCTAGAGAGGCTTGCTGCATTTGGAACAGCGAATGTGTCTGATCGGGACGATCAGACTTAGGTGGGGGGCAGTGTGGCGAAAATGCGAAGCGAATGACAGATGAAAGAGAGGAGCCGACAACTGGAATTTTCTAGAGCCAAACGAGACGATTATCGTAACGAGACACGATTATCGTAACGACGCGATTATTCCGGGGGTTTCGTTTTCAAGCAGCAAACAAGTATATAAGGGCGCCACACGACTGCAGAGGAGTCAGTCAGCAATCAGTCGTGAAGAAAAGCGTTGCAGTAAAGTAATGAACAGTACATTGTGAAAGTTGTATACAAGTGATTTCAAATAGTAAAGTAAATTGTAATTGAATTGTGAATTAATGAGTAATCAAAAGGACATTAATTAAATTCTTTATAAATAAAGAAACTGCAAATAAAGTTGGCGATTTTATTTAACAATCCAGAGGTCGTACCCGAAGGATTTGGGAAATCATCGAGGTTAATCAGCAAGATTGTAACAATATTTAATTTAATTTACCAATTATTAAAATATCCAAACAGGTGGCAACTCTCCTCAAAAAATTTTCACCATTTAGCTTTAGAAATCTACTGGCAACGTTGATCAAACATTTGTTTTTCATTCAACCTCTATTTAATCTCAGTTTGATACCCACATTGTAATATTTCATTAATTTTAAAACAGATGGTAGCTCTACAATTTAAGTCCTGTGAGAATTTGAAAAAATAGAATAAAGCTACAAATTTAGGGTCTAATTCAAAACTTTTTGGAAAATAAATAACATTTAATGGGGTGTATTTAAAAAATTTAATCTGTTTGGTGAGCTGAAATTAATGCAAACTTTTAAATAAAATTTAAATCTCTAAAGTTAAAATATAGTTAATTGTTATTAACGCATTTAAAAAAATAAAAAATCCAAAAATTTTATTCGTAAATTATTTAAATTTTTGAGTATTTTTAATGAGGCCTGAAATTGTTTCTTTTTTTTTTAATAGACAACGCAGCAGAAATTTCTGTACCTCCTGCTTCCAAATTTTCATATAAGAAGAAAACTTCTGATCTAATTCTCGATGCAGTAAATGGTTCTATAATTTAAAATTAAAAAAAAAGATTTTTAACTCTTAACTTAGGTTTAAGACGCGAATTTTCTTTCATATTCTTAATAGCTGATACAGCAAGATCAATTATTGGTGTGGATTTTCTTTTGAAGTATGGACTTTTAATAGATATCAAATGTTAACATTTAGCTGATCCGTTATCACATCTGTCTGTTGACACTGTTTCGCATGTTTTTAACATTTCACTTGCAAAATTATTCGTAATTGATAATCAGTATTCAAAATTATTAAAAGAACTTTCTTCACGGAAGGACATCTTGCCTTTTCTAAGCCCATATGTTTGGACATGATTAAATTCAAAGTTGCTAAAACCGAAATCGATTTTTTGGTTAAAACCGGAATTTGTAGGCCGTTGAGATACACAGTTGCATCACCTTTAAATCTAGGAAGGAAAAAGGAAGGCAATGATTGGCGTCCATGTAGAGATTTCCGAAGGCTAAATTTGGTAACCGTACGGGATCGTTATCCTTTACCACACATGTATGACTTTAACATGATCGTTATCCTTGACCACCTATATATGACTTCAACATGAACCTTAGCTTATCACCAAATTCCAAAGGTGGCTGAAGATATTAAAAAAACAGCTATAACACCACAATTTGGTTTGCTTGAGATTACACGCATGCCATTTGGACTTGGGAATTCAGATTTTGTTTACTCGTATAAATATTAATATTGATTTTTTAGGCCATAATATATCTAGTGAAGGGATTCGACCTTCTGAAGGCAAAGCCGTAGGCTGGAGAAACATCAATGTTTGTGATTGTTTTCACGAAATCCATCTATTATCAGCCTTTTCTTTTTATTTAAGATCTTTTAAGAATTGATTTTTGTTCAAGAAAAAAACTTTGTCTACGGAAGTTGCCTTCAGGCAGCTCCTTCGATTTATCATGATCTACCCAGCCTTGCTTAGCGTACACTATGACTCACAAGACGTAGCAGGAACACATAAATACTGATATGCAGTATTAATCTGAAACATAGATGCATACGAAATTTTTGTGATTGTATTAATAAAACCAAAAAATAAAATTGACTAACCTTGTGAACAATTAGTACGTCACAATCCTTTAAAGCATTCTCACTCTCCAGATATTGCCTGAGGCTTATAATAGCACCTGCTCGGGTTGACTTTACTTCGATGCTACTTTTTCTTTCATAACAGTATACTTTTATTTCTTTTACTTCCTCTTGGAGTTCTGGCTGCTAGTGACGATTTTGGGACAAGTACTCATAAACATAGTTCTCCATTGTCTTTTCAGCTTGATCAGCTTTAAAATGGGACACACTCGAACCTTGTTAAATCTCGGCCCAAGGATTGACGCCTTTATGGGAGCTGTACCCTTTTCATAATGATAAAAACAATGATGTGTTCATTCAAATTATTATGTATTCAATAACCTTCAGTGGTTTTAATTTAGCCTCTGACGTTCTGCATGTTCTTATTTATTTCGCAAATATAGGGATAGTAGGGAAATCATAACTTTTTTATCTGCTGATATAGCTCGAGAAAAGGCTTATATATTTGTATGCTTAGCAGAACTGGCGAAATCAAATAATTGGTTGCCAAAATTTGAGGCACCATATACAGGTCGCCTTTAATTTTTTGGATGTCTCAATTATGGCTAAAAAAGCACGTATTAATTGGTATGAATAGTATTTGGTTTTCGGTCAAAATTTACGCTCACATAGTAAACTTGTTGTTCCATCTACGCATAATTTGTCCACGAATGAGTTTTTAAGTTAAAGTAACAGAATATAAACTCAAACATAAGTCGTCATCAAATTTTTAATACTGTTTTTTATATGCCAAAATCAAACGACCTAAACAATAACAGAATAATTAAAATAAGGTTACATTTTACTAATTTAATGTGGAGTAATGCAGGGCTAGTTTGTTATAAATATACTTTCTGTTATAGTATTTTAAATTATTTAAAACAATTTTATTCTTATCGCTGTGTAGTATTAATTTATAAAATTTCAAAAATTTTCATCGTAAAAATCATTATATAAAAATGGGTCAAGGAGAACATTTGTGCTTTCCTAAATTTAAATTTTATAAAGAATAAGAAATCTAACAACAGTATGTATAAAAAATTTATTACTATCATTTTTATAACATTAAGTTTTAATAGAATCAAAAAATGAAAAATTCATTTAAAAAATAGGGAAGGCTCTTTAATATGTCTACTATTCCAAAAAAATATTTGACAGTAAATGTGTGTATCCTGAGGAAATACCCAGATCCGAAAAATATTGACTAATTTTTTATTTTGACCACAAAATATATATATACATATATTTGTACTAATAATTTGTAAGTATATCACTAGCTAGGCATCGAAAATTTGAATAAGTTCAAACAACTTTTTTAAATTGCAAGAAAATTCTATTTATTTCGCGTCACTTTGCTTTTGGTCAAAAAATAAATACCTACAAATAAGAAATAACGTTAGTTCATAATTTCCACAGCTCGCACATAATGGTATAATGCACTTATTACACGCACAACAAGTTAATTGAAAATCTCAATTTTGAAGGACTTAAAATAATATAAAGTATACATATATTTAATATAATTAAAGTTGCATTGGTAAATATCTAAACGTTTGTTTTAAATAATGTTAATCAATTATGCTTTTAAATATACTTTTAAAGCAATTTTACATTGAAAAAAATTATCATTTATAATATTCTTAAGAATATTTGCTTGATATGGTTGAATAAAAGGAGAGGACTGCAAATAACGAGTTTGTTAAGGTCGACCTCATTCATTACTGGCATTCCTAAATTTTGGAGTTCAGCGTTCTGTTTTCTTCTGATTTCTAACGTCATTTATAGAAACACTTACTAAATGGCGTTTATTTTACCAAATTTAAAAAGATCCCCAGACATATTGGAGTATTTGATGTCTTTAGAAATGCTTAATATTTCACTTACTTATGTTGATAGCAGCGTCAGACAGTAAAACATTCAACAGCTGACGTGCCACTATGTAAATCAAAAAATGTTTTGCTTCAGATAGAAATACTACAGAAATTATTTTAGTTTAAATGTTAAAACTTAAATTTAAATAAATATTCTGTTGTATTTTAATAAAATATTGGAGCAAAATTGCAATTGAGGACGACAGGCGTGCTTCTTGTTCGTAATAAAATACACAAATTTCTCTAAAAACCCCAAAAAGTTAATTTCCTATCACAAGTGCCACTGTTCGAAAACGTTATAAAAAAATTTGTATTTTTAAGGGCTCTCCCGAAATAAACATCACGTTCAATCTAAAGGTTTATATGAAACTTTGTATAGTAAGCGAGAATACAGAGAGTAAACCAGAATGAAAGCCTAAAAACCATGATGCAATAAAGAAAGGTGATTTAACATACATAACTTTTCACTCCAATTTCGCCATATTGACTCTTTCATATTATTGCAATCTTGAGCTGAAATAGCCTTAAAAACTGAATACGTATGTATGTGTAAACTGACAGTAATAAACAGTAAAGTTGACATCAGCAAAATTTCTGATAGACTTCGTGACCGTACCAAAATTAACAGTGAAAACATTTGTCAAAATTTTAATTTTTTTTACTGATTGAAAGCAAGAAAATCGTGCATTAAGTACATTTCTGAGCAGATAATAATTTTATCGGTATCAACTTTAAGTTGTAAATCATATATCATATCGTTCCTTAACTCTTAATATGATTGTATCTATGAGAAATTCCATGTTTACTGCCAAGTCGTCATCATTTCTGAGTTGAAACGAAAGTTCAACAAATATATATTATTAAACGATAATTATAAATAAATTCTATATAAAGTTAAATATTAATGTAAGCAGTATTGTTAAAAAATACAACTATACTATCAATCAGAGTGTTTACGCTGCTGTTGTCTGTTGTTGTTCTGTATTTGTTGAACCTGCTGTTGAAGCCTCTGTCGACTTTTCTTTAATGGCTAACCACGGACAACGTTTCTGTAATTCCGCTCTGTATCTGGGATGACTGATGGCATATACGAACGGGTCAACACAAGCGACCATTTTGCAGGTACAAGCTGGTATCATAGTGACTCCTGGGGTTAGTAGACTTTTATCGCCGAAAGCACCTATTAATGACATGACGCCATATGGAGTCCACGACACAAAGAACAAGAAACATATAGTGATGGCAGCCTTAGCGATACGAATTTCAGCAGTTTCTTTGCTCTTGTCTACATTTGAACGCAAGGACTCAACATTCATTTTTTTTGCTTGTTCACGTAGCGCTTTCTCATGGCTGAATACATGGCCAACTATTTGACTGTAATAATAGACAATCATCGATGTTGGGCATACGAAGCTACAAAAGAATATGGTACCCACGAAGAGGCGTGTATCAAAGTTATCAGTTAGGTAATCGAAAGTGCATGATGTTAAATAACCCTCTGTAAGGAAATAAACAAAATTGATTCAGATTTTATATTATAGCATTAAATATACATACATATGTAAATATTTAAGATGATAAAATGCTGCGAGAATAACAACAAATAGATCATTGCTAACAGATTTATACAAATTTGCATAGCGCCAATAAGAGCAGTCAAACAAGACAAAACAGCAAATAGAAATTTTATTTAAAAGTTGTCTGGCGACAAGGCTTATAGAATAGAAGATTGCAACTACTGTTGACGTCTCCGAGCCAACTCGGTCATAATTATTGTGGACGTAATTTCATATTTATATTAATAAAAAATTACTTTTTTGGATTAAAAATATATATGTGAACTTACCAACATAAATATAGGGATAATTTTCGAAAATATAAACCTAAAATACTTATTCAGAAGAAAATTTAAATTAAGAGTCAAATTCCCAATGCTATGTATTTTAGACATATATTTGTCATAAATACTCTAGATTCTGAGCAAACCTAGTATTTATTTCTAAATTTACAGTAACAGCTAAGTTTGTTTATATTTCACTTGGTACACGTATAATAACGGTACAATGAGGTTTGCTATGATATATGTGACAAATTGAGTATTTGGTATTACATGCATTTTGTTTTTGTAAACTTACAAAGTCTATCAAATTTGTCACAAATACACTATTATACATATGAAATCATTAATACTACTAATATCTTACTTCCGTCTTATACTTGTACTTATACAATAGGGGTATTCGCCTTGTCTAGGAAATGCATACTATGCAAATATTTCCCATGGAATTGTGCTAGAGATCGAGAGCACCCGCGTTGCAAAATTTTGACATATTCAAGTGAAACAATAGGGGTATTCTCTTTGTCTAGAAAATGTATGCTACGGTGCACGGATAGGAAATTTTTCCTACTCGTGCAACGGCACAACAACAAAACACATGCAAAAAACATGTGGTACGATAGGAAAAATATCCTATACCAAATATGTATATTTATTTCCCACAGCTAGCAAGAAGGAAATTGCAACCCTGTGAAGGAAAAGTAACCCTGTGCCTGTGTGGTTTTTATTGTTTCACTTGAATATGTCAAAATTTTCCCGCTCTTATGTCTTCCTTACCCTCGGCTTTTGAGCAGTGCTTACATTCCAAACTACATGGTCGACGGGACATGGCGTCAGCATTTCCGTGCGTATTACCCTTGCGGTGCTCGATGGTGAAGTCATAACTTTGCAGCCTCTCAATCCACCGTGCAAGCTGCCCTTCGGGATTCTTGAACTGTAGTAGCCACTTCAGGGCTGCATTATCCGTTCTAACGCGGAAATGTTGACCATACAGATATTTGTGGAAGTGTTTAATGCAATCCACCAACTGTAATAGTTCTCTCCGCGTTACGAAGTAGTTCCGCTCTGGTTTCCCAATAGACCGGCTATAGTAGGCAACTATCTTCTCCTGCCCATCAATCACTTGCGAAAGTACCCCTCCTATGCCATAACCACTAGCATCTATGTCCAGAATAAATTTTGCACCTGGAACCGGGTACGCTAGCATTGGTGCAGTGCAGAGTCGTTCTTTTAAAGCTTGGAAAGCCTCCTCTTGTTCAGTTTTCCACTCGAAAGATCTATTTTTCCTTGTGAGTTCATGGAGACTGTGAGCTACGCTGGCGAAATTCGGAACAAAGCGGCGATAGTAAGTACACAGCCCAAGAAAACTTCTTAATTCATGCGAATTCCTTGGTCTCGGCCAATCCTTCACTGCTTCTATTTTTTCCTTTGCAGTACAAACGCCCTTCATGGTTACTTGATGACCTAAGTAATTCACCTCCTTCTTGAATAAAGGGCACTTCTTAGGTCTTAGTTTAAGACAAGTGCCAGCTATTCTCTGGAAAACTTCTTCTAAATTACTCAGATGTTCAGCAAAGCTTTTTCATAATACGATGATGTCATCCAGATACACCAAACAGGTCTTCCAGTGTAGTCCTTTGAGCACATGGTCCATTAATCTTTCAAAAGTGGCAGGAGCGTTGCATAACCCAAATGGCATTACCGTAAATTGCCATAGACCGTTGCCAGCACTAAAGGCTGTCTTCTCTTTATCTTCTTCACTCACTTCTACTTGCCAATACCCGCTCTTAAGGTCAAGTGTTGAGAACCATTCTGTGCCAGTTAACGAGTCTAGTGTATCATCGATCCTGGGCAAAGCATAGCTGTCTTTCTTTGTAACATCATTTAATCTCCGATAGTCCACGCAGAACCGCAACTGGCCATCTTTCTTCTTCACAAGTACCACCGGAGAGCTCCATGGACTTGCCGATGGTTCGATAACATCGCTTTCGCTCATTTCCTGAATTATTTGGCCAACAGCGTCACGTTTGGCTAGTGGAACGCTTCGAGGAGCTTGACGAATTGGTCTTGCGTCACCAGTATCAATGCTATGCTTCACTACGTTGGTCCTGCCTGGTTTATTGCCATCCTTGTCGAATATGTTGGAGTATTTACGGATCATCTGGCTGGCCTTGTGCTTGTACTTGTCTTCCAACCCTTGCGTCCATGCATTGATATCTTCCTCCATCTCCTTGCTGCCAATAGAGTCGATTCCATATGAATCATTGCTGTTAATAATGGCTTCTACCTCTTGACATTGCCCTAATACAGTTCCATTAGGAATTTTTACTGATGATCTGAAGTCATTTAATACTCTCACTGGGATGTGTCCATTCTTTTGTGTCTTACGCAGGGTTTTACCAATTAGTAAGTCCGGTGTAGAACTTTGTGCTGCTTCGACAACCCACAATTTGTTTGTCCCACAATCTCCATTAATTTTCGCCCAAACAACTGCTTCTGACTTTGGTGGAATCAGTTCACTGCCTTCTAGGACCACTTGCTTGCTGCTGTATGTGGAATCATAGCCAATTCTTAGTGGTACTTCCATGTTCTTATACTCCATATACTTTTTATTCAAGTCGATCTTGATACCTTGCTCCATCAAGCAATTCCCTATTATGATCTCACATGTTACTTCTCCCACTACTTGGGTATCCTCACCAGTCGCCGTTTTCAATATTGATCCATGTAATGGTCTTACTTCTTTAGCGATCAGGTCAGTTCGAATGATGGAGTGTGATGCGGCCGTATCCACTGTTAATATTCGTGCTCGTCCATCCACATATCCACCAATAGTAATGTTGCTCGTTTTTCTGCCAATTTGCGAAACGGAGTTTATGGGGCATTCAATTGCAATAACCAGCATACGCCCCTTTAGACTGACTCGATTTAGTTTAACGACTGAGAAGTTGATGGTTTATCTTCCTCAGCCTTCCGTTTTCGCTGTCCTTCCTGTATGCTGGAACCCGTTTTGCACTCGCGTGCGAAGTGACCAGGCTTTCCACATTTAAAGCATTTCTCAGCTTGATTCTTGACACCAGAACTATTCATTCCTTCTAACGACTTCAGAGTTCTCAATATTTCGGTCATCACATCTGCTGTTTCAACCTCCACTTTATTGACTTTGTATGCTGGTCTGCTTATGAGCGCCGCCGTTTCACGTGTTTGAGCATACGCCACTGTTTCAGCGAATGTTAACTTTGGATTCGCATATGTTTCTCGCTTGGTGTAAACGTCTTTTATGCCGCTGATGAATTTTTGTATTTTCACCCTTTCGAGATGCTCACCCGATGCGTCTCCGATGGCTAAATGAGCCAATCTCTCAATTTCCGAAGCATATTCCTGTAGAGATTCGTTGGGTTTTTGGTCACGCTTTTCTAGCTCCATCTGGTAAATCTGTCTCCTGTGTTCGCTACCATAGCTTCTTTCCAGGCCTCGCATCAATCCGTCGTAATCCTTTCTCTCATATTCGGGTATAGTTTGCAAAAGTTCTGCCGCAGGTCCTTCCAACGCAACGAATAGTGCAGCAGATTTTTCCTATATGCTCCATTTATTTGTTTCAGCCGACTTCTCAAACTGGAGCTTGAAGACTTGGAATGGATTTTTACCGTCAAAGGATGGTGTTTTTACCTTGGGAGCGTTCACTGAAGTGGTTGGACGATTTAACTGCAAATCCCGGAAACGACCTTCCAATGTGTTGACTTTGGCTTCAATTAACTCTTCAATTTTTTCTTGCCGACCGTGCAATTCGTTGACTTTGCTCTCAATTAGTTCCTGTATTTCCTTAAGTTCTGCATTGTCTTTCTCCAGATTTTGCTGTATTTGCGCGATTGTTCCTTCTAATCCATCAAACTTTGCATCCATTTTTTGTGACATCTTGGCATCCTGTGCATCCATCTTTTGTGACATCTTGGCATCCTGTGCATCCATCTTTTGTGATATGCTGGCATCGATTTGTGACATGTTCGCGTTCATTACAGACATGTTTTGTGAATAACGGGCATCCTGTGCATCTATCTTTTCTGATATGCTGGCATTAATTGCAGATATATTTTGTGAAATTGCAGCCAATAACATGTTCATGTCACTACCCGCAGATGAGCTAGGGGCCTCTTCTTGAATCTTACTTGATGGCTGCTCCAACTCCTTCGCAGAATCAATAGCCTCTTCCTTGTCAACATCCTTCAGGGATACATCTTCATCCTCGCGGCGGAATTCGTATTGATCCAAGTCGATACCTTCGACTTCCATTGCTTCTCCCAGTCGTTATTGCAGCTCTGCCTTATTTCCTGTTGTAGATAATCCACGCTTTGCCAGTTCCTTCTTGAGAGGAGATCTCGTCAAATCCTGAATCTTCACCATTTTTCAATTATCCTTTGGGATTTATTTAACAATCCCACTTCTGTCACCAATTGTTACTATTTTGCTGATTAACCTCGATGATTTCCCAAATCCTTCGGGTACGATCTCTGGATTGTAAATTAAAATCACCAACTTAATTTGCAGTTTCTTTATTTATAAAGAATTTAATTAATGTCCTTTTGATTCCTCAGTAATTGACAATTCAATTACAATTTCGGAATAATCGCGTCGTTACGATAATCGCGTCGTTACTATAATCATCTCGTCACAATAATCGTCTCGTTTACGATAATCGTCTCGTTTACGCTCTAGAACATGCCAGTTGTCGGCAGAGAACTTAGAATAACGTGAAGCAGAGAACTTATAACAACGAGAAGCAGAGAACTTATAACAACGAGAAGGTGCAAATTCGTCGCAACCTCGATCCACATCATACATGTCCTGAAAAACTTTGGGAAAGGGATTCACCACACCCAAATTTAACAGCCGTCGGAAAAAAATAAATGTTATCAGCAGTATGGTCAATTGAATTTCTGCTAAAAGCAAAGAAATCGTATGCAATTTTTCTTTATGTTAATATTTTTCTCGGCTTTGGCATTTTAACCAAAGGAATACGGATGGCCTGAAATTTAATTTAAATAACAATTTTTTTTTATTTTTTATTTTTTTTTTTTAAATTTTACTTAAATTATTAGAAAAAAAACTGAAAAAATTTAAAATATAATAAAATTTATATATAACATAATATTAAAAATAAATCAAATGAGGGTCATATATGTATTTGATTTGGATATTATTGCGTATTTTGTAAATTCTGTACGTACGTACATATATTAGTCTTTTGTAAATTGGAGATTTGTCCGTTTTTACCATAAAGCCATCATCAATTAGCTATTTAGATAATGCGTTTTTGAAGTGGTCTGTGGCGTAATGTTTATGCTGCTTTGAATTTAATTTTGTTGTCTCGGGTTCAAATCTCAGCAAACGAGAAGTTTTGTTTTGCTTCTTTCACTAGATTTTTTCGCTGAACATAATTTTTAGATTTTTCAGCTTGCCGTCGTTTGTAAAAATTGTAAGTTGCCGAAGCAGTGAAATTGCTTGTGGATGGCGGGTACAAGGGAAGAGAATTGACAATTTGTGTAGGCATGTATAAGTTTTTCGTATACACATTGATGTCTTTGAATGTATGTGTCTTTAACTTCAGATCAACTTGAATTTCTGATTTTAGGATTTTTGGTCACCGAGACGGCTTGTTGGTAGCGGGAGTAAGGGAAAAGGGATCGCACAATATTTTGTGTGTATTTGTTTTTTGTATACACATATGTAGGTACTTTTGAATGTATGAGTTTGCGACTTTTGCTCAACATAAAATTTTGATATTTGGCAAAGTTTGACTTCGCTTGAGGAAACTGTTTGTGGATGAAGTGTAGAAGGAAGGAGGGTTTGTGCGGTAGTTGTTTTTATTGCCTTATGTCTCTTCTTCTTATAACAAATAGCTTAAGGAATAGAGAAGTTTTATGAGTGATCGCATTAGTGACCTGCCAGTATGAATGCATAATGGATTATTAACTCTGCTTGAATGACTATGCATGCTTTTGTTTTTAATTTAAAGGCACATACATAAGTGCATATTTATGTATATATACATATATTTTCCTAAAATAAATTATTTTTCAAATTCAATTAATAATACTTTTAATTATATTATGTAGCTTTAGTGAAATTATTTGCATGTAAACGTGTACATACATACTTCCATTACTCTGTCCCTCGAAATTATTCTTTGCTTCTGTCGTACAAAAGTACAAAACTCAAATCGAATGCAACAATAACATTTTAATTCATAGACGCAAGCGCCGTACAACAAAGCAAAGTGTGTTTATTCATAAATAACACCGTACGCATGCCCCGCATACTCATGCCTTCAAGTTGCTTCTTTGCGACGGTGACAAAAAAATACAAATTCAAAAAATTATGGTCGCGAAATATAATGCAGAAGCAACAACAACAAACAATTCCTTTGACTTCGGCAAAAAGTCAAATAGTCAATCAACCACCGAAATGAAGTAAATCATACAAAATCTATCTTCGTTCTTCTTCTTCTTCCTTTTTCGCTTTTTAAATTTTATTAAATTGGCAGATTTTTCAATCGTCGCCAAGGGATGCTTGTGGATGACGGGGAACAGAGGAAAGAAGTTTGCATGCCCTTTTGTATGTATGCGTTTTTCTTATACATACAAGTACCATTGAATGTATGTGTGTTCAACTTCAGATCAACTTGATTTTCTGATTTTTGTGATTTTTGTCATCGTCGCGAAGAAAATGTTTGTCGATGGCGGGTTGAAAGAAGGAGGGCATCGTGTTGCTAAATTTTGCTGTTCGCGTATTACCTCATATTGCCCAGCAAGAAATTCCTTGCCTTCCCGAGAAGGGAAGGGCATTTTTTGCAATTTTAACTAGCGGCCAATAAAATAGCGTTGTCATGGTAATGATATTCCTGCTGGATGTGTACGCATAAACAAATAAACGTATGTATGTACATACATATCAATTCATGTGCGTATACTCAATGGTTCATAGTAAAACATGCGAAAAAATTCTTAATGTACATAAACGCAAGCGCATCGTCAACAAAGCACATACGACAAGCAATACTTCTCCCCGCGCGCAGCTCTTCCACAAGCATTTTATATATTACCGAAGTCGTTTATAGACGCGATGGGACATATATTCCTTCGTATTCTTACTCAGCTAAGAAGAAGAATCAATGTTATATTCTGTATTTGGGTACAAGTGCCGAATATGTAAAAGTTTTTTTCGGTCGGAGCTGGTATAGCGCGAGTGCTGTTAGAAGTTTTTGGTGTCTTTACTTTTGGCGCAAGTTCAAATTCCTTTTACTCGTGCCATATTATAATTCAAAATAATTATGTCATTAATTTTTATTTAATTTATTTTTATCATTATTCATTGAATATCATATTATAATTCAAAATAAATTTTTTCTTAATTTTTATTTGAATTTTTTTTCTTGTAATCATAAAAACTACATTTTACATTGAATACAAAAACCTAAACTTATTATAGTTTTTGAAATAGTTTCTGAAATATTAAGATTTTATTTTTTATTGCATTTTAAACAAATAATAAATAACAAAATGTTTTATGAAAAAGAAATAAAATAATAATAAATAGTTTGATTTTCATTATATTTTAATTGGTTTTACATTTTTTCCTTATATTGAACATTCAGTTTACATAATTCTGTTAGTTTAACGGCAAAATTTAACAGAGTGGTGAATCCCTTTCCGTGATTTTCTAACTCTGCAGAAGCTTCAATGGAACTTATAATCCAAAAGTCAATTGCACCTTCTCGTTGTTATAAGTTCTCTGATTAAGCTTTAGAAATTTACTGGCAACGTTGATCAAACATTTGTTTTTCATTCAACCTCTATTTAATCACAGTTTGATACACACATTAGGGGTATTCGCCTTGTCTAGGAAATGCATACTATGCAAATATTTCCTATGGAATTGTGCTAGAGATCGAGAGCGCTCCCGTTGCAAAATTTTGACATATTCAAGTGAAACAATAACAACCACACAGGCACTGTGTTACTTTTCCTTCACAAGGGTTGTTTTTTCCTTCTTGCTAGCTGTGGGAAATAAATATACATAGGTTTTGGTATAGGATTTTTTTCCTTTCGTAGCATATGCTTTTTGCATGTGTTTTGTTGTTTTGCCATTGCACGGAGAGGAAAAATTTCCTATCCGTTCACCGTAGCATGCATTTCCTAGACAAAGAGAATACCCCTATTGTAATATTTCAATTATTTTAAAACAGATGGTAGCTCTACAATTTAAATCCTGTGAGAATTCAAAAAAATAGAATGAAGCTGGAAATTTGAGGTCAAATTCAAAACTTTTTTGAAAATAAATAACATTTAATGGGGGCTATTTAAAAAAATTTAATCTCTCAAAAACTTTTTGGGTTCATCTAGAAGAGAGACGAGTAGTAAGTCAGTTAAAAACCGTAAAAAGGGTTATTTTGTGGAAAAAGCAGTACCTTAAATACCTTTACAAGGTACTTAATTGTCTAGGTGTTTACTTGTAAAAGAAATAAAAAACTAATATGCAAGTGATGAAGTAAGGAGCGTCTGTAACGTTGCAATAAAGCCGTTACTTATGAGTAAAGACAAACAACAACAAAACGTAGAAGAAGTAAATAATGCAAAAAATAGTGAAAATATTGTGGCGAAAATGCGAAGCGAATGACAGATGAAAGAGAGGAGCCGACAACTGGCATTTTCTAGAGCGTAAAACGAGACGATTATCGTGGCGAGACGATTATCGTAACGACGCGATTATTCTAAGCGGTTGGTTGCGAGCAACCGGGTTGTATATAGGGGCGACACGCGACTGCAGAGAAGTCAGTCAGTAATCAGTCGTGAAGTAAACGCGTTGGAAATTACATTACAGTAAAGTACATTGTGAAAGTTGTATACAAGTAATTGTAAATAGTAAAGTAAATTGTAATTGAATTGTGAATTACTGAGGAATCAAAAGGACATTAAATAAAGTCTTTATAAATAAGGAGACTGCAAATTAAGTTGGCGATTTTTATCGTAACAATACAAAGCACTTATTTTACTTTTATTTTCACTTTACAGTAGCTCGCTATGAAACTGACTTTTCAGCAATATGTGCCTCGCGCTAATATCCTACACTGACTGTTCTCATTAACGCCAGGAAATATTGAGATGTTCTCAATAAGGAACGTTCTAGAACGTTCATTCTCATGCCAATTATCGGTCTTTCTCTTTCATCAGGCATTTGGTTCGCATTCGCCACACTACACTCCACCTAAGTGCTACAAACGCTGCAAGCTTTTCTAGGTGGACCACTTTTATCTTGTTTCTTGGTTTCCGAACTGTCTGGATTCGATACATTCGTCGTTTAGCTGCTTAATTATCTTATATAGACCTTCGCAATCGCATTAAAGTTTTGGGGATGAAACCTTATTCCAGTTTTTTGAATACCAATTTTCAGGCAAATTTCTTCAAACACCGCAATTGGTTAAGCTTCCTGGTTTGGAATTGGGTAGACCTCCGGCCATTTACTATAATACTCCATAACCATTTTAATCTAGTCTGCTCATATTGACTGGATCGGCTACTGCTGATTTTCTGCCTTTAGAAGCAATACACTCCTTGCAGCAATCCATTTCGCGACCGATTGACGGCAACTAATTTAATAGATCTTATCCAAGGTTTTCCACCTGCATATTCAGAAATAGTCTGGATCTTTCTCAATGCTCGAATTATTTAACGCAGAATGGTGCTTTTACCTTGGGGGCGTTGATTGCAGTGGTTGGACGATTCAAATGCAAATCTCGGACACGACTCTCCAGCTCTTTAAGTTTGGTCTCAGGTAGCTGTTATATTACGTCTTGCCGTTCTCCGATTCTAATGTGTGATTCTTAAAATTTTTTGTTGTATTTCACCAGATGTACTTGTATTTAAGTGATTTTCAATTCCAAGGATGATATCAGCTCCGTTTTTTCAACCATCTGTGCATTCAGCTTCCGTGAATTACTGGCATCCTGTTCATCCATCCTTTGTAACATGTTGGCGATCATTTGTTCGTGTCCATACCCGTACTGGATGGCTGTTCTAACCCCTACGCAGAATCAACAGCCTTTTCCTTCTCTATTTCTTTCGTGGATTTCTCTTCGTTCTCGCAACGGAGCTCGCAGACGGGATTGCAGCTCCGTCTTTTTTCTTGTTGTAGATAACCCTCGCTTTGCCAATTCCCTTCTGAGGTATCGTCAAATCCTGAATCTTGACCATTATTCAATTCATATCCTTCGAAATTTATTAATTATAAAGAATTTACTCAACGTTCATTTATTACTCAATAAATAATAATTCGCTTCACTATTTACAAAGACTCACAGTCTACTATTTTTACTTTACAGTAGTGTTATCACCAACGAGTTCACTATGAAACCTGATATACTACACGCTGTCGTATTAATAGTGTTAACACCTGGAAAGATCGATACGGCCTCGAAATTGAACATTCTCGATTCATACGCTCTAGAACATGCCAGTATCGGCCTCTCTCTTTCATCTCTTTCTTTAGCATTTCGCCACAATATTTAAAATATTGCAGAGAAGCACATATTACTTCGCTATAACGAATTAATATATTTTTGTCATTCCTATTTGTACTTTTAACATATTTTAACGCTGTGATGCCTTATTTCGCCCATTTTAATAAACCAGAAAAGGCAGTTAACAAAATTTTAAGAATCGCATAATCGTTAGTGCAAGCGACAAAATTCGTAAGTTAACAACAGGTAACAATCGTATTGATAAAAGTTATATAATTTCTGTACTGGTGTAGTATATGGGCCACATCGGTACAAGTGAAATTAGGGGAAGGGAGTACTTAACTACCGCGACTCTGTGCAGTAATACAGACAAGAAACGCTGGATAGGACGGCATACAGACAAGCCATAAACACCATTCACCGAGAGTCCGTTAACCCGTTTGTGAACTCTGTTCCTGTGACTGGTGTTCTCGGTGTCCAATCATCGCCGTATTTGAATAAATTTGCGGGTAAGACGTCGGCTCCCACAGTTATTCTATAAGGGTTTCTGGTTCGCCATCTCCGGGTTTTTCACTTTGATTGCCATTAAGCAGGCTGGATAAGTGTTCCCTACATACACTAAGTATGTAGGTCCCTACATAAGTCTTCAAACCTGCAAGTGGCTGTATCTATTCATAGAATTTACGAGCATTAACCTTCTTTCTTTGTCTGCAAATGTATGTCTATTCCCTCTTCAGCTCGTGGTATCTATTCTACCCCGCACGTATTGTGGTCGACCGCTACGTTTGCAAGGTAGGTAGTCTGCTTTCTCTTCACTGCATTACGACATTTATTATACCAGGTGTGCTGCTTACACTGTTGAAAACCTATTGTTTCCGTTCGGTATCGAATTGCTGATGAATTCTCTCAGAGAGCAGATGTGCAAGTCGAGTAGACAACCAATGTGATTGCAGCTTTTCGATGTCGAATATTTCATCGTCCTTCCGTTTCTTCGGCGCGCTAATGAGCGGTATGTTGTTGAACTTGGCTTTAATTGTCGCTAGATGAACATCCACCGGAGTGAATTCTAGGATTCGGCGATGTATTCTCTTTCCCACCAAAAAACTAACACAAAATTCGCGCTCCTTTATATGACCGCTGTAGTGTATTTCACAAGGACGCACCTTCTTCCGTCCTTGTCTCATATATAGTACTTTTAGGATGGCCTTTAGTCTTACGAGGTCAATATCCAGCTGGGCAGCGGCACCTTTCCGATTAAGGGACTGAAAATTCCAGGTGCTTGCACTCAATTCGTGATTCTTAAAACATTTGCAGTGGTCGTCATCATCTCATCTTAAACATTTTATGATTTTTCATTGGGGCAAGATTTTGATGTAAAATCTTTATTCCTCTTCAGACTCTGGCATTTGAAATTAATTGTAATATTTTTTATCTGTTGTGTCATTTGAAGGCTTTAGGTTAGACATTATATCATTAACATTTACTTTATATAATTTCTCTAGCAGTTGCAACACTGGATCATTAGTTCTTATTTTAAACTTCATTACCAACTGTTGTATTAATTTCTCGATCCCCTAGACTCTTTCCCATTTTTTATTATCGTAACATGGAGTATTTTAGTTTTATTTTCACCCTTTTTTCTCTTCTCTTTATTTTCTTTGACTTTTACCATTTTCTTAAAATTTTGTTTAGATACATTATTATATGTTTTTTTAGTTAAAATGTTGTTGACTATATTACCATTATTTTGAATATCATCATTATTTCCAATTAAAAGTGAAAACGAACTTTCATAGTCTTCTAGAACTGAAAATCAATTATTATTCCCTAGAACATTTTTATATGTTTCAAGAACTTCTTTCTTTGATAACTTTTTAATTGTCATTATTTCAATGACCTCTTCTTCTCTCTTCCACATTGGACACATTTTTTTGTTTATTCGAGAAACATGTCCATAAAGAATGCATCTAGTCTGTTCATCATCACTCACCCTCACATATTCTTGCCTAACCACACAAAATACATCTATTTTCAACTCTGCGGCCCTGCCTTTCACAGTTTTAACCCTGCTTCGCCCTAGAAAAGAAATGAAAATCTTTAAAATTAATAAAAAATATTTTTACAGATTCCGGCATATGATTGCCTTCAAAGTCAAATTTCACTTAATAAGTTTGGATAGAACTGCAATATTTACTGGGTCCCCTCTAGTAATTTTCTTTACTAAATTTACTCCAATTAAAGATTTCAAATTATTTAAAATTTCTTCGTCAGAAAATTTCAAAAGCATTTACCTTAACACTCCACATGTTTCTATAAAATTTTTAGTTATGAATATTTTAATGATTTTTTCTTTGAAGACATAATTAAAAATAACATTATTTGCACTCTCCATATATTGGAAATATACTTTACAAAGGGATCGCCCTATTGCTTTACTGGTTTTTTTTACTCTACATTACATTTTCTAATTTTTGAAATAAAAAAACCATTTTTAGTTTTCAAAAAAATTTCCTTTGCATTTGTCATTAGCACACAAAAGTTACCTTTGTGATTTTGATTATATTCAATTTTTCCCATTTCTTATTTTTGGTTTCATTTGTTGTTTAAAAATTCACCAATTTCCCGATTGCTCTCTTCCATCATATTGTTACGATCTTGGTGAATCAACCCGATGATTTCCCAAATCTTTCGGGTACGATCTCTGGATTATTAAATAAAAACTGCCAACTTAATTTGCAGTCTCTTTATTTATAAAGACTTTATTTAATGTCCTTTTATTATTCAGTAATTTACAATTCAATGACAATTCACTTTACTATTTACAATTACTTGTATACAACTTTCACAATGTACTGTTTTTATTACTTTACTGTAATGTAATCTCCAACGCGTTTACTTCACGACTGATTATTGACTGACTGACTCTGCAGTCGTGTGTCGCCCTTATGTACAACCCGGTTGCTCGCAACCACCCGCCTAGAATAAGCTAATCTTTCTCTTTACGATAACGTCTATTTTTACGCTCCAGAAAATGCCAGTTGTCGGCTTCTCTCTATCATCTGGCATTCGCTTCGCATTTTCGCCACAGTATATAGTATAAATGAACAGTGAGCATATTTTTCATAATTGTTGACTTTTATTTAATAATCAAGTTTTCGTACTCAAAGGATTTGGAAAATGTTCTAGGTTAATGTAACAAAATCGTAGCAATATATTTTTGAAAAATATAAGTAGAATTAAAAGTTTACTTATTTTGTTATATTAGACATAACGGAAGAATGGCTCCGACAAAAAGGAACCAAGCTACAGTAGAACAGCTAAATCGGAAGGTTGACTTTTTTTTATAGAAACGCCGGGATTGACAGGCTCTAAATGCCAGAAGCTCAATGGAAAGTCGGACTGCGGTAGGAAGTGGAGCCAACTATGGGCTATGCTGAATAGCCTCGGTGAAGCCGTGTGAAACGCTGACCAATGGTATGTAAAAGTTATTAAGTAATTAGCAACAGTTTAAATATTATATTTTGCAAGAAGGTAAGGGGGGATTTGAAAAAACGTTTTTGAAACCGTTCCAGTGTAGAAGTAATAAGAAAATTGTCATAAATATAATGTACTAAAACTCTTCTCAATATTAGGAGCTGCAACTACGTTTGGAGTAGAGTAAAGGTAGGATAATTATAGAGGTGCTTCATTTCCCAACAAAAACACCACGCGGAGCTAAAAGCATTTTTGGAAATTGCTCAGAAAAAAAGCGACTGCCTTGTATTTTTTGTAATTTTGCATATACCACTAGAATATATGTTCACAATCCTGTCTTTTTGTTTTTCATTCCAACAGTGCGCCGTCTACGCAAATGGCAAGCAATCAAGCAGTTGCCTTGAAGGTAATTTCTTTCTTAAAAATGATAAGGAATAATACTTAAAATACTTGTATTGTTATGATTTCGCTAAGTTATCCTCGATGATTTCCCGAATATTTCGATGCCAATCACTCAATTATTTATAAAGAATTTACCAATGTTCATCTATTACTCAATAACTAACAATTCGCTTCACTATTTACAATCACTTATTCTAAAACTTTCATTTTGTACACTCTTTACTTGACAGTAGTGTCATCACTAGCAAGTTTGCTTTACGACTGATTGCTATAGCCGTTGTGCTTCGCCCTAATATACTAATCGATTGTTCCCCACCTATTGTGGCGAAAATGCAAAACGAATGTTACATGAAACAGAGAGGCTGATAACTGGCATTGTCTTGAGTATGAATCGAACACATTCGTTATCGAGAACCATTCCAGGCGTTTTATGCGAACAAACGATTGGTCAATGAGCACGATACATAACTACTAAGCTAATCAGTCATTAAGTGAACGCGTTGGTGATATCACTGCTGTGAAGTAAAAGTAGTATATTGGAAAAATTATGCTATAAGTGAGTGTAAATAGTCAAGTTCGATATAGAGTAATAAAAGAACATTGAGCAAATTCTCAATAATCGAGGAACT
Source organism: Neoceratitis asiatica (assembly GCA_030068015.2). Taxonomy (NCBI): domain Eukaryota; kingdom Metazoa; phylum Arthropoda; class Insecta; order Diptera; family Tephritidae; genus Neoceratitis; species Neoceratitis asiatica. Next base: position 37,617,876 of record CM061526.1, on the reverse strand, counting down.
GCCAACGTAGTTGGCGACTTTTATTTAACAATGCTCATCGGACTCGAAAGATTTGGCAAATCCTCGAGCTTATGTAGCAAAATCGTAACAATTGGTGTCAGAAATGGGATTGTTAAATAAATCCTAAAAGATAAGAATTGGAAAATGGTCAAGATTCAGGATTTGACGATATCTCCCCTCAATAGGAAATTGGCAGAGCGAGGATTATCTACAACTGGAAATAAGGCAGAGCTGCAATCGCGACTGCGAGAAGCAATGGAATGCGAAAGCATTGACTTGAACCATACGAATTCAGTCGCGAGGACGAAGGAGTTGGAACGCGCTTCTGCAAAGGAGTTGGAACAGTCATCAAGTCAGTTTCAAGGAACATGAACATGTTATTGGCTGCAATTTCACAAATCAACGCCAAGATGTCACAAAAGGGGGATGCAGAAAAGTTGGATTCACAGGATGCCCGTAATTCACAAAAGTTAGGTGAAATTTCTGAAATATCCCAAAAAAATAGATGCACAAATCGGGACAATCGCATATATACAACAAACTTTGGTAAATAAGATAGAGGAGCAAATTAAGACCTAAGTCATTGAGCTCGAACGTCCTCTCCGAGATTTGCAATTGAATCGTCCAACCGGATCGATCAAAGGCTCTTGAGTGGTAACACCATTCTTCGACGGCAGAACTCCTTTCTAAATATTTAAGCTAGAGTTCGAGAAGACCGCTAAATTAAATAATAAAGCTGAGACTTAATGACAATTACAACAGCAGTAGAGTGGGAGGCAAGCCATTTAAGGAAATGTCAGCAGGACGATCCAGACTTGGAACAGTTAATGCACGGATTGCCAAGTAAGGAACAAATGACAGCGGAAAGTCCCATTGCGAGGGCATACTGGGCACAATGGCACAGTTTGGAGATGATATCTGGCTGTTTGCATAGAGTATGGGAAAGTGAAGACCACCAGTGCTCTACAGATAGTTTCGAGGTTAGGGATTTCGGATGTTCTTAAGGAATTCCATAATAGTCCTAATAGAGGGCATCTGGGCATTACGAAAATACTGGAGAAGATCAAGGTTATATTTTGTTGATTATCGTCAATAGATCGCTGAGTGGATTGCTAACTGCAAGGGATGCGTAGCAGATAAAGGGATAAAATCACGAAGCAATTGCAAAATGAAGGCCAAGTATGACAAGACGATGGATTTCGAAGGCTTCCAAAATTAAGATTTAGTGTTGCCATACAAGCCGCAACGGAAGATCCCTACAAGATAGTCAAAAGACTATACGACGTAGTGTATCCAGACCTTTGTGAGGTCAAGAAACAAGATGAAAGTGGTTCACCTAGAGAGGCTTGCAGCATTTAGACAAGCAAATGTGTCTGATCGGGACGATCAGAATTAGGTGGGTGGAGGTGTGCCGAAAATGCGAAGCGAATGTCAGATGGAAGAGGAAAGCCGAAAACTGGCGTCTTCTAGAGCTTGAAACGAGAACATTTGATATCGAGAACAATTCGATTATTCTAGACGACAGGTGCGAACCATCGATTGAGTATATGAGGGCAAAATCCGACTGCAGAGGGCATCAGTCATAAAATGAACGCGTTGGTGATTACACCACTGTGAAGTGAAAATAGTACATTGTGACGGTTGTGATTTAAGTGCTTGTAAATAGTGAAGTGAATTGTTAATCATTGAGTAATAAAAGAACATTGAGTTAAGTGTTTATAGTCATGAAACTGCAAACATAGTTGGCATTTTTACTTAACTATCCAGTAATCGGACTCGAGGGATTTTTTAAATCATCGAGCTTGTTTAGCAAAATCTTAACAATATAATTTTGAGTCCTTAGGTAAATATTATAATTTAGGAATAAAGATAGCAGAGCCGTAGATTCTAGTTTAACTTAATTCTACTCGTTGTGATAAATTGTCGTAAGCACTTAAGATTCATTTGTAAACGCAGCTTAATGAACGAAATTTAATTAAAGGAGTAATCGAATATGGCATCCATACGTCAGAAGTGTTCATAATGAGTACCTTATAGCCTGATCCAAATAGTTGTCCTTGTCCTGCGCCTAGGTTCGATACAATTTGGAGCGAAGTTTCTTATTAGTATGGAAACAGTAGCAATAGTGGCGGTGATTAAAGTTTTTTTTAAGATGCAAGAAGCATAATTGAAAAAGCCTGTATTCTTGTAAAATAAAGTTATAAATTTACGAATGTAAATAGAAGCGCGTTAAAATAGATCAGCCAAGCAGGTAGTGTTTTAATGGGTTCTGTATATAATTACGTTAGTTCGTAAAATACCAAACAATAAAATATATGTTGAACAAAAAAGTATTCGCAACGAAATATATGCTTAAGTACAGGAGACAAGTGAGTGACTTGTGTGGTACATGTTTAAAAGAGATGACACGTTTTTGGTGTAAAATTAGTTCGCATTATTCGTGATTGGCTTGCACGGCCTTAATAACGAAATGGAAATCGCCAACTTATAAGCTATCGCACTTCGTTGTTTTGATTTGAGTTCGAGGAATGATATGTTGAAAAGGCAAACAAAATAAATACGAATGACATGTATTCATAATGAAAAACTATAACCCATAAATACATTAGGGGTATTCTGTTTATCTAGGAAATGCATACTATACAAATATTTCCTATGGAATTGTGCTAGAGATCGAGAGCACCCGCGTTGCAAAATTTTGACATATTCAATTGAAACAATAACGACCACACGAGCACAGGGTTACTTTTCCTTCACAGGGTTGCATTCTCCTTGCTAGCTGTGGGAAATAAATATACATAGGATTTGGTATGGGATATTTTTCCTAACGTACCATATGTTTTTTGCATGTGTTTTGTTGTTGTGCCATTGCACGAATAAGAAAAATTTCCTATCCGTGCACCGTAGCATGCATTTCCTAGAAAAAGGAAATGGGGAAACAATTCCTTTACGGTCCCAAACTAAGAGAGAAACTAATGATAGGGGGGTAGGGGTCCCTCCCCCCATTCTAAAACTGAAAACCAAACCACTTAGAAACCCTTAGTTTTCGAGATATTTAAAGTTAAAGTTGCAAAAAATATGAATTTTTTCCTTAGTTTTTGCTTATCAAAGCAACTACCATAAATTTTGGTGATGCCACCTGTAAAAAAAAGTTCCTAAAAAAACAATAAAAACACAAATTTAAAACACCTTTATAAATTAGCGGCCTTCGGCCGCACTATATTGGAGGCCTCCGGCCGCACTTGGGAAAATAACGCAACACCGCTTTCATCTTGAACAGTATTCTTAAGTGAAACACTTTTATAAGTTGGCGGCCTTCGGCCGCGCTTGGAAAAATAACCCTCCACCGGGCCAACACCGGCTTCGCTTTGAACAGTATTCTTAAGTGAAACACTTTTATAAGTTGGCGGCCTTCGGCCGCGCTTGGAAAAATAACCCTCCACCGGACCAACACCGGCTTCGCTTTGAACAGTATTCTTAAGTGAAACACCTTTATAAGTTGGCGGCCTTCGGCCGCGCTTGGAAAAATAACCCTCCATCTGACCAACACCGGCTTCGCCTTGAACATTATTTTCAATAAAATGAAGTTAATAACAAAAATCCTCCAAATGTTTTCCATAAATTTTTATTAATTTTTTTCTGTGGTCATGCAACTCTGCATCGTACAATATTTCTATATTAATGGCGTATGGCAATACCCATTTACTGTCAATGTGAAACATTACAATTACAATTCGTCAAAGAAAAATAATACATAAATAAAATTGGTTTTATTAAGTAAATTAAATAATATAGAAATGTAATAATCTGTGAAATAGTGAATGACAACATCAAAGAAACCTTCTTACACCATATATAAAACATTTGTGCGCGTGTTATATGAAAAATTTGCAATATAATAGGAAATTTTTTAACAACAAATTAAATAAAAATATGAAAACTAAAATCAATTTACATAAATAACGGGAAAATTTTAGTTTTCGGTCGCAGGCTTTCGGAAATAAATTGGGTATGGGAGGAAAGAGGAAGATCCCCAGATTCTAAAACTAACTTTCTTTTTTCTAGGAAACTTATAGTTTTTGAGTAATTTAATTTTAAAGTTTGCAAAATTTAATGTACAATGACATCAAAATTGATGTTGCCGGATTGCTAAAATAGCAAATTAAAAATACTGTGCAAGGCGAAGTCGATGTTGTTTCGGCCACTGGCCGACATTTTACAAAAGCGTTTCACTTAAAAATACTGTGTAAGGTGAAGCCGTTGTTGGTTCGCCCCAGGGTTATTTTTTTAAAGCGCGGCCGTAGGCCGCCCATTTACAAGAGTATTTCACTTAAAAATACTGTGCAAGGCCAAGGTGTTGGTTCGGCCCAGGATTATTTTTTAAAGCGCCGCGCTTTAAAAAATAATCCTGGGCCGAACCAACACCGGCTTGGCCTTGCACAGTATTTTTAAGTGAAATACTCTTGTAAATGGGCGGCCTACGGCCGCGCTTTAGAAATGTCTTTGACAAAATACCTCTTTAAAACGCGCCATTGGGACTCAATCTTTGAAATTTATAGGTTATTTTACAAAGTACGGCAACACCTTCATGATTAGACTGCAACCATTTTTAAGTGTGCATCTATTTTGATTATAATATAATTTGTTAATGTTGATTTAAGTCGCATTTCTTATTAATCTAAACAAAATAAGTGAAAATAATTTATCAAGTGGAAGTAATATACGCGTTGGTTAAAAGAAAGTTGAAAAAAGTGAAAATTTCATAAGGAAATGATACGAAAAGATTGGCAATTGTTAACAACAAATAACTTGTGAACTATAATATTTTTAAATTTTATTTCTTAAAATATTGGAAAAAGACATCCTTCTGATCATTCCTACAAAGTTTCATGACGAAATTGCTTTTTATTTGCTTATAATATGAAGTGCGACTGAAAACTAAAGCTCAGCCTAAATAACATCTGTAGTAACCACATTTGAAAGTTTCATAAGTAAAAGTAAAGTATTTTGGCTAATATAAGCATTGGAACCGAGTAGGAAACCTCAGCCAAGGAAATACTCATAGGTTTTGGTATAGGATATTTCTCCAATCGGGAAACAATTCCTTTACGGTCCTAAACTAGGGAAAAACTAATGATAGGGGGAAATTGAAAACCAAATCACTTAGAAACCCTTAGTTTTCGAGATATTTAAAGTTAAAGTTGCAAAAAATATGAATTTTTTCCTTAGTTTTTGCTTATCAAAGCAACTACCATAAATTTTGGTGCCAACTGTAAAAAAAAAGTTGCTAAAAAACAACAAAAACACAAATTTTACAGTATTCTTAAGTAAAACACCTTTATAAATTAGCGGCCCTCGGCCGTACTATATTGGCGGCCTCCGGCCGCACTTAAGAAAATAACCCAACACCGTTTTCATCGAACAGTATTCTTAAGTGAAACACCTTTATAAATTGGCGGACTTTAGCCGCGCTTGGAAAAATAACCCTCCAACGGACCGACACCGGCTTCGCTTTGAACAGTATTTCGATTAAAATTAAGTTAATAACAAAAATCTTCCAGATTTTTTCCATAAAATTTTATTATTTTTTTTCTGTGTTCATGCAACTGCATCGCACGTTACGATTTTGCTGATTAACCTCGATGATTTCCCAAATCCTTCCTTTAATTAATGTCCTTTTGATTACTCAGTAATTCACAATTCAATTACAATTTACGTTACTATTTACAATCACTTGTATATAACTTTTACAATGTACTGTTTTTATTACTTCAATGTAATGTAATCTCCAACGTTTTTAATTCACGACTGATTACTTTTGCAGTCATGGGTCGCCCTTATATACTTGTTTGCTGCTTGAAAACGAAGCCCCTGGAATAATCGCGTCGTTTACGATAATCGCCTCGTTTACGCTCTAGAACATGCCAGTTGTCGGCTCCTCTCTTTCATATGTCATTCGCTTCGCATTTTCGCCACACTGCCCTCCACCTAAGTCTGATCGTCCCGATCAGACACATTCGCTGTTCCAAACGCAGCAAGCCTCTCTAGGTGGACCACTTTCATCTTGTTTCTCGGCCTCCCCACAGTTTGTAATCGTTACACTACGTCGTTTAGTCGTTTGATTATCTTGTATGGACCTTCCCAATTGCATTGAAGTTTTGGGGACAAACCTCTCTTTCGTTGTGGATTGTAAAGCAACACCAAATCTCCATTTTGGAAGCCTTCAGAGTTCATCGCCTTGTCATACCTAGTCTTCATTTTGTCACTCATAATTTGAGTTCGCTGCCTCACAAGAGCATGTATCTCTCTTAACTCTTCCTCGAGAACAGTAGACGCTTCCTTCCCAATTCTTCTTGCATCACCAGTTTTTCCAAATTCTAAATCGCTGGGCAACCGAAGTTCACTACCAAACAGTGTCCTGGCAGGTGTTTGATCTGTTGTTTCATGCACTGCGGACCGATATCCCATCAGGAAAAGCGGTATGTGTACATCCCAATCATTTTGATGCTTGTCCACTACTTTCCGCAAGTGCTCTTCCAGGGTCCGGTTGAATCGCTCTACCATGCCATCTGATTGAGGATGCAGGGCTGTCGTTCGGGTTTTGGGAATACCAAGTATCTGGCACATCTCCTGGAACACCGCCGATTCAAAGTTTCTTCCTTGGTCTGAGTGCAATTCTATAGGCGCACCGTATCTGGTAACCCAATTGTGAGTGAATGCATCCGTAACTGTTTTCGCTTCCTGGTTTGGAATTGGGTAGACCTCAGGCCATTTACTAAAGTAGTCCATAACCACAAGAACGTATTTGTTTCCTTGTCTGCTCATAGGGAATGGACGGGCTACATCCATTGCAACCCGCTCAAATGGTGCACCTGAGTTATACTGCTTCATCTGCCCATGACTTCGTGACTTTGGCCCTTTAGCTGCTATGCACTCCTTGCAGCGATCGACTGCCGACAGCCAACCCAATAGAACCGCTGCTTGATCTTCTCCAGCGTTTTTGTAATGCCTAGGTGCCCTCCACTAGGACCATTATGGAATTCCTTAAGAACATCCGGAATTCTTAACCTCGGAACTACTATCAGCTTTCGAGAGCACTGGCCATCTTCACTTTCCCATACTCTATGCAAGCAGCCAGATATCAATTCTAAACTGTTCCATTGCGCCCAGTATGCCTTAGCGATTGGACTTTCCGCTGTCATTTGTTCTTTACTTGGCCGTCTGTTCACCTCCAATCCGTGCATTACCAATTTCAAGTCCGGATCTTCTTGCTGACATTTCCTTAAGTGACTTGCCTCCCACTCTTCTGCTGATGTAACTGTCATTAGCCGGACGTCTATTATGTCTTCCTTACCCTCGGCTTTTGAGCAATGCTTACATTCCAAACTACATGGTCGACGGGACATAGTGTCAGCATTTCCGTGCGTATTACCCTTGCGGTGCTCGATGGCGAAGTCATAACTTTGCAGCCTCCCAATCCACCGTGCAAGCTGCCCTTCGGAATTCTTGAACTGTAGTAGCCACTCCAGCGATGCATGATCCGTTCTAACGCGGAAATGTTGACCATACAGATATTTGTGGAAGTGTTTAATGCAATCCACCAACGCTAATAGTTCTATCCGCGTTACGCAGTAGTTCCGCTCTGGTTTCCCAACAGAGGGCTATAATAGGCAACTTACTTCTCCTGCCCATCAATCACTTGCGAAAGTACACCTCTTATGCCATAACCACTAGCATCTGTGAACAGAATAAATGTTGCACCTGGAACCGGGTACGCTAGCATAGGTGCAGTGCATAGTCGTTCTTTTAACGCTTGGAAAGCCTCATCTTGTTCAGTTTTCCACTCGAAAAATCTATTTTTCCTTGTGAGTTCATGGAGACTATGAGCTACGCTGGCGCAATTCGGAACAAAGCGGCGATAGTAAGTACACAGCCCGAGGAAACTTCTTACGACTCCCACGACAGCCGGTTCTACGCACCGGAGTTGACCCGGATTTTATCCGGCCAAGGGCTGTCACCCTTTCGGCGACCTAACCCCGTTTAGGTCATCAGGTAATTTTAGTTTTAGTACATCTCGCAACATCTCGCAGCAGGGCTGCTCCAAATCCTTCTCATCAGGGCTGGTGTAGAAACCAATCCTGGTCCGAAGGATTATTTCTGCTGCGTGTGCCAAAGACGAGTCATCTTAAGACCTGCTGAGGCCTTAAGACACACAGGGAGTGGACCACGAGTTACGTGGCCCCATGCTGCCAGCGCCCAGCTGCGCCTCTGGCCCATACGGCAGTGCCTTCTGCACACTTACCCACTTTGGGTAACTCACCCAGGCCTCCACGGCCCATCGGAGCTCCCCGCAGCATGACTCCCAATCAGAGGCAAAAACCGCTTGGTTTTGGGCGACTTTAACGCGCACCACGATCTTTGGCATTCCTGCCTGTCAAATGATCGTCGGGGAATGGAGCTGGCGGAACAGATAGACGATTCGACATTCTGCATAATGAATGACGAAGCCCCCACCAGGATTGTGAGCAACTGCCATAGCTCGCCTGACATTACAATAGCTAGCGCTGGTCTGATAAATTGCATAGATTGGCCACCTATGCTTACGCACGCATCAGACCATTTGCCCATAGTCATCTCGATTGACAGGCCTACCGACTTCGTTTCCGTGGACCACCGGACATTTGTTAACTTTAATAAAGCTAACTGGCCCGGCTTCACGGAATTTACTGAGAACGTCTTCAGTGCTCTCCCCACTCCCATCAACGTCCTCCCTGCAGAAAAGCTTTTCCGCTGCCGCCCTCTTCATACCTGCAGGTCGAATCGCGGAAATCCGCCCTAATTTCCCCACCGAAGCGGCGGTTTTAGCGACAAGGCGCGACACATTACGCCTGGCCGATCCCGGCGATCCCCGTATCAGGGAACTCAACGCCGAGATTCGTAACAAGGTAAATATCCATAAGCGGAACAAGTGGGAGGAGCACTTAAGATCCTGCAATCTCTCCTCTGGGGTGACCAAGCTCTGGGTCACTGTCAAATCGTTGTCAAGTCCGACGAGACGTGATGATCGGGTGGAAATTTCATTCGGTGATCACGCCTCGTCGGACCCGAAGAGGTGCGCGAGCTATTTTAGCCGGCTTTTTACACTGCACCCTTCGGTCGACAAAACGAAACGACGAATAACCCGCCGTCTGCGCAAACTGTCGAACACCAGCGCGACGCTTGATTTCTCCAGGGAAGAGGTTCAGGGGGTTATCGGGGAGGCGAAAGCCTCCAAATCCATCGGCCCCGACGGAATAAGCATGCTGATGTTAAAACATTTGGGCCCAGTGGGAGCAGAATATCTCACCAAGCTTCTCAATCTGTCCCTGACCACCCTAACTATACCCGACGTGTGGAAACTGGGTAGAGTGGTCCCGCTACTAAAGCCGGGGAAACCCGCAAATAAGGGAGAGTCATATCGTCCGATATCCCTCCTTTCCCCAGTAGCGAAGACAATTGAGGCCTTGCTGCTCCCGTCCCTCACACACCACCTTAGCCCAGCTACACATCAGTATGGCTTCCGCAGAGTGCACAGCACCACAACTGCACTTAACGCCATAAACACCCAGATAATTCATGGCCTCAACCAAAATCGACCCTGTGCGCGAACTGTCCTAGTAGCACTGGACCTGTCGAATGCTTTCGACACAGTGAATCATTCAGTGCTACTATCGGACATTGAGGATTCCTCATTACCGCCTAGGTTGAAGAGGTGGACCATGAATTACCTGTGTGGTCGACGATCTCAACTCAACCGATAGTTTCGCGGTCAAACATCTAAGCTACGGAAAATTCAACAAGGGGTCCCGCAGGGTGGTGTCCTCTCCCCAATGCTGTTTAATTTTTACATCCCGAGGCTTCCTCCACCACCTGAGGAGGGCGTCTCGCTGATCTCATACGCCGATGACTGTTTGATTTTGGCGTCTGGCCAGGATATTGATAGCCTTTGTTCTTCAGTAAACAGCTACCTCGCCGACCTTTCCAACTTCTTCGCTGCACGACATCTACATCTCCAACCTGCGAAATCCTCTGCCACCCTTTTCACCAGCTGGACGAAGGAGTACCGGCTAGAACTCGATGTGAAGGTCGATGGTGTAAAAATTCCGACCACGAATAACCCAAAGTTACTGGGAGTAACATTCGATAGCCTGCACTCCTTCACTCCGCATACGACTGCAATTGCCACCAAAGTACAAAGCCGCAACAAAATCCTCAAATCGCTAGCCGGTAGCACCTGGGGGAAAGACAAAGAAACGTTGCTGGCAACGTACAAGGCAATTGGCCGGCCGGTCGTAAACTATGCTGCGCCGATTTGGACGCCGGGGACTAGCACGACGCAGCTGAAGAAGCTACAGACCTTCCAGAACACCGCTCTTCGGACCGCGACGGGAAACCTCCTGATGGCGCCGGATCACCTCTTACACAGTGAAGCATCTATGCTCCCAGTTAAGGAGCATAATGTTATACTGTGTAAGCAGTACCTGCTGGGATGCTACCGCATGGATCATCCCAACAGGCACCCAACCACCACCTAGGCACATCAGAAAGGGAGTACTTGACTACCGCGACGACATACAGCAATACAGACAAGACCCGCTGGACAGGACGGCGTACAGACAGGCCATCAACACCATTCACCGAGAGTCCGTCAACGCCTTCTTGAACTCTCTTCCAGTGAATGGTGTTCTCGGAGTCAAAGCACCACCCATCGCAGAACAAGAGCTCGAGTTGCCTCGTGAGACCCGCGTAACTCTGGCACAATTAAGTTCTGGATATTGCAGTAGGCTTAACTCCTACCTATCCAGACTCGACCCTGACATATCTAACACATGTCCCGCATGCAAAGAATCCCCGCACGACACTAACCACCTCTTTACCTCTTTGCATGCCCACTTAACCCGACTCATCTAACACTCCTCTCCCTTTGGTCCGACCCCGTCGAAACAGCACGTTTCCTGGGCCTCCCGTTAGATGACCTCGATGACTAAAACTAAACTTGCCTGACCCTAAACGGGACTGGGCTTGCCGCTACAACAACAACAACAACAACAGAGTTTCTCAAAAGTCTTGATGTTGATAAAAACAATGAACACAGCTTATGGAAAGCAACTAATTATTTAAAACGTCAAAAAAAAAAAAGAAATGTTGCTATAAGAAATTCCGATGGTGTAAATCTGATAAAAGAAAAACACACGCATTTGGTAAATACCTTGAAGTCGTTCAGGCCGCTTTCACTCAACAGCGTATCAGATGGGAGAGAAGTTGAAAAATTCTTAAATGTGCCCTGCCAAATGGATATTCCAATAAATAATTAGTAGTCGTCGAGAACGATCAACGACACTGAAGATGGCAGAACGCCGAAACCGGTTTGTCTCCAAACCAAATTTGACAAGGGACGACGGGAACTCGTTCCAATATTCATCAACTTTTCACCCTGTCGGAGAATCAACTGAACAAAACCAATCAATTAGTAGGGACATAAATACTGTTACACACTATTTATGCTATGAAATAAAAAATAATGAATGTTTTTGGACCAACATTGGGGAATTGGCCACAGCACGAATCAAAGCTGTCTGGAGAGAATCAATGTTGGGGTATCTTTTGTGGCAAACCATGTCCTCTAAAACTGTATACAATTTGTAATCCAGCAGGTTCATATCAGGACTGCCAGAGGGCCACTCTTCAGAGGAAATGAATGCTGGTAAATTGTTTTGGGTCGTTTTAGCTTTCATGCCGGAACATCCGGAACCCTTAACCTCGGAACTACTATTAGTCTTCGAGAGCACTGGCCATCTTCACTTTCCCATACTCTATGCAAACAGCCAGATATCAACTCTAAACTGCTCCATTGTGCCCAGTATGCCTCCGCGATGTGACTTCACTGCCATTTGTTCCTTACTTGGCCGTCTTTTCGTCTCCATTCCGTGCATTAATAATTCAAAGTCCGGATCTTCCAGCTGATTTTTCTTTATGTGGCTTACCTCCCACTCTTCTGCTGATGTAATTGTCATCATCCGGACGTCTATTATATCTTCCTTACCCTCGGTTTTTGAGCAGTGCTAATTATTATTATTATAAATTACATGGTCAACGGGACATAACGTCAGCATTTCCGTGTGTATTTAGCCTAGTTACGCAGTAATGCCGCTCTGGTTTCCGAATAAACCGACAATAGTAGGCAACTATCTTCAAAGTCCGGATCTTCCAGCTGATTTTTCTTTATGTGGCTTACCTCCCACTCTTCTGCTGATGTAATTGTCATCATCCGGACGTCTATTATATCTTCCTTACCCTCGGTTTTTGAGCAGTGCTAATTTTTATTATTATAAATTACATGGTCAACGGGACATAACGTCAGCATTTCCGTGTGTATTTAGCCTAGTTACGCAGTAATGCCGCTCTGGTTTCCGAATAAACCGACAATAGTAGGCAACTATCTTCTGCCCATCAACCACTTGCGAAAGTACACCTCCTTTGCTATAGCCACTAGCATCTGTATCCAGAAACTTGGAAAGCCTCCTCTTGTTCAGTTTTTCACTCGAAATATCTATTTTTCCTAGTGAGCTTATGAAAACTATTAGTTACGCTGGCGAAGTTCGGAACAAATCGGTGATAGTAAGTACACAGCCCATGAAAGCTTTTTAATTCATCCAAATTTCTAGGTCGCAGGACAAACGCCTTCGTGGTTACTTGATGACCTAAGTAATTCACCTCCTTCTTGAATAAAGAGGACTTCTTGGGACTTATAGTTTAAGACCAGCGTCAGCTATTCTTTGGAAAACTTCTTCCAAATTATTCAGGTGTTCCTCAAAGCTATTTATCTTCTAATGTAGCCCTTTGATCTCATGATCCATTAGTCTCAAAAGTGGCAGGAGCGTTGCATAATTCAAATAGCATTACCATGAATTGCCAAAGACCGTTGCCAACACTAAATACTGTCTTCTCTTTATCTTCTTCACTTACTTCCACTTGTCCTTGTCACATCATTTAATCATCATAAAAGTCGTTATAACATTGACTGATTTCGAATAGAACCGGAAAAAAGAAGAATCGTAGGTAAACCAGAGCTGTCAGCTGACATCTAGTAGCAGCAATGCAGTTCATACTACCTACCTTATCGATTACAGATTTGAACAGAGCTGCACCAAACCAAAATTTTTTTTTTAGGCCAGTGTAATCCACCCAGAACCGCAACTGGCCATCTTTCTTGACAAGTACTACCGCGAGCTCCAAGGGATTGTCGATGGTTCGATAACACCGCTTTCACTCATTTCTTTAATTATTTGGCCAACAGCGTCACGTTTGACTAGTGGAACACTTCGAGGGGCTTGACGAATTGGCCTAGCGTCACCAGTATCAATGTTATGTTTCACTACGTTGTTCCTGTCTGGTTTGTTGCCATCCTTGTCGAATATGTTGAAATACTTGCGGGTAAGTTGACATGCCTTGTGCTTGTACTTGTCTTCCAACCCTGACGTCCATGCATTAATATCTTCCTCCATGTCCTGCCAATGGAACCGATTTCAGATGATTCATTGCAGTTGATGGCTTCCACCTTCTTGACATTGCTCTAATACAGTTCCTCTAGGAATTTTTACTGGTGATCTGAAGTCATTTAATCCTCTCACTGGGATGTGTCCATTCTTTTGCGTCTTAGTCAGGGTTTTATCAATAAGTAGTACGGTGAATAATTTTGTGCTTCGAAAACCCACAATTTGTTTGTCCCACAATCTCCACCAATCTTTGTCCAAACAACTGCTTCTGACTTTTGTGGGATCAATTCAATTCTAGAACCATTTGCTTGCTGCAGTATGTGGAATTATAGCCAATGCTTAGTGGTACTTCCATGTTCTTATATTCCATAATTTCTTTATTCAAGTTGATCTTGATATCTCGATCCATCAAGAAGTCTACTCCTATGATTACCTCATCTACAATCGAATGATGGAGTCTGATACGCCCGTATAGACTGTTAATATTCACTCTCGTCCATCCACATATCCACAATACTAATGTTGCTCGTTTTTCTACCAATTTGCGGCACGGAGATTACGCATTCAATTGCAGGAGCCACCATACGCCCCCTTAGGCTGGCTCGTTTTAGTTTCACGACTGAGAAGTTGATAGTTCATCTTCCCAAACCTTTCGTTTTCGCTGTCTTTCTTGTCTGTTAAAACCTGTCTTGCATTCGCGTGAGAAGTTACACAATATTAATGCCTTATGGCAATACCCATTTATTGTCAGTATTGTGGCGAAAATGCGAGCGTAAAACGAGAACATTCGTTATCGAGAACGCTTTGATTATTCCAGGCTTTTCGAGCAGCAGGCTACTATATAACAGCGACACTCAGCTGCCAAGCTAATCAGTCGTAAAGTAAACGCGTTGGTGATTTCACTACAGTGAAGTAATAAAAACAGTACATTGAGAAAGTTGTAATACAAGTGATTGTAAATAGTAAAGTGAATTGTAATTGAATTGCGAATTACTGAGTAATAAGAGGACATTAAATAAATTCTTTATAACTAAAGAAACTGCAAATAAAGTTGGTGACTTATTTAATAATCCAGTGATAATACTCGAAGGATTTGGGAAATCATCGAGGTTGATTCAGCAAAATCGTAACAGTATTGTGGCGAAAATCCGAAGCGAATGTCGGATGAAAAAAAGAAGCCGATAACTGGCGTGTTGTAGAGCGTGAATCGACAACATTCTTTATCGATAACCATTCGATTGTATATAAGGGCGAAACAACTGCAAAGTGAATCCGTCGTAAAGTGAACGCGTTGGTGATAACACTACTGTGAAATAAAAATAGTACAGTGTGAAAGTTGTAATATAAGTGATTGTAAATAAATTGTTAGTTATTGATTAATAAAACGACATTAAGTAAATTCTTTATAATCAAAAAAATGCAATCATAGTTGGTGACTTTTATTTAACAATCCAGTGATCGGACTTGAAGGATATGGGAAATTATTGAGGTTAACTCAGAAAAATTGTAACAATTGGTGCCAGAAGTGGGATTGTTAAATAAATTTCAAACGATGATAATTGAAAAATGGTCTAGATTCAGGATTTGATTTCACAAAAAATGGATGCACAAATCGGGACAATCGTACAAGTACAGCAAAATTTAGTGAAAGACATATACACAAAGCAAGAGACTAATGCAAATCCAAAGTCAACATTGGCTAAAACTGTGGCGTATGCCCAAACAGGTGAAGCGGTAGCATTCATAGGTAAACCAGCCTACAAATTGAATATGTTGGAGGTGGAAAGTCCAGATGCGAATAAGAAGATGATAGAAGCTGAGATTCATCAAGGAGAATATTTTTAGTGGAGCAGCCGGTAAAAATATCAGTACGGCGAAGTGCTACAGTTGTGGAAAAGCAGGTCACATCGCACTGGAATGCAAGATGGGCTCCAATAGACAGGAAAGACGGATAAAACGATGCTCAAAAGCTGAGACATAATATACGTCCTAATGACAATTACACCAGCAGAAGACTGTGAGGCAAGCCCCTTAAGGAAATGTCAGCAGGACGGTCCAGACTTGAAACTGTTAATGCACGGATTAGAGTTGAACCTTCCGTCAAGTAAGGAGCAAATGACAGCGGAAAGTCCCATCGCGAGGGCATAATGGGTACAAAGGAACAGTTTAGAATTGATATTTGGCTGTTTGAATAGAGTATGGTAAAGTGAAGATCACCAGTTCTCTAGAAGTAGTTCCGAGGTTAAGGATTCTGGATGTTCTTAAGGAATTCCATAATGGTCATAGTGAAGGGCACTTAGGTATTACGAAAACGCTGTAGAAGATCAAGCAGCGGTTCTATTGGGTTGGTTGTCGTCAATCGATCGCTGAGTGGATTGCCAACAGCAAGGAGTGCATAGCAGCTAAAGGGCTAAAATCAGGAAGTCATTACAAATTGAAGGCCAGGTATGATAAAGTGATGAGCTCCGAAGGCTTCCAAAGTGTGTTGCTATACAACCTACAACGGAAGAAAGGTTTGTCCCCAAAACTTCAATGCAATTGGGAAGGTCCATAAAAGAAAATCAAACGACTAAACAACGTAGTGTATCGAATCCAGACTGTTGGGAGACTAAGAAACAAGATGAAAGAGATCCGCCTAGTGAGGCTTGCTGTGTTTGGACAAGCAAATATATCTGATCGGGACTCAACTGCAAAGTGAATCAGTCGTAAAGTGAACGCGTTGGTAATAACACTACTGTGAAATAGAAAATAGTGAAAGTTGTAATATAAGTGATTGTAAATAGTGAAGTGAATTGTTAGTTTTTGAATAATGAAAGGACATCGAGTAAATTCTTTATAATCAAGAAACTGCAATCATAGTTGGTGACTTTTATTTAGCAATCCAGTGATCGGGCTCGAAGGATTTAAGAAATTATCGAGGTTAACTCAGCAAAATCGTAACAGTATAAAACATTACAATTACAATTAATGAAAGAAAAATTATGCATAAATAAAATAATATGCAAAAGTAACAATCTGTGAAATAGTGAATAAAAATATAAATGAAACACTCTTACTCCATATACTTGGTAGGGACATATAAAAACTGTTACAACATTAAACACACGCATTTCAATAGAAGAATTGAGCATACCACATAATTCCAATATGATTTATAAAATATAACCTGTAAAGCGTTAGTCTGTATCGGGAATTCTAAATTGTGTAAGTTTTCAACATGGAATGGTCAGATAATGAAAACCGTATCGCTGTTATAGCGCTTTTTAAGTGTGAAATGAAAAAAGGTGATATTTTCAAAACACTCCGTCCGCTCGGCATTAGTCGCATGTTCGTCTACCGGTGCATAAAACTGTTTGAGGAGACTGGGGATGTTAAAGACCGCCACCGGTCGGGCCGTCCAAGCAAAGTTCGAACGCCGAAAGTCATCAAAGCTGTCAAATCAAGAATTCTGCGAAATCCGCTCCGAAAACAGAAAATCATGGCCCGGGATTTGAATGTTTCGTAAAAGTCCATGAGTCGAATTATTAAAAAAGACTTGGGACTTGGGGCTTTCAAACGCCGTACCGGACATTTGTTGACTGCAGCTTTGAAAAAAATAGGGTGGTAAAATGCAAACGTCTTTTGGTGAAGCACGCTGATAACTTGCACAGAAAAATCTTGTTTACCGATGAAAAAAATTTTACCGTGCAGGAAAAATTTAATAAAAGAAATGATGTATAGGTGTATGCACGGTCATCTAAGGAAGCATCTGAACTGTTTCCATGGGTCAAAAAAGGTCATCACCCAGCTTCAGTCGTGGTTTGGTGGGGTGTCTCTTATGATGGGGTAACTGACTTGCATTTTTGCGAACAAGGGAGCAAAACATCGGCCAAAGTTTAACAAGAAACCGTTTTGAAAGCTGTTGTAAGAGCACTTAACCATTCCACGTTCCAAAACCAATCATGGACTTTTCAGCAAGACTGCGCTGGCCCAAAACAATTTACCAGCATTCATTTTCTCTGAAGAGTGGCCCTCTTGCAGTACTGATTTGAACCCGCTGAATTACAAATTGTGGACAGTTTTAGAGGACATGGTTTGCCACAAAAGATACCCCAACATTGATTCTCTTAAGACAGCTTTGATTCGTGCTGTGGCCAATTTCCCAATGGAGGAGGTGCGTGTAACAGTATTTATGTCCCTACTAAGTATAATACTGCAACGGAAATCCCAAATACGAAGGACAGACAAAAGGAGTAGCAGTGTGACGAGATTTCCAAATAAAAAGGAGAGACAAAAGAAGAAGAAGATTTAAGAAGCGCCAGTAAGATGTAAATTATTCTTACTAAGGACAAACAAAAGGAGCGACAGTGTAAACTCCCGTCGTTAAGGATAAACGGAGAGGCTACAGCTACCGTAGGCAAACGAATATCCAGCCTATTTTTGAGCGCGTGAACAGAATGTTTGTGTCATCACAGGAACCTAAAAAGATCGGCAGCCGCTATCACAAGAAGAGACGAGTAGAAAACGCAGTGGAGTTAACATTGCTGTGAGCGGTGTGTTTTAGAAACGAATAAGCTGTGTGAAGCAGAAAATAATTGTCTGCCATAAAGAATTGTAAAATAAGCCATTGGGTATAGTAAAGAATTGTAATTGTTAAAGACTTAATAAACGTTGAGTAAATTCATGACGATTAAGAGGCCAAACGAACAAATCTTGGGAGTTTAATTTAGTAATCCAGTGATCGGACTCGAAGGATTTGGGAAATCATCGAGGGTAGCTACGAAAACGTTACAATACGTAAATAAAATCAGTGGTATATTCGTAATGTAAATATTCTCAAAGGCCTTGGTATTGTACTGGTTAAGCCTAAATTAAAAGCAGCGAACGTCCCACTCCGTTAGCGAACGTTTTATGCAACCCATCAAAAATTCCCGACTGCAGCGATGAGATGCTCCCGCCTTCAAAATACAGCGTCATAGTTCGAAAAGGGCTCTGGGTTAACTCGAGCTTAAACGGTTTTAATTTAGTTTTAGGATTTGTACACTTATTAATTGTGTAAATATTTTCATTGATTTTAAAGCTGCCTTCGATAGAACGAAAAGGCCTCTATGTCGCTATATCTGAATTTGGTATACCTGCAAAACTTATACGGATATGTCAACTGACGCTGGATGGATGGACCGTTTAGTACCAAATGAGGTGTAAGAGGGATGATTATTTATCTTGAGAATTCTTCAATCTGATGCTGAAGAAAATAATATGGGCCGCGAGCTAAATATGCAAGGTACAATATTTTACAAAAATGTACAATTGCTGGCGTATTTCCATGATGTTGATCATTGGCCATAACAACCGTACCGTTAGTTCTACTTTCTCCTGGCTAGGCAATGAAGCGAAGCGAAAGGGGTCTCGTGGTGAACGAGGGCAATACAAAATATCTCCTGTCATCAAACAAGCAGTCGGCGCATTCGCGTCTTCGCTCCCACGTCACTGTTGACAGTCATAACTTTGAAGTTGTAGATAATTTTGTCTATCTTGTCATCAGCATCAACCACGCCAACAATGTCAGCATTGAAGTCCAACGCATAATCACTCTTGCCAACTGCTGCTTCGGACTGAGTGTGAGTGATATCTTAAGGTCAATAAATTATAAACCGCATAAAAATAAACCACATATATAATATTATTCGAGTCCGATCACTGGATTGCTAAATAAAACTCCCAAAATTTTTCCGTTTGGCCTCTTGATCAGGAATTCACTCAACGTTTATTTAGTCCTCAATAATTATAATTCTTTACTATACACAATGGCTTATTTTACAATTCTTCATAACTCACAATTATTTTCCGCTTCACACAACTCACTGCAATGTTAAGGCCACTGCGTTTTCTACTCGTCACTCTCTGTTATAACGGCTGCCGCTCTTTTTATACCTGAAGATGACCCAAACATTCTGTTCACGCGCTGAAGAATAGGCTGATTATTCTGCCTGGGATAGCTGCTGCCGCTCCGTTTATGCTTAACGATGGTTGAAACATTCCGTTCATGCGCTAACTCGTCTGCCTGTAGTAGCTGCTGTTGTCTGTACTTTGTACTGAGAATTTCATCACACTGCCACTTCTTTGTCTGTCCTTTGTACTGGGAATTTCCATGCTGCCTCTCCTTTTGTTTATCCTTTTTATTTGGAATTTCCGTCACAATATTATACCAATATAAATATAAATATTACTTGGTCGAAGTATTTAAGTACCAGATGTTGAAGACTCGCATCAGAAATTATACCGATGTGATCAGGCTCGCTTTTCTCTATCTGCCCTTTCGCAAACGAACACAATTTTTAATTGAAAATTTCAGTCATTTGTTTCATTTGAAAACTGGAATTTTTATTTGGATTCTTAACTAAACATATGTATTTGGTTACTCAACATTCAAAAATTCAATCATGAGTTGAATAAGTGTTGAAATTCAAAATAGAAAAAACGAGTATCAGTGTACATCGACCTTCTTCAGAAATAATAATTATTTTCTGAGTTTTATTTTTCTCATTAAAAAAAATTTTTTTTAGTGAAATTTTTCGCTTTAATTTATTTTTATTTTTTTGATCACAAAGCGTCATATCACTTTTGTAATAAATGGTAAAAGGTAACATCTTTTTGTTCTAAACCAACCAATATATGAATTTTGTACCATAACTTCTTTTTTTATCAAACTATGGACATGGAATTTTGTATTTGATGTCAATTTGAAGTTTAGAACAAAAATATTTTAAGGCGCTATGAAGTTTGCGCGATACGTTCAAAAAATAGCTTTTATTTTTGAATTAAAAATTTTGGTCGGAAAGAAAATAATTAATGATAACAAGTAAAACTCAAAAGGAAATCGTTATTTTTGGATCAAAAAACTTAATAAGCTAGATGATTATTTTTGATCAGAAAAATAAAAAACTCAGAGAAAATCATTACTCTTGAGCGAAAAAACAAATCTAAAAGAAAGAATTATATCTGATTGAAAAAAATAATAATTTTAATTATTTCTTTTTGAGCGATGTGATTAGTTTGAAAAATTAATATTTATTATAAATGTGGAATTTTTAAATTACTAAATAACTTCATCGAGCATGCGTCTTTCATGATCATTGTATTATGCAGGGTTATCCATTTTACGGTTTCCAAAATAAACGTAAATAAAATGAATTTAAAACAAATTTGTTCATAATTTTTTTTTATTATAGAGTTTGATTTTTTTCATTATATGTAAAACACTACATTAAATGACCGCCTCGTGAATTTTGGCTAACTTCGATCCATTTGAAGTAATTTTCAAGGGTTTCAAGTGCACGGTATTTTGCGTAGTCCCACAAAAAGAGTCCAACGGTCTCAAATCGCACGCTCTCCGTGGCAAATTGGCATCGCCAAAACGAGAGATTATACAACCGGGAAATTTCTCTCCCAATAAAGCCATATTCGCTCGTGTTGTGAAGCATGTCGTACTATCTTGTTGCAACCACTTATTGTCCAAGTCGTGTTCTTCAATTGCAGGCCAAAACAGTCGGTTGTCAATACGACCATAACACTCCGAATTGACAGTGACAGTCTTGCCGTTCTTATTTTCAACAAAAAGAGCACACCGTACAATAAGTTTTTTTTGGACGAAATGGCCTCTTCTCAGCCCCAAATGCGACAGTTTTGCTTCTTTACGTATCAACCGAGTGAGATATGTTCCTCGTCGCTAAAGAAAATTTTGATGGAAAAATCGCGGCCCACGCGGAATGGTCTGTTGGCTTCAGTTGTTATGTGAGCTGGACGTTAAATGGATGTAGGTGTAAGTCTAAGTGAAAAATACGCCATAATGAGAACGTCGAGAAATATACACATTCGGCTACACTTTCACTTACAGCAGCGACATTTGAGGTGAAACAAGCAATATATGTAACCAAACCAGTATCTTCAAATTTATTTAAAAACTTACCTATTGCTTTAATAGTTTGACGATTATGTGCACCATAGTCTCTTAAAGCACCAAGCCTGGCCACGTTCGAATCACCATTTTTGTTGTAGGTTTCAACAATTACAAAACATTTTCATAATTGTCTTACTTAACACAAAACATGTTTAGTTTGACAATCATTTCATCAAAGTAAGCTTCCTCCGACTGTATCAAATACTTTCAAAGCTGGAGTATTGTAAACCCTCCGGAGCGTAGCCACTGATTCGTTGTACTATGCTTATGTCGCGGTATATCTCGTACATCTCATCATTCCATCATCTACGGTATTCGCAGTTATCAATGCGCAAATGTCCATACATCTTGCGCAAACCTTTCTCTCGATTCATGAGATGTCATTGTCCATGCCTCAGTACTGTATAGGAGGACGGGAATGATGAGGAACTTGTATAGTGGTCTTTGTTCGACGACAGATTCACAGATATTCTAATCAACGGCATCCCTCCATCTTCTGATGAGAATTTTCCAAAATTGTTTGATAAGCAGTACAGTGCTTCCAGGGGTTTAAATCAGTTGTATGCAAGGCCCAGAATAAATTTCTCCCTCTCTCTCCCTGATGCCGATTAGCTCGGATATGAGAATGTATTTGTACATAAAAGTTTGCCAAAAGGGCAGAGCACCTATCTTCCGTATGTCTGCGTCCTCCAACAGGGTCAAAGTGTTTGTCAAGCGAAAACCAAATAAAAAACCTCAGTCAGTGTATTCTACAGTTGAAGTTAATGCTCATAATCTCAACCAAAATATTAGAATTCGGTTTTGTTTTCTGTATTAAAATGTCTTCGATATTTTGTTTGTTTGAAATCTTAACAGGTACTTTCTTTACAAAGACGGTGGCAGCACATTTAATATGGTACGAATACTAGGCAGACAAAATAAGGATTTAAAAATCTGCCATCTCAACGCACAAAGTCTACCATTCAAAATGGATGATTTAGATATATTTTGAATAGTCTGATTTTGGTGTTGTATGTGTTTTCGAGTTTTGGTTCTCTGCATCACTATGCCACGCCATAATTTATTTTGTATTGATAGATATAAGCTATCTTGTTTAGAAAGATTAGGCCATGGCGTTGGCGTAGCTATGCAGATCAAATCTAGCTTGTCCTGGATTATCATATGCAATAAGGATAGGTGATATATGTCCGTAGACAACTTCTCGCTCTAATTATGCCATATTGACCATATTTTTTCTTACATTTGAGAGGATTTTTTTTTGATTAAGGTTAAAAAGTGATTATTATTATATTACTACTCAAAGCTCGTACAGAGTTTCTTTCTAGCTGTCACTAAGACATATAACAAATTTGAATCAATCCATCATCATGTACTTTAGAGCCATATAGTCCAATCGAATATATCTTTTTTAAAATCGTGACAACTACCCCAACATATTGTAGTATGTGTTTACAGGTCTCACAGTTTGCCAACGTGGTATTTAGATTTTATTGAAAATCCTGGCCTTGGTTTTATGGCAGTGATTTTTTACTGAAATGATGCTAAGGTATTATTGTGTTCGCTAAGTTTATGGTTAACATATCTATCAGAAACATTCTTGCTTCTTCTTTTATAAAGTGAATTTTAAGATCATTATGTATGATTTCATTTGTTACGAACCATGGTGCGTTAAGTAGTGTGTGTATTCAATAGTAGTGTTTATTTCAATACTTGATTTTGAAGCCGTGCCCCAAAGTTGTATACCGTAGGTCCATATTGTTTTTAAAATTGCTTTATATATTCGAATTTTGTTCTCAAGACTGAGTTCAGACTTCGCACCAAGCCAATACATTTTGTTTGTCTTAATCTTAAGCTGTTGCCGCTTTGCTTTGATGTCGTCTTTCCACGTAAGTCGTCGATCTAAGTGTATTCCAAGGTATTCGACTGAAGTTTTTTGAGGAATAGGAGCACCATTTATATATATGTACGTGAGGACAATATTCTCTTCGAGTAGTAAATCTTACATGAACGGATTTGTCGGTATTAACTTTAACATTCCATTTTTTCATCCATGTTTCTATTTTTTCTAGGTGGGATTGAAAATGTGATGTAGCACTAGTTGGGGTTTCACCCAGTGATAATAAAGCAGTGGCATCTGCATATGTTGCAATCAAGACCTCGTCAATTATTGGAAAGACAGAAGTAAAAATGTTGTATAGGACAGGTCCAAGTACACTACCTTGAGGCACCCCGGCTTCAATTGAGTGTATATCCGAACGCTCGTTCCTGTGTTTTACATAAAAGCTGCGACCGCTCAAGTACGATTTTAGCATTAGATAAAATGCTGAAGGAAAATATTTTTTATTTTGTAGAGCAATCCAGGGTGCCACACACGATCGAAAGCCTGTTGTACATCTAAAAAATACTCCCGAGCAATACTTTTTGTTTTCTAGTGCGTCGGTTATCACATTGACAACTCGATGACATTGTTCTGTTGTGCCATGTTTGCTTCTAAAACCAAATTGGTGCTCAGGTATAATATTGTATCTTTCAATAACTGGTAACATTCTTCTCAGAAATATTCTTTCCAATTGGATAATGTCACCAGTAAACTAATTGGTCGATAGGACTTAATATCATTTTCTGCCTTGTTAGGCTTAGGTATCATTATTATTTCCGCACATTTCCACTGCGTTGGGAAATGGACAAGTCGAAGAATTGTGTTGAATAACAATGTTAAATATACGATGCATTTTTCTGAAAGCGTTTTGATCGTTTTTACGTTAATACCGTCATAGTCAGATGTTTTTGTTTCGTTTAGTTTTTTTTATTTCTTCTTCGACTTCTAATTGTGATATTTTACTTGGTAGGGACATAAATACTGTTACAACATTAAACACACGCATTTCAATAGAAGAATTGAGCATACCACATAATTCCCATATGATTTATAAAATATAACCTAAAGCGGGAGTTCTAAATTGTGTGAGTTTTCAACATGGAATGGTCATAATGAAAACCGTATCGCTGTTATAGCGCTTTTTAAGTGTGAAATGAAAAAAGGTGATATTTTCAAAACACTCCGTCCGCTCGGCATTAGTCGTATGTTCGTCTACCGGTGCATACAACTGTTTGAGGAGACTGGGGATGTTAAAGACCGCCACCGGTCGGGCCGTCCAAGCAAAGTTCGAACGCCGAAAGTCATCAAAGCTGTCAAATCAATTCTGCGAAATCCGCTCCGAAAACAGAAAATCATGGCCCGGGATTTGAATGTTTCGCAAAAGTCCATGAGTCGAATTATTAAAAAAGACTTGGGACTTGGGGCTTTCAAACGCCGTACCGGACATTTGTTGACTGCAGCTTTGAAAAAAATAGGGTGGTAAAATGCAAACGTCTTTTGGTGAAACACGCTGATAACTTGCACAGAAAAATCTTGTTTACCGATGAAAAAAATTTTACCGTGCAGGAAAAATTTAATAAAAGAAATGATGTATAGGTGTATGCACGGTCATCTAAGGAAGCATCTGAACTGTTTCCATGGGTCAAAAAAGGTCATCACCCAGCTTCAGTCGTGGTTTGGTGGGGTGTATCTTATGATGGGGTAACTGACTTGCATTTTTGCGAACAAGGGGTCAAAACATCGGCCAAAGTTTACCAAGAAACCGTTTTGGAATCTGTTGTAAGACCACTTAACCATTCCATGTTCCAAAACTAATCATGGACTTTTCAGCAAGACTGCGCCGGCCCATAAAGCTAAAACGACCCATAACAATTTACCAGCATTCATTTCCTCTGAAGAGTGGCCCTCTGGCAGTCCTGATATGAACCTGCTGGATTACAAATTGTATACAGTTTTAGAGGACATGGTTTGCCACAAAAGATACCCCAACATTGATTCTCTCCAGACAGCTCTGATTCGTGCTGTGGCCAATTCCCCAATGTTGGTCCAAAAACATTCATTATTTTTTATTTTATAGCATAAAATGTGTGTAACAGTATTTATGTCCCTACTAATTATTTATTGGAATATCCATTTGGCAGGGCACATTTAAGAATTTTTCAACTTCTCTCCCATCTGATACGCTGTTGAGTGAAAGCGGCCTGAACGACTTCAAGGTATTTACCAAATGCTTGTGTTTTTCTTTTATCAGATTTACACCATGAAATTTCTTGTAGCAACATTTCTTTTTTTGGACGTTTTCAATACTTTGTTGTTTTCCATAAGCTGTGTTCATTGTTTTTATCAACTTCAAGACTTTTAAGAAACTCTGTTGTTGTTGTTGTTGTTGTAGCGGCAAGCCCAGTCCCGTTTAGGGTCAGGCAAGTTTAGTTTTAGTCATCGAGGTCATCTAACGGGAGGCCCAGGAAACGTGCTGTTTCGACGGGGTCGGACCAAAGGGAGAGGAGTGTTAGATGAGTCGGGTTAAGTGGGCATGCAAAGAGGTAAAGAGGTGGTTAGTGTCGTGCGGGGATTCTTTGCATGCGGGACATGTGTTAGATATGTCAGGGTCGAGTCTGGATAGGTAGGAGTTAAGCCTACTGCAATATCCAGATCTTAATTGTGCCAGAGTTACGCGGGTCTCACGAGGCAACTCGAGCTCTTGTTCTGCGATGGGTGGTGCTTTGACTCCGAGAACACCATTCACTGGAAGAGAGTTCAAGAAGGCGTTGACGGACTCTCGGTGAATGGTGTTGATGGCCTGTCTGTACGCCGTCCTGTCCAGCGGGTCTTGTCTGTATTGCTGTATGTCGTCGCGGTAGTCAAGTACTCCCTTTCTGATGTGCCTAGGTGGTGGTTGGGTGCCTGTTGGGATGATCCATGCGGTAGCATCCCAGCAGGTACTGCTTACACAGTATAACATTATGCTCCTTAACTGGGAGCATAGATGCTTCACTGTGTAAGAGGTGATCCGGCGCCATCAGGAGGTTTCCCGTCGCGGTCCGAAGAGCGGTGTTCTGGAAGGTCTGTAGCTTCTTCAGCTGCGTCGTGCTAGTCCCCGGCGTCCAAATCGGCGCAGCATAGTTTACGACCGGCCGGCCAATTGCCTTGTACGTTGCCAGCAACGTTTCTTTGTCTTTCCCCCAGGTGCTACCGGCTAGCGATTTGAGGATTTTGTTGCGGCTTTGTACTTTGGTGGCAATTGCAGTCGTATGCGGAGTGAAGGAGTGCAGGCTATCGAATGTTACTCCCAGTAACTTTGGGTTATTCGTGGTCGGAATTTTTACACCATCGACCTTCACATCGAGTTCTAGCCGGTACTCCTTCGTCCAGCTGGTGAAAAGGGTGGCAGAGGATTTCGCAGGTTGGAGATGTAGATGTCGTGCAGCGAAGAAGTTGGAAAGGTCGGCGAGGTAGCTGTTTACTGAAGAACAAAAGCTATCAATATCCTGGCCAGACGCCAAAATCGAACAGTCATCGGCGTATGAGATCAGCGAGACGCCCTCAGGTGGTGGAGGGAGCCTCGAGATGTAAAAATTAAACAGCATTGGGGAGAGGACACCACCCTGCGGGACCCCTTGTTTAATTTTCCGTAGCTTAGATGTTTGACCTCGAAACTCAACCGATGATCGTCGACCACACAGGTAATTCATGGTCCACCTCTTCAACCTAGGCGGTAATGAGGAATCCTCAATGTCCGATAGTAGCACTGAATGATTCACTGTGTCGAAAGCATTCGACAGGTCCAGTGCTACTAGGACAGTTCGCGCAGAGGGTCGATTTTGGTTGAGGCCATGAATTATCTGGGTGTTTATGGCGTTAAGTGCAGTTGTGGTGCTGTGCACTCTTCGGAAGCCATACTGATGTGTAGCTGGGCTAAAGTGGTGTGTGAGGGACGGGAGCAGCAAGGCCTCAATTGTCTTTGCTACTGGGGAAAGGAGGGATATCGGACGATATGACTCTCCTTTATTTGCGGGTTTCCCCGGCTTTAGTAGCGGGACCACTCTACCCAGTTTCCACACGTCGGGTATAGTTAGGGTGGTCAGGGACAGATTCAGAAGCTTGGTGAGATATTCTGCTCCTGCTGGGCCCAAATGTTTTAACATCAGCATGCTTATTCCGTCGGGGCCGATGGATTTGGAAGCTTTCGACTCCCCGATAACCCCCTGAACCTCTTCCCTGGAGAAATCAAGCGTCGCGCTGGTGTTCGACAGTTTGCGCAGACGGCGGGTTATTCGTCGTTTCGTTTTGTCGACCGAAGGGTGCAGTGTAAAAAGCCGGCTAAAATAGCTCGCGCACCTCTTCGGGTCCGACGAGGCATGATCACCGAATGAAATTTCCACCCGATCATCACGTCTCGTCGGATTTGACAACGATTTGACAGTGACCCAGAGCTTGGTCACCCCAGAGGAGAGATTGCAGGATCTTAAGTGCTCCTCCCACTTGTTCCGCTTATGGATATTTACCTTGTTTCGAATCTCGGCGTTGAGTTCCCTGATACGGGGATCGTCGGGATCGGCCAGGCGTAATGTGTCGCGCCTTGTCGCTATTGTTTGCAGGTATGAAGCGGGCGGCAGCAGACACGACAATTTTGCGGAAAATCTTTTCTGCAGGGAGGACGTTGGTGGGAGTGGGGAGAGCACTGAAGGCGTTCTCAGTAAATTCCGTGAAGCCGGGCCAGTTAGCTTTATTAAAGTTAACAAATGTCCGGTGGTCCACGGAAACGAAGTCGGTAGGCCTGTCAATCGAGATGACTATGGGCAAATGGTCCGATGCGAGCGTAAGCATAGGTCGCCAATCTATGCAATTTATCAGACCAGCGCTAGCTATTGTAATGTCAGGCGAGCTATGGCAGTTGCCCACAATCCTGGTGGGGGCTTCGTCATTCATTATGCAGAATGTCGAATCGTCTATCTGTTCCGCCAGCTCCATTCCTCGACGATCATTTGACAGGCAGGAATGCCAAAGATCGTGGTGCGCGTTAAAGTCGCCCAAAACCAAACGGTTTTCGCCTCTGAGTAGCGCACCTATATCAGGACGGTATCCAACTGGGCAACTTGTAACGGGAGGAATGTATATATTAAATATTTCGAGCTCGACACCGCCTGACCGGATAGCTATGCCCTGACATTCTAGGGTAGTATCCCTGCGGTCGATGTCGCCGTCGATAAGACGATACTGCACGGTGTTGTGTAAAATGAAGGCCAAGCCTTCATGATCTCGTTCGCGATCTTTCCTTATAATATTGTAGCCAGCCCGGCTCAGAAGATCTGAGCGGGCGCTCAGTTTGGTCTCCTGGATCGCGGCTATTGGCAGGCGTTCCCGGCTCATGAAGTCAACTATCTCGTCGATCTTTCCTTGGAGTCCATTGCAGTTAAATTGTACGAGTCTAAAGTGTCTCGGGGGAACGTTCGTAACACGGGGGGTGAGGGAGTTGTGCGTGGATCTTGTCTGTTGCAGCTGTGTAACCCGCTGTGGTAGTTGCCGCACATTGGTGGCAGTTGGCGGCTGCGTAGCGTTTACTGGCGGGGGCAGACTCCTACAGCATGGGGCAACGAATTCACTACTCCACTCACGAGTGGTGCGCAGGCCAGAGCACGACCGAAAGTGGCACCAGCCAGTGCAAGAATTGCATTTGACTGATGTCACGTTCTGCCGTACTATGGTCTGACACACGGAGCAGACTGTGCGGGGTACTAAGAGCTGCTGATTAGCCCCCGCACGGGATGTGGAGCTGGATGGTGGTGGGGGACGGTTGGGGAAGATGATTGGGAGTCATGCTGCGGAGAGCTCCGATGGGCCGTGGAGGCCTGGGGGAGTTACCCAAAGTGGGTAGGTGTGCAGAAGGCACTGCCGTATGGGCCAGAGGCGCAGCTGGGCACTGGCAGCATGGGGCCACGTAACTCGTGGTCCACTCCCTGTGAGTCTTAAGATGACTCCAACCATTGCACTGGTTGCATCTAACCGAGGTGGAGGAATGGTGGAGTCGTCTTTGGCACACGCAGCAGAAATAATCCTTCGGACCAGGATTGGTTTCTACACCAGCCCTGATGAGAAGGATTTGGAGCAGGCCTGCTGCGAGATGTTGCTTCGTTGATGTACTAAAACTAAAATTACCTAATGACCTAAACGGGGTTAGGTCGCCGAAAGGGTGACAGCCCTTGGCCGGATAAAATCCGGGTCAACTCCGATGCGTAGAACCGGCTGTCGTGGGAGTCGTTTTGAGAAACTCTGAGACTGATTGATTCTTATAATCGCTCAAAGCTAATTTCAGTTCGTTGGTGGCTTGATTACATTTCACTTTATCACTTGGTCCTTTCTCTATTTTGAGAAGGAACAAAAGTCTTGTGCTCGGAAAACGATTGAATAGTCGGAGTAGCTTGATACGCAGCTTCGTAGATAAGTTGAGTGAAAGACTAAATTTTAGTGTCAAGGTCGAATCCATTTTTTAATTAGTGCATTTAATTGAATGCGAGTGTCCATGTACAGATGAAAATTGTCTATGTTAGTTTTGGCAGTTATTAACTTTTGCTTACTTGTGTTCTGAGGAAGCGTATTTACAGATACAAGAATTGGCGAATGATCTGAACTCAAATCAAAATTTTCAGAAATAGATAGCATATGTTTTGGGGTCACTTTGTACACAGCAAAGTCCAGAAGATCAGGAATTTTTCGTGGAACAGTAGACCAATAGTTTGGCTCCACCTACACCGAATATTGCCCCTAATTTGTTGAAAAAGTTATGATACTCTTGTTGTTTTACAGTATATCGCGGCGGGAAATACATTGCACAAAGAGTTAAATTGTAGGAATTGCATTTAACTTTTACGCATGCTGCTTGTAATTGTGGACTTAGTACTCCTTCAATTGAATATTTTAATGTAGACTTTTTTAAAGCAGCTGCTCCTCCATGAGCTCTACCATCAGGATGATTGCTGTTAATGAAATCATAGCATCTAATTTTAAGGTGAGATCGCGACGTAAAATGAGTTTCTGAATTGAGTATGGCGTTGATTTTATATCTGGAAAGAAATATTTCCAACTCTCGGATATGGTTTAATAGACCATTTGTATTCCATACGGCAAGTTGAAGATTTATTTGCATAATTGATTAAATAGCATTGTCATCATACTTATTAAATTGTTTGTCATCTCTAATTGTCTACTAAGTAATATTTCAATTTTTTGCAAAGTGTTGTTCTCATTAATTCGCTCAGAGCTACCTTTTAGCGTTTCAGAAAATGTTAACTTTTCTCTAGCTACATTATTTTCAGTTGTAATATTGAAATTTTGTGGCGTATAAGGATCAGACGCTTTTGTTTGTTGTTTTTGCCTATTACTGTGACTTAAATTTTTTTGGTGGACTAGTTTTTGGTAAACATTACACCCTTTATAATTTGCGGGATGATTTTGGAGACAATTAACACACTTCGCTGGTGAGTCTTTGCTTTTAGGACATTGCGCACTAGGATGATCAAGTCCACATTTCACTTAATTGAATGGCTTTGTACAATAAGCCTTTGTATGACCAAATTGTTGACGTCGATAACATTGCACAATGTCATTTGACTTTCTAGGTGGCTCAATGACCACCACAGCATTATTTATGTGCTTCAATTCATATGTCGTTTTGTTATTATTTTTTTATCTCAATATCAACAAAAAACATTGACAGTGGGAGCTTGGTATATCGACTTCGAATATTCACAATATTCCTTACTTCATGTCCTAATAATTCAAGCTCAGATATTATGTCATTAACATCAGTTGAGTGGAGTAAATTTTGAATTAGAACCCTATAAGCCATTATTTGTTTTAACTAGTACGTATGAAATTTAATATCTTTAGTTTTCATGTGTTTTACAAGTGTTCATAGTGATTTACATTTTTCACCATAATCCTAACTTCCCATTCTCTATTTGACTTATAATTAAATTCAGGACGTGGAATTACTGCACTAAGTGCTTTTATCATTTTATTTATGTCATTCACATTAGGCACAAAGATAAGCGGCGGCTTTACGTATGCTTGTCTTTGCGAGGCTGTCTCGTCGCATTCGTCTTGAACGTTGCTCACATCTTCTAGCTCAGAAAACCTGTTTACATTGGAAGACGTCCCTGCGACTTCATCTAATATTTGTATTTTTTTTTTATTTAACACCTTGGGTGAAGAAAGATTATTTCTCTTAGTAGCGCGTGATGGCACAGTCTGCCATTGTATTTTACTGTCTTCACTTGTTCCCATGGTTAATTAAGGAAGTACACCAACAAATGCTTCTCATTGGTACTGTACCTTCCGTTTGTTTTTTTATTGTCTGTTTTTCTTTTAATGTTGTTTTTATTTTTTATTTTTTTATTTTGTTTTTTGCATATGCATGCGAATAATCCGTTTTGGATTAGTTGGTGATACACAATAATCACAACCTTAGCACTATAAACTCAGTTGTTGATTAGTCCGCGGTTCATAGAAGACTGGTCATATTAAGGGTTATATACAAAAGCGTAACAGGGCTTATCGAAAGTGGAAACGCTTGAAATGTACAACAACCTATAACTTTTTAAAGGCTTATATAAAACCACCGGAGCTATTGTAGCAAAAGCTTAACTACTATGAACATGATTGTGACGAGGCCGCCCTCAGCTTGAAATCTAATGCGATTGGATTAGATGGCGTTCACTCTGCCTAAAATTTTATGGTATGTAACATATGCCTTAAGAATTATTTTTCCTCACTTTTGGAATTCGGCTAAAATCATTCCAATTAAGATATCAAGACTGCAGACCCATTACAATACTGCCTTTTTAAAATACTTGAGCGCATAACGCATGATCAAATCACTTGATTTCTATACGACAATCAGACAACACTGCCAACAATCAATCGTGGAACGTTATTAACGCTTTTGGATAATTCCAAAGCTATCGACACTGTTTTATTGAGTACATTTCCGACGATGAAAAATTAAACAAGCTTTTAAGTGTCAAGGCTAATAGTTCGTTATCTATTAGCTTAAAGCTTGTTTAATTTCTCATCGTTGGAATCGTACTAAATAAAATCATATACTAGTGATCGTTCGCGTGATGTATGTGCCGGTGACATTATATCTAACCACTTACATGATTAAATGTTTTCACCAATTATCCATTCCGGAGCCTCTACCATTACTCAGATCTACGCTTATAATATGGATATAACAGCAGCTTAAACCCCAAAATAACCTACAGACAGATTATATATCATACCGGAAATAATTCTAGTTACGTTTCCTGGCCCACTATTATATGCAGAAATTTGACGCTCTATGCATTGGCTTCCGTAAACTTATTACCTAGAAGTGAAACGTGATCAATAGTAGTATTTTCTTTAAGCAGTGCCTTGATTGTCTGCTTTTGTTACGGCGATAAACCAAAACTCGATCAGCAGCTTTGGCAACCATACTCACAACCC
This sequence comes from Neoceratitis asiatica, assembly GCA_030068015.2. Lineage (NCBI taxonomy): Eukaryota > Metazoa > Arthropoda > Insecta > Diptera > Tephritidae > Neoceratitis > Neoceratitis asiatica. The sequence goes on along the minus strand of CM061526.1, from coordinate 37,585,037 downwards.
TAAGTATAGTTACGATTTTGCTGATTAACCTCGATGATTTCCCAAATCCTTCGGGTACGATCTCTGGATTTAAATAAAATCGCCAAATTAATTTGCAGTCTCTTTATTTATAAACACTTATTTAATGTTCTTTTATTATTCAGTAATTCACAATTCAATTTACAATTTAATTTTCTATTTACAATCACTTTTATACAACTTTCACAATGTACTGTTTTTATTACTTCAATGTAATGTAATCTCCAACGCTTTTACTTCACGACTGAATACTGACTGACTACCCTGCAGTCGTGTGTCGCACTTATATACAACTCCCGGTTGATCGCAACCAACCGTCTAGAATAATCGAATCTCTCTCTTTACGAATGTTCTCGAATTCGCTTTAGAACATGCCAGCTATCGGCTTCTCTCTTTCATCTGACATTCGCTTCGCGTTTTCGCCACACTGCCCTCCACCTAGACACATTCGCTGTTCCAAACGCAGCAAGCCTCTCTAGGTGGACCACTTTCATCTTGCTTCCTGGTCTCCCAACATTCTGGATTCGATACACTGCGTCATTTAGCCGTTTGATTACCTTATATGGACCATCCCAAACGCATTGAAGTTTTGGGGACAGACCCCTCTTCAATTGTGGACTGCACAGCAACACCAAATCTCCACTTTGGAAGCTTTCAGAGTTCATCGCTTTGTCATACCTTCAATTTGTAATGGCTTCGTGATTTTTGCCCTGTAGTTGCACTACACTCCTTGCAGTTAGCAACCCACTCAGCGATCGATTGACGACAGCCAACCCAATAGAACCGCTGCTTGATCTTCTCCAGCATTTTCTTAATGCCTAGATGCTCTCCACTAGGGCCATAGTGGAATTCCTTAAGAATATCCGGAATTCTCAACCTCGGAACTACTATTCGCCTTCCAGAGCACTGGCCATCTTCACTTTCCCATACTCTATGCAAACAGCCAGATATCAATTCTAATTCAGTATGCCTTAGCGATTGGACTTCTCGCTGCCATTTGTTCTTTACTTGGCCGTCTGTTCACCTCCAATCCGTGCATTACCAATTCCAAGTCTGGGTCTTCCTGCTGACATTTTCTTAAATGGCTTGCCCCCCACTTTTCTGCTCGTGTAATTGTTATTCGCCGGACGTCTATTATGCCCTCAGCTTTTGAGCATTGTTTGCGTCGTCTTTCCTCTCTGTTGGAACCCGACTGGCAATCGCGTGCGAAGTGACCTGCTTCTCCGCAACTGAAGCACTTTCCAGCTTGACTCTTGACACCAGAACGATTCATTCCTGCTATCGACTTCAGAGTTTCCAATATTTCAGTCCTCATATCTGGTGTTTCTACCTCCAAACGCTTCACTTTGTAGGCTGGCTTACATAGCAGTGCCGCTGCTTCACGTGTCTGAGCATACGCAACCGTCTCAGCGAATGTTAACTTTGGATTCGCATAAGTCTCCCGCTTGGTGTACACGTCCTTAATTCCGCTGATGAACCTCTGGATTTTTACTCTTTCCAGATGCTCACGCGATGTGTTCCCAATGGCTAAATGAGCCAATCTCTCGATTTCAAAAGCATATTCTTGCAGAGATTCATTGTGTTTTTGGTCACGTTGTTCCAGCTCCATCTGATAAATTTGCCTCCTATGCTCGCAACCATAGCGTCTTTCCAGGGCCCGCATTACTATTACTGCGTTATAGTTATCCCTTTCATATTCGGGAATAGTCAGCAAAATATCCGCTGCTGATCCTTTCAACGTAAATAGCGCAGCGGATTTTTCCTCGATGGTCCAATTATTTAACTCAGCCGTCTTCTCGAACTGGAACTTGAAGATCTGGAATGAAGCTGTGCCATCAAAGGATGGAGCTTCCACCCATGGGCCGTACATCGATCTGGCTGGACGATGCAACTGCAAATCTCGGACACGTCGCTCGAGCTCGTTGTTTTTGGTTTTAAATAGCTCTTCTATTTTGTCTTGTCGACCTTGCAATTCGTTTATTTGGTCTCAATTAGCTCCATTTTATCTTGCCGCTCCTCGATTTGATTCTGTCTTTCCTTAAGTTTTGCATTCTCTTTCACCAGATCGTGCTGTATTTGTGCGATTGTTCCTTCTAATCCATCAAACTTTTGTGACAGCTTAGCTTCCTGATTAGCATTGATTTGTGATATGTTGGCATTGATATGTGAAATGTTTTGTGACATGTTGGCATTGATTTGTGAAATTGCAGCCAACAACATGTTCATGTCCATACCGGTAGATGAGCCAGAGGCATTTTCTTGAATCTTGCTTGAGGGCTGCTCCAACTCCTTCGCAGAATCACTAACGTCCTCTTTGTCAACATCCTTCAAGGATACATCTTCATCCTCACGACGGAATTCGTACTGGTTCAAGTCGATGCCTTCGACTTCCATTGCTTCTCGCAGTCTCGATTGCAGCTCTGCCTTATTTCCAGTTGTAGACAATCCTCGCTTTGCCAACCCCTTCTTGAGAGGAGGTATCGTCAAATCCTGAATCTTCACCATTTTTCAATTATTATCCTTTGGGATTTATTTAACAATCCCACTTCTGACACCAATTGTTACGATTTTGCTGATTAACCTCGATGATTTCCCAAATCCTTCGGGTACGATCTCTGGATTGTTAAATAAAATCGCCAACTTAATTTGTAGTCTCTTTATTTATAAAGAATTTAATTAATGTCCTTTTGTTTACTCAGTAATTCACAATTCAATTTACAATTTAATTTTCTATTTACAATCACTTGTATACAACTTTCACAATGTACTGTTTTTATTACTTTACTGTAATGTAATCTCCAACGTTTTACTTCACGATTGATAACTGACTGACTACCCTGCAGTCGTGTGTCACACTTATATACAACTCCCGGTTGCTCGCAACCAGCCGTCTAGAATAATCGAATCTCTCTCTTAACGAATGTTCTCGAATTCGCTTTAGAACATGCCAGCTATCGGCTTCTCTCTTTCATCTGACATTCGCTTCGCATTTTCGCCACATTATTTACATTTGTATTTATTTATTGAATCTGCTTCGACATTGGTAGCCTCACAACAAGTAATAAAATCTTAAACTCAATTATAAAATATAATAGCAATTAACTATGAAGTTCTGTTGGCTCGGTGTTGATCTTTAGAGGGATGGCTTGTCTTCTCTTCAGGCGGGTTTTATATGTTGCGGAGGCCAAGCTATTAGCCAAAGAGTTCGGATGATTGAAAATTTCTGTTACGTATTTTTGTGAATGTGAAAGTGAATTTCGAGGTACATATGTAATTTCGTTAGCTGGCGAAATATGTTGAAATTAACGGAAGGGCACGTATTTGGCTTTAAAATAAAAGGATTTGCATTTATTTTCAGTAACTTTTATTCTACATTTTGCTAACCATTCTCTAATAAGTTTAAGGTGTTGTAATACTTCTGTGGAAGTAATGGGCCCACTTATTATAGTAGTATCATCCCCAAAAGTTGACGTGGTTGCTTTGTCACTTGTAGAAATATCTGCGGTTAACAGTATATACAATTTTGATCCAATAACAGTACCTTGCGTAACACCCGCCGTAATTGGATACACCTCTGCCATATATTCGTTTTCTTTTATAGTGAATCGCCTGTTAGATAAGTAGGTTTCAAGGATTTTGTCGAATGTGTTAGGTAATCGTATTATTATTACATTATAAAGGGTGTTTTTTATAGAGGTATAGAACTTTGAGTTGCAATAAAACCACGATGAATTATTCGATTGACACGAATTTTATTTATCTGAAAGATAATCTTGTGGCATTACATTTTAAATATGATTTCTGGCATATGACCGCCATGGTTGGCGCGGATGTAGTCCAATCTGGACGTCCAATTTTCGATGACTTTCCAACATTTGTGGCCGTATATGGGCAAAAAACACGGCGAATGTTGTCTTCCAAATGGTCCAGCGTTTGTGGCTTATCCGCATAGACCAATGACTTTACATAGCCCCACAGAAAGTAGTCTAGCGGTGTTAAATCGCAAGACCTTGGAGGCCAATTCACAGGTCCAAAGCATGAAATTAGGCGGTCACCAAACTTGTCTTTCAATAAATCTATTGTGGCACGAGCTGTGTGACATGTTGCGCCGTCTTGTTGAAACTACATCTGGACATCATGGTTATTCAATTCAGGAATGAAAAAGTTAGTAATCATGGCTCTATATCGATCACCATTGACTGTAACGTTCTGGCCACCATCGTTTTTGAAAAAGTACGGACCAATGATTCCACCAGCCCATAAAGCGCACCAAACAGTCAGTTTTTCTGGATGTAACGGTGTTTCAACATACACTTGAGGATTACCTTCACTCCAAATGCGGCAGTTTTGTTTGTTGACGTACCCATGCAACGAGAAGTGCGCTTCATCGCTAAACAAAAAAAAATGCGATACGTTCACCGCAAAGAACCATTATTTTTGAAATAAAATTGCACTATTTGCAAGCGTTGTTCAGGCGTGAGTCTATTCATGATGAATTGCCAAACCAAACTGAGAATAAATCACTTGACAGCTGTTAAATCGGTCGCCATCTTGAAAAGTAGTGCCAACTTAAAGTTCTATACCTCTATAAAAAAACACCCTTTATAACTGTCGACCTTCTTGTATATCAATTTGATACGATGTTTGATACGAACAAGTTATAACTGCCGCAAATAGATTGGTAGAGGCTTGGAATTGACGAGTGTGGGAACACCATTTGGATCTATTGTAAGCTCTTCTTTCCACACATAGCATGGCTAATGTATTCCATTTTTAAGCATTGCCCTCAGCATAAATCCTAGAGCCCACGGTATTATGCTTTTTGGCATTACTCAGCTCTTTACTAATGGTGACATTAATTTCCTCTTAATACTTATCACGTTAATATAGTAATCAATGCCTGTCTGCAGTCCTTTTTTTTTTTGGCGCCCGCACTGGTGTTGCTTTGGCTGCTGCGGTGCTTGACTACATGGCTTTTTTTATTTTTGCAATTGTTGAATATCTTACGCATTTTAAAAATATCCATAAGGTGTAATTGCTTAGTTATTTAGTGCGCGGTAAGGTTGGAAAACCAAATAAAATAAATTTTATAGTATAAATTTTATTTAGAAAGAATACAATGTTTTGACTTCTATGCGTATCTTCGCTATATGTTAAAATAGTGATCCTAGTCTAGAACACTGGAGAGGTGACTTCCGTCTATCACAACATGATCGATTTGGTTGCGCATTTTTCAATCCGGAGAATTTTCCGACTGTTCTGCCAAAGATACCTCCTTTACCCACCCTGGCGTTGAAACCTCCAAGCACGATTTTGACACCGTGGGGGGTGGGCGGTGAGTGTCAGTGCTCAGGTAAATCTAGGCGCGCATAGAAAGCTTCTTTGGTCACATTCTTTTCGGTCGGAGCGTGGGCGCAAATCAGCGATATGTTGAAGTACTGAAGTGGCCGTACTTCCTGTCATTCGGAAGGCCACGTTTCGAGTTCTGTAGTGGAATTCAGTAACTTTTATCGATACGATTATGTGATTCACTAACTCGTTTTCAACGACACTAGATAGCTAACATTTCCTTATTATTATTATTATTATTAGAACGGAGGAAAGGTGATATCACAGCTTAGCAAAACGCTAAAATGTACAAAAAAGTTCATAGATGAATGACGAAAACAAGTCAATTCGATATAGCAATTATTTTTAAGTAATTTTTTGACTTTCCTAACTACACAATCAGCGTACGCACTGTATATAGGCTCCAAATGAATAAATTCTTCCCGTGTCGCGCTCCTGAATTTTTAGCAGTTACCGCCAAAATCTTGAGATTTTGATCTTATGTGTATCTATGTACAAATTATATATACATAATAAATTAACAATTGAAAAAATATGCTGGTTTAGTATAAACTGCAGGTACCTCTATTTGTTGGAAAAAACATTAATATGTACGCCACAAATTGGACGAATAGCTGGGCTCAAAATCGCTTTAGCACTTAGAAAGGGCCAATATATATTGTGACGAAAATCCCATACCAAGGACAAACAAAACTGTTGACGATGTAAATGCAATTCCCGGAAGGACAGAAAATAAAGAAGCGGCTGTATAATGCAAATTATCCATACCAAGGACAAACAAAAGGAAATTCCACGTCGTTAAGGATGAACGGAGTAGCTGCAGCTACCGCAGGCAAACGAACAATCAGCCTATCCTTAAGCGCGTGAACAGAATGGTTAGGTCATCTACAGGTATAAAAAGAGAGGCAGCCGCTATCACAAGAAGAGACGAGTAGACAACTTAGTGGAGTTAACACTGCTGTGAGCTGTGTGTTAGAGAAACGGATAAGCTGAGTGAAGCAGATAATAAATGTGTATAAATAATTGTAAAATAAGCCGTTGGCTAAAGACAAAATTGTAGAAATAAATTCCTGACGGTTAAAAGGCCGAACAAATAAATCTTGGGAGTTTGTTTAGTAATCCAGTGATCGGACTCGAACAAAAAGGAGAATAATCGAGGTGAATTTAGCAAGTTCGTTACAATTGGTGTCAGAAGTGGGATTGCTAAATAAATTCCAGGAAAAAAAAAAAACAACAACAAAAATATTTGAAAATGGTCAAGATTCAAGATTTAACGATACTACCGCTCAAAAAGGAATTGGCGAAAAGGGGATTATCTTCAACCGGGAATAAGGCTGAACTACAATCACGGCTGCGAGAAGCTTTGGAAGCAGAAGGCATAGATTTGAGCGAATATGAATTCTGCCGTGAGGACGAGGAGACATCCAAGAAAGAAATGGAGAAGGAAGAGGCTGTTGAGACTACGGAAGATTCAGAGCAGTCAGCAACTAAAGTTGAAGAAAAGGCTCCTAGCTCATCTACGAGTATGGACATGAACATGTTATTGGCAGCAATTTCGCAAATGAATGCCAACATGTCGCAGAAGTTGGATGAACAGGATACCAACATGTCACAAATGAATGCCCACATTTCATCGCAATTGCAAGACCAAGAAGCGCGTATTTCATCCCGGCTCATACAGCTTCAGGAGAGTATTGTTAAAGAATACACAGAACTCAAGGAGAGACAGGACGTCATCGAGGAAAGGCAAGACAGAATAGAGGAGCTTATTCAGACCAAAGTCAACGAGTTAGAAGGTCGGCAAAGCAAAGTAGAGGAGCTAATTGCGACCAAAGTTAGCGAATTGGAAGGACGTGTCCACGAATTGCTTACGAATCGTCCAAGCATTTCGAGGAGCACCCCTAGCATAAAACCACCATCCTTTGACGGCACCACCCCTTTCCTCATCTTTAAGCTTCAGTTCGAAAAGACGGCTAGAGCAAATAACTGGAGCATGGAGGAGAAGTCAGCTGCACTATTCATGGCATTAAAGGGACCTGCAACGGAAATTTTGCAAATAATTCCTGCATACGAGAGAGATGACTATGAGGCACTAATGCGAGGCGTGGAAAGACGTTATGGTAGCGAGCATAGAAGACAAATCTACCAGATGGAATTAGAGAACCGCTATCAGAAGTCCAACGAGACCTTGCAGGAATTTGCTTGTGAGATTGAGAGACTAGCTCATTTGGGTTATGGAGATAGTCTTGGAGAATACCTCGAAAGGATAAAAATTCAGAGGTTTATCAGCGGAATAAGGAACAATTATAGCAGGCGAGAGGCGTATGCGAATCCAAGGCCAACATTTGCCGAGACTGTCTCGTATGCTCAGACAAAAGAAACGGCCGAGCTTTTGTGCAGACCAGCGTACAAAGCGAACTGTGCGAAGTTGGAAAGCCCAAATGTCATGAAAGGAATCTGGGAAATGTCAAAAACCGTCAAACTGATGAGAACCAGGACTTGCTACAACTGTAGAAGGCCTGGACACTTAGCTCGCGATTGTAATATGGGTTCTACGAGACAAATCGATAACAAGGCGAGCAACGTTACTATCAGCGGATATGTGGATGGACATGAGCGAGAATTAACTGTGGACACGGGCGCGTCAAACTCCATCATTCGATCCGATTTGATCACCAGGGAAATAAGCCCATTACATGGAGCTAAGTTGAAAACATTAACTGGTGAGGACGCCAGGGTTCTGGGAAAAGCCACGTGTAAAGTCACCATTGGAAATATGACAGTGTTGCATGAGTTTCTAGTAGCGGAAATATTAGATTAAGTCATAGTTGGTGTGGACTTTCTCCTTGGTCAAGGAATGAAGATCGACCTAAAGAAAAGAGTGATAGAGTATGGAAATATGCAGTTACCGCTAAGTATTGGCCACGATCATGTGTACAACCGAAATGATGTGCCCCTGGTAAAGAACGAGCAGCAGAAGGGAAATACGTACGGAAATGGCAAGATGTCTCGTGCCCTAATGAAGAAGTTGAGAGAGGTTCGAAAAACTGTTGAACAACGCCCTAAGGTTATGAACAACAAGGTAGAAGGATGTGTTAAGGCGAGGAATCCTGAAAGCTTTGAGAAAGGAGATCTGGTAAGGCTGCACGATTCTCCACGGAGGAAAATCTTGCACAGCAAGCGGGAAGGTCCATACAAAGTAATTGGACGAATAAATAGTACGGACTATCGAATCCAGAACGTTGGAAAACCACGAACCAAAATAAAGGTGGTTCACTTAGAAAGGCTCGCGGCGTTTGGAACAGATCGTATGTCTAATCGGGACGATCAGACTTAGGTGGAGGGCAGTGTGACGAAAATCCCATACCAAGGATAAACAAAACTGTTGACGATGTAAATGCAATTCCCGGAAGGACAGAAAATAAAGAAGCGGCTGTATAATGCAAATTATCCATACCAAGGACAAACAAAAGGAAATTCCACGTCGTTAAGGATGAACGGAGTAGCTGCAGCTACCGCAGGCAAACGAACAATCAGCCTATCCTTAAGCGCGTGAACAGAATGGTTAGGTCATCTACAGGTATAAAAAGAGAGGCAGCCGCTATCACAAGAAGAGACGAGTAGACAACTTAGTGGAGTTAACACTGCTGTGAGCTGTGTGGAGTTAACACTGCTGTGAGCTGTGTGTTAGAGAAACGGATAAGCTGAGTGAAGCAGATAATAAATGTGTATAAATAATTGTAAAATAAGCCGTTGGCTAAAGACAAAATTGTAGAAATAAATTCCTGACGGTTAAAAGGCCGAACAAATAAATCTTGGGAGTTTGTTTAGTAATCCAGTGATCGGACTCGAACAAAAAGGAGAATAATCGAGGTGAATTTAGCAAGTTCGTTACAATTGGTGTCAGAAGTGGGATTGCTAAATAAATTCCAGAAAAAAAAAACAACAACAAAAATATTTGAAAATGGTCAAGATTCAAGATTTAACGATACTACCGCTCAAAAAGGAATTGGCGAAAAGGGGATTATCTTCAACCGGGAATAAGGCTGAACTACAATCACGGCTGCGAGAAGCTTTGGAAGCAGAAGGCATAGATTTGAGCGAATATGAATTCTGCCGTGAGGACGAGGAGACATCCAAGAAAGAAATGGAGAAGGAAGAGGCTGTTGAGACTACGGAAGATTCAGAGCAGTCAGCAACTAAAGTTGAAGAAAAGGCTCCTAGCTCATCTACGAGTATGGACATGAACATGTTATTGGCAGCAATTTCGCAAATGAATGCCAACATGTCGCAGAAGTTGGATGAACAGGATACCAACATGTCACAAATGAATGCCCACATTTCATCGCAATTGCAAGACCAAGAAGCGCGTATTTCATCCCGGCTCATACAGCTTCAGGAGAGTATTGTTAAAGAATACACAGAACTCAAGGAGAGACAGGACGTAATCGAGGAAAGGCAAGACAGAATAGAGGAGCTTATTCAGACCAAAGTCAACGAGTTAGAAGGTCGGCAAAGCAAAGTAGAGGAGCTAATTGCGACCAAAGTTAGCGAATTGGAAGGACGTGTCCACGAATTGCTTACGAATCGTCCAAGCATTTCGAGGAGCACCCCTAGCATAAAACCACCATCCTTTGACGGCACCACCCCTTTCCTCATCTTTAAGCTTCAGTTCGAAAAGATGGCTAGAGCAAATAACTGGAGCATGGAGGAGAAGTCAGCTGCACTATTCATGGCATTAAAGGGACCTGCAACGGAAATTTTGCAAATAATTCCTGCATACGAAAGAGATGACTATGAGGCACTAATGCGAGGCGTGGAAAGACGTTATGGTAGCGAGCATAGAAGACAAATCTACCAGATGGAATTAGAGAACCGCTATCAGAAGTCCAACGAGACCTTGCAGGAATTTGCTTGTGAGATTGAGAGACTAGCTCATTTGGGTTATGGAGATAGTCTTGGAGAATACCTCGAGAGGATAAAAATTCAGAGGTTTATCAGCGGAATAAGGAACAATTATAGCAGGCGAGAGGCGTATGCGAATCCAAGGCCAACATTTGCCGAGACTGTCTCGTATGCTCAGACAAAGGAAACGGCCGAGCTTTTGTGCAGACCAGCGTACAAAGCGAACTGTGCGAAGTTGGAAAGCCCAGATGTCATGAAAGGAATCTGGGAAATGTCAAAAACCGTCAAACTGATGAGAACCAGGACTTGCTACAACTGTAGAAGGCCTGGACACTTAGCTCGCGATTGTAATATGGGTTCTACGAGACAAATCGATAACAAGGCGAGCAACGTTACTATCAGCGGATATGTGGATGGACATGAGCGAGAATTAACTGTGGACACGGGCGCGTCAAACTCCATCATTCGATACGATTTGATCACCAGGGAAATAAGCCCATTACATGGAGCTAAGTTGAAAACATTAACTGGTGAGGACGCCAGGGTTCTGGGAAAAGCCACGTGTAAAGTCACCATTGGAAATATGACAGTGTTGCATGAGTTTCTAGTAGCGGAAATATTAGATTAAGTCATAGTTGGTGTGGACTTTCTCCTTGGTCAAGGAATGAAGATCGACCTAAAGAAAAGAGTGATAGAGTATGGAAATATGCAGTTACCGCTAAGTATTGGCCACGATCATGTGTACAACCGAAATGATGTGCCCCTGGTAAAGAACGAGCAGCAGAAGGGAAATACGTACGGAAATGGCAAGATGTCTCGTGCCCTAATGAAGAAGTTGAGAGAGGTTCGAAAAACTGTTGAACAACGCCCTAAGGTTATGAACAACAAGGTAGAAGGATGTGTTAAGGCGAGGAATCCTGAAAGCTTTGAGAAAGGAGATCTGGTAAGGCTGCACGATTCTCCACGGAGGAAAATCTTGCACAGCAAGCGGGAAGGTCCATACAAAGTAATTGGACGAATAAATAGTACGGACTATCGAATCCAGAACGTTGGAAAACCACGAACCAAAATAAAGGTGGTTCACTTAGAAAGGCTCGCGGCGTTTGGAACAGATCGTATGTCTAATCGGGACGATCAGACTTAGGTGGAGGGCAGTGTGACGAAAATCCCATACCAAGGATAAACAAAACTGTTGACGATGTAAATGCAATTCCCGGAAGGACAGAAAATAAAGAAGCGGCTGTATAATGCAAATTATCCATACCAAGGACAAACAAAAGGAAATTCCACGTCGTTAAGGATGAACGGAGTAGCTGCAGCTACCGCAGGCAAACGAACAATCAGCCTATCCTTAAGCGCGTGAACAGAATGGTTAGGTCATCTACAGGTATAAAAAGAGAGGCAGCCGCTATCACAAGAAGAGACGAGTAGACAACTTAGTGGAGTTAACACTGCTGTGAGCTGTGTGGAGTTAACACTGCTGTGAGCTGTGTGTTAGAGAAACGGATAAGTTGAGTGAAGCAGATAATAAATGTGTATAAATAATTGTAAAATAAGCCGTTGGCTAAAGACAAAATTGTAGAAATAAATTCCTGACGGTTAAAAGGCCGAACAAATAAATCTTGGGAGTTTGTTTAGAAATTCAGTGATCGGACTCGAACAAAAAGGAGAATAATCGAGGTGAATTTAGCAAGTTCGTTACAATTGGTGTCAGAAGTGGGATTGCTAAATAAATTCCAGGAAAAAAAAAAAACAACAACAAAAATATTTGAAAATGGTCAAGATTCAAGATTTAACGATACTACCGCTCAAAAAGGAATTGGCGAAAAGGGGATTATCTTCAACCGGGAATAAGGCTGAACTACAATCACGGCTGCGAGAAGCTTTGGAAGCAGAAGGCATAGATTTGAGCGAATATGAATTCTGCCGTGAGGACGAGGAGACATCCAAGAAAGAAATGGAGAAGGAAGAGGCTGTTGAGACTACGGAAGATTCAGAGCAGTCAGCAACTAAAGTTGAAGAAAAGGCTCCTAGCTCATCTACGAGTATGGACATGAACATGTTATTGGCAGCAATTTCGCAAATGAATGCCAACATGTCGCAGAAGTTGGATGAACAGGATACCAACATGTCACAAATGAATGCCCACATTTCATCGCAATTGCAAGACCAAGAAGCGCGTATTTCATCCCGGCTTATACAGCTTCAGGAGAGTATTGTTAAAGAATACACAGAACTCAAGGAGAGACAGGACGTAATCGAGGAAAGGCAAGACAGAATAGAGGAGCTTATTCAGACCAAAGTCAACGAGTTAGAAGGTCGGCAAAGCAAAGTAGAGGAGCTAATTGCGACCAAAGTTAGCGAATTGGAAGGACGTGTCCACGAATTGCTTACGAATCGTCCAAGCATTTCGAGGAGCACCCCTCATCTTTAAGCTTCAGTTCGAAAAGACGGCTAGAGCAAATAACTGGAGCATGGAGGAGAAGTCAGCTGCACTATTCATGGCATTAAAGGGACCTGCAACGGAAATTTTGCAAATAATTCCTGCATACGAGAGAGATGACTATGAGGCACTAATGCGAGGCGTGGAAAGACGTTATGGTAGCGAGCATAGAAGACAAATCTACCAGATGGAATTAGAGAACCGCTATCAGAAGTCCAACGAGACCTTGCAGGAATTTGCTTGTGAGATTGAGAGACTAGCTCATTTGGGTTATGGAGATAGTCTTGGAGAATACCTCGAAAGGATAAAAATTCAGAGGTTTATCAGCGGAATAAGGAACAATTATAGCAGGCGAGAGGCGTATGCGAATCCAAGGCCAACATTTGCCGAGACTGTCTCGTATGCTCAGACAAAGGAAACGGCCGAGCTTTTGTGCAGACCAGCGTACAAAGCGAACTGTGCGAAGTTGGAAAGCCCAGATGTCATGAAAGGAATCTGGGAAATGTCAAAAACCGTCAAACTGATGAGAACCAGGACTTGCTACAACTGTAGAAGGCCTGGACACTTAGCTCGCGATTGTAATATGGGTTCTACGAGACAAATCGATAACAAGGCGAGCAACGTTACTATCAGCGGATATGTGGATGGACATGAGCGAGAATTAACTGTGGACACGGGCGCGTCAAACTCCATCATTCGATCCGATTTGATCACCAGGGAAATAAGCCCATTACATGGAGCTAAGTTGAAAACATTAACTGGTGAGGACGCCAGGGTTCTGGGAAAAGCCACGTGTAAAGTCACCATTGGAAATATGACAGTGTTGCATGAGTTTCTAGTAGCGGAAATATTAGATTAAGTCATAGTTGGTGTGGACTTTCTCCTTGGTCAAGGAATGAAGATCGACCTAAAGAAAAGAGTGATAGAGTATGGAAATATGCAGTTACCGCTAAGTATTGGCCACGATCATGTGTACAACCGAAATGATGTGCCCCTGGTAAAGAACGAGCAGCAGAAGGGAAATACGTACGGAAATGGCAAGATGTCTCGTGCCCTAATGAAGAAGTTGAGAGAGGTTCGAAAAACTGTTGAACAACGCCCTAAGGTTATGAACAACAAGGTAGAAGGATGTGTTAAGGCGAGGAATCCTGAAAGCTTTGAGAAAGGAGATCTGGTAAGGCTGCACGATTCTCCACGGAGGAAAATCTTGCACAGCAAGCGGGAAGGTCCATACAAAGTAATTGGACGAATAAATAGTACGGACTATCGAATCCAGAACGTTGGAAAACCACGAACCAAAATAAAGGTGGTTCACTTAGAAAGGCTCGCGGCGTTTGGAACAGATCGTATGTCTAATCGGGACGATCAGACTTAGGTGGAGGGCAGTGTGACGAAAATCCCATACCAAGGATAAACAAAACTGTTGACGATGTAAATGCAATTCCCGGAAGGACAGAAAATAAAGAAGCGGCTGTATAATGCAAATTATCCATACCAAGGACAGACAAAAGGAAATTCCACGTCGTTAAGGATGAACGGAGTAGCTGCAGCTACCGCAGGCAAACGAACAATCAGCCTATCCTTAAGCGCGTGAACAGAATGGTTAGGTCATCTACAGGTATAAAAAGAGAGGCAGCCGCTATCACAAGAAGAGACGAGTAGACAACTTAGTGGAGTTAACACTGCTGTGAGCTGTGTGGAGTTAACACTGCTGTGAGCTGTGTGTTAGAGAAACGGATAAGTTGAGTGAAGCAGATAATAAATGTGTATAAATAATTGTAAAATAAGCCGTTGGCTAAAGACAAAATTGTAGAAATAAATTCCTGACGGTTAAAAGGCCGAACAAATAAATCTTGGGAGTTTGTTTAGAAATTCAGTGATCGGACTCGAACAAAAAGGAGAATAATCGAGGTGAATTTAGCAAGTTCGTTACAATTGGTGTCAGAAGTGGGATTGCTAAATAAATTCCAGGAAAAAAAAACAACAAAAATATTTGAAAATGGTCAAGATTCAAGATTTAACGATACTACCGCTCAAAAAGGAATTGGCGAAAAGGGGATTATCTTCAACCGGGAATAAGGCTGAACTACAATCACGGCTGCGAGAAGCTTTGGAAGCAGAAGGCATAGATTTGAGCGAATATGAATTCTGCCGTGAGGACGAGGAGACATCCAAGAAAGAAATGGAGAAGGAAGAGGCTGTTGAGACTACGGAAGATTCAGAGTAGTCAGCAACTAAAGTTGAAGAAAAGGCTCCTAGCTCATCTACGAGTATGGACATGAACATGTTATTGGCAGCAATTTCGCAAATGAATGCCAACATGCCGCAGAAGTTGGATGAACAAGATACCAACATGTCACAAATGAATGCCCACATTTCATCGCAATTGCAAGACCAAGAAGCGCGTATTTCATCCCGGCTTATACAGCTTCAGGAGAGTATTGTTAAAGAATACACAGAACTCAAGGAGAGACAGGACGTAATCGAGGAAAGGCAAGACAGAATAGAGGAGCTTATTCAGACCAAAGTCAACGAGTTAGAAGGTCGGCAAAGCAAAGTAGAGGAGCTAATTGCGACCAAAGTTAGCGAATTGGAAGGACGTGTCCACGAATTGCTTACGAATCGTCCAAGCATTTCGAGGAGCACCCCTAGCATAAAACCACCATCCTTTGACGGCACCACCCCTTTCCTCATCTTTAAGCTTCAGTTCGAAAAGACGGCTAGAGCAAATAACTGGAGCATGGAGGAGAAGTCAGCTGCACTATTCATGGCATTAAAGGGACCTGCAACGGAAATTTTGCAAATAATTCCTGCATACGAGAGAGATGACTATGAGGCACTAATGCGAGGCGTGGAAAGACGTTATGGTAGCGAGCATAGAAGACAAATCTACCAGATGGAATTAGAGAACCGCTATCAGAAGTCCAACGAGACCTTGCAGGAATTTGCTTGTGAGATTGAGAGACTAGCTCATTTGGGTTATGGAGATAGTCTTGGAGAATACCTCGAAAGGATAAAAATTCAGAGGTTTATCAGCGGAATAAGGAACAATTATAGCAGGCGAGAGGCGTATGCGAATCCAAGGCCAACATTTGCCGAGACTGTCTCGTATGCTCAGACAAAGGAAACGGCCGAGCTTTTGTGCAGACCAGCGTACAAAGCGAACTGTGCGAAGTTGGAAAGCCCAGATGTCATGAAAGGAATCTGGGAAATGTCAAAAACCGTCAAACTGATGAGAACCAGGACTTGCTACAACTGTAGAAGGCCTGGACACTTAGCTCGCGATTGTAATATGGGTTCTACGAGACAAATCGATAACAAGGCGAGCAACGTTACTATCAGCGGATATGTGGATGGACATGAGCGAGAATTAACTGTGGACACGGGCGCGTCAAACTCCATCATTCGATCCGATTTGATCACCAGGGAAATAAGCCCATTACATGGAGCTAAGTTGAAAACATTAACTGGTGAGGACGCCAGGGTTCTGGGAAAAGCCACGTGTAAAGTCACCATTGGAAATATGACAGTGTTGCATGAGTTTCTAGTAGCGGAAATATTAGATTAAGTCATAGTTGGTGTGGACTTTCTCCTTGGTCAAGGAATGAAGATCGACCTAAAGAAAAGAGTGATAGAGTATGGAAATATGCAGTTACCGCTAAGTATTGGCCACGATCATGTGTACAACCGAAATGATGTGCCCCTGGTAAAGAACGAGCAGCAGAAGGGAAATACGTACGGAAATGGCAAGATGTCTCGTGCCCTAATGAAGAAGTTGAGAGAGGTTCGAAAAACTGTTGAACAACGCCCTAAGGTTATGAACAACAAGGTAGAAGGATGTGTTAAGGCGAGGAATCCTGAAAGCTTTGAGAAAGGAGATCTGGTAAGGCTGCACGATTCTCCACGGAGGAAAATCTTGCACAGCAAGCGGGAAGGTCCATACAAAGTAATTGGACGAATAAATAGTACGGACTATCGAATCCAGAACGTTGGAAAACCACGAACCAAAATAAAGGTGGTTCACTTAGAAAGGCTCGCGGCGTTTGGAACAGATCGTATGTCTAATCGGGACGATCAGACTTAGGTGGAGGGCAGTGTGACGAAAATCCCATACCAAGGATAAACAAAACTGTTGACGATGTAAATGCAATTCCCGGAAGGACAGAAAATAAAGAAGCGGCTGTATAATGCAAATTATCCATACCAAGGACAAACAAAAGGAAATTCCACGTCGTTAAGGATGAACGGAGTAGCTGCAGCTACCGCAGGCAAACGAACAATCAGCCTATCCTTAAGCGCGTGAACAGAATGGTTAGGTCATCTACAGGTATAAAAAGAGAGGCAGCCGCTATCACAAGAAGAGACGAGTAGACAACTTAGTGGAGTTAATACTGCTGTGAGCTGTGTGGAGTTAACACTGCTGTGAGCTGTGTGTTAGAGAAACGGATAAGCTGAGTGAAGCAGATAATAAATGTGTATAAATAATTGTAAAATAAGCCGGTGGATAAAGACAAAATTGTAGAAATAAATTCCTGACGGTTAAAAGGCCGAACAAATAAATCTTGGGAGTTTGTTTAGTAATCCAGTGATCGGACTCGAACAAAAAGGAGAATAATCGAGGTGAATTTAGCAAGTTCGTTACAATTGTTGTCAGAAGTGGGATTGCTAAATAAATTCCAGGAAAAAAAAAAACAACAACAAAAATATTTGAAAATGGTCAAGATTCAAGATTTAACGATACTACCGCTCAAAAAGGAATTGGCGAAAAGGGGATTATCTTCAACCGGGAATAAGGCTGAACTACAATCACGGCTGCGAGAAGCTTTGGAAGCAGAAGGCATAGATTTGAGCGAATATGAATTCTGCCGTGAGGACGAGGAGACATCCAAGAAAGAAATGGAGAAGGAAGAGGCTGTTGAGACTACGGAAGATTCAGAGCAGTCAGCAACTAAAGTTGAAGAAAAGGCTCCTAGCTCATCTACGAGTATGGACATGAACATGTTATTGGCAGCAATTTCGCAAATGAATGCCAACATGTCGCAGAAGTTGGATGAACAGGATACCAACATGTCACAAATGAATGCCCACATTTCATCGCAATTGCAAGACCAAGAAGCGCGTATTTCATCCCGGCTCATACAGCTTCAGGAGAGTATTGTTAAAGAATACACAGAACTCAAGGAGAGACAGGACGTAATCGAGGAAAGGCAAGACAGAATAGAGGAGCTTATTCAGACCAAAGTCAACGAGTTAGAAGGTCGGCAAAGCAAAGTAGAGGAGCTAATTGCGACCAAAGTTAGCGAATTGGAAGGACGTGTCCACGAATTGCTTACGAATCGTCCAAGCATTTCGAGGAGCACCCCTAGCATAAAACCACCATCCTTTGACGGCACCACCCCTTTCCTCATCTTTAAGCTTCAGTTCGAAAAGACGGCTAGAGCAAATAACTGGAGCATGGAGGAGAAGTCAGCTGCACTATTCATGGCATTAAAGGGACCTGCAACGGAAATTTTGCAAATAATTCCTGCATACGAGAGAGATGACTATGAGGCACTAATGCGAGGCGTGGAAAGACGTTATGGTAGCGAGCATAGAAGACAAATCTACCAGATGGAATTAGAGAACCGCTATCAGAAGTCCAACGAGACCTTGCAGGAATTTGCTTGTGAGATTGAGAGACTAGCTCATTTGGGTTATGGAGATAGTCTTGGAGAATACCTCGAAAGGATAAAAATTCAGAGGTTTATCAGCGGAATAAGGAACAATTATAGCAGGCGAGAGGCGTATGCGAATCCAAGGCCAACATTTGCCGAGACTGTCTCGTATGCTCAGACAAAGGAAACGGCCGAGCTTTTGTGCAGACCAGCGTACAAAGCGAACTGTGCGAAGTTGGAAAGCCCAGATGTCATGAAAGGAATCTGGGAAATGTCAAAAACCGTCAAACTGATGAGAACCAGGACTTGCTACAACTGTAGAAGGCCTGGACACTTAGCTCGCGATTGTAATATGGGTTCTACGAGACAAATCGATAACAAGGCGAGCAACGTTACTATCAGCGGATATGTGGATGGACATGAGCGAGAATTAACTGTGGACACGGGCGCGTCAAACTCCATCATTCGATCCGATTTGATCACCAGGGAAATAAGCCCATTACATGGAGCTAAGTTGAAAACATTAACTGGTGAGGACGCCAGGGTTCTGGGAAAAGCCACGTGTAAAGTCACCATTGGAAATATGACAGTGTTGCATGAGTTTCTAGTAGCGGAAATATTAGATTAAGTCATAGTTGGTGTGGACTTTCTCCTTGGTCAAGGAATGAAGATCGACCTAAAGAAAAGAGTGATAGAGTATGGAAATATGCAGTTACCGCTAAGTATTGGCCACGATCATGTGTACAACCGAAATGATGTGCCCCTGGTAAAGAACGAGCAGCAGAAGGGAAATACGTACGGAAATGGCAAGATGTCTCGTGCCCTAATGAAGAAGTTGAGAGAGGTTCGAAAAACTGTTGAACAACGCCCTAAGGTTATGAACAACAAGGTAGAAGGATGTGTTAAGGCGAGGAATCCTGAAAGCTTTGAGAAAGGAGATCTGGTAAGGCTGCACGATTCTCCACGGAGGAAAATCTTGCACAGCAAGCGGGAAGGTCCATACAAAGTAATTGGACGAATAAATAGTACGGACTATCGAATCCAGAACGTTGGAAAACCACGAACCAAAATAAAGGTGGTTCACTTAGAAAGGCTCGCGGCGTTTGGAACAGATCGTATGTCTAATCGGGACGATCAGACTTAGGTGGAGGGCAGTGTGACGAAAATCCCATACCAAGGATAAACAAAACTGTTGACGATGTAAATGCAATTCCCGGAAGGACAGAAAATAAAGAAGCGGCTGTATAATGCAAATTATCCATACCAAGGACAGACAAAAGGAAATTCCACGTCGTTAAGGATGAACGGAGTAGCTGCAGCTACCGCAGGCAAACGAACAATCAGCCTATCCTTAAGCGCGTGAACAGAATGGTTAGGTCATCTACAGGTATAAAAAGAGAGGCAGCCGCTATCACAAGAAGAGACGAGTAGACAACTTAGTGGAGTTAACACTGCTGTGAGCTGTGTGGAGTTAACACTGCTGTGAGCTGTGTGTTAGAGAAACGGATAAGCTGAGTGAAGCAGATAATAAATGTGTATAAATAATTGTAAAATAAGCCGGTGGATAAAGACAAAATTGTAGAAATAAATTCCTGACGGTTAAAAGGCCGAACAAATAAATCTTGGGAGTTTGTTTAGTAATCCAGTGATCGGACTCGAACAAAAAGGAGAATAATCGAGGTGAATTTAGCAAGTTCGTTACAGTTGTTGTCAGAAGTGGGATTGCTAAATAAATTCCAGGAAAAAAAAAAAACAACAAAAATATTTGAAAATGGTCAAGATTCAAGATTTAACGATACTACCGCTCAAAAAGGAATTGGCGAAAAGGGGATTATCTTCAACCGGGAATAAGGCTGAACTACAATCACGGCTGCGAGAAGCTTTGGAAGCAGAAGGCATAGATTTGAGCGAATATGAATTCTGCCGTGAGGACGAGGAGACATCCAAGAAAGAAATGGAGAAGGAAGAGGCTGTTGAGACTACGGAAGATTCAGAGCAGTCAGCAACTAAAGTTGAAGAAAAGGCTCCTAGCTCATCTACGAGTATGGACATGAACATGTTATTGGCAGCAATTTCGCAAATGAATGCCAACATGTCGCAGAAGTTGGATGAACAGGATACCAACATGTCACAAATGAATGCCCACATTTCATCGCAATTGCAAGACCAAGAAGCGCGTATTTCATCCCGGCTCATACAGCTTCAGGAGAGTATTGTTAAAGAATACACAGAACTCAAGGAGAGACAGGACGTAATCGAGGAAAGGCAAGACAGAATAGAGGAGCTTATTCAGACCAAAGTCAACGAGTTAGAAGGTCGGCAAAGCAAAGTAGAGGAGCTAATTGCGACCAAAGTTAGCGAATTGGAAGGACGTGTCCACGAATTGCTTACGAATCGTCCAAGCATTTCGAGGAGCACCCCTAGCATAAAACCACCATCCTTTGACGGCACCACCCCTTTCCTCATCTTTAAGCTTCAGTTCGAAAAGACGGCTAGAGCAAATAACTGGAGCATGGAGGAGAAGTCAGCTGCACTATTCATGGCATTAAAGGGACCTGCAACGGAAATTTTGCAAATAATTCCTGCATACGAGAGAGATGACTATGAGGCACTAATGCGAGGCGTGGAAAGACGTTATGGTAGCGAGCATAGAAGACAAATCTACCAGATGGAATTAGAGAACCGCTATCAGAAGTCCAACGAGACCTTGCAGGAATTTGCTTGTGAGATTGAGAGACTAGCTCATTTGGGTTATGGAGATAGTCTTGGAGAATACCTCGAAAGGATAAAAATTCAGAGGTTTATCAGCGGAATAAGGAACAATTATAGCAGGCGAGAGGCGTATGCGAATCCAAGGCCAACATTTGCCGAGACTGTCTCGTATGCTCAGACAAAGGAAACGGCCGAGCTTTTGTGCAGACCAGCGTACAAAGCGAACTGTGCGAAGTTGGAAAGCCCAGATGTCATGAAAGGAATCTGGGAAATGTCAAAAACCGTCAAACTGATGAGAACCAGGACTTGCTACAACTGTAGAAGGCCTGGACACTTAGCTCGCGATTGTAATATGGGTTCTACGAGACAAATCGATAACAAGGCGAGCAACGTTACTATCAGCGGATATGTGGATGGACATGAGCGAGAATTAACTGTGGACACGGGCGCGTCAAACTCCATCATTCGATCCGATTTGATCACCAGGGAAATAAGCCCATTACATGGAGCTAAGTTGAAAACATTAACTGGTGAGGACGCCAGGTTTCTGGGAAAAGCCACGTGTAAAGTCACCATTGGAAATATGACAGTGTTGCATGAGTTTCTAGTAGCGGAAATATTAGATTAAGTCATAGTTGGTGTGGACTTTCTCCTTGGTCAAGGAATGAAGATCGACCTAAAGAAAAGAGTGATAGAGTATGGAAATATGCAGTTACCGCTAAGTATTGGCCACGATCATGTGTACAACCGAAATGATGTGCCCCTGGTAAAGAACGAGCAGCAGAAGGGAAATACGTACGGAAATGGCAAGATGTCTCGTGCCCTAATGAAGAAGTTGAGAGAGGTTCGAAAAACTGTTGAACAACGCCCTAAGGTTATGAACAACAAGGTAGAAGGATGTGTTAAGGCGAGGAATCCTGAAAGCTTTGAGAAAGGAGATCTGGTAAGGCTGCACGATTCTCCACGGAGGAAAATCTTGCACAGCAAGCGGGAAGGTCCATACAAAGTAATTGGACGAATAAATAGTACGGACTATCGAATCCAGAACGTTGGAAAACCACGAACCAAAATAAAGGTGGTTCACTTAGAAAGGCTCGCGGCGTTTGGAACAGATCGTATGTCTAATCGGGACGATCAGACTTAGGTGGAGGGCAGTGTGACGAAAATCCCATACCAAGGATAAACAAAACTGTTGACGATGTAAATGCAATTCCCGGAAGGACAGAAAATAAAGAAGCGGCTGTATAATGCAAATTATCCATACCAAGGACAAACAAAAGGAAATTCCACGTCGTTAAGGATGAACGGAGTAGCTGCAGCTACCGCAGGCAAACGAACAATCAGCCTATCCTTAAGCGCGTGAACAGAATGGTTAGGTCATCTACAGGTATAAAAAGAGAGGCAGCCGCTATCACAAGAAGAGACGAGTAGACAACTTAGTGGAGTTAACACTGCTGTGAGCTGTGTGGAGTTAACACTGCTGTGAGCTGTGTGTTAGAGAAACGGATAAGCTGAGTGAAGCAGATAATAAATGTGTATAAATAATTGTAAAATAAGCCGGTGGATAAAGACAAAATTGTAGAAATAAATTCCTGACGGTTAAAAGGCCGAACAAATAAATCTTGGGAGTTTGTTTAGTAATCCAGTGATCGGACTCGAACAAAAAGGAGAATAATCGAGGTGAATTTAGCAAGTTCGTTACAATTGTTGTCAGAAGTGGGATTGCTAAATAAATTCCAGGAAAAAAAAAAACAACAACAAAAATATTTGAAAATGGTCAAGATTCAAGATTTAACGATACTACCGCTCAAAAAGGAATTGGCGAAAAGGGGATTATCTTCAACCGGGAATAAGGCTGAACTACAATCACGGCTGCGAGAAGCTTTGGAAGCAGAAGGCATAGATTTGAGCGAATATGAATTCTGCCGTGAGGACGAGGAGACATCCAAGAAAGAAATGGAGAAGGAAGAGGCTGTTGAGACTACGGAAGATTCAGAGCAGTCAGCAACTAAAGTTGAAGAAAAGGCTCCTAGCTCATCTACGAGTATGGACATGAACATGTTATTGGCAGCAATTTCGCAAATGAATGCCAACATGTCGCAGAAGTTGGATGAACAGGATACCAACATGTCACAAATGAATGCCCACATTTCATCGCAATTGCAAGACCAAGAAGCGCGTATTTCATCCCGGCTCATACAGCTTCAGGAGAGTATTGTTAAAGAATACACAGAACTCAAGGAGAGACAGGACGTAATCGAGGAAAGGCAAGACAGAATAGAGGAGCTTATTCAGACCAAAGTCAACGAGTTAGAAGGTCGGCAAAGCAAAGTAGAGGAGCTAATTGCGACCAAAGTTAGCGAATTGGAAGGACGTGTCCACGAATTGCTTACGAATCGTCCAAGCATTTCGAGGAGCACCCCTCATCTTTAAGCTTCAGTTCGAAAAGACGGCTAGAGCAAATAACTGGAGCATGGAGGAGAAGTCAGCTGCACTATTCATGGCATTAAAGGGACCTGCAACGGAAATTTTGCAAATAATTCCTGCATACGAGAGAGATGACTATGAGGCACTAATGCGAGGCGTGGAAAGACGTTATGGTAGCGAGCATAGAAGACAAATCTACCAGATGGAATTAGAGAACCGCTATCAGAAGTCCAACGAGACCTTGCAGGAATTTGCTTGTGAGATTGAGAGACTAGCTCATTTGGGTTATGGAGATAGTCTTGGAGAATACCTCGAAAGGATAAAAATTCAGAGGTTTATCAGCGGAATAAGGAACAATTATAGCAGGCGAGAGGCGTATGCGAATCCAAGGCCAACATTTGCCGAGACTGTCTCGTATGCTCAGACAAAGGAAACGGCCGAGCTTTTGTGCAGACCAGCGTACAAAGCGAACTGTGCGAAGTTGGAAAGCCCAGATGTCATGAAAGGAATCTGGGAAATGTCAAAAACCGTCAAACTGATGAGAACCAGGACTTGCTACAACTGTAGAAGGCCTGGACACTTAGCTCGCGATTGTAATATGGGTTCTACGAGACAAATCGATAACAAGGCGAGCAACGTTACTATCAGCGGATATGTGGATGGACATGAGCGAGAATTAACTGTGGACACGGGCGCGTCAAACTCCATCATTCGATCCGATTTGATCACCAGGGAAATAAGCCCATTACATGGAGCTAAGTTGAAAACATTAACTGGTGAGGACGCCAGGGTTCTGGGAAAAGCCACGTGTAAAGTCACCATTGGAAATATGACAGTGTTGCATGAGTTTCTAGTAGCGGAAATATTAGATTAAGTCATAGTTGGTGTGGACTTTCTCCTTGGTCAAGGAATGAAGATCGACCTAAAGAAAAGAGTGATAGAGTATGGAAATATGCAGTTACCGCTAAGTATTGGCCACGATCATGTGTACAACCGAAATGATGTGCCCCTGGTAAAGAACGAGCAGCAGAAGGGAAATACGTACGGAAATGGCAAGATGTCTCGTGCCCTAATGAAGAAGTTGAGAGAGGTTCGAAAAACTGTTGAACAACGCCCTAAGGTTATGAACAACAAGGTAGAAGGATGTGTTAAGGCGAGGAATCCTGAAAGCTTTGAGAAAGGAGATCTGGTAAGGCTGCACGATTCTCCACGGAGGAAAATCTTGCACAGCAAGCGGGAAGGTCCATACAAAGTAATTGGACGAATAAATAGTACGGACTATCGAATCCAGAACGTTGGAAAACCACGAACCAAAATAAAGGTGGTTCACTTAGAAAGGCTCGCGGCGTTTGGAACAGATCGTATGTCTAATCGGGACGATCAGACTTAGGTGGAGGGCAGTGTGACGAAAATCCCATACCAAGGATAAACAAAACTGTTGACGATGTAAATGCAATTCCCGGAAGGACAGAAAATAAAGAAGCGGCTGTATAATGCAAATTATCCATACCAAGGACAAACAAAAGGAAATTCCACGTCGTTAAGGATGAACGGAGTAGCTGCAGCTACCGCAGGCAAACGAACAATCAGCCTATCCTTAAGCGCGTGAACAGAATGGTTAGGTCATCTACAGGTATAAAAAGAGAGGCAGCCGCTATCACAAGAAGAGACGAGTAGACAACTTAGTGGAGTTAACACTGCTGTGAGCTGTGTGGAGTTAACACTGCTGTGAGCTGTGTGTTAGAGAAACGGATAAGCTGAGTGAAGCAGATAATAAATGTGTATAAATAATTGTAAAATAAGCCGGTGGATAAAGACAAAATTGTAGAAATAAATTCCTGACGGTTAAAAGGCCGAACAAATAAATCTTGGGAGTTTGTTTAGTAATCCAGTGATCGGACTCGAACAAAAAGGAGAATAATCGAGGTGAATTTAGCAAGTTCGTTACAATTGGTGTCAGAAGTGGGATTGCTAAATAAATTCCAGAAAAAAAAAACAACAACAAAAATATTTGAAAATGGTCAAGATTCAAGATTTAACGATACTACCGCTCAAAAAGGAATTGGCGAAAAGGGGATTATCTTCAACCGGGAATAAGGCTGAACTACAATCACGGCTGCGAGAAGCTTTGGAAGCAGAAGGCATAGATTTGAGCGAATATGAATTCTGCCGTGAGGACGAGGAGACATCCAAGAAAGAAATGGAGAAGGAAGAGGCTGTTGAGACTACGGAAGATTCAGAGCAGTCAGCAACTAAAGTTGAAGAAAAGGCTCCTAGCTCATCTACGAGTATGGACATGAACATGTTATTGGCAGCAATTTCGCAAATGAATGCCAACATGTCGCAGAAGTTGGATGAACAGGATACCAACATGTCACAAATGAATGCCCACATTTCATCGCAATTGCAAGACCAAGAAGCGCGTATTTCATCCCGGCTCATACAGCTTCAGGAGAGTATTGTTAAAGAATACACAGAACTCAAGGAGAGACAGGACGTAATCGAGGAAAGGCAAGACAGAATAGAGGAGCTTATTCAGACCAAAGTCAACGAGTTAGAAGGTCGGCAAAGCAAAGTAGAGGAGCTAATTGCGACCAAAGTTAGCGAATTGGAAGGACGTGTCCACGAATTGCTTACGAATCGTCCAAGCATTTCGAGGAGCACCCCTAGCATAAAACCACCATCCTTTGACGGCACCACCCCTTTCCTCATCTTTAAGCTTCAGTTCGAAAAGACGGCTAGAGCAAATAACTGGAGCATGGAGGAGAAGTCAGCTGCACTATTCATGGCATTAAAGGGACCTGCAACGGAAATTTTGCAAATAATTCCTGCATACGAAAGAGATGACTATGAGGCACTAATGCGAGGCGTGGAAAGACGTTATGGTAGCGAGCATAGAAGACAAATCTACCAGATGGAATTAGAGAACCGCTATCAGAAGTCCAACGAGACCTTGCAGGAATTTGCTTGTGAGATTGAGAGACTAGCTCATTTGGGTTATGGAGATAGTCTTGGAGAATACCTCGAAAGGATAAAAATTCAGAGGTTTATCAGCGGAATAAGGAACAATTATAGCAGGCGAGAGGCGTATGCGAATCCAAGGCCAACATTTGCCGAGACTGTCTCGTATGCTCAGACAAAGGAAACGGCCGAGCTTTTGTGCAGACCAGCGTACAAAGCGAACTGTGCGAAGTTGGAAAGCCCAGATGTCATGAAAGGAATCTGGGAAATGTCAAAAACCGTCAAACTGATGAGAACCAGGACTTGCTACAACTGTAGAAGGCCTGGACACTTAGCTCGCGATTGTAATATGGGTTCTACGAGACAAATCGATAACAAGGCGAGCAACGTTACTATCAGCGGATATGTGGATGGACATGAGCGAGAATTAACTGTGGACACGGGCGCGTCAAACTCCATCATTCGATCCGATTTGATCACCAGGGAAATAAGCCCATTACATGGAGCTAAGTTGAAAACATTAACTGGTGAGGACGCCAGGGTTCTGGGAAAAGCCACGTGTAAAGTCACCATTGGAAATATGACAGTGTTGCATGAGTTTCTAGTAGCGGAAATATTAGATTAAGTCATAGTTGGTGTGGACTTTCTCCTTGGTCAAGGAATGAAGATCGACCTAAAGAAAAGAGTGATAGAGTATGGAAATATGCAGTTACCGCTAAGTATTGGCCACGATCATGTGTACAACCGAAATGATGTGCCCCTGGTAAAGAACGAGCAGCAGAAGGGAAATACGTACGGAAATGGCAAGATGTCTCGTGCCCTAATGAAGAAGTTGAGAGAGGTTCGAAAAACTGTTGAACAACGCCCTAAGGTTATGAACAACAAGGTAGAAGGATGTGTTAAGGCGAGGAATCCTGAAAGCTTTGAGAAAGGAGATCTGGTAAGGCTGCACGATTCTCCACGGAGGAAAATCTTGCACAGCAAGCGGGAAGGTCCATACAAAGTAATTGGACGAATAAATAGTACGGACTATCGAATCCAGAACGTTGGAAAACCACGAACCAAAATAAAGGTGGTTCACTTAGAAAGGCTCGCGGCGTTTGGAACAGATCGTATGTCTAATCGGGACGATCAGACTTAGGTGGAGGGCAGTGTGACGAAAATCCCATACCAAGGATAAACAAAACTGTTGACGATGTAAATGCAATTCCCGGAAGGACAGAAAATAAAGAAGCGGCTGTATAATGCACATTATCCATACCAAGGACAAACAAAAGGATATTCCACGTCGTTAAGGATGAACGGAGTAGCTGCAGCTACCGCAGGCAAACGAACAATCAGCCTATCCTTAAGCGCGTGAACAGAATGGTTAGGTCATCTACAGGTATAAAAAGAGAGGCAGCCGCTATCACAAGAAGAGACGAGTAGACAACTTAGTGGAGTTAACACTGCTGTGAGCTGTGTGGAGTTAACATTGCTGTGAGCTGTGTGTTAGAGAAACGGATAAGCTGAGTGAAGCAGATAATAAATGTGTATAAATAATTGTAAAATAAGCCGGTGGATAAAGACAAAATTGTAGAAATAAATTCCTGACGGTTAAAAGGCCGAACAAATAAATCTTGGGAGTTTGTTTAGTAATCCAGTGATCGGACTCGAACAAAAAGGAGAATAATCGAGGTGAATTTAGCAAGTTCGTTACAATTGGTGTCAGAAGTGGGATTGCTAAATAAATTCCAGGAAAAAAAAAAAACAACAACAAAAATATTTGAAAATGGTCAAGATTCAAGATTTAACGATACTACCGCTCAAAAAGGAATTGGCGAAAAGGGGATTATCTTCAACCGGGAATAAGGCTGAACTATAATCACGGCTGCGAGAAGCTTTGGAAGCAGAAGGCATAGATTTGAG
Source organism: Neoceratitis asiatica (assembly GCA_030068015.2). Lineage (NCBI taxonomy): Eukaryota > Metazoa > Arthropoda > Insecta > Diptera > Tephritidae > Neoceratitis > Neoceratitis asiatica. The sequence continues at coordinate 37,556,660 of CM061526.1, read as the reverse complement.
CGAATATTAATTCTGCCGTGAGGACGAGGAGACATCCAAGAAAGAAATGGAGAAGGAAGAGGCTGTTGAGACTACGGAAGATTCAGAGCAGTCAGCAACTAAAGTTGAAGAAAAGGCTCCTAGCTCATCTACGAGTATGGACATGAACATGTTATTGGCAGCAATTTCGCAAATGAATGCCAACATGTCGCAGAAGTTGGATGAACAGGATACCAACATGTCACAAATGAATGCCCACATTTCATCGCAATTGCAAGACCAAGAAGCGCGTATTTCATCCCGGCTCATACAGCTTCAGGAGAGTATTGTTAAAGAATACACAGAACTCAAGGAGAGACAGGACGTAATCGAGGAAAGGCAAGACAGAATAGAGGAGCTTATTCAGACCAAAGTCAACGAGTTAGAAGGTCGGCAAAGCAAAGTAGAGGAGCTAATTGCGACCAAAGTTAGCGAATTGGAAGGACGTGTCCACGAATTGCTTACGAATCGTCCAAGCATTTCGAGGAGCACCCCTAGCATAAAACCACCATCCTTTGACGGCACCACCCCTTTCCTCATCTTTAAGCTTCAGTTCGAAAAGATGGCTAGAGCAAATAACTGGAGCATGGAGGAGAAGTCAGCTGCACTATTCATGGCATTAAAGGGACCTGCAACGGAAATTTTGCAAATAATTCCTGCATACGAAAGAGATGACTATGAGGCACTAATGCGAGGCGTGGAAAGACGTTATGGTAGCGAGCATAGAAGACAAATCTACCAGATGGAATTAGAGAACCGCTATCAGAAGTCCAACGAGACCTTGCAGGAATTTGCTTGTGAGATTGAGAGACTAGCTCATTTGGGTTATGGAGATAGTCTTGGAGAATACCTCGAGAGGATAAAAATTCAGAGGTTTATCAGCGGAATAAGGAACAATTATAGCAGGCGAGAGGCGTATGCGAATCCAAGGCCAACATTTGCCGAGACTGTCTCGTATGCTCAGACAAAGGAAACGGCCGAGCTTTTGTGCAGACCAGCGTACAAAGCGAACTGTGCGAAGTTGGAAAGCCCAGATGTCATGAAAGGAATCTGGGAAATGTCAAAAACCGTCAAACTGATGAGAACCAGGACTTGCTACAACTGTAGAAGGCCTGGACACTTAGCTCGCGATTGTAATATGGGTTCTACGAGACAAATCGATAACAAGGCGAGCAACGTTACTATCAGCGGATATGTGGATGGACATGAGCGAGAATTAACTGTGGACACGGGCGCGTCAAACTCCATCATTCGATACGATTTGATCACCAGGGAAATAAGCCCATTACATGGAGCTAAGTTGAAAACATTAACTGGTGAGGACGCCAGGGTTCTGGGAAAAGCCACGTGTAAAGTCACCATTGGAAATATGACAGTGTTGCATGAGTTTCTAGTAGCGGAAATATTAGATTAAGTCATAGTTGGTGTGGACTTTCTCCTTGGTCAAGGAATGAAGATCGACCTAAAGAAAAGAGTGATAGAGTATGGAAATATGCAGTTACCGCTAAGTATTGGCCACGATCATGTGTACAACCGAAATGATGTGCCCCTGGTAAAGAACGAGCAGCAGAAGGGAAATACGTACGGAAATGGCAAGATATCTCGTGCCCTAATGAAGAAGTTGAGAGAGGTTCGAAAAACTGTTGAACAACGCCCTAAGAATATGAACAACAAGGTAGAAGGATGTGTTAAGGCGAGGAATCCTGAAAGCTTTGAGAAAGGAGATCTGGTAAGGCTGCACGATTCTCCACGGAGGAAAATCTTGCACAGCAAGCGGGAAGGTCCATACAAAGTAATTGGACGAATAAATAGTACGGACTATCGAATCCAGAACGTTGGAAAACCACGAACCAAAATAAAGGTGGTTCACTTAGAAAGGCTCGCGGCGTTTGGAACAGATCGTATGTCTAATCGGGACGATCAGACTTAGGTGGAGGGCAGTGTGACGAAAATCCCATACCAAGGATAAACAAAACTGTTGACGATGTAAATGCAATTCCCGGAAGGACAGAAAATAAAGAAGCGGCTGTATAATGCAAATTATCCATACCAAGGACAAACAAAAGGAAATTCCACGTCGTTAAGGATGAACGGAGTAGCTGCAGCTACCGCAGGCAAACGAACAATCAGCCTATCCTTAAGCGCGTGAACAGAATGGTTAGGTCATCTACAGGTATAAAAAGAGAGGCAGCCGCTATCACAAGAAGAGACGAGTAGACAACTTAGTGGAGTTAACACTGCTGTGAGCTGTGTGGAGTTAACACTGCTGTGAGCTGTGTGTTAGAGAAACGGATAAGCTGAGTGAAGCAGATAATAAATGTGTATAAATAATTGTAAAATAAGCCGTTGGCTAAAGACAAAATTGTAGAAATAAATTCCTGACGGTTAAAAGGCCGAACAAATAAATCTTGGGAGTTTGTTTAGTAATCCAGTGATCGGACTCGAACAAAAAGGAGAATAATCGAGGTGAATTTAGCAAGTTCGTTACAATATTATATACATTTATATATATATAAGTAACCGATATCGATTATTTGCGACAGCGACTAAAAGAGCGGATGAAAAAGCGGATTATTGTGGATAAATAAAATCATACGTCCGATTGGTCTAAGAATATTAAATGATCTGAGCGAACTAGATATGTCGACCTTGCTACTAAACTTGGTGACAGAAAGCACATTAAGCTCGGTATACAAAAGATAGTTAAGGCGCCAACAGGAACAACAACAACAAAACTGATGAAGTAACAAAAATTTGTTTGATTCTTACTATTTGTGCAAAATGAGGCTATAAGTGCATATTACTAATAGTATTACTCGCAAATAGATGTATTTAATTTTCTATTTCATATCTTCACAACGGCTATAAAACTATTATTTATCTCTATAATATGGTTATTTTATATCAGTGAGTGCGAGTGGGAAACTGGCGTCAATTCTCTGGAGGATTCTCTATGTCTAGGACAATAACAACAACACGGCACAGGGTTACTTTTTCCTTCTTGCTATCTGTGGGAAATAAATATACATAGGTTTGGATATAGTATATTTTTCCTATTGTAGCATATATATTTTTGCATGTGTTTTGTTGTTGTGCCATTGCACGGATAGACATAGAGACTCCCCCTATTGAGAGTAAATTTGAAAAAAGCATATATCAGCTCAATATCAAAGCTAAGTTATAAACAGCAGTAAACTCAGAATAGCGGACGTTCAAAAATGATCTTCAAAAACACATTCCAAACACGTTGAATTTCCAACACCAATAAATACAAAAAAAATTTTTTTGATGTACTTTTAGTGACGAAAGCAATTATAGTATTTTTAAATCGGATAGCTCGTATGGTAATACGAAAGCGATATAAGGCACTGTAACCTAAAAATCCTTAAATCTAACATTATGAATGACTGAGTTTCTGGCGCGGAAAGGGGTTGAATATCCGCTCAAAGGGTTAAAAACTATTTATTATAGAGGGCACAATAAATGGGTATGTTGAATAATGAGTTTTTATTTCAACTCGACAATGACCCAAATAAAACATATAGCTCAAGTAGTTTACATCTGAATACTTTTTAATGAAAAGCGGTTACTAACATATTTTGATGATATTTATTTACCATCCTAATCAAAATATTTTGGCATATCTTGCAGATCTGCACTAGTTCCTGCTGAACTGGCCTCAGAGTTGTTTTTGCAGAATTCAAAAATGGCAGAGATATTTTTTTAAGAGCTAACAGAATCTATTCCAAAGGAGTTTTTAATAAGTTGAAGTTACTATGGTAGCAAATTAAAGTTTTTTCATTCATTGAACATATTAAATTATTTTTTACTTCATGTCTTTTTCGTTGTATTTCAATGAAATTTCAATTTGTAAATATGAAAATATTCAAAGTTATGATTTTGCGATTATGGTCTGAGCGAAAAAAAGAATGGAACAGAGAGTGTTGTATTTTTCAAAGCCAATAAATTTTCTATGATTTTGGCAATCTCCCGCAAAAGCAAAAACAATATACACGGTAATTGTAGTATTTTTTCTGCTCTCACCTTTATGAATTCTCCTTGTATTATTAATCTGTTTATATGCGCATTAAACGCAAACTTTTAAATTCATAAAACACTGTTGAAATTATTTAAATCTCAATGCAAATGGAACTGAAGGGGAATACAAAATTTTACATCGACGAATAAGAACAAAAAACATGTTTTCTGATCACAAGCTGCTAGGTACCATAACCCTTTCATTGTCGCCTTATTCTCCCCGTGTATGAAGTCCGTGTTGGTGGGATACCCAATAAGAACCTTTTTGCTATTCAAAGTGATTCAAAAAAAAAAAAACATTTGATTTATATTGGAGGCACAGAAGGATTCAGTGAGTCATATACCTGTGTCCACTTTAGATAGGTAATTTTATGAATATTATAGATATTTTAGAGCCATTCTCTACCTAGTCTTCCTTTAATTCAAATTAATAAAAACCGTTACGCTTGGTAACTTTAGTAAATGATGCTTTACGTATATAAAATGTAGAATTCTCTTTAAATTTTTGCAAATTACGGCACATTCACTTTTTGTTTTAATTATCCCTCAATAAATTTGAATTGAAATTAAATTAAATTTTATAGGATTACCAACATCATTTCTTTACTCCAATTTAAGAGCCAGCTATAAACGAAATAGCTTAAGTAGAGTATATGTGGTCTGCCCATTTAGAACATCTGTTTAATGCTGCGATATTTTTAATGCTCGCTGTGGTTAGCTCAGCGAGGCAATCGAAATAGTATTTTTCTAGACAGCACTGTCGCATTGCTTCAAGTCCTGGACAGTGGCAGAGATAGTGTTCGACAGACTCTTTCTACTTAAAGGCTTAGTGATTATTGTGAAAAGAATTATATAATGAAGGATGTAGCAGCTGGAACAAGATGACGCATGAATTCTGATAGACTTGTGCACAGTTGTTTGTACTGGTCCCATAAGCATTGTAATATAATTGAGGTCACAAAGAATTTCTTTTAAAATAATTAGTTTTAAAATTCCCTGTGAACGTTCAAAATGTTTCAAGAAATTACTGCATTTATTTCTATCTATCAAGAGCATCCGTATGCTAAAATAGCGCATCGGCTTTACACATCGTACAGAAAATCGCCCGAGTGTCAAATCTCAACCAAATTGTGGAGTATGAGTGTGAACAGCTTCTCACGAAATACGGTCAGATATCCATTCCAAAATTTACTGAAAATGTAATTTAGTGAATGTATTGGTGTAGGGTTGTATTATTTTTAAGATTGTAGTTTTTATTGTTTTTTTTTTTACTACGCTTAGAAAATAATGTTAATGCATATAATGAATTTTTTTTATTGCAGTTCAAAGGCACCAATGATGTAAATTATTATGAATTGGAAAAATCTTATTATAATACAAAGCTGGAATACTTTTACGTGAGCTCAGCAAGTAAACTGCCAAACGTAGAGTTTACATGTTTTCTACGTGACACTCGCCAATTTTATACATGCAATAAAACCGACGAATAGCATAACCATCCATATGGACAGAATTTAAGTAACTACAACAAGAGTACCGAAGATCTAAATATCTACGGCAAAAATCATAGAGCCCAGCAATACCACTAACATCGCGATAATTATTTGCAAGAGCACCAAGAACAACATCTAACATCAATTGCTAGTGAAATACCATTACCTAAATCAACTTCGATATCTGCACAATTGTCGCAAATACTACCATTATTATCAGCAGCGCATTCGGTTATCGCTGTTTTTTCTGCCGGGAATTCAGCGCCAACTACGATCACAGTTAGTACGACTCGCTTAGACAGTGCAGTATACAGCATTAACGCTGTTGTCGTCTCAGCATCAACAGCCTTTGACGGCAACATTGTCACCATCATCTTCGGCGCTGATTCACAGCGGTGTGGAAAGCGTATCCACCGCTGTCGCTACCGTTACAGCTTCTCTATCCGAATCTGTTTCAGTTCCTGCATCTTCTGTCGCCGGCATCGCCGCCTCTGGTTCATCACCTTGTACCCAGCCGCAGCAACCATTCACCCTGTTACAACACTCACAAATGTCCAATAAGCTGAATCCGAAACGCCGTGAAGGTCCTATCGCTACCGGAACCAGCACACCATCAGCAGGCAATACAGCCGCCAACACATCATCCTCATCCAGTTCATCGCTATCATCCGCCGGAGGCGGTGATGGTGGAATGTCGGCCGATTTAACTTCTTTATTCGAGTGCCCGGTATGCTTTGACTACGTCTTGCCACCAATATTGCAGTGTTCGAGCGGTCATCTAGTATGTGTATCATGTCGCTCAAAACTCACCTGCTGCCCAACATGTCGCGGTCCATTAGCCAACATACGTAATTTGGCAATGGAAAAAGTCGCCTCAAATGTGAAATTTCCTTGTAAACACTCAGGTTATGGCTGTACAGCTTCACTTGTATACACTGAAAAAACAGAACACGAAGAGACATGTGAATGTCGTCCATACTTGTGCCCATGTCCGGGAGCATCGTGTAAATGGCAAGGACCACTAGATCTGGTCATGCAGCATTTAATGATGTCACATAAAAGCATTACAACGCTACAGGGTGAAGACATAGTCTTTCTAGCCACTGATATAAATTTACCAGGTGCTGTCGACTGGGTTATGATGCAATCGTGTTTCGGTCACCACTTTATGTTGGTGCTTGAAAAGCAAGAGAAGTATGATGGTCACCAGCAATTTTTCGCTATTGTTCAGTTAATTGGTTCGCGTAAGGAAGCCGAGAATTTTGTATATCGTTTAGAGTTGAATGGCAATCGTAGGCGCTTGACCTGGGAGGCTATGCCCCGTTCGATTCATGAAGGTGTTGCTTCTGCCATTCACAATTCGGATTGCCTGGTGTTTGATACATCTATAGCACAACTTTTTGCAGACAATGGAAACCTTGGTATCAATGTAACAATTTCAATTGTCTAAGAGGGACTTATACATACGCATTCAACTATACATACATAGAGAGAGAGAAAGCGAAGACAAGGACATGGCATTTTTTATTAGAAGATAGACCGTGAAAATAGGAGAAGGTTAAACAAGAATATGAAATCTCCAAAATGCAAAAAGTTTCTGTGAAGTTGGGTAACAGCAAAGGTTTACACATAAATACATATTGATAAATGTGATTCAAAAATGTATATAAATAATATTTCAAAATAAATATTGTTAACAAATTAATAGAATTAATTCATTTACATTTTGTCATTAATCTCTGCATAATGACGAATATACTGAAGTGATCACGATGATGGGTTCACTTGACTCCAAGTTTTAACTTTAGTCTTTGAAAATTTCACCTTATTTGTATATAACATCCCCACCAACAAAATCATCAGCTTAGAAATTCAACGCAGAATAACCTGCCAAAAAGTACTACTAACTGGGCAGGCAATTGAAAATCAAAATGCTCTCTGGACGAGCAAATATCGTGCTGTAACTTTAAGGATGACAAACTTCCGATTAAATAGCATTAGGAACTTTTGACGGTGACGGTGAATACCATGGACGAGCAGTGTGAGATATAAGACGGCAAGGGAACTCATAGCCATGCAACTGCTTTGCTTGCTATCTGAAACTGTCTATAATAGCATATAACATGCTTATTAATGTCCTTCGGACTAGAATTCATGCGTATTACTTCTTAAAATTTTCCATGATTCTGGTGTAGGTGGTTTTGAAGCTGCTTCGATGGAGAATGTACTATTGGTCGGAACATATGCTAGTCATACGGCAAAATAACTGGTGATACGCTGGGTGTGGTAGTTCTTCCCAATCAATTGCTTTTAAATAGTTTTTCACCACCGCTACATGTTAATGAGCATTATCATGACGAAAAATAATTTTGCCGTCTCTGGAGTAATGTTGGGAGCGTTTTTGTTTCAGAGTTTGGTTTTGAAACCACTCGCGATATGTTCTCTTACTCAAGGCAAACGAAGCGCCTCAGCTGCAGTTTTTTTAAATGAAAATTTCCCGCATATTACGATCCCCCCGATACTATTACGCAAATAATAAAAAATTTCAAGCCGGTTATTATCTACCTAATAAAAACCTGTTTTTTTTTCTCAGTTTTTAATGCAAGTTACGATTACGGCACAATTTTAACTTTTTTTTTTTCAATTGTCGCAAAATTATAAATTTCGTTAAGTTTAAAGAACGGTATGCAATAAAAACAATTTATTGAACAAAAAACTGGTGTGTTCAAAGACTGAATTACTATAATGGGGATTTCGGGAATTTTTTTGATAATGTGGTGAAAATGCGAAGCGAATGTCAGATGAAAGAGAGAAGCCGATAACTGACATGTTCTAGAGCGTAAAACGAAAACGATTCGATTATTCTAGGCGGTTGGTTCCGAGCAGCCGACAAGTATATAAGGGCTGCTGGGTTAATCAGTCGTAAAGTAACCGCATTGGTGATTACACTACAGTGAAGTAATTAGAAACAGTACATTGTGAAAGTATTAATACAAGTGATTGTAAATAATAAAGTGAATTGTAATTGAATTGTGAATTATTGAATAATAAAAGGATATTAAATAAATTCTTTATAAATAAAGAAACTGCAAATAAAATTGGCGATTTTATTTAACAATCCAGTGGTCGTACCCGAGGTTGAATCAGCCAGATCGTAACAATTAAATATTGTTAAATAAATCCCAAAGGATAATAATTGAAAAATGGTCAAGATTCAGGATTCGACGATACCTCCTCTCAAGAGGGAATTGGCAAAGCGTGGATTATCTACAACAGGAAATAAGGCAGAGCTGCAATCGCGACTGCGAGAAGCAATGGAAGTCGATGACATCGCTTTGAGTCAATACGAATTCCGTCGCGAGGATGAAGAGGTATCCTTGAAGGATATTGACAAGGAAGAGGCTATTGATTCTGCGAAGGAGTTGGAGCAACCATCAAGTAAGATTCAAGAAAAGGCTCCTAGCTCATCTACGGGTATTAACATGAACATGTTATTGTCTGCAATTTCACAAAAGATGGATGCACAGAATGCACGTAATTCGCAAGATATGTCTGCAATGAGCGCCAGCATCTCACAAAAGTTGGATGCACAAATGCTTGAACAAAGGGAGCAAATATCATCCTTGGAAAAGATAATTGCACAAATATAAGAGAATTTGGTGAAAAAAACCGCACAGATTAAAGAAAGACAGGATAGAATAGAAGAACGGCAAGATAAAATAGAGCAGCCTATTGAGACCAAGGTCAATGAGCTGGAAAATCGTGTCCGAGATTTGCAAGTAAATCGTCCAACCGGATCGATGAACGGCCCCTGGTAGAAGCACCATCCTTCGACGGCACAACTCCTTTCCAGCTCCAGTTGTACCCGAAGGATTTGGGAAATCATCGAGGTTGATTCAGCAAGATCGTAACAATAATAAAGAATTGTAAAAATGAAAATTTGGAAAATATTTGACTTCAATAAATCCAAGTAATATTTTTTCTTAATTTTAACATACAAATTTATCGTGCTTAATGAAAATGTATTGATAACCTAAACTGCTTTTCTGATGAAAAATGATGCGTTTCATTTTGACTAAGTGGTACTAAGGCTTGTTTACCATCAGCCGTTCAAAATTCCTTCATTTGGCTTTGTTACCAACCTAAAGAAAATAATCGAGGAACGCATTTATCTACATTTTTAGAGAGTTTCGTATCTAGTCATATTTGTCTGGACGACTAAAAAGATTTATACTACACCAGGTACACACTATAAAGCTGCCACGTCTCAGAATTTTGACAGTAAATCTATGTCAAAATATTCAGCAAAGCTTGGAGAAACTGACCTCCAAACTATACGTAAGGTACTACACAGAACTGTTTACTATGGACGAGTTTCAGAAGTTCTGAAGCGAATAAGAAAAAAGAGGTTGGTGCAGGCCAAATATAAAGGTATAAAAAAAAAAAAAATGGCGAAAACGAGACAAAGAGATCGAAGAAAATAATATAACTAAGACAGTGAAATACTGCAGCTGCAACGTCATGGTTTTGGGGTGCAAGGCGTCATCTGGAGTGTAAAATATCGTTGTTCATTGATACAAAAAAATTGACAAGGACATTCATAGACCCTTAGAAGTAGTTATCCAGGCCAAAGAAGATATAAGACCCAGAGCTATACCTTTTATATAGGTGTTTTAACTTAATTTTATAAAAAAACTTAATTATGTATTATTTTCTCATTTTCCTTAGAAAAAATTTAGATTATGAAAGATTTTTTCTCTTTGGCGTAGGCACCGCTTACGCGATTATAGCCTCGTCAACAATAGCGCGCTACTCGTTTCTTCTTCTTGCTGTTTGGCGCCAGTTAGAAATACCAAGTGACACCAGGTCGCTTTCCACCTGATCTTTCCAACGGAGTGGAGGTCTCCCTCTTCCTATGCTTCCACCAGCGGGTACTCCATCAAATAGTTTCAAAGCTGGAGCGCTTTCATCCATTCGGACGACATGACCTAGCCAGCGTAGCCGCTGTCTCTTTATTCGCTGAGCTATGTCAATGTCGTCGTATAGCTCGTACAGCTCATCGTTCCATCGTCTGTGGTATTCGCCGTTGCCAACGCGCGCAAAACTTTTCTCTCGAAAACTCCTAAAGCCGACTCATCGGATGTAGACATCGTCCAGGCTTCTGCACCATATGGCAGGACGGGACTGATGAGCGACTTGTAGAGTTTGGTTTTGGTTCGTCGAGAGAGGACTTTACTTTTCAATAGCCTACTCAGTCCAAAGTAGCACGTGTTTGCAAGAGTGATTCTGCGTTGGATTTCAAGGCTGACATTGTTGGTGTTGTTGATGCTGGTTCCCAGATACACGAAATTATCTACGACTTCGAAGATGTGACTGTCAACAGTGACGTGGGAGCCAACTCGCGAATGCGATGAATGAAAGATCTTTTGCTCTATTATATTAATAAACGGTTCAACCAGAAATGTATTAACATTACAATTTTTGTGGGTTCAAAGAAGAAGGGTAATTATACCATAAACTTTTAAAATAGCGATGTGCTTAAACTTTTTATATCGAGCTTTTGGGTTTCGGTGGTGCTGCATGCCGATCTTTAAGAGATAATGTGAAATGTGTAGATACTTTAGGGATACCAAAGACATTAAATTAGTAATCTAACAAAGGAATGACATATAGTAAGTTATAATAAATATATCCTATGTAGCGCAATGGAATTCAACAAAGATTTTTACATACCAAGTATAATTATTGTTACGATCTTGCTGATTAAGTTCGATGATTTCCCAAATACTTCGGGTACGATCCCTGGATTATTAAATATAATCGCCAACTTAATTTGCAGTTTCTTTATTTATAAAGAATTTAATTAATGTCCTTTTGATACCTCAGTAATTCACAATTCAATTACAATTTACTTTACTATTTACAATCACTTGTATACAACTTTCACAATGTACTGTTTTTATTACTTCAATGTAATGTAATCTCCAACGCTTTTACTTCACGACTGATTCTTGACTGACTCCTCTGCAGTCGCGTGTCGCCCTTATATACTTGATTGCTGCTTGAAAACGAAACCCCCGGAATAATCGCGCCGTTACGATAATCGTCTCGTTTTACGCTCTAGAAAATGCCAGTTGTCGGCTCCTCTCTTTCATCTGTCATTCGCTTCGCATTTTCGCCACACTGCCCTCCTCCTAAGTCTGATCGTCCCGATCAGACACATTCGCTGTTCCAAACGCAGCAAGCCTGTCTAGGTGGACCACTTTCATCTTGCTTCCTAGGCTTCCAAAGTGGAGATTTGGTGTTGCTGTGCAGTCCACAACGGAAGAGAGGTTTGTCCCAAAAACTTCAATGCGTTTGGGAGGGTCCATATAAGGTAATCAAACGGCTAAATGACGCAGTGTATCGAATCCATACTCTCGTCCAAAAGAACTCAAATAATATACAACAATATCATTTTGATTCATAAACGCATGCGCCCTACAACAAAACGAAGTGCGTTCATTCATAAAGACAATCGAGCACATTAGCCCGCTTATCCGTCTCAACACTTGCTTATTGGCGACGGTTAGAAAATTAAAATTGTAAGGAAGACTAAATTTGGGTGAAACCGAACGTTAGATTCGCGGCTGATATTTATACATATTTCTTACTATCATTGACATATTGCAGTTCTTACTCGAGATATCGTGTACACAAAGAGACGGACAGCCAAAGACAAATTGATTTGTCTCGTCATTCCATGAAGTTTTATATATGTACATAGGTACACATATCTACTATCTACCGTTAGGTGAACAAATTGAATTTACTCTCTAACATATTGCAGCCGGGTATAAATCTAACAAACAAATCAAACATCTTTGCGAAATGTGAAGCAACAACAACATACATTTGCATGCATTTGCGTCGGCAAGCATTGCTTCAAATTTTTGTGACAAATCAAAATTCTATGAGCCACTAAAATGAAGCAAATCTGCTGCTAAATTTGCTGATTAGTCAATATTGCCAAGCAAGCAATTTCCTTGCTTTCCACAAGATGAATTGCTAAAATTCTAAAATTTAAGATTATTTGGTATTTTGCTTCACGACAGCCAAATTATTATTTTCGCATCTTCATGTAGGAATTCAGGTACAGAGTAAACTGTGTATACCACGAATGTTAACATCACAAATTAACTTTCATTGTACAGGTGTACAAGTAACAAAACTCATAATTTTCACACAACATTCTCAGGTTTTTACCCATGTATGTTTAACAGAATGCTATGTGTAGAACAGAAATTGCAATAAGAATATAATGGAATGAAAAAGCGAATTTGGGGAATAGGCACCAACCGCAGGCACGAGCCGCGGGTTGCCTATCAACTATTTTGCTACATTTCCCTGAATTTTGAGCAAAACCGCTAGTCTCTAGTCGAGTGTGTTGCCGTGCTAAATATGTCTCCGATAAAAGTTTTGAATTTGTTTACAGAGTTTGGCTTAAGTTTTAGAAGATTAAAAAAACAAACGAATTTATTGATGGACATGTAATGTATATATTAACTTTATTATTACGGCGGGTATAAATTAAATATTTGTGAACGTTTTAGATAGTTATATATGACTTAGTAGTTAGTGTAGAATGCATGTACCTGAATTATATGATATATTTCAAAATGATTTGGTTTTTATTGAGTTTTATTTTTATCTAACTTTTTTTCGTAATTGGTTTTGTTTTGCTACTTTTTGAGTCGTGCTATTTAGTTTAAGTTGTTCATTTATTATTCATTTCAGACATATTTATTACATCCCTGAGTAAAAAAGTGGACTAACTCGATCAGGTGATCTCAGCTGTTTTTTGACCATATGATAGTTTATCTACTTGTAGGGCTGTACGATGGTTCGCCATGAGAAGGACTTTTTTTATGCAATTTTAAGAAGCGGTCATTAAAAGGTGTTGTCATGGCAATGGTATTTTTTGCTGGATGTGTACGCACTTACTTGTGTACATATATATTGTGGCGAAAATGCGAAGCGAATGACAGATGAAAGAGAGGAGCCGACAACTGGCACGTTCTAGAACGTAAGAGGCGATTATCGTAAACGACGATTATCGTAAACGACGCAATAATTCCAGGGGTTTCGTTGTCACGTAGCAAACAAGTATATAAGGACGACATACGACTGCAAGTCAGTCAGTCAGCAATCAGTCGTGAATCAGTTGTGAATTAAACTCATGGAGGTTACATTACAGTAAAGTAATAAAAGCAGTACATTGTGAAAATAGTATATAAGTGATTGTAAATAGTAACGTAAATTGTAATTGAATTGTGAATTACCGAATAATTAAAAGCACATTAATTAAGTCTTTATAAATAAAGAGACTGCAAATTAAGTTGGCGATTTTATTTAACAATCCAGAGGTCGTACCCGGAAGATTAAGGAAATCATCGAGATTAATCAGCAAGATCGTAACAATTGGTGTCAGAAGTGGGATTGTTAAATAAATTCCAAAGGATAATTATTGAAAAATGGTGAAGATTCAAGATTTGACGATACCTCCTCTCAAGAAGGAGTTGGCAAAGCGAGGATTGTCTACAACAGGAAATAAGGCAGAGCTGCAATCGAGACTGCGAGAAGCAATGGAAGTCGAAGGTATCGACTTGAACCAATACGAATTCCGCCGCGAGGATGAAGATGTATCCCTGAAGGATGTTGACAAAGAAGAGGCTAGTGATTCTGCGAAGGAGTTAGAGCAGCCATCAAGTAAGATTCAAGAAAAGGCCCCTAGCTCATCTGCGGGTATTGACATGAACATGTTATTGACTGCAATCTCACAAAAGCTGGATGCACAGGATGCCCGTAATTCACAAAATATGTCTGTAATGAACGCGAACATGTCACAAATCGATGCCAGCATATCACAAAAGATGGATGCGCAGGATGCCAAGATGTCACAAAAGATGGATGCAAAGTTTGATGGATTAGAAGGAACAATCGCGCAAATACAGCAAAATCTGGAGAAAGACAATGCAGAACTTAAGAAAAGACAGGATCTAATTGAGAGCAAAGTCAACGAATTGCACGGTCGGCAAGAAAAAATAGAAGAATTAATTGAAGCCAAAATCAACGAGCTCGAGCGACGTGTCCGAGATTTGCAGTTGCATCGTCCAGCCAGATCGATGAACGGCCCGTGGGTAGAAACACCATCCTTTGACGGCACAGCTCCATTCCAGATCTTCAAGCTCCAGTTCGAGAAGACGGCTGAGTTAAATAATTGGACCATCGAGGAAAAATCCGCTGCGCTATTTGTTACGTTGAAAGGACCTGCAGCGGATATTTTGCTGGCTATTCCCGAATGTAAGAGGGATAACTATGGCGCAGTAATGCGAGCCCTGGAAAGACGCTTTGGTAGCGAACACAGAAGGCAAATTTACCAGATGGAGCTGGAACAGCGTGACCAAAAACAGAATGAATCTCTACAGGAATATGCTTTTGAGATCGAGAGATTGGCTCATTTAGCCACAGGGCACGCGTCGGCTGAATATCTCGAAAGATTAAAAATCCAGAGGTTCATCAGCGGTATTAAAGACGTGTACACCAAGCGAGAGACTTACGCGAATCCGAAGTTAACATTCGCTGAGACGGTTGCGTATGCTCAGACACGTGAAGCAGCGGCACTGCTATGTAAGCCGGCCCACAAAGTGAAGCGTTTGGAGGTAGAAACACCAGATGTGAGGACTGAAATATTGAAAACTCTGAAGTCGATAGCAGGAATGAATCGTTGTGGTGTTAAGAATCAAGATGGAAAGTGCTTCAGTTGCGGTGAAGCAGGTCACTTCGCACGCGAATGTCAGTCGGGCTCCAACAGAGAGGAAAGACAACGCAAACGATGCTCAAAAGCTGAGGGCATAATAGACGTCCAGCGAATAACAATTACACGAGCAGGAAAGTGGGAGGCAAGCCACTTAAGAAAATGTCAGCAAGAAGACCCAGACTTGGAATTGGTAATGCGCGGATTGGAGGTGAACAGACGGCCAAGTAAGGAACAAATGGCAAAGGGAAGTTCCATCGCGAAGGCATACTGGGCACAATGGAACAGTTTAGAATTGATATCTGGCTGTTTGCATAGAGTATGGGAAAGTGAAGATGGCCAGTGCTCTCGGAAGCTTACAGTAGTTCCGAGGTTAAGAATTCCGGATATTCTTAGGAAATTTCACAATGGTCCTAGTGGAGAGCATCTAAGCATTAGGAAAATGCTGGAGAAGATCAAGCAGAGGTTCTATTGGGTTGGTTGTCGTCAATCGATCGCTGAGTGGGTTGCTAACTGCAAGAAGTGCATAGCAACTGAGGGGCCAAAACCACGAAACCATTACAAATTGAGGGCCAGGTATGACAAAGCAATGAACTCTGAAGGCTTCCAAAGTGGAGATTTCGTGTTGCTGTGCAGTCCACAACAGAAGAGAGGTTTGTCCCAAAAACTTCAATGTGTTTGGGAGGGTCCATATAAGGTAATCAAACGGCTGAATGATGCAGTGTATCGAATCCAGAATGTTGGGAGCCCAGGAAGCAAGATGAAAGTGATCCACCTAGAGAGGCTTGCTGCGTTTGGAACAGCGAATGTGTCTGATCGGGACGATCAGACTTAGGTGGAGGGCAGTGTGGCGAAAATGCGAAGCGAATGACAGATGAAAGAGAGGAGCCGACAACTGGAATTTTCTAGAGCCAAACGAGACGATTATCGTAAACGACGATTATCGTAAACGACGCAATAATTCCAGGGGTTTCGTTGTCACGTAGCAAACAAGTATATAAGGACGACATACGACTGCAAGTCAGTCAGTCAGCAATCAGTCGTGAATCAGTTGTGAATTAAACTCATGAAGGTTACATTACAGTAAAGTAATAAAAGCAGTACATTGTGAAAATAGTATACAAGTGATTGTAAATAGTAACGTAAATTGTAATTGAATTGTGAATTACCGAATAATTAAAAGCACATTAATTAAGTCTTTATAAATAAAGAGACTGCAAATTAAGTTGGCGATTTTATTTAACAATCCAGAGGTCGTACCCGGAAGATTAAGGAAATCATCGAGATTAATCAGCAAGATCGTAACAATATATATATTGTGGCGAAAATGCGAAGCGAATAACAGATGAAAGAGAGGAGCCGACAACTGGCATGTTCTAGAGCGTAAACGAGGCGATTATAGTAAACGACGCGATTATTCCAGGGGTTTCGTTTTCAAGCAGCAAACAAGTATATAAGGACGACATACGACTGCAGGAGTAATCAGTCGGGAATTAAAAACGTTGGAGGTTACATTACATCGAAGAACAGAAATTATCAAAGCTATGGGCAAGAAGATGCAGAGGCACAAATCACATTGTTCTTCGTGGGTCTGCAGCACGTGAAATGGTAGTGGTGGCATAAAACAAAAAAAAAAAAAAAAGCTTAAGCAGAAATACTAAAGGGTAAAAATCGCAAATCGGCAAGAAAAAATAGAAGAATTAATTGAAGCCAAAGTCAACACATTGGAAGGTCGTTTCCGGGATTTGCAGTTAAATCGTCCAACCACTTCAGTGAACGCTCCCAAGGTAAAAACACCATCATTTGACGGAAAAATTCCCTTCCAAGTCTTCAAGCTCCAGTTTGAGAAGACGGCTGAAACAAATAAATGGATCATGGAGGAAAAATCTGCTGCACTATTCGTTGCGTTGGAAGGACCTGCGGCAGAACTTTTGCAAACTGTACCTGATTATGAGAGAAATGAATACGACGGATTGATGCGAGCTCTGGAAAGACGCTATGGTAGCGAACACAGAAGACAAATTTACCAGATGGAGTTAGAAAAGCGCGACCAAAAACCCAACGAATCTCTACAGGAATATGCTTCGGAAATTGAGAGATTGGCTCATTTAGCCATCGGAGACGCATCGGGTGAGCATCTCGAAAGGGTGAATATACAAAAATTTATCAGCGGCATAAAAGATGTTTACACCAAGCGAGAGACACATGCGAATCCAAAGTTAACATTCGCTGAAACAGTGGCGTATGCTCAAACACGTGAAACGGCGGCACTTATAAGCAGACCAGCATACAAAGTCAATAAAGTGGAGGTTGAAACAGCAGATGTGATGACCGAAATATTGAGAACTCTGAAGTCGTTAGAAGGAATGAATCGTTCTGGTGTCAAGAATCAAGCTGGAAAATGCTTTAAATGTGGAAAGCCTGGTCACTTCGCACGCGAATGCAAAACGGGTTCCAGCATACAGGAAGGACAGCGCAAACGGAAGGGTGAGGAGGATAAACCATCAACTTCTCAGTCGTTAAACTAAAACGAGCCAGTCTAAAGGGGCGTATGCTGGTTCCTGCAATTGAATGCCCCATAATATCCGTCTCGCAAATTGGCAGAAAAACGTGCAACATTACTACTGGTGGATATGTGGATGGACGAGAGCGAATATTAGCAGTGGATACGGGCG
Source organism: Neoceratitis asiatica (assembly GCA_030068015.2). Taxonomy (NCBI): domain Eukaryota; kingdom Metazoa; phylum Arthropoda; class Insecta; order Diptera; family Tephritidae; genus Neoceratitis; species Neoceratitis asiatica. Next base: position 37,538,640 of record CM061526.1, on the reverse strand, counting down.
CATCACACTCCATCATTCCAAATGACCTGATCGCTAAAGAAGTGAGACCATTACCTAGAGCAATATTGAAAACGGCGACTGGTGAGGATACCCAAGTAGTGGGAGAAGTAACATGTGAGATAATAGTCGGGAATGTGACGGTGTTACACAGTTTTATAGTCGCGCAGATTGTGGATGAGGTAATCATAGGAGTGGACTTCTTGATGAATGAGGGTATCAAGATCGACTTGAATAACAGAATTATGGAGTATAAGAACATGGAGGTACCACTAAACATTGGCTATGATTTCAAGTACAGCAGCAAACAATTGGTGTCAGAAGTGGGATTGTTAAATAAATTCCAAAGGATAATAACTGAAAAAAGGTGAAGATTCAGGATTTGACGATACCTCCTCTCAAGAAGGAGCTGGCAAAGCGAGGATTGTCTACAACAAGAAATAAGGCAAAGCTGCAATCGAGACTGCGAGAAGCAATGGAAGTCGAAGGTATCGACTTGAACGAATACGAATTCCGCCGCGATGATGAAGAGGTATCCTTGAAGGATATTGGCAAGGAGGAGACTGTTGATTCTGCGAAGAATTTAGAGCAGCCATCAAGTAAGATTAAAGAAAAGGCTCCTAGCTCATCTGCGGGTATTGACATGAACATGTTATTGACTGCAATTTCACAAAAATTCGATCAGCAATCAATGCCAGCATATCACAAAAGATGGATGCACAGGATGCCCGTAATTCTGAAATGAATGTCAAGACATCAGAAAAGATGGATGCAAAGTTTGATGGATTAGAAGGAACAATCGAGCAAATACAGCAAAATCTGGAGAAAAACAATGCAGAACTTAAGGAAAGACAGGATCTAATTGGGAGCAAAGTCAACGAATTGCACGGTCAGCAAGAAGATCCGGACTTGGAATTGGTAATGCACGGATTGGAGGTGAACAGACGGCCAAGTAAAGAACAAATGGCAGCGGAAAGTCCCATCGCGAAAGCATACTGGGCACAATGGAATAGTTTAGAATTGATATCTGGCTGTTTGCATAGAGTATGGGAAAGTGAAGATGGCCAGTGCTCTCGGAAGCTTATAGTAGTTCCGAGGTTAAGAATTCCGGATGTTCTTCCATAATGGTCCTAGTGGAGGGCACCTAGGCATTACAAAAACGCTGGAGAATATCAAGCAGCGGTTCTATTGGGTTGGCTGTCGTCAATCGGTCGTTGAGTGGATTGCTAATTGCACGGAGTGCATTGCAACTAAAGGGCCAAAGTCACGAAGTCATGGGCTGATGAAGCAGTATAACTCAGGTGCACCATTTGAGCGGGTTGCCATGGATGTAGCCGGTCCATTCCCTATGAGCAGACAAGGAAACAAATACGTTCTTGTGGTTATGGACTACTTTAGTAAATGGCCTAAGGTCTACCCAATTCCAAACCAGGAAGCGAAAACAGTTGCGGATGCATTCACTCACAATTGGGTTACCAGATACGGTGCGCCTATAGAATTTCCCTCAGACCAAGGAAGAAACTTTGAAGCGGTGGTGTTCCAAGAGATGTGCCAGATACTTGGTATTCGCAAAACACGAACGACAGCCCTGCATCCTCAATCAGAGGGCATGGTAGAGCAATTCAACCGGACCCTGGAAGAGCACTTGCGGAAAGTAGTGGACAAGAATCAAGATGATTTGGATGTACACATACCGCTTTTTCTGATGGGATATCGGTCCGCAGTGCATGAAACAACAGGTCAAACACCTGCCAGGATACTGTTTGGTAGTGAACTTCGGTTGCCCAGCGATTTAAAATTTGGAATAACTGGTGATGCGAGAAGAATTGGGAAGGAAGCGTCTACTGTTCTCGAGGAAGAGTTAAGAGAGATACATGCTCTTGTGAGGCAGCGAACTCAAATTATGAGCGACAAAATGAAGGCTAGGTATGACAAGGCGATGAACTCTGAAGGCTTCCAAAATGGAGATTTGGTGTTGCTTTACAATCCACAACGAAAGAGAGGTTTGTCCCCAAAACTTCAATGCAATTGGGGAGGTCCATACAAGATAATCAAAGGACTGAACGACGTAGTGTATCGAATCCAAACCGTAGGGAGGCCGAGAAACAAGATGAAAGTGGTCCACCTAGAGAGGCTTGCTGCGTTTGGAACAGCGAATGTGTCTGATCGGGACGATCAGACTTAGTTGGAGGGCAGTGTGGCGAAAATGCGAAGCGAATGACATATGAAAGAGAGGAGCCGACAACTGGCATGTTCTAGAGCGTAAAACGAGACGTTATCGTAACGATTATTACATGGTTTCGTTTTCAAGCAGCAGACAAGTATATAATAGCGGCGTACGACTGGATAAGTAATCAGTCGTAAAGTAAACGCGTTGGTTATTACACTACAGTGAAATAATAAAAAATAGAACATTGTGCAAGTTGTAATACAAGTGATTGTAAATAGTAAAGTGAATTGTAATTGAATTGTGAAATACTGAGTAATAAAAGGACATTAAATAAATTCTTTATAAATAAAGAAACTGCAAATAAAATTGGTGACTTTTATTTAACAATCCAGTGATCGAACCCGAAGGATTTGGGAAATCATCGAGGTTGATTCAGCAATATCATAACAGTTTTATTGCCTTCGATTTAATTTACTTAATTTGTAAACAAAGCGTATTAGCCAACAGAAATGTGCGCAGAATTGTCAGCACTATTCTGCGTTAAAAGAGTGGCAAAATCAAATATGACGAGATACGAAACTCTTTATTTCGTGAGAGCGCTGCAAAACCCAATTTTTTTAAATATTTCCGAACAGATATCGAGAGGAATTTAATTACACAAAAAGGAATAACAATCGTCTTTAATTGCAATTTTACTCTAATATTTTATTGAAAAACAATCGAATATTTAATTCTATTAAGCTTTAACATAAAAACTACAATAATTTCTTTAATATTTTCTGTTGAAACAAGTTTCCTTTGAATTTAAAACGATGGATTATTTTATTTACATAGTGGTACTAGTGCCTTCGGCACATCAGCAGTTAAATATTCCCCGATCTAACACCAAAGATGACTAGATACGAAACTATCTAAAATGTAGATAAATGCGTTCCTCGATTGTTTTCTCTGTGCTGGTAGCAAAGTCAAATGAAGGAATTTTGAACAGCTGATGGTAAAAAGGCCTTAGTACCACTTAGTCAATAATGAAATGTCCATTTTTCATCAGAACAGCATTTTCGGTTATCAATAAATTTTCATTAAGCACGGTAAATTTTGTATGTTAAAATTAAGAATATATGTTGCGTGTACTTATTGAAGTCAAATATTTTTCAAATACAGCTGTAAAAGTGCAAAAATATTTATTTTTACAATTCTTTATTATCAAAAAAGACCCAAAAAATTTCGAGAAATCCAAAAGCGAAAATTTTTCATCGCAATGGCACGGTTCGAAAATGTTATAAGAAATGTCGATTTTCAGAGCGCTTTCACGAGATGAGGAGTTTCATATCATCTTTGCTAGCTAGCTTATCTCGTTAGAGCGTCGAAAAATGTGAATTTTTTATAACATTTGCCAACGATGCCACTAGGGGTAAATTATAGTTGGGTGTAATTGTATCAAAAATTGGAGAACACTGTCCACGCTCTTAACCCGTCATTTAATTCACTTAGCATACTCTTAAAATCCAATATTAAGAAAGTTACTGGAGATTTGAACGCGCTAGCTAATTTATAAATTAATAGAAATACTTATTTATTATTAATGTTACGTATCCACATAGAATTACGTGAATAAAATACTATACGTTTCGCAAATAATGTTGATGATAATACATAATAAGTGTTTTTGTGTATTAATAAATACTTTTCGTAACTATTTAAATATTTACTAGTATTTTTTCAATAAAGTTGCCTCATATATTACGTATATACACATATGCCAAGATTATTTTAAGTAATTTAAACTAATGTGCGCATTGGTTTCATGTTCTTTCGCCGGCAAGGCTAATTTACAAACCTTTTGTTTTAAATTGGAATAATTTATATAAATTCAAAAAAAAACGCACTATTTTTTAAATAATTTGTTGGTGGATTGTATCGAGGCCCAAAGATAACAGATAAATGAGTAGGTTTCGTATCATATCTTTGGCACTGTTGCCAACATTAGACTGTAAGATGGGGAAAGTTCTCAGCTGTAATATTAGCGAATTTGAGGAAAGTTCATATCTAGTCATCTTTGCCATAATACCTTATTCGATCGTCACTTTAAAACACTATACTTCGGGTACGACCACTGGATTGTTAAATAAAAGTCACCAACTATGTTCGCAGTTTCTTTATTTTTATAAAGAATTTATTAAATGTCCTTTTAATACTCAGTAATTCACAATTCAATTACTATTCACTTCACCGTTTACAATTACTTGAATTACAATTTTCACAATGTACTGTTTTTATTACTTCACTGTAGTGTAATCACCAATGCGTTTATTTTACGACTGAATAAATTTGCAGTCGTGTGTCGCCATTATAAACTTGCCGGCTGTTCGAAACGAAAGCCTGGAATAATCGAAACGGTCTCGATAGCGAATGTTCTCGGTTTAAGCTCTAGAATATACCAGTTATCGGCTTCTCTCTTTCATCTGACATTCGCGTCGCATTTTCGCCACAATATGTGTTCAACTATATACCCTGCCAGTCAAGACTACCCACCATCCTCTTAAAATCCACAAATTTACAAACACATTCAAAACTTTTTGCTCTTTCTCACACACAATTACAATGTTATCATTGTTAATTGTCAAAATAATTTTCTTATTCCTTGGATGGCGTTTTGTTAATTAAAAAAAAAATTGGTTATTGGACAGATTTTTAAGGTAAGCATATTAATGTAAAATAAGATAATAAATGTATCTTTCATTTAATGTTTTGTTATTTTACAGAATAGTGTTTAATAAATTAAATCGGGATGATGTAGCTGTGAGGCTTTCCAAGTTTTGAAAGAACGGCAATGCACTGCACCTATGCTAGCATACCCGGTTCCAGGTGCAACATTTATTCTGGATACGGATACTAGAGGCTATGGCATAGGAGGTGTGCTTTTGCAAGTGATTGATGGGCAGGAGAAGATAGTTGCCTACTATAGCCGGTATTTTTGCGAAACCAGGGCGGAACTACTAGCGTTGGTGGATTGCATCAAACATTTCCACAAGTACCTGTATGGCCAACACTTCCGAGTTAGAACAGATCATGCTTTGCTGAAGTGGCTACTACAGTTCAAGAATCCTGAAGGACAGCTAGCTCGGTGGATTGAGAGACTCCAAAGTTATGACTTCACCATCGCAAGGGAAATATGTACGGAAATGCTGACGCCATGTCTCGTCGACCATGTAGCTTGGAAAGTGGAAGGCAAGGAAGACATAATAGACGTCCGGCTAATGACAATTACACCAGCATAGGAGTGGGAGGCAAGCCCCTTAAGGAAGAGTCAGCAGGAAGATTCGGACTTGGAACAATTGGCTGCAGAAAGTCCTATCGCGTAGGCATACTGGGCCCTATGGAGAAGTTTAGAATTGATATTTGGCTGTTTGCATATATGTAGTATGGGAAAGTGAAGATGGCCAGTGCTCTCGAAAGCTAATAGTAGTTCCGACGTTGAGAATTCCGGATGTTCTCAAGGGCCAAAATCACGAAGTCATGGGCAGATGAAGCAGTATAACTCAGGTGTACCATTTGAACGGGTTGTCATGGATGTAGCCGATCCATTCCCTATGAGCAAACAGGGAAACAAATACGTTGTTGTGGTTATGAACTACTTTAGTAAATGGCCTGGGGTCTACTCAATTCTAAACAAGGAAGCAAAACAAACTAGTGTCGTCTGTATTGTATATTTGGTGCTTCAAGTCGCTTCTTGCTTCCTGAAGAAATGTATGCCAGCCAGACCGAAGAAACAGCTCCGGGGAGAAAAGCAGAGAGGGCCAGTATTACTTTTCTTGCGTGTAAAAATGCAACTGAGTAGCATAAAGTTAAGCCGTTAGTTATTGGGCGTGCCAAAAAACCGCGCTCCCAGTAGACTACCGGAATTCTCAAGAGTGCATGGATGACTACAAATATTTTCAGACAGTGATTTCACCAATGCTTCGTCCCTCGGGTACATGAATATTGCACTTTAAACACCCAACCGTTTTACAGAGTAATTATTCCTTTTTAATTGTTATTAGTTTCCAAAATATTTGCTACAAAAGGGATTATCAACCAAGCTATCCTATTGCTTGATAACGCCAAAAGATGAACTTAAAACTGCTGATTGAGATCAATATTCGTGATTTGTATGCCTCCAAATGTAACCATCTGATGCTATTAACTGTAAGGATGACATCACATATTTTATAAAAACTTTAATTTTGAAAGATGCTATATAATTTTTAATGCTTGTTTGGAATCAGCTGCAGGCAAGTGTAGTAGCGAAATGTTGGAAGCGTTTATTAGGATTCTTCAATGCTGCAGAATTTGTAGGAAAAATATAAAGAAGTCCATGATATACAGGGTCTGCTGCAACTTGTAATTTTTATGTGTTTTATTTGTTTCAGGAAAACTACACTGAAAATGATATTGAATAATGGAATACAATCGATAGTGATGAACCAATTGAAATAATTATTGAAACTCTCGGTAAATATACCAGCCAGCATCTAATATCTTAACGACCCTCCTACGAAGATTTTCCTAAATCTGTACTTAAATTGTATAGGACGGGAGTTTTTCATCAAACCATCCAGATCGTGAATCGTACCGAAAAAATTTTTAAATAACATCTTGGCTTAGTTATACATCAGCATGTATTACAGTAAATAATTCTCGTTTTCATATTTATATTATATACCTCATATACAGAGTTGTTAAAAAAACATGTTTTTGGAAAGGTAATAATGTTTGACGACTAAGTGCTCTTCTATAAAATTTAGAATAGATTAAAACGTTACTCTGTTGAATTAAGGCTTGTTGAAATTCTAACTCGATTTCATCCAGTTCAGCGGATGCTGCGCATTATGCAAACGATCAATAGATTTTTATGAGTAGCTTCTTCTCATGTCAGAGGAGCTTTTATTTCAGCAGTCACAAAAGTGGTATTGCCGTAGTTTTCATCTATTACTATTGATACATATGTATGTATGTTTGTTATTTGTTATTATCATAGGCCTGGTCAAGCATACGAAATTTAAAGAGTATACTCAAAAATTAAAAGAAAGTTTATCACCAGGCATATTTTCATTTGCTATATTTCATTATCGATAGTAAATTTATATATAAAAGAGATATTTATCAATTTTATAACAATAGTTTATTTAAATTGGTGCTAAGACTACTTGATGTTATTAATTTCAGAAAACTCTACAGGTATTTCACACAGGTTTCGACCAGAGTTCCACGCATAGCATTCAATTTCACTTTCAGCATTTTTATTTTATATAAAATATCCTTGTCCTTCATCTCGCTTTTAAGCATGCTTAAGTTCGTATCTGCTTACTTATCAAAAACCTTTCTGTCAAACCCTGTTTTAAAATCAGCATTTACATTACCTCTATCATTCACTCCTTTCGTATTTCGTTCTAAGTTGACATAATCTAAAGATATCTTTACATATCTAATTTGATAAAAATTATCAAAAAATTTAGAGAATTTACTAGGAAAATATTTTAGTATTCGGAACTTAAACTGTGTAGCCAGAGGTTAGATTGTCATGACCAGACTATAATTAAAAATTATAGAAAATTAATAAAAAGCAAGAAATAAGTGCGGCATTCGGTTATGCCGAAGCCTTTGTTCTGCTTTCACGAGCATATCAAATTTAGTGTATTGCAAGTTTTTTGACGATTTGAACCAAAATCCCATATCCCAAATCTCGGTTATATGGGGCTGAATAATTATAGTCTTCCAATTTCGATTATGAGAATACCAAATTTCACGCGTCAAGAAGCTTTCCTCACAGATATTTGACCAAAAATTTGTATCTGACAGTAATGGGACAGTACAAAATTTCAGGATCTCAGATGCTCGATTGAAGCATTTATCACCCAAAACCATATAACATATATGAAGTATAGTCGGCCGATTTGAACGGCTCAGGCAAAATATCAATAAATTACAAACGTTAACAAGTACTAATTATAAATATTTTTAATTGTCATTAATTCTGTTCTTTAACGTTCTATCTCAAAGAAATTTTCGTAAAAGCTTTGTCAATGCTTTGGAAAAAAATCCCGTGTCTTTTTATAGGATTATTTATTTCTTCTCAGATGAGTCTATTTTTGCCTGATAATTTATAGACGGTTTATAAAAAAAAACGCTTAAGCTTGTGCTTGTGAGCTTAATTCAAACCATGGGCGCTTCTCGAAATAGAAAAATTTACGACAATGCAAGCAACTGATGATTGTTCATTGCTCAACTGCTCAAATATTTGTTTAAATATTTCGAGCTATTGAACAGTTCGACCTGCAGAAGAAAATCTTTAATTGTATTAAGTATACGAGGTCGTTGAAAGCTGCAAAATTATGGTCGTGAGATTTAAAAATTTGTTATGGGGCTTCTGCAAATGGCATTTATATGCAAAGTTTGCATAGGCCTTCCTGAACAAGCTTCTCCATATTTCCAACCGTTTTTTTTTAAATGTCAATGCACCTTTCTTTCCATGCAGTAGAGCTTTTTATAAAATACTATCTAGAAATAAATAATGACAAATCAGCTGAAATAGTGATCCCGACTCTTTATTTCCTAAGTTTTTTTTATATTATTAAATTATGAATTATGAACGATATGACATTTTATTTCTAAGGTAATCAATATGACGGAGTTAACGCGAGAAGATGCCTATATACGTCACTTTATTTATTGTATCATGCACATATACATATGTATTTTTAAGTACTATACATATATATATTTTTTAGTATAAAAGACGTTGCTTGCATTTTTTAAATTTAGTTAATATACATGTGCAAGATATAAAAAATGAAAATGACGAGTACACAACAATTCGAAACTCTTGTGGCTGAATTAAAAAAATTCCTTGCTTAGCGAACGGATTTCAAATGAGAGCGGTCTCAGCTAAAGTAAAAGTAGTTATACTTTTCCGGTCTCGTTCTGATATATTTTCTTTTTAATTTTATTATTTGCCAATAGTATGACATTACAAATTTAAAGTGAAACAAGGTGGAGTGCAATGCAACAGCTGGTGGACGGTAACCCTTTGTCCACTTGAGGAAGATGTGGCCAACTTGCTGCAGTTTAATAGACAACTAAATCTGTACTATGTATGTTAAGTCGAAAATAGTTTTCAAATCTGTAATGGAATAAAACTTTAGCTACTACAGAAAGATTCTTCGAAATTACAAATCCGCTAATTTAAATTGTTAATCTGGCAATCTAAATATATTAATGTTCTGCCTTATAATTTTTTTGCCCCCGTACGTTTATGCTTTCTTCATCGCTTTAGCTTGCTGTATCGTAAAATACAAATTTTGCATACGAATTGTGAACGAACAGTCGTGGTCGCAATATTTTTCGACAATATTAATTTTGCGCCAACGTGATGTCGACGTCGCTAATCATAATAGAGGCGAATATGTTATAATAGTTTACTTTCAGGTAAGTTGTGCAGGAACCGATCTATTGGAAAAACTGGTATCTATAGTTCAATAAGCTTAAAATTTGCGTACTTGAAGCAATTAAATTCATTTAAAATAATTAAATATTTCTTTTACTATGAACATGCGAGAATAATTGCATAATAATATATTTGTTTATAATAAAATACTCGAGGATTGGATGTACCAATGGATATAAAAAATAGTAGCAATTGTTTTTATAAGAATTTTTAAAAAATTAATCAAAGAAAACTAGCCTTTACAATACAATAATCGGATGCATTTCTTCTTCTTCGTCTTTCGCGTCATTGTTTCTTCTTCCTGCAGTTTGGCGATTGGAAATACCAAGCGAAACCAGGTCCTTCTGAACTTGATCTTTCCAACGGAGTCAATATCTTCCTCTTCCTCTCAGGCATGACCTATCAAGCGTAACAGCTGTCTTTTTATTCCCTGAACTATGTCAATGTTGCCACATTACTCGTACAGCTCATCGTGTGCTTGTGCCATAAATCTTCAGCAAAACCATTCTCTTGAAAACTCGTTGTGCCATCTCATTGGATGTCCGTTTGTTTTATGACATTTTGTAAAGGTGTAAGATCTAGTAAACCGTCTGGTAGAACACGGCTGCGGTAGAACATGCATTATTCGGGTTTATACTGGCCATTGGAGCATAGTTATAGCAATCTTTTTTGAGTTTAGCTTAACCATTTCAACCATGCTACTGCTTCGTAAGTCACAGTTGGTTTAACAATTATAGTACATATCTAGTGAAGGATATCAGTATTGAATACCCGTTAATAATCTGATTGCCTTACTAATCATAAAGACGAAGTACTTTTTTCATTTAACTCTGAAGTCAAAAATAACTCTTAAGAATTTTGTTTCAAAGTCTTGTTCAATCATGATTTTAGCTATTATTATTTCTTTTAATCTTCTTTGTATAGAGGATGATGAAAGCATTAATATTAAGCTCTATCTTGAAGGAACACATTTTAATTAAGACTAATGCTCTATGTATTTATTTTCATAACCGTTCTATCAAAAGTCGTTTCAATATCCATGAAACCATAAAGTGCAATATCTTTATTAGCTGCTGTACGTTCTGTTAGTTCCGAGAGATAGACCACTGTTTCTTTTCTGCCCTCTTGGTATAAACTATAGAAGTGCTCTTCTCTACACTTTTGGAATATACGCGAAGTCAGTCTGCGTGTAATGATGTAGGTTTTTTTCCAGTAGTACTGACCATATATCGTCTACACGTGTGGACTTATATATTTTTTTAAAAGATTCCAAGCCCATTTTACTGATGGATAATTAATTATTATTCTTTGCCAATAACAAGTCATACTTTGATGGGACTCTTTTTTTTTGTGTATTCCATTTTTTTTATTGCTGTTGAACCTGGAAAGGGGATTTTGATCAAAGTCGTTTCGCTTTTAATTATGTCCTGCGCTAGGTTTTTAGAAAAGTACTTTATATATCCTATTATGGTTGGCTGTGGCAGATCAATTATCGAGATAACTGAACTTTATAGCGGAGGCACGGGCAAACAGTTGCTGTCAGAGAAAGAACGGTATGTTTTGGGTCTTATGTAAACAACTAATAAAAGAAATTTGTATATGGTGCAAGTGCACCAGAATTAACTTACCGCAAATATATGTAAACCTGGTGCCTAAAAAGAAAGATATTTCTCAAATTTACTGGTCACTGTTTGATAGGCCACCATGTTTAATAACTACAATATTCGTTCAGACAATTGCTCACCTCCTATGTAGTCCTGAACTGGTTGATATTTCGTAACCTCGGTTTAGCAATCAGGTCCACTTCTGCGCCATACAACAGGACGAGAATAATGAGAGACTTGTTGGGTTTGGTTTTGGTTCGTCGAGAGAGAACTGTACTTCTTAATTGCCTACTCAGTTCAAAGTGGCACCTGTTGACAATAGCGATTCTGCGTTGGATTTCAAGCCTGACATTGTAGGTGTTGTTGATGCTGGTTCCAAGATAGATGAAATCATCTACAACTTCAAAGTTATGACTGTTAATAGTCACGTGGGAGCCAATGCGAATGCGTTGAATGTTTATTTGATGACAGAAGATATTTCGTCTTTTCGTCGCTCACACGAGACCCATTCGCTTTGCAGCGTCAGTTTACATAGTTTTACAGGGATACCAAATTCGGATATAGCGGCATAGAGGCAAAAAGAATTTTGTGCTATCGAAGGCAGCTTTAAAATCGATGAAAGGTGAATTTTCCAGGACTAAAACCACGCTGATAAGTTCCAATCAGTTCGTTGACAGTTGGTCTTAATCTGATGTACCTTGTTAGTTCTTCGCCGCCGTATTTGAATAGCTCAGCTGGTAAACCATTGGCTCCTGTCGCTTTTTTTATTTTTTTTAAATGGGCAATTGCTATTATTCGCACTTCGTCATAGTTGGGTATTGTAATGTTTATTACATCATCTTCAATTGGGAATTCCGGTTAACCATCTCCGGGTGATCATCCTCACCGTACCATCTCTTTTTTTTAGGTTTGTCGAAATGCAATTGTTTCTGCAGTAGGGGTTCGTAGGGGGAATGAGATGCCATTCACACATCCCCTATATCGAGATGTTGATAAGTGCTCTCAGAAAGTAGGAGTGTAAGTCAAGTAGAAAACTGCACGGCTGTCTGTTGTGATTGTAACTTTGCGACGTCGAATCTTCCTAGTTTTTGTTGACGGCCGTTCTTTGCTGCACAGAGGCGGGTGCGTATCTCCGCTGCTATTAGATGTGATCCGAATCGATATTTGGCCCTCGGAACGTACGCACGTCTAGAAAACTGGAGACACGTTTTCCGTCTATCACAACATGATCGATTTTCGATCTGAAGACATCGCCGTAGCTTGATGTATCTGCTTGTGCCGGAAACTGGTACTACAGAATACCATAATCCGGGCCCCGGCGAAGAGGATCAGCCTCAGCCCGTTTGGAGCTGGTTCGCCATGGAGGCTGAATTTTCCGATTGTTTTGCCAAATATACCTTCTTTACCCACCCTGGCGTTGAAATCTTTAAGCACGGTTTTGACATCGGCTACCCAGAGGATACTTGGTCTAAGACCGGAAATCGTGAGCTGCTTGAACTATATTCCTCACTTGCGTGAACTTATACATATGATCCATTCTCAACAACTATATCACCACTTGAAATTTTCCAATTTCATAAAAATGTCTGACCGGCAGTAAAATATTTTGAGAAAGTAGGTGACATGAGAATAACGAAACTTAATTCAAATTGTTACTTCAATTTTTTACCGCTATAAAATTAATTAGATAGCCTTTATTTACATTTTTTACACCTGACATATGTATACATAAAACGGTGTGTTAACTTTGATTCGTTCTATGTAAATATCAGAAGGAGAAAAGACCCGTCAAAATGTATACCGATCGGATCAGAATGACGAGCTCAATCGATTTCCGTCTGTTTGAACTATAACTAGTCCCTCAGTTTATGGGATATTTCAACCGAACTTGGTATACTGATCCATTTATACATAAATCTGTCAAAAAAACATCTAAGAGCTTGAAATTTCACATTGATACTGAAAATCGTCGATATCGGACTACTATTACATGGACTTTGGTATGGCCCAAGACAGTACTTTTTTCTTGTTTTATTTTATCTTAATTCTAATGATTAGTTATACCTAATCTAATTCCTATCAAAATTGCAATACTGTTTGGAATTTTGGCTATTTAGGCTTTAAAGGTATCCAATGAAAAATAATTTCATGCTAAGTCCTTCACGCTGTTGAATTGCTTGTCGTTTTCACAAACTACTCCCACAAGTAGACTCATAGATCTTGGATAGAATTTTGGTCAGGAAAACAAGCAGGTCAACTCAGAAGTTCAAATCCATTGTCACCAGACCTTTGCTGGCCGATTTCTATTTTTAATATGTGATTTCCCATATGTTGTTAAAGTCGCTGTTCATTCTCTTTGAATAAAAGCCAAAGGAGGATGGTTGGAATTACTTATAGAAAAAGTGCCACTACCGCAGTTTCGTTCCGTTCTCCGAAGAAAAAAATTAACTTTGATGCGCCAGATGTTTTTAATTTTTATTGGAAAGACTTACGAAAGGTACCCATTTATTTCTCTAAACGGAACTTCGATAGTGGAAGCTTATGGTGCCTTTGCCCTTTGTGCAGAGCGAATGAGCAAAGCAGATTACCAAATATTATACTTTTACCATTTTGGCGAATAAACTAAGATCGTATGTGGAAGTAAGTCCATAAATCACTTGTGCAGTGAAAATGTATTATAGTTGGCCTTCTTGGTTGGTCTGCTTAATCTTCTGACCAAATACCTATCGCGAATTACAGAGTGATGTATTTATGTGCATATAGGATGAAGTTAGTTCAATATTTTGTGGGTTAATAAATGCTTTAAGATTAGTTTTAATTATTCTATCCATAAAACAACTTAGCATATTGTATATAAAAATTCAAATGCTTGCATCGTAACGTTTTATAAGTAAACATCAACTCGTCGTTGCTTTTGGTCAAAAGTGAACTCTCATGGCACACACTTTGCACAGAGTTTTCTCATAACCAAATATTCGTGAATGATATGATGTACATGTTCAGTTGATATCTTAAGAGTGCCATTTCATTCAATTTCAATTTACGGTCATTCAAAATCATTCAAAAAATCAAAATCATTTTGTAGATTTTTTTTTTAATGTTTTCGTCGACATCAGCCTCTTTTGGACATCCACTGCGTTCACCGTCTTCGGTGCTCATTTCACCACGTCTAAACTTAATATACTAATAACATACAACTCAACATCAAGTAAATTTTTTGCTTTAACTTTATCTTTTTCCTTTAAAAAGCAATAACAAAAGTTGCTTCACTCCAAATTCTTTAATTCACAAACAAATGATCCGACGCGTCTTTTGAAGGTTAGGGCTAGCTAAAAATCATTAATCAATCAATTCTCGTAGCGCCATCTATGTGTCAAAGCGAATACTTCTCAATTGATTTGATATATATTTTTATCATATATACGTGTATATAAAACGATGGTGTGAGGGTATTATATTGTCGGAATTGAGTTATTTGTTTTATGTAGCAGAGTGATTGTGTTTTTTTTGGGTTTTTAATAATTGTCTGAATTGTGCATTGTTTTGTTTTAAAAGTCGGAATTATGGAGTTTTATTATTTTATAATTAGGAAAAGTGCCTCTGCTGAAACTTATACTTTTTGTCGCTTACGCCCATTTGTTGGTTAGGGTTCGATATGTACATTACCATACAGAGACAACGTATTGTATATAATCATTAAATGACACAGTAACACCAGTTAAACAAGCATTTTCAAATTATTATTTGTACTCCACGTACATACATACCTGGTACGAAACGATCCCAAAAGCCTGTTAGTGGCATAATGACCCATGGTGTACAGTACAACCAAATCAACAAGTTCATTATGATTGACTTAGTCATGGTCATTGAACGGTTCATTGGTTTTGTGATGACGTTGTAGCGGTCATATCCGATAGCGGCATTTAACATACCTGCTCCAATTCCCGAATATGAACCGATAGCTGCAAATATTTGGCACCAAGTATTACCAAGAGCAAAACCACGATGAAAACTATTATAGATGAAAATTGGTGCTTTCGCACACATGATAAAATCAAGGAAAGCCAAATTTAATACAAATATATTCGACGGTGTGCGGAGGGATTTGGCGCTGTGAAGTGCAGAAGTTAATCCAATCGTTTTAATAATACATCAGAAATAATATATTATAAATCTTTATATACCTCATGAAAACCCACAGCACTAGGCCATTGCCGATTGTGGACGCGAAAAACAGAAAAGTATATAGAATGGCCAACATGTAATGCATCGAGGCAGGTGGTTCCAATTGTGTTAACCAGTGCTCGGGTATGTATTGTATCTGATCGGGTGGAACATTCCAGCCTAGAAACTGCAGCTCATTGGAAACGCTGGCAAGTTTAATAGATATTTTATTCTAGTATTTCGAAACTTATGATATTGGACATATTTTACCGCGATTGAGGGCGCAATACAGGTTCCAAGCTGGCATTGCAGCAAGGTAATATCGTCATCACGTTGAGATTTTTCGAAGTGTTGGATTGGTGCTGTGAACCTTTAGAAGATACTTACACAATGCATGTGCACTGAACTTGTAATTAAGAAAGTCTTGAAATTTTTTTAAACTGAACTTGAACTGAACGGCACTTAACGGAATTGTGTATTAAATCAGCAGTTAAATAATGCTTGGAGTAGCACTGCGAACAACATGGTTACAACAATGGTGAAACGCAGAGAAATAATATGGGCTTTTATAGTTTTAGGGCTACGCTCTTCTTGCGGTTAGCTTATGTTAATTCTAATTAAATTTGCTATTACATTGCGCGATACCTTTCGTTTGCATGTCATTTAATCAGCAATGTGGCAGAAAAAATGTTGCAAGTTGACAAATTCCGAATTCCGAAAGGTAATCAATGCCATAAGCATGCAAAAGACATTTTAAGTAGAAGTAGAGTGATGGGTTTTGATTGGACCTCGTACAGATAGTATAATACAAATCTTTGACCTTTTAATTATTGAACACATTATTTGCATTTTCTTAATACATAGGTATAACATATATACATATATATATATATATATATATATAAGTTAACGATTTTATTGACTAAAAACCGAAAAAAAATTGTTTTATGGTCGCAACAACCTTTATTGGTTCTCGAACTAAGACTAAAAATACAATTTGATTTAAAAGGTAACCTACTTACACCGGCCAATTGTCGATTTTGTTGTTGCGAACTCCCTGAATTTGCTTTTTGGGCTGTGCGTGTTAGGCTTCCGCTCCCACCGAAAAATAAGCTTTTATGCTGACGATGCGTCTGGCTTTTGCTGTGGGAAATATTGTTCAATTAAAGCTGCACTTCCGCTGTACTTTACTTGTTATTGCTGAATATTAATAATTAGTTTATTTAGCAACCATTAACATGTGCCATGTTAACACTTCCCCTCTTAAAAGCGATCGTCCCGAGCGCCTATCAAATATAGGGTAGGTTATTAAAATTAATGTAAGTATTTTGATCATTGGAAAGATCTTTGATTTTATTAAGGTCTATGTTCGCTGGGGGTATCTGGTTAGGGTCCAGGTTTGAAGATATGATTATTTTGTTTTGGTGCTTTCTCCAAATTTTCGAAAAATTATTATGCCGATAATGGTAGTTACAACGGCTCCAAGTGAAAGGGAGCTATTGGATATTATTGCTGTCTTGAGAAGATTTATTCTTCATATGTTGTCAATATGAAATTCTTTTAAAGCTTCGAGAGAAAGCAATTCAATTCGATTTCTTTCGATTGGTGTTGGTTGTATGACTGCTGGGATTGCTGGTAGTGGAACCAAATCGTAATTAATATAAAATTGATGATTAATTTTTAACGTTGAGTAATGAAAATTAATAAGGCGTGTCCCTGATAAATTTTTTTGCATTCCGTCAGCATCAATTACTCCTTAAAAGCCGTTAAGCAATATGGTGCCGGGTTTTATTTCTTCAATTTCTTGGATGTGTTGGCCGTTGGTTAAGGTGCAAGATGAATTTAAACTACTTATTACTCTGGGTATACAACTACTATTACTTATATTTACTAGCTGAGTTTGTTTACAAATCTCAATTTTCGTATAACTATTACAATGTTTTTTAATTCCATAGGTATCTTTTGTACCTTTTAATATTCTCTCAAATTTTACATTAATTATGGTTTTGTTTTGTTTCAGAACCGGTCTTATAATAATTTTTTGAAAAGTTTCCTTAATAGTTAGTGGTATTTTTACCAAGTAAAAGATTGTCATATTTTTACTAATTACATTTATGTTTGATATTTCTAATGCTTCTTCCGCATTTTTGAATATTATTTCATCATTTTCTAATTTTTCTAACGCAATTTCAATTTCATTTTTATTTAGCAATACCGTATTTAAAATGTCTTTCTTTGCCCATTGTATGGCATATTTAATATTAATTAATTCCTCTTTTATTAATCTTATCCTATTTTGCAAATTAATAATTGTCTCATTTTCTATGTAAGTGTCTTTCCTTATATTATTAAAAATATTATTGGCTATCAAACTAATGTTATTAATTTTTTCGTTAAAGATTTCGTTAATTAGTACTTGTTTATTATTATTATTATTAATTTCATTAAGGTTTTTGGTTATTATATCCACGTCTTCGTGGTCGGGGCTTCCGGCTATAAATTTCCAAGCCGTTCCTAAACTATTTATGGATCTTTTTTGTCTTTCCCCGACAGGTTTTATTGTATCTAAAATTTGAAGGGATTGGGTTAGTTTGTGTTTTAGGATGGGGTAAAGGATTGTGTCCTTAGGTATGTCCGAAGAGGTGAATCTGTACATATCCGTCAGGAATTGTTCGTATTTGTCCGTCATTTATTGTAACTAGTTGTGCCGTGGAGTAGTCATAAATGTGTATTGATGCGGTTATTGGGTAAATAAGGAGAAGTCTGGGAAGAAAAAATTTAGTTTTGATTTTTTATGTTGCTTTTATGAATTATTTTCCCTGATTCTGTCAAAACGGTTGAATTTTTATCTTCTCTTACTATTTCTTTTCTAAATTTTGGAGATATTTTGGTACCTAGTCGTTTGTTTATCTTAACGTAAATTGTTTCTCCTGGGTTATACATTTTAATTGGATGACGGGTTTTATTATGATGGGAAAGATCTTTTGCTTGTTTGTTTCTTAGTTCCGAGATAGTTTCTTGCCTTGCCATTTCGAGTTGGCTTGTACTGTATAATTGTATTGGTAGACTGAGTTATCAAGGAGTTCGCAAATGAAGTGAAAGTTCGTTCTGCTTTTAGGCAGCGCATTATTTCCGTGAGTGTCGAGTGAAAGCGTTCCACTTGACCGTTAACGGAACTGGCATAAAATTTGATATATTTAATGTGTCTTCCAATAAAACTCGGATGGAGGCTGAATTTAAGGACGTTTCATTGTCTATTACTACGGTTTCTGGTACGCCAAATTGAAACAGTAGTTCGCGGAGAGGTTCCTTAACGTGTTCTATGGCTCTGGAACGAAGGATTTTTGTTTGGGCATACTTTGAAAATTTGTCTATGGCTGTAAGAACGGTATTTCGTTCGGTTATGTAAATATCAATGTGTAGGATTTGTCCCGGAAACTGTGGAATAGGGGTTTCTCCTAATTTCGGCTTGGTAGGGTGACGGTCATATTTATTTTCTTTACAAACTGAGCATTGTTGAATGATTCTTTTTATCGTTTTGGTCATGGCGGGAAAATAGTAATTTTCTAAAATGTGGAGTTTGTTTTCGCGAGAGTTTCTATGTGCTCTTTTATGGGTATTTATTACAATTTCTTCTTGTTGCTGCTCATCTGTCACATCCTGGACTTGGAGTTGAGAAAATCTGGTTTTATAGTTACTAAAGTGGATCGGATATATTTCTTGAATTTTACCCATAGTTCTTTCATTAGTTTTGAAGCAGTTTATTGTGGAGGGATTTAGATATATTTTAAGCAGATTTATTAATATTTCTGAGTTGTATTCTGGCTCTTCAATGATGTGTCTATGGTATGTGGGGAATACTATTTTGAATTGGTTGGTAGAGATTGGGCCTGAATTTAGAAATATTTGATTTTTGAAAACGTTAATTGGGGATTCTACATGCCAAATTAAGTTATCGGATGAGCTTTCGTCACTATGTTGGGTTACTGAAAAGGCGTTAGTTGTTTCGGGAGGCATTTTTGATAGAGCATCGGCTACAACATTAGTTGTACCTGGTTTGTAATGAAGTTCATGATTGTATTCTTCCAGTGTAGCTTTCCAACGTTTCGTTTTGGAATTATTATTTTTGTTGCTATGGGCCTGTGTAAGGGGCTGATGGTCTGTATAAATTTTTACTTTGGCTGAACCGTATAGGTAGTTTCTGAAATTATAGAGCCCAGATAATTGCTAAAAACTCATTTTCGTTCGTAGCATAGGCTTCTTTTGTTTTAGTTAGTGTTCGAGAAATGGAGGCGATGGGATGTTTGTCCTGTGAAAGGACTGCACCAATTGCGAAATTTGAGGCATCGGCCTTAAGTGGAATTCCTTATTGAAGTCAGGATAGGAAAGTATGACGTCGTAGGACATGAGTGCATTTTTAATTTTATTGAAGGCATCTTTTGCGTCTTCATCCAATTCGATATTGATTTTGCTGGACTTGTTTTTAGATATACGTCCTGCCTAAGAATGAGCGAAGTTGCTTAATATTTTTGGGGTAAGGTATTTCAGCTATTGCTTGCACCTTTGAGGGATTCTTTGTTATTTCTCTCTTGTGGAAATAATAAATCCTAGAAACTCTACTGAATCCCTGAAAAAATGGCATTTGTCCAATTGTATTTTCATATTTGCGTCTTCGAGGGTTTTGAAAATTTGATTTAAGTGAAGGGTGTGCTCTTCTTCAGAGTTACTGAAGACGACTATATCATCGATATAGACATAGCAAATTTTCCCAATGTGATGACGAAGAATGTCATCTAAGGCTCGCTGGAATATTGAAGGGGCATTCTTGAGTCCGAATGGCAGTCTTGTGAACTGGTATTTTCCATTGTTTATTGAGAAAGCTGTTTTCTCAATATCGGATTCCTTGAGAGGGATTTAGTGAAATCCGCTTTTTAAATCCAAAACGGAAAAATATTTGTTTTTCCCAAGTTGGGACAGTACCTCGTTAATTTGGGGTATTGGATAGCGGTCTGCTACAGTAATCCCGTTAAGCTTCCGATAGTCGATAACGATTCGGTATTGCATATTGCCTTGGGGATCGGCTTTTTTGGCTACTACCCAAACGGGTGAATTATAAGGTGATCTTGATGGTCGAATGATGTCATCGTCTAACATTTTGTTGATTTGGATTTCAACTTCACTTTTCAGTGACATAGGGTAAGGGTAATACCTTGTATAAACGGGAGTGTCCTTGTGCGTTCTAATTTCACCTATGACTTTAGTGGTATATGTAAGTTTGTCGTTTGGTTCCGAAAAGAGATTAGAAAAATTTTTGGCTAGATTATTAATTTCGTTTTGCTGATTTGGTGATAAGTTATCTTCTTTAAGTTCGATCTTGTTAATAGATCCTGAAGGTAACTGTTTGATTTTAATTTTGGTATTGCCTTTTAACTCCATGAAGTTATCCTTGACGCGGATGACTGCGTCGAGTTCTTTAAGGCTATCATTCCCGAGGATACCATGGAATGATTTCAAGGTTGGAAGAAGGTAGAATTTCAATTTTTTGTCTGAGTTAAATAGGTTGAGAGAGGTATGCTGTTTGATTTCAATGTCGCCTGCTATTGATTTTGCAAAAAAAAAATGCTTTCGTTATTGATTGGATTGGGCACGATAGAGGGTTGTATGTAGTTTTTCGTAGATCCTGTATCTATTAAAATTTTTACAATATCCACTCTTCAGCCTGCATTCAAAATAGGGCAGTGAAGAGTGACTCATTCTAAAAAATGTAAGTCAGTTTTATCAATATAGTTATCGTCTTGACCTGCGGCATTTCTGTCGTTATAACATTCGTCATCGTAATAGCTGGTGTTGTTGGTGCTCGTCGTTCGTCATGGTAGGGTAGTATGCTTGGGGTTGTTCGGAATCTATGTGGAAATTCCTTTGGACTTTATTATTACATTGCCTATTCATATAATTAATATTCCGATTTCGTAGTGATGGGTCAATGTCCATTGGTTCTGGACGTGGTTGTGGTTTATGCAAAGGACGCGGTGGTGGATTGTAATGCTGTTGTGCATATTGGTGTGCCTGCTGTTGGCATTGTCCCTGATAGTTCATTTGGGGTGTCTATATGGAGTGGCTGCGCACAACCTTGGTTGGGGCATGTATGCCAATTCGGAGTAGAACTTGTTGCTCGTCCTTCTGGGAGGAAGGGGTGGACGAAACTCTTGTGGTTTCCTGCTTAGATTGTTGGTAAAACTCTTGAATTGTGAGGCTGCCCTGCACAAGTGAAGTCATCTGGTACTCGAGAGTACCCAAGTCGCGCTTGTCCGCGTAGTGGAGTGTCAGGCATTTGGAGATTGCCTTCCAATCCAGAGGGGTATTGTAAGATTCTAGAGCAATGTCGGCATTGCCCACTATCTTATTTCTAATGACATTGAGAATGCCATTGTATTTTGGGGTACCTCTTTGAGGTTCGTAGATCTGGAGGATCCTGTCCACGCTTTTCCTCCAAGATGTGAATTCTCCTGGATTTCCGGAGAACTCCCGAAGACAGCGTACCACATCTGGTATTTTGTCTAGTTAGGACACATTACCGGGCAGGCTTGAGTCTATGGTAATGTCCGTGAAATTTGAAAAGTTGGAATTTGCGTTAAGGGCGGCTTGAACCATGTTTCGCCCTTCAGTCCTTAAGACATTGTTCACGATTCTTGTGATTACAGAAGTTAATTCATCCATTGAGAATGAATTTGAAGAAGGAAGGGGCTGACCAGAAGGTGCCGGGGGCCCTTGGGGTGCGTTAAGCATGGGTGGCCGAATGAGGTTGGCAGGATTAACAGGCATTATTGATGTTATTTTATGTTGTGTTATTCTTCTAACTCTAACTTATATTTGTTTTAAACTATTTCCTATATTTTATCACTATCTCTGTCACTATTAATCAACAATTAATTAATTAGTTTTAACTTATTTTATTTTTTAAATAGTTTTCTATATTTTCTTGCTAGCTATGACACTGTTAATTCTTTTTATTAACTTATTTTTGTTTTTAAAATGTTTTCTATATTTTATTACTATCTTTGTCACTATTAATTATTTTTATTAATGGTTTAACTTATTTTTATTTTTATATATAAGTATTTTGTCTTACGTAAATATCAGGATCATCCTCCCGGGTAGGCGGCTAACAACTCGTGTTTCCCGTTTGCTAATATGCGACTAGGGGGCTACCTTTCCTGCACTTTTGAGTCTTAGCCCTAGCCTCCGTTGTTCTTTTGATTGTAGTTTGCTGTAATATACGTCAGGAAGCCGCAAATACTGCTTTCACACGTTCACAAGTATCGAGATCATACACCGATTTTCCTGTGTTTGAAAGGTTCTTCACTGCAGGACTACTTCTGTTGGTGGATGTCGTTTTCGATGACTTCACAAGTTAACTTCACAAGCAAACACTACTTATTATTATTAGCGAACGCGGAAGCCCCACGTTGGGCGCCAGTTAACGATTTTATTGACAAAAAACCGAAAAAAAATTGTTTTATGGTCGCAACGACCTTTATTGGTTCTCGAACTAAGACTAAAAATTACAATTTGATTTACTTAAAAGGTAACCTGCTTGCACCGGCCAATTGTCGGTTTTGTTGTTGCGAATTCCCTGAATTCGCTTTTTGGGCTGTGCGTGTTGGGCTTCCGCTCCCACCGAAAAATAAGCTTTTATGCTGACGATGCGTCTGGCTTTTGCTGTGGGAAATATTGTGCAATTAAAGCTGCACTTCCGCTGTACTTTACTTGTTATTGCTGAATATTAATAATTAGTTTATTTAGCAACTGTTAACATGTGCCATGTTAACATATATATACTTACATATATATGTATATACATATATGTACATACATATATATACATATATATACATATATATATAAATTTATAAGTATGCATTTATGTTTTTCTAAGTATCTTTTTATTCAATTACACTCTTTGTCTAGGAAATGCATGCTACGGTGCACGGATAGCAAATTTTTCCTATCCGTGCAATGGCACAACAACAAAACACATGCAAAAAACATATGGTACGATAGGAAAAATATCCTATACCAAATCCTATGTATATTTATTTCCCACAGCTAGCAAGAAGGAAAATGCAACCCTGTGAAGGAAAAGTAACCCTGTGCCTGTGTGGTTGTTATTGTTTCACTTGAGTATGTCAAAATTTTGCAACGGGGGTGCTCTCGATCTCTAGCACAATTCCATAGGAAATATTTGCATAGTATGCATTTCCTAGACAAGGTGAATACCCCTATTGTAATTGTAATTTACACATACTAGAGAGCCCCGCGTGCTTTAATACATCTATAGAAAATCAAGAAAATCCAACTCAAATTTTGAATTTGCGGTTTTTTTTGGAAAAGGAAATGAAAAAATGGATTTCAAATTTTTTTTTAATTTTTTTTATGTTTTTTTTTTTTAATATTTTAATTTTTTTTTTCATTTTTGTTCACTCTTCTCTCTCTCTTTCAACACCTCGTACAACGTAATGAACGCGTATTTTGGAATTTTACATGTATTTATTGTTGCATGTATTTTGTATGGGTAGCGACCAATGTTCACTAAAATGGTCATATCTCTGGAACGGTGCTCAAGTTATAGGCGTTCATCAACATTTGCATTGATTTATATATATATACATTTATTTTAAGTAAATGAAGTTTTAGTCATAAATATATTAATTACACTTGGAGTTACTGAACAATATCGATATTTCTTAATACAGTGAAATCTTCCATAAGCGGCTCCTGACTCGGCCAGCCATTCCGACTGGTTAATGGAGATATCCGCCTAAAATAATATATTTAATAACGAAGTTCGTTATATTTTGTGAGTAACACTGTCCCAAGCTTCAATAAGACGTTATTTGAGTAATGCTGAGCTGGAAATCTGATTTTTTTTTAATTTTTCGCTCTAAAATCTCGCATGCATGTTCAATAACATTCAAATCTGGGCTTTGAGGTGGTGTGTGCAGTTGAATTGGAGCATGAAAAAGCAACTAATTCTTAGCAATATGGGGCGTGTGCTTTGCATCATTTATCCTGTTTAAAGATCCAGCCTGCGCTTAGCTCCAAACTGTCCACCGAAGGCTTCAGATTAGCTTCCAACAATGACTTGTATTTGAACCGATCCATATTAACCTCAATTAAAAAAATGTTTCCAACGAAGTTTACAATTTTTTTCCAGAAATAAGATTCTTTTTACGTGGCGTTCTACTGTGGAAGTCTAATAAACTTGCAGTAACTTTAGGATCACAATTCACTTCATTCAGAACAAAGCAGATGCTTCTTCGCGTTAGTTTCTTCCGGCGGCCAACACGCGGCTTATTTTCGGCGGATTATTATTATTTTTTGAAAGTTTTTGACAATGGTCTGTACTGTTGGTCGACTTAAGTTTAAAATTTTTGAAATTTCCATACCATACGATTTCTTCTATTTTCTGTACTGCCAAGTTTCTTACGCCAATGGATAATTCATTTCGCGGAGCTATGGTTGATACTAATGTGTTTAAACCACAACTAAATTCGATACTAGAAAATTAGAAAACATAATTTAAGAAAATAGTAAAAAAGGGTACCTAACCGCCATAACAACACAGCATATCGACATACCTGCTAGTAAACTCGTGGTGTAGACTTTTGTCAAGGAAATTTTTGCGTTTTTTCACCATAATTGTTTTATTTTATGTTAGAGAATGGATTTGTTTTGTGATTAGAAAAGGATTTAAAATAATACTGTATACCTACATGTTTCAGCAAACGAATACAGGGGGTGTATGTAGAATTTTGTCCGCCACTGTATGTACTATGTATGTATAACGGGCGATTCGATTATATTTACTATTATCAATTTGCTTTTAATTTTTCTATTTCAAAACGACCAATATGCAAGGTAAATGTACAACTTTTAAATAAGAAATTATTTGATATTGACTTTTCTATGAAGTATAGAAAAAATTATTAGTGTTTTTTTTTTAATTACAGTGATGTAACATATAGAGTGATTAAAGTCAACTTTAGCGCATTATTTTTCATAATTACTCACTGCATCACTTTACTAATAGTCGTTGTAATTAATTATATATCTAAATATAAATCTGTGAACCATTCGAAAGCGGCTTTAAACTGTGGTTGCCTCGTTTTGTATGAAAAGCATCAGTATTCATAATATAAATCGGAAGAAGGCCTCGTTAATATAACTCAAGGCTACATCTTATCGATAAATTAAATCAATAATAATGTGAAACGTTAAAGTTTAAAAGTGCTGATAATGCCATATCAGATATCAGAATTAACAATTTCATATCGTTTCGTTAGTTGAGCATCTCAGATATAACCACAACAAAAGATTATAATGCAGCAAAAGTTAAAAAGCAGCAAAGGTTAAGCGTTTACTGTAATTTTTAAATGATCAAATGACGATTAGATCTACATTACAGATTGAATATATCTATGTTCGAGAATGAGGAAAGATAGAGTCATCAAAATCCATACTGGTGTCATTAGGTTGAAAGTTAAAATAATTTAGCCCTGCCCGATTGTTTGTCTTTTTGTTATAATTGTTATAAGATTTTTGAGCGATAATTTGTTAGGAGATGCCAGCTTTTATTTTGTGAATAAATTTTTATTGTTCAGAAAATATTTTCTGGATTGTGATTACTCCAATTATGCATCTAAAACAATAATTTTCCTGCGTTGCTCTTTTATTTCATGATAAAATTATTTCCATCATAAAAAATTGTGGCAATCGGACTACTCTTCTATTAACTATAATTAATTTTAGTCATATCTAATCAAATTAAGCAGGGCAAGATATGAAGTGTCGTAATAATTATACATGATGGTATATACATATGTATGTATCTATGTAGATTTTGAGAGGACTTGCATATCAATACATTTTTTATAACAATTTATTAATCATATATAGTATATTCTTTACTCGCTCCGTGCACACAATTGCATTTTTTATGTATTTATTTATTATATTTCTCACTTAAAAATGCCAAAAAAAAACCTATATTCCTATGTTGTTTTAAAATGGAACGATTTTCCGTCATTCCTTGTCAATTTTCGTTTTTCGACAAACCGAAAATTGACAAGGAATGACGGAAAATCGTTCCATTTTAAAACAACTTACCACCTTGTCGGAAGATCAAAACAACAAAATGAATCTATATTCCTATTTTCATTTTCGAGATAACGGTATCTAAGTGCAGCAACAACTAAACATAGGCATCACAAAGTCTGCGTTCAGTTTGCTTGATTTGAGAACACCGTTACATTTCATGAAGATGTTTTTTCCTTTAGCATATTTTCTATTGCCTTTTATTCTAATTAATCATTTAAAGAGTTCGTGACGTGTTCAATATTAGTTTGAAAAAATGGAAACTAAAAGCAAAGAAATTATTGGTTTAGAAAGAAAAATAATTATTAAACTGTGGAAAAATAGCGAAAGTTTACGAAAAATTGGACAAACTATTGGAAGAACGTATTTCTCCGTTTTGCGCTTAGTAAATAATTTCGCTTAGTAAATAATTGGCGGCGGCGATAGCCGAGTGGTTAGCATTGCGTACTGCCATTCGGAAGGCCTGGGTTCGACCCCAGATTCGAGCAACATCAAAAATTATAGAAAATAAATTTTTCTAATTGCGGTCGCCCCTCGGCAGGGAATGTCAAGCCCTCCGAGTGTATTTCTGACATGAAATATAAGCTCCTCATAAAAATCCATCAGCCGTTCGGAGGCGGCTTAGAATAAACTGTAGGTCCCTTCATTTGTTGGTAAAAACATCAAGACGCAAAAACCACAAATTGGAGAGGAACTCGGCCGAAAACCGCTTCAGCGGTTACAAAGCGCCAAATATATATATATATATATAAATAATTTCAAGAAAAACAGTAATTTAACGTAGTTAAATAGTTAATATAGTTGAAAACGTAAATAAAATATTTAAAAAACAATTGTACAGAAACTGTTAGAAAAATTTTAGGTAAAGCAGGATATCATAATAAAGTCGTTCGAAAAAAACCTTATATATCACTTGTCAACAGAAGAAAGCGCATTGATTTGTTCATAATTGTATAAATAAGTCTCTGAAATTCTGGAAACAATTCATTTTTTCGGATGAGAATTTTTTTGTATATTCGGCATAAAAGGTCGTCAAATTGTGTGGCGCAAATCAGGAACTGCCCTTGAAAAACAAAAACTTGTTGGTACAGTGAAACATGGTGGTGGTGGGTCAGCTTGAATTTATCGAAATGAAAATGGATAAATGGGGATATTTAAACATTTTAAGAAAGAGCTTGAAACAAAGTGCAGACGTTCGACGTTGTGGTTTCAGCATCATATCGATCCGAAGCATACTGCTCAAATAGTCAGATTTTGGCTCTTGTACAATGCCCCTAGACAGCTTAAAACGCCTCCTCATTCTCCCGATCCCAATCTTTTACAGCACCTTTGGGATATAATAGGAAAAATAATCAATCAGCATATAATAACAAGTAAAGAGGTTTTGCGAAGAGTTATGCTGGCAGAATGGTCCCGAATTACAGCTGAGGAAACTGATAAGTTTGTAAATTCAATGCCAAACCGATTAAGTGAGCTACTAAAACAACGTGGTTATCCAACAAAATATTAAATTTAATTTTTCCTTATAATTTTTAATGCTTTTGTAAATAATTATAAACCTGAACGCAGACTTTGTGGTGCATATGTTTACTTGTTGGTATACTTAGATACCGTTATCTCGAAAATGAAAATAGGAATATAGGTTTTTGCTTTTGCATTTTAAACTTAAAATTATAATGAATAAATTCATGTAAAATTTTTTAGCGGAATTAACTATTTCAATTGTGTTTGTACTTTACTTAAAAAAATGTGTTGGGTGAACGCAGACTATATGGTCTATGTGTATAAACATAAACAAAAAAGAAAAGAAAAAAAAATAAATAAAAAAGCAGCGATGCGATGAGTGACCAACGTTCAACCCAATTCAATATTGTTGCGCAAAAATCTCCACCTAGCAACAGCAGTTCAAGGGTAAACTGTACAACTCTGTCGACATCATCACAAACTACAGCAGCGGCAGGCAAAATGAAGAACGCGAAATCTCTTTGCATGCCTTCCAGCATCAGCAGAAGCAAAAGTATCTATGCATCCAAGCAACAGGAACACCACGTAGGGTGAATCTTGCAGAACAAGGTGAAACCGCCAAAAGGAAAAAATGGGTCGGCAGTGCAAACTGGAATTGATCGCTACATCAACGGTTATTTCGTTTAAATCGAAAAACAAACCAAAGAAAAAAGTTAAATAATGTCAAAAGGCTTAATACCCTGGGCTCTACAATGGATACTGACAGTAATCTATTACAATATAATTGATATGCCTCAAAATTTGAGGAAGAATCTGCAAGAGTTTCAAAAGGTGCTCCCGAAGTTTTTTATGGAAATATCGACGAGAAAAAAAAAACAGGTACACAACGAAAGACACTTGCTTTGTAATTTTTCAGCAACCAAAAAAAAATACTTTCTTACCAGTAAAAGATGTCCTAGAAGAGCTAGGTTCCCATGAGAGGGCAGTAGTAAAAATAATTAATAGAGACACGGTACCGCAACCCATGTTTAAAATTTGAGGAATAATGCTCACCCCACATACAGTTTAAAATAGATTTTACATAGAAGAATTACGGTAGAAGAACCACTTAAGAGAAATGGTCCCGTACAATGTACGAATTGTTAGGAATTTGGACATACCAAATAAAGCAAAACGCAATCAACTCCAACAAATTATCACAGTACATAACACAATTTATATCAACCATACAAAGAATGGTTTAAGACCTAGTAAATGCTTTAAATCATGTTGACCAAAAAATAAGTGAACTCAGGATATGCGTGTGGAATGCTAATAATGATAATAAGCACAAATTAGCTCTCAAATTATTTCTATAGTCATAAAATCGATGTTATGTTCTTATTGGAAACACACCTCATTAATAAGTATAATTTTTATATCCCAGGGTTTAAGTTGTACAGCACTAATCACCCTGATGGAAAAGCCCATGGAGGCACATCTTTACTCACAAGAAATCGTTTAAACCATACCTGTCTTTACTCCAACGCTCAACTACGATCATTCTCAAAAACAGTGGGGTTGTGACCTTACTTTTGCTGCGATTTTCTGTCCTCCAGGTTTTGTAATAACAGAAAATAAATTTAGTGATCTTTTCATAACTGGGTGTTAGGTTTTTAGCTGGATTACAATGCAGAGCAGAGTCTGCGTGACGAATATATATATAATACAAAGGTTTCAATAAAAAATTTTAAGAACAAAATCGGGCGCATCGTGGCACAAGCGTAATGAATATATCCATAGAGATCTAAACATACGCAACATATCAAAGAAGAAATTGAAATCATAACACATACGTAAAAAAATTACGTAATCATCCGAACACCTTGGCCTCCGCAACAAGTCAAACCCGCCTGAAGGCAAGGGACAAGGCAGCCTTTTAAATGGCACCGATCCGCCAGTAACCCACTCCTGCTAATGGGCGTTATGATTTAGTTTAGTTGTACGATTTTATTACTTATTGTGAGGCTTCCTATGCAGAAGCACGTTCAATAATTAAAACCAATTGCTAATAACACAAAAATAATAATAAAGGAGGATATGTGTATGTAAGGAAAATATTCTTTATCTAATATCCGTTTATTAAAGGCGGAAAACAGAGTGGCCGTTTCGTACAAAGGAGCGTTATGTTATAAGGGCGTGTTATTTATGAAGAGTATCAGAAACATCTTAGGGCCGATCAATGTGTACAGATATTGAAGATGCCCACTTGTTGGAGCGTCCGTTTGTTAGTACTTTTACAGTACATTGGAATAACATGGATCTATTTTTAAAGTCTTAGAAGCCTCATAAGATTGTTTTGTTCTTGTTTTGAAAAGAGTGGAAAAGGATGTATGTTTTTTTAGCCCCAAAATCCACCTCGATTTAGAGGAATCAGGGTCCAGGGTCAATGAATATGAAATATAAACATCATTATAACACCTTCAGTGTCTTTTCCATATTTGGAATAGGATATTTCTCGTCCGCGACAATATTGTTAAACAAATAACAACTCTACAAGTCGCTCATAATTCTCGTCTTTCTGTGTGGTGCAGAAACGTGGACTATGACAACCTACGATGAGTCGACATGAGTTTCCGAGAGAAAGGTTTAGTGGAACCTTTGGTATAGTTCGGTAAATAAAGAGACTGCGGCTTCGCTGGCAGTCTTATTCTTACATGACATTTATCTGTTTGTTATCTTTCTTTATATATGTACATATATATTTGTCGCTTTGTAAGCGCTGAAGCTATTTTTGGACCGCAATTAGAAAAATTAATTTTCTATAATTTTAGATGTTCATCGAACTTGGGCTCGAATGGCAGTATGCAATGCTAACCACTCGGCTATCGTGACTGTGTTATCTTTCTTTACTATTTGTATATCTGGATACTTGTCACATGTGACATATGTTCTTCCTGAATTGAACTCCTTTTTTAAGAGAATATAAGTTTTGCAACCCCTTTGTAAAGTAAATATTTATACTTTTCCAATTCCTTTTTATTTAAAAATTCAACCGTAAATTTAATTGTTGCTTTATACAATGTACATTTAATGTCTGCAATTTAATGGTATTATACATTTGCGTATGCTGGTGATATCTATATCATCTCAAGAAGAAGAAGCTAATGATCATACCAAACTCACTGTTGATACAGGTTTTTTCATCAGTTTGTTTTATACCTTTTATTTATGCAGCCAAAATAAATAACTTGTCAAAAATAAAACATGCTACCTTTTTTTAGTTATATTAGAAATATGGAAATTTTCTGAAAAATAAGTTGCATTACGCGAGTAATCTCCGCTGATACATCGTCGACAACAACGAAGAGGACCTTACGCTGGCATTAGTGCATTACATCTGGGGGTGACTACTACGGAGGGAACAAAATAGATATTCGTGAATATATAAACACTTTTTCCAGAAATACAAAATTTGCGATACTCTTTATACAGATCTTCATATGCTCCAATTAAAGTGTCATGTCCTAGAGTAGAGCATACACTCCACTTCTGCATAGCAGCAGAGTACAAGGAAAAATTACATTCGCCTTACTTTTTAGTTATGAATTATTATATTTGTTAATAACAATTATTTTAAATTTTTAAAATAATGATCTTTAATGCATCAATTTTCATAAAGTCGCCGAATATACTTTGGTGGAAAACTACTAGAACATATTTAGGGGATTCATATCTTCTCATAATAAAATTAAAAATCTTATATATAAAAAAGAATTGATGTTCGTTTGTTTTGGTTAATTTTGATCTTGAAATATTAATAGAACTTCAGGTTAGCGACATCCGGGAGTGACCTATTCGAAAAAAATCATATTTGTGGCTCGATTTACTTGAAATTTGGTATATAGGTAGGATTCATACTTGAATTAATCTGGTAGTAACCACTTCTTCTGCAAGCTGTTTTGATTGTAATGGTCCTTCTACAACCATACCGGTGGCAATCTGCGCGTATATCTTTAACGTTATTGGACGCAGCGTAGATCAGAGTAGCGTTGTTCCGCTAGTTCGCGGTAGTTATGTTCTGATTTTTATAGTAGACTTTGAGTTCCGAAAAGCTATTAAAATAAGACTATATCTCCTTACGCAAGTAAAAAGTAACGCAGTAATACGGAAGGTCGCGGATTTGATTCCTGCAATACACTCTATATACCCTTTCGAGTGTATTTCGACTTAGAATGAATTGTAGATCCCGCCGTTTTATTGCAAAAACATTAAGATGCTCACCACAAACTGAAGCCTCCTCGGAAAATTCCATCAGTAGTTACAAAGTGTAATTTATATACATATGTATGTATATATTCGTATGTATATTTTTGGTTATGAATATGTACATATAACCTCCTCAGTCCCAAGGCCGAAAGTTAAAAAGTTAAATTCTTCAAGTTTCTTTTTAACGGCATATGGCAGGATACAAAATTATTAATTTTTTAATTGTTTATTGCGGCCTATAATTATTAGTGGTTATAAGTGAATGAGCTTTATTCGAAAGGTCTATTTGTAGTATTTTGAATTGAATATTTTTTTATACAACAAAAAAATGGTAGAAGTGACAGATATATCGGTGATCACCACATCTCATTATCAGATTTCTTCTGCCAGGGATCGAACCAACGGATTCTGACTTCACAGGAGAATGCTCTACCACTGAGCCAACATCGGTCATGTTTGTATTATTCAATTCATTACCAACCAAATGAAAAATAAATTGAAATATAGAATAACATAAACTTAGTAAAGATGAGTTTACTCCATTTTTGCTGTTGTTTAAAATTATTCAGTCGATGTGGAAACTACTAGTACCCATCCTCATGATGAAGCACATTTTAACATCTCCTCTAATGAATTGTTTGTCACCACTTCCTCCTTTTTTATTAAGTTTTGTCGTTTGATATAATAATTTTTATCGACACTCTTTAGGTATCCTAATAAGTTCTAATCCTAATAATAGTTGCAGTCGCAAATATTTGTGTTCGGAACAAGGGCTGGAGGATATATAAATAGCTCTTTGTAACCGTCGAAAGGATTTTCGGCTGAGCTCTTCCTCAAATTTTTGGTGTGCGTCTTGAAGTTTTTTTAATATATGGAGTGACCTACTGTTTATTCTAAGATGCCTACGAACGGCCGAGGTTTTGGTTCATGTCAGAAATACACTCGGAAGGCCGATGGCCGACCGCAAGTAGAAAAAATAATTCTCTGTAATTTTGTGTTTGTCCTACTAGGACTCGACGTGGTTATTGTGGTCACCATTTATGAAGGTTCATAGAAATAAATAAAAAAAATAAGTTTTGTGAAACAGTCCCAATAATTCTCAGACGATTAATCAGCTTACAATAGACTATGGGTTTGCTCGTTACTATATGAAAAAGTGTAGTAATAAGCCACTTGACGATGCTTAAGGTTTTTTGTCGTCAATGTTGCAGCTTTGGGAAATGAATCTACAACTTCTCAGCAAAACTTCTAGTCCTGGCCAAACTCGCCAAAGTTATTTTTCCTATTCGGTAACTGACATATTGTGCGGTAACTGAAAACACATCATATAAATCATAAACCATATGTAAATAACCAAACAAGTTAAAAAAGCAAAAGTCTTAAACAAACAGTGATGCATTAGCGATCATCGCTTACACCAAAAGAGTGACGCAATTCAGGGTTGCAAGGTGCAGGAACAGAAGTAGAGCAAAAGCAAACGGGTCATCGTTAACAGCCAAGCCAATATAAGCCGAAACCCGAAAGAGTGTAAAGCACTCTTTTACTCAAGCTCCAGCAAAAACAAGCAAATGTAAAATCAAATCAAGTATTGACCACATTATGTGATGAAGAATCCAAAATTATTCCGAAGGGAGCGTCCGCATTCAACAATGCCAAGCGGGAGCGTAGCTCCAACGTGTTTGTATCTAACTTAGCTGTACCAACAAGGCCCAGAATTTGAATTTATCAATCAATGAAATTGATGATATGCTCATCATCAATAAATACAATTTTTATATCCATGGGTTTAAAATGGACAGCACCAATCACCCAAGTGGAAAAGCGCATGGCGTGCTTATAAGGAATGCTTAAAGCATAGTTTTCTTCATGCATAAACGTACTCATTGGGGCTCCCTACCAATAAGCCCACACGAGAACGCAAATTTTATAATAGGTAATGAGTACCAAAAAAAGTTTATATTTTAACTCCCAAAGACAGCCAACTTACTGGTTTAAAGATGTAAGGAAAGTACCCGATCTGATTGACTTTGCAGTCACCAAAAAAAGGTATGAGTTTAGTATTTGCTGAAACCAATTTACCTTTTAATGACTCTCCAGTAATTACTAAATTGATTGAAGAGCCGGTTAAAAGTCAGTATCCTTTTCGTTTTCGAAGTTCAAATCTAACTGGCTTAAATATAAAAAATACATAAGCAGCCACAAATACATAAGCATCTACAAAGTAATTCCGTAATTAAGAGCGATACTGACATGGATAACGAGACATTGGTATTCTACGCTTAAAGATTTATGTGGAAATCTTTGTGTTATATATATTCGTCGTGCAACGTTCGTTGCATTATACAGAAAGACTTTGTTGTTTAAAAGCCACTTCTTGTTTAAAAGCCAAAGTCAACCGGTAGATTTGAGTTTAAACTGCAGATTTGACGAAAACGTGTCGTCTCTACGTTAAGTCCCTGTCTAAATGAACTCCGAGATATGTAATTTCGTTAATTACTGCAGGGACTCAATCTTTTTTTTGTCCCGGTGCACTTTAATAATTTTAAAATTTGGCTGCTCACTTTTAATTAAATAATTTATAAAAACATAAATACATTGTTATACCTACAATACGACATATTTAAAAAAATAGTAGACGACAATAATATTGAATGGAAGAAAAAAAATTGGTATTTAAATTTAAAAGTTTGGATCTTCTTTCAGTTTTTATGTTTGCCAAATCAGAAAATCCGAACTCGTACAAATAAGAAACAATTAAATGTAATAGCACACTTTATGATATTGTCGGACAGTCCAGACTTAAAATTAATCCAAAAATTTCGAAGATATATTCAATATATTCAACCACTGCTTTATGCACTCATTTGGAATAGATTGAAAATTTTCTACCTTCTTGTGCTTTATTCTTCCATAAAAGCTTTTTTCGATTTCGGTTCCCAAAATCATTAATATCTTCTTTAAAAAAATACTTTATCATGTTTTTTAATTCAAGCCCGCGAGATAAAACTTTCCCTCTGAACAACCGCCTAACCTCCATGTGCAGTAACAAGGATTCATGTTTAGACACCATTAATGATATTAATTTTAAATAATGAATTATTTTAACACAGTGTTCCAGCACTATTTTTAATAATAATTAAGTTGAGGAAAATGTATATTCGTTTATTCATAGATTTTCAGGGCGAAATTTGAATGTACAAAAAGTCTCAATGGGATTATCCTCAATGCGAGGTACGTTCAAAGGAATAGATGAATTTTGTTATCTTTGATTATATTGGTGTGGTGCATCACGCGCTCGTGGTCATACAGTTAATAAGGAACACTACAAGGAAGTTATGCAACATTTTTGTGAAGCAACACGGCACAAACGATCGGAACTGTGCAAAAACAAATCGTGGATTCTGCATCACGATAATGCACCAGCTTACACATCATTGCTTATTCGTGATTTTTTGGCCAAAAACAAAACTGTAATCATGCCTCAACCACCGCATTCACCAAATTTGGCTCCCTGCGACTTTTTTCTATTCCCAAAACTAAAGAAACCAATGAAAGAAAAGCATTTTGCCACAATTGATGAGATCAGGTCAGAATCTACGAAAGAGCTGATGGCCATACCGAAAAGCGCATTTCAGAAGTGCTTCGAGGATTGGAAAAAGCGTTGGCAGAAGTGTATTATATCCGAGGGGGATTACTTTGAAGGGGACAAAATAGATATTGAAGAATAAATAAGTACTTTTAAAAAAAAATCTAAATTCACCTTTTCCTTTGAATACACTTCATATATATGGTAAGTAAGCTTGCGACGTTGGGGTTTGCTCGGAATCATAGCACTGTTTGTGAAATTTGCAATCTCATACCACGTCGTCACAATACTTATGATGAACATTTGTACTGGATTCGAACTAATTACTACGCCTAGAATACTATTATTATTACCGTCATGCTCTCTTTCTTAAAATTTATCCATTTTGGTTTCCAAGTTGTGAATCCGTAAATCGTATGTTCGTTATAGAAAAAAAAATGTCTGCTGCGCTGGTTAGCATAAATTTGCGTCTGAGATTCACAGTAGGGAATTGAATGGCCTCTGATGCAAAAGTGATGTGCTTACACTTATATTCAATAACTTTTATGCGCCAATTAGTTTAAGGTTCTAAAACTTATTATAGCAGAATCTTCCGCAAAAGTTGATGTGATTGCTTTGTCACTTTGGAATGTCTGCAGTATACACAATATTGATCCACGAACACTACCTTACGGAACATCTGACGTAATTAGATACACCTGTGTTAAGTATTACGTATTAAAGTGAATAGCCTGTTGAATAAGTCATATTCATATTGTGAAACGCTTTGGGTAATTATTGCTTAATTTTATGAATAAGATGCTTGAGTCACAACAAGAGAATACACCCTGAATTCGAAAGACGTTGTTATTTCATTAGTCTACGAGTTGTTGTCCAGGAATTTTTTTTTTTTGGTCTAGGACGACATTAATGTTTTTTTGCTCAGATGTAGAAGTTCCGCCAAAAACAGTGTGTCTTGGAACGTTATGATTTGGTGCATTATCTGAATTAGTAGTTGGTTGGAATACCGTACTGAGGTGGTCTGAAAAACAAGTAGCTTTTTCTTTTTTAGTTCTGGCCCATGATGCGTTGCGTAGTTTCAACGGCGCTTCAGTATTTATTGGTGGCTTGAGATTTTTATTAACTTTTTAAAACGAAACGTTGGGAGACAACGACGTTATAAGATATTTCATATATTTTTCTTACTCGTATCTTAACGCCACTTTTAACTTTCTTTCCAATCGGTGAGCTTACCATTCTCAGTGGAAGTCACGAGCTGCTAGAACCATATGTAAAAGAATCGTTTCTAGCCAATCCCAGGTGAATGGCATGTAAAAACTTTCCTCACATGCGGGAACTTCTACAGATGGCCCCATCCCCCATTGATTGCAATACTTGTCCCTTATTCTGCTGATAACCCTCTGATTTTTTATCCTTACGAAGTTTTTTCCAATGTTATCTATATATCCCAATTGAGCTAGCCACCCAATTTCACCGGCAAATTCCTGCAAGGTTTTGATGGGCTTCTGGTAGCGGTTCTCTAAAGCGAAACGCGGGCACGATCTTCCAATTCCTCGATATTTTCCGGTCTCTCATTGATTTCTTCGCAGTCTTTGACAACACTCTCTTGAATCTGTATGAGTCGGGATGAAATTCGTGCTTTCTGGTCTTGCATTTGTGATGAAATGTGCCCACCATTTCAATTCATCTTGGCATCCTGTTCATCGATCTTTTGAGTAATGCCGGCTGCCTAAGCGGTTGGAGAAGAATGTTTCAATTTTTTCTTTGAGCACTAGGCTCGTCAGGAAAAGCGGTCTTTAACCCAATGCCACCAGAAGCATTTAACGACATCGACTATCGATAACCGCTCAAGAGAGGAAGGATGGTAAGACGCAATAACCACTTTAGCTGTATCAATTCACTGACCACTTGAGAATTGCATTCTCTCATATATAAATGAAAGTAAATACTTGCATACATACATATATGCCAGGATACAAAAAAAAAAACACAAATGGCAGGAGGCAATCAGCCAGGGCCTAAAGTTATGCAAAGATTTATGCTCCTCCCGTAAACATTGGCATTCCTTTGTGAAATTGTAGCCTATATCATGTATATTAAACACCTGCAACAATTCATCCGTTCGGCGTTCCAAGCCACTCGCATAAACTGATGCTTACTAGTCTATACAAAAATAATTCGGCATATGAGTTGAACAGCTTGTAAACAAAACCCGTAGCGAGTCTCTCTGCACTGCAACGATGAGAAATTGGCGTTTGTTTTTGCGGCATATTTTATACATAATTCGAAAGGCAATTGAGTTTATTGACAATTGATTCGAAAGGCATAATCTAAACTGCAAACATTCACATATGTTCGTGTACTTCCTAATTTTTTGCAAATTATCAAATGTATGACACAATTTCTCAACAAAGCGCAAAAAATTATAAAAAATTACATTTTAGACGATTCTAACATAACAGAAACAAACTCAAATTTTGTAAAGAAGCGAAATTTCTAACTTTGTGTAGTAAATTTAACACTTAAAAAAATAAGGAGTAGTTAAAAACAGAAGAGTTTTCTTAACTCAGGTACATTTCTATATATTTTTATTCCGTATAATGTATGTAAGTACATTTATGTTACAAGTAATTGAGCATTAAAGTACATACTTCCTGATTCTTCATAGGAAAAGTAAATATATGTACATATATTGATATATTTTCCAACAAGTTCTGCAAGCCACTATATTTTCCAATTCAATGCCCGTGCGCCCTTTTTTGCTACAAATTTGGTACTCCTTACTAAGAATTTTGCTTTTTATTTACAACATTTTATGGTGTTGTAACTGTTAATTCGCTCATCACTCGATAGGCAATTAAAATCGGAGTTGTGCAAACTGCTCATGAGAGAAGTTGTTTCATTGTCACTCAACGCTTGCGCACGTTTGCCGTTGAGTGAGTGTTATTCGTTTGCCAAACCGAATCAAAACAAACATCACCTATAACACCGAATCACAGTGTGTGCTTAGTGAAGTGAATCAGTTTGTGCAGCAGTTTAACGTATATCATGTAATAACTGCTGCCGCTCCTTTTATGTGTCTTTCGTGTTGGGTGTTTTCGTTTCAATATTTACTCAAAGTTTCGGATTTCCCTTAATTCAAGTATTTACAGTTATAATATTGAATTTTGATGTTTTTGTCATTAGTCGTTACAATGTGAGTGGTTTGCAGTGTGTACTGTCATTCACAAGGCCAGGGTTCGAGTCCAAACACATTTGTTTATTATTTATACAATTTAATTTAATGCAATTAATTAAATAATAATTATAAAAAAAAAATTGTAATAAATTTCCTATTTCTTCTTAAGTTTCCTCCACTTTTTCGTTTCTTTGCCGAACATCCAACATATTGTCAATGTACAGAATGTATAACAATAATCGATGACATTGATTGCCAAGAAACGACAAGATAAACATCTTTTATTATTGTTTATAATACAAAAACAAACATTTATAAACAGAAATCATGAATTCGAAATAAATATAAATTCCTATTAAGGAAATGGCACATACTAATTAGGAAATGTAAATTTAGTGCATCAAGCACATTGCGTCTAAATACGATCTTTTAAGAGCCCACATTGCTATTATGGACCTTTGCCTTTATATCTAACGGTACGAAAATATTTTTTCATACACTCCACTTACAATTGCGCAATAAGTTTTATGCCCGTATACAGGAAATGTGTGGAAATGAAACTGAGTCAGTTTCGTTTCGCTGTTGAGCTCTGCTGGTACGCAACAGGCGTTCAGAATTTATTATTATCTCAAAGGAAATACGTAGAACAAATACGGAAACTAATACATATTATAAAGGGTTTTCCAAAAAGAGTGATATGATTTCTTTAAAAAAAAAACACACTAATTGTTAAGGAAATTCAAATGTTTTTTATTTAATGTGAAGCAAAATCGATACAATTAAGTTCTGAATATAGCGTAATTCAAATGGCCTCCACGACTTCTTTTGCAGGAACAAATTCGATGAACCCAGGTTTTGAGCCGTATGTCATGATTAGCACGTTCAATATTGACTTTTAAAGCTTGAAGAGAGTCTAGTTTATTGCTAACCCTACAAGAAGTAGTCTAATGGTGTTAAATCACAACTTCTTGGAAGTCATTCGGCAATAATTCGGTTGTTGTACGTGCTGTGTGACACGTAGTCCCGTTTTGTTGGAACCAGATGTTGTTAAGATCAACTTCTTCCAATTGTGGTCATAAAAAGTTGGTTATCATCGATCCATACTGCTCTCCATTGACAGTAACGGTGCTACCAGCTTCATTTCGAAAGAAGTACGGGCCAATGATTCCACCAGACCAAAAACCACACTAAACTGTCAATTAAGGTGAATGTAATGGTTGTTCATGAATAATTCGTGAATTGTCCTCGCACCATACTCTACAGTTTTGTTTATTTACCACACCACTCAGATGAAAGTGAGCCTCATCGGAGAAGATGATTTTCTTAAAAAAATCGTTATCGTTTCCAAGTTGTTCCAAGGTAAAATCAGCAAATTTATCAACGTTGTTCTTGCGTATGTCTTGCCATGATGAAATTGTAAGCTTTACTGAATACAATGACAAAAAAATTACAGATCATGACATATTAAAAATGGCCAAAACGAAACTTAGAAATCATATCATTCCATTTTGTAAAACCTTTTATATTTTTTAACAATAAACTATTCATATTAATATAAATTTATATAAAAAATATTATGTTTTACTAACTTTTCAGCAGTGCAGATGGTATAAGGAACTAAAATGTTTGTTCGAATGTAATTCGCAGATGCTCCAAAATGTAATCCTTTGAAGGAACTCCATGGAGTACTCGGATGTTATGGAGAGGTGGATGATATGGTCCATCCCTAGGACATCACAATGTTTTTTGTATGGATACTCTATTATCCGTGTGGAGTATATATTTCACGCGAGTACTCACATGCACACTTGAAATATAATAGAGTAATCGAGGTGCGTCAAAATAAAATAGAAGATAATGTAAGTAAGAGACGTATGCGAATGCAAAGCCAACATTTGCTGAGACTGACTCGTATACTCCGACACAGGAAACAGCCGTGCTCTTGTGTAGACCAATGCACAAAGCTAATTGCCTGAATTTGGAAAGTCCAGATGTGGTGAAAGGTATCCAGAAAACGCCGATAAATTTTGTACCGGTTAAAGTGTCAAACATATTAGTACCAGGGTTTGTTACAACTGTAGAAGATCGCAACACTTTGGTTGGCTGGCAAATCAAGGAACACGATGTAAGTGGTCCTCCAAAAAAGGGTTGCTGTGTGTCCGATCGGGGACAGTTATGTGTAGAGAAACGGTGCGTTAATATCAGTAGGGATTCCATACAGTCAAAAATAGTAATTTAACAAAGGGGATATTATAAAGGTTGACATATAGTCAGTTATAAAAAATATCTTGAAGGATATAGACGAAAGAGTATGGCCCATGTAATACAATTGAATGCGGCAAAACCTTAATCACAGCGCAAACATAAGTCCTTTCTCTTCAAACGCTTGGGGTGGTTATGGTATAACAAACTACATACCAGAGATGCATATTGCTCTTAATATTTTAGACTGTAGCCTTTGAATTATGTCTAGAGTAGGTTCAGATGATGAGCCCCAAAGTTCAATTTATCTTGGGTAATCTTTTTATCTATGTGATTTTTTTAAGTGGGTATCTTATCCAAAGTAGCTCCCAATTAAAGACCGAATTCTTTCTGTGATATTATATTACCATTTCTAGACTCTGAAGGGCATGTGTCTTTTTTAAGGCAAATGTTACTTGTGTACAATTAGATAAATTGATTTTAATTTTCCACTATTCTTATAATGTTGTTGTAAACTATAAGCGATCGTAATGGGGCTCGAGTGTATATTAGGTATTGCTGTATCATCCGTAAAAATTGATTTGAAATGTGCTTTGATTTATTCAATATTTTAATACTTTATTTTTAAAATAAAAAAAAAAATTTTTTAATTTTTAATTTAAATACTTAGGTTTCTTTTTCCCTTTTCCTATTTATATACTTTTTTTCCTTTGAATATTTGTCATAATTACAAGAGTGACATGAATTGCTCTTATGATAATTGCAACATTAAAGGCGAGTCTGAGCTTTGCGATTCAGGAAGCTGGTTCTTGTTCCACCCAAAAAATCTATTTTTGCGTCTGAATTTGCAAAGGATACAACTGTTGATGAGTTA
The DNA here is from genome assembly GCA_030068015.2 of Neoceratitis asiatica. NCBI lineage: Eukaryota > Metazoa > Arthropoda > Insecta > Diptera > Tephritidae > Neoceratitis > Neoceratitis asiatica. Next base: position 37,496,513 of record CM061526.1, on the reverse strand, counting down.
AGGCATTACATCTCGTCAAAATTAAATTCTAATGATTTCAACATTCGAAAATTTAATTTTAGTTATGAAAGAAACATATCGTCATTCAACATTGATGTTTCTGTTGATATATTTGAGATTCTTTTAAACAGCTCGTTCTGGCCCCTTGTACGTGAATTTGAACATAAGGTTATTAAGAAAATTGATAAGAATATTGCTCGAATCCACGACCAAACGAGGGACCAAAAAACTAATAAGTAATCTTTCGCTGCGTATTTATATCAAAATGTTAGAGGCCTGAATACCAAGTTGACTGATCGTTATTTAAGCAGTCTTCCTCACGTTTTTGATAATGAAATTTTATGCAGCGAGTATCAAATCTATAGAAGTGATCGCTTGAACAGAATCGGAGGGGGAGTTATCCTTGCGGTTCATTCGTCTTTACCCTCAGAAGAATTTTGTACTTCTCTCATAGATTCCCTTGAACACGGATGTAGTTCGTACTGGTAAGGACTTTATTTATATAATTTTATCTTACATACCACCCATATCAGACATATCAGTATATCTTCAACTTATAAGATCAATTGAAAGTATTATTCTGACTCCATTATGGTCTTGGGAGACTTCAATTTGCCTTGTATATCATGGAAACAAATCGATGATAACTCACTCCCGTTTGTACTCGACCATGTTTTACCGAGTTCTTAGAGAAAATGGCTGAGCTTTGCGTTAATCAAATTAATTTAGTACCAAATAAATTTCACAAAATCCTGGATTTAGTGTATGTTGACAACATTTAAAAATTTTCTGTGATTTGGTGCGATCCTTTTGTTCTACCAGAGGATACCTATCATAATGCTTTGGAGATAACTTTTGAAGTCATGGACAGCCTACGGGTTGATAGCATGGCATCTCTATTTGGTTCTAGTTCTTGCTTTAATTTTGCAAAATCTAACTTAAAAAAGTTAAATCAGGAACTATCCATATCGATTTGGCCTGTCTATAAAGGTAATATCGAGGAAAGTGTACTTCATTTTAATAATACAATTGTAAAATCGTTTAAAAATTTTGTACCAAAACGTGCTTGTGCTTTAACTAATTATGGTTTACAAAAGATGTAAGTTTGTTAAAAAACAGAAAATCTCGCGCTTTTAAACTGTATAAAACAACTAGCTTACCAACAGACTATATAAAATATTCAAAGCTACGTCGTAAGTACTTTGAACTTACCAAAATATGTTATAATAACTACCTAATTAAGGTTAAAAGGAACATTGTACGCAATCCTAAGATGTTTTATGATTTCGTTAACTCCAAACACAGAGTCTCTTTGTTTCCATCCGCCATGACATATAAATCTACTACATCAACTGACTTTCTTCATATCTTCAAGTGATATGTTTGCAAAATTTTTCAGGTCTAATTATTCTATCAATTCAACAAAATTTGTACCGGCCTTTGACATGGAAAAAATCATTTATAATACCCTTGCATAAGAAGGGTAGTAAATCTTCGACTGAAAATTATAGAGGGATAGCAAAGATATCTGCTATACCTAAACTTTTTGAAGCCATAATTACTGCCCAATTAACTTTTTCCATATTTACTTTAATTTCCAATTCCCAGCATGGGTTTTGCAAAGGTAAATCTACTATTACTAATCTGCTGGAATTTGTTACTCACGTTTCAAATGAATTTAGGGAAAACAAGGATACTGATGTTATATATACTGACTTCAGTAAAGCATTCGACAGAGTAAATCATACAATACTTATTAAAAACTAGATCTTCTTGGATTTCAACAAAGCCTCCTCCAATGGATATCTTCCTATCTCTGCAACAGGACTCAAAGAGTATTATTTAATGATACCTTTTCTGACATAATTGATGTGACATCTGGTGTTCCGCAATGTAGCCACCTGGTGCCGATTCTGTTCTTGTTATTTATTAACGATTTGTCTTCAGTTATAAAATATTAAAGGATTTTATTATATGCCGATGATGTAAAGCTTTTCCAATCTTATACCTCAATTAATGAAAGTTCTTTTTTACAAACCGATTTGAACAATTTAATAACAGTGATACGCCTCTTAACCTTAATAAATGTAAAACCAGGTTATTTACACGAAAATATTTTCAACCATTAATTTTGTTGATTTGAGTGTAACAATGGATACCAAACTCAACTTCAATCTTCATATTAATGCAACTGTGTTGAAAGCTAAAGGTGCTCTTGCCTTTGTAAAGCGGTGGTCTAAAGAATTCAGAGGCCCTTATATTACGAAAATATTTTTTACGTCATTAGTAAGACCAATATTGGAGTACGGTTCGGTTGGGTGGAACCCTAATTATAAAATCCATTCTGATAAAATTGAATCCGTTCAAAAACGTTTTTTGTTGTTTGCTTTGCGTCATTTGCACTGGGATTCCCTCCAAAATTTTCCTCCGTATACTAGTCGCTTAAAACTTATAAATTTATCCACACTTTCTAGCCGTAGAGAAATGTTAGGAATATTTTTTTAGTCAACCTTCTAAATGGACTGATTTGCAGTTCATTTCTCTTAGGTGAAGTAAATTTTAATGTCCCCATCCGATTATCACGACAATTTAGACCAATATTCTTAAAATCTTATAAAACAAATATTCAATATGACAGACTCACTTTTCGTAATAAAAAATACTATACTAACTTCTCTTAACAAGTAACTCACTAATTTTCTATTGTAGTATAAATAATCTTATATTTCAGCTGATGATTTTGTTTTCTGTAGCTGAACAGTTTTAAATCTGGACCCTTAACAAACTCTTGATTTCTTGACTAGGCAAATTCCGTACGTTATACGGATTGCGCCTCTCGTGTCGGTTGGGCGCGAGGAGGGTAACCATTGGGCTTAATTAATTAATTAATTAAAAAGGTTTAGGATTGTCAGAAGATCGCTTGTATAAGTTATTATAAGACGGGCCATAAAAAACTTCTTTGTGGAACACCAGCTAATATTTCATAGGACTCAGTAGTGTAACTTTTTTGCCTAACTCGAAATTTTCTGCCAATAAGGAAGCTTTTTAGTTATATTAGGAAAATTATGCAATCTAAATAGCATGTGTTTTATTTTCTCCTGTGCTCTTTCTTAATGTTAGTAGTTATAATTTCCCTAAGTAATAAATTTAAGTAATTAATAAATTTTCATCAGAATCTTCATCAAATTCTGAATAAGAATTTGTTCCAATATTAGGAACATTGCAAAAATATGTGGCAAATAAGATATCCTTTTCCTGGTCGCTTCGAGCTCACTCACCATTGTGAGCTCTTAGCGGAGGGTAGCAAATGACCGGACTATTAAAACTTAACTGTACACCACAAAGGATTTTTATCAGAAATGGCACAAGGATTGTATTGGCTTTTGAAATTTATCATCCTTTTTTGCGCCAGGACACTCTAAAGCTCTTTTAAGTGCCTATTGAGCTCATGTCTTAATTCTGGGGGGAATTTCTGCCATATTATCAAACATCTTCGCCCATTTTATTGTCTGAATTTTATGTAAATGGCCATATTGGTAAGTTCCAGAGCTATGTTCGACAACTCTTTGTTACGAGAGTCTGAAACGCCTGAGTGAAGTTGAAAATTCGGGGCCTTCAGACTGGTTGTGAAGGTGTTTTCAAGTACTGACCTAACTTTTAAGGTTTAATTGAATCTTAACCAAACACTGCAGCATGTCTCTAACACAAAGATGCTTGTACTCTTATGATATTTTCGTTTCTAAATGAATATTTCGCATTAATATAACGAAAGGATTTCTGAAATTAACAGTTTTTATTTTTTTACGTTAGAAAAAATCTATTTAATAAAATTTCTTTACTGTTATTCTGAATTTTTATTCATAAAATAAATTGTTTTTGATGTAAGAGACGCACTATGATGGTCGAGAGATTTCTTAATTGAATTTGCTGATATTCACCAATTATTACAATTAATCTTTACGTTGCAGGTTTAAAAAGTTATATATGAAATGAGAGTATTTTACGTACCTGGCACAAATTTGCCCCAAGACTCGGTAACACATCCAATTACAAATGGTAGAGCATAGACGTACACAGACATAACCATACATATGGCCTTGCCATGAGTCATTTTCCCTTCCATTGGTCTAGTAATGACGTTGTATCGATCATATGCAATCAAAGCATTTGTAGTAGATGCTCCAATGCCTGTAAATGCACCGAGAATCCCATATACTTGACAACCGAAATTGCCTAAAGCGAAGCCTCTGTGAAAGCTGTTATAAATGAACACGGGTGTCTTCATCATCATGAAGAAATCACATATAGCCAAATTGATGACAAAAATGTTAGAAGGCGTCCGCAAAGATTTGGCACTTGAAAATAAAAACATTCGTTAGTAAAAAGTTCAATAATTGGTTATGATGCATTCTCACGCAGAGAAAATGTAGACGACAACACCATTGCCAGCCATCGATACTGTTGTAAAAATAATGTACAACGTGCCAAGCATGTAATGATAATAGGCTGGTGGCTCAGGATACTTTAGCCAATGATCGGGTATATGACGTATTTCTTCGGGTGGGACATTCCAACCGATTAGACGTACATCTGTCGACATTCTATAAGTAAATACAAAATTATGAAAATAATAGAACAGAAAAATAAATTTTCTGAATCACGTACCTTGCTTCGGCATGAAGAGTTGTTACTGTCGAAAAATTCCCAAACGAATTTGGTGCACTATATGAATGTTCCCCAATCATATCCATGTTAATTAATATTGTTGTAATCTTAAAGTGTCCAAACCAAAACCACGATTTGAGCTGAATTCGCTCTATGCTCTGGTTCTCACAATACACTTTCACTGGTCGACGATGACAGAATTGCGCTGATTTGGTGCAACTGCTTTTATACTAATACCGTTGGTAATGATTTGTTCAAAACGGATTAGATTAGCTGCTTGTGCACATCAGATTATCCCAGATTGGTAATGGAAAGGTTGGCGTTAAGAATGTGCTGACATACTGTTTTGATTTTTTCTGCAATATTGCTGACTTGTTATGGCAGCCACTTAACTTAGAAAGGCACATGTGTGCATTATCTCTTATATAGGGTGTTTTTTTTATAGGGGTATAGAACTTTAAGTTGGCATTACTTTTCAAGATGGCGACCGATTTAACAGCTGTCAAGTGATTTATTCTCAGTTTGGTTTGGCAATTCATCATGAATAGACTCACGCCTGAACAACGCTTGCAAATAGTGCAATTTTATTTCGAAAATAATGGTTCGAATGGTTAATGGAAAACGTATCGCGCACTACGTCCAATGATACGGACCAATGATTCCACCAGCCCATAAAGCGCACCAAACAGTCAGTTTTTCTGGATGTAACGGTGTTTCAACATACACTTCAGGATTACCTTCACTCCAAATGCGGCAGTTTTGTTTGTTGACGTAGCCATTCAACCAGAAGTGCGCTTCATCGCTAAACATCGCTAAAATGGACGTAGTGCGCGATACGTTTTCCGCACAGAACCATTATTTTCGAAATAAAATTGCATCTATTCATGATGAATTGCCAAACCAAACTGAGAATAAATCACTTGACAGCTGTTAAATCGATCGCCATCTTGAAAAGTCATGCCAACTTAAAGTTCTATACCTCTATAAAAAACACCCTTTATATACAAGCTTATCTGAAAAGTTTTAATAGTTTAGTACTGCGTGTAAAGAGGATATAGGTTCTTTAAAAAAGCTAAGTTTCGTTCAGCGAGATTGCAAGGCTGGAAATGGTGGAATGAAAAAATTATTTATATTTTTTATTTATATTACAAGTAATTGAATTTTGGTAATTTATTAACCCTATAATGGCATGTTGCCAAAAGGATGACTAATTTTAAATGCTTTTTTTTTCAATAAACTTATAAAGCTACAAAGCTTATTTACAATATTTTCTAAACTTCATAAATCAGCATTTATGCTTTCATAAATTATGTTCTTAACTAAATGATTTTCAAATTACAAATCTATATTAGATTATTTATACTATGGGTTCCTGAAAATAATATTACTCCTGCATTTATTGTTTCATAAAAATGTTTTCCTTTGCAATTACATAAAATTGTAATTATTTTGCTACAAATTCTTATATTCTACTCGCTTAGATTTTTAGATTTCGATTTAATATCTATCGATTCCGAGATAAAAACATGTTAGGGTTTGCTATTGTGTTCTAACTATAGTTAAATTTCTACAAAATTGGGATGGTCAATAAAATTAAAATTCTATTTCTCTAAGTAAGAACGGTATTTAAATTTTGGTTGGAAAAGAAACCAACGTCTGCAATCTGTCTGCACCACAGTAACTTGGTAGTACGCCCCACATTGCCTGATTGCTCGTATATCTTGAGATTCCCTCTCCCCAATTTGCGCCTTCAGTAATGCTCACAATCTCTGCTTGGAAGACAAAACTATAGTAAATTAGTTTGACTCTGCTTCTGAACCTATTTCGAATTTGAACTCACCAGTATAGATGTAGATATCTTCAGTACTACCAATGGCTTAGCCTTACATCCATTCCTCCCTGATATGGAAGGATTAGGAGGCTTGCAGAAGTTTTCCTTATTTCAGTCACACTGTACATGTAACCCTATTTCTGCTACAACTTTCTGTAATTCTTCTGTATTTTTAGGCTGCTAGCTGTTAGTACTGATTTATTAGTCACATATGTATATGTTAATTGCCTGATGTCATGGATCACTTCCGGACCATTGTTAAGGTAGTCATCATCGCGAACGCTATATCTATCTATTAGACTATGCGTTGCACCCGTTCCAGAAATTTAATGCAGCAATTCTTCTTAAATGCCGTTCAACATACTGGCGATCCAGATCGGAGCAATAGTCCTTCTGCAGGTATTTAAAATTTATAGCGTTTTGTATATTTATTAAGAATTACTCCAATATACTTGATCGAATTGGGGGATACTAATGTTATATATTATAATAGTTATTCTAGTCTAGTCCTATATAAACGGGTTTTCATGTCCGGCTGCAAATTGATTTATATTAGTCGCCCACTGACATGAAGTTCTCGAAAATCTTTGTGTTGTATTTAATAAGCGACCAAAATGGTAAAACAAACATTGTACATCGTAGAGACGAATTTGATAATTTATATTACATCAAATAAAACTTAAGTCAAAACAGATAATGAAGAAAATATATGATGTATGTTTTTATACCTTTCATGTACTTGAAACGGTACATTAATTTGGTCCGAAGTATGTAAGTTCTGTATCGGAATGACGAGCTGAGTTGATTTAGCCATGTCTGTCTCGTTATTTTTCCAACTATCTGTTTAAACACAAGCGATATTTTTGAGATATTTCAACGAAACTTAGTATGCGAGTGTTCAGATATGTGATTTTAGTTCATAACTACTTTAATAAAGCAGTTAGGAACATAAAATTTGGTATTCTATACTCATATAATTAATTAAACATTAGTTTTGAAAGTAATCCAAATCGGAAGGTATATCATATTGCCCTTATATAACCGATTCGCTCAGATATGAGGTTTTCGCCCAAAAAGACATCAAAACAGACACTCAAAGCCATCGAAATCAGAGGACTATACCATTAGCCTCCATACAATGACTAAGATATGAGGTTTTGGGTCAAAATCCGCCAATAAAACATATAATGGTGTGAATTTTCGTATGCTACTTACTTAAATTCAAATAAATATTGAGACTTAAAATCGACAAAATCGAATTTCGTATTTTTCGCATAAATTTTATATGTTTTGAAATATAACTGTTGATTTTAAAGGGCCATCGTTTTACAGTCGTAGCTGTATGCTAAATGCTATCTCAAAGATCAAATTTGGGATTATAAAAATCCCTGGCATAGGTACATGTGCTCTAATGGACACTATTTTGACATCCCCACAAAACTCATACGACACTAGACTCATGACACTAGACGACATCGATGCAGACGAATAAATAAATACTTTGTTTAAAAAAGGAATTTCTCGTTATATTTTGAATATGTCTCGTATTAAAAAGCAAAAGCAAAAAAAAGGCAAAAGCAGCGCATTGGACCAATTATTTGGTTTGTTGTTGTTTCATAATTTTTTCCGATAGAGATTAATCGTGCTCTCTCTTTTGGTTTGTCAAAAGAATAGTTTCTGAAAAGGTTTCTCCCAATCGGAACGGTGTTTCTATGACATTACAGCATTAAAACTTTTAATGTGCGAATAAATATAAAACTGGATAAAAAATGTACGTTTCACATTAGTTGAAAATTTAAATTCGAAATACACAGAATCGAAGTCAAGAGTATGCTATACAACTGTTTAAACACATTATTTGACTGCAGGTTTAAAGTTTTTTCTTCGAAGATCTAATTTGTGCTTGAATCACCATTTAAAATGGTCCTCGCTGTTTTAAATGCAATTTCGGTTCTAAACAGTCCTAAAAGTACAAAGATAGTAATTATCATTTTAGTCTGTTTCAATGTTTTTTTTTGTGATTCCAAAGCAAATTTCTGAAGTTGTTTTATCGCAAAGTAAAAACTTTTCATCTATCAGATTATCTAATCTAGACCATAAGCAGATAAATTAATTAATTACATAAAATAAGCGCTTAAGCCGTATAATTTCACTGATCACTTCAGAATAGCATTCTTGCAAAAATGCACATGCAAGGATGTACGCTCTTCGCGCAAATATTCATTAAAATCTATTCTTAAATCGATTTTTTGCTCATATCTTATATGAAAGTAGAATTGTTTCGTTATAGCTTTTTCTTTGAATTCGACAACTGGCCACAATAATCTTCAAACACCAATAAAACTTAATATTCATGCTTTGAAAAAATTCGGGTTTACAATGCATTATAGACAATGGCGGAACCACGGGTGGGGTTTTCGGTTCCGGACCCCCTTTCGGGTGCAATGTTAATCTTAAATTCGAGCGATTATTCTCCAAAAAAATGTAATATATATGACATTGTTGGTGTTGTTAATGCTGGTTCCCAGATAGACGAAATTATCTACGACTTCGAAGTTGTGACTGTCAACAGTGACGTGAGAGCCAAGTCGCGAGTGCGATGACTGTTTATTTGATGACAGGAGATATTTCGTCTTGCCCTCGTTCACTACCAGACCCATTCGCTTCGCTTCTTTGTCTAATTTGGAAAACGCAGAACTTACAGTGCGGTTGTTATGACCAATTATATCAATATCATCGGCATACGCCAACGATTGCACACTCTTATAGATTTTAACTGTGCAGCTCGTATTATTTTCCTCAGTATCAAATTGAAGAAATTACACTATAAAAAGTCTCCTTATCTGAAACCTCGTTTGGTATCGAACGGCTCGGAGGGGGCCTTCCATTCAGACTGCGCTTCTGGTCTTATCCAGAGTCAGTTTACATAGCGGTATGAGTTTTGTGGGGATATCAAATTCAGGCATAGCGTCGTAGAGACAGTTCCTTATCGTGCTGTCGAAGGCAAGATTTGGCGCATGCTGGTCAATGGTGGATTTGCCAGGTCTAAAGCCACACTGATAAGGTCTGATCAGTTTGTTGACGGTGGACTTTTGTCTATCACATAATACGCTGTATAGATAGGACCTTATATGCGATATTAAGGAGGCGTAACGGACAGTAATTGGCTCAGACACACAGAGCACACTTAGGTTCCATTCGTCAGGCATGCTTTCGTCCGTCCATATTCTGCAAAGAAGCTGATGCTTGCTCCTTGTCAGCTTTTCGCCGCCGTATTTGAATAGTTCTGCCGGTAAGCCATCCCCTCCCGCCGCTTTTTTATTTTTTAAGCGGGCAATCGCTATTCGAACTTCTTCATAATCGGGTGATGGCACTTCTATACCATCGTCATCGATTGGGTTTTCGGGTTCGCCATCTCCGGGGTTTTCATTTTCACTGACATTGAGCAGGTTGGAGAAGTGTTCCCTCCATACACTAAGTATACTCTGGACATCTGTCACTAGTTTACCTCCGTGGTCCCTACATGAGTTTGCTTCGGTCTTGAAACCTTCTGTAAGTCGCCGCATCTTCTCATAGAATTTTCGAGCATTACCCTTGTCGGCCAGCTTCTCAAGCTCTTCATACTCACGCATTTCGGCCTATTTCTTTTTTCGTCTGCAAATGCGTCTCGCTTCCCTCTTCAGCTTTCGATATCTATCCCACCCCGCACGTGTTGTAGTCGATCGCAAAGTTGCGAGGTAGGCAGTCTGTTTTCTCTCTACTGCAGTTCGACATTCCTCATCGTCCCAGCTGTTTTTCTGGTATTGTTGAAAACCAATAGTTTCCGAAGCAGCGGTACTCAAGGAATTTGCTATTTCGCTCCACAGCTCCCTTATAACGAGTCGCTGATGAGTGCTCCCAGAGAGCAGGTGTGCAAGACGAGTAGAAAACTTGCTGGCTGTCTGCTGTGATTGCAGCTTTTCAACGTCAAACCTTCCTTGTGTTTGTTGATGGGCGTTCTTTGCCACACAGAGGCGGGTGCGTATTTTTGATGCTACAAGATAATGATCCGAGTCGATATTTGGCCCTCGGAACGTATGCTCGTCTAGAATACTGGATACCTGTCTTCCGTCTATCAAAACGTAATCGATTTGGTTGCGTGTTTTACGATCTGGCGACAGCCATGTAGCTTGATGAATTTTCGTAAGCTGGAATCTGGTACTACAGACAACCATATTTCGGGTTCCCAAAGTCAATCATCCTCAGCCCATTTGGGGATGTTTCGTCGGATTTTCCGATTGTTGCGCCAAAAATACCTTCTTTGCCCACCCTGGCGTAGAAATCGCCTAGCACAATTTTGACATCGTGGCGGAGGCAGCGCTCATGAAGAACTTCGCTTTGATGCGAATTGGGCTAGACGTTCATCCACCGGGGTGAATGCCACGACTCGGCGACGGAGCCTCTCTCCCACCACAAACCCAACACCAAATTTGCGCTCCTTTAAATGGCCGCTATAATAGATTTCACAAGGACCCACCTTGTTCCGTCCTTGTCCCGTCCATCGCATTTCTTGGACGGCGGTGATGTGAGCCCTTAGTCTTAAGAGGACATCAACCAGCTGGGCAGCGGCACCTTCCAAATTAAGGGACCAGGCATTCCAGGTGCATGCCCTCAAATCATGATCCTTTAAACGTTTGCGGGGGTGGTCATCAAAAGGGGGTCTCTCATCCGAGGCATTTGTTGATTTTTCATTGGAGTATAGTTTTCATGTGGTGCGTTTCAAACCCTACGCACAACCACAGGGGATCCGCCTTCTCACTTTAGCACGCCTCCAAATGGATGTTTGTTGGCTACCCAGAGGATACTTGGTCTAAAACCGGAAGTCGTGAGCTGCCTGAACCACATATAAAAGAATCGTTTCTGGCCACTCCCAGGTGAATGGCAGTCAGAAGCTTTCCTCACTTGCGTGAAATTCTACACATGGCCCCATCCTCCAAATTGGAAAACACAATGAAAAAAATAGTAAAAAAATGGTATCTAACGCCATAACAACACAGCATACTGACGTACCTGCTAGTAAACCCGTGGCGTATATAGACTTTTCTCAAGCAGATTTTTGCGTGAATAGATTTGTGTTGTGATTAGAAAAGGATTTAAAATAATAATGTATACCTAGATTTTTCAATAAAGTGATAGTACTTTCTACACAATGAATATAGGCGGTATATGAAGACTTTTGCACATCACTGTAGATTTGCACATTTGTTTATATGTAATTACATTTTACGAATAATTGAATTATATCTAACTTCTTTACACGTACCTATGCAAGTTCGTAATATATTGTTTAGATCGGTATAGTTGACTCAAACCCATTCCAGCCTTTTTTTGCGTTTTTGCATTTCTCTCTGCTGTGGTTATATATGTGCATGGCTGCAATAGTCGAGTGTTTAGAAGTGCATGCTGCCATTCGGAAGGCCAGGGTTGGAGTCCTGGTCCGACAAACTTTCAAAATTGTAGAAATTTAATTCTTCTAATTGTAGTCGACCCTCGGCAGGCAATGTCAAAAGCTCATCATATCGTCATAAAAATCCATCGGTCGTTTGGAGGCGGCTTAGAATAAACTGTGGGGCCTCCTATTGGTGGAAAAATATGCAGACGCACATCACAAATTGTAGCAGGAGCTCGGCCAAAATCGATTTAATGGTTACAAAGCTTCAGTTATATATGTACATAAGTGTATATACATATGTATGTATGCGTATAAGAATGTTAAATACTCCAATACCATTACCATTTATGTATACGTAAAACAATAAAAACCTGCAAACAAAGTACTGATGGAATCAGTTGCAGGTCTATTATGATGATGACTCGGTTTACTTGTGTAGAAGGCAGTTCGGCTGCAATCGTTGTTGGTCTTTTGAATGCGACAAACACTACGAGCGTTTCTGTGCTTACAATTCACGAATCCACCGAATATTTTTCTTAACTTTAATTCAGTCATTCGGAAGAAGTTCAAGTGAGCGAACGAAAATTGGTCGGGAGTTTGTAGAGCGCTTTAACTACATATGTACATATGTATGTACTACGTATATTACTACGTATATTATCTAACTACATATATACATATGTATGTACTACGTATATTACGTATTCAAGTAAACCAATAATCTAACATACACGTGCAAAAGCTTCATATTAATAAAGCCGGCGTCCAGTAGTGAAATGAACAGTGACGCCAATCCATTTAAAGTGCTGTTTTATTTTAGTACATTTTTTTCATGTTACAGTCTTCCGTAGTTAAGACGTTTCATTTGCTTGATGGTTAGTAATACCTATTCCCAAAATAATATTTTTACGCATGTATACATGTGTATATGTACATATGAATATGTAAACAATGGATCAATGTACTGATGTCATCCAGTATATGTACATATGTATGTATGCATGTGTATTTGTTTCCATGCTCATATGTAAGCACGTATTCATGTATACTCCCATAAGTGAAGTTTGTTTATTTAATTTGGATGTTGTTTTAACATATTTTAAGATTGGAATAAAATGTGAAATAAATGTGTATTCGATATACATATGTACATACATACATATGTATATACACACATGCCCAGCAGAAAATGATCGAACTTAGCCGGTAGAGGTGCATGCGTGCGTCACTTTAATATTACTAATCTCTTAAATTCTGAGTCTACTAATTACAAGCATACACATACTTTTTTCTTTCATACAGGAAAAATGATTAAAATTTAAGTCCTTTTTTTAATATTTTTGAGCCGTAAAGCTGTAATGACACCAAAAAGAGATAATGCTTTTAAACTTAAAAAATATCTACATATACATATATGAATGTAGGTAACGGGAACGATACGACAACGTTCCGATTTGAGTTGCTGCGTCGATTTCTCTAAACTGGCGCGGAATTATTTTCTAGCGCGTGCCCCAATATGTATATGTATATACATATATACATATGTATATGTACATAAATGCATACAAATACCAAATTATAAGTTTGTATACTACAGCTCGCCTGTCAAGCATGTTTTTCGTTGACCTTTCACTCGATTTCAAGCTCTATTACTTTCCAATATTTTCTCCTCCGATAAAATTTTGGCACAAGCCAAACGAGTTCAGAATTCTACTCGACAATATATTTATTCAATCGAAGGGTATTTGCTTCTTTCTCAATTTGACGATATTAAAGATAAAGTAATACCACATTTCTGGTGGCTTCAATAGGCGCTGCTGACCAGTAACAATAAAGCCAGTAAAATATACGATTGAGCACAATTTTGACATTAAGTTTGAAAGTGAAGTTCCAAATTCGTCTTGGGAAAATTTCATCCAGTGAGAATTAGCAACCAATAAAACATTTTTAAGATTATATACTAGTTGCGTTTTTTGCAATACAACAAAAAATACTTAAAATGAAAATAACATTAACATAACATATGTTGATATGAATAATGTACCAACAAAAGATATACATAGGTAGCAAATGGAATTTTAACAAACTGAATTTAATGTGAAACCTTGTAGTTACTGCATTAGAGAATTGAGGAAGCTTTAAAAAATTGAAAGTTGGCCACCATATTGATTCGCCTTTCTTCACTTATCTTCAACTAATTTCTAAGGGAAAAAAACAGCAGCTTATTTTTAAAAATTCTAGTTAAAGACTAGTATGAAATAGGATGAAATCGACCATTTGTTATTTGTATAGCAGTTCACCAGTAACGGGAATATAATAATTTTCCCCACCGCGCCATTCATATGTATGTGTTGTTGTTTTTATTACTGCACGACTGAATTTCATTACCTAGTAAGTCCTGTTGAAGTGCAAAGTTTGTCATTGCTCTATTTATCATAACGATAGCCGAGTGGTTAGGGGTTATCACCGGTTATCACTGTAGCGCATGAGGTTCACGTTTCGAGTCTCGCTGCAAGCAAACTTATTTTTATTTTTATTTATACTTATTGCTTGAAATATATAACAGATGCACTAGTTAGTGCAAAAATACAAACTAGTTGGAATGTAGTTTACAACTACTATATCTCTCTCTGCAGTGTACTCATATAAATATATATTTCCAGCATATTTGTCAAAACGCAACTTTGGCGTCAAGCGACACAACACACACCATATTTATAGGCTCATACAAAACAATATGCTTGCATTTTAAACAAAAAGATTCCAAGACATTCTATATTGTTCAGTAAACATTCAGCCCTATTCTGCATATCGGCTCGAATCGAAATTTTCTCCGTTCGGCGGATTTGGTATTCTGCGTTACGGTCCGTTTCGATCAATCTTCGAAACTTTCGATTCTATCCAATTCTGTGTATTCTACATTTCGGTAGTAGTTACGTTTTTGTACGTTGTAATTTAGTTGGCGGAGAACAGTTCGATTGTATATTTTCGTGTGCTTAAATAATATAATTTTAACAAAAATGTAATTAAAACATAATTTTGATAATTGGAAAAGTCACAGCGATGTATTTTTTTTAGTTTTATGAGCTTAATGATGTTTTTTGATACAACACAAAAGCAACATGAAAAATTAGAGAGTTTTGAAACAACGTGTCCGAAATACTATTGGTCCACCAGTAAAAGACTTCATGATTTCGAGAAAATTTTATAATGGCATTTTCACTGTTGGTGACACATTCCTATGTTATAATCTGCTGAACTTTATGTTGGTAATTGCCTTCCGCAAAAAATCGCAAATCTGGTACTACTTGTATAGGTGAAGATAACCATGACAAAGTACTTGATTGAGTTTCTTGCCTAAAAATATCCAGGACATACTTGAACGCATCTGTATTAGTTTGTATTGTATTGAAGTTTTGTATTGCATTGTATTGAAGTTTTTTGAATCTAAATAATTAAATTTATACATAAGAGATTATCAAGCTCGATTTCTTAAAATTCATAACTCATCTGAAATGGATGACCTTGTCTCTCAATCCTCGTGAAATATCGCCACGGATCTCGATTTATTTCAACGTTAAAAACACGATTTTTTGTACTTATTTAAATTATGCAGAAATAGTTTGCAATTATTTGCTTTGTTTTGTTTCAATTTCACACATTCACATGCAACCAGCTGATTTCGAAAATGTATTCTCGATCGTAACTCAAAATACCAAATTACGATTGTGGCGGAGCGGAGAGCGAGAACTTAATTCATTGTACAGGTCTACAAGTAACAAAACTCATAATTTTCACACACACATTCTCAGTTTTTTACCTATACATGTTTAACAGAATGCTGTGTGAAGAACAGAAATTGCAATAAGAATAGAATGGAATGAAAAAGCGAATTTGAGGAATAGGCACCAACCGCAGGCACGAGCTGCGGGTTGCCTATCAACTATTTTGCTAAATTTCCCTGAATTTTGAGCAAAACCGCTAGTTTTTAGTCGAGTGTGTTGCCGTGCTAAACATATCTTCGATAAAAGTTTTAAATTTGTTTACAGAGTTTACGTTAAGTTTTAGAAGATTAAAATAAACAAACGAATTTATTGATGGAAATGTAATGTATATATTCATTTTATTACTAAGGCTGGTATAAATTAAATATTTATGAACGTTTTAGATATTTATATATGACTTAGTAGTTTGTTTAGAATGTATGTACCTGAATTATATGATATAATTCAAAATGGTTTGGTTTTTATTGAGTTTTTATACTTATTTAACTTTTTTGAGAAATGTTTTCGTTTTGTTATTTTTGAATCGTGCTATTTAGTTTAAGTTGTAAATTTATCATTCATTTCAGTCATATTTATTACATCACTGAGCGAAAAAGTTGACTATTTCGATCAGGTGATCTCAGCTGTTTTTTGACCATATGATAGTTTATCTACTTGTAAGCCTGTACGGTGACTTAATTGTAATGGAAAAAGACTTCCAAGTTAATTTTCGTATTTCAAGTATCTTTGTTGATAATAATGTTGCAAAGCAGGCTTTGCATAAATCCTCATCTAGTGGAAAACTTTCAAGAACATAAACGGACGTTACGTGTGAACTGTCACAACAAAACTTATTTACCAAGCAAATGAAAACTCACTAACGTGTAAGTTCGACGGTCTAAGAATTTTAGATTTCTTCCGTAGAAACCGCTTTTATTTCTTTTCTCATCCAAAACAGTGTTGTCAGTTTAACAGTTTCAAACCAATAAAAATGTAATTTTTCTTAAATTAATTTAAATTTGATGCTTAATGTTATTGTATATCTTTAGATTTATTATGCACTTAAATATTTCTCTTGTTATGCAACATGAAACATAATATTGTTGAATACAATTAATAAAATAAAAGCGCTTCCTCGTCCATGTTGCATCGAAAACTTTTACAACTGGAGCGCTTTCATTAAATCACAAGACTTGACCTCGTGGTATTCGCCGTTGCCAATGTGCAAAGGACCTTACATTTTCCACATAACCTTTCTCTCGAAAACTTCTAGTGCCGTCTCATCCTATGTCGATATCGTACACGCTTCTGGACCATATAGCAGGACAAGAATAATGAGCGATCTGTAGAGTAAATTGCCTACTCAAACTCAGACCAAAGTAGCACCTGTTGGAGAGAGTGATTCTGCGATGGATTTCATGTCTGATAATGTTGCTGTTGTTGATGCTGGTTTCAAGATAGACGAAATTATCTCTCACT
This sequence comes from Neoceratitis asiatica, assembly GCA_030068015.2. Taxonomy (NCBI): domain Eukaryota; kingdom Metazoa; phylum Arthropoda; class Insecta; order Diptera; family Tephritidae; genus Neoceratitis; species Neoceratitis asiatica. The sequence continues at coordinate 37,479,343 of CM061526.1, read as the reverse complement.
TCTAAGTTATGGCTATTAACAGTGACGTGGGAACCAAGACGCAAATGCTTTGAATGTTATGCTAAGGGTGCGGTTGTTATAGCCAATGGCATCACCAGCAATGTACATTTTTGTAAAATATTGTACCTTGTCTATTTAATTCTGCGGCCCTTATTATTTCCTCCAGAATCAGCTTGAAGAAATTACACTTTGGCTTTGTTAATATACTTCAAAACAAAAAACAATAGACTGTATAAATGAACGAATTCAAATGTAACTGTCCAAAAAATAGATGCTATACAACATGGTAGCTTATTTTACTAAATTCTGTTCTGTGAAAACTCCGTAAATTTCTCTCTTAGGGAGAGTAAGATACATATTTTACTTGCTATTTCTGACTGACTTCTTTCACCGAACAAATTTCTACCTTGTATGAATTGTGGTTAGTTTTGGATTACTTTATTGTCGGCGTGGTTTATATATTTCACGCATGCACGGAGTACTTTGGAGTTTGGAAACTATTCTACAAAATTACTCCATAGCGGCTTTCTGTATTTTTGTGAATTTAGATTTTATAGTTGGTATTGTAAAGTAGGTTATGGGTGAGTCATAACCATAAGTCAGAGTTAATCTATAATGAATGCAAATTTACTCAATGTTGGTTTATTACTCAGTAACTAACAATTCACTTCGCTATTTACAATCACTTATATTACAAACTTCCCAATGTACAATTTTTATTTCAGAGCGTGTTATCACCAACGCGTTCACTTTATGAATCGCTTCGCAGTCGAGTTTCGCCCTTATATACTCAATTTGATTGATCACAACTGCTGCCTGAAACAATCGAATGGTTCTCGATAACGAATGTTCTCGATTCACGCTCTAGGACATGCCAGTTATCGCCATTTCTCTTTCATCTGACATTCGCTTTCGCATTTTCGCCACAATATTATTGATCTAACTAAAAATTTGTATGCGCATTTAAAATTTGGCGTAATAATATTACACCAGCTGAGTTATTTTTTACCAGCTCAGGATAGATATAGTCAAAGATTAGTAACTTCTCAGCGTCCTCCAGGGAAGTTTGAATATGAATATATGGAAGTACGACGAACTCTGATCTAATAAATACTTACGCACAATAACGTTAAATATATGTACATATAAGCACAGCTTTAAGCCGCTATGGCTGTAACAACTCCGTAAAACTCAAAACAATCTACAGCCGCAGCTCATTAACATCAATTGTTGATCCGTTCCGAAAATTGGACTTCCCTGATCCACTTTCTTTCGTATTCTTCTTGGTTGGTCCGAACCCAATCTGAACTTGTGTGACTCATCATAAGCGTAGTAACTAACATCACTCTGTTTTATATATTATATATAGATTTAGAAAAATCGAGCTATAAATAAGATTTCTGGATAATATCGTTCACAGGCCCACTTCCCGGAAGAAATGTTTTCCCTATGTTAATTTACGCAACAAATTTGAATTAAATCGAACCAAAAATAGAATTGTTTCGAATAGGTCAGACCCTGATTTTCTTTTTGGATCATCGATATCGGTAAAGGCGTTCTTGAGTTATAAGCGTAGTAACTAACATTATTTTTATATATATGCATATAGATATGCTTACATCATATGTATATATGTATGTACATATGTATTGATTCTACTACTCGACTCAGCCAATCTTCTTATGTACATATGTACATATATACTTATAAATTCATAGTGCAAAAAAAAATAATTATAAGCGAATTCAGACAAAACAATAAATCCATTTAGTGGGCACTTACGAAAAGGGTTCGTTTAACAATCGCAAATCGCGTTAAAATGTCGAAACCTACTACAAAAATAATGATAAAAACATGGCAACATTTCGTGCTTTAAAAGGAGATCATGGTACACATAATCGTCGAACTATTCAAGCAATAGGTAAGCTTTTAAAGAAATTTGAAGATACTGGATTTTTTATGATATTATAAGACCTGTGCATCATCGTTTTGCTCGTTTCACCTCAAATTTGGCTGCTGTAAGGGAAAGCATAGCAAAAGATCCGAATGTATCTCGACATTCTCAAGAACTGGCATTTTTTTCACGGCACGTTATTGCGTATTGCGTATTTTACACTTGGACTTACACCTACATCCATATAAAGTCCAGCTTGCAGAATAACTGAAGCTAGCTGACTATTCACAACGCCGTAGTTACGTGGATAAGAACAAGCAGTGGACCGCGAGATTTGTAACAGCATTTTCTTCAGCCATTGTATATACATTTATACCTCGGTGGATATTTTGGGCTCCGAAAGTGTGATTCTACCTTACTTCTTTGAAAACGATAACGGCGAGACTTACACTATCAATGCGGAGGGTCTTTATTTGCCTGCAAATTGAAGACCACGACTTGGACAACATAACACGAGCGAATATAGCTTTATTTCTAGAGAAATATCTCGGCCGATGTGTTTATGAGGTTGTTTTGAGTTTAACTCTTGAGCACTTGAAAATCAACATTCGTCAAGTTATGGCTGAGATATGTCAAAAAGTGGTAGAAAATTACCTCAAACGGATCGAAGTTTGTAAAAATTTACGAGGCGGTCATTTGAATGATTTAGTGTGTCACATATAATGCCGCACAGTGGATAACCATGTATATAACAATGTACTGTACTGCACTTGTACATACATATGTAAATATATTCTACGAGCTGTTGGGATTGTTCTTATTCGTTTTTCGTCTTCTTTTTATTTTCTCTGATGTTTATATTTTTTCTATTCACTTATAATTTGTTTATGCCAAGAACCAGCAACTCACATAACGAGTTAAACTGGCATTACATTTTGGGTCTACATCTTTTTATGAAGCAGGCCAAGAGTAAAAGCCAAATGTTACAAGTCGACCGGCTGATAATATTCGTTCACATAGTCAGAGAGTACATAGTGTTCGAAATGTATTTACGCTACAAAAATAAAAAATAGCTTTAGTGTACTAAGGAAGAAATCGTTAAGGTATTTATATACGAGTATTAAATGTACTTATATATAATACATATATGTATAATACAAATAATTGTACCTTGCAACCAGCATAGTTATACTTATATTAATATATTATATTAATATAAAGAACGCCCAGCTGGTTCATAATTTGCATAGGAAGTAAAGCAAAATGACTTATTCCCAAGAAACTTCGGTAAATAAATACACTGAACCGAAAAAATTAAGAAAAACAATCTAAGTGAAGAAGTTATTACGACATTATTATTTATATAATAATTACGTGAGAGAAATGTTAAAACTTCTTTAAAAAAATGTTGAATAGAAATGAAAATTACATCAAATGGAAATTGTTTTTAATAAATTTATATATATTTTTTTAATAAATAAGCATATAAAATATTACATATACATACATAATTTTTATTAATAAGCAGGTACAAAAATTCGTATTTCTTATAACAGGGGGTCTTTCGTAAGTTTAGTACAAATGAATAGGCGGCTTATGAAAAAATCACTTGAATAAAATTGTTTATACAATCAGCTTTGTACGTTTGATATTGCTCTAAGAAGCCAATAATTTCATGTTTATGAACTAGAAAGTTAGGCTCATTATTTACGCCTATATCTACTTCATATGTTTCATATAGTTCAATGATTTCTTCGGTGGTTTTTGTTAAAAATATATATATGTTTAAGTAGTATTTTGGCACTTGACTTCCTCACTAATATTTTATTTATGATTTAAAGAAGGTCAAAAATTCACATAAAATTAAGCTTTTTGTGCCATAGACCGTTGTTGTTTTGTAAATTTGCTTTTGAATAAAAATACCAAATTATAGTCCACTATTTTATACTCTTAGATAAAGACATGAAATAATTTAAAACAAATCTCTAGAGCAGCTATAAATGAGTGAAATTATTAAATGAGTGAAAGTTTATAAAATAAGTGAAATTTTTGTATAGTTCCGACATACTTTACATAAAACTCTGTTAAACTATAATAAAATACGGTTGACATTTTCTTTCCTGTGTATCGATTTTTTACCTACTCTGCATATGTAAATTCCAGATCACTTCTCTCTCTGTCCATAGCAACTCGAATAATAGTTTTACAAGTAACACGCTTTCCATCAATTTCTGCTACATACCGTGATGTAGGTTTCAGTACAGCATTTAACAGCATAATCAAAATGCAATCTTTGGAATCTACATATGTATGTATATTAAAAGTAATTTTTACTTACGCTTGAACGTGTAAAAGCAAATATACTTTCATATTATTTAGCCCTAAACAAATCCTTATAAAGTTGGTTTCGCATTACTGCCCAATTGTTAGTTAGATGATGAACTGGATACAGTTTGTGGAACTCGAAGTCGAGCAACATACATAAGTTAAATTAAAAATATGCGCTTTTAAGTGTAACTACATTATTGTGCTTTAAAAAAAATAAGTACGTACAAATTTCGGTCAAACGGCTTGTTTGGAGGATGAACACTCTTCCAGGATTCATTTTAGATTTTTTAAATCACGCATATGATTAACACTGAACTTTTATGTCTCGCTCCATAAATTGATTGCATCGCTTTCGTTACAATTCTTAAGCATTCTATAGTGATAGTGTTTTCTCTCAGATGCATTACCTTCCTCTGATGTGTTGCTATCAAGTTTTATTTAAGCTTAGGCCTTTTGTATGTTAGAGTTCATACTTAGAGTCTAAACAGATTCTTTTGGAAACTAAAAATGTAATGGTTAATAATCAAGCAAAATAAAGGGTGTTTTTTATTGAGTAGAACTTAAAGTTGCAATAAATTAACGATGGATTATTCGATTGACATGAATTTTATTTATCCGAAAGATAATCTTGTGGCATTACATTTTAAATATGATTTCTGGCATATGACCGCCACGGCTGGCGCGGATCAATCAGTCCAATCTGGACGTCCAATTTTCGATGACTTCCAACATTTGTGGCCGTATATCGGCAATAACACGGCGAATGTTGTCTTCCAAATGGTCAAGTGTTTGTGGCTTATCCGCATAGACCAATGACTTTACATAGCCCCACAGAAAGTAGTCTAGCGGTGTTAAATCGCAAGATCTTGGAGGCCAATTCACAGGTCCAAAGCGTGAAATTAGGCGGTCACCAAACGTGTCTTTCAATAAATCTATTGTGGCACGAGCTGTGTGACACGTTGCGCCGTCTTGTTGAAACCACATCTCCTGGACATCATGGTTATTCAATTCAAGAATGAAAAAGTTAGTAATCATGGCTCTATACCGATCACCATTGACTGTAACGTTCTGGCCACCATCGTTTTTGAAAAAGTACGGACCAATGATTCCACCAGCCCATAAAGCGCACCAAATAGTCAGTTTTTCTGGATGTAACGGTGTTTCAACATACACTTGAGGATTACCTTCACTACAAATGCGGCAGTTTTGTTTGTTGACGTCGCCATTTAACCAGAAGTGCGCTTCATCGCTAAACAAAATTCGCTTATGAAAATCGGGAACAACGGTAATCTCGTTTTGGACGACGAATCTACGCCTTACTTGATGAATTCATGATGAATTACCAAACCAAACTGAGAATAAATCACTTGACAGCTATTAAATCGGTTGCCATCTTGAAAAGTAATACCAACTTAAAGTTCTATACCTCTATAAAAAAACACGCTTTATATTAGTTACAATAAATAAATCTGTTACGCTCTTGTGCTTCCAAGGGCTTTTTCTTTTAGCTTTGCTCTGTACACATTTAATGTTTTTCAACCGGTCACATGTGATTACAGAAACTTTATATGGGTTAGTAAAAGATTTTCCGTTATGAATGATATAATAAGACAATCACCATAACAATTGTCGTAAGCGGCTTCTATATTCATCTCTTTTAATATATCTTTTAATCGCTGGTCTCCTCCTGATTGAGTTTGAACAATCTAGGCAAACAACATCACAGTAAAAACACGTCTATTATAAAACATTATTTTTTCCTGTTATAAATTTCCACACAATAATTCACACTGACCATATTACATTATAATTTCTCCAAGCAATTGTTCTTTTATTAAATATTCTTACTGTTTGCACTTTAAAATGGGTGAAAACGATTTGAATGTGATTTTCAATTCAGTTAGCATTTTTGAGTGAATATTCTTTGTACGCGCGGACATGAGTGTCTAACTGTTGAAAGGTGCATGCCATTTTTTGCATGAGAACAATACGAGTACATCAACTTAACGTGAAACCTGTTGTTTTTGACTATTTGCAATGTTATGAATTTTTTAGTGAAATTGAAAATGCAGAAATGTTAATTTTACATGAAACTTTTCTTTCGGTGCATATTTAATTCGTTTTTATCTGCCGTTCTGAAATGTAATTAATAGTTTATTTGATTTTTTTTAAATACACTATGAGGCACCATTTTACTTACTGTTCCATTTTGAAGTTTCGCTGTATTTTGACTGCAATTTTTGTTCTAGCCGTGGGAAAAATGTAACAAATGTAATCCGCCTTGTTTCACGTACGTGTGATTGTCTTTTTCACTCACGCACGTTATACTCATTGGCAGGCGATAAATGTATATTCCCCTTTTCCAATTTCGGGATATTTTGGAATTGTGGATATCCTATCTGTTTTCCCTCTGTAATTGAAAAGAAACAAATGCAACAGTTACCCATTTATATGCAAAATAGCAATTTTAAAGTACTTTATGTTTATTTTAGAAATTTACAGTCCTGTTGTTTTATCAAATAATTACAATGAAAATTGGCCATTACTATTCTTTTTATATAAAGGCGCGTAAAAACGTATGACCATAAGTTTTATACTCGTATACGGAAATTGTGTGAAAATGAAACTGAGTCAGTTTCATTTCGCTGAGGAGCTTTGCTGGAACACGAGAAGACTTGCGGAATTTATTATTATTTCAATGCAATTACGTAGAACAAACTAATAGATATCATATATTTATTAACAATAATCTACTAATATTAATATAAATTTATATAAAAAATATTACGTTTTACCAACTTTCACCAAAGCAAATTCCATTCGAAAATAAAAAGTATTTTCGAATGTAATTTTTCGCATATACTCCAAAATTTAATACCCTGTAGGTATTCCATGGAGTACTTGGATGTTATGCAGAGGTGGGTTACATATATGATCCAGCCCTAGAACATCACAATGTTAATTGGACCATATATTTTGTATGGATTGCGGCAGGTTTTGGATTACTCTATTGTCCGCGTGAAGTATATATCTCATTATTTTGCAGGGATATAATCGACAACAGAAAATTGCAAGAACGAGATAATATGAGTTTCGGCTGAACGCAGTCATGAAGGCTGCTGAGTGTTAGCGAGAAGTGATGTTCGACATCGAAATTATCTGTATGTAATTTTGATGACGAAGATATGTTCGACAAAAAGTTGTAGTGGTAGCAAATTGGTCGTGCGAGAATCAGTACTCTTGAGTAACACGTTGTCTGCGCCAAGTTCATTAATAAATAGGATATGGAGAATTTTTGGGCAACTGCGATTTTGTTATCAGAAGTAGAATCTGTACCAACACCAACTCTTCAAATAGCAGTGGAGTGTAATCCTCGAGATGCAAAATCGAAATTATATTTATTTGTACTAGTTCACATACACCCCAAACTTATAATTTTTAAGGAATTTGTTGTTAAATTTTTAATATTGACCGACCGAATATGTCGAATATAAACGAATAAGCTCACAAAACAAACAAATATTTCTTTTAATTATCACGAAAATCGTGTTTAACGACTTTATTTAATAAATTTTTTCGATTAAGTGTCTTTTCTGTCAATTTAACTCATAAGAATTACGTTTGCCTATTTGCTTACTTTGACCATGATGCAATAAGACAAGGTGTTGTACGTAGTGACAGCTCGTTTTATCGGCTCCCTTAGCTCAAGGTTGTATTTTAAGGGGGACGAAACAGGAGAAAAAAGGAAAGAAAAAAAGGGCGCTTTGCGAAAAAGTATTGAAATTTAATACTCTTTTTCGCTTTTTGTGCTTCACTACATCTTAATATATTTTGTTTTGAAAAAGAGTTTAACGTTAGTTTATTGCAAAAAGTGTACCATTAACTTTTATAATCGCAAACGGTCTTAATAAAACGAGATAAATAAGAATATTTTATGAACGTTTTATTAAAGTATTTAACTTTTTGATGCGAAAATACATTCGACATTTGAAAAACAGTTTGGTTACGTCCATTTCACAATCACAACCTTCGCTTTTCTTTAATAACGTTTCAATAAATTTATTTTGGGTCTCGATGACTTGTCCATTAAATTGATAAAACAGCTCCTCAAGTGCCTTTATTTTATTTAAAAATGCGTTGGAAGGTTTTATCAAATCTCCCCTTGATATTTCGTACACCCATGTTTGTATATGTATTCTCTTTGCTGATATAGTGCGAGAGTCCTAATTTTCTAATAATATAGCCTGCTACATACTCCAACCTATCCTCGTGTAAAGCTTCGATTTTATCAACTCGTGGTGGTGACTCATCAATGTTAGGAGTGGCATCGGCATTATCAGCGACCTCATTATAAAATAATAATTCATTGCTTAGGTCATAATTCAGCCATTGAGTTTCATCTTCTTCAACGTTCCCACGTATTGCCAATGATTCTGTGTTTCGTGCTATAAATATGTATGATTAAAATACCAAAAAATTAATAGGACGTGTAGTTTTTTACCTAATAAATATCTTCGCAGCCTATATTTGAACTGCATCGCTGTTGGATGATCGTGTAAGCCCCCTCTTGCACGCATAGCCCCAAAAAAATGTTCCACTATGTCTTGATTCAATCGATATGTCAAGATATATTCCATGTCATATACTTCCTTGACGTACTTATATAAATTCCGCAAGGAAGAATATGTTATGAGTAAACCTTTCTGAAAAGTCAACAAAGTATTGCTTCTATCTACACGCACCTCCTTCGCACATTCGTCCATTTTGGAGAGAATTTTTAACTTCTCCTCGAGTTGCATACCAAAAGGTCTTTTGGAGGAGAACACCTGGATTGTCGATAGCTTTGTGTTTAGGAGATCGAACCAATCGTTAACAATTTCAAACAAACTTGCTGTTTCCACGGCCTTGTAAACGCTTAGGCCAAGTGTGTAGCAGCGTCTTATGGCACTAGCCGTACTATGTGAAAAGAATTTGGCAGCTAATTTGACTTTTTGGCGCCCCGCGTGGTGCAATGTGACATGGACTTCTGACAGCTTGTAAGCAATAGATACGTCGAAAACAGAAGTGTGGGCTATAAGATCAGCAATGATACGAGAGGTTAGGTGATCACCCCGAAACTTAATCCCAGCGTAAGGGAGTTTAAGGAAAAAATTAGAGCGTGAGGGAGGCGAACATACAACACCTTGTCTTATTGCATCATGACTTTGACAGAGTTTACACACGAATACTCCTGTAGCTTTTTATCGGCAGTTTTGCTCTTGGTATTTCCACATGGGGAAACTTTGTTCATGGCAATTTTCTGCCATTTTATTTCATTTCATTTTCGCAATTTGCTACGTACTCCACCCCTGTACAAGTTTTTACATATTTTTCAATATAAATCGTTATCATTTGTTTACATATAGAAATTTAAATTTAAATTTTCATAAATTCTCTAACATTTATTTCAAACTTATCATAACAGCAACCATTCAGAGAATGTAAATATAAATGTGAAAAGGAATGACATATTTTCTCCCCTACAAACTATGAGTCGCTTCGACAAAAGTATTTGTGTCTAAGCTCAGTCTTTAGAAAATAGAATGAATTATAAATGACTGCTGGAGTCATTGTAAGCCGTGTTGCCACACCTTCTATATATATATATAAATAATAAATACTGTGTTAACTTTACTTCAGCTCTTTGTAAGTTCCAGATCTTGAAAGAGTGTTAATTATAAAATATCGGCAATTTCGTGATTAAATTATAAGAAATATTGTTTGGGTTCGACCCAAGGTTATTTATTTAAAGCGCGGTCAAAGGCCCTCAATTTACAAAGGGGTTACACTTAAGGTGAAGCCGGTGTTGATTCGGCCAAGGGTTATTCTTTTTTGAAGCGCCGCCCTTGGTTTGTAGTTGGTCTTCTTTAATTTTCACATAATCAGATGCACAATTTTCTGATACCCTGCGTTCTGTATTTCAGACTAGGACAAGGCTTAAATTGATATTAAATATACTGCGTTAAATCTGTTGTACTCCTCTTTTTGAGTTAATGAAAAAGCCCTAAGGCTTCGCTTTGCACAGTATTTTTCATTTTATTTTGCTTGCATATTTATTTTTAATTTATAACTTATTTTATGGAGTGGTAGCACCTGAGTCAAATACATAAAGACTCCCTCTATGCAAAAAGCGTAACTTTAAATGTTAATAAAATATAATAATATTAATATTTTTGCTAAATATTTATTATTATTGCTTACATTTAACAAAAATTGCCTTAATATGTTTCACTTTAAAATACTTGTCTTTAAATTGACAGAGATAATAGTGCATAACAAAACATACAGATTAATAATTTAAGAGAAAACAAAAATTAAATAGAAAGTAAGGTAAGAAAGTAAATAAATTATTTTTATTTTTTTACTAGGTCAACTATTGTTAGGAGCTCTTCGATCATTCGATGCTGCTACTGATTCTGTAAAATACACAAATATATAAATTTTTGTTTGTAAAATATAATTAAATAATAATAATTAATAAATATTTTGATATAATTTGATAATATAAATTAAGGGTAAACAAAATTATGCAATTTTTCAATCGGTTTATTAATTTCATTCAGCGCTGTGCGTTGGAGAGTAAAATCTAAAAAGCTTTTTATGAATGCTTTGCTGATTGATGTAGGCATGATGAAATTATTCATAAGATAAAACCGCCCACCCAATACTTTTAAGGTCAATTTCTTTGTCGTTAGCTTACATTGGAAGAAATTTCAAATATATCAAAACTAAAAAAAATATAAATTTTTAATTTAAAATTTTTTATATTGCAGAAAAGTGCAATATGGTGGCTCTTTACACCGATTTTTTTTTTTACAAGAATAATGGTTTAAATTTTATATTGTATATTTTTTTATTCTTACGAAAACAAATTATTTTAATGTCTTATTTAATTGGAAACTAAGGTAAAAAATAACTTGTTAGAGTTTTGAAGTACTTCAATGGTTATCATTTTTCCGCCGCCGTTAATTCGACGAAGTCACAAAAAATCAGGAAAATATACGAACATCGCTACACACTTAATACCGATTGCAATAAACAAAGGTTGGAACGGAAATTTCATAACACACACGTGAACCCTTTCTAAACTGCCCTACCTGCAATCCGTTTAAATTTAAGCGGATTGCATAAATTGATTTACTCGTCTGTAGGTTACTTTACTTACCTCTTCACACCAGAATAATAGTTTAAAATAAATAAGTTTTTGTGAATATACGTTCGTCTTTTTCCTACATATTGATAGGTAAGGCTTCTTTAACATAACATTAGGAATTGCTTTGTGTATCTGTTTCCGCCGTCTTACAGGGTAATAGATAAAAATAAATAAATAAATTTTAGCCGATACCCTTTTTCGGAACGACATCGATAACACTTTGTATAAGAATTTTGTGTTTTCGATATACCGGAAACTTTTGTTTACAGTTATATTAGAAAATTTACTAAATTAGGAATTGTTATTGAAACTTTTTTTTAATATAAACCAATATAGGGCGATTCCATCGTAACGGGTGGGACACATTTACACAAAATTTTATTTTTGCTAGTAGATTTCCATAAAACCAACTAACATTTTCTGCTTTTGGTGGAGCGGTCTATAAATATAATATTCGGTTAACGTTACATTAAAAAGAAAACCTGTAGTACTGTAATATACATGAAAAAAATTAAGATTTAAAATTGTAACGGTTGGGACAAATTTTAGAACCTACTTTTGAGTCGAAAAATGTATTATAAAAACTTTGCGAATTCATAACATTTATTAGTTTTATTCACATATTTCCATTTGGAACGATATATGTATGAGCATTTTAACAAAACAATCATAAAAAAGTTACTTTCTTCATTTCTATTGTTACAATCCAAAACTTAACTGTAACTAGTGTAACGGGTGGGACACCAATTGTAACGGGTGGGACACGTGCGAATTTAAGTACTTGAGAAATTTATTGACTATGAATTAAGGATGCTAAAGGTTCAGAATCAGAGTCGCTCCGTACACTGGCTTCATCCTCTGAATAAATTTGTGATGCATTAAGTTTAAACACCTTAATCTTAGTTAGTTTTGATATGAATGTGCGGCATACAAATATATCCTCTTGACTGTGTCCTTTAAAGAAATGTTGCGATTGAATCTTTTTAATAGGAAGTGCACGACTCCATCTTTCGTCAAGCATTATGAATATCATCTTTTCGGCTTTTTACTTCGGTCCACACCGCCCTCTTCACTACGGCACCCACTCCATCCACTGCCCCTTTTCCATGGGAGGTTGCGAAAAAGTACCATTCTGCCTGAACTTGAAATTCTTCAGGCATAAAAGAAAGGCTCTATAGTGTAAACTTCTTTTTAAACTGTGATGCTGCACCATCAGAGAAAATTTTTAACGTTTTCAGTTCTTGAGTTAAATTTTTTAGGGATACCACGAGCTTTTTGATATATGCGTAAACCATGTACTTATCATGACATATCACGTCACTGACAATAGCGTAGGAGTATCTCTTGCCTTCAGCCAACCATACACATGCTGTAAATACAGTAATCTGTCTGTGGGCCCAGTGTGCAGCCTGAATCTCGTCTTGCATTACTACGCTATAGTTTTCAGCAAAATCTATTTGCAATATTGCTTCGTCACTCGCTATACTTTCTTTCGCCTCATTAAATGTGTCAGATTGAACTCTTTTTATGAATACATGACTCTTAAAGCGAGGGGCTTGTTCACTTAACTCTGCAAGCGCTTCCTCGATTGTGCCTACCACTGATGTTAATTTAGGGCGCTCATCGATCTCAGCACATTGTTTCCAGCAAGAGGATTTATTCAAATCCAACATATCGATATTGTTTAGAATAGTTTTAATTTCTTTTATGCATTGGTTGCATTCTCCAAACATACATTGCTCATTAGTTTTATCGCAACAAATTTTCTGTAATAACGCGGTACCAGTGGGAGGGAAATCTGTTATCTTCTTGCTTATATTTTCCTTCAAGTAATTAAAATTGGCGTGGTACTTACAGACACACTCGTTGTGAGGCATTTGACTAGTTCAAAGTACATTTTCAGGACGAAGCTCATAAAATTTAGAAATTTTTATCTCAACTTGAGGGTTTTCATTTCTGAGGAGAAAGTAAGCTTCCCTAATGGTCACTTTCAAATGACGCTTCGGAACCTTTCGGTACCTTTTTCCCAGTTGCAATATCCTTTATTAATTTAACATCTTTTCTCCCCGGGGCTTGACGACTAATATCATCACGCTGGTAAAAATGTATTATTAATTTTTTTATTTCTTCAGAAATGGCACGCTTGCAAGCACTTTCCTTATAAGGTTCAGTAACTAGGTGAGTGGGATCATCCACATTTTCATGAACGAGCTTACGAATAACCGCTACTTTCTTCCTCGGACTACAGGGAAGTATTTGCTTTACCTTACTTACAGCCTTTCCCAATGTCTGGATACAAGAATATGACCCCAAATACAGGCGCGGATCTACCTTTACGGGTGCCGAAGATTTTTTGTTTTGCCGGTACAGCCTTTTCCTTTCCCTTTCTTTTCTTTGATTTTCGTTTTGCAATGTTTTCGATGCAGCCACCTTCTTCTTCATTATTTTCTTCTTCATTATTCTTCATTATTTTACGCCTCATCTGCTCCCTTTCCCTTTCTCGCAGCAGGTGTTGCGAATAAACTGCGGGTGATTCCTTTAGTTTCTGTCTATACTTCCTCATCCTTTCCGCTGCAGTAGTCTTTCCCATCCTTCTGATCAGAATTGCCATTAAATATACATTTTATGAAACATTTTTTAAACTATCAAGCTTATCGGCCCTGTTCACCCACCTCTGAAAATGGTCCCTCCCATATCTGTAAAGGGTGGGAAATACTTCAACAACACTTTTTTCTTAATTAATCTTACAGAAACGAAAATGCAATTGCACTTCATAATCGCATTGAAATTCTAAAACTACATAACAAACACGGTTTAAAATAATAGCTCCTGTAATTAAAAAAAAATACCTTTTTGGCTTTTTTGTCACGGGTGGAACAAGGCCAACATTGCTTAATTTATCCTACAAAAAAGCTAATTAAGCTTACCTGAATTGATATAATATTTAATTGATATTAATAAAAATGAATTACCGTATAGATTTCAATTATTAACCACATGAATTATGAAACACAAACTATTTGACAGACTTTTCGAAAATTGCTATTTCAACCTCGCTCAAATAATTTGTATAGTACTTGGTTTCAAAACATAAAAAAAGTCAATAAATATGATATTAAAGCTTTAATTTGTTAATTTTTGGTTGGCTACGAATATTACCAAACTGTTTATCTAAATATTTGTTAGTTAATATAAAATAGGATTTTGGCTTCAAGGTTCACTTTCTAATGGAACGACCCTATAATATTCCGTAAGTCTTTGTAGTAAATTACGATTTGAAAAATAATGGAGCATTTTGAGCGAGCCCAGATCTCTTTATCTATATCACAATGCTCATGAGGCAGGCGCCAATTAATTATTTTACTATGACTTTTTCAATCAATAAGCCCATCAAAGTTCATACGCCATTGTGTTCTACGTATTACAATGGAAAACTTCAAAACAAATTCAATAAAATCTTACTATTACAGATATTTAGTATAATTTTTTTTTTATAATAACTATCTTTTGAAAAAAAAAAATTTAAGAAAGCTATTACAATGTTTTCCTTATACTCTTATATAAAATTATTCGCTATTGAGATTAATGAAAATTCCACATAATGTGACATTTATTTACTGTCTTACTGTGTTATATACTCCAACCTACATAGTTGCAGTGGCGTTAAACAAAGTAGTTAATACGATCAAGATGGTCATCGACTAGAGCTACTGTGAATGAAACCAGCAGCAACGACACCACCAATGTCAGCCTTGAAATCCAACGCAGAATCAGTCTTGCTAACGGGTGCTAATGAGTAGGCAATTCCAAAGTAAATGCCTCTCTCGGCGAATCAAAACCAAACTTCAAAGGTCGCTCATTATTCCTGTCCTGCTGTATCGCGCAAAAGCGTGGACGGCGTCGCCTCCCTATGAGACGGCACTAGGAGTTTTCAAGATAAAGGGATTGATTGCGGAAGACTTATGGTCCTTTGCGCGTTGGAAACCACGAATACCGCAGACGATGTAAAATGAGCTATACGAGCTATACGGGGGCATTGACATTGGCGAATAAAAGGACAGTGGCTGGGCTGGCCAGATCGTATCCTCCGAATGGATGAAAGCAGAGGAAGAGAGAAAGGACCTTCACTCTGTTGAAAATATCAAGTTCAGAAGGACCTGGTTAAGCTTAGTATTTCTAATTGGCGCCAAATTTCAAGAAGAAACGAATAGCCCATAGTTATTGATTCGATAGGGTTGTATTTGATATTGAGTATGTGGAATAAAACAGGAAAATTGCGCAGACCGTGGAGTGCTCTTTCTTATGGTTTGGACAGAGCATATGATGTTCCAATCATCGGGCATGGTTTCGTCCGACCATATTCTGCAAAGAAGCTGATCCATGCACCTCGTGGTGGGCCATCGGCTCCTTTCGCAACATCTTCTCATAGAATTTTCGAGCATTACCCTTGCCGGCGAACTTCTCAAGCTGTCCATACTCACGCAATTTGGACTGTTTTCATTTGCAAATGCAGCTCGCATCCCTCTTTAGCTTTCGGTATATATTCGTCCCAAAACGTCTTGTGTTCGTGTTTGCAGCTTCTCGACGTAAAACCTTCCTTTTGTCGGGGGCGTATCTTCGCTGCTATTAGTTTGTGATCCCAGTCGATATTTGGCTCTCGGAAGGTACGCACGTCTAGAACACTGGATACATGTCTTTCGTCTATCACAACATAATCGATTTGGTTGCGCGTCTTTCGATCCGGAGACAATCATGAAGATTGATGTATTTTTCTGTGACGGAATCTGATACCACAGACAACAATATTTCGGAGCCCCCAGTGAAGTCGATCAGCCATAGCCCGCTTGGTGATGTTTCGTCATGGAGACTGAATTTTTTGACTGTTGTGCCAAATATACCATCTTTACCCACCCACAAAACTCCGCATACACATATATATAATTAGCGCTTTTTAGCTAATGAAGCGATTTTTGGCCGGACTTCTAAAATTTGTGGTATGCATCTTGATGTTTTTCCGACAAATCGAGGGTCCTACAGTTTACTCTAAGCCGTCTCCGAATGCCTGATGGATTTTTATGAATAGCTGTTATCTAATGTCAGAAATGCACTCGGAGGAATTGATATTTTCTGCCGAGGGGTGATCGCAATTAGAAAAATTGATTTTCTATAATTTTGGATATTGGTTGAACCTGGTCTCGAATCTTAGCCGACCGAATTGTATTGCGCACTGCTAATCACTCGGCTATTGTGGCCGCATTGTTTCAAAGTTATTATGGTTTGAAATTCGTCGGGTATCAGATACCGGCAACAATGATTCCGGGTTAAAACACCTACGAACGATAATAATTTTAAAAGATATGAAAATTGATAAGGGAACTCGGTCATATTTTGCAAGAGCCACAAACAATCTTGCGAAGAGCCACATGTGGCCATCCCTGCAATATACTATACTCCGGGATAATCTTGACGGAAGTTTTATTAAAGCACCTGGTATCTGGATTTCCTTCTACTATGGCATTTCAAAATAAAATTTCCAGTGATAGTCAGACAATTTCCAATTTGTTCGCTAAATTTTTCAAATCTGATTATTCTCCTAGTATTGAAGTAAACTCATATTACCCATATAAATTATATTCGGGTAACTTAGTCCGTACACCAACAATATCATCTGAATATGTATTTATCCATCTTAAGTCCTTAAAAAAGTCATGCACATATGGTCCTGACCAAATACCTTCTTCCTTTCTTGTAAATTGCGCTGAGTATATTTTCGAACCTTTGACTCATTTATTCAATTTATCACTTAAAGAAAGTTTTTTTTTATCTATATGGAAAGAATCTTTTATTATACCTCTTCATAAAAACGGAAAGAGATCTTTGATAGAAAATTACCGAGGTATAGCTAAACTATCTGCCATTCCTAAATTATTTGAATCACTTATCACTGATCATTTGACTCATTCAATCTTCATTTATATCACACTCCCAACATGGATTTGTTAAAGGAAAATCTACAACCACTAACTTACTTGAATTCACTTCTTATATCATCGTTCAGAAAGAATAGCAGCGTTGACGTAATATATACTGACTTTAGCAAAGCTTTCGATAAGGTGTGTCACTCGTTGCTGATCAAGAAACTTGACTTACTGGGTTTCCAACCAAAATTTTTACAATGGATTTCCACATATCTGTATGATCGAACCCAAAGAGTAATGTTTAAGAATTCCATTTAATATACAGTTAATGTTTCCTCAGGAGTATCTTCGGGTAGCCACCTAGGCCCGATTCTGTTTTCACTATTTATAAACGACTCATCTTCTCAGATAAAATTTTCAATACTTTCAATGTATGCGGATGATGTAAAACTTTATAAATATAACACTTTGGCAAATGAAGGTATCTTACTGCAAACAGACATAAACAGCATGGTTGAATGGTGTAAAACAAATCAGATGCCCCTAAATCTTAAAAAATTTAAAGTTATGTATTTCTCCCGAAGATCCACACAGACAATTACTTACACTATAGATAATTACAGCTTGGAGCAGGTTCACAATTTTATTGACCTGGGGATCACTATGGACCCTAAACTGAACATCACGCATCACATTGGTGTGTTAGTCAACAAAGCCAAAGGCATCTTGGGTTTTGTAAAACGTTGGTCAAAGGAGTTTAATGATTTATGTTAAAAAACCTCTGTATGTAACATTAGTGAGACCTATTCTTGAATACGGCTCGGTGATTTGGAACCCTAGGTATCAAATCTACTCTGACAAGCTAGAGTCTATTCAAAAACAATTTCTCCTATTTGCCAGTCGTCGGGAAATGCTTGGTGTAATTTTCATGGTGAAAATAATAACAGGCTCAATTTCCATCCCCTTATTCTCTCTGAAATCAAATTTAATGTTCCGTTCAGATTGTCCAGACATTTTTCACCTTGTTTCAGAAAACTTGTAAAACGAATTTTGAATTTCACGAGCCTTTGCATTGTTTGTGTCTTGATTTCAAATCTCATTCAAGCACATTTGACATATCTGACTCGATTTTTCATATTAAGAAAACTATTTTGTTGACTCTCAACTAATCGTTACATTACATTTTATATTTTAAATAATTCTTAAAAATCAGCTGATGAATTTTGCTCTGTAACTGAACTTTTTTAGTTCTCGACACTAAACAAACCTCTCCTCATCGAGACTGGGCATTGATGAAAAATAAAACACGTTCCGTACGTCATGCAGACAGTGCTCCTCGTGCGGATGGGCGAGAGGTGGGTAAACCGTTGGAATTAATTAATTAATTAATTAATTTGAAAAATTTCAAGATTTATATCACACTTGAATATTATTAAATATGACATCCCTACAAAACTCATACGGCTATGTAAACTGATCCTGGATATACCAGAAGCGCAGTCAGAATTGGAAGAACCTATCCGAGCTGTTCGATACGAGGTTTCAGACAGAGTAACTTTTTATCGTGCTATTTCTTCAATTTGATACTTGAAAAAATAATACGAGCTGCAGTGGTGCAGAGCTACAAGTTGTACAATTGTTCGCATATGCCGATGATATTGATATCATTGGCCATAACAACCGCGTCGCAAGTTCTACTTTCTTCAGGTTAGACTAAGAAACGAAGCAAATGGGTCTGGTAGTCAAGAGGACAAGACGAAATATCTCCTGTCATCTAATAAACAGTCATCGCATTCACGAATTGACGTCACTGTTGGCGGTCATAACTTCAAGGTCGTAGATATCTTCGTCTATCTAGGAACCAGCATTAACAACACCAACAATGTCAGCCTTGATATCCAAAGTAGAATCACTCTTCCCAACAGGTGCTACTTTGGACTGAGTAGGCGCAGAACCTTTGCTGATGTCGACATGAGTCGGATTTAGGAGTTTTCGAGAGAAAAGTTTTGCGAAAGATGTATGGTCTTTTGCGATGAGCCGCGCGAGCTATACGACGACATTGACATAGTTCAGCGAATCAAGAGATAGCGGCTATGCTGGCTAGGTCATGTCAGCAGAATGAATGAAAGTATTCCAGCTTTGAAATTATTCGATGTAGTACCCGCTGGTGTAAGCAGAGAAAGAGAAAGACCTCCACCTCGTTGAAAGGATCAGGTGAAGAGCGACCTGGTGTCACTTGGTATATCCAACTAGCGCCAAACAACGAAGAGAAGGAACAACTGGCACGCTATTGTTGATGGGGCCTACGTCAAAGAAAAAGAAGATCTTAGTTAACTCTGTTTAGGTGCGGGTATTTCTGATTTTTTTGGCATTACTGTGGCTTTATTATGTCTTTAGTTTTCATTATGCATGAACGTCTGCTAATGCAAATTAAATATTTTAATTTATTACAAAACGCGAAACTGTGATAAATATTAAAAAACGTATATGCGTATTATGATTCACAACTCAAATAAGTTGAGTTGTCAAAATTACAGTGCAATTCAATTCTCTACGTACTCGTACCAGAGCTCACAACCAATTTTAGTTGTCTTCTGCCGCTATTTATTAATTTACTTTTACAGTGAATCGCCTGTATAATAAGGCAAGGCAACAGACTGATTGGACTATATAATGACGCATGGTTGCGTCTTTACCTGGTTTAGACAATCTAATTATCTGCGACTTTTTTCATGTTTGTGGACAATAGCTTTAATTTAACACTGAAAAGCTTTACAAGAAAAACGAGAGAAATGCTAGGGAGTTTTTTTTAGCATCTTTGGTATTATATGATCGTATCCAGGAGACTTTTTTGGTTTAGGGACGGCAATACTCATTTTTTTAACTCTCAAACATACTTATATATTCAGCAAGAATTATTTTATCTTGCGCTCAGCAAGACAAGTTGCCGTTTCTTTCCCAGTTCTAGCCCGTAAACCGTTACGTGTTCTCAACGGCGCTTCAGTATTTACTGGTGACTTAAGATTTTTGATAGCTTTCTAAAGCAAATTTTTAATGAAAACGTTTAGGGACAAAGGCGATAGGAGATTTTTCAAAACTTATTTTTGGCTTTTTTTTTATTGACTTTTCCTCTGTCATCTTAAGTCGGACTTTTACATCGGGCGATAGATGCATTTGCCATTCACAGCGCAAGCATCGCTTGGTAGCTGCTAGTTGTAAGTTTTCCGGTATTTAGCTGCGTTTTCTGCCCTGTATAAGTAATTCGTTATTAATGTGAGTGTCATTCTCTATTTCGGGATTAGTCTTTATGTGTGTGCTATGTATTTTTTATAGTTCAGCCTGTTAGTTGTGAAATTAAGATGAACTAAATTAAATTAAAACATATAGATCCGAATGTGAAACTTTAATATAAATTCAGAATGGCGAGAAAAATCTATGTCTGTCTGCCCGTTCGTGAATTAGTGCTTTGGACAGCTCAAATTCTTAAAAAAAAGTTTTCGTCTAAAAAGAAGGTACTCCATATTTCTAGAGATACTTTTTCACATCTGGACTGGCTGGACAAATTATATCTTAGTGCGTATAAAAATTTAACCAAAAAAAGTTACTATTGTTGATTAGCAAAACTGAATGGTTAATGTAAATTCTAAGTCAATATTTTGTCAAATTCTAAACATGTTTTATATAAAAAATTTATTTCTTTTAAACATCTGTAAATATTGTATGTATTTATAAAGGTGGGAGCTGTGGAACCAATACAACAATAATAGTGTATTATGGATTGCCAAAATCGAAAAAATTCATTGGCCTGTAAAAATGGAAAAGCTCTCAGTTACACTCTTTTTTCGCGCAAAGCACAACCATAAAATTCTTAAGGAAATCCAAAAAATTCAAGCAAACAAAACATATTGATGGATTGGTGAACCGCGAACGAAAAATACTCGTTCAGTATTTATCGCGTCAGTACTTCCGTAATTTTCGTGCATGAATAAACTAGAAAAATACGGAAGGAGCGTGTTTAGCTATATTACTAACTTAACATGACATGCATGACTTTTTACTTCCTTGTGGTAATTAGACCTCAGGAATAATTTTTTTTTCTTTTTCAATAATGATATAATTTGTTTTAATATTTTCCATTATTAGGAAAAATTTCTCATATCCAATAGCCCTTTTGATTTTATTAATGTAATCTAGCAGATGCAGATGATCCCATAACTAACTATTCCTATTTAATACTTTTCAGCTTAATTATATTTTGTTTTGATGAATTGTCCAAACTATTCTATTAAAGCGTAGACAGAATAAAAGAAAAAAATTAAAAATATTTTATATTTATTATGAAATTTGCATATGGATAAAAATCGCACCTTTAATATTACATACATAACATATATAAATGGGACAGAAGATACGTGTTAAAAAAGTTCAACAATTAATTGCAAATCGCCATCAAAGCCGTACTTTACGTAATTTTCCAATGTGGAATAATATCAGAAAGTTTTTCAATTTCATAAAATACGCATTCGCACTTTTTTGTAAAGTAGGTGACTATATTAGAATTTTTAAAACGTCAGACCCAAGAAAAGCGTTCAGACAGAAATGCCTGAGTATACGAATATTTTTGTGGAAAAAAAACATTATAATTTACAATAAGACTGAGTTTACACACGAATACTTTTGTCGAAGCGACTCTTAGTTTATAGGGGAGAGGGCGACGACGAAGAGAGCATCGTACCGACACTGTTGGGCTGGGTTGACAGGCTTTGTTATCTTATTCGTCGCTGTAAAATTTGTCATTCCTTTTCACATTTATATTTACATTTTCTGAATGGTTGCTGTTGTGATAAGTTTGAAAAGAATGTTAGAGAATTTATGGAATTTAAAATTTAAATTTCTATATGGAAATGTCTATACAACTATATACAGTTGAATACATATGATAACGATTTATATTGAAAAGTATGTAAAAACTTGTATTTGTATCCCATGAACAAAACTGCCGATAAATAGCGACAGGAGTATTCGTGTGTAAACTCATTCTAACAAATATTTTGCTTTTAAATACATAAAATACATAAGGGGTATTCTCTTTGTCTAGGAAATGCATGCTACGGTGCACGGATAGCAAATTTTTCCTATCCGTGCAATGGCACAACAACAAAACACATGCAAAAAACATATGGTACGATAGGAAAAATATCCTATACCAAATCCTATGTATATTAATTTCCCACATTTAGCAAGAAGGAAAATGCAACCCTATGAAGGAAAAGTAACCCTGTGCCTGTGTGGTTTTTATTGTTTCACTTGAATATGTCAAAATTCTGCAACGGGGGTGCTCTCGATCTCTAGCACAATTCCATAGGAAATATTTGCATAGCATGCATTTCGTAGACAAGGCGAATACCCCTATAGTACTTATAAACAATTTAGAAGTGATTTCATAACAAGTTTTTACTGTCATTGTGTGCGTATAGAATAGAAATTAATAATAAAATGAAAAATGTAGAGAATAAAAAAAATATGAGTAACATGAAAAATAAAATAAATTTTTTCTCGAACGTTTTGTGTTATTATATTTAGAAATTTCGTCATCAACAAGACGATACAGCAACCTAACTACCTTTTCTACACCACTTACTGGTTGGAGAGCAAAATAGAGCGCGACACGCAGCGTAGCTGTTGTGGTTATTGGCAAAGCTCAGAACAACGGCGAGAGTTTGCTTCACTTAAAATTGTTCTGACTCACAATATGGTAAACAATGAATGAATTTAATCTATTAAATATCTTGTGTATCTATAAAATAAAGCTGATAACAGTGGAATCAGAAAGACAGCAACAAAAACAATTGCAGTGTTAAAAAATACAATTGAGTTCTTAAGGAAAAAAGAGGAGAAGATAGGGGAACGAAAAAAGTTTAATGTGTAAGGGCGTAAGTATTCCTAACATTGAACTCACACATAATGCGCAAAAATATGTGACACATGGTACGTTTTCGTGCCCATGCCAACTCAAACATTTCGAAGCTAACTTTTGAAGATTTTTGAGTTTGTTGTGTTATGCGCCAAAATCATTGAGAGTTGTTATTTATTGATTATATCAACAGACGACATATATATGTATTTGCATACATAGGAAATAGTTAGATACCGGGATTGTATGGAAATACATTAGCTATCCAAAAAAGTATTGATGAGTATTAATCATAAATTGCCAAATAAATTGATAAAACGTCTTGCAGACAGTAGGGTTCGCACTTAACGCGGGGTTAAAATACTAAATGTATAACCCAGCAATTTTAGAGGGTTGAAGTTTAAACTCAATGACAATTTATAAAAATGACAATTTAAAAACAATGAAAAATTTTCAATAAGAAAAACAGAGACGACGATAACGTAATTATTTAATACTGTTACGATTTTGCTGATTCGACATCGATGATTTCCCAAATCCTTCGGGTACGATCTCTGGATTGTTAAATAAAAGTCACCAAATTTATTTGCAGTTTCTTTATTTATAAAGGATTTATTAAATGTCCTTTTATTACTCAGTAATTCACAATTCAATACTGCTGATCTGTACGCAATATAATTTTATTCAATTATCTTTTTTGTTCATCAGCCGCCTCTATCATCTCACATACCTCATAACACGGAACTCCAGCGCTGCTGAAAGTTAATTGTATTAAAAAACTATGCATATCTGCTTCAAAAATATATTTTTTAGCATACCTGGAATATTCATTAATGCATTCGGAACTGAAATTCATATAATTTTGCTTACATTTCAATTAAAAAAATATTTAAAATAACTGATTTTTGCTCACCTTTATTAAAGCCCCTATTTTGATTCTCAATAATGTCGTTTATTGAGTCGTCTGTGGTCTACTTTATATTCCGATTTACAACTCAACTCGACAGTCGATCTGCTGGCTTTTAGCTGAGTTCGTTAAGCTTTTACACCTATTATGATTCACAACTAGACACAACTAATTTTATATTAGACAATCACTTATTGGTAGTTGTGTTCCTGTGGCAAAAGAGGAAAACGGAACGAAAATTAAAGTTTTTCTAAAAACACATGTAAAATATACAATAAAACTTAACTTTTTTTTTTTTTTTGAAAATTGTTGGCGATAACAGAGGAAACTAATAAGATAATACTACAGTATTTTGCATATGCAAACCTGCATTTCGTAAAATATTAAGTTTATATATGTAGGGTATTACATTCATGTACTTCTAAGAGTAATTTAAATGAATATTCCGCATTTTTGTCATGAACATTATATTTGGCCCAAGTTGCTTCAAAGTCGGTATGTGGGGATCCTACTGCTTGCTGCTTTCACAAAATTGAGAAACATGTAAAAATACATCACGGATTTTTTGCGTTACAGAAATTCCTAAATCACATTAACTAGTCTTAAAGTTAGAAATAAATTTCTCATAACTTGGATCAAGATCAAATGAAAAATATGATTTCAGAACAGTTTTAAAATCCCCAAAGCACTTTACATACCTTAAATATTTGTTACTACATATTGCCGCAGTAAATCAGTCATATCTAAAAGTATTTTGCATGCGTTTCCGGCGAACGGTTGAGATCCGTTGAGATACGTTACACTTTTTTAGCTACTGAGAACTAACGTTTTCAAATTCAATGATCATTTCTATATAAAGATTAAAAAATCTGATCAGTGGCGGTACAATTTTTTCAGAAAATATCAGACTATTTGTATAATTTTTAAAGTATTTTGCAGATGTTTTATCTCCGTCCTTTTCTTGCCACCTGCGCTGATTTTGTTTGCAGCTCCCAATCGTTATCAGTCTCCTCATTCTTTCAGTCGATTTGATGGTATTATACACCAAATACAAAGATAGGCCCTTGCGTGGGACATAATCCCCACCATTACATTTGCAAGCTTCAAATAGTTGCAATTGTCCATTTTAATAATTTTTCGAAGTGTTAGCAACAATCGCAATAATTTGTTTCTCGCCACTGTCATTTAATTTTTTCGCCGTACATTATCATAGTATTTTTGTTGCTTTACTCATGTTGATGTATCTTCTGATTATATCAAATTATTTTCTAACAAGAAATATAAAGTTTGTATGGATATACAACTTTTCAAGAACCCTCCTCCGCCATCAATACCCAAAATCAGATGGTATGCTCTCAAATCTCTTATTTCTTAAGGTTAAGGTTATAACCTTTGTTTCTTCTTTTATTATTTTTCTCAATATTCCATTTTCTAACATCGAAATAGGAACTAGAGAATGATGTATATCCTTGAGTTTTTAATTCAAGCATTTAACTATTTTTGGTAGAATAGTAGGGTGATGTCATTATTCCTATTTTCTTTTTTGAAATTCCAAGACCTATTCCAATTTTAGAAACTTATTTTGCAGAAATAGATTTTTGTTCTTTATTCGACAAAGGATTCAGTGCCACTCTATTGGTCGTCCAAGATTTTGATACACTGAGAATTCTTAAAGACTACTTACCTTGAGTTCAGATGACGAATCTGCGAAGGTTCTTTGAGGCACTGAGAATTCTTGAAGATTATTTACTTTGAATTCAGATGAAGATTCAGCGGAGGTTCTTAGTAATTTTTGTTTCACTGAAAGATCTGTATGAATATGTGTCACTAAGCAGTTACCGTGATTTCATTTTGCGCAGAAATGAAGTTTGATAACAACTACTAAATCCAATTCTTAATTAATTGGTTGTAACTCTTAAAGATTCATCTGAAAAGTTTTCGTGGCCTGCTTTAACATTTGAATAGTGTGGTAGTTTTAGAGTAAGTCAATTTGGATCTTTTTTCATTACACGATAGATTAGAATTCTCCAACTGTCACAAACTACACAATAAATACTTTGAATGAACAATGAACAATTCACAATTTTTTTATATTTTCTTTAAACACTCCAGAAATTATAACTATTCTCTTTTTATTTCTCAGACAAAATACAAAATATTTAAAACTATTTTCAGCACGCGCCGTAGCAAGATTTTTCGATGTTAATAAATAACCGAAATCTGCAATAGAATTGGATTTGCCATGACCTTTGTTTAATGTTGGTTCAAATCCATCGTGCTACATAAGAAAATTGTTAAAGAAAATTTTAATCACACAAACAATTATCAAGTGGTCAGTGAAGTGATAAGGCTAAAGTGCTTATTGTTTGCAATTGCCATCACCATCTTTTGGTCCAGATCAATTACTAATCTAATTATCTGATCTGTTTGCATCTTTCCATCCCTCTCGTGCGCCTTATGGGCTGGTGGAATCATTGGTGCGTATCATTGGACGTAGTGCGCGATACGTTTTCCGCACAGACCCATTATTTTCGAAATAAAATTGCACTATTTGCAAGCGTTGTTCAGGCGTGAGTCTATTCATGATGAATTGCCAAACCAAACTGAGAATAAATCACTTGACAGCTGTTAAATCGGTCGCCATCTTGAAAAGTAATGCCAACTTAAAGTTCTATACCTCTATAAAAAAACACCCTTTATTATGGAGAATCTGCAACAAATTACATTCGAAGATACTTTTTAGTTTCGAATACCATCTAATTAGGTGAATAGTTATTAGAACATAATATTTTTTACATAAATTTTTATTAATAGTTTATTGTTAATAAATTTATAATATATTTTAGTTTTGGCATTTGTTCTATGTATTGGCATTCAAATATACATATTAGTTTTAATTTTGCACGTCTTTTGTTCGCCAGCAAAGCTGTGCAGCGAAACGAAACTGATTCAGTTTGTGTACTTATTGTACTTATATACTTATACGAGTATAAAACTTATATACGAGTATAAAACTTATTGCCCTATTGTAAATTCGTGTAGTGATTGTGATCGGCAAAACACGAAAAAATTTTGTGCCGCGCTAAGCTAATATAGAAACATGAGTTAGTCCGATAGTAGACTCACAAAAGTATATTTGTACGTAGTCCATTCGACCATATGGTCTACAAATGCTTGCAGGGTATGTATGAATGTTTGTTTGTGTTAATATGTAATGCATTCTATGTATTTTAAAATCTAATTGCTCATATTCAGAGTGCGTATTTCCGAAGTTACCTACATGAAAACGAAAATAAAGTAAATAAATATTTTAGCAATATTTTTGTTTTTATTCAATTCTTATTTCTCATCTATATACAAATATAAAAATCAATGCAAATTTTGATGAACGCCTATAACTTGAGAGTCATACGATCAAATTGCACCAAATTTTTAGGAGTTGCAAAGGAATATTAAGAGAAGGTTAGTGTGAATGAGATTGGCGCAGCAGTTCCCGAGAAATAACTATTTTAGTGAACATTGGTCGCTACCCATACAAAATACATGCAACAACAACAAATACATGTACCATTCCAAAATACGCGTACATTACGTCGTATGAGGTGTTGAAAGAGAGAAAGGCGAAACAAAATGAAATTGAAAATAATATAAAAAGAAAAAAAAAAGAAAAAAACTTCTGGTTTAAGAACAAAAATTTTTCGTTTAATATATTTTGACATTTCTTCATTCAAAGCTAGCAGTTTACATGAATTTTCTTGAAATTTTTATAGGTGTAGCAAAGCACGCTGGGTCCGCTAGTTTCTATACATATATATAAAATATTTTTTAAATTATTTTGAGCCACCCAAAGCATTAATATACGAACAGGCAGTCAGGTGTAGATTTTTCTCGCCATTCTGAATTTACATATATTATATCGAATCAATATTTTTAAATTTAATTTAGTCCATTTTGATTTTATACCTAACTGGCTGAAATATAAAAAATACATAAGCACTCACATAAAGACTAATCCCGAAAAAGAAAATGAGACTGACATTGATAACGAATTACTTGTATTAAACAGTATGCTAACAACAACAGCATCTTTAGCAACACCATAATCATATAAAAAATTAATTTTTGTTTGAACATGAGTCATATAACTGTTTTCTAAATAGAAATTAGTTATGGACGATTTATAACTATCGATGATTTTTTGCTTCTTAAGCTGCATATCGATCGAGATTTCTGCCAGGTTCGAAGTTGACTTCATTACCCCAACTTTTATTTAATTAAAATCTTAAATTTACACATTCTGCTTATTTGACGCATTAAAACAATTTGGAAAGCAGTGATAAAGTTACGCGACGTCTATTAAGAGACCTCCACCCATAACATGTGTAAGTGCATATGCAAATCGCCTATTCATCGTATTCTCAATTAATTCTTTTTGTTTTGAACCAGCTCCATCAATATTTTGAAAAAGGTCATTCAAAAGGCAACAGATATTTTCAACCACAACACCTTCTGTTCCATCTATTTTTGTTCGAAAAGTTCTGCCTAAAATAGTTTCCATCGCAACTCGGTCTCGGATTCTGCTCCCAAAGTTTACAAATCTTTCTTGTAGATTTTATTTTTTAAAGTTTTCCATGAAAATATGTTTTTTGTTTACATGTCCCAGTTACCTCTTTCACACGATTTGATTTTTTTTAAATGGTTTTTTGTTATAACCTTTTTTTTACAATAAAAATCAAAATTACTTATGTCTTATGCGAATTACGTGAAGTATAGGAATGCTACCTTGGTCTATGTATATGACGAAGTAGAGACAAAGCTTAATTAAATATGTAGTACGTACGAATTTATAAAAAATACTGGCAGACCTTCCCACACTTTGTGGAGGCGTTTTGTATCTAGTCCAACTTGTATTCTAATTATTTTAACAAAGCGCCATTAAAACTGTAATTATCATCTGATACAAAATATCAGACTTTTCATACAATACAATATTTATTGATCTAGCTACATATTTGTGCGCGTCACTTATTCGCTACTCGAAGTCTTTCAAGATAATGTCAAAATGAAAACGTCGGGAGTAAGCCAAATGCTCAATTTGGGCATGGAAAAATAAAATGGCGCAGCGGACAATACTGCGCACGATCTATGGTTAGGTCAGAATCATGCTAATTTTCGTCAGACTATCGGTGATACCTTTCCCGTAATATTATTTATGTGTAATTGAACTTTTTTCCTGGTCATTGTCCATTTCTGGCAAACAAATGTATCCTATTTAGACGTGACATCCAAAATGTTAACCAAATCGAAGCATATATATTTTTTCCACGTAAATTGGACCTTAAATAAGATTCCCTCCACTTCTCGGAGGGAAAATCATTGTTTATGTTAAATTAAGCGTAAAGCTACCTAGGAAACATATTTCAGTACAATCCAACAATAAATACCACTTTTTCGAAAAGGTCGGCATGGTCATTTTCCCGGATGTTTCGAACCGCTTACACTTTCCTGGACTTCCACAAATATTTCCAGATTAAAATTAGAAAAATCGGTCCAGTTATTCTCGAATATACGCGTACATACGTTTCATTTTATTTATATTGTAACGGAAATCCCAAATACGAAGGAAAGACAAAAGAAGTAACAGTGTGACGAGATTTTCAAATAAAAAGTAGAGACAAAAGAAGTGGCAGTATGATACAAATTACCCTTACCAAGGACAAACAAACTTAAGAAGCGGCGGTATGATGTAAATTACCCTTACCAAGGACAAACAAAAAGGTCGACAGTGTAAACGAAATTCCCGTCGTTAAGGATACACACACAGACTATTCTTAAGCGCGTGAACAGAATGTTTGGGTCATCTTCAGGTATAAAAAGATCGGCAGCCGCTATCACAAGAGGAGACGAGTAGGCAACTTAGTGGAGTTAACATTGCTATGAGCTGTGCGTTTTAAAAACGGATAAGCTGAGTGAAGCAGAGAATAATTGTGTACCATAAAGAATTGTAAAATAAACCATTGGAGACCAAACGAACAAATCTTGGAAGTTTTATTTGGAAATACAAAGGGAAACCAGGTTGCTCTCCACTTAATCCTTCCAACGAAGTGGACGGCTTCCTCTTTCACTGCTCTCACCTGAGGGAATGCATCGAATACTTTCAAAGCTGGATTACTTTCATCCATTCAGGCGACATGGCCTAACGAGCTATCTCTTTATTCTTTGTATTCGTTCTGTGGTATTCGCTGTTGCCAACGCGAAAATAACCATAAATTTTCCGCAAAAATTTTCTTTTGAGAACTACTACATCGACTTATCGGATGTCAACATTCTTCCAGCTTCTGCACCATATAGCAAAACCGGAATCATGAGTGAGCTGTAGAGTTTGGTTTTGGTTCTTCGAGAGAGGACTTTTGCATTCTCAGTTCAATGTAGCGCCTGTTGCCAAGAGTGATTCTGCGTAGGTTTTCAAGGCTTTGCGGGGTAGGCCGCCCGTTTTATCTCTACTGCAGTTCTGCATTTCTCGTCGTATCAGATATATTTCTGCCACTGTTGAAAATCAATTGTTTCTGTAGCGCGGGTTCGTAGCCCGTTTTATCTCTACTGCAGTTCTGCATTTCTCGTCCTACCAGCTATATTTCTGCCACTGTTGAAAATCAATTGTTTCTGTAGCGCGGGTTCGTAGTTTGATATGATGAGCAGGTATACAAGTCGATCATAACACCTGCTAACTGTCTACTGTAATTGCCGATTTTCGACGTTCTTTGCTGTATATAGGCGGGTGCGTATTTCGCTGCGACAAGGTAGTGATCTGAGTCCATGCTAGGTCCTCGGAACGTACGCACATATAAAGCTCCGGATACATGTCTTCCGTCTATCAGAACATGATCAATTTGGTTGCTTGATTTTCGAACGGGCTAGAGTCATGGCTCTTGATGAATTTTTATGTGCTGGAATCTAGTACTACAGACAATCATATTTCGGACAACGCTCATAAGTGCATTCCAGGTGTTCTAACAAAGTATTATTGATCACATATGTAGCGGGGTATGGGCGCAAATCATCGACATTTTGAAGAACTGATGTGTAAATTTAAGTAAATGAAAATGTATGTATAATTTTTACATCTCATTTCTAATTTTATTCATTTCACGTATTAAAGGTTTAGATTTCTGTTATATGCCATATAGTTACGATTTGATATTCGAAAGTCAAAACGTAATGGTAGAGATCAGCACATGTCAAAGGTTTTCGCTAACAACTTCATACCAAAGTGATTTGCACACATATCCGATATCTCTTATGTCTGTCATTATAATAGGCATATTGCTCTGGTGTTCTACTTGTGAAGCAGTTAGTTATATATATTTATGACTTATGATATATCCAGAATAATTCCCAAATTGTTATTTGAGTTGTCTGCTGTCTACTTTGTATTATGGTTGAAAACTTTCCTCAACTATCGATTTTTTAAGCTCGGAAGACTATCAGCCTATCTTAATAAATTAACGAAGACATGAAAAATTGGTTATGAACCATAATACACAAAAATGGTTGAGTTGAGTTGTAATCTTGACAAAGCAACTAAGTAGATAGGGGCATAAGCTCCTGTTGTCTTCTGAAAATATTTTAATATTAATTCAGACATTAAAAAGGATGTTGGAGGAAACTAGCAGCTGTAGTAACTCAGTTTCTCAAAATAAGGAAAAATGGTTGAAGTTAAGTTAACATCGATTTATGTTGGAATAAGTTACTTTTTTATTATGAAATTACCTATGTTAATTATTATTAGTTGATAATTTAATAAAATCAAAATTTTTAGATGCATAATTTAAAAAATTTAAACATTGAATATTTTACATCTTACATATATATGTAATATCTAAATAAAAAAATTGAAATAAACTATGAAAAATGGTAACATTGTTATCATCATGACCTTATTTAACAATTATTAACCAAATTTGTGGCTTTTAAAGAAAATATGAAGTTGCAAATCTCATAGAATTTTCAAACATTACTCGTGTCAGTCGGCCTCTCAAGCTTTTCATCACGCATTTCAAGCTCTTATTTTTTGTCTGCAAAAATGTTTTTCTTTCCTCTTTTTTATCTATCATACCTCCCATGTGTTATAGTCGATCGAACGTTGTGAGGTAGGCAGTCTTTTCTGTCGACTGTAGCGCAAAATTAGATCTGGTAAATTTTCGAAAACCTGAAACCATGGCTATTATGGTCACTATTTTACTTCGAATTTTGGTGAATATTACACTTTACTTATTCTTCTGAATTAAAATTGAAATTTCTGATTATTGTGAATATCTGAAGCAATCTCAATTAAAACAAAACAAAACTAAAAAGGATTTATCCTGAATTACTGATTGATTAAAGTAAAGTATAAAGCGCAAATCAAAGAAACCTGACATATTAAAAGCTTCCTTTTGCAGGAAGTGGACATTGGGCCGAAATATTCGAAAAAATCGCATTAGTGTTCGATTTACTTGATATTTCATAAGGACGCAAAATTGAATGGTTAGCAATATGAACTACAATGTGGAAGGTCCTGGGTTTTTTTTTTCATATAAAGCTTTCAAGTCAGAGAGTATTGCCTTGAAGTTTTTCTTGACTTAGTTCAAGCATATACAAGGAGTGACACTTATCAAAATAGTGCTCTTGGGCCAATATACTGTTCACCGCAGACATTCCCACAAGCGAGATAGAAATCATGTCAATTTTTGCTGATGCTGCTGCTAGAAATAACTGCATAAAAGCCAATCAAAATAATTTGCAAACACATCACTTTTACATTAAACCCAAAAGCGCGCTCTAAAAAATGTATGTACATATCTCGCATGCTACAACTGGCTTCTGAAACAGAAATCTGGGCAGAGCCTTAACAATATAATTATTTATAGAATACATAGATTCCTATCTGAAACTTTAAGAACTATAGGTGATAGAAGTATATCCACAAATATCAAACATACGAACCATCAAAGAAGAAATTGCCATACAAAAGTATACATATGTATGTTACGAAAAACTGGTGTTACGGTGAAACAATTACTAATCAGTTGAATACTATTGTATATTTATATAAATTACTTATGAAAGACAACCTAATCAGTATTACTTAGGAACTAATCCCAACAATATGTAAAACTTTTAATAATTACTACATTCTAGGTCTTATATCTGAAAATTTCTAAATAGTTATTTTCCTTTTACAGCTCATTAAACTTACTAAGCCAGAATTCTAGTTTTGAAAAAATACAAAGAAAATAAAAATAAAATGTCACCCACAAAGGACAATATAAGCGGTACCACGGTTTCAAGGCGTTCACGCGAAGAATTCTCTGAGAAGGTGAGTACTAACTAATTGTAGGACCGTAACAATCTTAGATTGCTAAAAATATTTTTGTTATTTACTGAAATACCCTGATGGAAATTTATTTAAATAAACTACTATTTGACTTTTCTTTGAGTCAAAAATTAGGATGGCTGAAATGCGTTTATATATATTTAGTTTTACAAGCAACACGCTTTCCATCAATTTGTGCTATATAACGTGATGTAGGTTTCAGTACAGCATTTAGCAGCATAATCAAAATGTAATCTTTGGAATCTACATATGTATGTATATGTACATACACATATAACAAGAAAATTATTTTTCTAGTTTAAAAATTAACTTTTACTTACGTTTGAACGTATATTTATCAATAAACAAATCTTTATAAAGTTGGTTTCGCATATCTGCCCAATTGTTAGTTAGATGATGAACTGGATACAGTTTGTAGAACTCGAAGTCGAGCAACATACATAAGTTAAATTAAAAATATGCACATTTAAGTGTAACTACATTATTGTGCTTTAAAAAAAATTAAGTACGTACAAATTTCGGTCAAATGGCTTGTTTGGAGGATGAACACTCTTCCTGGATTCATTTTAGATCTTTTAAATCACGCATATGATTAACACAGAATTTTTATGTCTCGCTCCATAAATTGATTGCATCGCTTTCGTTACATTTCTTAAGCATTCTAGAGTGATAGTGTTTCTCTCTAGATGCATTACCCTCCTCTGATGTGTTGCTATCAAGTTTTATTTAAGCTTAGGCCTTTTGTATGTTAGAGTTCATACTTAGAGTTTAAATAGATTATTTTGGAAATTAAAAATGTAATGGTTAATAATCAAGCAAAATATACTTCTTTTTCTTTGGCGTAGGCACTGCTTACGCGATTATAGTCTCGTCAACTATAGCGCGCCACTCCTTTCTTCTTTTTGCTGTTTGGAGCCAGTTAGAAATACCAAGTCATACCAGGTCGCTCTCCACCTGATCTTTCCAACGGAGTGGAGGTCTTGCTCTTCCTTTGCTTCCGCGAGCGAGTACTCCATCGAATACTTTCAGAGCTGGACCGCTTTCATCCATTCGGATGAGATGACCTAGCCAGCGTAGCCGCTGTCTATTGATTCGCTGAACTATGTCAATATCATTGTATAGCTCGTACATTGACTATAAATCTTCCGCAAAACTTTTCTCTCGAAAACTCCTAAAGCCGACTCATCGGATGTAGACATCGCCAGGCTTCTGCACCATATGTCAGGACCGGAATCATGAGCGACTTGTGGAGTTTGGTTTTGGTTCGTCGAGAGAGGACTTTACTTTTCAGTTGCATACTCAGTCCAAAGTAGCACCTGTTGGAAAGAGTGATTCTGCGTTGGATTTCAAGGCTGGCATTGTTGGTGTTGTTAATGCAAGTCGGTAGTGCGATGACTGTTTATTTGATGACAGGATATATTTCGTCTTGCCCTCGTTCACTACCAGACCCATTCGCTTCGCTTCTTTGTCTAATTTAGAGAACGCAGAACTTATGGTGCGGTTGTTATGATCAATTATATCAATATCATCGGCATACGCCAACGATTGCACACTTTTGTTGACGATTGTACCTGGTCTATTTAACTGTGCAGCTCGTATTATTTTCTCCAGCAACAAATTGAATAAAGTCTCCTTGTCTGAAACCCCATTTGGTATCGAACGGCTCGCAGAGGGCCTTCCAAATTCTGACTGCGCTTCTGGTAGTATCAGACATAGCGTCGTAGAGGCAGCTTTAAAATCGATAAAAAATATGTGGTGTGTATCGATTCTTTTCTCTCGGGTCTTCTCCAAGAAGGCACATGGTGAATATCTGGTCAGTGGTGGATTTTCAAGTCTAAAGCCACACTGATAAGGTCCGATCACTTAGTTGACGTTGGGCTTTAGTCTTTCACACAATAATCTAGATAGGACCTTATATGCGATATTAAGGCGACTTATCCCACGATAATTGGCGCAGACCGTGGGATCCCCTTTTTGGATTGGGATTTCGAGTTCGCCATCTCCGGGGTTTTCACTTTCACTGCCATTGAGCAGGTTGGGGAAGTGTTTCCTCCATACAATAAGTGTACTCTGGACATCTGTCACTAGTTTACCTCCTTGGTCCCTACACGAGTTTGCTCCGGTCTTGAAACCTTCTGTAAGTCGCCGCATCTTCTCATAAAATTCTCGAGCATTACCCTTGTCGACTCTTCATACTCAATGCGTCTCGCTTCCCTCTTCAGCTCTCGGTATCTATCCCACCCCGCACGTGTTGTAGTCGATCGCAAAATTGCGAGGTATGCAGTCTGCTTTCTCCCCACTGCAGTTTTACATTCCTTTTCGTACCAGCTATTTATTTGGAATTGTTGAAAACCAATTGTTTCCGAAGCAGCGTTACGCAAGGAATTTGCTATTTCCACAGCTTTTCGATCGAGTTGCTGATGAGTGCTCTCAAGTAGCAACCTGCTGGCTGTCTGCTGTGTTTGCAGTTTTCCGATGTCAAACCTTCTTCTACAAGATAATGATCTGAGTCGGTTTGGCCGTCGGAACGCACGCACGTCTAGAACACTGGATACATGTCTTCGGTCTATCACAACATGATCGATTAGGTTGCATGTATTACGATCTGGCGACAGCTAGTATGTAGCTTGATGAATTTTCGTATGCTGGAATCTGGTACTACAGACAACCATATTTCGGGCCCCGGCAAAGTCAATCAGCCTCAGCCCGTTTGGGATGTTTCGTCGTGGAGACTGAATTTTTCTTGCGCCAAAAATACCTTCTTTGCCCACCCTGGCGTTGAAATCGCCTAGCTCAGTTTTGATATCGTGGCGGGAGAAGCGCTCATAAGTACGTTCGAGGCTCCTGTAGAAAGCATCTTTGATCACAACATCCTTCGCTTCTGTCGGGGCGTGGGCACAAATTAACGATATGTTGACGAACTTCACTTTGATGCGGCTAGATGTTCGTCCACCGGGGTGAATGCCAGGATTCGGCGACGGAGTCTCTCTCCCACCCAAAACACAACACCAAATTTGCGCTCCTTTAAATGGCCGCTATAATAGATTTCACAAGGACCCACCTTGTTCCGTCCTTGTCCCGTCCATCGCATTTCTTGGACGGCGGTGATGTGAGCCCTTAGTCTTAAGAGGACATCAACCAGCTGGGCAGCGGCACCTTCCAAATTAAGGGACCAGACATTCCAGGTGCATGCCCTCAAATCCTGATCCTTTAAACGTTTGCGTGGTCGTTATCAAATGGGGGATCTTTCATCCGAGGCATTTGTTGATTTTTCATTGGAGTATAGTTTTTATGTGGTTGATTCCAAACCCTACGCACACCCGCAGGGATTTCGCCTTCTCACTTTAGCTCGCTTCCAAATGGATGTTTGTTGGCTACCTAGAGGATACTTGGTCTAAAACCGGAAATCGTGAGCTGCTTGAACCATGTGTAAAAGAATCGTTTCGGGCCCCTCCCAGGTGAATGGCAGTCAGAAGCTTTCCTCACTTGCGTGAACTTCTGCACATGGCCCCATCCTCCAAGCAAAATATACTAGTTACAATAAATAAATCTGTTACACTCTTGTGCTTGCAAGGGCTAACTTTTTCTTTTAGCTGCGCTCTGTACACATTTTATGTTCTTGAACCGGCCACATGTGATTACAGAATCTTTATATGGGTTAGTAAGAAATTTTCCGTTATGAATGATATAATAATACATCCACTATACAACTTGTCATAAGCGGCTTCTACATTCATCTCTTCCAATATATCTTTTATTCGCTGGTCTCCTCCTGATTGAGTTTGAACAATCTAGACAAACAACATCATAGTAAAAACATGTCTATTATAAAACATTACATTTTTCTTGTTACAAATTTCCACACAATAATTCACGCGTGATCTTTCAAAAAAAAGGCTATTGAAAAAAGTACTCTACTTGGATCACCCTTATATACTTTTTCACGATTTAATTAAGTTTAAAACGAAATATTTCAATAATTTAAAAATTAAAATAAAGTTAAATGAATTCATACATTATTAACTTATTAGTTACTCTTTTATTAATTCATTAATTATTTATAAACAAATTTTGTATTGGGGTTGTCAGAATGTGATCACGGGAATAAACGGAAGAAGATAATTTTTTTAACATTACTTGAAAACCCGGGATATCTTTTCGAACAATGTAGGTCCCATGATATTTTGGCTCCAGCTTGGTTCATTTTTGATGACTACAAGGTCGTATTCGTATTCCATTTCTCCCGCTCGTTGTTAATATTTATTACTGCTTGTTCCCATTTATTTTGCTGATGATTTAGTTGATTCTGTGATAACGTCATCATGTTAGCGGCTATAGTTCATTATTTTGGACTAAAACTAGTCGTTGAATTCTTCTGCGAACTTACTGTACACTGTAGGACTTGAGAGGTAAATCCCGCCCTTTTTCGGTCGTTGGACGAATAAAAGAGAGTATGGTTTGATTAGCACGCTCCACTTGTTAATTAACTCGAGAGATGCGGACTGCTGTTTTGATAAAGTGAATGTTATTTTGCTCGCAACATGATTCGAAGCCTTTGGGAGTGAGCGAAGCACCTCTGACGGATAAGATTTCCCTTCAATATGTGAATCGTTTTGGTATCGCATACTGCCTTTTCAACTAGGAATTTGCTGAATGCTGGAATCATCTGATTGCATCAGAGATTTAATTTGACTATAATGTAGGCAACTCTTAGTTTCCCGGAACGATTGTTATGGTAGCACATGCTTTTGAGAACCAATTTTTAATTTTTTAAATATTATTCAACATGAAAAATACGATATAAGGTGTTGTATTATATTTTGAGACCCTAGCGGTCTTCATCGAGTATATGTCTTTCATGATGAACTCTAGTCCGTTGTATGAAAGAATCAGAAGGGGAAGGGATTGAAACCCAAAAATTTATTTCGATTTCATGGAGAAGGTAAAAAAGAAGCTAAAAGTTTACTTTCATAGTTTTACCAACTAATTGCTTGAAACCAATATTTCAGATAGTACTATGATCTAAACTCGTAAAGATGTACGTGTATGAAATCAAACAACAATGAGCAAACACGTTTAGTGTCACCGAATCAAGTTCGTTATATGTACATATATACAGTGTCACGCCCACTGTATTTATTGTTGACATTTATAATATTAAAAAAGTAATTTCTTTGTTTGAAAAATATATATATGAGAACTAAACAACATATATACATACATATGTACATATGTATGTATGTATGTAGATATGGCAAAATTGTCCGGTTTTTAACACTAAATCTTCAAGTTTTCTAAACAAAAATGCATATCATTTAATTGGAAAATTAGGGTGGCTCACGAGGATGAGTTCTTATTCAGCGATATCACATCATTTTTTTAATTTCCCAGAAACTTTTAATATGAATAACTAACCCATATCTTCTTAAAATATTGGTTCACAGTAAAAAAAATTTTCACTACTTCAAGTTTCCAAACACAATTTTCTCACAAGGTAGAGATCAACCATTTGCGTAAGACCTTAAATCTAATAAAAAATTTGAAAATCAGTTTAAATCTATGTACATATGTACATACATAAATTTTTGTAAACAATACGCGTTCGCTTGAATTGATTTTGATAATTTTCAAAGTGTCTGACATTATTTTCACATGCCGTTCGTATTAAATATTATCAAAAGTAGTTAGCTATTAAAAATTTTGTTAAAAAATTATATTAATTTTTAAAACTTAAACATTTTTGAGGATTAAAATATATGTTTATGACAAAAAACTATTTAAGAAGTATTAAGTTCAAATTGTTCTTGCTTTTTAAAAAGTATGATGAAGGCCTTCAGGATTTTACAGTCAAAATGTTCTGTTCTGCTATAAATCTCGCATGTGAAGTAAGTAGAGCAGAAAGAGATTTTGACACTGCCTTCGCCCAACATTTTATTTTTGAATTTGAATAAAGAAAGAAAGATGGAGTTTTTTTTAATTTATACAAATATTGAAACTTTTGGAAAATATACCCTCTATATTCTGAATTTCAGTTTCCTCCCAAGCAAGGATATTATTATTTTTTTCGACGAAGAAACCAGCGTAACCCAACCAACCGAGGGGCACGCCTGATGGATAAACGTAAAATCCAACAGACCGGTGACCAAAGCACGGACTGTCCTGATTCCGATACCGATCGCGGAAGGTCGCGGCTACACACTGAGCAGTTACAGATTCGCTTATCAGCTGCTATAAAGTAATTTGCGATTGAAACGTTGAGAGTAAAGAGATCTATATATATAAAAATCAATGACGAACGCCTATAACTTGAGAATCCCCTCCTCGAAGTGCCCCAAATTTTTAAAAGTTATAAAGGGATATTAGGAGAAGGTTAATGTGAAGTTTTCATGAAGATTGGCGCAGCAGTTCTAGAGATATGACCATTTTAGTGAACATCGTTCAATACAAAATACATGCAACAATAACAAATACATGTAAAATTCCAAAATACGTGAATAATAGAGTGAAAAAATGATAATGGAAAAAAAAAATTAATTTTTTTTTAATTCTGGTTTAAGAATAAAAAAATTTTGTTTAATATATTTTGACATTTCTTACATTATCTTTCTTGATATTTTATACAAAAAAGTGAGTCAGAAGAATTAAAGCTGACGTAATGAGAATTAAAATCGTTGCCCAAACATCTGAATGAGTCGTGCATTTCAAAATTTATTTTGCATAAAGACCAGGAAAGGGGCCTAAAGAATCTAGATTGTCTTAAAGGGACACTAAAGTTCATCTCACTATTTATTTAAGACTAATAATCTCACTAATTATTGACTGTTGATAATACCTCTTATCAGCTTAGTTAAAAATAAAACTCCAGGCATCTCTCGTCGACTCTTGAGTGAAGGCAGATTAATAATCCTTAATCGGCTTTTATAAGGAGGAAGACTTTTATTCGCATCTCAACGTAAATTCCTTAACGCGAATAATAAGAATCGCTTTTATAGAGATTCCAATTTATCACAATACAATTGATAATCTGGATTCCATACAACGTAACCATATTCTAAAATGGACCTAACGAGTGAGGTGTAGAGTAATTTGGTAATACATGGGTCATTGAACTCCTTAGCCCACCGCTTAATGAAAGCGAGGACTCCCTAACACTTATTAGCACACCCAAGTCAATGAAATCAGTAACTTGTTCAACTTTGTGATTTTGAATCATATAGGCAAAGGATTGCAAAGATTTTCTAGAGCAGGACATATACATATTTACACTTTTTTAAATTTAACAACATTATTTAGGTCAAGTTGCAAGAGTTCTCTATATTCTATAGAACGAACTGATTTAAAGAGCTTGACATCATCTGCGTACAGTGCTTTAGAATGACGAAAAACATTTGGCAGACCATTAATGAATAAGAGGAATAGTAAGGGACCGGATGACTGCCTTGCTCTAAAATGAATTATGAATACAGAATTCTCAATGACTACAAGTACATTCAATTCAAATGGTCCAAAATTTTTTTAAAAATCAACTATACGCAGTCCTCGGAAATTTAAAAGTCATAATACTGCTAAGAAAAGACCGCATTTAACTATGTACGTATATTAAATATAACAAATTTAATTCTCGCGTATGTATTTAATAATTTTCAAGTTATATAGAACTTACTGCCCGCATTTTTTTTGCAATTAGAAAACCAGTTAATGAAATTTATTTTTTTTTTGACAAATTTTCAAACTCAGAATAGAAAATGTTGTTGTTATTAATGATTTTTGATAAGGATACATGATATAAGTAAAGCAAGATTCCAAGGCGATTTAATAAAAGTGATAGTAGTGTGTATTTAGTTTTTTGCTTTTTCGACGATTGTCAAAATCATGAAAAATTCATTAGATTTTAAAAATGCACAAACTCACTGTTCCATTCTTTTTCGAATTCAAAACACAAACTAAGTAATAATTTTGGCAATCTCAATGTTTAATAAATCAAAAAACTTGAATTCATTGCCGTAGTAATTTCGACTTGTTAAATTCGCTTTAGTATTAGCAGTTTCGCATAGAAAAATTAGATAAATTGTGATTATTTATGTTTACACATTTCATAAATTATACAAATACTCGTAACTATGCTGCTAAAAAAGCGGATGTACTCCTATATGAATTAATAAAAATATCACAAAAAAATATCATAAGTAAATTCTAAATAAATTGTCAAAAAAATCCATAAATGTTCAAGCTAATAAGCTAAAAAACTGTATTTTAACTATTTAAGCAATTGTTTTTTATTCAATTAATTACTTTATTTAAAGTATAAATATATGTATTTTGTATATTTAATTTACTACAAAACTGTAATAATAAAAATAATAATTTAATTAAAAGAGAAATACAACCTAATTGGGTTATAGTTTTCTTGGCATATTTTGAAAAACACACAATCCTCTGTGACTTTTTTGTATCCTAAAAAATTCCATGCCCAAAAAAATGTTAATGTCTATAGTTGTTTGTAATTTTTTGTAATGCATGTAAAGGGTGTTTTTTATAGAGGTATAGAACTTGAAGTTGCAATAAAACAACGATGGATTATTCGATTGATATGAATTTTATTTATCCGAAAGATAATCTTGTGGCATTACATTTTAAATATGATTTCTGGCATATGACCGCCACGGCTGGCGCGGATGTAGTCCAATCTGGACGTCCAATTTTCGATGACTTTTTCCAACATTTGTGGCCGTATAACGGCAATAACACGGCGAATGTTGTCTTCCAAATGGTCCAGCGTTTGTGGCTTATCCGCATAGACCAATGACTTTACATAGCCCCACAGAAAGTAGTCTAGCAGTGTTAAATCACAAGATCTTGGAGGCCAATTCACAGGTCCAAAACGTGAAATTAGGCGGTCACCAAACGTGTCTTTCAATAAATCTATTGTGGAACGAGCTGTGTGACATGTTGCGCCGTCCTGTTGAAACCACATCTCCTGGGCATCATGGTTATTCAATTCAGAAATGAAAAAGTTAGTAATCATGGCTCTATACCGTTCACATTGACTGTAACGTTCTGGCCACCATGGTTTTTGAAAAAGTACGGACCAATGATTCCACCAGCCCATAAAGCGCACCAAACAGTCAGTTTTTCTGAGAAACTGAGAATAAATCACTTGACAGCTGTTAAATCGGTCGCCATCTTGAAAAGTAATGCCAACTTAAAGTTCTATACCTCTGTTAAAACACCCTTTACATTAGTCGCGAACGTAGTGCCGTTGGGAGGCGAAAAAGATATGTACCATATATTCGGCGATTGCTTCAATAAGCTCTTATTTGTTTGTACTTTATATGATTAAATGCAATATTGTTCTTATCTACAGCTTCATTTCCCATGCATAAAATTCTGCACCCTATTTTAAACAAAATTATTTTTTTGATCAAATTTTTAAATAATGTTATCTTTGTCTAAAAATAAAAGCCTAAATAAAAATTTATTTGTGAAAAATAATAGAAATCTAGAGACAATAAAAAATGCTAAAAAAAATGTGTACAATATCCAAGTGAAAAATCATAATTAAAATTACTCCCTCAAGACGACTAATACGCCCACGCGAAAGTGTATGAAGTACTATAAAAGTACATTTAAATACAATATTACATTAGATTCGTGTCACGAACAATGAAAATAACCTGAACCGCGCATTGTCGGGCTTAAAAGCGAACGACGGTGTGTAAATACAACGTCTAAAATGATCACAAATGGCTTCTGAACAGCTGGCATCATTTCTCAGCTCTGATCCGCGTTTTTAACGTTCAAATTAAAGTTTGCGCTTACAGTTTTTGGTTCTCTACTCGCAAACTCGTTTGGCTACGAGTTAATAACGCAATTAATGCTGCCAAGCAACTAAAACGAACCATTGCTCAGTTGCTTGAATGATGCAGACGTGTCAAGGCTGGAGCGGCATTTGAAACTGTGAAAATTGCACATTTAAATTTTACATAATTACATATTATTTTGTAACGAGAAGGAGGAAAGCTTAAGAAGAATATCTAAATAGTAAATTCCAAAAACATAACAAACCGGTGACAAAGTACACAAATTTGTAATATTAGTTGGTGACAATAGCCAAAATTGCTTAAAATTTGCATACTCATATCTTGCTATTCTTTTTGGACTACCTGTTCGTCGCAAAGAAAATGTCGTTCTTTCGAAACTTCCGCGCAAAAACAGACACTAAAAGTACATCTCGCGACAATAAACCTCTGAATATGAGCACACGTGTTGGGGGCGAGACCGGTCATACAAAAACACTCAACTCTATTGGATGTTCGACGCGACACAATTTGATTGATTCACGCACCGAGCCTCTACATAATCGCAGCGATACTTTCATACTCAATTCTGACCAAGAAGACAAAGAGAGCAAACGGAACTCATCGAACAGTTCAACTTTGGAGAAAAAGTCGAAAAAATCTAAAGTGTTAAGTAAGTTCGCTACCTTTACAAAGCGCAAAAAAACGCCCTCACCCGATAAAATCGAACACTTAGAACACCACCCCAGTGATAGTGCAACTAATACCTACTATAAATGGAAATCTGATGGTCCGACTTCAGCACATACATTGGATTATGACTCTCAGTCGGATCCATTTCATTTTCTATACGAGCAACACTCCAGTTTGAAGGATATGCAACAGGGCAGCAGTAGCGGCTCCATGCACTCTTCACAAAGCTCCAACTCGAGTACACATAATCAACAATTTGACTCATCTACTTATCGCAAGGGCAAAATGCCGATGCAGTTAAAAGATCAACTCTCACATCTTAAAACACAAACGAAATCAGATTTACACGAGGATGAAGAATTGGCTGCTG
This sequence comes from Neoceratitis asiatica, assembly GCA_030068015.2. NCBI lineage: Eukaryota > Metazoa > Arthropoda > Insecta > Diptera > Tephritidae > Neoceratitis > Neoceratitis asiatica. The sequence continues at coordinate 37,434,954 of CM061526.1, read as the reverse complement.
AACAGAAATCAGCGGATGAAAAATATAAGAAAGTAACGCTTAACAGTTTTCGTAAATCATTTCGTGAGAAATTTTTATTAAATCAACAGAACCCTACGCATAATCCGGCTTGGTTTGTTGAAGTAGAATTGCCGAAGGTTGAAACATGTAAACATTATGAATCCAAAGAGAATCGCCCCGACTTTATTGTTTTTGAAAATGAAAATTATCGACCAAACTCACGTTCGCCAGTACGTGATAGCCCACTACGTTCAAAAAGTCATTCACCAATAAAACGTAATGAGACTTTCCGCATGGAGCGTCCAACCAGTGTATTACACGGTTATTTGGATAAATTCGAGGGCCATCAAACGTCAGATATCCCTTCGATACGCATTGAAATTAAGAACTCTTTAACACCACATATACCCACGCGTGTGGTACCAGTGGGGGTCGCTAAGCCCATGCCTTCGACCTATAATCTACAGGACAGTTATTCAAGTACTGCAGCGAGAGCCAGTACTTGCAATTCTATACAGCCAACCATTAAACCAAATAAATTGAATGGCCGAGATAAGTCACCATTACATAAATGGGGTAAGCCAGTTACCGTCACTCCAGTACGCTATCCAAGCTCTGCTAAAGGTGGTGCAACAACAAGTGGCCGTTATCAAACACTGGTGCACATACGCAATGAGGGGCATACTAAATCAATCCCTACATCCAAACAACGTCTACCCATGAGTAGCAGTCGTCTTTCCGCGCGCATACTACTGAACCAAACTGTCGATTCACCTACCTCACAGAAACGCCTCTACACACCCGGCACTCGCTATTCATTAGCAACCCCCCCTTCACAAATGAAGGCGCTAGGCAACTGCGAACCATTGAACAACTCAACAACAGCGACCATCAAATCGTCTAAAGATCAAATGTCTGCGTTCAAAAAATTGCAACAACCTAGGCATACTTACTTTGGTGATACAACGTTGCATTCTGTTAATAGTAATAATATTAACAACAAACATGTATCGACGACAACGTTTTCAATGGGTCGCACGCCAAGTCACACAAATACCAAAGACTTAAACTATTTAAAAGCAGCTGGTCGGCTTCAACAACCACAAGCTTTGCACGTAGCTGGTGGTGGTGTTAACAACCACAGACTTTCAGAGCAGCAACAACATCAGCAGAGCGTGATGATACCAACGTATAGACGTTCGCGTTCGCCGATTAAAATTCCATGGCGCTGATAGTGGGCGAACTAGTCTAATAGCGACAAAAACGGGTATATATAAGCGACAGTAAATGCCATCTATTATTTTTTCAATACTTAAGCGCTGGTAATCTCTCGAAATATTCTGAATACTTTAAGCCGCTCTACGAAATAAACATTCGATAACGAAATTATTTACGCACTAAAAATATTAATATAACAAATACGGCTGATATTAGTCACGGCTGAATAACATCTGTTCTAACTTAAATTCGAAAAAAAATGTCTGGAAAAAAACCAAAACACTTAGGCAGTAACAAATATTTTTATTGAAATGCCAAATAGGTAAACACAATAAATTTAGATAAACATTAAATTAAATGTGAGTAATGTGAGGCAAGCTTTTTAATTATAATAACTTTTATTTTAACATATTGTGAAGTACTAATATTTTCCAATATAAAGCAAATTTAACTAAATGTATATTATGCACAAAAAGACAATCGAAGCGCAATAAAATATTTGAAAATCGAATCATGTATGAAATAAAAATTAAAATATTATGTATATATTAAACATTTACAACCCTATTTATTTTATTTAATTCATGAAAATAGTAATTTTGCAATCTTTGCGTTTAAGTATGAGATCAGCAAGTGTAAGAAAAACAACTTATTTGCGTAAGTTTTGTGCAATAACATATAAGAAGAAACGTAACATTTTAAGTAAGTAGTCAAATAATCAAGTTGATGGCCTTGAAAAGCCAACTTAGATCATTGGCTTGAAGGGACCCAAAAAAAATATCAAACAGATAAAAAAGTAAAAGAAAGTATCGGAAAGAAAACTTTCGTTTAAATGTCATACGATAATATGCCTTTAGAAGTGTTAGCCGTTAATATTAATTTTCGACCGTAATAGCCGATTGGTTAACAGTGTGTACTGCCATTTGGAAGGCCAGGGTCCTTTTCCAACCAACATCAAAAATTATTGAAAATTAATTCTTCTGGGAACAGAATAGAGTTATTCTAATAGTACTCGTGTACGTCATTTGATGCAGAATAAGAACACCCCCTCCCTATCCGTCGCAGGGTGAATTAAATCGAAATCGCAATTCTATTTCATATAGCCCACCGCTTGTTTAGATATAAAGGTTTGGATAAAAGAAATCAGGTAAGAGCGGGAAATTTCGTACTGAAAATCATCGAAATTGGAAAGCCATGTTATATAACCCCTATATAATCTATTGGTTCAGATATATGAATTAATCTTTAATCTTGAAATACAAGACAATAAATTTGATATGATCTTGATTTTTATCCTAGATGATATTCTTCGTCCTATCTTGGCCTATCTACTTATCCTGTACACCAATGTTCTTCGCCTAACCTAAGACAGCATTTCTTTCTTGTTTTAACGAAACTTTTGACCGGTGTTTCGAGAAAACAAAAAAATTCTTATTTTTTAACTAAATATGTTGCTCTTTGTATACTTCAACTTCGCCGTAATGAGCGAGATGTGTGCAGTTTTCATCCTATTGATAACGAGATATGTTAAAGTGCCGTCAGTCGTAACAATTTCAATGCAATATTTATTTCGTTCACCCATTTTCTTGCAAAAAAATTTTCTACAATTAAAACTCATATACATGTGTTACTGCCGTCATTTATCTTTAATTTGAATTATGAAAATGAATCTCCAATTGCTTTTGCTGTATTAGCAATTTTTATTTCTCTTGAAAGTGGTGCCAAATAATTTGAATATGGAGTCTGATTTAACTTGGCAAAGTGGACATTCGACTAATTTCCTGTAATTGAAATTCAATTTGCATGCAATTTGAATTAATTATTTCCTACGTCTGAAGGCACCTTTACTGTGGTTTAATTTTGCCTAAAACCAATTTACCTTGAGTAAAAAATATCAGATGTACCAAGTTTCATGAAAAAAAATTTACGACTAAACTAGTATCAGTTGGTGTTTTTTTATGAACAGTTATTTGATGTTTAAATTTTACAGTAACTACTGATAATGGAAAAAGTACGCAGAGTCCACGAGACCTGACTCATTCACATTTTTATTCAAGAAGTCAAAAGAAATAAAATATTTTAAAGAAAATATTCAAATATTATTTCAATATCATGTAATAATTTCTCTTTAGTGGTGAATATCTAATTCAAAGATGAAAAATTATATTAAGTATATGATGTAAATTATTTATTTTTAATATTTTTAATTTAATCAAAGTAAAATATTAAATTTAAGTAAATTTTTTCAATTACTTATTCTTACATTTGTGTAGTATTAAAACAAAAAAGGCAAAGCGGTATTTTATCTGTAAAGGAAGACTGTGATTTAAAATTTTGGTACTTTAGTGATGTGTTCTGGTTTATGGGAAAAAATGATATTGAAAAATTTTGACTTGCGACTGTTTTTGATTTAATGTGATACATATGTAGCTAACAAACCTAATGTATTTTGTCTGCACAGTGCTGCTGTCGGGTATGCAAAAGTAGTTTGGGTCACAAAAGCAAACGCGATTACGCTAATTAATAAAGTGTTTGGAGAGTACGAACTGACGACAGAGTGTACGCTATAAAAACAAATAGGTAAGGTGTTAATCTCCTGAACTAGAAACTAAAGTTCTCTCATTTGACAAAATGGAGTGTAATGAGAGACCAGTTTGACTGCTGCAGTCATGACCTTCACGGCATTCAAGCTTTTAGCTTATACAAGGCGCTCATGCTGTCGTTGTGTTATTAACGCTTCGCTTATAGAGTTAGCATTTCACGGGTTAGGGCGAAGTGTAATCGAGCTTTGCTATAATTTTATGCCAACAATATTATAAGTATCAAGTGAATTATATGATTAATTGTGGGGGTTCCCATTTAAATGCACAATAAAACAGCTACAGATCTCTTATTTAGTGCTCAGAAACAAACATAGCGAAGGCACTCAATTCAGTTGCTTAGCGAGCGCAGCTTATACTTCACAGTTAATTCTTTCGGAGTCGAATCCAACTAAGAGCAGACCACAAGTACACCGTCCCCAAATAAAACAAAAAGAAGCGCAATGCATTTAGTTAAAGCAAACGGTAATACAAAAGAAACAACTGCAACACCAAAAAGGAAGAATAAACAGTGCATGCGGGTATTGACCGGTGTGTCACTATTAAAAGAAAATAAAGTCCGCTCAAGAATGGAAGCAATGTAAAGAGAGCCGGACTCAATGAGCCTGACTTTTTTCCCAACACGGTTAAAAGATCGACGGAAGTCGGTACTGCTAAATCGACATTACTTTATTTATGAGAGCAAGACTCAAAATAACTGGTAAAAAAATTGCTTCCTTGCTTGCTTTGCTTAAAGGAGATAATAAAGATGAGACTAAAACTCAAGTGTACACAGAAAAAACTTTCGCCAAGTCATCACATTTCGTTCAAAGGTGATACTTACAAACTAATACTAAACTCAATGTGAATCTTCAAACTAATAGCACTGTATTGAAAGCTAAAGGCGATCGTCCCGATCAGACACATTCTCTGTTCCAAACGTAGCAAGCCTCTCTAGGTGGGGTACTTTCATCTTGTTTCTTGGCCTCCCAACGGTTTGGATTCGATACATCGTTTAGTCATTTGATTATCTTGTATGGACCTTCCCAATTGCATTGAATCTCTCATCCGTTGTGGATTGCACAGCAACACCAAATCTCCATTTTGGATGCATGGCTGTCGTTCGCGTTTTTCGAATACCAAGTATCAGGCAGATCTGGAACACCGCCGATTCGAAGTTTCTTGCTTGGTCTGAGTGCAATTCTATAGGCGCGCCATATCTGGTAACCCAATTGTGAGTGAATGCATCTGCAACTGTTTTCCTGGTTTGGAATTGGGTAAATCTCAGGCCATTTACTAAAGTAGTCCATAACCACAAGAACGTATTTGTTTCCTTTTCTGCTCATAGGGAATGGACCGGCTACATCCATGGCAACTCGCTCAAATGGTGCACCTGAGTTATACTGCTTCATCTGCAGTTAGCAATCCACTCAGCGATCGATTGGCGACAGCCAACCCAATAGAACCGCTGCTTGATCTTCTCCAGCGTTTTTGTAATGCCTAGGTGCCCTCCACTAGGACCATTATGGAATTCCTTAAGAACATCCGGAATTCTCAACCTCGGAACTACTATTAGTCTTCGAGGGCACTGGCCATCTTCACTTTCCCATACTCTATGCAAACAGCCAGATATCAACTCTGAACTGTTCCATTTTGTTCAGTATCCGTTCGCGATGAGACTTTCCGCAGCTATTTGTTCCTTACTTGAGTCGTCTATTTATCTCCAATCCGTGCATTAATAACTCCAAGTCCGGATCTTCTTGCTGACGTTTCCTTAAGTGACTTGCCTCCCATTCTTCTGCTGGTGTAACTGTCATTAGCCGGACGTCTATTATGTCTTCCTTACCCCCGGCTTTTGAGCAATGCTTACATTCCAAACTACATGGTCGACGGGACATAGCGTCAGCATTTCCGGCATCAGCGGCATCTTGTTCAGTTTTCCACTCGAAAGATTCCTGGGTCTCGGTCAATCCTTCACTGCTTCTATTTTTTCTTTCGCAGTACAAACGCCCTTCGTGGTTACTTGACCTAAGTAATTCACCTCCTTCTTGAATAAAGAGCACTTCTTAGGACTTAGTTTAAAACCAGCGCCAGCTATTCTCTGGAAAACTTCTTCCAAATTACTCAGATGTTCATCGAAGCTTTTTCCCAACAGGATGATGTCATCCAGATACACCAAACAAGTCTTCCAGTTCAAGTGTTGAGAACCATTCTGTGCCAGTTAACGAGTCTAGTGTATCATCGATCCTGGGCAAAGGATAGCTGTCTTTCTTTGTGACATCATTTAATCTCCGATAGTCCACACAGAACCGCAACTGGCCATCTTTCTTCTTCACGAGTACTACAGGAGAGCTCCATGTACTTGCCGATGGTTCGATAACACCGCTTTCGCTCATTTCCTTAATTATTTGGCCAACAGCGTCACGTTTGGCTAGTGGAACGCTTCGAGGAGCTTGACGAATTGGTCTTGCGTCACCAGTATCAATGTAATGTTTCACTACGTTGATGCTGCCTGGTTTGTTGCCATCCTTGTCGAATATGTTGAAGTATTTGCGGATCTGTTGGCTGGCCTTGTGCTTGTACTTGTCTTCCAACCCTTGCTTCCATGCATTTATATCGTGCACCATGAACTTGCTGCCAATGAAGCCGCTTCCAGATGAATTATTGCAGTTGATGATGGCTTCTACCTCTTGACATTGCCCTAATACAGTTCCACTAGGAATTTTTACTGGTGAGTCATTTAATACTCTCACTGAGATGCGTCCATTGTTTTGTGTCTTAGCCAGGGTTTTACCAATAAGTACGTCCGGTGTAGAATTTTGTGTAACACCGTCACATTCCCTATTGTGACCTCACATGTTACTTCTCCCACCACTTGAGTATCCTCACCAGTCGCCGTTTTCAATATTACTCCAGGTAATGGTCTCACTTCTTTAGCGATCAGGTTAGTTCGAATGATGGAGTATGATGCGCCCGTATCCACTGTTAATATTCGCTCTCGTCCATCCACATATCCACTAATAGTAATATTGCTCGTTTTTCTGCCAATTTGCGAGACGCCGATTATGGGGCATTCAATTGCAGGCCCCTTTAGACTGGCTCGTTTAACGACTGAGAAGTTGATGGTTCATCCTCCTCAGCCTTCCGTTTTCGCTGTCCTTCCTGTATGCTGGAACCCGTTTTGCATCCGCTTTCCACATTTAAAGCATTTTCCAGCTTGATTCTTGACACCAGAACAGTTCATTCCATCTATCGACTTCAGAGTTCTCAATATTTCAGTCATCACATCTGGTGTTTCAACCTCCACTTTATTGAGTTTGTATGCTGGTCTGCTTATGAGTGCCGCAACAGTTTCAGTGAATGTTAACTTTGGGTTCGCATATGTATCCCGCTTGGTGTAAATGTCTTTTATTCCGCTGATGAATCTTTGTATTTTCACCCTTTCGAGATGCTCACCCGATGCATCTCCGATGGCTAAATGAGCCAATCTCTTAATTTCCGAAGCATATACCTGTAGAGATTCGTTGGATTTTGGTCGCGCTTTTCTAACTCCATCTGGTAAATTTGTCTCCTGTGTTCGCTACCATAGCGTCTTTCCAGAGCTCGCATCAATCCGTCGTATTCATTTCTCTCATATTCGGGTATAGTTTGCAAAAGTTCTGCTGCAGGTCCTTCCAACGCAACGAATAGTGCCGCAGATTTTTCCTCTACATTCCAGTTATTTGTTTCAGCCGTCTCCTCAAACTGGAGCTTAAAGACTTGGAAAGGAATTTTACCATCAAAAGATGGTGTTTTTACTTTGCGACCGTTCATTGAAGTGGTCGAACGCTTTAACTGCAAATCCCGGAAACGACCTTCCAATGCGTTGACTTTGGCTTCAATTAAATCTTCTATTTTTTCTTGCTGACCTTCCGATTTGTTCACTTTTGTCTCAATTAGCTCCTCTATTTTGTCTTGTCGCTCCTCGATTTGATCCTGTCTTTCCTTAAGTTCCGCATTTTCTCACCAGATTTTGCTGTATTTGTGCAATTGTCCCTTCTAAAGATGATATTTGCTCCCTCTGTGCAATCTTTTGCGCTTTTTTTGTGACTTTTGTGAATTACGGGCATCCATCTTTTGTGATATCTTGGCATCCTGTGTATCCAACTTTTGTGAAATTGCAACCAATAATATGTTCATGTCAATACCCGTAGATGAGCCAGGAGCCTTTTCTTGAATCTTACTTGATGGCTGCTCCAACTCCTTCGCAGAATCAATAGTCTCTTCCTTGTCAATATCCTTCTAGCATACCTCTTCATCCTCGCGGCGGAATTCGAATTAACTCAAATCGATGCCATCGACTTCCATTGCTACCCGCAGTCGCGAATGCAGCTTTGCCTTATTTCCTGTTGTAGACAATCCTCCCTTTGCCAACTGCTTCTTGAGAGGAGGTATCGCCAAATCCTGAATCTTCACCATTTTCCAATTATTATCCTTTGGGATTTATTTAACAATCCCACTTCTGACATCACTTGTTACGATCTTGCTGAATCAACCTCGATGATTTCACAAATCCTTCGGGTACGATCTCTGTATTGTTAAATAAAAATCGCCTATTTTATTTGCAGTTTCTTTATTTATAAAGAATTTATTTAATGTCCTTTTATTACTCATTAATTCACAATTCAATTACAATTCACTTTACTATTTACAATCACTTGTATACAACTTTCACAATGTACTGTTTTTATTACTTTACTGTAATGTAATCACCAACGCGTTTACTTTAGACTGATTGACTTGGCAGCTGAGTGTCGCTCTTATATAGTATTTGGCTGCTCGCGGCGAAAGCCTGGAATAATCGAATCTGACATTCGCTTCGCATTTTCGCCACAATACAATTTTTAAATCTCGTTGTTGGTTAATTAATTTAATAATTAAATATATGTAACTAAAAACTGTTATTTTTATCTGGTAAAGAGTTCGAAACGCTTAGTAGTCATTATAAAGGTAACAGAAGCTACAGTAGGCTCACAAGAGGGAAAGATGCTTTGGAAAAGCAGAGTTTCGGTGTCTAATCCGTAATTAATATTATTAATAAAAATAAAGTACAGCAATATAAAATCTTATTCGTCAAGGTTGCCCTGTTTATAGAGAACTAAAAACTACACTTAATCGGGATATAAAACAAAACGCTCATTATGGCTCATATGGTTCCAAAATTTCTAATCTACATCTTCAAATATTCCAATATTCATAACGAATAAGCCCTCATATACAGGAAAATTAAAAACAAATCCTGAGAAAATGTCTTTAAGCGCGAATAGTGCTAAGGTTAAAGCGATGATACTTAATCTGACGCAGTGTGTGACACAATTTATGTCTACCGTCAATATAAAAAAATTAGTGAACGCAAAAGATATTAGCCAAAACAAAGTGCAACTTAGCAAGTTTTTACATGAAGAGGAAGTCGACGTTATGCTACTAATTGAAACGCATTTAAGGAACGTGTATAACTTTCGCATTGTAGGCTATAACTTCTATAGCACAAGCAATCCCAATGGTAAGGCACAAGAGTGTACAGCTATTCTCATTCGAGACAGACTAAAACGTCACTCCTATAATACCTTATATGCAAGAAACTTCATTCTGTCTCAAAAATCAAAAAAATTTTTTTTGTAATCTCAGCTATCTATAACCGACAATCAATTTGATGATTTATTTAGTACTCTAGGAAATGGATTTATTACAGGTGACAATTACAATGCAAAAAGCACTCACTGCGGTTCCTGCCTCAGTGTTTGTTACCAAATCTTTCCGAAACGGTTGGACCGATTTTTATTTCAAACTGTTGTATTTCAAATATTTAATCTAGCAATAACTATTTTAAATTGTCCGATTCAAAAATTAAATAGTATGCAATTAAAAAAACAAAGCAAAGAAAGTTTGAATTGTTTTAAATTTATTTTAAATTTTAAACTTTTTTTTGTAAAAGCCTCAAACAAAGCCAATGAATAAAAATTAATGTCTTAGTGCACACGTTAGTTCAGAGCTATCACGCCTAATATTGAAAGTGGAACTTTATGCGGAGTTTGGTAAATTTGGATAGGCTAAAGTATAAAGGCGAAGTTTTGATTTCACGATTTCCTTTGAATCCAAGCGACATCCCATTCAACTTTAAATCGTTACAATTTCCAGTATGGATAGCGGGACAGTCGCTAAGTGTCGTTGGCATTAATCTTAAAAAACTATTTATATACGCGCCAGAAGAAAAAATAATAACGTTGTATGTGATAAACCACTAGAACAATAAACATTGTTTCTGAAATATTTTTATTTATTAATTAACCCAAAAAGAATTCAATAGAATAGTTAAACAGGGTAACGTCTGTCGGATCTACATATGTCAAATAAATGTAGGGTTATCCATTTAGTGGTTTAGAAACTGAATGGCTCTACATCTGTTAAACTTAACTGTAAAACCAAACATGTTTTCTTTTAGTTAAAAGACAAGCACCTATGAAAAGACATAGTTTAACAGCCGCACAACGTGGTAAAATTGTTGAAACCTACTACAAATATGGTGATTACTACATGGCCACATTTCGTGCTTTAAGAAGAGGTTATGGTGCACATATCCGTCCAAATACTCAAGCAATTTGTACAATTTTAAAGAAATTTGAAGAGACTGGATCGTTTATAGATATAGTATAAGGCCTGTGCATAATCGGTTTGCTCGTTCTACCTCCAATATCGCTGCTGCAAATGAAAGTGCAACCGAAAACCTGACTTTCACTTGGACTTGCACTTTCAGTCCATTAAGTCCAGCTCACACATTAACAGAAGCCAGCTGACAGGGAATTTTGTAATATTTCGTATGATAAACGACTTTCTTTTTCAACAATGTGGTGCACATGCCCCACAACACTAGCGAACATGGCTTTAATGTGTGAGAAATGTGTTTCTCGTCTTGGCGAAGTCAATTGATTGTATACGCAAGAGATTGTATTTGTGCGTATAAACTTTTATTTCCTGAGCACTTGAAAACCAACATTGGCCAAGCTATGGCTGATATAGCGCCAAATATGCGTCAAGAAGTGGTCGACGATTAACTCAAACGGATGGAAATTTGTAAAAATTCACGATTCGGTCATTTGAAAGATGTAATTTTTCACATTTTTCACAAAGGACAAAATTTATAATAGAAAAGTAATTTCATAAAAAATGTAAATTTACGTTCATTTTGGAAACCACAAAATGGATAATCCAGTATTTATACCAAAAATTATCGAAATCTGAAGACTATATCATATAGCCCCCATACAGTCGATTCGTTCAGCATTTCATAACGTGAAATTTGGTATTATAGGGTTTTCCAATATGAGTGATATGATTTCTTTTGAGAAAAAACACACTAATTGTTAAGGAAATTCAAATATTTTTTATTTGATGTGAAGTACAATCAATACAATTAAATTCTGAATATAACATCATTCAAATGTCCTCCACGACTTCTTTTGCAGGAACGAATTCGATGAACCCAATTTTTAAGCACTTTTTCCACTAAATCAAGTCGTATACCATCAATAGCACGTTCAATCTTGACTTCAAAAGCTTGAAGAGAGTCTGGTGCATTGCTAAAGACCAATGCCTTCAATTAACCCCACAGGAAGTAGTCTAATGGTGTTAAATCACAACTTCTTGTCACTATTTCTTGAAAAAATCGAATCTCCAAACGTTTCTCGCAATAATTCGCACCACTCAGATGAGAGTGAGCCTCATGGGAGAAGATGATTTTCTTAAAAGAATCGTTATTGTTTTCAAGTTGTTCCAAGGCAAAATCAGCAAATTCACGACGTTTATGGTGGTACATGGATGAAATTGTTGACACCGGAAATCACCGAAATCGAATTTTCTATTTTACAATAAATTTGGTATGTTCGTGAAAGTTATTAAAACTTCGGTTTGGGCGAAACCAACACTTCTTTGTGGTTTTAGCACCATTTTAAGATATAATAATTTTTCGCTAAATCAATTCAGGACGCGATTATTAAGTGTTTAGGTAGATTATAGGTATAACATAAGTGTACAAAAAATGCTTCATTCGACTAGCGTTTAGCATTCATATTAAAAACCACTGATTGCTTTTGTTGTAATTTATATGTTTTCACTTATAATTTTTATATGACTTCCTTTTTGACAGGGGGTTATTATACGCGAAATTGACGATGGTGTGCGCTGTGACCAGTGCAAATCAAATTGTCCAGGATTTGCAGCACATGATTGGAGGTAAGTTGACTCATTTGTTGTAACTCACAATTCGCTTTGTATATCTGTTACGTATATCAAATTTGAGCCGAAGTATGTAAGTACCAGAAGGAGAAGAGATAGACCCATTAAAATTTATACCGATATGATCAAAATGGCGATCTAAGTTGATTTCGTATTTAGTTCGACTTTTTAGACGCAAACTAGTCTTTAAATTTTTGATATTTTTGAACAAAACTTAGTGTGTAGGCGAATTTTTGTAATGTATTGATCATTTGTCGGAACCGGCCGAATCGGTCGACTATGTCACATAGAACCGATTTGTTCAGATATGTATTTTGGATCATACATATTTCAATTAAGCACCTAAGAAGATGAATTTCGGTATTCTACACACATACATATTTTGAACTATACATTGGTATTGAAAATCAATCGAAATCGGATGACTTTATAGCATAACTCCAATAACGTGCGATGGCGTGGGATTTTATCGCGTATAATTTGAAAAATAAAGATTTTCATATATAAACCGTTTCTTATTCTGCTCTTCTTTAAAAAATTTAAATTAGCTATGTAGTAATATTGATTATATACAAATGAGTTTATTGTTGGTATCTGGTTTAGATTTATTATATATTGAAATATTCTGCTTGCATGCATTTTTAGACTTGGTTGCAGACAAACGAGTGGTAACATTGTGAAATTGAAGCAAAGAAATGATACAATTACACGCTAGAATTTTGCAACCGCTTTGTCTTGTGAGCATATCCAGTAAAGAAAACAGCTGATTTCTGCGTTAGCACTGCTGCACTAAGTTTTGCTGACCTATTTAGTATAACGCAGCAATCAGCCATAGGTCACGTTTTAGTAAATGATTCAACTATAAGAATAAATTTGAAAAGTATGGAAAATTAATTTTAAACCGATTGGTAAGCCGCGTTCATTGAGGCTGAAAGCCAATAAAATTTGCAGGAAAACAAAAATTACTTAAAATAAAAATATTAATATTTTAATACTAATAAAAGAAGTGAGCAAATGTCAGATTAAATTAAATTTGCAGGGATTTTCTGGCTAAGACACATGAATGTCTTTCGGAAAAAATCGCTAAATATATAAAACACTGCCAATTCTGGCCCAAAAAGTATTACGGAAGAAGCTTTCTCTCCTTTCAAAAGACTGTCAAATGCATAAAAATGAAAAAAAACAAAAAATATTTTTTTGTTAAAACACAACAATAAAATCCTAAATAATACATAAAGGGCGATTCTTGTCACTATCTTTCAACTCTCCACGGTCCTTTTAAGTACAAAAATCTTAGATAAGAGAGTTGGCTATTCTGGGGACTATCTTGAAGGACCTTATGCTGAGCAAGTCTTCATGGCATCAGTGACACTCTTTTTTACAACTTAATTTATAATTTAAGGAAGAGTAGCCGAAAAAATACATAAAGATGTAATAGAATAGAAGATGTAAATAGATAGTAAAATAAAACGATAATTAAAATTGAATAATGAATTAAGAAATTGTTTTTACACAATGTTATAATGTGTCGCTCCAGGAGAACAAATGCGCACAGAGAATGATTTGATATCAATGGAAAAAGCTTTTCAAAAGAAGCAAGAAAAAAGTGTTGCCTTCGGCCATGCCGAAGTCTTCATACGTACCTATACAACTTATTGGAAATGCGAAATTGGACTTCGATGATTTTCTGTGTAAATATTGTTTTGAATTTATCTGAGAATCATACCAAATTTTCCACTATTACAAGCTTTTTTTGGCGAATTTTTGACTGGGAACTTCATATCTGAACGAATCAGTTGTGTGGAGGCTATTTGATATAGCCCTTCAATTTCGATAATTTTTGGGTTAATATTTATTAAGTTCTAATCGCAAACTCAATGAGTGTAATTGTATTTCATTTTTGTAAACAAATTATCGTGTGAACAAAAAAATTTAAACCTTATGAGTGACGAGGATGTTGCATCGGGTGGTATGTGTGATGACAAGAGAGGCTAGCAAAGGACGTACCAGCACAAAGCACTTAAGCGCAAAATTATTAAGACTCCTGGAAACTAGTACACAAGACAGCAACTACAAATACTAACAGCGATTCTTATGGAAAACTAGTAGCATTTCTAGACACTAACAACTTTGTTTTCCATAGATAGTAGTTAAAGGGCTACATTGTGAGAAACATTGTAAACGCAATAGATAAAATAACAAAGCAAGCGGCCAACAACAAGTGTTTTTGATATTAATTGTTTGTGTAATGCAGTAGTCAAAATGAGCCATCGTTTCCAGGACTTTGGACTTACGAAACGATGTTGTAAGAAACCATTCAGATGTGTAAAGTGCGGACTAGACCATCCGTGCTTTCTATGCGAAATAATTATTTATACTCCACCAAAATGTATAAACTGCTTATAAAATCATACCGCCAACTATAAGTGCTGCCAAGTTTTTCAGGAACTAGTCTCTAAAAACGATTCAATCAGGTCGATTCTTAACAATTCCTAATCTAGTGCAACTAACACTTCACTTCACTGGTCCATCGTTGCATAACAATAATGCCAGCCAATTTAACAAAAGTTAGAAGCACTTATTTCTAAACAAATTGAGCTGACTTCAGCACTAATGAAAATCTTAACGTCCCCTATATCTGAGTTTAGGGTTAGGTTATTAGGTTTTAAGATGGCAACATGGAAAGCAAATAGGCATAGTGAGGTCGAGCATTTATGTTGACTAAAATTATAGATATACTCATGATGTTCGAAACACACTTTACTACTAAGTCTTATTTTTAAATAAAGGTGTTTTATGTCATTACTTGTAATCATCCTGACGGTAAAGCACATGGTAGTTCTGCAGTTACTATTAAGTCTACAGTAACGAATCAAGCAGCGTTTGTCGAAATTACATGTGTTAGTGGGAGAATTGTCATAACAGCACTGTACCTTCCTCCTCGCTTCAAGATAAACAAGCAGGCTTTTCATAAATATTTTAATTAATTAGGCTCCAGATTTCTGGCTGGCGAAGATTTCAATTCTAAACACCCATGGTGGGGTCCTCTTCGTCTTACCAACCCGAATGGTCGCGAGCTGTACAATTGCATTGCAGAAAATAACTTAGACGTTCTATCCACTGCCAACTCTAGTTACCGCTCGGAAACAGCGCATTTTAAATAAAAAATCTGACATAAATTTCTTTCAAGCATGGCTAGAATCTCATATAAATGGAGATAAATTCAAATAGAGACTTCGATGATGCTGTGGAGAATTTTGCCAACATAATACACAAAGTCGCAAAGCTTCATCTCATACTCACAAAAAAGTTTCCCAACCCCACATTCCAACCTTTTATATTTCAACAGCGACTCCAAACTACAGAGTGTCGAAGCTTTTATCGGCTCTCATTGATTAGTTAAAACCATACTTCGCAGTTTTAAGGGGGGAAAATATGTTGCGCAATCTTTCTCGATATACAGCAAGAATTTGATAGAGTCTGCCACTCAGGACCGCAATATAAAATTAAAAAGATACTTCTCACACCTCGCTCTATCTCTTTTTCATATCTTACCTACGCTACAGATATTTCTACGTTAGAATTCAAGATGCAGTTTCTGATATATACGAATTAAAGGCTACAGTTCCACAAGGTAGTGTATTAGGAAAGAAAAGTGTCCCTACCTCAGCCTCAATCTTATCATAATTCCTAGAACGAATAGTGTTAAGTACCTCGGACTACATTTAGAGAGAATACTAACTTGCTGTGAACAGAGCCAAAAATAAGCATCTTTCAATTAAAACCAGAAAGATATATTGGTTGCTGACCCTGGTTTTTAGTCTAAACTTAGTATTGAAATCGATGGTGAAAAAAGTTTAGTCTTACCTTACGGAATTCAAATCCATGGTAGAGCAAGCTAATTAAGCGTAGACAATCACAGAGATTCCTCATATCTGAACGAATCGATTTTATTTTTATGTGAACTAATAGGGAGGAAACTGAGCTTCACGCTGGCGAAACTTTTATCTATGTGTAACGAAGACATATTTTGACGAAGTTATCGATTAGGATTTTCTTGGCATCACTCAATTAATTCACTTCCTCTGACTCTGGGACATTATATTTATTATAATAAATTGATTATTTCTTCTTATCAGAAAACTCCTTCCGGTGCGACAAAAGGATAATTTTCTATGCGCATTTGTTGGGTCAAGCCTTTAATTTATTTAGACAGCGATTTCTGGACCCACGTATTGTATATTGTGCAAAAACCATCGCATTATTATTTCTTTCATCGTTTTATTTTATTGTCTGCACTTTTTTTATTTTTCAGCTGTTATATTTTCAAATATTATATTGAATTGTCAATAATGCCATTAAGGACCTGCTCATCATCAAATGTTTCAATATATATTTAGAAAGTTTCAAGAGATATTTCAAGATAGTCGCCAGGAAAGCGAATCAGGAAAAACTTATTTACTGATATAATTTCATCAATGTTGAGTTCCAAATTTTTTTTAATACAATTCATAAATTGAAAATGCCATAAAATTGCCAATTTAATAAAAAAATTTATGAACATACTTCAAAACAGAAAACAATAAACTGTATAAATGAGCGAATTCAAAGGGAACGGATAAAGCAACAACAGTTACACAACTTGCTGCCTAATTTTTACTAAATCTTGTTGACAAAACTCAATAAATTTCTCTCTTTTTCAATTTTGTTACTGGCTAATTCTTACTGACTCTTCTCAACGAACGGACATATTATTCAATTGTGGCATCAGTTTTGTTTGTGGTTGCAGAGCTTTTACAATGTGGTCGGATTTGTAAGGTACGTATGTACGTATGATGATTTCTTATTTTTAATACTGATTTACTTTATTATTTTCCAGATTTTCTTTGAATAACTGGAATTTCAGCAAGTCATCTTGCACTCCTTTCTTCTTCTTTGGCGTAGGCACCGTTTACGCGGTTATAGCCTCCTTTGCCGTTGCTATATTGCTTAATAAGATTTAAAGCTGATTATGGGAATCGTCTATGTATTTAAGTAACTTCGTATAGAAAGTAGTTGTGGTGAGGTGAAGGAGGTGAAACAAAATGTTATTCTGCATTCAACTATTTTACGTTTCCTCAATTCCCTAATGCAAATCATGATTCTTAAACCTCGTAGAGGAGTAAAAATTACACTATACTTTATTTCATTTCGTTAAAATAAAATTTTTTTATGGCTTACAAAGTTGTTAAACAACAAAACTATAAAATATCCAGAAATTTTAGAAAGGGGAAAGGAATTTATTGTTATATACATTGAGTTTAATTCGCTCTGTAATCAGAGTTTCATCTGTCAAGCACGTTCGGGTCCACAAACCATGAGGTCATATTGAAGGCCGTTTGGAAGTGCTACCTTCCTTCATGTAGCCTTTTGTGGCCTTTCCTGTGACCTCTCTTTTCTGGCAGGAGGAAGGCGGTTTTGTTACACACTATTTTTCGTTTTCTACTACATTTTCAGCAAATAGCATTTTATTTGAAATGAATAATACATTATATTATATATTATGTATAGTATATAATTGTCTAGCCATCATACGACTTAATAAATATTTAATTTTATTAATTTAACTTTATTAATTAATTAAGCGCACTCTGTTTACTTAATATGAAGTACTTCCATAAAATTCGGTATATTTTAACACCCTTTTACCAAAGGAAAAAACAATGTATTTCGATTAAATAGATTCTTATAAAAACACATGCATATGTTATATAATTCATGTCATATGAAGAAAACTCTAAATCGCAAAATCAGCTTTTTCACACTTCATTTTCTGAAACTCACACCTGAAAGTTATTTAGTATGTATATAAATAAGTAATATAAGAATTATATTTATGTTGGATTTTAAATAAATATAATATTTTATAAACTTTGTAAAAATAAAAAAGTTTATTCATACATGCGCATATCAAATTTTTTGTATTGTATTTTAGGATTAAATATTATTTTTCATATCTGAAAAATCGGTTATAAGGAGGCTATATGATATAGTATTTCGATTTAGAAGATTTTCGGTTTATTTAGATATACATACGAGCGTAAGGTGCCATACAGTACTCCGATTTAGCTAATTTTTGGTGTCAATATTTTTTTGTTTATACGTGTGTAGATTACCAAATTCCACGCTCTTAGATGCATTTTTTATAGATTTTTGAAACGTCATATTTGAACAAATCGGTTGGGCGGAGACTATATTTTATATGACCTGATCTAACCGGTTCGGACAAAGGATCGCACAAATCCGATCTAGAGACAGACAGACAACTCAGCTCGTTATTCTGATCTGATCGGTATAAATTTTAGATGGTTCTATCTCTTATCTGAGCCAAAGTTATTATACCATCTCATTTTCATAAGAGGTGTAAAAATATATTTAAAATTTAATATCATCATGTAATACGAATAGATTATGTAAATAATCTCATAAGTCGAAGCGTTTACGTGAAATCGGTTCGTATTTTCTTTACAAGATGGAATGCCTTATGAAAGTACTTGACCCGTACTTTGCATAAAAATCCATTTAAAAAATGGAAACGGAGATGAATCAATTTAAAAAAAGCTCTTTGTAAAATGTTTTCAAAGGCATCCATGAGGATAGTGGTAAATTTCCGCAATCTCCTTAATAAATTCACCGTATAGATTTTTATATAGTTTCATGATACAATAAGGCAAGGTGTTATACGTAGTGACAGCTCGTTTTGTCGGCTGCCTTAACTCAAGGTTGTATTTTAAGGAGAAGGAAACAGGAGAGAAAGGTGAAGAAAAAAGGGCCACTTTGCGAAATAGTATCAAAATTTAATACTTCTTTTCAGTTTTTCTTAATATTCTTTGTTTTGAAAACGAGTTTACCAGAGAGAGTCCCAATTTTCTAATAATGTAGCCTGCTACATACTCCAACCCATACTCGTGTAAAGAGTTCGATATTTTCAACTCGTGATTACTCATCAATGGTAAAAATGACGTCGCATTACCAGTGACCTCATTATAAAATAATAATTCATTGCTTAGGTAATAATTCAGATATTGAGTTTCATCTTCTTCAGCGTTTCCGCGTATTGCCAATGTTTCTGTGTTTCTTGCTATAAATATGTATGATTAAAATACCGAAAAATTAATAAGACGTGTAGGTTTTTTTACCTAATAAGTATCTTCGCAGCCTATAATTGAACTGCATAGCTGTTCTTACACGCATAAGATAAATTCCACAATGAAGAAGGCAAGGCAACGCATCTCCTCGTTCGTTCATTTTGGAGAGAAATTTTAACTGCACGAGTTGCATACCAAAAGGACTTTTGGAGGGGAACACCTGGATTGTCAATAGCTTCGTGTTCAGAAGATCGAACCAATCGTTAACAATTTTCAAAGAAGCTTGCTGTTTCCACGGCTTTGTAAACGTTCAGCCCAAGTGTGTAGCAGCGTTTTATGGCACTAGCTGTACTATGTGAAAACAATTGAGCCGCTAATTTGACTTTTGGGTTGACCGCGTGTTGCACTGTGACATAAACTTCTGAAAGCTAGTGAGCAATAGATACGTCGGAAATAGAAGTGTGGGCTATAAGTTCAACAATGATTCGGGAGGTTAGGTTATCACCCCAAAGCTTAATCCCAGCGCCATTGAAGTGGTTTCGATTCAGCTTGAGCAAATGTGGTGCATCAGCAAAGATAAAAACTCTTGAGCCATTCACAGGATTCATAACCCACGTTTTTTTCTAAATAAATAAAGACTAGATAATTCTAATCTTAAGTTTTATCCGAATTATTTAATGTACCATTGAAATATCCAGCTCGTTCCAAAGTTCTATATTTCCTACTCCATGCCTGAGACGACCCTAACAACTGAATACCCTGCTTCACCGAGAACTGCAATTATGCTAAACAATATAATTTTTGTCATTTTACAGTCGTATGTGCAAAACACTGGTTGCTTTCGGGAGCGCTTAAGACCTCGAGCAACTTAGTGAGTCGTACTCGTATGCTGGCTCCACTTTCATTTCATCTCTACAGTTACCATGTCGTTCATGCTCTGCATTTTCCCAATCAAAAATTCAAAACACCGTCTTTGAACTTTACTTTCTGTACGCATTTTTCGACAGTTGATTCGCATGCTAGAGGATTACCACTCATCAGCATAAGAGCATAGGCCTTGGGGCCAATCTTGGTTTCCAATTTTTCTGATTTGGCCTTCTGTAAAATATGTTTGAAGATTTTTTCGTATCTTCCAAAGCTCTTATACTTGGTTTTTCCGCCTTTTTATTTCAGCCAGCAAGCAATGGTTCTAAAAAGGATATAAATGTACTAATAGCAATTATATATAACAGATTGCAAAAATACTCTGTCTGGGTTGATGCATTGACAAATTGTGGCTCATTATAAACTACATCTATGGGCATTGGACCAGCATCATTACACTTACGTTTTTGATCAGAGCCAGGAAGGAAATCCGAAGACGAGAAATGCAAACCGTTAGCTTCCGCCCATGTTTTTAATTTGATTTCATTTTTTGGTCATGATACATCTTTATGCTTTCAACGTTCGTCGTCTTATGACATAACGCACAACTTGCTTTAGGCATATTCAGAAAACTGAAAAGGCAGCAAAGTTTAAGATTGTTTATATCTATTTATAATAAAAGTTTGTTGTTGGTAAAAGTTAATTCTTTAAAAAAATTAATTCTTTATTTTAATAAGTTTTTTATTTACGCAAAATAAATTACTTACTCTTTTACTTAATCTTAAAAATTAAATATCTAAATGTTATTTAGAAATTATTTTTTGTTTCCAAAGTACAGGACACGAAGATCTTGACGAATAGACCAAAAGAGTTAGATCACACAGTTACCGGTGTGAGCCACAGGCTCAGATACAACTCCAAATATTTTTAAAAGTAATTTTGTAATTGTAAGTCTGTCTAATATTAATAAAAAGTTGGTTACAAGCGAGGATATATGTATTTACCACACAAACAGGCTACAAACAGCACTCAGAAAGCGAAATGATGCAGATGAAAACCTGCGACAAATTTTTATTCATAGGTAGTTAAATAAATTTGACAAAAATATATACGAATTGACCAGTATATTTGAAATAACTCCAAGAGCCGACCAAACCTTTTGAATAGATTTCCTTTTGTTAAATTTTATTGAATTTTATTTTAAAAATGCAAAT
The DNA here is from genome assembly GCA_030068015.2 of Neoceratitis asiatica. Lineage (NCBI taxonomy): Eukaryota > Metazoa > Arthropoda > Insecta > Diptera > Tephritidae > Neoceratitis > Neoceratitis asiatica. Next base: position 37,413,681 of record CM061526.1, on the reverse strand, counting down.
GCAAATCGTCAACGAATATAAATAGTATAAGAAACAAAAAATTGATTACTGATGCCAAAGTTTGTCGATCTAAATTTGTGCTGGGTTGTGTACTTTTTTTTAGTACTTTTTCATGAAAATTACTCTTAACATAAAATGTAGTTTGTCAAAGAGGTAAATTGTAGAAGAAGAGAAGGGAGCGAACATACATATAACACCTGTACTTATTGCATCATGTTTTGAAGTGTGGATTACTTCAAAATTTTCATTTTTCTCTACTGTTGATTGTCAGAACTATTTGCTATATATGTCTTTGACTCAATATACGTGCATATGATTTTGCAAAACTTTTTAATAACCTCTTTTTATATTCGATTAAATTGCAATGAATAAGGTCTATTGTTACTGCCGTTGTAGGCAGACTGCTGAAAGTTTGCGTTTTGGAATATTTCATTCAGACCGTCGTTGGTGTTACCGACAATAATTGCTTCTTCAGGCTATTCAATAAAAGCTAAAATACTTCAAGCCTGTTTGTTTTATGCAACTGTGTATTAATTTCTGCATTTCAATACAATAAATTATTATTTTGGAAGACCAAGAAATGGAAATTTATTTAGACCGACTTGGAGAAAAATTATTAAACTTCACAACTAGAATCCTACTATTTTTCATTTTTACATTAACCTAACTATTCTTTTATTAGCAATTTGTATTTTTAACACCGGGATGTCATACTACCTGCAATCGTACGACTATGCATCAGCTTCATACTAGTTAAATACAAGTTAATTTAGAAATTTTGGATTTCTACTTCACTAAAAACTAAAAAATAATGCGGGTTTAGCGAGATTTGAAACGAGAAACCGTATGCAATCAATACTGCTAACAACTCGGCTATTGTGACGATTTAAAGAGTAGCGACATACAGCGCATAAATGTATTTTAACATATACGAGATGTGATTAAAATTATCACAGCATAATATTGGCGTGGTGGTGGATATTATTATTATTCCCGTTACTGTTAAACTGCTAGACATTTACCAATAAATAGCGAACTGGTATGATTTCAGTTCAATTCATTATTCAAGTATTTAACTAGTATTTTACATATGGCTTAGCTTTTCACTGAAGAATTGTTACAATATATAAGTGACCGCACAAATTCATATTCCCAGTAAGCAGACCTCAAGGAATATTAAGACACGTATGCCCATAATTGAACTCGCCTTCATTATAGTGAGTACAATTTTCGACATAAAATAGTTTTGAATGAAGCACAACTGAGAAGACAACAAAGGAGAACGTGGTGTTGTTGAATGTCTGACTAACTGAATTCATCAAAGCTTATACTTTCCCGAATTTGATCTTTGCCTTATTTTATTTATAATTCCTCAGGGTTGTCACTGATTTAATTTTTTTTAAACAAAACTTTTCAAAATGTTACCAAAAGTAAAAAAAAAATGTCAATTCAAAAAGTATCTTAAATAGGCAGAAAATACCAACGTAATCAAATACAAAAGTAATCAATTTTGGTAAAAATTAACTGAAACAACAACAGTACTTGGCAGCCAAGTTATTTCAATAACGTTTATTACCTGGTGTTGCGAATGATTTTTACCATAAATCACCTTTATATAGTGATATGATTAAAAAAAAAACGCGAATTGTTAAGGAAATTCAAATATTTTTTATTTAATGTGAAGTACAATCAATACAATTAAGTTCTGAATATAACATCATTCAAATGGCCTCCACGACTTCTATTGCAGGAACGAATTCGATTAACCCAATTTTTGAGCACTTTTTCCACTAAATGCCATGAATAGCACGTTCAATATTGACTTTTTAAGCTTGAAGAGAGTCTGGTTTATTGCTAAAGACCAATTACTTCAAATAACCCCACAAGAAGTAGTCTAATGGTGTTAAATCATAACTTCTTGTCACAATTTTTTGAAATATTCGAATCTCTAAACCTTTCTGGCAGTAATTCGGCTGTTGCACGTGCTGTGTCACACGTAGCTCCGTCTTGTTGGAACCAGATGTTGTTAAGATCAACTTCTTCCAATTATGGTCATAAAAAGTTGGTATTCATCGATCTATACCGCTCTCCATTGACAGTAACGGTGCTACCAGCTTTATTTCAAAAGCAGCCAATTTGGGTGAATGTAATGGTTGTTCATGAATAATTTGTGGATTTTCTTCGCAGAAGAGTTTTGTTAATTTACCGCACCACGCAGATGGAAGTGAGCCTCATCATAGAAGATGATTTTCTTAAAAAAAAATTGGGTTCATCGAATTCGTTCCTGCAAAAAAGTCGTGATATACAATTGTATCGGTTATACTTACATTAAATAAATAAAAACATTTTTTTTAAAGAAATCATATCACTCTTATTGGAAACCCCTACATAAAGAATGGGAGATTTGCAGATTCAGTCTAGCTTTGTTCTACTGAAAAGTATATAATTGGTAAGGAATTCTAATTAAGCTTAAAATACTATACTAATATTAAATTTTAACCTAAGATTTACCTGATTTTCGGTTGAGCTACTACTCCAATGTAGTGCTTCATGAATGTTTTTCCAACAGATGGAGGGATTTACATTTTATACTGAGCAGCCTGAACGGCTGATGGATTTTTATGAGGAGTTTTTAATTTCATGTCTGAAATACTGTCGGAGAGGGTTCAGCGAACTAAGAGCTGAGAGTGCTATATCTCTGAAAATACTCGATGAACAAAGAGTAGGAGGAGAAGAACCTAGCCTGTGTTCATTTGGTGCAAAACGGTATAAGAAACGACTTATACGCTATAATCGCGTTTAGCTTACTCCAATAAATAATAAGCAGTTATTCTTTCTGCACAAAATTACGGCTTTAACAATACATAAAAAAACGCTTTTTTTAAACGCTTAAAGAACAAGTATTCCCTCACTACTTTGTTGTGTTTGCTTTTCTTTTTCTGACCTCCTCTCTCTCCCTTTATACAAACTAAACTCAAAAAATATCTATTAATTATACTTTTATAAAATATTTGTATTGCATATATATACTAGATATCTACGTTTATGTACCTCAGTTCACATTCAACTTTAACCTAGTGTACAAACTTACCTACATATTGATATCCGAATATGAATGCTATATGTACTCGACGGGGAATTAGTAATTGGACAGAAGAATACTGTTAGATTTCTGTCGTCAACAAATGAATCGTAATTTTTTAATTTTTTTTTTTCAAAAACACAAATTACACAAATTTTATTAATTTTTTTTGCAGGCCTGTATGAATTGAATATTATATATATATATGTATGTATATGTATAAATATATATATATTTGGTGCTTTGTAACCGCTGCAGTGATTTTCGGCCCAGCTCCTCCTCCAATTTGTGGTTTTGTGTCTTGATGTTTTTACCAACAAATGAAGAGACCTACAGTTTATTCCAAGTCGCCTCCGAACGGCTGATGGATCTTTATGAGAAGCTTTATTTCATGCCAGAAATACACTCGGAGAGCTTAACATTCCCTGCCGAGGGACGACCGCAATTAGAATAATTTATTTTCTATAATTTTTGATGTTGCTCGAACCTGGGCTCTAACCCAGGCCTTGCGAATGGCAATACGCAATGCTAACCACTCGGCTATCGCGGCCGCCAAAAAAAAAAAATGAATATGAATATACGTTTTGCAACTAAGAAAAATGGTAGAGGTGAGAGGGAACCAACGGGTCTTTCCTTAACAGGCGAGTGCTCCAAACACTGATTCAATAGCAGTGTTGTGCTCATGTATTTATTTTATTAGACCAATTTGAACTAGTTAAAACTACTATATTTCTGATCGAAATGTTGCGGTTATATTTTAGAAGTATTTGGACTTTCTTAGCAGACCAGTTTTGAGGAAGTTTTTGATTAATATATTTGACTACAGGGTATATAAGCGTTTTGTAAATGACACATTTGAATATACTATGTATGTGTTTAAATTTATAGCTTTAAAACTATGTCGAGGCTTTATAACGTGACTTCGGCCTTACGATTCAAAGAGCGAAATTTTCGCCTCGGTTGTGTGCTTCATTCAGTTGGCATTCAAGCGGTATTCAAAATACATACTTACAGAATTAATATTTAGTGGGTTTTTAAGTCGGTTTGTTCCGTGTGCACTTTGGTTTTGCAATTTTTCTATTTCGCAGAAGGCAAGCGTCTCGTACAGGTGATCGTTCGATCATTGACTCTTATTACTTTCCGTTAATTTGTTGTCAAATTGGTACCTTTTTTATTTCGAAATCATTTGGAACGCGGCAAACATACACATTTCGCATGTGCAAATGTGCATTTTTGAAATGTTTATAAGTGAATTCAAAAAATGTATATCATACACAGCAGCGACAAGCTAAAAACAAACAAACTTTATGTTGGAACAGTGTTATTTATGTTCATACCATGTATGTATGATCCATATGCTAGGGAACGAATTCACTCTTAACTGAATCCATATTTTTATCAATATCTATATACATATGTAATTTATGTATATGAGTATTTATATACGTCTGGTACTTTGTAAAATTTATGTAATTTTTCTTTTCTTCTAAAATTTGTAATAAAAGAAATGAAATAATTACTGCATAATTGAAATAATAAAAACAAAGTATATGCATATAACTAAGTAAAAAGATATGGTACTTAAAAAGACTTGAACTGCATAACTCTAATTCAGTTTGTCTCACTTCGCTTGAGCTTGGGTTCATATCGGGATACAACGAAATAAATATAAATTCAGTGCTCCCAACTTATACTTGTATTAATTGCGCAGAACCTCAATTATTACAAAAAGTGCTAAAACTGAAATGTGGGATGAATTCGTTATAAAACCGATCTTAATTCGGAAACAACCTAAATTTCTGACTAAGGAACGTCACATGGCGATTCGACGGAAAAAATCATCGGTGTCGTTTAATGGTAAACAACATTTACCAACCCACAAAAGCTATGATGAGACAAAAAAAGGGCTTTATAAAAACAAAATGAAAGAAACTTATAACGAAATAGCAGGGTAAGTTGTAGAAGTCCCCTCCAAGTTCGCTCTCAATATATCACTGGTCGCCAAAAATAAAAATGAGAGCGTTTAGTGAGATAAGACGAAAAGCACTAATGGGTTTTATATTTATTAAATTCATTTTAAAATGTTTTTATTGGACATAATAAACATTTCATTTCATTAAAAATATTTAAAATCATAAAATACTTCTTTTAGATAATAAATACTCCAATAAAGCATCTTAGAACATGGAATTCGGTATTCTACACACATATAATGACCTAAATACCGATACTGAAAATCATAGAAATCTGAATACTATATAGTATATCTCCTATTTAATGAGGTTTGCGTCAAAAATCCGTCAAAATATATCATATAAGCGCGTGAAAATTTGTTATTCTACAAACGTTAATTCAAGTTAATATTAACAATGAAAATCATCGAAATTGAATTTTGAATTTTGCAACAAATTTTGATATATTCATGAAAGATCGAAGATAACACTTTTTTCTATATATTTAATTCGTTACCAAAAATGTACATATGTAAGTATATACCGTACTTTGCTCTCAAGTCTTTCTGTATCTGCTTAATAGCTTGTTAAATTACATCAGCTCTTAATGTAACCATTCGTTTCTAATATGAAACTTAAATTTTCTAATCCGTTTTGTGTTTTTTGGCGTTTTAAGGTCCCTCAATTTGATATGTTTATCGTTTCGAGTTTTGAATTGGCTTGCAAAAATGGACAGCCGGTCATGTCGAAATAGTGTTTTTTGTATTATACATTATTTATTTGGCGTAGTAATTAAAGTAGAAAATAAATAAATAAACTAAAATAATGTTTCTAACTGTGGCCGCCCCTCGGAAGGGAATGCTAAGCCCTCTGACATGAAATAAAATCTCCTCACAAAAATCTATCGGCCGTTCGGATTTTGTTGGAAAAACATCAAGACACACACCATAAACTAATCCTCCTATCCTCGGCCGAAAATTGTTTCAACAGTTAAAAGGGCCAATTATATATATATATATATATATATATATATATATATATATATATATATATATATATACATTATTTACTTTATATGAAATAAATCGAACAATTTACAGAATATCTAAAATCAAATCGTTGGATTATCACTTTGATTCAGAATAGAATAGATTTTATAGATATTCAATGTCTGCTTAAAATTAAATTTTTGTGGTATTAGAATAGATACCACGTCGCGCACCTTGAATATATGGGTGAAACATGTTACATAACCTCATCTGGACAGTTCCGATACTGAATCAAAAAACTGTGCTGTCTTTGTACCATTCATGAATAAATATACTTAGTATTTTCGACTTAAATATTAATAAACTTTAAAAAATTAAGGGAACAAAAAAATTGTGAATTTTGCAGTGATTTTTGAAGCGCTATATGTCTTAAAAAAATTATCGCATAGAAATCGTAAAAATAGCAATATTAAATTTTAATAATTCTAGGTTTCATATTTAACGTAATCGCTATCGAGCATTTCAAGGAAATAACATCGAAAAAATAATGCACAAATTTTTTTCTGGTTTTATTTCAATCCACGATCGTGGATTTCTTTTTAATTTTTCTATACGATGTTTTGTTCCGCAGATATTCTTTTTTGAATGTAAAACTACTGTCCCTTAACCGCAGACATTCCAGCAGAAAGCAGGCCAGTTCCGGGGTCTGCTTTAAATTTCCTACAAGCCTATTTCATGCACTTTGAATAGGTCGAAAAAGAATCGTCGGAGTGATCGGGTGCTCTTCATGCATCGCCGCTCGCACCACCGGAGAATTTTTCAAAGTCTGACGTACATTTTGTAGGCTTCTAGGGTTGATCAGAGCGAATCTTCTTCCTTTTTACCACACCCAGTTTGGACTGGTTACAATTTAGTCGATTTCGGGACTAGCTACTTTGTGTATGCAACTAAATTCCGCCTTCGTCTAATTATAGAGAAGGGATTAAATTAATCCAGTTCGGTAGAACTAGGATCAAGAAGCGCTGTAGTTGGTGGTGGATGAGACCAAAAACTTCCGATCAAGGCCCTTGAGGTCGGATGAGAGAATAGTCGAATGATAAGGTTTTCAGGGGTACTTCTGAGAAACCACATTGGGCACTGAGTCTGCATAAAATACCCACTACACTTTTCTCTCTCTTTTCTTTCATAAGAGATCATAATTTCACTTATAAATTAAATATTAGTAAATAAATCTATAACGTGAATTTCTCACTCTCTCAGTTATAAGTGCTCTAATGAGTTTGATTTTCAGTTTGGTGCTTCACGAATGTGTAATGTGGAATTTTAGATCGCGTAACAAATATGTAATGAGTGGGAAATGCTGTTCTAAAACTTTTTCTAAAAAACGGCTTCGTAAAGAAAATCAACTGGTTTCTTTTGTGACAAGCGTCACAATAGAGAGTTGAAATAGAGAGTTGAGAAATGCTAATCTTGAATAGTTAAGTTAACAAACTCAGGTATAAAAAGAGTTCAACACTAAATTTGCTCATATATTATTGTTCTTATGCACAGCCTTAAAAGAATTAATTTTTACTTTTAAACGAACACAGTTTTGTTGTGCTAACGAACAAAATTACGAAGCAGTAATCTTAGATAAGAGCGCAAGTGCAAGTGTAACATCATTTGAAGAGAACCACTCAAAATGTCCCGCAGAACAGTATTCGATCACTTAGCTGATGTCCAAGAATTTGGAAGTAAACCTGAAGAGCTGTTCCTGTTCATTAAGCAAGTGGACGAGTAATTCGCTTTGGCGAGATGGATTCAATCTATTTAAACCTGTTTGACTTAAGAGTAAAAGGTAAAATTTAAGATAAAGCAAGTATTGCTCTTATTCACAACAACAATCCAGTAGACTGGTTAACTTTTAGACAAATATTAAAAAGGAACTTTAATGTGAGTGTGAGTTTTGAGAATATAACAACCAAAATTAAAACTGCTGAAATAAAATCCAGCATTAGTGATTTAATTATTTTAAATTTTAAATCTCAATTAGAAGAAAATATTTGGTATAAATGTAAAACAAATGAAAAAATTGTACTACAAATTGTTATAAGTAGATTACCACATAATCCAAAATTTATGCTTCAAGCTAAAAACCCTAACGGAATATTTTTATTTAAATCTGAGTTATAAAAATCAAAGAGGTACAATCTCAATTTAAAATTTTTTTATCTAGCAGTAGTGAGAATATAACATCTAAAAGAGATATTTTCGAGCGTGAAAACAATAATGGAAGTAGAAATAGAGAACGTAACTTTAACTCGAAAACTAATTCGACAACAAAGTTTCCACGGTCCGTATAACTCTCAATATTCTACTACTTTTGATTTCACTGAAGGGCTTCATCAAATCCTCACTTCAGCTGATGATAGATAGAAAACTGCTATTTCTACATCACATGGCCATTTCGAGTTTACAATCATGACATTTGGCTTAAAAAACGCCCCGGCATCATTCCAATGCATGATGAACGAAATCTTACATGAGTATGTCAATACTTTTTGTGTATCTCGACGATATATTGACATTTTTCACGTCACTAGAAAAGCATGTTGATTCGTTTAGTAAAATACTCACCAGATTACTTGAATTCCTTATGAAGGTGTACATTGAAAAATGTAATTATTTTAAAAGACAATCGAAATACCTAAGACATATAATTTCAATAGCTAGAAAATAGATGCTATTTTAGGACTCACTGGAGCACTCTCGCATGCCTCATGTTTAGAAAAGAATTCGAAAATTGATGTAAATGACCCAAATTTTATTGAATCTATCTCTAAATTAAAAATACTAATTTCCTCTAGTCCAGCATTAGCTTACCCAAATTTTAACAAAAAATATGCGTTTACAACATACTACGCTAGAAAGTCCGTTAGGTGCCGTTTTGTCGGAAAACGCACACAGAATACTCACGAATTAAACTACAGCACAATATTGAAAGAGTTATTAGGCATCGTATGGTCAATAAAGTATTTCCGATCCTGCCTTTTTGGAAGAGAGTTTAAAATTCAAACCGATCATCGTCCTTTGGTATGGTTAAGTTCCTTGAATGAACCAAATATGTATATGCAATGCTGAAAAATTAGTTTAAATGAATATTACTTCGAAAAAGAATATATAAAAAAAAATCAAATACCGTTGCCGATTGTTTGAGCAGGATTAAAGTCAATATTTTTCATCAAGATGATATTAGCCCTAGCCTAGTAACAATTCATAATGCACAGGAAGGTCTCGATGACCATAATATTTTTAAGCATGAAATGATTGTCGAAAAATTAATAACAAATTGTTATTCCAAAAAAATTATATTTAAACAGCTTACAATAAAGCTATAAAGCTACGACGAAAGCTCCATGTTTTGAAAAAAATATCCAGCACTGTGGGAATATTTTGTGATGGTATAAACTTATATAAACTTTTTCAACAGACATTGGTAGTAGATATTTAATATGTGTATGTAATATGTGCAAGTTTGACCGGAATTCCTCAAAACTAAAATTGTGTTTCACTGAAACATCATCCGAGTCCAACCAAATAATTCATACCACCAACTTTAAAGGGTATGTATATCGCCGCTACACAAGGTCCTTGAGCCTATCGCTCAGGAAAACTATAGCCTTCGTTCCATTTATTGTTCGTCGAAATAAATCCTATCATATTGGGCTCAATTTCTATTATGTACAGCACACAATATAGACATTTGTCAAAACTGTCCACATTTGATTTCGTTGGCATTATGAAACAATGTAGACATCAAAACTCTCTATTGTGAATATTTGATTAAAAAAAGCAGCTAAAATGGTTTCAATTGTTTTTATTTTAAACATGTTGGAATTAATTTTTTTTTATTAAATGGAAATCACACCATATTACAATCTGAGTCATTTTAAGAGCAATATAAGGTCTCAGTGTGTGAAATTCTTGTCTGTTGAAGGTTTTTTGCCAATGCAGCAATATTATCAACTGAAAAGGATTGACAAAAAATCTATCAAAAAACGAAATTACGTCATACCGAATACTGTTGAAATATAGAAATTATTCTATTGTCTACCAAATATAGACAACCCAAATAGAGTCCGTTTCGATCAGAAATTGACAAGGCGCCCACAAAAACTGAAGCTATTGTAGTAAATATTTTGGCGCCTACAGCGTTTCAATAATTGAATGAGGATCTTGGTAAATCTAGCTCTATTACAATTCTAAACAACACTTCAAATCACAGTAACAAGAAAATATATCATATTTTAGTGTCCTTTTTCCAACCTTACGAAACTATTGATATCATAATCAATTATTTGCCTAAGTATCGACAAATAATTATTTCACTAAAAAAGTTGTGACAACTAAAGATTATGAAATCATCATAAAATGCTAGGTTACAGAAAAACCAGTTGGTTTGTGCTAAAGTCTGGGGCGGAAAGGGTTTTAAAAATTTACCAGCCTGAAGATCCCTCATCCGGATTTTGGATTCAGTTTTCATTAAGTTCACATTTTCACCAAGCTGTATTGAAGGTTGAAGGTCAGACTTTATCGGCAATTGAAAATGCAAAAGAAATGAAGCAATTAAGAGATAATTTGGCTCAGAAGCAGAAGAATAAAATTCTTCAATTCACAAATGCTAATTTAATGTTGAATTTGAAAAATAATGGCTTTTTTACTGACGAAAAGTTAATGAAAAGTAAGCAACGGAATTTCATAAATCTAGTCAAGATTGGAGTTGTCTCATTGGGCAGATTTAAAAGTAGAACCCGTTGGAGAATTCGTCCCAAAAACACTGGATATTTTGAAGTATTCGAAGAAGTTACTAATAAGTTTCTAAATTAAAGTTCAAAAAGTAACCGAATGGAATAATCTAAATGCTTCTACAGACACCTTTCCTGAAGGGCAATTACATTTTATATAAAAACTTCATTGGATTTGGGATCTTTTGTTTCATATCTATAGTTAATATTGAATTTTATTCACTCATGTACATATAATATATAGTTTTCGACCAAAATCAAATATAAAATCAACTTGATAAATAACCTGCACCCGTACCTTTTTAACCATTGAAAGTGAAACTTAAGATTTCTTTTGCCTATTTGAGATTAAAATTAAATGCTTCATCTGGTATCTACGGATCCGTTAAAAGCTCGAATTGTTTATTATCCTGAATTTGCGTTCCCAAAAAGGCATTAATATCTGTTATATTTATGTTTGCAATTTTGTAAAAGTATTTATCAATATTTTGGTTCTTAAAATCAAATGAAAGCAACGTTTGCCGTCTTGCATACATTTTTTTTTACTTTTCACAACTCAACCTGAAATTTTACACAATCACTAAAAGAAAATTTATAAAAATTTAACAAACCCAGCTGATTGATTAGGTTGATACAGCGTCAGACCACAAATGTGTAGTATATGCGAAGGGTTCCTTTTTTAAATGCTGGTCAGAAATGTATGAAAGTATTGTAAATAGTACCTGTAATCATTCGACTTAATGCATACAATATCTTCATTTCCTTCAGGCAATTCTAATTTAAAAATATACAGACAAAAGACAGACAACACAATATCTGGTCAAGAAAAAATCCTGATAGTTTTTTATCCCAACAGCATCGTTTTTATTAAAATTATTCCATTTTAATTAACTGAAAGTTAAAACAACGTTTTTTCAATATACACCAAAAAGGACATTATGCACATAAAGGGTGTTTTTTATAGAGGTATAGAACTTTAAGTTGGCATTACTTTTCAAGATGGCGACCGATTTAACAGCTGTCAAGTGATTTATTCTCACTTTGGTTTGGCAATTCATCATGAATAGACTCACGCCTGAACAACGCTTGCAAATAGTGCAATTTTATTTCGAAAATAATGGTTCTGTGCGGAAAACGTATCGCGCACTACGTCCATTAGCGATGTTTAGCGATGAAGCGCACTTCTGGTTGAATGGCTACGTCAACAAACAAAACTTCCGCATTTGGAGTGAAGGTAATCCTCAAGTGTATGTTGAAACACCGTTACATCCAGAAAAACTGACTGTTTGGTGCGCTTTATGGGCTGGTGGAATCATTGGTCCGTACTTTTTCAAAAACGATGGTGGCCAGAACGTTACAGTCAATGGTGATCGGTATAGAGCCATGATTACTAACTTTTTCAATCCTGAATTGAATAACCATGATATCCAGGAAATGTGGTTTCAACAAGACGGCGCAACATGTCACACAGCTCGTGCCACAATAGATTTATTGAAGACACTTTTGGTGACCGCCTAATTTCACGTTTTGGACCTGTGAATTGGCCTCCAAGATCTTGTGATTTAACACCGCTAGACTACTTTCTGTGGGGCTATGTAAGGTCATTGGTCTATGCGGATAAGCCACAAACGCTTCACCATTTGGAAGACAACATTCGCCGTGTTATTGCCGATATACAGCCACAAATGTTGGAAAAAGTCATCGAAAATTGGACGTCCAGATTAGACTATATCCGCGCTAGTCGTGGCGGTCATATGCCAGAAATCATATTTAAAATGTAATGCCACAAGATTATCTTTCGGATAAATAAAATTCATGTCAATCGAATAATCCATCGTTGTTTTATTGCAAGTTTTATACCTCTATAAAAAACACCCTTTACATTTATATTTATATATATATCTCATAACCGCTGAAACAATGTTTTGCCGAGGTGCTCCATTGATGAGTAGTGTGCGCCTTGATGTTTTTCAAACAAATGGACCTAAAGTTTATTCTAAGCCGTTTCCCCAAGAAAATTTTTTTTACTAAGCACAACCAAACCAAATATTTTAAAAATTCTTCTTTGGTAAATTAACAAGCTTATTTAATGGTCGTTTTAAAAATTTTATTCTACAAAATAAAATGCAAATATTTAATTTTTTGCCACTGAAAAAATATTTCATGTGGTAATCCATTCTTGGTTAGTTTGTTAGCACATTGACAATACATTTCTACGTATGCATAATTTTTGAGTGGAAATTAATTGAGATATACATAAATCCAAGCATAGTATAAAAGTAATTAAGAAATCACGTATTTATTTACTGGAATTTTATAAAATATTCAAAAAATTACCAGATTTTTTAAATGATGCGGGGTTCGAGAGTTCGATTGTCATTGTAATAACAGATAACGAAAACTGAGTTTACGGATATGACGTCAAACTGAAGCGTAGTCATCATTCTTTGATACATTTCTTGTAGCAAACGAAAATCGCCGAGTATCATCGATAAAGACAAAAATAACTGTTCCGAATTAAGATACCACAGATGGTTAATTACACTGTGCAACAAGATTCTACGTAATTGATGGAACCAATTGGAGATGAAACTTTATCCCTCCCATATCAAAACCTCATACCGGGTTTTTGGCCTATGGGTCTGGTTTCATTTTTATTTTTATTTAAAGTTCGCAACCCTGTGTATGAGAAAAGTTGATTAAAACTTGATCAAATGAAGCAATTTTAGATGGGTTTTTTTTGTATATCGCTTTTTTTTTTGGATCGAGGAACTCATTTTTGACATTAACTTTTACCTAAATCTTACGATATGTGGCGCTGTCATACAATTTGTCTTATTTTTCGTGAAAAATAATATTTTTAGTTTTATTGTAGAAACGATCGTATATGATACATATAGAAAGGAACATTACACTATATTTGGCACACAAAAAAGATGATAAATAATATACATATACACATATGTAGGCGTGAAAAGTTTGAAATAAAAAATTAAGTATACGTACAAAGTAATATTTCTGTTAAGAATTAAATTATTTTCTGACATTTTGAAAAAATATGCCATAAAAAGCTTACAAAAATAACGGTGCTTAAAAACTAAAACTTGAATCTTTTTGAAGGCGGTAAGTTTACTTCCTCCTCTTCCTCGTCGGTATTGTCTTCTTCATTTCTCGTTAGCCACCAGCATAGATCTGCGAACATTGGTAGTAGTTTTTCCCCCTATACCGTGTCTCCATTTTTAAAGCGACCTGGTGAAAACGTTCGCCTTGTTCATCCGATTCCGTTGCGATTTGGTGTTCAAACCAATATATATGGTGATGGAGAAAATATACCTTCAAACTCATATGTACACCGAGCTTCTCAAACTTATTCATGAGATGATCTACTTTTTCTCTGATGTTCGTGGCACGATGTTTACCGAGAACATTAGCTATTACGTCTTTTATGGCATTCTAGGCATTTAGCTCATTTTCATTTAAAGGGTTATCAAACTTACTATTTTTTTTATAAATTTTCTTATGTCTGGACCATTAAACATACCTGTAAAACGATATAGCAATTACATAAATCTTAAAATATCTTATTTTATATGTAAATATAAAATACCTTCTTTTACTTTGCTTGCACTAAGTCGTGGAAATATTGACCTTAGTGTAATAAAAGCTGGTCCATCTGCAGTAAGTGATTTTACAAAATTTTTAAAAATATCCAATTTGATATGTAGTGGAGGTAGCAACACTTTCAATTGGAACAAGGGACGTGTGTATTACATTATCTGATCCAACAACTAAATCTTCTTTGTTCTCCCAGTCATGTTTTTGGTATTGGTTCCCTTTATAACGTGTATTCTACAAACAAAAAAAAAAAAAGTCATACCCATTTCTGCAACAAGTTTTTCAATATCGTTACAGTAAACGAAGGTGTTTTCTTCATTGGCAGAGAAAAATGGCTGAAATTTTGCTTGGCGATGACGGTAACCAGTAACTTTAACATCAGGTGTCAGTAAATTATTTTGTTTTAACTTATGTGCTATATACTCTGCATCACGTTTTGATAAATTGACATGTTTTACCACGTCATCCGTCCAATTTTGAGATATTGGTATCATATTTTTGGAAGCTTCAGATATTTCATAATCAGGATCCTGCAACTGGTTTTGCAAGTTCGCAGTCCATATAGAAATCGTAGTAGGGCTTGGTGGCCGTGTTACAGAAATAGCATCTGAATGCGATAATGGCAGGCTTACATAATCTGTTCCAATATATTTCATTGATCTTCGCGATCTTTTAGTTTTTCCATTTACATCATTCAAACACACATAACAACTCGCATCACTATGCTCACCTGAATGCACAACCATTCTGAATGAGTACATAGATTCAACACATTGAATAAAATAAACTTACCTGGATCAGTCCAAATCATCGGAAAACCAAACTTCAGCGATTTTTTTATTCCTTTAACCCAGAGACGTAAGTCATCGTAGCAGGTTCTACATATATCTTTGGGAGCCCAATTTACGTCTTGAACAACCGGCATCCCAAAATAATGTTCATACCACTCTTTCACACTAACACTTATACCAATCAGATTGGTTGTTATGCTGAATTTACCGCAAACATAGCAATAAAGTGCTAACTTTCGCAAACATTTATTCATTTTAAGTTTATTTTATAAGACGCTTTGCGCTACCAAAATCTTCAGAATTTATTTTGCTGTGGTATTGCAAGAGAGCTGACCCGAAACTCACAGAAATTGTGATTGGTAAGAAAAAACTACATATATTAATACTATTTTTGCATGAAAAACTATTAAAAATAAGACAAATTGTATGACAGCGCCACCTATCGTAAGATTTAGGTAAAAGTTAATGTCAAAATGAGTTCCTCGATCCAAAACAAAGCGATATAAAAAAACACCCATCTAAAATTGCTTCATTTGATCAAGTTTTAATCAACTTTTCTCATACACAGGGTTGCCAACTTAAAAAAAATGAAACCAGACCTATAGGCCAAAAACCCAGTATGAGGTTTTGATATGGGAGGGATAAAGTTTTATCTCCATTTGGTTTCATCAATTACGGAGTGATGAACCACCATTTTGTGTCACAGTGTTATTTTTGATAACACAAAATCTTTTGTCAATTGTTCTGTAAACAACTGACGATTAAATTAATTGTAGTCCTTGGTTGCAGGCATGGGTGGCTCGTAGGCAGCAAACCATGCTTTTATTTGAATATTTATTATAAATAAACATATTTATATGTTTCTTTAATAATATTTCTCTCTAAATTAGTTAAAAATAATAATACATTCCTGAAAAGATATATTTTGAGATAATAAATGGTTTTGCTCTTGCAATTTCCTCAACATCTTTGATAAATAATGAAAAGTTGAACATATTTCTTATATCATCTCTAGGCTGGCGATTATTTAATAATTCAATAAGAAAATTTATATTTATTGATCTATCTAGATTATTTATTTTATTTCATCTGCTATAAGCACTTAACAACAAACGCTGCCATCGCCATGCCGAAGTCTTTATACCTTCCATGATTAAACATTAATGCTTTTATTCATCTTTTCGTTTTTTACTTAAAACATCTGTGTAGTTTTATTATTTTATTATTTTATTTGATCTCAATGAAAAGTAATTAAATCAAAAATACTTTACTTAAGTTCTTAATGTCAAAATTTAATTAATTTACATGTGTAGAACACCAAAAGTCAAGCTCATATATTTTTTTTTTACGGCATTACTAGCCAAAAGTTTAAATATGAAAAATCGGTAGGATAGTAGTAAAATCGCTCCGGTTTCTTTGTTGCAACGAATTTTTTGAACTTTTTTGATTACAATGACTTGTAAGAGTATTTAAATTTTTCAAAATTGTGTCTGTACCATGTTACAAAAAAAAAGGAGTTTCACTCACCGAGTGGAGACCGTGGAAAAATTAATTGCCACTCTGTAATTGCGGCCGCCCAGCATTAGCAATTAAATATTTTTCGGTATTATGAAAAAATATACATTAAGATCACGTTTTTCAAACAATAAATTATTTTTATCCACTTTCACTCTCAAAATCATAATAAATTGCCAGCCCTCATACAAGTATGTTATGTGTAGAAGCACCAGAATATGAGAAGAAATTGATGTATTTGCTTTTATTAAAGATTTCTTATCATCTCTTTTTCATTTATAACTGTTTAGTTTCATTGGCAAATTATAAAAATCTACATTTGTATTTACTATAGACATATATCATATATATTATATGTACTTATATGTTAATATGTACTTTGGCAGCCATACATAATGTGCAACCAAATTTTCTATTTATTCATGTAAAAATTCGTAAATAAATAAAACCGAATAATAAATAATCTTACCTGCTTATATAATTAATTTAATTCTTAATATACACCTATAAGTATGTGCGAGTATGTGAATATTCTAAAATAGATTTTGTTACACAACGAAAAAAACCTGCATAATACCTTCTTTCGACAAATTTCTTTTAATCCTATGAATTGACTAAACTCTGTATTTTGGTATGGATAAATATTATTATGATATCAGAGACGATTTTGCAATTGTGTTAAAGGGAGTTTCAAATTTTGCCGGAAAATGAGGCGAAAAACAAAAGAGAAGCGTACATCTGATAGCTAGAGATGAGATAAATAAAATATATTTATAGATTAAGCGTTAGAGGACTTTGAAAACGATAAAAGATTTTCAAAATTATAATTGTGAATAGAGACTAGATTCCACTTAATGAATGCCAAGTAGCTAAAAATGATACTATTGAGACATTTGAGACTAGAGCCTGCTTAATGAATTCTGGGCTATTCAAATATATATTTGAAATAAATTTCGATCCTAGAGTGTCATAATGAGGCCTAGAAAATCAAGACATTCCCCAAAAATCGTCATATGATTTAACTTTTTTAAATCCTGTAATTCAATTCCGTAAAATAATATTTCAGATTTCTCATTTGATTAGTTACAAATTAATTTGGCTTTAAATAATAATATCTAGGGTATATTGGATTTGAATTCAAACTTTTAAAAGTTAGCAGGACAGGTGTGAACAATTCATTTATTTCATATAGAATAGACGAATCTAAAAATTATTAATAATTTATATTTAACATATTCGTAGCCACTGTGCGCCATCTGTTGCTGTAGCAAATATTTAAAATTGCTTTTATATGTTTATTTACCTATCTGTTTCTCAAATGTGCAAAAATAAAATAAAAATAACACAATTCAATTGAAACGCCAAGTAGAGAATTCCCCAAGTAAATAAAATGTGGCTCTGAACATATATTTGTGGTGTACTTTTTCTTTATTGGCGTAGACATTGCTTACGCAATTATAGCCGAGTTTGGCGTTTGGCGAAAATTCAAGATACCATGTGAATGCTGATTCTTCTCCCCATGATCTTTCGAACTTGGTGGAGGTCTTCCTCTGCTTTCGCCGGCCACGTAGAAGGACGGGAATGATGATGGACTTTTAGAATTCAGTCTTTCTTCGTTGAAAGAGAACTTTACTTTTTAATTGCCTACTGAGTTCAAAGTAGCACTTATGGTTTAAAAGATTCTGAGCTGGATCTTAAGGCTGGCATTGCTGTTAATTTCAATGCTGGTTCCAAGATAGACGAAATTATTTACGACTTCAAAGTTATGACTTCGCTTTTTATCCAGCCTGGCAAAAGTAAAACTAAAGGAGCAGATGAATGAAGAAAATTAGTTAAAAAAATTCTAAATAGAGGTCACCTTGTCTTAAACTTCGTTTAAAACCGATTCTATAGGCTTAACGTGGAAAAATTTCAATGGTTGTAATAAAAACTTACTGAACAATAAAGCCTGAAAAATATATGAGTACTTACGCTTGTCTGAGAAATCTTGAAATAAGTGCCAAATGCAAGTTCAGTTTTTTTTAAATGCAAAATTATGCTTCCTTTCTTGTAAATCGTTTCGTATGAAAATGTATCTGTGTTTAGATATATTTCTATATAAACTGCAGCTTAAACATAAATATGCCACTCGGCATTGGTTTTTAAGCAAGAAATCTGGACTCAGTCTGGACAACAAAGTACTCCTTTATAGTGCTCACAGAAGTACATGACAAAAGTGCGTAATCATCCGAACTCTTTTGTCAAAAACCTGGACATCCTTCTAAAAAGCAACATTGATCTAGCACCCAACCCATTCCTGTTAATGCGCTATTATGTTTAAATTAATTTATAAGTTTTTATTACATTTTGTGAGTTTCCCAGTGTCGAAGCATTTCGTTTTTAGTTTCATCTTCAACCATTTACATGTTACATTTTGTTATCTGTGGTGTAATATTGTGAAGTAATCCATAAATCTGTTGTAGTGATAATGAGCCTAAACTCGTCATACATTCTATGTATATGAGTGGAACGTGAACTATATTAGCCAACACAAATCGGAACTCAGCAAGTTTTTACAAGAACAGGATGTCCATATTATGCTTAAACGGATTTAACGCATAAGTATAGGGTGTTTTTTTATAGAGGTATAGAACTTTAGGTTGGTTCAAACTCGCATTTGCCTGTCAATCTCAGGGTTTGAAAATCATAATGGCTGTACGCAAGTTGACAGGCAAACACGACGATGCGGACATCATTGGTATGAAAAATTTGCGCAATAAATACAGAGGCAATGGAAGAATTAACAAATAACAGAATGTCGCGCCAAAAAGCGAGCAAAGAATCTGATAATGCGAATCAAGATGGAACTAGAGAAATTCAAAATGCGAAATGGGTGGGTAATAAGAGAATTGGAAAGTTTTAAAAATCAGGTGATCTCAGCTGTTTTCGAATGTAAACAAAAAAATGGCGGATTCCATACTTGTAAAGCTGTACGATAGTTTGGTTTGGGAATTCATCATGAATAGACTCACGCCTGAACGACGCTTGCAAATAGTGCAATTTTATTTCGAAAATAATGGTTCTGAGCGGAAAACGTATCGCGCACTACGTCCAATGATACGGACCAATGATTCCACCAGCCCATAAAGCGCACCAAACAGTCAGTTTTTCTGGATGTGACGGTGTTTCAACATACACTTGAGGATTACCTTCACTCCAAATGCGGCAGTTTTGTTTGTTGACGTAGCCATTCAACCAGAAGTGCGCTTCATCGCTAAACAAAATTCGCTTATGAAACAGAACCATTATTTTCGAAATAAAATTGCACTATTTGCAAGCGTTGTTCAGGCGTGAGTCTATTCATGATGAATTGCCAAACCAAAGTGAGAATAAATCACTTGACATCTGTTAAATCGGTCGCCATCTTGAAAAGTAATGCCAACTTAAAGTTCTATACCTCTATAAAAAACACCCTTTATAAATTTCAGATCCGGATGGTGAGGCAAATGGCGGTATAGCTATTCTCATTCGAAATGTGTTTCTATAACTGAAAATCATTTTAAGATTTCTTTGGTCCTCTAAAAAATAGATTCATTGGAGGTGACCATTAAAATATCGAACGCATTCACTTGTAAAACCAAGAGGTTTACAATTATATAAAACTATTACATACCATTCCTTCTGACAACGCCCAAAGCAATTTGGCGTAAGTACAAGAATTACCTTAGCACCCGCATCTAAATGGACAATATTAACCTATTCAACGGTTTACTCTCAACAGCGGCCACCTAACATTAATTTTTCATTTGTTGATGCATTGCGAGATGAAAATAAATCAACAGGAGAAACAATAACCATGGTCAGAAGGAAGATCTTCTGGATTCTAGTCGAAATGAAGAGATTATTAAGGATTATAAAAGTGATAAGGATTTTCCTTTCTACGAATCACAGTCTGGAATGGAAATGCCAAAATTAATCATTACTCAAGTCTATCCTATCACCTTTAAATACCATACAAAATACAAGAAAGCTACTTATACTGCAACGGGTGGCCGGGTTCCCTAATTTGTATATTACAAGTATAACATGTCTGACAATAGAGTATTTATTAAAAATACGCTTCTTCGTGGGCATTAGTTTCATTTATTTTCAGTATTTATTAGTTCTGTGTTTACATAATTTCCCTGGAAAAAGCTGCTTCCGTTTTGTAGATTACCGTTCTTTTTTAATTTACTCATAAATATCTAAAATTCTCATGCTTGAAAATTTTTGTTCGCAGCCACCTTTCTAAAATATCTTTAATGCCTTTTAATATACTTAATTCAGCTATATTACATTTTATCAAGTATGTTTTCCCAAGCTTTGAAACACAATATGTAAGGTGATATATATAATGGAAACACTTACTACTTCAACCCCACTTCGGCAATGAAAGCATCTTCCATATATTGCAGATAAATATTTATAATGTTTTTAGAATCCAATGAAAGTAGCATTGTTAGACAAGGAGCTTAAAAAATAGTATAGAAGTAGTAGTAGTGGTTGAGATTGAAAGTAAAAAATTATTTCATTTCTAATGCCGCTGGTTTGCTGATTTCAGTCTGTCCAGAACTTTGTGATTTCGATGATGGATTGATTAAAGAAAAGCTTCAAATGTGTAAATAAAAGATTTTTGATATTAATGAAAATTCATCTTTTTTGAACATATCTCATGGTGATTCATAGGTATTTAGTGATTGGTTTGAATTCCAATGACTATTATAAAATAAATTAATTTTAGGCATACATATCTCTAATAACCACTTATAGTAAAATTAAAAGCAGTTTTAATTCAATACAATAATACTAAGTATATTTAGTAAATTCAAAGTTAAAATACAATAATATTAAATATATTTGGTATCTATTTAAAGTGGCAGCCATAAACCTATTGAGCATTGCAAGGTTTTTCATGAATTTGCCATATTTTCAAACTTAAAATAAGGAATAAGTCAGGTTATTTGCCATTGCAGCGCACACCATTGCATACCATTTTGGTTTACACGGTTTCAAAAGGATTGAAGAAAAGTTGTTGGCCTATTGACAGCCCACAATCTACTGGTATCACAAGCGAGTATAATGGGCATTAGTGGAAGTAAAATATGTTGGAAGCGCAGTGTGGAAGGGAGGAAGGTATCAGACGTTGGAACACCACCTCTGCTTCTGTGTGTTTAGAACTCTTTTTAGATATCTAGAAGGTTCGCAGTTCAAAGTGTCAAAAATGAATATCAAAAATCTGTTAAACTTCACAATAAGCGTTGGGTCCTACACGACGATTACATTAGCTGGATCTAAATTGAGCAACCTTCATCTAAAATCAGCGGGTCTATGTAAGGCACAACAGTCAGTTAGTGTAATCTAACCTAAAGTTCTATTCATTGTTTTATGTGATATATGTACTTTCCATTCAAAATTTGTTCAGTCCTAATGCAAACAAAGGAACAGACTTTCTAAATAGAGTCGTTTGGACATACATATTCATACGTATGTATGAATGTACACGTACATTGTCTTTCATTAACTCCTTCATTCTACCTTTCTATGGATGTCTGACGTCATTCTTCCAAAAAGTGTAATATATATACTTTGTCATTCTTGTAAAAATCTCGAGTAGTACACATTGCGCCGCAGCTGAATGCGTTTGCTCGTTATTCCCTTCAGTGTACACATGTTACAGACGTGCGCACAATGCAAGCAGATAGCGCGCAGCGTAGCGTCGCACCGTCGGCGAATTTATTGGCTAATTGCTACAATCAGTGCGGCCGTCGACTCAGTAAGAATTCGTATGTGTGGCGATATAGATGTGTGGTAGAGTTTCAGCAGTATCTATTTATCCAAAAGGCGACGCACTTATAGAATCGCGAAATTGGCGCGCTTTCACCCACTACCACGGCGGTTCGTGTTTTTTGTGCGATAATTTGTTATAACTCACCATCAATCAAAACGACAAACAAAAAGGAGATAAGACAGTGCTTTTTGAAGTGTTTGGGAATTTGCAAAAAAAAATTATTGACTTACATCTGAATCAGCGTTTCTTTCTTTATTTGGGTGTTTTTTCATTACTAAAAGCATTTTAATACATACATCTTTATTCCATTTAAATTTGTATTCCGCTGCCTAATTATCAGCCAGTTTTATCGCATTGTGAATTGAACATAAATATGGCTGTTTTGAGTCTGTTCAGTGATATAAAAATAAAAACGCCAAAACATTCTCCAGTCAAAAATAAGTGTTTTTTGTCAAATACATATCCCTTCGGATCCGTTTTGCTAATTTTTAATAAGAGTCGTTACAAAAATATTTATAATATTATTTTTATCATAAGGTCCATCGAAAATAGAGTATAAAATTGTTAACAGTAATGTTTTATTATGTTATCAGAGACTTATTAATTTATTTAAAAAAATGTTAGGCTCCTGAACGCTTCTGTCCATTTATTTTTAGCTATATAAACCAGCTTTAGATTATTTGAGAAAAAATGTCGCGAAAGATAATGACAACTAAAAACCTACTACAATGTCACTTGCAAAACACATGTCGATGCGGTATTTTTTTCTTTTTTTGTCAAATCTCGACCAAAATTAAGAAAACTTATAAATGGTGTAAGTGAAAATTGATAATACAACAACAAGCGCGAAAGTGAGCCACACTTAACATAGCAGTTGTTATTTATATTTTCGAAATTCTCTGGGAAAATTCTATTTAATATATTTTTATTTTGAATAAAATAGCTTTTACAAATATAAATTAAGTAGCTAAAACGAATCTAGAACGGTACATCATTTTTGGCTCTAATATAGTTGTACTTTCAGTGTACTTCTGAAAAACAGGCGATTTGTTATTTTTGGTGCACTTACCTTCACATACATGAACTTACCTCCATAACATAAATACATACATGTCTTTGAATACAAAATACATTAGCAGTGCCAATTATTCGCGATTTCCAAGATACTTCATTTTGCGAAATAGTTTTCTTTATACATCACTCAATAAAAACTTTATCCATTCACTATCCCTGGTTTCTTAAATGGACAGAGGATAAAATAAACTTCCTACAAAAATAATTGTAGATTGTTTGCAAAATCGAAAGGATTTTTATAAAGTTACCAGAGGTATCTACCCTAGTAAAACTGTCATAATGACTGTGTTATTATTAAAACAAAACGGAAAATAATAAAGAATTATTAGGTTATGTTCGAAATGGTGCCAGAAATAATATGAATTTCAACATATATATCATATCTTCACAAACAAATTGTTTATTTACATACGAGTATATATGTATTTGCATATTTAGATAGAAATTAGTCAAGAGTTTCCTAAATTTTAATATATCTACAACGTTTCTAAAAATTGTAAAATTAAAAAAAAATTGTATAAGCATTTTCTGGTACCTTCTTCAGCTTTATAAAACCACATTTTCATTCGTAGCTCTTTAGTCAAATTAACTAAAAATATAACACTACATACGTTCAGCAACTAAAGTTTAATATCCACAAAGAATTCATGCAAATCTGCAACTACCTGCATTGCCATGGATTACGCAGTAAGGTGAATGCCTTCGTTATCAACCACGTTAATTGATATCACCTTAAAATATTAAATTTTCTGACCGCTTCTGTGTCATGACATGACCTTGTGTGCAGGAATTACACATATGCATACAGATGCACACTGTAATATTCACTCGCCAATAAATCCATTTCTTATTTGTTTAATTACAAAATAGTCTTCTCTAATCTTTAGACTAGCTTATTATATCTTTAAAAAAAATTTATACACACGATTTATACATATGTATGTACGTATAGACGAGCGCAATAGCCAAGTGGTTAGCAGTATCTGTTATCGTGCGGAGGGTCATGGGATTCTGGCCAGAGCAGCATTCAAAAATTATAGAATCGAAATGAAATCATTTGGTTGAGTCAATTTTGATATTTAAATCTCTACCAAAGCGAATTGCTGGAACAAAGACAAAGATTAATTTTTTTTTTTTTTGCTTTCTAATAGTGATTGTCAAAGTTACATACATATGTACATATGTATATACAATTCTTTGGCTTTAAAAATTTCAAGAAAACAAAACTTAAACTGGAAAATAATTTTGACAATCTCTGTGTTCGATGCATGAAAGAGTTGAATTCGCTGCCATAGTAACATCACCTTGATCTCTATATCAAGAACTAATTTTTTAAATTTCGAAAATTTCTAAGTTTTCCTAAAGTTATCAAATTGCTGGGCACTTGGATTATGTAAATTTTGCATTAAATATAGAGCCGTACATTTAGCAAAGCTTTTTGTTTTTATTAACCATTAGTTATAATTATTAATTCTGTTTTACCATGGTAAGCTTACAATAAGTAATAAAATCTTATAACTAAATTAAAACATAATAGCCCATTAGCAGAAATGAGTGGGCACTGGCTTAAGGTTGCTTTTTAGATGGATTTATCTCTTCTCTTCAGGAGGGTTTGACTTGTTGCGAATATGATTACGCTGGTTTGCTATGTATTTTTGTGTGGCGATTTCTACCTCTCCTTTGGTTGTGCAAATACTTAGATCTCTAGGTTTTCCAGGATTTTGGCTTAAGCTGCAGTTTTTTAGCGAAAATTTGTCATATCCAGGTTAAGTGTAGGCGCCTGTCTAGGTGAATTCCGAGGCATGTAATTTCGTTAGTTTGCGGAATAAGTACATTATTAAACTTGACTGTACGGCAGGTTTTTTTCTTTAAAGTAAAAGTTATGTGCTTGCTCTTATTTTCATTGACTTTTATACACCATTTTCCTAGCTATTCTTCAATTAATTTAAGGTGTTACTCTATCACTTTTGTAGCGCTAATAGGGCATTTGTGTCGACTTTTTAAAACAGTATCATCCGCAAAGGTTGACGTGATTACTTTGTTATTTGTGGGAATGTCTGCGGTGAACAGTATATAAAAAATTGTTATATATTCATTTACTTTTACAATAATTCGCCTATTTGATAAATATAATTCAAGTACATTTATTATGGAATAACTTAGGTAATAATTGTTTAATTTTATGAAAAACTCCATCATGCCACATCGTGTCAAAAGCCATTCTTATTTCATTACTTATAGGATGTTCTTGTTCAACTGCCGGAAGCCCCAATTATGTGTAGGACTTATTGTAAATTTCATAGAAAAAAGATAAATCTTTGATAGCAGGACTTTTTCGAAAAGTTTGATTTAGCTATCATAATTGTCTTTGACTTTATCCATGTTTGTGGACAATATCTTAGCTTCAATATGGCACTGAAAAGCTTTGAACGAAAACGGGAGTTCTTTAATTTGTGGATCTACAACTTCGATGATCTTCTTTAGCTTCTTAAACAGATGTTCCGCCATAAACAGTATGTGGAACATTATAGTGTAGTGACAAAGGTACATTATCTGACGCAGTTTTCTTTTTCAATTCTGGTTAAGGATCCGTTACGTAGTCTGAACTGTAACTGTGCTTCAGTATTTAGTGGTGGCTTGAGATTCTTGCTAACTTTCCAAAGTATTTTTGGTGGAAACGTTGGGAGACAACGACGTTATGAAATCTTTCACCTTTTTTTCTTCCTCGTATCTTAATGCCACTTTCAAATTTTTTTCTTAAGTCGGTTTTTTGCATTGGGCGATTGGTGAGTTTGTCATTCTAATCAACAACCCGATTTCGTTGTTAATTATAATTTTTCCTGTTTTTAGCAGCATTTTCTTCTCTGGTATTGCTATAGTTTCTGCTGTTGCTAGCATACTGTTAAATACAAATACCTCGTTTAATGTCTGTTACACTATCTATTTGGTGGTTGGCCTGTATTTGAATGCTTAAGTATTTTTTATATTTAGGCTACTTGGTCAACCTCTTTGTTTCTATGACTGATTTAAGTTGGAGCTTTGCTGAAAGAAGTACAATGACCTCTGGAAAGAGCTTTTCGTTATGTATCTGAATTTTTGCCTGGTCCACATTTCCCTTTTTATGAGGTACGAAAAGTCAGACACACGCACTTTTCAGCTGCTATTGAAAATATATTAGTGAAAGCTTGACATTAACAGCTTCGGGAGCATCCTTTGAAGTAGCGGGCAAATCTATTAACTTTTAATGCATTTGTGCACTCAAATTATGTATATATAAAAAAATCAGAAATAAATAATAAACTTTGAATTATAGCATTATGGTTTTTTAAATTGCTACTCGAAATTTTTGTTTATTAAATGATTTCCTCAAGAAAATAATAAAGGCAAGCGGTCAAACAGATTACAATTGTGTTTTTCCTTTAGTGTTCTTTGATGTCTAATTGAATTTAATTGATTTTATAGCCACTCGATTTTTGTAGATTTTTTGACTATTTCCGAATTTCAATAGCTGCCATTTGTCTGAAAGTGGAGGGCAGCCAATCACTCGAGCAGCTAAGATATTGCTATAATATGTGCTTTGTAATTGTTCAGAATAATTGTTCACAAAAATTTTACTTAGAATAATTTGTAAACTGTATTCGGTCAACATGTGGGTAAAACATTTCATAAATCTACAGCTTAAATGCATTGGTTTCATGTGTTGGTATGGAAACTAGAGATCTCTGCACATCTTCCGGTAATGATAGCTTCTGTGTAAATTGGATAACATGTAATTAAAAAAAAAATATTTATGGAAACAATAACTTTAACAAAATGTTTACAATTACCCTCCCTAAGTTGTTATTTCCATTTAATTTTGTTTTCAGTACAACCGAAACATAAGAGAATCGCAAATATGTACATACTGGAGGTCTAGATACCCGGGCATCGAGCTGTGCGTTGCAAAAAATGTTTCTTATTGATTGTCGAAATTTCTGTAGCGTTTCCATGAATTTTACGTTGGCTCGGACCAACATTTATTATATGTATGTACTCATATTTTGAGAAGTTTTGAAATCAATCAGTTTTGCTGCTTAACTAGAAGCTCGAAATAAAGAGTTAGAGATACTTGTTGGACTATACTTATATATCACGCTAACGAACGTGCTGAGAATTCTATTTGCTTCAGTGTCGGTATTAAATATGTACTAATTTAACTCGTTGCAGAGTCATTTAAGAAAATATTTAGCCCGTAAAAACGATGGAACCAAATCACATGTGTTTTCGAAAATAATTTCAATACATAGCAGATCATCACTTCTGTTTACATACACCTTCGCGCCTACGTCACTTTTCGAAAACAAATATTCGCACATGTGGTAATAAACACATATTTATAATAAATTCTATGTAACTATGTACATACATACATGTGTTATGTATGATGTGTTTATCTTCTCCCCTTAACCTAAATGGAATACGTACAGGTATGTACATATTTACCCTGCAAACAACGCGAGTACTCCATGCATGCGTTTACACAGATAATAGAGTAATCCACAACCAACAACAATCCATACAAAAAATATGATTCAATAAACATTGTGATGTCCTGGGGCTGGACCATATACTCCACCTCTGCATAACATCCGAGTACTCCATGGAGTGCCTACAAAAGATTACATTTTGAAGCATCTACGAAATATATTCGAACATACTTTTTTGTTTCGAATACAATTTTCTTTAGTGAAAAGTTAGTAAAACATAATATTTATTATATGATTATATATTAATAGTAATAATTTATTACTAATAAATATATAACATATTTCAATTTGCGCATTTGTTCTATTTTAATTGGAATATAAATATTAGCTCCCATATCTGTACGTGCCAGCAGAGCTCACCAACAAACCCATACTGAATCAGTTTCAGTTTCATACATTTTCAGTATACGAGTATAAAACTTATTTCCCAATTCGAAACAAGAAGTTGATCCAACACTGATATCGGCTATAACTAACCATTTACATACATACCTCCCAGCTGTACTATCCGACTGGAAGAGCGATTTGTTGTCACAAGTTATCGGCATTACTTGCATTGCGGCGAAATGCTATCAGTGTGCATACATAATTTTAAGCAAGTTTATAATTTTAGTCAACTAATTTCAGAATTTATATGTTCAACTATAAACGCCATATATATTTGATCGGCGTTTATAGCGGTAACAAATAATTAGTTACGATTTCAGTTTTCACATCTTTTTAAAAAAAAGTGTTAAATTTATTTATAAAAGTCAATTCTGGCAACTTTGTATAACAGCGAGTTTTGCGGAAAAATCAAGTCGACGCTGGTTGCTACGGTACACACTTCAGAAACGGCATCGTCAAACGGTGATAATTTTTCATTTACATTGCTCTCATATGATAAGGGAGTGTCCATAAACTACGTAGCCTGATTTTGGCCACTTTCGGGGCCCCCTCCCCCACTTGGTCTATCGTAGCTTTTGCCCGATCCCTCTCCCCCCTATAAAGGCACGTGGTTTTTTTATATGATAAAATTTTTGGAAAGAAATGTTTATTAAAAAAAGTTAGGACATTTTTGTTTCAATCCAAGCTTGGAATGAAACACGAAACTAGCCATTCATTTAAATCATCTACTACAGGCACACATGTTTCTTCAGTAATACTTTGACGGTCGAGTTGATTTGTGGATTCGTCAATTTCAATGTCATCTTCCTCAAACCATTCAATTATCGGTTTAGGGATGCTGTAAATTTCGCACATCAACTCATTATTTCGACGTTTCAGCACTAACTTTGCAGGCCATTTTTACCATCTATGGTTTGACCGTGTATTGTTTTGACGTGTGAAACCTTATGCTTTTTGGATACATAGTATACACCGCAACAATCGCAGGTTCTTCCTAGTATACAAAACAATGATCTATGAATCATATACAGATAAGTATAACAATATAAAATAAAAAACTCTCGTGCACAACTTACCTGTAATATCATTAAACACTGAGGGGCAGTAAAAATGATAAGGAACCGGCAGGCCTGTAGCAGTCGTTGGCTTTATACCTATGGCTTGTCTTAGAAAAAGATCAGAGAAGCTGTATTTTTCTTTAGCGTCTTCCGGGGAAGGAATTACCAGTTTACCATCATCTGTTCTGCGTATTGGAAACGGAGGTGGCAGGAAACCCTTAGCAATTGGAAGAAGATCTTTTAAGTTGCTCCTCCAATCTCCACAGCAATCTCTATTAGCACATTTGACAATCTAAAATTCAATAAATAATGAAGCTGAATAGAAATGTGTTTCCAGTATTACAACAGTATATTGTGCATCAGGTGCGGAAATGGGCGTTGCGGGCCAAGTATATGAAGTTAGCAACTCTTAGGCGAAGCCGAGGTGTGGTAAATTGCATACGAGGTGCAAACGCCTGGTCTCTGTCCCATAGCACGTTTACTATTTTTGCTCAAAATTAAAACAACTGTATCAGGTTTAAAAACGAGCGTTTTCGCTCCTGTGGCGCAAAAATACGATTTGAACGAAGCCAGTAAAAGTTCCATACCTGCAGAAAATACTGGCTTTCCTGAACGTGTAAATCGTACCACTCATAAGAAACAGAATTTGGCTCTTGTATAGTACATTTTGAATCGATATATTCTGCTGTAACTTCATAGCCATCAATGAAGACTTGATTCCATACGTCAGCTAGGTTTTTCTAGCGAATTCAAAATTTTTTATATCTAGATTTTTATCGATAGTACAGCAGAGTTATTCAAATAGGAGCCAAACTGATCATGAGGTAAAATTAAACCAGATAGCTTCCGACTTAGAGGAGCCATTCGTCTCTCCACGCGATTGTAAGCACTGCGGCCAGGTGCGTTAGTAATTATAAAGAGTGCATCCAAATTATACGTTTTTTAACCGCGGCAAAAATATATTGATATAGAAAACCACGTAGCTTAGGCCAAAAACCCCCCTACCCCCACGTGGCTCACCGTGGTCTTTTAGTGGACCCCTCCCCCCAAGCAGGCTACCTAGTTTATGGACAGCCCCTAAGTTGTGACATCAGAGTCGTTATGTTTTTGGCTAGTTGCAGCAATACAGTAGATTGATTCAGTAAGTACTGCCATGGACCATATGGCCCATAAATATTTACAGCGTATGTACACGAAATCTATACATTCAAATAAGGAAAAAGGCAAATGTTGGAATGGAAGGTAATAAGCAGAAAATTTGCATGCGTCTTTATTTTGGCATTATATGAGTTCCTAGAAGGTCTAATAAAACCTCGCGTAAGCGTCGTAATATATTTAATGTCAAAAAAAATTTTTTTTTAAATATCTCGTTTTCGTTGCTTCTCTGTAATTGAACTGTAATTGTTCAGTTGATCAGAACAATTTTAGAAAAAAAATCTCAACTTCACAATGTATGAAATATATGATTTTTATATACAATTGCTTACTAAGAAAACTTATATTGTTATTAAATTTATATTATTTATTGCTTAATGCAAATACTATGTTTATAAATATTATTAATTGATTAATAATATTCACTAAATTATATTTGCAACATTTATAATGATCCTAAAATATTTAAATTTGTTAAAAAATGGTGTAATATTTCAACATGATTAATAGCTGAGTTTTTACATCGAACAGCATCGTCAGATAAAAAGCATCAGCAAAATTAAAATTATACAGTCACACAAGCGATAAAACAAATTTTCCAAATAGAAAATAATGACGATTTTCAATTGTATGTACCAGAAACATATTTAACTGATATATATATATGGATATGAATGTATGTATCTATGCAACCTATAAACTCCGAAACTGCCAAACCGATTTTGTTGACATTTTCAAGATAGCTTCATTGCAACCCGGAGAGCAGTGTTCCTGTGAATTTTGGTTATTTTTGAAACAGCTGCCACCTGACAGAAAAATAAAACTCATTTAAATATAAATTGTTGGATAATTTTATGGAAAAATAACCTATCTCTATCTCAAAATTTTAATTAGTTTTGATTTACTTAAAATTACTAAACATGCATAATACCGCTTACGCAATTATAGTCTAGCTTAAAACACCTAGCCAGCGAAACCGCTGCATTTTGATTCGCTGAACGAACTATGTCAATTTCGCCGTATATCTGGTTCCAGCATCGAATGATGAGTGACTTATAGAGTTTGATTTTCGTACGTCGAGAGCGGACTTTACTTTTCAATTGCTTACGCAACCCGAAGTAACACCTTAGACAAGAGTGATTTTGCGCTGGACTTCCTGGCTAACATATGATAACTTGCGACAGCTTTTGGTGCTAATGCTGGTTCCAAGATAGGCGAAATGATCTTCGACTTCAAACCTATGACTCTCAACAGTGACGTGGAAGCGGAGTCGCGGATGCGATGACTGTTTGTTTGATGACATGAGTTATTTTTTCATGATCTCGTTTACTAATATACCCATACGGTTTGCTTCCTTATCTAGTCTGGAGAAAGCAGAGCTGACGGTGCGGTTATTGAGGCCAATGATATCAATATCATCGGCGTATGCCAGAAGCTGTACACTATTTTAGAACATTGTACCTTCTGTATTCAGTTCTATAGCTGGAACTATTTTTTCCAGAATTAGATGAAATAATCACACGATAGGAGTCACTTTTTTTGAAACATCCCGATCCTGATAGAGCTTTTGGTGTTGCTTACCGTACAGCTTTAACGGGTGCCAAATTCAGACATAGCGCCCTAGAGGCAGGACAACCTTTTGCCTAAGTAAAGGGAGTATTCTGGTCTAGAAATTAGAAAAAATTTTATTTTAATGTTTTTATAGTATTACCCTTTAAGAATATGTCTCTAAAATGATATTTCCAAATTTAATTTACTTTCGGAGATATAGCTATCGCATGAACTGCGCTCATTAAAAAAATTTTAATATTTACTAAATTTTTCAAATAAATTTGGAAGACTCAAAAAAGGGGTAGAAATTTATTTTTTTTTCAAACAGCTGCCATTTTTTGAAATATAAATTTTTTAGACTATTTTTTAGTTCATACGATAGCGACATTCTTCTAGATTAATAATCTTTTTTTCATATCACTAGAAGGGTTGGGATTATAGACACCCCCTTAAACTAAGGACACCTTTTGTTCCGGGAAGTGAAACTGGGAAATTAAAATATTGACCTTTTTTTTAAGAAAACGGTCCTATTCAAATAAATAGACCTTATGGCCCAATTTACTTGAAATTCAAATCACTAAAGGAAGTGGAAAAGTGGCAAATAATTGTATGGCTAATTTTTGTTCGAAGGTATCTTCTTATCTATGGATCAGGGAAATGATTATTGTACTAATGAAAAGCCTGAAATAAATAAATTTTTTGGTATAAAATAAATAATAATATGTGTACGAATATTTTTTATGAGATAAATTGTCAGAGAAACTGTGTATCAGCCAGCCTAAAGTCTTGCAAAATACATTGCTATTTGTGAAAAATACACTTTCTTTCATTTAAGTTCTTTTTGGGATTGTTTGGTTATTGCGTGGAATTTTAGGACCCACAAATTAACACAATTATCTTCTTTTATCTGATCTTGGAGGATTTTATAATCGGTATTGCAGCCAACTTTATTCACGATTTTATACGCGGTATTGCATTCGGTTTTTTAGTTGGAGTTTAGGAGAAACACACAGTGGGCGATATTTTCTATTCAGCGTTACTAAATTTTTGGCATTTTTCCATATACGCGGTGACGAAATAGTGCAATTTTATTTCGAAAATAATGGTTCTGTGTGGAAAACGTATCGCGCACTACGTCCATTTTGTCGTCGACAAAATCGTCCATCAGAGCAGTTAATTCGATTAACCATGGAACGTTTTCGCACCACGTTTACTTTTATTGATAACTCGCATCCCCAGAGACGCCGTACGGTGCGTACAGAAGAAGCTATTGCTGCTGTAGAGCGTAGCATTGAGGAAGACCCGAATGAGTCCATCCGCCATCGAGCACAGGAATTGGATCTGTGTCCATCCACTTTATGGAAGATTTTGCGGAAGGATCTTGGTTTGCGTGCTTACAAAATCCAACTCGTGCAAGAATTGAAGCCAAACGATCATCAAGTAAGGCGTAAACTCGTCGAATGGGCCCAAAACGAGATTACCGTTGTTCCCGATTTTCATAAGCGAATTTTGTTTAGCGATGGATTATTCGCACTTCTGGTTGAATGGCTACGTCAACAAACAAAACTGCCGCATTTGGAGTGAAGGTAATCCTCAAGTGTATGTTAAAACACCGTTACATCCAGAAAAACTGACTGTTTGGTGCGCTTTATGGGCTGGTGGAATTATCGGTCCGTACTTTTTCAAAAACGATGTTGGCCAGAACGTTACAGTCAATGGTGATCGGTACAGAGCCATGATTACTAACTTTTTCATTCCTGAATTGAATAACCATGATGTCCAGGAGATGTGGTTTCTACAAGACGGCGCAACATGTCACACAGCTCGTGCCACAATAGATTTATTAAAAAACACCTTTGGTGACCGCCTAATTTCACGTTTTGGACCTGTGAATTGGCCTCCAAGATCTTGTGATTTAACACCGCTATACTACTTTCTGTGTGGCTATGTAAAGTCATTGGTCTATGCGGATAAGCCACAAACGCTTGACCATTTGGAAGACAACATTCGCCGTGTTATTGCCAATATACGGCCACAAATGGTGGAAAAAGTCATCGAAAATTGGACGTCCAGATTGGACTACATCCGCGCCAGCCGTGGCGGTCATATGCCAGAAATCATATTGTGGCGAAAATGCGAAGCGAATGTCAGATGAAAGAGAGAAGCCGATAGCTGGCATGTTCTAAAGCGAATTCGAGAACATTCGTAAAGAGAGAGATTCGATTATTCTAGACGGTTGGTTGCGAGCAACCGGGAGTTGTATATAAGGGCGACACACGACTGCAGAGAAGTCAGTCAGTGATCAGTCGTGAAGTAAACGCGTTGCAGTAAAATAATAAACAGTACATTGTGAAAGTTGTATACAAGTGATTGTAAATAGTAAAGTAAATTGTAATTGAATTAAGAATTACTGAGTAATAAAAGGACATTAAATAAAGTCTTTATAAATAAAGAGACTGCAAATTAAGTTGGCGATTTTATTTAACAATCCAGAGATCGTACCCGAAGGATTTGGGATGGAAATCATCGAGGTTGAATCAGCAAAATCGTAAAAATATTTAAAATGTAATGCCACAAGATTATCTTTCGGATAAATAAAATTCATGTCAATCGAATAATCCATCGTTGTTTTATTGCAACTTAAAGTTCTATACCTCTCTAAAAAACACCCTTTATAATAAGAATTCTATTATTTTAGAATAAGTGCATAATTCTTTATCAATCTCCTCCTTTGTAATGAATTAAATGTGCGTTTGTAGACATTTAATACACAAGCTTTATAAAATTATTTAATTAAGAAAATTCATAAAAATATTTTATTTAATTTTTACCAATTTCATTTTTTAATTCCGTTGAGTGTTTATTTTCTTCTTCTTTTTATGTATATTAAAGAAATGTTTTTCGCCAAAAAGTTGTTCGGAAACAGTTAACGCATTCTAACTATAATTACTTGAACTCACATAATTTTTAATTAGTACAACACATCGTTTTTTAGTTATGTTAAACTAAACCATTTAAAAACAATTAATTGAATGCATTTTAAACTTGCAATTGCAATGAGAAGATTTAACTAATTGACGTGAAATTTAATAAAAGGCTTTACCGATAACGAATAACGGAGAAGCTAGTTGTACCTGACCCATTGTACATACATACATATTTTACGATAAGTAGAAGAGGCCGCTTGTGTTGAAGCCGCGTCAGTAATAATCAACTAAGTGAGTGTGTCAGTGTGTCTGTAAATCTGACTCAGCTGATCACTCGCTACTATACAAGGCTACCGGTATAGACTCATCAACTACAATTTTTTTTTTTTGTAAATTACCACTACCATGTAAGGAGTGTCCCAAAATTAACACAAAATTTGGACTTGCCGCAATTTGTGCAGTGAAATGTTGGAGACTAAAGGCAAAAAAGCCTGAGTTTTACAAAATGATTTGGAAAAACTTCGGTAAAAAGATGTGTCTGTGTCAGCGAAGCCGCGGAGGTCATTTGTCCGCTGAGTTATTCCTGTGTATTTTATGATTCAATAAAAAATAATATTCTGAAGACTAAAAACTGTTATGTCTATTTGATTTAAATTTTGGGACAATCTTTAAAATCGGATATATTTTATTGGTTATTAGATTCAAAAATATAAATGATGAAATTTGATGACGAAGATTGTAACTTATCGAGTTGCATGTTGCAATTCCCTGCCTGAAATACAACAAAACGGTCGGAGTCGGTCGGCGGCGAAGAACTGACAAGGTGCATGAATTTGATGATAAAACTTGATCTAGCCTAAGTTCTTTCCGATATTGGCCAATATGAATCTACCATAAGGCGCAAATAATAAAATTTCCTACTTACAACTATGTTACACAAAACTTTCGATTTAATAATCTTTTTCCAGCGAGAATTCGAGAAAAGAGTATTCAGTCTAAATTAACCACATTTTTCATAAGTTATTCTACACTAAATTTCAAACAGATATTACTGTTTAGATACGTCTGGATTTCATACCCTTATAATAAAACTTTTACTTGCAGTAGGTCTTCTTTACTTGAAAGACAAATTAATGTTCTGCAGTGCATCTTAATATATAAGTTTTGGTTGGTTTATCTAAATCGTAATCATTCAAGGTAATATTAACAACATATTGAAACAATCTACATCTCTAAATACACGTGTATTTTACATATATACTGCACTCTCAATTAAAAATAGATTCAAAAGAAAAACTGATCTTAAATTTATTTATTTTAGAAATGAACTCAACGTCGCCACTATCAATGACTTGATATTTACAGGCTGTTTAACTCTTTTGCAACACATCATTTATTTACAACCATTTGAATAATTAAATTCTTGAAGCAATATTAAATGCTTGGAAAATATATTTTGATTCAAGATTTTTATTCAACATTATACATATTTACCTAGAGATATGTAAATATATACTTGAATGTTCAAATTATTTGTTATGAACATACAAATGTACATGCTTACGACAGTTCGTTTATTAAGAAATTCTTTTTATATCCTTCATGAACCTGAAATGGTATATTAACTTTGTTTCGAAGTAGGTAAGTACCAAAGGGAGAAATAATTGATTCATCAAAATTAATACTGATATGCATCAAAATTAATACTGATATGAGTCGAATGATAATCTATGCTGATTTAATTAATCCTGATTAACTGCACACTTAATCAAATGCAAATTTGTAGGTGAGGACAGTAACAATGGGAGTTAATAAAGTTAGTGAACAGGTGATTGGTATGTTAATTATAATTAAAGTTTGATAGAATAAAAAAATAAAAGCATTGTGGTTGTTCGCAGTACAGTAGGTACACAGCCACTATTTATTAAAAAAAAATAGAGATACGTTACTGTAAAAATGCTTCGAAATAGAAAATTTACAAATGATTTGAAAATATACATGCTAGAAACTAATACCGCAGTGGCATCTTCAGATATAAGGTAAAGAAGGGTCAAAAAATTTGTATGTTTAGTATAATGTACTTTGAATATAGTTATAAATTTTTTTATATCCCTCATTCAAAATTATTAAAAGTGTATTATTATAAGGACCGCAATGGCACTTTTTGGAAGTACGAGATGGTAAGGCAAATACCGAAAGTTTGCATATATTAAATGATGATAATTGAAAACTGAATATTTTACAGAAAATGCATGCTTTTATTATATGAAAAAATATTTCACATCTTTTCGAATTAGAATGTATGCTTATCTTGATAATATATGTAAATATAAAACATAATAAAAACTTTATATTTCGAATCACATTTTTATAGCAGTTCTTTTAGGCTTAAATTAAAGGGTCATAAAGAACTAAGTAACAATAAACAGAAATAAACTTGAAATAGCTGTCATGTTAGTTGTGTATATAATTACCAATAACGCATATAATACTACTGCTCTTACTTTGGAGTTCAAGCAACAAAGTAACTAGTTTCATCTTGAAGTTTTCTTTGAATTGTTTTGAAATGTCCTGTTGATTAATTAGCTGTATAATAATAATATAATACACTGCATTCGTCTCCTCGGTTAAAGGAAATATATGTGACGGAGACGGTAATGGAGCAATCGGTCCCTGGTATTCATTTGTCGAATGCAATAAAATATTTTTATAATCAAACCTACTATAGTTGTAGATTTAAATGGTTAATACGGCCATCTTCACCATCGGCATCTTTATCATATCTATTACAACAAATGCATGGAGCTTGGGTACGACTTTTTTATTAACTTCGGGTGGTTCTAATGAGTAATTTAATATGGCTAAAACCGATTTACTCCAATACCTGAGCTCCGATTTATTTTCCCACACACGTGCTTTAGAAATGCAGTACGCCCTCTTATTAATTTTCCAAGATAATTTGTTTTGATTTAATTCAAAAATATTGTTACTGTTTGTAATTTTTCTTTCACAACAGATTGCAGCTGTCAATTTCCGACAATGTTGCCAACGAAATTCCACTAACTTCGTATTTTTTTGAGGGCTATGTTTCGAGTTAACAAAGCAGTTAGCTGAAGTAACTCCTTAATTAATCTCTATTAATGCAGTTAATCGTGCTTAACATTACCGTCTGTCAAGGCTATAAGATAACACTTCTTTCTTGTTTTAATTTACTTTGTCTTACGAATTTGCAAGTCTACACACTGAAAATACTATCGCTATGATGTGCTATTAGCTCGAGTTTATGCGCAAATTTCCCATTAACTCAGAAGCACCGAGTTTACCCTACAAAAATTGGGGCTTTGACCCTCCTAAATACCATTATTATTTGGGGTTCTTGTGGATATAGCTGATGCTGTATTAATGTATGGAAATTAATGTAACAATTTTGGTGCGGCGATAATATAATTGATTCTCTCAGAGCCTGAGTGTACATAAGAAAGTTATGAGCCGCTATTATTTTTTCTCTAATGAAAATAAATAATTTTTAAAGATCATTCTATTTTCGAAAACGATCGATTAAGTAAATGTAACTGAAATAATTAATAATGTTCTGGATGAGGTGGATTCAGATTGTTAAGTGTTGCAGAGTCACTCAAAAATCGAGATTGTAAAATACACTCAGAATACTTTCTATATTGAAAGCAATATTGGAAGTTTGTGATGAATATATTTTTCATATTGAAAAATTATTACACACATCAAGAAATAAACAATTAGTGCAATAAAAATTGAGCAATATTTTGAATTATAAAATGTAAAATTTGTTGTTTTCTCTTTTTTGTGAGAGTAAAAAATTTGTTTTTAAGTAATATACTAATTTTTATATAACTTTTTTTTATAATTTATCTAACCAATCAAATACTTTTAAATATGTTTTTATTTGCTCAAAAAATTATGGAAGCTGAATAAAAGTGCAATACCGCGTATATGCATAAATGTCAAAAACTTATATTTGGTAAACCTGAATAAGAATTATCTTCTGTTTTATTTCTGCTTTTTGCGAAGAAAATGTATTTAAACCAAAAAAAGTTGACCTCAGAACAAGAATATTATATACCTTTAATACCCACATTGAACGTAAAAATACTGTAAAAGCTTATAAAAGGAAATAATGTTACTGTAGGTCCTAAAATACTCATAAAACGAAATAATCCAAAACAAATTGGAACTTAAAAGGATTTTAACATAGTAAAAAAAAGAGACTGCAAATCGCATTTGAAAATACGAGTATCTAATAATAAATTTAAATATCTGCAAGAGTTTGAAAACTTTTTAATGGCTGGTACCCATAGTTTCGCTGATTATTTAATTAAAGAGAAATAAACATATTATTAATTATTCTGAATACCAATTTAACTTAAATTTAATAAAATTATGTAATTTCGATAAATAAGCTCACTTTACGAACATAATTTGTTTCAATACCGCGTATATATTAAACAAGTTTTGTTTCTAAGGTCCGTAAAACTGTTTTTTTTTTGGTGGACGTTGTTTGCATGTTGCGAGTCTAACGTAAATCTCAACTATTAGTTCAGCCAAAAAAAACATACAATATTTTTGCTAAAATTCAGTTTTTAAGTTCTGCAATAAAACTTGGCAAGTTTCATATACGGGGTATTGCATTATGTACATCTATAAGCAGTATTCCACGTCAAGCGACGATATGTATATTTTATTAAAATATATGATACACATAGGTTACACCGGTCAACACGATTTGGGGTCTGAGTCCTACATGTAAATTTTCAGTTTCTCCAACACTAAAATAAAGGGAAATAATTTTCTATTTTAAATAAAGTTTGACTTTGCTTGTTTGATTGTGCTTTGATTTATAAAATAAATTAAGATACACTTAACATATTATAATGATATTATTGTTGCTAATTTCAGTACGCCACAGGAGAATTTCATTTCCTAATAAGTATTATGATTGTTCGCAGGACATCTCCGTGTAAAAATACCAGTTTCTTACATGGCAAATAGATTTAAGCCGAGCAAAATTTCAAACTAGTGGGATTCTAGTTAAAGATTATTGTGTTCCCCTGGAGGGGCTATACAAAGATTATAATTAAATTGAAATCCGCAGAACAATGAAAAAAAGCTCAGCCGTTCGGCAGAGGCGTGGCAGTTGCATATATATATATACATTTATATATAATATATACATATATATATATATAAATATATGTATGTATGTATATATGCATATGCATTCCGGAAAGGTTGAACACTTCCACGAAAAATAATCAAAAATATTTTTT
Organism: Neoceratitis asiatica; assembly: GCA_030068015.2. NCBI lineage: Eukaryota > Metazoa > Arthropoda > Insecta > Diptera > Tephritidae > Neoceratitis > Neoceratitis asiatica. The sequence goes on along the minus strand of CM061526.1, from coordinate 37,373,166 downwards.
ACTGAGGAACTTCATGAGCCGTCTGGATTAAAATTTTCAAGGTTGCAACCCTCTTCAAGAGCTCTAAGAGTTTGGTTAAAGCATGCATACTTTCCCAGGAGCTCCACCTGTAGACAAAAATAGAAGTTCTATATACTGGCATGCATACAAAGCTGCTTGGGTATATACTGTATATTTATTCACTTCAATTTCTCAGACTATATTTCAAATAATTTTATTGCATGATATCACGCAAATTGATCAATTTAAATAAAAATAAATATAAAAAACAATATGACGTAATTATTGATTGGCCAGAATGGTTAAAACCCTCACCTTAATATTTTGAGTGTCCACTCCCTGATTTAAATACTCGCCTCCTTAGAATGTCGTATTTGGTTTGTTCGTTTGATTTTTGGGTAAGTTTCAGACAAATTAGCATAATAACACAACATTTATCAAAATAGTTCTTGTGCCAAGTAAAAATATAAACAACTACACTAAAGAAAAATATACACCTAGGTGTGAGCTATAAATAATGCTTCCAGGTTGCATCATTCCCCTACAATAATAAATGTTGGTTTTAACACGACAAAGTCCTACGAAAAATTTGAAAATACTACCGCATTTATGTATGTATGCGGAAGTAAGAAGCGAGATTCGGACCGTAAATCTTACGTCTCATAGCTACAACCTTTAACCACTCGACCATCGTAACTATAAAACTGTGAGGGAAATCCCAAGTACGAAGGACAGATAAAAGACGAAACGGGCACATGCTGGCTCCTGTAGTTAAATGCTCCATAATCTTCGTCTCTCAAATTGGTAGAAAGGCAAGAAACATGACAATTGGTGGATATGTGAATGGACATGAGCGAATACTAACTGTAGATACCGGCGCATCGAACTCCATCCTTAGATCCGACTTAATCACACTTCGAAGCTGAAGAGGAACTGTATTGTATTGGGGCAATGCCAACAGGTAGACGCCATTGAGGAAAAGGTAAATGCATGAACGCAAAGGTTGGAAGGCAAATAGAAGCACAAAGCCAAACAAGTTATTCGCAAGTACTCCAATATGTTTGACAAGGATGGCAACAAACCAGGAAGGTCTGATGTTGTGAAACATTGTATTGATGCTGGTGGCGCTAGGCTGACTCGCCAAGCTCCCCGAAGTGTTTCACTAGTCAAACGAGAAGCCGTAAGTTAAATAATTAAAAATATGAGCAAGAGTGTTGTTATTGAAACATCGGCAAATCCAAGTCCAAGTTATGAAGAAGAAAGATGGCCAGTTGCGTTTTGCGTGGATTATCGGGCACTAAATTATGTGACGAAGAAGGACAGCTATCTTTTGCCCAGGATCGATGATACACTAGACTCGTTAACTGGCATAGAATGGTTCTTAACACTCGACCTTAAGAGCGGCTATTGGCAAGTGGAAGTAAGTGAGAGAGATAAGCAGAACACAGGAATTTACATGAATTATGGAGTTTTTTTTGGGGTATGCACTAACTGTCTCCTATTTTTCCCGAATTTTGTTAGCGTTGCTAATAGTCTCAATGAGCTGACTGGGAAAATATATGATTTAGTTGCAACAAGGAACAAGAGGAGCCTTTCCAAGCTCAGAAGGAAAGGCTATGCACTGCCCACACATTTTGAATACAGATTCTAGTGGCTGTGTAATGAGAGGTGAATGAGAACTATTAGCGTTGTGTCAAGCATTCCCATGATTATCGTCAAAATTTCTGAGTTAGAACAGACCATGCATTGCTGAAGTGGCTACCACAGTTCAAGAATCCTAAAGAAGGTTTAGACCAATTGATTAAGAGACTGTGAAGATATGAATAAAGTATTGAGCACTTTATAGCGAATACTCACAGGAATGCTGACGACATGCTGGACGACCATGTTAGCTGCTCAAAAGCGGAAATTAAAGAAGACATAATAGACGTCCGATTAACAACAATTACACCAGCAGAAGAGTGGGAGGCAAGCCACCTACGAAAATGTCAGCAGGAAGATCCAGATTTGGAACTTTTAATGCATGGACTGGAAATGGACAGACTGGAATTGATTTTTGGCTGTCTATGGGAAAGTGAAGATGACCAGTGCTCTCGAAAGCTAATAGTAGTTTCGAGGTTAAGAGTTCCGGAGGTACTCAAGGAATTCCATAATGGTCATAGTTAAGGGCACTTAGACATTATGAAAACGCTGGGGAAGATCAAGCAGCGGTTCTATTGGGTTGGTTGTCGTCAATCGATCGCTGAATGGATTTCTAACTGCAAGAAGTGTAATGCAGCTTGAGAGATGAATCAGTATATCTTAGGTTCACCATTTGTGCGGGTTGGCATGGATATGAGTGTTATGAGCTACTTTAGTAAATGGCCGGAGGTCTACACAATTACAAACCAGGAAACTTTGAATCGGCGGTATTCCTGGAGGTGTGCCTGATTCCGCCTATTCGAAAACCCCGATCGACAGCTCTGCATCCTCAATTATACGGCAACCCTAGAAGGTCAAATGCGGAAGGTCGTGTACGAACATCAGTATGATTGGGGTATCCACATATCGATGTTCATGATACGATAGAGGTCAGCGGTGCACATAAATTGTGATTCTAGAGGGATTGGGAAGGATGTGTCTAACGTCCTAGAGGAAGAGCTAAGAGAGATACATGCTCTTGTGAGACAGCGAATCGAAATTATAAGTAGCAAGTTAAAGGCTAGATATGATAAACTGATGAGCTCTGAGGGGTTTTAAGATGGAAATTTAGTGCTGCTGGAGAACCTACAACGGAAAAAAGGCTTCTCTCCGAAACTTCACTGCAATTGGGAAAACCCCTACAAAGTAATCAAGCGGCTGAACGACGTAATGTATCAAATCCAGACCATTTGGAAACCAAGAACTAAAATGAAACTGTTTCGGCTGTAAAAATTTGCAGCGTTTGGAATAGTATGTCTAATCGGGGCGATCAGACTTAGGCGAAGGGCAGCGTGACGGAAATATCAAGTATGAAGGACAGATATAAGGAGTGGCAGCAGCTATCGCAGGCAAGCGAATTATTAACCTATTCTTGGGTGCGTGAACAGAATGATTGAACCATCTTCTTTGGCGTAGGCACTGCAATGTCATAGTATAGGTCGTACAGCTCATCGTTCCATCGTCTGCGGTATTCGCCGTTGCTAACGCGCAACGGACCATAAATCTTCCGCAAAGCTTTTCTTTCGAAAACTCCCCAAGCTGACTCACCAGATGTCGATATCGTTCAGGCTTCTGCACCATATGCCAGTACGGGTATGATGAGCGACTTGTAGAATTTATTAGGGCTTTACTTTTTAATGGCTACTCAGTTCAAATCAGCACCTGTTGGCAAAAGTGATTCTGCGTTGGATTTCAAGGCTGACATTGTTGGTGTTGTTGATGCTGGTTCCAAGATAGGCGAAATTATTTATGTCTACAAAGTTACGACTACCAATAGTGGCTTGGGAGCCAAGACGCTCTCATTCACTACCAGACCCATTCGCTTAGCTTCTTTGTTTAGAACTTATGGTGGGGTTGTTATTACCAATTATATCAATATTCAGCTGTGCAGCTCGTATTATTTTCTCCAGCATCAAATTGAAAATCACGCGATAAAGAGTCAACTTGTCTGAAACCTGAAAAGGTTGTGTGTAACCACTATTTTCTCTCGGGTATTCTCCAAGATTTGGCACATGGTGAATATCTGGTCAATAGAGGATTTGCCAGGTCTAAAGCCCACTGATAAGGGTCGATCATTTTTTTTACGGTGGGCTTTAATCTTTTACACAATACGCTATATAGATAAGGCCTTATATGCGATATTAAGGAGGCGTAACCCACAGTAATTGGCTCAGACCGTTGGGTTTCCTTTTTTTTGCATTGGGCAGAGCACACTTAGGTTCCATACGTCAGGCATTCTTTTGTTCGCCCATATTATGCACAAGAGCTGATGCATGCCTCCTTGTCAGTTCGAGCTCAAGTTCTTCATTTTCGCGCATTTCGGCCTCTTTCTTTTGTCTGCAAATGTGTCTCGCTAGGTAGACCGCTTTCTCTACACTGCAGTTCGACATTCCTCATCGTACCAGCTGTTTTTTGGCATTGTTGAAAACCAATTGTTTCCGAAGCAGCGGTACATAGGGAATTTGCTATTTTGTTCCACAGTTCCCTTATATCGAGTCTGCTGGGATTGCAGCTTTTTGACATCAAACCTTCCTTGTATTTGTTGACGAGTGTGTTTTGCTGCACAGAGGCAGGTGCTTATTTCTGCTACTACAAGATAATGATCCGAGTCGATATTTGGCCCTCGGGACGTAGGCACGTCTAAAACATTGAACACAAGACTTCTTCATCATCAAAAAGGGGATCTCTCATCCGAGGCATTTGTTGATTTTTCACAAGTACGAGGGGTCCCAACCCCTACGCACAACCTCAAGGGATTCACGCAATCGAGTTAAAGACTCAGTAGTGATAACATTAGCGCAAAGCGAATCGGAAAATAATTGTTTGATTAAGAGTTGTAAAAAAAACCACAATGTATAGTGAAAAAAACCATTATTTATTGCGGACTGAATAAACGTTGTGCAAATTTCTGGCAAATAAGAAAACTATCGAACAACATCTTGGACTATTATTTAGTAACCTAGTGATCGAACTCGAAGTATTTGGTAAATCATAGAAGGTAACTACGGAAATCGTTACAAATGACTGACATTATGATAACAACTTATTATACCTTTCGTGAACATGAAATGGTATATAAACTTTGCTCCGAAGTATGTATAATATCGAATCGATCGAATTTCCTTATTAGCTATAAGAATATATAAATACTATAGATTAATAAAGAAATTCATATTGTTTGAAAAAAAAAAATGATTGTCCTCACATGAAAACATGGTGTGGGTTCCAGTGTTTAAGATAAGCAAAATATTTTCGATTTCGTGTACTTAATAACTCTTTAGATATTTCAGAACAAAGAAAGATGAAACCAAGATATGTCACATGCATATGTAACAAATTTAGTTGTGGTGTTCTTCACACAGAGGTTCGCACCTTTTTTTGATATGTGTTTAATTTTTGGAGTGGTAATCCAGAGTTCTTCGTCTTCTGAAATATAACTACTTCAACAACTAATGAAAACGGCGTACCATTTTGTAATTATTTTTCTAGAAAAATATGTTGACGCTTTCCAGAGGTTCAAAGCCGATTTGTACTTTTGATTTATTCCTCCTGCAGTTCGAAGTTGTTTGTAAACGTGAATCGGGTGGAGGTAGTTTCTTGGAGTACCACCCAACAATGCCCACTTTTACTGGTTTGAGTTGGAACAGATTCTATGGTAATGGGTTCACCAGAAAGACTTCTGTTTCCATGTTCACACCAAAATGATATATTTTGTTTCGTTTCTTTAATCAGCTGAAATTGAGTCATCGCAGAACTCTTTTGGATTACAATTAAAAAACAATATCGAACCATACATATACGTATATGCAATGGCTGTTGATAAGTTAGTGACTTTTTGAATTTGCCGCGTAGTTACAGTAAACACAACACTGCTCCCGCCAATGGAAAAAACTAAATTTCGTGTACTTATTAACCATTATTCTTTGCGTAAAAAACCATCACCGAAACCACGGGACTCGCATAAACAATTCAATGATTAAGAGGTGGTTTACTGAGTTCCGTTGTGGTCATAACAGTGCAAGTGATGCCGAACGTTCAGATCGCCCAAAATAGAGCCTCATGCCAGAAATCGAAGAATAAAAGTGAGTGAGATGGCTGAGGCTTTGGGTATCTCAACTCAGCGGGTACATTAAATTTGGACGTGAAAAAGCTATCCGCGCGATGGGTGCCATTGCACACACATGATCACAAATCAAATCTCATTTTTGCACGGTTTTGTTACGGTAGATGGAACATGGATCCCCCCCCCCCCCCCACACCGGAGATCAAAAAATAATTAATACAGTGGGTCTTTCCGGATAAGTGTGCACTAAAGGAAGCCAGGGTTATGGTCACAGTTTTTTGGGTTGCACGAGGTATTATTCACATCGATTACTTTGAAAAGAGTAAAACTATTACCGGTGAATATTATTCAGATTATTATACTTATAGATTTGACGCATTTGACGAAAAAAGTTTTGTTTCACCAGGGTGCACATGGGTTTCGACACCATGGCAAAAATTCATATATTGGTCTAAAAACTGCTACCCTGTCCAGCATATTCTCCAGATTTATTGTTTCAAAACCTGATGAAATGGCTGGTTGGTAAGAGATTCGGATCGAATGAACAGATCATCACAGAAACAAACGCTTTTTTTTTGAGGGCCCTGTAAAGAGCTGCTATTTGGAAGGGATACAAATATTGAAAAACGCTGTTGTGAAATAAAGTGCTTATTTGCTGAAGAAAATAAAGGTATTCTCTGTATAAAGGAAATTCATGCTATGTTGCATAGTTTGCACGTGCAATGGCACCACAACAAAACACATGCAAAAAAAATATGATACGATAGGAAAAATATCCTATATCCAAACATATGTATCGAATCCTCAAACATTTCTCGCCATAATTCCGTTGCTGCACGTGCTGTGTGACACGTAGGCCCCCGTCTTGCTGGTACAAGATGTTGTTAAGATCAACTTCTTCCAATTGTGGCCATAAGAAGTTTGTTATCATCGATCTATACCGGTTTCTATTGATAGTAACGGTGCTACCAGCTCCATTTCGAAAGAAATACGGACCGATGATTCCACCAGACGAAAAGTTAAACCAAACTGTCAATTTAGGTGAATGTAATGGTTGTTCATGAATAATTTGTGGATTTTCTTCACACCAGAATCGACAGTTTTGTTTATTTACCGCACCACTCAGATGAAAGTGAACATCATCGGAGAAGATGATTTTTTTTTAAATCGTTATCGTTTTCAAGTTGTTCCAAGGCAAAGTCAATTGTATTGTTCTTGGGTATACCTTGCCATGATGAAATTGTAAACATTTCTGAATACAATGAAGCAAATGACAGATTATGACATATTAAAAATGGACAAAACGACACTTCGAAATCATATCATCCCTATTGGAAAACCCTATATTTGCATAGCATACATTTCATAGACACAGAAAATCCCCAATTATATTTTATTCAATAATTCACCGACTTATCAAACCACTGCTGTACCTGGATTTGGAATAAAAGAAAAACGGACCTTAACGTTTATTCATTATATGGACACAACCAAACTCAACAACATTCGTGGAATATCTTCATATATTTCCTCGATTTTAGACAGTTAAAAATTCCTGATTCTCTACTTTACAAAAACTATTTGGCATGAAAGTTTTGAAATGATTGCAGGTGGTATATAGTTATATTAAATTTTCTTAAGTCGGGTGGCTATTAACCAACTTAAGACATACTTTATAAGGCTACCTTTTGGAATTTCACAGTTTTTGCTCACCGTTAACTTCTAGGAATCGCGCAGAAGCTTTATGCGCTTAATATGGAATGGCCGCTACATATTAATCGTCTATCTACTTACTTACATACATGCGTCTGAGAGATGCTCAAGATTAGTTTCTACTCACGAAAATAAGAATACCTCTAAGTAAGATGTAACTTCGCATAAATAAGATGTAATATGCGCACTTCGCTCAACTTATGGTCGACATAATCGGCAACACCATCACCCATCTTGCATTCATTATTGGATAATATTCGACCGAATAGACCACGTCCAAGAAAATATAGCGGCCGTAGCTGAGAGTGTACACGAATATCGTGGAGAATCGATTCGGCGCCGTTCGCAGCAACTCGGACTGAGACGTCAAATTTTGTTCAGCGATGAGGCCCATTTCTGGCTCAATGGGTGTATAACCAAGCAAAATTGCTGCATTTGGCCACCAAGATCATGTGATATCAAAACGTTAGACTTTTTCCTGTGGGGATATGTAAAGTGTAAAGTCTATGCGGACAATCTTTCTTCGATTCAGACCTTGGGGCAAAACATCGAGGGTGTCATTCACCAGTTACTAGTCGAAATGTTCGAACGAGTCATCGAAGATTGGACTCAACGGGTGGGCCATCTGAGACGTAGCCGGGGCCAACATTTGAAAGAGATAATCTTCAAAAAATAAATGCCAAAGAATGTTCTTTCGAATAATGATCAACATTCACCATTAAATTTGAATTTTCTGTGTTTTTTTTTCTTTAAAAAAGTAGGGATCCTCGGAATGGATCACCCTTTACCGGCCGCAATAAGCAATTAAATTATTTTATGGTTTGCACCGTTTACATTTCCCATAAACTTCCACAAAAATGTCTAAATTACTTTTTTTAAACATTTGTGTTTACTGAATCTGCTTCGACATCGGAAGTCTCACAATAAGTAGTAAAATCTTTAAAATATAAATTAACATAGAATAGCCCGCTAGCAGGAATAAGTTGCTGCTCTTTAAAAAGTTTTAGCTAAAGGGTTGGGATAATTTTGCTCTTTTGCTAGGTTTTTTTTTTTTTTTTTTTTTTTTTTTGTTACAATTCAAATCTGATCTTGGTGTTTCTTAGACGAGAGCAATTAATTTTTAAATATACGTATATATAAAGAGATTTTATAAATATTATACAAACCATAAGAACGAAACCGCAATTAATTATGTTTGACTACTTATTTTTAGTAATAAAATCCTATAAAATTTTTCAAAAATTAACTTGTAGTCCGGTCAATTTAGACGTTCAAAGCAACATAAATTCCCACCAAGCTGAAAATCGGTAAGATTGTTTGAAATACAATTAAAAATAAAATTTGGAATTCCCCATCCTTCCCTTGTAAGGAAAAAATTTTATTCAAGTTCAAAGGTCAAAAAATGAGTTTTTCGCGATTTTCAGCAAAACAGTAAGTTATATCATAAAATTACCTCAGACAAAAATTGCAGGTCATAAATTATCTACAAAAAATTATTTTCCTACGAGCCACCGTTTTTGAGATATAACGATTCAAAAAGTTGTAATCGTTATAATATGAACACGTTTCCACGCCACCTATGAAGTAGTGTACTTAGCGCGTTATTTTTATCGTAGCTTCCCCAGTAAGCCTATTACACGAGTCACTTGTGATCCTGTTTAATTTTAAACTATAAAAATTATAATAGAAAATAATAAATAAAAATAAAAAATTTTCCTTACAGGGGGAAGCTGGGGAACTTTCAAATTTCATTTTTAATTGTATTTTAAACAATCTTACCGATTTTCAGCTTGGTGGGAATTTATGTAAATTTACTCTTACTTTTTTTGTCTAATTTGACCGGACTATTGTTACTGTGAACAATTTTTGCTTGATTTCTGAGAGCTGACTAATCTTGACGAAGAAAATTAAACCTATAATTAAATTAATATATATCAAATATAAAAGGCGCTTTATAACCGAAAGGTGATTTTCGACCGATTGCATCTTAAATTTGCGTATTCTGATGTTTATCCAAAAAATGGAGACCTACAGTTTTTAAGGAATCATTTTGGTCTCGCCAAGATCCGAACTCATGACCCCCAAAATGGTGGTACTCACTGCCCACAGTCGGCTAATGCGGCCGTGGTATGTTTTATATTCTGGACGAACTCTAGTTTAGTCAATAAATTAAAAGTTGGAAAAATTTATTTATGTAACGTGATTACAAAATACGAAATTGGCAACTAAATACAAGTATAAATAATCTGGCGCCATGTTTTGTGGTCTCACAATGAATTTTTATTTCTTCAAGTCAAATTGTTGCTGATAATTAAAATGCATAAATGAGAGAGTTATAAACCACATACTCGCAGTTTATTTACAACTCTTTCTGCGTCGCAATATATACAATTTGTGTATTTTTATCTTTAAACTGTTAATATTATTCGTAGTTTAAAAAATGTTGTTACAACGTAAAGTTTGATAGACATAAAAGTATTTTTATATTTAATTTTTGTATGTGAATTAAGAAAGAAATATTGATTAATTCAAACATAAAACTGAAATCATTCCTTCAACATACAAATGAATTGAACTGTTCTCACGAATATTAAAATTTAGCCGTCGGTTCAGCGATGACAGCTCGAAGGCGAGGTATTTTAACAAATTTGCTTATCCAACAAAATTCTTAAAACAAACAATAAAAAAAACAATGGTGAAAATGCTTGACTTTGATCGACACTCAGATTGTCCCTTATGGGAGGCATTGGCGTCACAGTCTGTTCCATGGACGGGTGTGCATTATTCTTGCCTAAATGTTCTGCACACGTACTGCAAAGTATTTGATAAAAAGGAAATTTACGATCTTATAATAAGGTAAGAAATGTACGTATGTACGAGTTTATATGTATGTGTATTTGTGTATATATACTATCATAGTATAACTTTTTGATGAAAATTTTGTAATTTTTATAAATTTCATGTACAAGAAATGATTTCAGAAAAAGAAGAGATAGACCCACCAAAATTTATACCTACCGTATCAGATGAGGATCAGACTTTAATTAGCCATGTCCGTCTGTTTTGTTAAACGCAAACTAACATAGTTCCTCATTTTATAAAATATTTCAATGAATTTTAGTATGCGTGGGTACTTTTGTAACGTATTGATCATTTTTCGGAACCAGCTGGTCGGTATCATATAATTCATAATAATTTTGGAGTAGCTTTTTGATTAAAAAATAAACATGAATATCTATTTAACGCAAATACAAAACTAAATTAAATGACTCATTTATATATGTTCATTGTAGGTATAATATTATTAATATTAATAGTATAATATTAATTATATTAAAGTATTCTTATTAATCAAAATTTTATTATTATAAATGGTTTCAATTTATCACTATGCGTTTTATTCTGTGGATTTAATGCACATAACCATATTCAGAAATACACCTAACTAAGGAACGGAAAAGTAATTTGGTAATTTATGAACCATACATATCGATCTATGAACATAAGAATTTATATGATTTCTAAACCCATCTTGCTTAAGTTTAACAACGTACACACACAGTTGCAAATGTTCTCTATTATAATTCGGTCGAGGTCCTCCTCTAATTTGTGAAAATTTTCTAAATGATTTAGTCTAACGACAATTATTAATTAAATTTAATTACATTATATACACATATACGTTGAGAAAACTTGGCGATCCAATTCTTGGAACGACGATTAGATTCGTTCCCATAATTTTCGTGCTCGCTATCGTGTTCACGTATAATTTCCTCTATTGTAAAATGAACTTGGAGAAAACCTCCACTAGAGGTGCTGCAATCACCTGCTAGCATGGCTGATGAGCTTTTCTGTTAAAAAAAAGCATTTGGGACCGTTCACTTAGGATATATAACATTGTTTTCCCGTGCTGTGGAACATGCTGTACGTATTAGTCTCTCCCTTTCCCCGAATATTTACGTTTGGAAGTTTTGTCACATTATTATTTATATAAAGGGTTTTCCAATAGGGATGATATGATTTCTAAGTGTCGTTTTGGCCATTTTAATATGTCATGATCTGTCATTTTTTCCATTGTATTCAGTAATGTTTACACTTTCATCATGGCAAAATATACGCAGGAACAACGCTTACAAATCATTCAATATTTTTTCAAAATAATAAAATTTTATTTAAGAAAATCATCTTCTCCGATGAGGCTCACTTTCATCTAAGTGGTGCGGTAAATGAACAAAACTGTCAAATCCGGTGCGAAGAAAATCCACAAATTATTCATGAACAACCATTACGTTCACCTAAATTGACAGTTTGGTTTAATTTTTCGTCTGGTGGAATCATCGGTCCGTATTTCTTTCGAAATGGTGCTGGTAGCACCGTTACTATCAATAGAAACCGGTATAGATCGATGATAACAAACTTTTTATGGCCACAATTGGAAGAAGTTGATCTTAACAACACGTGTCACACAGTACGTGTAACAACCGAATTGGTACGATAAAGGTTTGGAGATTGGATTATTTAAAAAAATTGTGACATTGGATGGCTTTCAAGAAGTTGTGATTTAACACCATTAGACTACTTCTTGTGGGGTTATTTGAAGTCATTTGTCTTCAGCAATTGTCTCTTAAAGCTTAAAAAATCAATATTGAACGTGCTATTCATGACATACGACTTGATTTAGTGGAAAAAGTGCTCAAAAATTGGGTTCATCGAATTCGTTCCTGCAAAAGAAGTCGCGTCGGCCATTTGAATGATGTTATATTCAGAACTTCGATTGTATCGATTGTACTTCACATTAAATAAAAAATATTTGAATTTTCTTAACAATTAGTGTTTTTTTTTTAAATCATATCACTCTTATTGGAAACCCCTATATATAAACTAACATTTTTTAATAGTACAAAATAATATCCCACTATACTTTGAAGTATTTTTTTCTACTGAAACGATAAAGAAGGAATAAATATAATAGTTTATCAAATATAAAAATTTTATTTTCATTGAATGTTTTTGTATAAATCGACAGGAGATTTCTCTTCTCATTCACTACCAAACCTATTCGCCTCGGTTCTTTGCACAGCCCAGATAAAGTAGAACAAGCAGTTATTGAGGCCAATGTAGAATCTTGTAAAATATATATTTATTTGAGATTAGTAATACCAGTAATAATATCTTTAAACGAAAGACTTAGAGAACCAAAGCTTAAAGTAGCGATACTGTCAGAGACAAGGTTAATAATTTTCACTATTTTCATCAGCAATCAGTTTGAACTGAAAAATTGCACAAATAAGTTTGTCACGTCCCTTGGAAAGGTAGGAGCTTTCAACCATAAGCTTCAGCAGAAGGTAAGGAAGAGTTGAATATCTTTTTGGATTTTATTTTATTAAAATTCTTTAATCTTTTTGAAATTGTGGTTGTACCAGGGAAGATCGTTTTTCTTTAAAGTCAGAATGATTTTTAAGCAAAAAACTACCAATAATGATTTAAAAATACAATAACACCTTGACGTCAGTGGTGCACAATAGATTATCCCACTCGAAGTTCATTAATAAAGAAATATTCTTATCAAGATCGCAATGAGAATCGCGTTAACCATTTTATGTTTGAAGAAGTCTCGGAGTATAGCCCGCATTAGCGGGGCATGCTCCATGAATACATTTCAAGCACTCAAGAGAAAATTTTGGCTACATCGCAAATCAGCAATATATTAAAGAACCTACTTTGATGCAAATAAATAAGCAAAATTAGCAGACATATGTATTAGTAAACTGAACTTGATAAGGATTGTATACGACGTAGGATAGTTATAGTTCACAATGTCTAAGGTTTATGCCAGACAATGAATGTAATTCCCTTAAGAATTTTATACAAATTTGATATTAATATTGTTTTATATTTTTATTTTTATTTTTTTTTCTACAGAAAAACGTGTCAGTCCTGCAAATGTCCACGAGAAGCGCACGCCATTTACCAGCAGCAAACAACAACGGTACATGAGCGTTTAGGTTTTAAGGTATTATCACCGGCAGATTCAGGTGTGGAGCCACGCGACCTCGGCTACACTTGGGTGCCGCCAGGCATTCGTACCTCATCACGGATCAATCGTTACTTCGAACAATTACCCGTGAATAAGGTCCCGAAAATTGGCTCGGAAGGGGGGCGATATCGAGACCAACAAATTGCCTTTCAGCTACCCAAACAAGATTTGTCACTTAAACAATGTAAGCATTTAGAGGAGCAACATCAGGCGTCATTTGAGGATTTCGTAACAGCACGTAACGAAATTGCATTGGATATAGGTAAGAAAATGAATAAAATTTAAATTATACAACCATACTTAGTTAGATAAGAGTGATAAATTGATTCTAATAAATTGCATCCAATTTAATTTATCTTAGGTTACATTAAAGATGCGCTTTACGATGAACACTGCGCGCATTGCGAAGGTGAAATCAATACCGGTGAAATGGTGGTGGCCGCACCAAAGTTTGTCGAAAACGTTATGTGGCATCCACGTTGCTTTACATGCAGTACCTGCAATGAGCTTTTGGTAGACTTGACATATTGCGTGCACGAAGACAAAATTTATTGCGAACGACACTATGCGGAAATGTTGAAACCACGTTGCGCTGGCTGTGATGAGGTAATTGAAAATATCAAAGTGATTCGACTTATCACATATTTGACTTGGCCCATTCAGGTGTATTTTGAAATATCACTCACATAGCATATAACGCAAATGCAACGGTTAGAGGCTAGGTATTCACACTAAGAAATATATAATTGAATTACATTGAAAATTGTTCGTTGTCATGTCAATTGACCATATAAAATTTCAATGGAATCCTGTAATAATTAGTAATATAAGACTTTGCTTGCTCCACACCCAGTTACCTGCTGATAAGTATACAATTAGAGTTTGCCTACTGTGAGCTATCATCTCAGTTTAGTATATGTTTATCGCAGTTTAACAGTGTAAAGCTCTTTGTCGTATTTTTAATTTATCTATTAAAGGTTTCTTTTAACTTAATTGATTTGGTTTATATACATATATTTTTATATAATTGCATTCATAATAAATTACTCACGGTAGAAGTAATCCGATATCTCTGCAAAGCTACATCAGTTTCTACCTGCAAAAACATTGTAACCATTAACACTCTTGTTCTTACGAAACAGACAGATGGCCGCCAGTATTTTACTTTGAAGTGTTATTATCCGCCTATGGTGAAGGCATTGCGGATTTAAAATTAAGAAAGTAAAAATTTTTAATTTTGTTTACTAAAACAGAATTATGTATATTATATGAACATATATACTTTAATCATTTCGCGCTGGTATATGACATGTATGTGCATAATTTAAACAAATTTTTAGATTTGAATGGAGTTCTAAATAATGGTAACTTATCTGCTCGCTTGAAAATTAAAAAAAAGGTAAGGAATTATAAGCTTGGCTGCTCTTTATCGAAGATAAAATGATCAAAAGTGAGCATATTGCGGTGACCGAGTTTATTTAGTAAGGTTAGTGGAAAAAAAAAAATAAAAAATAATGTCAAGCCATCGGAGTTTATTTTTGATATGAAATAAAAGCTCCTCCTAAAAATGTATCGACCATTCGCAGGGGGCTTAGAATAAAATGTAGGTCCCTCCATTTGCCGGAAAAACCATCAAGACGTACACCACAGATTAGAGTAAGAAAAGTACTTTAGCGGTTACAAATCGCCAAATATAAATATACATAATATATATATATTTAGGAGGACTTTAACTTTCATTAAAAGCAGCATACCTAACAAGTTTGGTTGAGACCTGTTTACTAATATCATAAATGTCAAGGGAAAGTAAAACATCCGATATATGGGACAGAGGCGTCCATTAATTCAACCCATATATAACTTATTTAAGAAGTTAAACGTTCCAAAATTGAGTGGAGAAAGGCCCTTTTGAAATTCTTTTTTTTCTTCATATTTCTCCCTTCAATGTTATCATAACTAACCTATATGATTTTATTTTCACTTTTACTTTTTAATTTCACATGCGCACGAACTATATGACATATGTTTTATTTATAAATATAAAGTTAATAAATTTTAAAATTTAGCCCATAAAAGCCTAAGCTTGAAAGTGAAATGATAATATCAAAAAATGCAGCTCTGTTTTTGTTATTGAGATTATAAAAGTTACGTAAATAATTCTTATAATAAGAAAAAATAAGTCAAAACATTTAAAAAAAAAGTAAGAGTACACAGTATTTAATTTGCCTGTTACTTTCGGCGTTATGAATATAATTTTCAACGAAACAATTCCGTAAAATAAGACTCGCCTCTAATGTGCTGCAAATTATCTTGATAGGACGTGGTTTTGAAAAGTATTACACTTTTGCCAATAAACAGCAAAGTGGTAAGGTACCATCTTTAAAATAATTGTCTACATTGTCTCTTGACAACTGTATATTGCCCTTTTTATAAAGTAAATAAATAACCAAACAATTTACTTGATCCGAACTGTTCTAAGGTTCAGGATCGTTCTCGAAGACGTTGCATAGATGAATTATTCCTTTTTCCAAAGATAGTAATATACGAAACTCTTTATCTCGTGAGAGCGTCGAAAAATGTGCATTTTTATAACATTTGCCAACAATGCCACTACGGGTAAATTATAATTGGGTGTAATTGTACCAAAAATTGGAAAATACTGTCCACGCTCTTAACCAGTCATTTAATTTACTTAGCATACTCTTAAAATATAATATTAAGAAAGTTACTGGACATTTGATCGCGTTAGTTAATTTATAAATTAATAGAAATACTTATTTATTATTAATGTTACGTACCTACATGGAATTACGTGAATAAAATATTATGTTTCGCAAAAAATGTTGATGATATTACATAATTAGTGCTTTTGTGTACTAATAAATATTTTTGGTAACTATTTAAATTTTTTGTAATATTTGTTCAATAAAATTGCATCATAAAATGCGCATTGCACATATAAACCAATATTACTCTAAGTAATTTAAACTATTTGTTTGTGCAGTTGTGCATTTCGCCTGAAAGGCTAGTTTACAAACATTTTGTTTTAACTTGGAATAATTTAAAAGTATTTCTGGTGTAATTTCAAAAAAAAAAAAACGCACTACTTTTTAAACAATTTGTTAGTGGATTGTATATGGCAGCTTGCTTTTTCCACTAACAGCTGATTGTTAGGCCTCGATCTTGTATTTTGAGCTGGCAACAAAACACAATCGAGGCCAAAGCTAACAGATAAATAAGTAAGTTTCGTATCATATTATCTTTTCTTTTTCTGTACGCTGCTGAAAAGGACTCATTAATTTTTGGCCAATTAACTTATCATTATATATTTGTTTCATAAAAATTTTAAATATTTTTACAATAAAAGTAAATTATTAACTTCAGATGCTGCTAAGCTGCTATCAGATAGAGTAATTTTTCTTTCGTTCACCCCGAAAGTAATTTCTGCAACCAATTTTCCTACAATTATAAAAAGAAAAATGCAAATTTAATTGCGAATTTAAATATCGATTTTCTCCTACTGTAATAGAATTTTTTCTTTCTCTGAAAGTGCTATCGAAGGATTATGAAAGATGTTTTGATGTGATTGTTTCCTTTTGTAAAGATTTTTTTTATTCATATATACAAATTCATTAAACAAATTTAACTAACCCCTCCACATCACGGCCGAGCTACATGGGTCATGGACGCTCCCACACATATTTTGCAATAGGACAAAGTCTTAGTCATTGGTGGTTTTGCTGTTATGCTTATTGTTTGTGAAGTATCGTTATTCTTTAAAATGTTAATGTTTCCTTAAAAAGTGTTTTTAATTACGATCAGTTTTCAATGATTGGCACTTTAGAAGCGCTTAAGTATTTGTGAATGGCATAGCACCTCCAACTTGCAGTGAGCTTTTTCCTACCACTGAATAGCTTGTGAATATTTGTTAGAAACGAAATGCATTCACAGATATTTACATTTCCTACAGATGGTCGACTATTTTTAGAAAACAATTTTTTACTCTTTACACTACTTTGAAAAATTTTTAAGTGAATCTAGGTACATATATAATTTTTACCTAAGTAATTCATCATCAATTTCAATTTTTAATTAAATTATAGAATATCTCGATGTATTAAACTTAAATTAAATTGAAAAAAGAAAGGACATATCAAATTTATTTTACTTTATTTTAGGATTAAATATTAATTCTCATATCGGAAAAATCATGTGAGCTGTGAGCACACGTGTATGAATTCACGTGTATGTAATGCCAAATTTCAGGCTCTTAAATGTTTATTTTTGACGAATTTTGGACACAAAACTTAACAAATCGGTTGTATGGGTGGTATATGTTATAGTGGCCCGATCTTCTGTTTCCTACAAACGATCAATTCAATATAAAAATATACCTGCGCATCAAGTTATCTCATCAACTGAGGCACTAGTTTCCGTTCAAGCAGACGGACAGGCGAACATGGCGAAATCTACTCAGTTCGTCGTTCTAATCCGGTCAGCTTTGATAATTATGAACATACTTCGTACCAAAGTTAACTACTATTTCATGTTCATGAAAATTATAAAAAATGTATTGCGGCAGCAGCAACCGTTTCCTTATCATTCCATTTCTAGATCCTTTGTAACGCGTTGTTAAGCCAAAGACATTATAAAATTTTTCAAGAGTACATATTCGTGGCAAAATAAAATACTCTGTATTTTAATGTTTACATGGGAGTTTGGCTTTCGTGCCAGATTTTAAAGTTCGTTCATACGGTTCTGTTACTATCAGTATATACATATATAATATTGTGAATTCATCGCCAACTAATCAATTCTGCAACAATTTTTCAATCTATCATTCAAAATACAATATTGCAACGAATTCTGTGTTTTTAGACTTGTTTATTTGGGGAGCGCATTGAACAAAATAATCATGACGCAGTACTTCGTCAAGATACATCAATCGTTGTTGTGATTTCACTCAGAGAAGTCGTGATTCACCCATATTCTTATTTTTTCTTGTTAATAAAATGCAACTACCTATGTACATTTATATATACAAAGTTATTGTAAACGTATAAAATGCAATCTTTTCAATTGATGCAACCAACACTAAATTAACGGACACTCGGCAGTACGGTCTGCTTCGTGCTGTTGCCCATTTGATAACATCGCCCATTTGATTGCTCGCTAACCGATCGAATGAAACTTTGTAATATACATACGTGCATACATATGTGATCAGGGTGGGGAAAATTGCTACCGCCATCGCTACCACATATGATTCGAAAAAGTAACCGAAACAGTCTAACTCGAATAAGTGGTCTATCTTAACCAAAAGTGCTCGTCCATTTCTCACTACTTACAAGTGCTCAAAAATATTTTATTAATAAAAATTATAAATCCATTTTAAATTACCTAAATTGTAACAAAGTGGGAATTATGTGTGTATATTGAATGAGGGGCACTAAGAGTGTGAGTATTGCCGAATGCTCTCATAATTGCGTCCATATATTTCACGTCTTGTGCCCAAAAATTTCAAGGCGCTTGTTTGCACTTGAATTTCGCAAAAATAAAATATGTCTCATGTTTAAATAATAACATTATTGTGTACATATATATTTTCGAAGAAATACCAAATTTGTGTACACAAATGCATAAGCCTAAGATTTTCAAAATTTTCAGTTGGTGAATTACACAATCAGAAAAACTGCGAATATAGTGTGGTGAAATTTATATAATTTCAACACTTAGTAGAAATATTTTTTGAAGAACAATTCTCTGCCTCTTTGACAAAAGTTCTCATCAAAAATTGAGATACATTAAACAGAATATTGCAGTAGTGGTGAATTTTGGTTTGCTTGGCCGACTGTTCGCTTATGGATACGGCATTTGCTTCTATCGTTTAACGGATCTATTCCGTCCTCCGTGCAGCAAACAGTAATTGCAATACTGGATATTTCTTTCAAAACAGCAATATATCCATCTGTGGCGTGTTATTCAATTGATTCATAATATTTATAAATTATCAAAACATATATTCTGATACGTTCAAAAATTTCGGAATCTAAACATCACTATTTAAAGAAATAAATGTGTAAAAAAAATCTAAATTTTACATATTTTTAATAAATACATTAAAAAGGCAGTTCATTATAAAATTGTAAAAAATGGGTGATAACATTCTACCTGAACTCGGTGATCTAATCTTCTCAGTACTAATCGGTTATGCTGGTGCCTTGGAGTTTTTATACGTTTTACGTCATTTATACCACTGGAGCTGTAGTCATGTAAATACAATTAAAAATGATGCGGAAAGTCTTAAGTGGTTACAAGAACGTATGCGCAGTGAGCTGGCGGAAGCCGAGGCCAAAGAATTACAAGCTGGTACGATGGTTATGAAAGATGGTATTCTCTACAAGGACGGCTTTCGAATAGGGAGCGAACATCTAGCGCAGAATACACCTGAAGCTAATGAAAAACGCAAAAAAGAACTTGAATTAGAACTAAAGAGACAACGGGAAATAGAGGAAGAGACAAGAACGCAATTGGCCAATGCTGAGGCACAATTAGCCGAACAGCGCCAGCAGACTGCTGAAGTCCTTGCTGCGCGGGAAGAAGATTTGGAAAAAGAAGAAGCTAAATTATTCAAAACAGAATGTGCACGCAAAGAGCAATGGACTAGAGAAGAAGAGGAAGTGAGTAGAATAACAGAAGCTAAACAAAAGGAGGAAGAATTGAAAATCTGTAAAGAAAAAGTAAAAGCATGCAAAGAATCTGAAAATAAGGAGCTTCAGCCCCAACAAGAAGAAAAAAATCGCATATCTACGGAGGAAGAAAGCCACAAATCCGCTGAGGATGTGAACTGCTCACTTATACAAGGAGAAGAAGATGAAGAAGGTCTGATGGAAATAGATGCTGCTGAATCACTTAAGTTGTTTGAAGCCGAAAGAAATCAAGAGCAAAAGCAGCGCGAAAGCGAAATTGAAGAAAAGGTTACAGAAGGTGGACATACATTGATCGAAAAACAGCAACAACTTAAACACCAAAATGAAATTCTGGCACGTACTAAAGAAGCAGAAACTTTGGACAACATAAGGCGATTACTTGATGCTGAAAATGACCGAGTTGAAGAAACTGTATCACATGGGCGCTCAGAAAAGTTAAGGAGATGTGAGGAAAATGCCCGAAAATTTCTCGAAGCAGATAAAGAAATGGAAGAACTGCTAGAATCGGTTCAAAATATACGTCGTCACTCTGCTACTGAAAGCGCACCACAATCACCGGTATTCGAAGAGCTCTGTATTAAGAAGAGCATCAGTCCCCTCTCTAATATTTCTGACTGCGATGCCGATCGCTTTACACAAACCTTAAAAACACAGTTTGGACAAACCAGCAATGAACCATATCTGCTAACAACGAGGCCGCTGATTTTTGAATCTGTATCCGATGATACTCAATCTTATGAACCGCAGAGTTCGTTAAGTGCACAACCCTCAGAAGAATATGGAACCAGCAATAATGCAACTTTTGATAACACAATCGAAGTCAAGTACACACAGCTGGAGCGTCAAGAGCCCGATGGTGGTGAAGATAATGATAGCCGAGCTCCAACTAAATATACGGAGGACTATTTACGTTCATTGGATGGTATTAAACAACGTCCTATAATTCGCGAAGATGGGTCCGGACGCAGGCGCGCTTTTAGAAAACGTCGTTCCAGTGGCAGTTCGAATTCCTCATTCGAATCGCGCACTTCTCGTGAAGAAGAAATTAAAATGTTCACATCACTAGAAGAGGAAGAACTACTACCAAAAAAGGAAGGTGAAGATAATTTCACGCCGATCACCTACTCTACTGAACCATTATTAAAGGTGAAAACTCCTCGTCGACGTCATAAACGTAGCCCAGCAAAGGACGCCAAGATTAGCGATGAAAATACTCGAAGTTCGGTGGATATGCTTGAAGAAGAAGCAGACAAAAATCCATGGGGTGAAATTGCACCCGAACACTACAAAGATACGCCCTTCTGGAAAAGAGAGAAATCCATGTCTATCGATGAGGAAGCTATCGAATTAGAATTATCTTCTACGAAATCCGCTGAAGAAATATATGTTAGTCCCACAAACTCACCCACAGCTTTATCTACGCATTTACAAAATGAGAAACCTTTGGTAGAGTTACAGCGAGAGCAGATTAAAGAAGTGCAGGTAAATTCCTTACAATTTAATTTTAAAAGATATCAATAAAAAATTATATTTTTCAGGAGAGAACAGAGCAGCAACAAACAGACGAACCATCGGTCGCCATACAACCAAATGTAAGTTTTCACATGTAAAATTTTCATCTGCAATCACATCAATTAATCATTTAATTTGTATGTATAATGCTTTTTCCCACTAACTTTTATACTCATTCTACACACGACTACACACCTGCTTCGGCTTTGCTCTATACTCTCGCTTCTTAGCTTCAAATGGTACAAAGCATATCACCCGATTCTCCAATTTATCGCAAATCCGCTTCTCCACGCTTACGTCGAAGTCCTCGCATTGAAGAAATGGATCAGTATGAAGAATTATGGAATGCAACTAACGAACCAAATGCCTCAGATGAAATTTTAACACCCACAACGCCTTCGACTCCATCCATTACTCTTAATAAATCACCCGATATTGGGCCTTGGTGTGATCAATATGGGCTATTAATGGAAGGCATAAGTGATTTTTATGATTTTATCGCTTCAGTAAATCCTTCCCGTTCTCGGTCAACATCGCGCCAAGCCTCACCATCAACTTCGCAGCCCAGTAAACCACTACCCAAAAATGTAGAGTTTGACCAATGCCAAAGTAGTAAGCATACTACTATTGATATATATGATGATACAGGTTCCGCTTTGGAGATGGATATTATGAAAAATGTAGTGAATTTCATAGAATCTTCACAAAATGAACCTTTTGAGTTGTCTCAAATAATTAAGAAACAACTGCAAAATGTCGCCGATTCTCCAAATATAAATAATGAGGAAATTGAAGGATCACCTATTGAAATGGAATTTTTAATTCAAACGTTAACTACCAAAAATCAATCAAGGCATACCGAACATGATGACGTCAAAATCAAACATAGCAACGTGGCTTTTGAGACACCGAACCTGAAGAGTCAGGACATAGAAAAGGCCCATGAGCATCCTTTAAATATTACGGAACCTTTAACTGATTCTTTATGCATCCGTACCAGATCAAGGTCTCATTCGCCACTTCCAACACCAAATAATCTTGAACGTAGCTTGGAAACTCGACGCTCTAAGCGCATACGTCAAAACGAAGATTTGAGCGAAAAGCTTGGTATTGGTATCGATATCAGTATAGCATCCAGCTCAACGGAGCAGGGTAAAAAGTCTCCTTCTCCTTCTACACGTTGTAATAAAGATTGTTTAAATGAGACCATGAACCTCTTGGAGCAATCTATACGTATTGAAAATACTCGATCTCATTCGCGTTCACGCTCACGTTCACCTTTACCAACAGCAGAGAACTTAAAAACTGGCTTAGAACATCGACGTCAGAAAAAAATACAACAAAATGATGCACTTTTTCAACAGCTACATATAAGCATATCACCTATTGCAGATATTGTCTCCATACCTTCAGAAAATAAGTCAATTACCGCACCTGTCATTTCGATACAGTGCTGCGATGAAGAGTCATTTGAAAAGACGGTAAACATGTCACTTGAAGAATGCGAAGAACGTATCGATTCTCTTGAAAGCATGACTAACTTGGTAGAAACTCTGCGTCTACAGCGTTCACGTTCTAAGTCACCAATGCGGAGACTTGAACGGGAACGTACGCCAGAACCAAGTAAGACACACGCAGGTATAATTGAGTCTGATCAATTGAATGAGGGGGGAAATGAGAATGAAAGAAGATCGGGTACGCCGTCGCGATCTGTTTCCATATCACCAACAAGGACGAGCATACACTCACCAACACTTTCAAAGGAAGACATAGATTTTCATATAATGTTAAACCTGGAATCCTCGCAAAATAGAATGTTTTTCAAGTGTAGCGAAGAAATGGAAAGTATTTTAGCTGACAAGCAACGTCAAGTGGACGCCGAGGCTTTAAATAAATTGAGCAGTGCTAGTGAAGAACTAGAACTCCGTACTGTGACACCAGTCTCTGTATATGATATTGAAGATAAATACAAACTGATGAGCTTGCCAATCGAAGAGCGTATGCGGCAACTTCGTTGCTCTCCAACAACGCCTCATTATGACCGCACCATTTCCCAAGAACAGATAGATATTCAACGAATCAAGGAAACGATGCTGAAAGCCGGATTTAAGCGTTCTACCTATGTTGGCGAATCGTTAGATCTTGGCAGTGAATTTGCATTATTACGTGAGGAAAATGCACGGTTTGAGCGATCACGTAGTCCTTCGCCCTCAGTTATTTACACACAGTCACGCAATAAGGCAAACAAGCAGCGGTTGGAGCAAGATAAGATATTGGCCGAATTAATTTCAGTATCGGAACAAGCCGCTAATGAGAAATGTATGGGCGCCAAACCAAAATCAATTGACATGGGCTCGAGATTGAAGGAAATACAACAGTCAGAGTACGAAGAATTACGATATAAGAATGCTGAGTTTCAGCGGTCACGTAGTCAAAGTCGTTCACCACTTAATGAAATGGAAGCTAAAGAGATTGCGAAAATAGAAGAAGATGCAACAAAACAAGAGTTACAATACAGAGTAAGTGAAATGGGGAAAGCAAATATTAATTTTCATGAATTCTCACGCTATCTAAATGCCGGATTCTTAGATAATGAACGCAGAGCCTCTGACTCAGCACTCATACAGAAACCAGAAATTATGATACAACTACAAGAGCCGGAGGAAGATTTTGATTTAGAACCAGAGAACTATCATCATTTTCGACGGTTTTCTTTGAACCAGGAAGAGCCGGTTGAGGAATATCCAAATGATGATTATGTTTATGTTTCTCAAATTGAAGTACAATCACCTAGTGGTACTCGAACATGGATACGGGAGGACTACTACAGTGAAAACTTCGAAGAGTTGAGTATATTCCAAGGCAGTGCAAATGTTGCGTTTAATATAGATGCATTGAATGAAATAGCTGAAAGACAAATTCCCATCGCTGAAGACGAAGAAACTGATGGCAGTGAGGATGAGCGTCAAACTATTGTAGAGGTAGACGACGAAATAGATGAGGATATATGTGATTTTAATGAACGTGGTCCGGCTGATGAATCTCACCACGAGCAATCTGAATGTGAAGAAGCAGAGCGTGAAGTAGATCACTATGCTAATAGAGATGCAGATGACTGGCAAAAAATGGAGAATATTGATGAATATCTGGCTAATGTTGAAGGCGCAATTGGTGGTGATGTTCGCGCATTGGAGTATGATTCCGATTCTGCAGCGATTGATGAGATCTACGATGAGGCGATTAAAAATCGCAAACAATCTGGAATTCAGCGCGATTATGATAATATTTTAAATGAGATTCAAAGGCACTACCTGATAAATGGAGGCAATGATAGCGAGGCAGATATGAGTGGAATGAGCGATAACGACCGCACAACTGATGGGGAAAGTCAAAAAGAAAAATCATTAATGCCAAAACTGATTAGAAATGGCAGACACGAGAACAAATTGCGATATCTTGGAGATGCAGCTTTTACTGAAAGACAATCCGCCCGACTACGCACACGTTACGGTTATATGCCCCAAATTTATCGTAATTGCATGGAAGAACTAGACTTTGAAGTAGATCTAAACTATACACCAAAAAAAGAATACAATTGGCGTAAAAACTTTAAGCTCGACGAAGATGATGTAAGCGCAAATGAGGCACAAATTCTCGCCAAAACAAAAGAAAAAGATATGAACGAGGCCACAATGGATCAATGTTTAAAGTTTAGAAAATTCAGTCTAGGTGGAGAGAGCATAACGATATTTAGCCAAGGTTCTGAGGGAATTTGTTATATGGCAAATGAAAACCAAGAAATCGTGGGCACCAAACAGGAGGGGAAGGAGAGCTCGAAGCACGACGGCCAGTTAGAACACGTCGAAGGAATGGACGCAGAGATAATTTTGGAAAAGCTAAAGAAAAAGAAAAGTAAAAAGAAACAGCACAGAGAGTCTCGAAACAATAGCATCGAATGTTACACAAAAGATGAGTACGACTCCGAATCACAAACCTATAGTCGAAGTAATATAAAAACAGAAACTGGTTCAACCAAATCCACAAAATCACGTTCGCGACGTAACTCCAGAAATAATTTGACTACGGATGAAGTTAATGTAGATATATTCTTGCCAAGTAACAGCGTTTTATTTGAAGAGACCAATGTATCTAACTTAACATCCACGAATAAGAAGAAACTTAAAAAGCGTAAGAAGACAAAAGAAATTTTCAGTGGTATAGAATCAAAAACTGAAGAGGAACTTCCGAGAGTGAAGAGTGATCACTCTGCATATTTTGATTTATCTGTTAAAGTAGAAACTGCTTCAGCAGCAATAACACCTGACACAAATAGCAATAATCCACTTGCTAGTCTTAGCCCACAGAACAGTATCTGTACGCCAAGTAGTTCCATAGACTCCGAGACGTCTGTACTGAAGGAATTGATAAGTGGCCCATCCTCGGCGATAGCCTCTCCAATACAACGAGAAGTAAGCATCCCCTCTGTAGATATGACAATATCACCACCAACTATTACATCATCATCATCAGCTGTTCCAACTGTAACAACACGGACTTCCACTACGCCTGCAACAAGCACAACAGTTGACACATTTGAAATATTAAAGGATGCAAACTTTTATCCGCTTTTCTAGATGTCTAGGATGTTATTATATAAATAGACATACAGGTATGCCCCTGTATGTAAATATTTGTCTTTTTGTGTTTTGTTTCCATAAACGTTTTGCTATTATTGCTTTTGCTACTCACCTTGTAAATTGTATATATTTATACTAATGTGTATATATGGATGCACATACATATGTATTTATTAAACGTATGTATATATTGTCATTGTAAAAAATATTACCTATTTACTGTTTATGATTTTATTTATATTTTTTAGACAGACTCATAGTTGAAAAGACATGAAACCTTTTAAAGCTTCACGCCGCACCTGCTCCTGCACCTAGCTTACAGCAACCTGAAAATATACACGTATAAACATAAATATGACTTTAACTCATACAAAAATGAAGCAACGAACTCTTTTACGAAATGCGAGCAGAATATACCAAAATTATTCAACTTATTTACATATATATATCTGTACATGCACTTATGAAAAATTTCGTAGATATTTCACTTCTGATGCTACGAATTGGAGCCTGGTATTTCTGTATAACGATTTGAGGAAAACGAATAAATGTATCGGTGACAACAAGCCGTAACCTTCTAATTGTTTTTGGCGTATCAACATCTACATGGTGTTAGATGTCAGGAAGAAGTTATGCGTAAAAGATCTAACAACTTTTTTGAAAATTTACAATAATAAGTCGACCTTTTGAAAGTGGACGGTTATGACTTGTGAGCACGGATATATAAACTTTTATTTATATATACATCCAGTTAGTTAAATTAAGTATTTACGTTCTTATAAAACATAAAACAATGAGAAAAATAAAAAAATGTTTTTCGGAATGAAACCTGTTAGCAAAATTATTTATAATTTATTAATCGAAATCTACTTTAAACTTGTAAATTTGGGTATTCTTTAAACTGCTATCAAAATTTGTTTGAGGCATAAGTAACAAGTTGTTTGATATAAAAAAAATTAATTTAGAAAACGAAATACAAATGACACCATTTAAATGCAAATATGTATTATTTAAATATTTATAATTTCTTGCTTTTCACTTATTTTGGTATTTCCGTGTTCTCCAGAAAGGATAACACAACTGATGCAATAAAATTAAAAAATTTAAGTTACAAAGACCATCTCGTAAATCTTTCAACGAAATTTGATATACAAATTTCTTATGATTTCCTGCAGGGATGGATTTGATTATGGGTCAATAAACATCTCTCGCTTCCTACTCTTGACTCATCAAATTACAATGTTTCTTTCAAAACAGTCTGGTACCAATTATTCTGTTTAAGTTAGCTTTCCTTAATTATTAAATTTTTTATTATAAACAAGTAATCATTTCTTTATAATGTATAAATTCATATATTCAGAGCTATGGACATTTCTCGAAAATAGTTCTATCGAATACTTAATTTTTTTGGATATAGGCCGAAATTAGTTTACAGATTGATGTGTATATTATCAATTTTATTTATGAAACGATCTTAACACATATAGGCATCAAAGAAATTTTATGAAAAATTAACCGATTTACGCCCAACCCAAAACCGCTGATATATTTCATTTTTTTTATTACTTCAAGCCAAACAACTACTTCAAACAAGATTAGAAATTCAAATTATCCAAAATAGCCTAAAAGCTAACTTCTGGGAACATACGTTATTTAGTGCAGCGGACACTTAGGAGTGGTAACTTTTAAATAATCTGTGATATATATATGATATAACTCACCAACTTTTTTACCACAAATGCTAATGCGATGCAATGGATAGAATCGTCCATTTTATTGAGATCGATATAGCCTTACTGCAGTTTTGTTTTGAATAACAGGAACCATAAGAGCTGGATGCATTATGTAAAGAAGCAATAGAGACATCGAAGTAAGTCGGATAGCCGATGGATTAGCCAAAGGCAAAGTAATTTCAGAACAGCCAAAACAGCTTCTCAGAAAAGAGAAATATGAGCAAGAAACACCTTTTTATCGTCAAACTAATAGAATTTGGGAAGGTATTAGGGGATTTAGAATAAAATTATTTGCAAAACATATGATGCGAATCTTACTAAGTTCCCACTAGCATCAGACTCTAGGTTGCTGTTGGGACTATTGACGGGATGCTGTACTAAAGAAGCGGCACTTAAAAAATCGCGTTACAAATCCGGCAAACAAAACAAAACTCTCATACTTATTCAGGGCTATTCTACATTTCGATTACGTTCCCGCTCTCCGCTCCGCCAAAATCGTAATTAGGTATTCTGAGTTACGATCAAATTTATATAAGAAGAGGAAGAGAGAATACATTTTCGAAATCAGCGGGTTGCACGTGAATGTGTGAAATTGCAACAAAACAAAGCAAACAAATGTACACTATTTTTGCATAATTCAAAAAAAAAATATGAAAATATATATACGTGCGCGTTACGTTTTCCGCACAGAACCATTATTTTCGAAATAAAATTGCACTATTTGCAAGCGTTGTTCAGGCGTGAGTCTATTCATGATGAATTGCCAAACCAAACTGAGAATAAATCACTTGACAGCTGTTAAATAGGTCGCCATCTTGAAAATTAATGCCAACTTAAAGTTCTATACCTCTATAATAAACACCCTATATCAAAAAAGCGTCATTAAGCTCATAAAACTAAAAAAAAGACTTCGTTATGACTTCCAATTATAAAAATCATGTTTACATTTACAATTTTTTTTTAATTATACTAGCGGACCCCAGCGTGCTTTACTACACCTATAAAAAAATCAAGAAAATCTAATGTAAAAAACTACTAGCTTTGTATAAATAAATGTCAAAATATTTGTTTTAATCGAAAAATTTTTATTATTAACCCAGAATTTTTTTTTGACTTTTTTTTACATTTTTTTTTCTTTTCTTTTTTTCACCCTTTCTCTCTCCTTTCAAAACCACATATAACGTAATGTGCGCGTATTTTGCAATTTTACATGTATTTGTTGTTGTTGCATGTATTTTGTATGGGTAGCGGCCAATGTTCACTAAAATGGTCATATCTCTGGATTGGCTGGCGACAATCTCATGAAAACTTCTCCTAATATCCCTTTATAACTCCTAAAAATTTGGTGCAATTTAATCTGGTGGTTCTCAAGTTATAGTCGTTCATCAAAATTTGCATTGATTTTTATATACATATATGGATTACTCAAGTACACGAAAGTATACGATCGAACTGTTCTCCGCGAATCAAATTACAAATAACAAAAACGTAACTACGATCGAAATGCAGAATACATAGAATTGGATAGAATCGGAAGTTTCGAAGATTAATGCAGAATACCAAATCCGCCGAACGGAGAAAATTTCGATTGGAATCGAAATACAGAATAGGACTGACTGCAATTAATTTAATAAATTCTGTTTTGTTTTTATATTTTGAATTAGTTAATATTTGAATGCAAAGTGCAATAATTTATTGAAAAATAGTAAATTATACTTTGAACCAATTTCTTTAATTCCTTATCACTGGTGGGCTGAATTAAACGATTCACACTGAGTGAGAATTATTTCATTCTCTAAAAACAGGCCGAATTGTTCATTATTTCTTATGCTTGGTGATGGTTAACAATAAATGAAAGGCGATACCTTGTAGCGAGTACTATTTCATTCTCATTTTATTTTCATATTTTCATCTCTTATATATACTTATATATACTTTTGAAGTCTTACTTAACTAATTATATTTGTTTATTGGTAACAATTGTATACTTGAGAAAGAAGCGATGTATTAAGTACCAATGTCCTTGAACACTCATAAATAAGGTTAGTTGTCTATATTAACTAGTATGTTATTTAAAAGATCGCGTAATTATCTTAAACTTATGAGAAAAAAAGTTTAGTACAATTGCGAAAATCTGTCAATATGCATGAATGTTAGCCTTTGTATCGATGGTTCCCCAGTAAAAATCACCCAACTGTGTGAAATATTGTCTTTACCAGCTTAGTGCGGTACGTTCATTCTTCGTGTTTTACCAATCGCAATCACTACACGAAAATACAATTGCGCAATAAATTTTATACTGAAAATATGAAAATATTGAAACTGAGTCAGTTTCGTTTCGTTGGTGAGCTCTGCTAGTACACAAAAGACATGCAGAAATTATTATGATTACACTGCAAATAAATACTCAGAACAAATGCGCGAATTAAAATATACTTGTATTATGTACACCAAAGTAGATTGTATTTGTAACTAAAGAGAAGTTCGAAGGTAATTTTTCGCATATACCCCAAAATATAATACCCTGTTCTCCATGGAGTACTCGGCTGAAATGCAGAGGTGGATTATATGGTCCAGCCCTAGGTCCAGTGTTAATTGGATCATATTTTTTGTATTGATTGTGGTCGGTTTTGGATGAATCTATTGTCCACGTGGAGTATATATTTCACCCGTGCATGGAGTACTCGCCTTGTTAGCAGGGCACTTGCCTCGTTTGCAGGGAACGTATTCACTAACACATAAGCACAATTACCAGCTGGCAATCAACTCTAGCACAAAAAAATTTAGATTCCCTTTGTAAGTCAAAAGAAGAAAGCGGTATATCATTGTTGACATTTTGTGGAGTTAATATATCGTATGCGTTGTTCCCACTCATTTGTAGTTTTAAAAGTTCTCAGAATAGTTGGCCGGCTGTCAAATGTCAACAGCAATATTCAGTGAAAATTTAAAAGCAAAGTTCTGCGGCAAAAATTTTTGTGAAACAAAACTTTTAAATGAAGATTGTCTAATACAAAGCAATACTCGCCATGTTTGAACAAATACTTTCTTCGTTTGAAATAGCCTTTGGAAATTCAGATGAATTAAATGCAAATGTTTGACCGAAATGATTGAGTTTATAATCAGGTATGTAGGCTTATGTGAAAGATTATTTTGTTTTTGTAAATCGACTCCCAAATTACTTGCAGCATATTTTGAATAAAAATCCGAAATTTAAATGAAGCATATTATTAATATACATATGCGTTAGGATATCTCATAACCATGCCATGGCAGTATATAATATATCTGTAACTCAAAATCCTTTTGGAGTTACATAAAGTCTAAGAAAAAATATTCGGATATACCTACATCGGTCCAGCTTAGAGGGGTTTCAGCTAACTCTTTATGCGAAGCAGCTAATCTGTTTGCTGATTTCTTTTCCTCAACTTTCATTTCAGATAATCGTAGTGATAGTACTTCCGACGTCGTTTTGTCGAGCTTTGATACTTCCGTCAATTTCGGAAAGTTAAGCTTGTCGGAACTGGACATAATCAATGGCATAAATCAGCTAAAGATGTCAACTACAACTGACGTCGATAGCCTCTCAGCCGTCTTATTGAAAAATTGTTCATCACTGATTGCTCCTTTACTGCTTATTTTTAACAAGTCGCTGTCCTCCGGTATCTTTTTAGATGTTTGGATCCTTATACCCTAAACTATTGTACTCGTCTTTAGTGCGATCGACGCTGGAATTTTCGGCTTTTATCTGGAGGCCCTATCATGCCGTGTATATGAATAGATTGGAGTCTGTCCAGAGGGCGTTTGTACGCTTCGCCTTGCGCCGGATGAGTTTTGTAGACCCAATACCGTCCTATCATTCTTGTTGTTTGGTTATAAATCTTATGTCACTAGAGTCGAGGAGAACTCTGTTTTCGATGTGCGTTGTCTATGATATCATTACTGGCTCTATTGATTGATCATACCTCCGATGAAAATTCGTTTTAATGTACCCTCTCGCATTCTTCGGTGTAACGAGATGTTTTTTGTGGGTGTTGCTAGAACTGTTTACGCGATTAACGCTCCTTTAAGGAGAACACTCTCTCAATTAAATAAAATTTCTTTCTCTTTGGGATTTGATTTTTGCTATACCAAGTTAACTTTTAAGAGCCTGTTGATAAGACACTTATCATAGCTTTTATTTTACATTTTTATATATAGATTATGTAACCATATTCTTATTTTTTTAGTCTGTAAACATCTTGTTTGTTGATTTGTTCAAATAAATAAATAAATAAATAATAATATAATGAAAGGATAGAAAAGTATCCGTGAGGATTTTTCGTTCGGACTGTAAAAACTCACGGAAAGTATTTAAATTTATAACGCATAGTTTTTGTAGCACTGGCATAGTGTGTTTGTTGTACCCTGAGTAAAATATGGAAATATATGTGAATATTACTATTATATACAACTGCGTGTGCAGTTTATTACATTTTTTAAAGTTTAAAATTTTTATGCTATTTCTTTAGCTGTAACGTGCTATTATAGCCGTCATCAATGAAATTTTTTATTTTTCATTGGGACAGGATTTTTACGTGCTGGGTCCCAAACCTTCCGAACAACCGCGGGGGATTCCTTTTCTCATTTTAGCTCGCCTCCTAGCAGGTGTTTGTTGGCTACCCAGAGGATACTTCGTCTAAGACCGGAAATCGTGAGTTGCTCGAACCATATTTAAAAGAATTGTTTCTGGCCACTCCCTAATTTCCCCACTTTCCTGAACTTCTACACATGGCTCCATCGTTAATTTCTTCAGCGCCCTTATCTTATTATTATTAATAACATCCCATTAAGAGTTGTAATGGTGTTTTGAGCGTGAGTAGAATGGGGGTCGTTTATATGGTCTGAAAGCAAATAGGTTAATGAAAGAGATAATTTAAAAATGTCCCCACGTCCTATTTGAAGGGGAAAAGAGGCTGCAATAAATATTCTGTATAAAATTTTATAAAATTTTTTTTTATGAAATTAAGCATTTGATTTAACAATGTCATATCAATTAGTATTTCTAAGCACAAAATATTTTTGTAAATTTGATTTAAAAAAATATATAATTATAAGCGTGAGAAAAATTCCTACCTAAAAGTCTCATGATGGAATTATCGGCAGCATTATTCCGGTAATGATTTTAACTAAAGTTTAATATGAGGGAACAACATTCAGAATTAATTTTTTTTAACTTGTCACGATAATTGAACAAAACAAGATGGTGATAGGGCCACATTGAGCATTACGAAACTGTGATAAATCACATTACGAGTTGTGATGAAACTACATAACATTCATAGGGGTAGAAGTGCCTTTACATTTGAATAATCTAGCTGGAAAAATTAAATTTGAGGGGATTCGAATGGTTATTAAAGTTTAGGTTTAATTT
This sequence comes from Neoceratitis asiatica, assembly GCA_030068015.2. Lineage (NCBI taxonomy): Eukaryota > Metazoa > Arthropoda > Insecta > Diptera > Tephritidae > Neoceratitis > Neoceratitis asiatica. The sequence goes on along the minus strand of CM061526.1, from coordinate 37,339,671 downwards.
CGGTTGCATTTGAATTTACTTCGTTGTTTTGATATCTTTCTAGATAGAGCAAATCATCTTCAATTATCTTTATTAATTTCCCGAGCTTACTATAGTTGATACATATCATTTGCAAAGGGGGGTTCGGTACAAACAATGTCCGTTCATACGAAGTATAATCGTTTTGTCGTTAAACTTATTACTCTAATAAATTATTCTTATACTGTTTATGAATAAATATTTTGAAAATTATTAACAAACTTCTGTAAGTGAGACACACTTCTACTAGCTCATAAACTAAGAAATTGGATTTGTGAGAAATGTGCGAAAGATTGCCAATTTTGTCAAAATTATTTGTGTGACGTTGCTCAATAAATAAATAATTAATATAAATAATTAAGCTGTACACTCGTTTCTATTTTACTTAGTTTAATATTTTATTGAATTGTGGAATTGTCCAAATTATTAAAAGTAAATCACACTTTTTATATTTTAAGTAATGATTAAGTGATTACATGGATCTATTCTCTTTGTTAATATTACAACTAATTTATTAGTTACAAGTCTTATAATAAGTAAACAAATATAAATTTTGACGCAACATTTGTTGTGTTGGAATTTGTCATAGTATTAAAATATATGGTTTCCCTACTCTCGTCCTTTCAACCTTTATCTCTTATTTTCATCAATATTATTTTAGACTTAATATTAATACGTTGTTTATTTGAAATACAAACTAATTATGGCAATAAATTTCGTTATGTCTATTTCTTCACCTTCTGGTACTTACAACTTCGGAACGAATTTCAAACATGAAATTAAAAATATAAAATTATTCAAGGCTCGGCAAGACTCTATGAAGCTATTTTAAATATTAGTATATTATGAATGTGGTGACGGCAAATTTTAATGCTGAACATTTATTCTAATTATAGGATTAATTCTAAATTATTCTTAATAATCATCTTACAGTTATGGGTATATCTATTCCGTCAAAAAAGGAAAAGGAAGGAAGAATTTCTTTTGGTCGCTAAGATGGCTTATCTTCCTTTCTAAACTTGCTTACAGTGCTGAATGTTATCGCCGCGAATTTTCTTTTTATATGTTCTTTGTGGGCAGAATGTATGTTCCTAATTTGTATTTATTCTTAAGCGCATTTAAAAAATAACTTTTTAGAATTTAATTTTTAAAAACGTCTATTAATATATTTTGAAATGAAAATGAAAGTGGGGATTCTTTCGCCGGCAATCTTTTAAATTTTTTAAATTGATATTTAGTTATAAAAAAATATATTTTTATTTCTAATGAGCATTTTTATTACATATACTCATACAATCTATCCATACAGCATCTATTAATAGTTTGAATGCCGTGGTGAGAAATTCCTTTTCTATTTTCTTTAATATTTAAATGGGTACTAACATATGAAATTCTATTGAATAAATCATGTCGACTACTTGCGTTATATATTTGTATGTTGTTGCAGTGATTAACTAGAAATTTTGTTTATCATCTTCATTTATTGATCTGGACAATTACATATATGTAAAAATAAGAAAGAAATATAAATAGTAAAAAATTGTCAAAAAATTTTAATGAATTTTTATAATAAGATGAGAGGAGTAGATTTAGTATATCTGTTCATTTGTTAACGAATTACTATTAGAAATTCAAATATCTTAATGAATATTAAATTTATCAAATTTAACCGAATTTTGTGAATTTGTTTACCTGTGTTACCTGAATGATATGTGCCTACTAGAAATGACAGATACAAATTCTAAAGTAGACACACTTCCCGCCTTTCTTTCATTTTTAATTTATCCCATTCATGGGTTAAAACTAATGTACCCCTAATGTAGTCCCTGCAAGCCAGAATTTTTGCTCAATTTTTAAAGGTGCGAGTGAGAATTAAAAATTGTTCATGTGAGTGACATCTAAAAGAAACTTTTTTAATAAAAATTATCATAACTTTTGAACTGTAAAGTATAAAATTTTCTCCTTATTTTTGAAAGTCGGTAAATAATTCGTATATTTAGAAGCCTTGAAAAGTGAAAAAATCACACTAAACTTCATTCGACAATATTATTGTATATTAGTGTTTTTTTTAGCAACCTGTAGCTTTTGTATTAAAATTGGAAAATTTACGGCATATACATATATATATTGCCATGTTGGTAATAGAATATACTAGAAATATGTAGGTACTAGTAATATACATTCTAATATGAATAAAACGCAGATTTTATAATAGTTTTTAATTTTATATTCATAATTTTCTTAATTCGGGCCAAGTTTTATGCGTATCATGCAAAGCAATTAATGTATGCTCTAATTCTCTTATGTACATATATAAAAATATACAAGAAAGATACAAATGCGTAAAAATTTGTAAAGAAGATTTTGTTTTCGACAAATGGCACAACAAAGCTGTAAAAATATGAAAAAAAATGACATAGACTCGAGCGAATTCATTTGATCAAGGTAGTCCAAATTTTGGTGAAACCAAATATTAGATTACTGGCTGCAGCTAAGGAGGTTCTACACAGCTAGAAAAACCTAATTTTCGGTATGCACATATATTTAAATATGTTCTTTGAAAATTTGAAGCTTATCCCATAAGTGCTTCCGTATATACAAAAACTTTAGACGAGTTTTTCTTACGATATTTTCAAAGCCAATTTCTCAGAAATGAAATTTGTGTTAAAATATGAAAAATTCTCTCTATAGTTTCGTCATTATTCATCTATATGATGGGCGCGTTAAGGTATTCTTAAAAATTGACTATCCGAATTACCATCTTAATAAAGTCGAGGTGTTTCACGAGACATGTTTTATTTACAGGAAGGGGTGATGCCGCTTACAACATGTTTTTCAAATTTGGTTCCTCCAGCTTTCCTAGTTAATAAATTAAGTTCACTTTTAGCTTTTTTTACAATATAAAGGGTGTTTTTTATAGAGGTATATAACTTTATTGGCATTACTTTTCAAGATGGCGACCGATTTAACAGCTGTCAAGTGATTTATTCTCAGTTTGGTTTGGCAATTCATCATGAATAGACTCACGCCTGAACAAAGCTTGCAAATAGTGAAATTTTATTTCGAAAATAATGGTTCTGTGCGGAAAACGTATCGCGCACTACGTCCATTTTTGCGATGCTTAGCGATGAAGCGCACTTCTGGTTGAATGGCTACGTCAACAAACAAAACTGCGGCATTTGGAGTGAAGGTAATCCTCAAGTGTACGTTGAAACACCGTTACATCCAGAAAAACTGACTGTTTGGTGCGCTTTATGGGCTGGTGGAATCATTGGTCCGTACTTTTTCAAAAACGATGGTGGCTAGAACGTTACAGTCAATGGTGATCGGTATAGAGCCATGATTACTAACTTTTTCATTCCTGAATTGAATAACCATGATGTCCAGGAGATGTGGTTTCAACAAGACGGCGCAACATGTCACACAGTTCGTGCCACAATAGATTTATTGAAAGATACGTTTGGTGACCTCCTAATTTCACGTTTTGGACCTGTGAATTGGCCTCCAAGATCTTGTGATTTAACACCGCTAGACTACTTTCTGTGGGGCTATGTAAAGTCATTGGTCTATGCGGATAAGCCACAAACGCTTGACCATTTGGAAGATAACATTCGCCGCGTTATTGCCGATATACCGCCACAAATGTTGGAAAGTCATCGAAAATTGGACGTCCAGATTGGACTACATCCGCGCCAGCCGTGGTGGTCATATGCCAGAAATCATATTTAAAATGTAATGCCACAAGATTATCTTTCGGATAAATAAAATTCATGTCAATCGAATAATCCATTGTTTTTTTCATTGCAACTTTAAGTTCTATACCTCTATAAAAAACACCCTTTAGAATCTTTGCAGATAGTTTAGCACAATTTCGTAATTTAATCTATACTTATTAAATTTTATGTCGAATGTTTTGCACGCAGCTGAAAAACGGAAGTGCAGATATGCCAAGCATTTTGCATTGTTAATATACCAAAAATGGTACAGTCGGGTGTAATAAAATGCATTTTATGATATGAAAGAAAACTAAGAATAATCCACGAAAGAACCAATAAATTCAAAATTTATTTTTAGGTGAGGCGCGAGCTGTATTATTATTATTTACATCGAAGCAAATTGTCGGGTGTACGTAGAACCTGTCAGAGTTTTCATTTCATTTGTAACATGTACATATGTTTTACATACGTATGTATGTATATTAATACTATGGTATTTTTGTTTATTTAAACAAAGTGCTACTAAGCGATTTCGCACTTTAACAGAAAGCCTACATTTTATAATAAGATTTAAATAAAAATATTGTTCACTTATACTTATATACATATGTATATATGTACATACATATATATTTCAAAACAATAATCCACGTATGGCTTAATACTGCAAATTTACTAGAGCTCTAGATACCTGGGTATCGATCAATGCGAGCATCTTGATACTCGTTCATTTTTAAACTGCTCAGCAGAACAGGAAAATCTTAATTTTGGTTTCAAGGTTTCTTTGGTATTTTTATGATTTTTACACTTTGCATAAATAAGTTTAAAATTAATAAAAAAAAGTTTTGAGAAAACAGTCAAAGTGTTTGTCAAAGTGCTTGGCTCGAAAAATATGAAATGAGTAATGAGTAATGAGCAGATGTGCGAGTGCTCGTTGCTCAAATGCTCGGACTGCTCGAAAATGTTTGAGCAAAATCTAGAACTTTAATATTTACTATCTTATTTCAATGAGCAGTTTTGTACATATAAATATGTATATCCGGAGATTAAGGATTTCTTTAAAATTTTGTGGGTACTGTTCTGCATTTTTAAAGCATTCTATTTAGATGTTATCGCTGCAGAATTCGTATATGCTTGTTGGCAACCATTATTTGTGCGCTGGAAGAAACGTTAATAAACACATATAAATATTTTATAAGGTCAGTAACGGTAAATATCAAACTCAATTTTCGTTAGAAATAATTAGATCAAAAGTATATTGATGTGATTGAATATATTCAACAAATTATGATTAAGAATAACTTGCAGGTTTTATTCAGATTTAAAAATACCAATTTTGCCTCATTTTTCAACAATCGTCACTCTCTACTCTTTCAGTGATTTGAATTGTCATTTATGTCGCTATTGACACATATTTGTTGATTATATTTGTTGGTTACAATAGTACAAAATTTATTAATTTTTTTCTTTTTAAGACGATCGTATGAATTTTTTAATTAGGTATACTGACATATTTTTCAGGCAGTTACCAAGGTTTATAGGGTAGAATGTTTCAACTAAATAAAAATCATATGTTTGATGACGAATTTGGTTCAAATTTATGTGTTACCAAAGTATTTAAATTTTATCTGCCATCAACTTTAAATATTATTTATAAAAATCCATTAGCCATCATATTTCTTTCATTTAAATTAGAAAGATAAAAACAGCTATTTTGAGAAAGTTTTTTGTGTAATTAGTTTATTATAAGATTCAAAAATATTGTGAAGAAAATGCGAAGCGAATGTCAGATGAAAGACAGAAGCCGATAACTGGCATGTTCTAGCTACATGACATTCGTTATCAAGAACAATTCGACCATTCCAGGCGGTAGTAGCGAACAATCAATTTAGTATATAAGGGCGGAACACAACTGCAGAGTCGTAAAGTGAACGCGATGGTGATAACACTACTGTGAAATAAAAATAGTACATTGTGAAAGTTGTAATACAAGTGATTGAAAATATTGAAGTAAATTGTTAGTTACTGCGTAATAAAAGAAAATTGAGTAAATTCTTTATAATTAAGAAACTGCAAAAATAGTTGTTGACTTTTATTTAACAATCCAGTGATCGCACTCGAAGGATTTGGGAAATCATTAAGTTAACTAAGTAAAATCGTAACAATATTAATTTCCTAAATTTATTTTAATTTTGTTGTATGCATGTATAAATAAAGTCAAAAATTGAAAATTTCCATAAATCTACAGCGGGCGCTCGTTATTTATATAACTTTATTACCTATATAAATCGGCTTGCGCAAATTTTCTTTGTATAATTAAGATATTTTCAGAAATGTTTAATTCAATATTTTGAAAAATTCGCGTTTAAAATCTCAAACCGAGCATTAAGTGTGTAGTGGGCGGTTGTGATGAAAAATTTTAGGAAAATTCATGTGAGTTACATTTCGTATGATGTATACATGCATATGTATGTTCTTGAAGATTATAAAAAAACATTTTGTTTTTTGCTTTCCGCCTTTTTTTGCGAATTAGTTAAATGCTGAACATATGCTAGTTGTATTTCGTGTATACCTTTAGATTCAAATGCACCTTTTTTAAGATTTCAAAAAAATTAAGAACAAAGAGAGTTTTGGATTTCGGATTTGGATTGAATTGCGGAAAGAAGGTCTTTGTTCCAAACATTTTAAAGGAGACGTTTATTTGAATTAGGTAAGAGTTATATACATATGCATTTTTAAATCCTTATTAGTGCTCAAAAAAAGTAATGTTTCAATTTTAATGAATTAGGGTCATATTGAAATTTAATTAGGTTTCCGATTTTAATCAATAAGTAATAGTTATATTTCAGAAAGTTTTAACATTGACCAAAATAATGCACATGTTTTTCAAATTACTTCTCAAATACGGTACCCATATTTGCTGAGATGGTGCAAATAAGTTCGACAATAGACGAAAATGCATCGTATTCAAAATTTTCATATGAAAGCACATATCCTGCTAATGATTAAGAACAGGAAATCCAATTACTAAAAGACGAAATGTAAAATCTTTATGAATATTAACCTTTATTACAAATAGCGCAAAATATGCCTAACATTTAAATTTTATCAAAATTCTAGAAAAAGAAAACATTTAAAGAAGAATGGGTCTAAGCTAACTGAAGAAATTTGTATTTTACAAAGGCAAGCTGACGTTTCTCGCATCGATAATAAGAATTTAGGTGATTCCTTAAGTACGTTATTTATCTATGAAAAGACAAAATCCTGAAAGAAAAAATTTTTGAGGAAAAAGGATATTTCACGCTCAATAACTTTGTATTCAACGAGCCAAAAAAAAAATCATGCAAGTTGTTGCTTAAGGAAGAGGTTCTCTTGCCCAGTAAAAGAACATTGCAAAGATAGTTCATTAAAATAGACATCACACCAGGAATTTTAAAGCCAGTTGTTAAAAAACTTTACAAATGGAAATGAAGTAGAAGGTATGTGTATTGATTTTTGCCGAGATGAATATTAAACGTAAATATTGTTACGACAAATCCAATATTCTGGGTAAACATAACAAAATGTTACACTTATTCTGCAAATCTCGTATGTATTTCAAATTAAAATATTTAAATAGAAATATAAAAGATATTGATGCAAACTGAAACGAAAATCAAATAATAAAAATATAAACGTCAATTTTTGCCCACTGTTCAATAACGTCAACGGTGTTCGACAACTTATCGTAACTTTTATTTTTTAAAGCTTGGACCGTTACTAGAATTTTTTTAAGTTTTTCGAAGATGATAAAAGGAAATTTTTTAAAATCATATGTTACATATGTTTTTTAAGGCTTTTGCAAGACAATTTTAAATTTTGACGTAGGTATAAATATTTTCTCTTACGATTGTGAAGAAGACGTTACATTTTGGCATTGTTTGCAATTTTTGAATTTTGAATTTAATTATTATATATATGTACATATGTGTGTTCATTTGTGATGAGCAAGAAATTTGAAAAATTAAAATAACGAGTACAGAACAATTCGAAACTGAAGAAACTGAAGTACAGAACAAAAAAAACTGAAGCTCTTAAAACAAGCTTAGTGAGCGGTATACAAAAGGGATCAGCTCCACCAATTTTAGGTAAAAATTTAAGGAAATTACTAAAAATTAAATGCCATTGGCCCTTTAATAACAGATAGCGATGGTTAATGGTGTGAGAAGGTAATTATACATTTCCAGTCCCGTTTTGATATTTTTTTATTTTAATAATTATCAATATCTTTTTTTTCTATTGTTGTATTATGGTTTTGCGGGTTTATAAATTTAGAATGAAAAACACTAATAAAAATGGGGCGGAGTGCAATGTAACAGATGGTGGACGGTACAACCAACTTGTCGACTTGCCCAGGGTGTACATTTCAGCGAAGCTTTGTTGAATTAAAAATAGTTTTCAATTCCCTTTCATAATTCCCTTTTTTCTCTACAGTCACTATTCACTAAGGACGAAATTTCGTAACTAACAATGATTATTGGATTTTATGAAAATATTGGTTGAAAATCATGTCACGAATTATTTTGATTGAATATTGATTGGTTGATTGTTGAAATACTGTAGTTTAACCCGACGCGTTACACTATTACAAAATTTTGAATGTCGTGCCAGTTTCGAAAATAGATTGTCTGCATATGGAATAATCTAAGATTCACAATGAAAAGACAGCAAAGCCAAGCATCAATCAGGGCGGTTTACAAATATCGAAAATGCAAAGTACCGGCAGTATGGAGTATTTATCTATTCTATATAAGCAGCATCAAATCGTCTTGCTGTGGTTCAGAAAAATGATTTCATAGTTAGCATTATTGCTTGTGAAAGACTGCTCAGTTCAACTCTTATTTTGTCAATGATTCTTCACGAAATGTCGTTAGATTTTTGGTTATAAGTAAATGAGCTGTATTCAAAGGCCTATGTTTGTTAGAAAAATTATTTTTCATTGAATATTTTGTTATACAACAAAGAAAAATTGGTAGAAGTGACAGCTGTTTCGGAGATCACCACATCTCCTCATCAGACTTCTTTTGCCAGGAATCGAACCGACGGATTCTGGCATCACAGGCGAGTGCTCTAACAACTGAGCCAACGTCTGCCATGTAATCTGTTGTTGTATTATTCAATTTTTTACTAACCAACAACTATTAAGTACGCTAATATTTAGCCGCTATTTTTACTTAATGTTGGGTTAGCGAGTTTTGTTTGTGCTGTTCCCCGCAGAAAATAAATAATATACACACTTCAGCAAATTCGAGAAGCTGCTGGTATACAAAATTTAGTGTGGAGAGATCGTTTTCTACTATAAAAAGAATAAAGTAGTATAATGGGTCGTAATAGGTTCAACGCATTAGATATGATTTCAATGCTTTGCTGCGTTGATCCAAATGAACACATTAACATTTTATCGAGAAAAAAATCGAGGAGATCGCTCCCTTACAAAGATGAATTATACTAATATAGAATCATTTATCTGGGAATACATATAATTCGTAGAATTTATGTCTTTATTATTAGCTCTTCGTATGTAAATACTAGTTTTGCGGAATTATATGCTATCTACTATGTCCGATGAAAGCAATTTCTACGAATTAAGCAATATTTTTAAACTGAAAGATACAAGTATAATTGATTCGCTTATTTATACTATTAACACAAATATATCAATTGCTGAAACAAAAAATTATAAAATAGCAAAAGTTAACGTTAATTAATATTTCTTCAAATCTTAGTCATTACTTGCATTTTAGAAGAAAGAACGTATCAAATTTTAATTTTTTTTTACCTAATCAATAATTATCTATGTATAACGTATAGATGACCAATAATAACAGAAATCACTTGGGAGTTTACAGGCCTCTCCCTTAACTATATCGTGTCTAAAACCGGCGTCTCAATGTTTAATTTCTTACTTCTTTTATAAAGTTGCGTATTGTGCATCAGCATTTTTATAGTCTTAGCGATTTCTTGGTGCCGCTCGTTCCCGTTTCTGGCTGTCAGCGCTTACAATACTAAATTTGCATATTGCATTTTTTAATTGGTTACTATCCACATGAGGTTTCGTTTTCATTTTTACTATCTCATACTAACATATATTTACTCATTTCCAAATATAAACATGAACGAATGCATAAGTACAATACATATTAGTAAGAATTTAATTTGCGATGTTAGGCCAACAAAACCACTATAACTAAACCAATATAAAACGTGTTGAACGTATTCTAGTGTTCAAAAAATTATTGATGGATAAATGAAAATTCTTACTAATTTCGATACATCATTCTAAAACATTTCTTATATAAGTAAATTGTTCTTAACTGAACATCCTAGGTGAGAATTATTATTTTCGCAATTTTATCAATCACAAAAATTAAAATTAGACTAAAGCAATTTTGTTGAAATTTTGCCTGTCTGGCAAAAGATTTAGGGCTAAAATAAATACATACATAAAACTAAAACATTTAAAAGTAATATTGTAAAAGATCTGTTTATTGAAACTGAAAATAGAGAAGAACAGCTTAAGCCCATTCAGATCAGGACAGCTGCCAAAAAGCAATATTAAAAGTATTTACAATTAGAAAATCAAATAAAGTTGAAGCAAAAAAAAAAAAATTAAAAATTAATTTCGATAATGCGAATTTTTGACATTTCTATTGTAAACAAAATTTAAAATATTTAATATGATTTATATATTTATTTATAAGGTGGATAATTTTTCATTTCACTGATTAAGTTAATCACTGTGCCTGGTGAACATTTAATAGTCCTATTCGGTCTCGTTGGTTTTTTGATCGCTTCGGTCAAAAAAATGTTATTGCTTACTCTAAGTTACTTGACCAATAGAGTTGGGCAAAAAATCGTGCTGTAAATTGTCATATCGTACAATTTTGGAAAATTGAGGAGTAATCTGACGTAACCTAGAGCAGCTCAATAATTAAACCTAATATTGTAATATTAAACGAATATATAAATGGTTTTGTATTATAACCCCTGGATGATGAAATTGAACGCGACAAAAAATTAATTTAGTGTCATAAAATCCAAAGCAATAATATTGGTTTTACTTTCGGAAATAAACACGCAATTTTTCATACTTATATTAGATTTCCGCTACTTATAGTTAGATTATGAGAATATAGTCATTATTCAAAGAAATTAACGTTACAATTGCCGGCACACCTACATACAAAATTGCAAAATAACTAATACGAAATCGCGTTTCTTTGACATGAAATGAAATCAATATTGGCTTATTCCACAAAAAAAAAACGGACAGCCCTTTCATATTTTGATACATGCATGTTGGGCAAACTTGTGAAAACAAAAATTCACATCTTCAATCTACGTTCAATAGTGTATAAGAATAAGAAAATTTTAATTCAATAAATTTATTAGTTTAACAAATATTTTCAAACAAACTTTTTATTTGTAGCTGCTTGTAGACTTATGACGCTGACTGTATATATATATATACATACATATATATATATATATATATATATATATATATATATATATATATATATATATATATATATATATATATATATATATGTGTTGGCGCTTTGTTACCTCTGAAGGGATTTTTGGCCGAGCTCCTCCTCCAATTTGTAATTTTGCGTCTTGATGTTTTTACCAAAAATGGAGGGACCTACAATTTATTCTAGGCCGCCTTCGGACGGCTGATGGTTTTTTATGAGGAGCCTTTTATTTCATGTCAGAAATACACTCGGAGGGCTTGACATTCCCTGCTGAGGGGCGACCGCAATTAGAAAAATTAATTTCCTATAATTTTGGATGTTGCTCGAACCTGGGCTCTAACTCAGGCCTTCCGAATGACAGAACACCGTGCTAACCACACGTCTATGGCGGTTGCCAATACCACTTGTATATACCACTTTTAAATAAGAAATAAGAATGCGTATTTGAATATTTTTGAGGCAATTAATCAATAATATTGCCCGAAAATCGCTTCAGTAGTTATAATGTACCAACTATACTAACTTATACATAACATTTGTATAAATAATTTCCAAACACATTTTATGTATGTATATAAGTATGCGTAGTTGTATGTAACCCTACCTTTTTTGTACAGTGGAATGGAATTGTGGCGCTTTATGTGTTATTGTTTACTAAAAAAGTTTAATGTTTTAAATAAACCGTTTGACAGCATCTAAATGTTCTCTCTTCCTACAGTTAAATTAACATTGCCTTTTACAGACAAACGTTGTACATGGATATCTAAGTCAAAATAGGATATATTAGAACACAGCTCGTTTAATAATTTTACATCTTAGAATATATTTGAAGCCTATACATATACATGTTCTTAAAAAATTACGCTCATTACTATCAAGGCATATATTTAAATATGCACATAAGATGTACATATATTTAACCGTACCAACGTAATTTTAAAATGAAATTGTGTAATTAAAATACTTTTCAAATATTTTTGCGTCAACGTTTTGAAACACCCAAGGCCAGGGAAAACACAAAGCGAAATTTTGGCTTCTAAAATATTATTCAATTATTTTAATTTTTGTTTTGTTTTGATTTCGAGCAAAAATAATTAGAGTACTTACACTTGCGTGTGAAATAACATCAGTAAAAATCAAAATGGTGTCGTATTTACGTATTACTCTTTTGTACTTTGGTTAGCAGTGCGTACTAACATCGGGATGGTCCGGATGTTCCGGGCGTGAGTCTTGATCCGGTCAACATCCGAATTTAAGTAAATTTATTTATATAAAAAAAAATTAGTTAATTTGTCGGGAACGTCACCCTTCTGAGTGTATCTCTGATATGAAATAAAAAGCTCTATAATAAAAATCAATCAGCCGTTCGGAAGCGGCTTAGTCTAAACTGTAGGTCTCTTCATTTGTTGGAACAACAAACAAATCGCCAATTTTTTATGTGTACATACATATGCACATAACATATATGTTTAATTACCAATTATATTGTACTATTATTATTCCGCACACAGGTGTATAGTATGTACGGTCATTGATCGCCAAGTAAAACATGTGTACGTGTGATAAAATTCTACTAAATTTTCTAAACCATCAACCCACCGTGTCGGACACTTATTTATGCTTGATCTGATTTCGAACGTCGAGACGCTGCGATTATCGTGTCGTGTGCACCATACGCTCGCTGATGAATAATCAGATGATCGAGACAACGGACGGCAATCTAAGGTGGCATATAGGCATATGAAGATGCGTTGCTAATGACATAATGTGTATGAAAGCGTGCCGAAAAATGTTTATACATATATTTTTTGACAGCTTTTCATACATTACTAATTTATACTTTCCGTGCGTATGCTTTTTAGGATTTTTGGGAATATGAATCCATCTTTCCTTTTAACATAAATTAATACAATAACATATAGAGTAAAATGAGCTGGACATTTGCCAACTTTTTTGCATTAACATGCACATACAAATGTAATAATATAACTTTTGTCTTCCATCTAATATTTTGGCACCATTTCTAGTTACAATTTATATTAATATGTGCATAAATGCATAAATGTATATGTACATGCGTGTATGTTGGAAACAAATTCAAAAATCATTACTATTTGTTCATTTTCAAATAGTTTCTGCATGTAAATGCCATGTAGAGACAAAATTTCAATATTCTTGCTTTTATAAGTATGTCAATATGCACCTTTGTATGTAACTACGTTTGGAAGTTTGATTTATAATAACTTCATTAATTACTTGACAGCCACTAATACATGTAATCACAAAAAATATAAAAACCAAAATTCGAAAATTTTTAATATTCATTAATTGTTTTCATATCATATGTTTCCTGTTTGTTCATCAACAACAACTATAAACCAATTCGTGTATAAATATATACACATATGTGCAGATATAGTTGGCACAGAAATTGCGTAAATTAATGTTTCATGGGCTGCCTACCGTCTGACGTTCACGATTGACAGTCATTTGTTTTCTGTCGCGTCTCCCTGCCCATCGGTTTGGCAATCTGTTCACTCTCCCATGGTGGGAGCTTCGTAGCATACGTGGTTCAATTTCCCATATCAAAACTATTCCGAGGCCATGTGGTGGGTACAAGTTTTCGATCTGCACGCAATGAGAGAAATGCATTATATTTTAAAGAAAATGTTTCAAAAATAAATACACACATTAGCAGCTCAAAAAAAGTACTGTGGTACAATATGGAAAAAGCACATGCTTAAAACTAAAGATTTAATAAACGTTTCTGAAGGAATTTAAGACAACCACGAATCCAGAAAAAAAATGCTACGCCCATTCAAATATCCTTTTTTGTGGTATTTATTTATTCTAAAGATTCGGCGTATGTGGTAAACAATACATACTACCATGTGGTAGCTTCTGGGTCCTGTGAGTATATTTCTGACATGGAAGAAAGGCTCCTAGTAATAATCCATCGGCTGTTTGGAAGCGGCTTAGAATGAACTATAGGTAGGTACTTCATTTTTGAAAAAAAAAAAACATCAAGAAGCAGCTCACAAATTGGAGGAGTATATGGGCCGAAAATCGCTTCAGCGCCAATATAACATATATGTGTATATGTATGTATGTATTTATGTATATAAATATATAAAGTTTCACTTTCCATAAATTTTCAATTCAAAATTCTCATGGAAGATTTTTTAGAGAGTAGAAATAAAAAAATCTTCAAACAAATTATGTATGTATATTATGTATTAAATTCGGTACAAATGTAGGCACTACTCGGCGATTAATGGTTGAGTCTAATAAAAAGGTTTAGAAAACCCTGTTCTTAATTAAAGGAGCTATCGTTTTACCGATACCATAACACTGTGATCCAGGCATTCCACTAAATACTAAAACACATACATATAAGCGCACCAAAAAGAATATTCATATTTTAGAATTCTACAGCAACGATGTTGCTCTCACTCCCACAGTGCATTTGCACTGAGAGGAAATAACGAATTCCATTACGACAAATGTTACGTTAGCCATTTCATATTTTTACATCCCAGTATGTTGTGAATATGGGTATATTAAGAATATTCATCTCCCCACCAAACAATGCCTTTCGGCACGTTGAACCCTTGTGGCAAGAGCTTCTTACATCAGTCAGTCACACAAAGAAAAAGTTAATCTGAACAATGATATGATTATAAGTTAATCTGGTAAGTTACCTCGTGTTCACTAAAAGAGAAAAGCTAGTGAATCTCCCTACATTTATAAAATATGAGTAACTACTAAAATTGGATATCATTTATATGCAAGTACTTTTTTGATCCTAACTCTTATATTGTATAATGGAATCACTATTTCTCACACTTTCGTTGATAAATTAAATTTTTCAAGGCATTAATCGACCTAATTTGATAAAACTGGGATGTTGTATTTACGATATGTGTGTTTACCGAAACTGGATGTCCAAATACAGGCAGAACAACCATTTTTCGTAATGTTCGGGTAAAACCAAGAGTAGCTCTTCCTTTTTTGTTATTGTTTAGTTTTCAAAATTAAAATTTTCTCAAGAGAGGGCCGGCAGGTGTGTGTGCACTTAAGTCTTTTTATTTTTCAAGGGTTCTAAAAAATTTAAGCACTATACAACGGCATCAGTTCATATTTTGACTCCTTTGAACAAACTCGAAATAGCAGTCGAAAATAGAGAAAATCAAAAAGTGTATCTGTAGAAAAATACACACGGCACACATTCTGGGTTAAAGTAAAATTGAATTGAATAGGAAATTGTGAAACGGGCAATTTTTGCTGAATCGCACAGCTGAAGTTCAGTCGGTCAATTGGCGAGCACGGAAATACATTTTGTACATTCGTTATTGGAATACGATAGACGGTGCAACGCTTTCGAAATAACTACATACATACATACGTCAATTCTCGATTGAAAAACACACTGCCATTGCAATATATTAGACGGCATTAACACGTGAAACGGATAACTTATTTATTTAATATATTTATAGAGATAATTGTTATAAAAGTAAATAATATGGCCGACGTGGAAATTATGCAAACCGTTTCGGAAACGAAGAAAACGAAGAAAGTTAAGAAAACAACAAAACGACGCGAATCTGAAGTTCAAATAACCGAAATTGGGCAAACCAACCCAAATGAGGAAAAGGGGTATGTGTCGTTTTGTTAAGCGGGATAGTGCATATGTAAATGAAAATCGAGGGATGATAAATTTATCAATAGTTAACTTGACAAATGACAGGAAACATTTGAAAGATTCAAAAATTTACTTCATAAAAAATGCTTCAATTGATTTTATGATAAATTTAAAAAAAGGGTTCCTGTTTGTTTAAATACCGTTAAATATAAAAGAAGTTTAGAAGCATCAAGAGTGATTTTTACATCGACTACCTAACTCAGATTCATAACATATTTATTGCAATTTCATAACATAAGTTAACCATTCTATATGTTTAAAAATAAAATATGCCAGATATTAAGTTTTATCCTAGATTTGGCATTATCCTTTCAAATAAGCCAAATTTTTGCTTTGAATGATCTGATAAGATTTTTCAAAATTTAAATGTTAATATATTGGTGTTTTTTTTACTGATGCAAATTTACTCACATTTTGAACAAATTTTTTAATTGTCTTTTTATAGCTTAAATATATAAAAAAATAATTCCATCAATTTACTTCAGGAGTTGATATGAAATTGGAATCTACCAACGTTAGATCGACATACTTAGACCATTGTAAGAATGGCTTTTAGCGATTTACTGTATCTTTTCCAATAAATTTTAACCCGTTAATTCCGAATCCTTTGAGTCAAATGTGAATACATCTACATATGTATGTAAGTGGAAGATATTTTCTGCAGTGAGTTAGAAAATATGACTTTTTATTACTTATTCAAGTGCTTTTTTTTGAACTTAGTTTACACGAAGAAAAATTAGATACATATGTGTATTCATTTTCAATTAAGTTTAGATAGTTGTTTCTAAATGAATATATATATATATTTTAATAAATTGAATAAAATTCAACTTAATTTGTTTAATAGAAAAATTTTCATGCACCATAGTTTTCCCTCAAAAAAGTATGAAAATATATATACATTTTCTTTTTTTTTGCATGACTCAACCAATTTTTTTATTTCCACTGAAAAAAATTAAGAGATGATAAATTTCCAAGTACCTACAATGTTTAATAGAACTCATATACACTAAAGCAATCAGAAAATAAAACATTTGGTTGGTGCATATATTCGTATGTGTCCATATTTCTAGAGAACAGGAGGACAAACAAATATAAAAAGTTTGCGGTTGTGTTTCAAAACTGAAATTTTGGCCCAAACAAAATCAATTATATACAAATACATACATTATATTTGTATTACATTCAAAAGCCGTAAAGCAAACCAAAATACCCGATCTATGCATATTGCACAAACAGAACGACACGTTTACCCCTTTCCTCCACGATTAACGTAAAAGGTATATTAAGTTTAATTAAATATAATTTACAATAAAAATGCTCTTCTTTAAGAAATTTGTATCAAAAAAAATGTTTTCTCTGGATTCGGCTCTCGAAAACTTGTACGAAATAGCAAAACTCTGGCGAGGAGTCTATAAACATTTATAATAAAATGCAACTAGTTTTCGTTGGTCGAATCCAATATTAAACAAGAAGGAAATTTTGAAAAAGGTATATATTTCAATATAAGAGTATTTTTATGGAAAACACTCGGCTTAATACACGAACAATTCAATACTTATTACATTCACCTAAGAGTACTGTACTTGAAAAACAACACAATCTACAATTGTATCACAATATCTTCCCATAAAGCTCGAAATTACTCATTTATAAAAAATTGTTTCCTTAAATTAAAAAAAAAAAAATTTAAATTTTATTTTTATTTTAATGAACAATGACAGTACGCTCACATAAATTACACTACACTGTACACTGATTTTTAAAATCGTTCTATATATTTGTTCCCCTTTCAGTTGATTTTCAGTGGTGAATATACAAAGGCCATGGACAAGGATTGGCATTCCGGCCACTTTTGTTGCTGGCAATGCGATGAAAGCCTAACCGGCCAGCGTTACGTCATTCGTGACGATCATCCATATTGCATCAAATGCTATGAAAATGTGTTCGCTAACACTTGCGAAGAATGTAACAAGATCATCGGAATCGATTCGAAGGTGAGTTGATTTCATTAGAAAATCATATATCCAAATTATTTACGTTGAGTTGTTCTGATCAATATCGGTTTTATTTGGATCGGAATTTTTGAGATTCGTTTGAAGGACTAAAAAACAGTCGTTTGTAATTGGATTGAAATTAATAAAAACCATACTAAAAAACTTGTTTACAATTTTAAATTCAAAATAAAAAAAGAAATTTCGTATTCTCAATAAAAAAGTCAATAAATAGTGGTTGGTTTCCTGTGCATGGCTGTCATATTTATTGGTTTTGTTCTCATTATTTATTACCTATGGATTGCTGACTTGAGATTTAGATATGTATAGTATTTATGGGCATAAAATTTTATTTGTTGACTTCTTACATGATAAACAAAGTAGTTTTTAAGGTTGCAGAAGTCACTATATCCGCTTGGATAAATCTGATATTCTACTCGATGGATCATTTCATTAAAATGCTGAAAATTACATGAATAATATTATTAAACAATACTAATTCAAATTATGATTGCAGGATCTTTCCTACAAAGACAAGCATTGGCATGAGGCTTGCTTCTTATGTTTTAAGTGCCATTTGTCACTAGTTGATAAACAATTTGGCGCGAAGGCCGATAAAATCTATTGCGGCACTTGTTATGATGCACAATTTGCTTCGCGCTGCGATGGTTGTGGCGAAGTGTTCCGAGCAGGTTAGTAGAGCATAAATGCATATATATATATATATATATACTTACATAAATCATTTAATAAATAAAATAGAGCCGTGTGCCGAAAAAATACATACAAAAAAGCCAAAAAGTAAATGTTTTAAATATTTTCCTCCAGTTGTAAAGGGTGTTTTTTATAGAGGTATAGAACTTTAAGTTGGCATTACTTTTCAAGATGGCGACCGATTTAACAGCTGTCAAGTGATTTATTCTCAGTTTGGTTTGGCAACTCATCATGAATAGACTCACGCCTGACCAACGCTTGCAAATAATGCAATTTTATTTCGAAAATAATGGTTCTGTGCGGAAATCGTATCGCGCACCACGTCCATTAGCGATGTTTAGCGATGAAGCGCACTTCTGGTTGAATGGCTACGTCAACAAACAAAACTGCCGCATTTGGAGTGAAGGTAATCCTCAAGTGTATGTTGAAACACCGTTACATCCAGAAAAACTGACTGTTTGGTGCGCTTTATGGGCTGGTGGAATCATTGGTCCGTACTTTTTCAAAAACGATGGTGGCCAGAACGTTACAGTCAATGGTGATCGGTATAGAGCCATAATTACTAACTTTTCCATTCCTGAATTGAATAACCATGATGTCCAGGAGATGTGGTTTCAACAAGACGGCGCAACATGTCACACAGCTCGTGCCACAATAGATTTATTGAAAGACACGTTTGGTGACCGCCTAATTTCACGTTTTGGACCTGTGAATTGGCCTCCAAGATCTTGTGATTTAACACCGCTAGATTACTTTCTGTGGGGCTATGTAAAGTCATTGGTCTATGCGGATAAGCCACAAACGCTTGACCATTTGGAAGACAACATTCGCCGTGTTATTGCCGATATACGGCCACAAATGTTGGAAAAAGTCATCGAAAATTGGACGTCCAGATTAGACTACATCCGCGCCGTGGCGGTCATATGTCATATTTAAAATGTAATGCCACAAGATTATCTTTCGGATAAATAAAATTCATATCAATCGAATAATCCATCGTTGTTTTATTGCAACTTAAAGTTCTATACCTCTATAAAAAACACCCTTTATATTGAGATGATATTTAATACATAACTTTTATTTAATCTTATTTATATTATGCAATGAAACTTTGGGAAATGATGATGTTATAATAATTTATCGTTTTTTCCAAAAAAAAAATTTAATTCATGGTTCTTACGTATATTTTGCGCACAGGACTTGATAGCATATAATAGGGGGCATTGCATATTTTTCGGCATAACACTTTTATAACTTTAAAGTGCGCGTTTTTAACGTTTTCAGATAATGCCGTTGCGAATGTAATTTAACTTTTTGACATTCTTTAAGGAATAACGAAAAAAGAAGAATTTTATTTAAAAAAGTTTTACCACTAAACTGTTTATTTAAATTTGCATGCATAACCAAATTGTTTTTCTTTTGAAATTAGACAAAACATATTTTTTTTTTTCATTATACTATAGTGATATTTTTTCACAATAGCTGTTGACATTTGGGTAATGTGGCCTTCCTCTGAAGAAACGACATAAGGTTTGGGTGAATTACAATATGAACCGTTGGAACTGAAGTTAATAGATTTAATATATCTTGAAAAATCTCAACTAGGATTTGATTAAAGATACAATATTTCATCTCAGATATATTTTTACTTAGACATACATCCATTATTGTTATAGATTTGGTAAAAGAGTGCTCGAAGTAAACCTAATATGAAATGTGTTAACAACATTTTTTTCTGAACCGGCAGATGATTATCTTTCTTCCTAAATCATTTGAAAATGGAATCATCTCACTTTGTACACCTATAATTGTTTTCTTCGTATTCCACTCTGTAGAATCAAAAGATTCCTGTCAGCGATGTTGCTTTGTTCTACCTGTCTTTCGTAATCATGAATGAAAAGAAAGACAGAATCTGCTTCTTGACATTTTTCAAAATCTGAAAAACATAAAAGTAATTAGCAGTCGCTGTAGCAGTGCACTGTCCATCCAGACCATCATCAACAAAAAAAATTTTGTACGTTCTTCCTTCGACAGGAATATTCCAAATCTCTGAGTATATTTCTGAAATCAAAAGAAAATTCGCTTTACGAAAATGAGTTGTTGCTCTAACTACATATTCATTGCCTTCATAGCAATTGATAGTGTTAGCTTTGCAGATAATTATAGAGAGTTTAAAGAAACATAAATTTGCAAACAAGAACGAATTATTCTCGCTTATCAATTAATTAAATTAATTAAATGCCTGACAAATATTATTATTTTGCAATATTAAATTAATATATATTCATATTACTATTGAATAATTAGTTAATTCCGCTCCTTGTTTTTGCTTCATATCGATGTTTGCTAACTTGACGAAAGCTTGGTGAGAAACCAAGTCTCACCTGTATTCATCTGCCTTGCGCCTACACAATTTTATATTGCAAACCAAGTGCTTAATAAAACAGAAAATCAAGCAAAACAAAACAAAAAGTTCAAGCAGAGAGTGAAACTTGACGCTCATTTTCAAGCACGAGTTGCTATAAACAAAATTGAAAGCAGAGCCATACAAATGCTTGCGGGACAAGCAATATATGTTCGACGACAAACTCTTCAATAAGCTATCAAGGGAATTCAATGTTAACACTATATGCGCCCAATTCAGTAATAAAATAGCTTTCGACGTGGTTGGAATGCTACGGCAAAAAATTTTGTGTTTTTAATGCTTTTATGTTTTTATTTTTCGAAAATTAAAGTCTAAGCTGCACGTTAAGAAGCCTCTGTATGAGAACTTGAAGTGAATATCAGACCGGTCAATTATATATTCGAATATATGTATTAAACACAAATTGTGATAAATTGAATATTTTTATTAATTTGTACATAAAATTATTAATCTTCGATGTATGTATGTATGTCAGTGACGCATGTAAACGCAACAAAGAGTCAGAGTTTATAGAAGGAAAAATTGGAGTGGATAATAAAATATTTGATAGAAATTATTTCAAGTGTCATATCGAAGTGACAATTCGTGAAAAACAAATTTATTTAAATAAAATAACATACATATGTATATACTAAATACTTTAGTATGAAAATATTAAAAGATTCGTATTTTTTGACGTTAGCGTTATTTACATTAGTTTGCTAATATAAGTGAACTGCTCCTATTATCTCATTTAATTTCCTTTTTTGGCGTTGTCTGGTATCTGCTTGAAATCCTCCCACTGTCGCATATCGTTTTCATAATAATACATTACCTTCGTTCTGTAATGAAATTATCGGTGTTGCCGGTTCTTTGTCCACCAGTGCGTATAAGTGAAACCCGTAAATGTAAATGTTCTACAACTACTCACCATAAAATTCTTAATATTATGACAAAAAATATAATCAAATTCACTCTAAATCCCGAAAAAACATTATTGCTGCTTAAATGTTTAATATTTAACTCTAATTGCATTGGTTGCATCGTTTTACCGTTTGCAATTGAGTTTTGTAAAAAAAAGGGTATAGTAGTATTATTTAGGAATAGGAATATTATTACGGAATATTATTTAGAATAAAGTTTTTAAGACATAGCATCGCAACCACTGAGGATATGTTAATTGTTAGTAAATTACTACTGGCATTAATGACACACAGAATTGGGTGGATCGTTTACGTGGATTGAGGGTTATTCCAAAAAAAAAAAAAAAAGTTAAAGGTAAACAATAATAAAGAAAAATATTTATCCATTTGTCATATATATAAAATAATACTTCATATTAGGCCTTCCCTGGCGTTTTTTATTTTTTCAAAATATTTTCCATAATCCTAAAAGATGTAACTATGTATCATATATATTTTATCCAATTAAAAAATGCTCACTAAAAGTTTTCGAAATTTTTATTTCTTTTGTAAGATACATATATAATTCATATATCATCGATATGTATGAATGTATTTAAATACTCACCTGTGTTTATGAGGTAGCCCGAAAGTCAAGTGACAAAATCCGTTCGTACTTACATACATAACAACTGGTATGTGCATAATTAATTTCTTGCAGGTACAAAACAAAACACGTTCGCACAAAGTCTTAGCGATAGCAACTTGTAAACCGGAAATGCCACTCTTCTCAACTTAAGTTAGTCTACTTTATATTATTTGAATAATCTATATGAACATGTATGTATATAGCTATTAGTATATACATGTAAATGTAACAATTATAAAGTGTTAGCTCTTTATTATTGATATATTTGTTTACATATGTACATAAGGCCAAGCAACAAATGGTAGTTGCGCTTAACATATTTTTCTTTCACCTTTTAAAGACATACACATGTGTGTATAAAAAATATTTAAAACTAGAGTTTTTTATTAATCGTTATAAAGAAATTGTGCGCGAATAACTCTTATTCCTTAGTTGTATTACTTCGTCTAGACCAAAACGGAAGTTGTGAGCTGATTGAACCGTAGCACGAATCATATGACCATTCCGAGTGAGTGACATTCAAAAGCTCGGCCCACTTGAATGATATTAATTACAAACATATAAACACCCACTTGTCAACAGAAATAAGTGTAACCAATGAATATAAGTAATCAACCGGAGTTGAAGGGCTTCAGCAATGAACCGCAATATTCAATTACAGCACAACTAAAATTTCACAATCACCATTTGCTAAGTAAATGAATTGGAAAAGTGAAATTTATGATTCTCACACTCATATATCATACAATACTAATATGTGTTGGAACTTGCAGTTTTGTATATATATATATATATATATGTATCCTATCATTCAAATAAACATACGTACACATTATAATTTTCTTTCCTTTTTAATACCCAAATTAGCTATAAATTTAAATATCAATTTAAGACAAACTTTGTGTTACCGTTAGCTCAATACAATTTTTGTTTCATGTCAACTATAGGATGGAATCTCATCCAGTAATGAAATATACAAAAAAATTATGACAAAAAATTAGGAAGAATACTTTTCAATGGCCAAAGGACCATAAATCTTCCGCAAAACTTTTGCCTCGAAAACTCCTAATTGACTCTCATCGGATGTCAATAGCGTCCAAGCTTCTGTACCATACGTCAGAACGGAAATGATGAGCGTATGATGAGTAGAGTGTGGTTTTTGTTCATCGAGAGAGGACTTTACTTTTTAATTGCATACTCAGTCCAATGTAGTATCTGTTGACAACAGTGATTCTGCGTTGGATTTCAAGGCTGACATTGCTGGTGTTGTTAATACAAGCAGTATTAATAGATAGAGGAAATAATCTAAGACTTCGAAGGTGTGACTGTCAAGGGTGTTGAGGAAGTCAAGTCACGAATGCGATGATTGTTTATTTGATGACAGGAGGTATTTGGTCTTGCCCTCGTGTACTACAAGATCTATTCGCTTCGCTTCTTTGCCTAACCTGGAGAACGCTGAACTTACGGTGCGGTTGTTATAGCCAATGATATCAATATCATTGACCATATTCTGCAAATAAGCTGTCGCTATTCGAACTTTTCCATAGTCAGGTGATGGGATGTCTATACCATCGTCATCGATTGGTGTTTCGGGTTCTCCATCTCCGGGGTTTTTACTTTCACTGCCATTGAGCAGGTTGGAGAAATGTTCCCTCCACACATCAAATATGCTCTGGATATCTGCTACCAGATAACCACCTTCCTACATGAGTATGCTCCGGTCTTGAAACCTTCTGTAAGTCATCGCATCTTCTGATGGAATTCTCGAGCATTACCCTTATAGGCCAGCTCCTCAAGCTCTTCATACTCTTTTTTCGACTGCAAATACGTCTGGTTTTACTCTTCAGCTCTCGGTATCTATCTCACCCCGCTTGTGCTGTAGTCTATCACAAAGTTGCAAGGCAAGCAGTCTGCTATCTCTCCACTGTAGTTCGACATTCCTCATTGTACCAACTATTTTTCTGGCATTGTTGAAAACCAATTGTTTCCGAAGCAGCGGTTCATAAGGAGTTTGCTATTTCGTTCCACAGCTCCCTTATATCGAGTTGCTGACATTTACATCAGTCGTATTCGATAGATGTTAACTAGCTCAAGTAAAGTTGAAGTAGTTATTCAAATGAATAATATGAAGTCTCTATTAAACATAATGCTATCTATCTCTCTTATTTTAAATGGAAATATTTAATACTATAACACATTAAGTGTTAGAAAATATGAGAATCTATTATAGAGAGATATAAATTTTTCCTAATTCGCCATAAGGACTTGCGACTTTGCTACATAAATTCGTAAACATAGACCTTCTGAACACCTCGACTCGTGCGGAACTTCGATTATCAATTTTCGGGAGAGCATTTGCGATTGTGCATTTATTGTCATGCATACATTCATATGTACTTATAAATAGGTATGCTCATGTATAGTTTCTTGTAATTAGTTTCATTTATTGATCATTTTATTCATGACGCAAAATTTGTAATTGCTAAAAAATAGAAGTATTTCGTTTTGAAAAAGAGAAAAGTGTTTGGATAATTTCTTAAAGATTTCATTCGAAAGGCCTTGAACCATTCACTCGCGCCTACTCGAAAAATAAGTTTTTGTCTCACATTTACATAAAATAAGTTTCATATACCCGTCATAATTAAAATGCGGTTATACGACAGTTTCTCGTTTATGAGTATGCATTCACGTGTTCGAAACCTACTCACTTTTATATAATATACATACATATTTATGTCCATACTTATATAAGATGAAATGCAATGGAATTGCTAAGCATTTTAAGAATGAACTGTACATTAAAATTGCAAATGAATTCATTCATTTAACGCCAACAGCAATAACTAATTATTTACTTGTTCACAAATCTTGTTGATATGCAAATTCTCGCTTTAAAAATTATTTTATGGGCATTTAAAACACACTTGAATTATTTTTTCAAATTACTTATTTATCTCAATGTTATTGAAATGTTTCATTATAATAAAAAAACGAATCGTTAGCAATAAATTAATTTAACGCTTATTACCTAAATTGAATTAATTATTATTGGAGAAATTAAAGCATTAAATATATAGATTTTATTTAAGTAAAACAAGAAAGAAGTGCTGTGTTCCTAATTTTATGCCCTTAGATTCACGCATATATTAAAAACCGAGAGACTAGTTTGCGTTAAAACATATGGACATGGCGAAATCAAATCAGCTCGTCAATTCGATCATATCAGCATATCTCTTCTACTTTTGGTACTTTCATGTTCATGAAAGTTATAAAATGCATAAAATACTTACATTAGAGCGGGTCACAGCTTGCATCAGAAACCATGTGCGTAAAATGGTTTCCGGTTTTTTGAAAATAGCATTTAACTTCAATCTCAACCATATGGCTTAAATAAAATGTTCATAAATTTTGCAGATTCACTGTTTAGGGAAACTTTAAATGACCATAACTTCTTTGTTTGTGAATCTTTTGAAATACTTTCTAGGGGTAATTGACACAATTTAAAGGCATTTTATTCCAAATTACAAAATGATTTATATACTTCAAGAGAATCTATTTTGACCCAAGTCCAGATTTTGTGAATGTTTTGAAATAATAAGTATGGGATTAACAACTACTCAGGTAGCATTCGAGTATACTACTAAGCACTGGAATTTACATTAAAAATTGCGGTCTGAGTTTTATTTCTTTGTTTTTGCGCCTGATATGTCCATCAAAATTTTAACATATCCATTACTTGTAAAATATTTCTGAAAAGTATTGAAAAGACAAGTCTAAAAAAGTTCTGCAAAATTTTATTAACATTTTGTTGACATATTATTCAGATTTAGCATTCTCTGTTAACTATTTAACACTAACGACAGCATTTCATTTCGAGCAAAAGCGAAATAAAATCCTAACGTCAACGAAACGTAATTAACGTTAAATGTTTCGCTTCGATGCAGCCGTTATAAATAACAACAACTATAATTATAACTATTTACTGCAACAGTCGCTGTCCACCTAATTTCATGATGTTGATCGCTCAAGAACATAAAATATGATCTCTCAGGAAATTAAATAGTTATTTCACTACCGTCTTTCTTAGAATATTAAAGATTTAATAATTACAGCATACCGAATCAAATTCACCCAAACTCGTTATACATGAATTTCTCAAAAGGAAGGACGATTCATGTAAGTCCACATGCTTCTGCAATACCCATATAAATAATTTAGTATCAAATATTCCTCTCTCTTTACTAAATATTAGCCGTTTTTAGTACCTTAAATTGCGCGTTTTAGTTAAACTTCCTTTTCAATATTTTGTAATTAATTAGCAATTAGCCAATTGGAAAACCTTATTTCGAAAATGAAAAATTTTGCTAATGCTAAGTTATATTTTTTTACTTTTCAAACAACGTCTGCTACTGGGAAATCGCAGCCGAACTCAATATTGCGTTGGTTGGGCGTTGAAAATGCGACACAAAATACCTTGGCGCCTACGTTTATAATACATTGCATTTATTTGCTTTTAAGAAGTGAACAGATCTGTGGAGTGATCATGCAACTATTATAATTTTTTTTTATTATCAAAAGTTTAAATGAATATTAACAAGTACATATATGTATATACATATATTTGTTATATATATACATATATATACATATCTTTTACACGTCTGAAAAAGTGGCGACCACAACTATAAAAAGATAATTTTTTAATTTAAATTGTATAATTTTTGATCTTGATTTTAAAATCTTAGTTTCACTTAAACGTTTTCGAATGCAAAACATATTTGTTCTTGTGCAAAACTTACTTTATGTACATATATTTACTAAGAATGATTAACAAAAGAAATTAGTTAAGAAGTATGCGAGGAATATATTTTTTTGATTGAATTAATGAGTAAAGATGAAATCATCATCATCTACTTTTACTAGTCTTTGCTTACTTAACTACCCACAGATAATAGAATTGGTCAGGGGGTATAGTTTCATTGCCGAAAAACTTACGTCACTGACGCTTTTAAAAAATTTTTGTCAATAAAAGTATGACTCAAAACAAATTGCTATCATTAGCCTGTTTTACTTATAAATCATAATTTATTTAAAAAAAAACTTAATGAAACCCTAGCTCTTTATTGAAACCCGAATCTTTTATCTACATGCACATACTTACATATGTACCTAAATGAATGTTAACATGTAATGCGTTTTCCAATTACGAAGCGAATATTTAGGCTTTGAACTTGATTAAACCTTGTTAGTTATTCAAATTTTATAAAAATCGTCAACGAATCGGTTTGACAAGATGACCGACGTCGATAAGTTATCATCTAAAATGAAATCGCGCTTACGTCTGCAAACGAAAACTATCGGCGCCGATCGCATACGCAAAGCCAAAGAAAATAATGAGGATATTGCTGTGTTGAGTATGTTTTTACCAAACGCGTCGGCACAGGAGGAGAATCGCAAATTCAATTGTGCCTTAGGCGATTTTTGCCGTCTTGGAGATCCACGATCCACCAAAGCAGGTAATGTATTTTGAGATTTGTATGGCCAATACAAAATTGATAAATTTATTTTCTGTACTTAAGGCTTTACAAATTCTTTTAGCAGCATCTGAGTACGATCCAAAAAATTTCCAATTGGCTTGACTTTCTGTTCCCAAACTATTTAATAAAATTCAAATAAAAAATTACTACATGTACCTCTTTCTAAAAAAAAATTAATATTTTTCAACACTTAGCTTATCTCTCATATAACTTAATGACTAACTCTGAGGCTTAAATCCAACTTTGAATTTATTATAATGAACAATGAGCTCCCAAAAAGGTGGTTAACATTATACGCATTTTCCGGACAACTGAAACATTCGTTTATTTTATATTTTATTCTTTACAACCTCAAAAATTTTCAAATACTACCATATTTCGGCTCCTGAGATTATCATTTACTAATTCAAAAGAGGAGTCGAGTTCCTCCCCTAATTCGAACTGTACATCTTTTCCATCAAATGGTCCTAAAGTTTATATTTTAAGTCAAAAATACCCATCCCCTATTAGTCTTTTAGTCAAGAAAATTTTTTTCGGCATTGCTATGAACGCTTTCGTTCAATATCACAACTTTGTTATTAAATATTGATAAACACACACTCACAATTGTTAATAAGTCCGCCTACGTAGACAATAAAGACATCAGCCAAAAATACATTCGATGAGATCATTTCAAAGGTTACGAAAAACACTTCAATATTATATACATTCATACACATAAATAATTAATGATGAAACAATTTGGATTTCTTTTTGTACAACAACTCCTTTACTGGCATTAAATATTTGTATATATTTGGGTACATTCATAAAAAAGATTTTTGAAATAAGATGCTGATTTAGATTACAGTGACACTAAAAAGGTGTAATAGGAAGATGATAAAGGTGAATACTCTAATTTTTTCATATGTATTTTAACATAATTCGGCGACCGTAGTAACCGAGTTGGTAGCACTGACCGACCTACGACATTAAATGGAATTTATGACGATGGGCGATAAATGGAATTTATGATTTTGATAAAATTTTAAATCTTTATTATTTATTTTAAATATTTCTCAACCGGGTTGAACTATGAAATAAATGTGATTTTTATAAATTTTGCCACCTAATCGAAGCAGCATTTTACACAGATTCTTTGTATAAATGTACACATTTCGAAATTCCCAGAACTGGCCTCTTGAACGCGCGCGTCGTTGTGCAAAAGCAGCACATTTTTCGTCAATTTTCCTCATTTTTTCATTTAATCGTTTCTTTTAGTCGTTCTATTATTAAAGTGTAGTATTCTCCAGTTATAGAAACATCTTTATCATTATAATTGATCAATAATATTCCTTCCGGGTCCCAAAAGACCATTGCCACGAGCTTCCCAGTCAGCTGAAACCTTAAACATCTTTGGAGTTACTATGCCCTTATTACAGTGATAAACCCAATTTTCATCTCTATTAAATTTAAGTCATTACAGAGGACTAAAAATGCACGTGAACACTCTACTCGCCGTTTTTTCCGGAGGCGTTAACCTAACATGCGCTGTTATTCTTTAGTCGAGCATGGTCGAGGTCAACTTTTTGGTTAAGTTCTGGCTTGGTTTCCGCAATCTTCCTGCCTAACCTCGGGTCGTCTTCAAGGGATTTCCTTCCTTATTTAAATTAACTGTGCCAGTTGTACGTAAAGAATTTTCCCGGACAAGATTCCCGTAAATATTTGGCATCTCATTCATTATGGTCGCAATTGACTACAAGGTATTCATATTTCAATTTCCACTCCAGATTATATTGCTTTATTGACGATAACTCCAAAATTATGTATACCAATCATGTATATAACATACATACTAGAGGTCTGCAATGGAATGCATTTTGCTTCTCTGTGATGTTTTTTTATGAGTACGATTCCAACTCGTAGTTTTACTGAGAGCACGAGTAATGAAGAGAAGTGCAGTTGTTGATCATTGAGTAAGCAAGCCACCAACATGTTTCGAAAAATAGAAGTACATGAAATGAGAGTACCACTCTATAAAATTTCCGCAAAAAAGATGTTCAGCCCTATTCCGCATTTCGACTCGAATCGAAATTTTCTCCGTTCCGCGGATTAGGTATTCCGCGTTACGTTCCGTTTCGATCAATCTTCGAACTTTTTTGTACGTTGTAATTTAGTTGGCGGAGAACAATTCGATTGTACATTTTCGTGTGCTTAAATAATATAATTTTAATAAAAATGTAAGTAAAATATGATTTTGGTAATTGGAAAAGTCATAACGATGTCTTTTTTTAGTTTAATGTGTTTAATGATGCTATTTGATACAACACCAAAGCAACAAAAAATTAGAGAGTTTTGAAGTAACGTTACCGAAATACAGTTGATCCATCAGTAAAAGACTCTATGATTTCGAGAAAATTGTATAATGACATTAACACTGTTGTGTGACACATTCCTATGTTATAATCTGCTGAACTCTATGTTGGTAACAGCCTTCCGCAAAAAATCGCAAATCAGCTACTACTCGTTTAGGTGGAGATAACCATGTCAAAGCACTTGATTGAGTTTCTTGTGAAAAAATATCCAGGACATATGTACTTGAAAGCATCTTTATTAAGTTTGAAGTTTTTCTTGAATCTAAATAAGGAAATTTATTATATAAAAGATTACCAATTACAAGCTCAATTTCTTAAAATTCATCACTCATCTGGAATGGATGACACTTGTCTCTCAATCCTTATGAAATATCGCCGAGGCTCTTGCTCTTGATTCCATTTAACGTTAAAAAAAAAAAAAATTTATATATATTTGAATTGTACAAAAACTCTTTGCAATTGTTTTGTTTTGTTTTGTTTCAATTTCACACGTTCACATGCAGCCAGCTGATTTCGAAAATGTATTCTCACTTCTTCTTCTTTCGATTCGATCGTAACTCAGAATACCTAATTACGATTGTGGCGGAGCGGGCAGCGGGAACGTAATCGAAATGTAGAATAGCCCTGGTTGCTTGAAGTTTTCGAGCATTTAGTCAAATATATATCTGATGTATATATGTATACCAATTGAAAAATACAATGTACAGTTTACTCGAGTACAAAAATGTATTTTTGTTGTATAGATTATCGTGGAGCAACATCATTGATTTACTCGTAATGGTTATGTTCTCTTTTGTATGTACCTCTTTCTTTCGAATATGTACCCTGCAAATAAAGCGAGTACTCCATGCACGCGTGAAATATATAATCAACGCGGACAATAGAGTAATCCAAAACCTGCCACAATCCATACAAAAAATATAGTCCAATTAACATTGTGATGTCCTAAGGCTGGACCATGTAATCCATCTCTGCATAACACCCGAGTAATCCATGGAGTACCTACAGGAAAGTAGTTTTGAAACTACTCCATAAAATTAATCCATGGAGTACCTACAGGGGATTATATTTTGGAGTATATGCGAAAAATCACATGCGAACATACTCTTTAGTTTCGAATAGCATTTTCTATGTTGTAAGTTAGTAAAATATAATATTTTTTATATAAATTTATATTATTATTAATAGACTATTGTTAATAAATATATAATATATGTATATTAGTTTGCGTATTTGTTATACGTATTTTCATTGAAATAATAATAAATTCTGCACTCCTCTTGCGTACCAGCAGAGCTCAAGAACGAAACGAAACTGACTCAGTTTCATTTCCACACATCTTCTGTACACGAGTGTAAAACTTATTGCGCAATTGTAACTTCGTGTAGTGCTTGCGATCGTTATAACACGAAGAATGGTCGTGACGCACAAAGTTAGTGTAAACACATAAGTTAGTCCAAAATTTCAGTGGAGTATATTTATAGGTACTCCAATGGACCATATGGTCCATAAATATTTGCAGGGTAATTGTATGTACATTTTCTTCGAGTGAACGTCTAGCGAGTAGTTTAGGCAGATTCATTGCAGACCTCTAGTACATATGTACATATTAAATGCTTGTTCTTGCATAGTAATCCATACAAAAACCAAATAGGAGATCTTAAAGTATTATACTTCCTTAATTATACGTATTTATTTCGAATGTCTGTATGATGACTTAAAGCTCTGTCGTTCATTCCAATACCATATAATAATTTATCATGCTAACATGTGTAATTACGGTCATAATAGCCAAGTGGTTAGCATTCGGACGGCCAAATTTCGAGCAACATCCAAAAATATAGAAAAATAATTTTTCTAATTGCGGTCGCACCTCGGCAGGTAATGTTGAGCCCTCTGAGTGTATTTGGTGGTAAAAACATCAAGACGCAAACCCACAAATTGGAAGAGAAGCTCGGCCGAAAAAAGCTTAAGCGGTTGCAAAGCGCCAATGTATAAAAAAAGACATTTTACTGTATAATTAATTGCCAGGAATCAGTAATGTAAATTCGGTGTCACTAGTACAATGCCAATGCCAGAACAGAATATGTGAAAGCATCAAAACAGTATTAGACAAGCCTGACGAAATTGACTATACTATTTGCATTTGCATGTCAAAGTTATATTACATTTGAGTTTTATGTTATTGATACAAATGGAATAAAGAAACCTAATTTAGGTAAAACAATCAAATTCCATGGGTGAGTGTAAAAAAAGCGAATTAATATTTGAATTTACCCACGTATGTAAGTGATTATATGTATATATATATATATATATATGTAGCACTTCAAACAAGCAAATGTTATTTTTACTGTCAGCAGGCACTTACAAATCAAGTTTTGTGATTACCTTTAACAACTGAGGGAGCTTATAGTTAAAAAATATACATATGTGGGTGGTACGAGGCTTCCGGTGCCATTGAAAAATATGCAACAGACCATTTTGATAGGCATTACAAAGTTTAACCAATATTTGAAATAAACTTTAATTATTATATCGTCAATAACAACGGTCAACAAAATAATGTTATTGGGTTTCCGGTCCATGCTTAAACTATAATTCTTAATTATCTAGAATTAGAACATTTAAATTTTCATTATGGTACGGATTTACGTCGGTAAATATTTTAGTTTACTTAATAGAAAGATGGCAATAAGAAAACAATACAAAAACAAAACAAATATTAATCAAAAAAAAATTTTTTTTTTTTTTCAAATACAAAAATCAGGTTGACCGGTGTCATTGATTACACTATATTTTAAGCTTTAATTTTTATATTTTCTTCATTTGCCTACAGGAACCAAAAAAATGGAATACAAGACACGTCAATGGCATGAAAATTGTTTCTGTTGTTGTGTGTGCAAAATGGCCATTGGCACTAAATCGTTCATCCCCAGGGAGCAGGAGATTTACTGCGCAGGTTGTTATGAAGAGAAATTCGCTACCAGATGCATCAAATGTAGCAAGGTGAGTTCACCGAAGTGTTAATTAGTTTTAGTTATATGGTATTACATAGCTTTATTTAGAAAGTAATATAACTTTGCCGATATCAGAGTATCAAGGTAATAAGTAACTAAATTAACAACTCTGAGTAACTCTGATTTCTGTAGTTTAGCTCAACTCTGACTTCTTTTACAAAGCAATTCTGTTAAATGCAGTCGATAGGCACATCGATGTCATTCGCATACACTCTTGTAGAAAAATTTACCTGCAGTAAAATTTTTGTGTTTTGTTTTTCACATTTTTTCGCGTTAGTGAATTATAATGTATTAAATAAGTGAATTATAACTTAATAAAGTAAATAGTCAGTAAGTCGAAAATTACTTATTAAGCAAATATATTTTATGTAATAAAATCACGTTCCATCGGGCAGGAGAGGGAGAAGTTATAGGAAAGGTCATGTTAGTCTACATGAAATGGCGGTCTTGGAAGACCTAAAAATATGGGTACGTAGTTTATGGACGCTACCTTATATTCTAGCGAGTGTTACAAAATGGCTATTTGATAAATTTTTACGAAAATGTATGCCTTCCAAAAACTTTTATAGTATATTTCCCTTTCTCAGCTTATAAAATACAGAACAGTCATGAAAAGCTTTCAAATTTATCAATAAAAAGCTTTCAAATTTATCAACAAAAGGTTATGTTTTCATCACCCTTTGCACTACCTTTTAAATATGTATGAAAAAAAAACATGCGCACGAACTTAGTAAATTACTATCGCGCTTCTTACTTTATATAAACAAAAAGTCACATTAATTTTAATTTTGGTTATTTTTATTAAGTAATTTTATTTAAATTCAAAATTTTATATCATATATAACAAATTGAAAATTGTATACCAAGTTTATGTTTACATTTGTGGCGGCTAATTTCGTGAACACCACTAATGGCGAGTCTAACGGCTAGGCAGCACTCTAGACGAATAAAGACTAAGTCGGAATTTATCTAACAAGTCATACCCAAAAACCCCACTACATTCTTAGCACATTTACTAATAACAAAATGTAACACTTATCCTGACACTTACGATTTTCCTTTCAACACTGATGCTGTTATAAAACTACCAAAACTGAAAGATCCTCTCATTAACAATTCATTTCAAATGGTAATAATGGTCATCGAATTAATATCTGAAGCTTCCATCGTTTGTGGAAACAATCAATAAATTTTTTTTCTTTCTATAATCTTCCTACAAGTATAAGTGTATTAATTGATTTCATAGTATTCACTTTTTGATGGACGCAGTAACCGAACTCGTGCTAACATACAGAACGTGAGTTTGATTCCTGGCCATTCTAGCATCCAAAAATATAGAAGAAAATTTTAAATTCCTGTCGGCGCTCGGCAGAGAATGTCAGCCCTTCCAAGTGTATTTTTGGCATGAAATAAAGCTACTCATAAAAATCCATCACCCGATCGGAAGCGTTCCAGAATAAACTGTACATCCCTCCATATGTTGGAAAACATTAAGGCGCGCACCCCTCACTTGATTCGATATGGAGCTGAAAAGGTGATAATCGGTTGGCGCAAGGTCCGGAGTTCGAGATCTTGGAGCGCGGTTTTGACTACTTCTTCAATATGGGGTCTGGCGTTGTCGTGGAAAAAGATGACGTGCCTTATTAATCAAGTCTTTTCAGTCGCATAGTCTCATTTACGCTTGGGCAATGTAGAGTTGTTGTTGTTGTTTTAGCGGCAAGCCCAGTCCCGTTTAGGGTCAGGCAAGTGTAGTTTTAATCATCGAGGTCATCTAACGGGAGGCCCAGGAAACGTGTTGTTTCGACGGGGTCGGACCAAAGGGAGCGGGGTGTTAGATGAATCGGGTTAAGTGGGCATGCAAAGAGGTGGTTAGTGTCGTGCGGGGATTCTTTGCATGCGGGACATGTGTTAGATATGTCAGGGTCGAGTCTGGATAGGTAGGAGTTAAGCCTACTACAATATCCAGATCTTGATTGTGCCAGGTTTGCGCGGGTCTCACGAGGCAACTCGAGCTCTTGTTCTGCGATGGGTGGTGGTTTGACTCCGAGAACACCATTCACTGGAAGAGAGTTCAAGAAGGTGTTTACGGACTCTCGGTGAATGGTGTTGATGGCCTGTCTGTACGCCGTCCTGTCCAGCGGGTCTTGTCTGTATTGCTGTATGTCGTCGCGGTAGTCAAGTACTCCCTTTCTGATGTGCCTAGGGGTGGTTCAGCTTCCAGCAGGTGCCTGTTGGGATGATCCATGCGGTAGCATCCCAGCAGTTACTGCTTACACAGCAGTAACTGGGAGCATAGATGCTTCACTGTGTAAGTGGTGCTCCGGCGCCATCAGGAGGTTTCCCGTCGCGGTTCGAAGGGCGGTGTTCTGGCAGGTCTGTAGCTTCTTCAGCTGCGTCGTGCTAGTCCCCGGCGTCCAAATCGGCGCAGCATAGTTTACGACCGGCCGGCCAATTGCCTTGTACGTTGCCACCAACGTTTCTTTGTCTTTCCCCCAGGTGCTACCGGCTAGCGATTTGAGGATTTTGTTGCGGCTTTGTACTTTGGTGGCAATTACAGTCGTATGCGGAGTGAAGGAGTGCAGGCTATCGAATGTTACTCCCAGTAACTTTGGGTTATTCGTGGTCGGAATTTTTACACCATCGACCTTCACATCGAGTTCTAGCCGGCACTCCTTCGTCCAGCTGGTGAAAAGGGTGGCAGAGGATTTCGCAGATGTCGATGTCGTGCAGCGAAGAAGTTGGAAAGGTCGGCGAGGTAGCTGTTTACTGAAGAACAAAGGCTATCATATCCTGGCCAGACGCCAAAATCGAACAGTCATCGGCGTATGAGATCAGCGAGACGCCCTCAGGTGGTGGAGGGAGCCTCGAGATGTAAAAATTAAACAGCATTGGGGAGAGGACACCACCCTGCGGGACCCCTTGTTTAATTTTCCGTAGCTTAGATGTTTGACCTCGAAACTCAACCGATGATCGTCGACCACACAGGTAATTCATGGTCCACCTCTTCAACCTAGGCGGTAATGAGGAATCCTCAATGTCCGATAGTAGCACTGAATGATTCACTGTGTCGAAAGCATTCGACAGGTCCAGTGCTACTAGGACAGTTCGCGCACAGGGTCGATTTTGGTTGAGGCCATGATTATCTGGGTGTTTTTGGCGTTAAGTGCAGTTGTGGTGCTGTGCACTCTTCGGAAGCCGTGCTGATGTGTAGCTGGGCTCAGGTGGTGTGTGAGGAACGGGAGCAGCAAGGCCTCAATTGTGTTCGCTACTAGGGAAAGGAGGGATATCCGACGATATGACTCTCCTTTATTTGCGGGTTTCCCCGGCTTTAGTAGCGGGACCACTCTACCCAGTTTCCACACGTCGGGTATAGTTAGGGTGGTCAGGGACAGATTGAGAAGCTTGGTGAGATATTCTGCTCCCGCTGGGCCCAAATGTTTTAGCATCAGCATGCTTATTCCGTCGGGGCCGATTGATTTGGAGGCTTTCGCCTTCCCGATAACCCCCTGAACCTCTTCCCTGGAGAAATCAAGCGTCGCGCTGGTGTTCGGCAGTTTGCGCAGACGACAGGTTATACGTCGTTTCGTTTTGTCGACCGAAGGGCGAGGGCGACGAGGCGTGATCACCGAATGAAATTTCCACCCGATGATCACGTCTCGTCGGATTTGACAACGATTTGACAGTTGCCCAGAGCTTTGTCATCTCAGAGGAGAGGTTGCAGGATCTTAAGTGCTCCTCCCACTTGTTCCGCTTATGGATATTTACCTTGTTCCGAATCTCGGCGTTGAGTTCCCTGATACGGGGATTGCCGGGATCGGCCAGGCGTAATGTGTCGCGCCTTGTCGCTAAAACCGCCGCTTCGGTGGGGAAATTATGGCGGATTTCCGCGATTCGACCTGCAGGTATGAAGCGGGCGGCAGCAGACACGACAATTTTGCGGAAAATCTTTTCTGCAGGGAGGACGTTGGTGGGAGTGGGGAGACCACTGAAGGCGCTCTCAGTAAATTCCGTGAAGCCGGGCCAGTTAGCTTTATTAAAGTTAACAAATGTCCGGTGGTCTACGGAAACGAAGTCGGGAGGCCTGTCAATCGAGATGACTATGGGCAAATGGTCCGATGCGAGCGTAAGCATAGATCGCCAATCTATTCAATTTATCAGACCAGCGCTAGCTATTGTAATGTCAGGCGAGCTATGGCAGTTGCCCACAATCCTGGTGGGGGCTTCGTCATTTATTGTGCAGAATGTCGAATCGTCTATCTGTTCCGCCAGCTCCATTCCTCGACGATCATTTGACAGGCAGGAATGCCAAAGATCGTGGTGCGCGTTAAAGTCGCCCAAAACCAAACGGTTTTCGCCTCTGAGTAGCGCACCTATATCAGGACGGTATCCAACTGGGCAACTTGTAACGGGAGGAATGTATATATTAAATATTTCAAGCTCGAAACCGCCTGACCGGATAGCTATGCCCTGACATTCTAGGGTAGTATCCCTGCGGTCGATGTCACCGTCGATAAGACGATACTGCACGATGTTGTGTAAAATGAAGGCCAAGCCTCCACCATGATCTCGTTCGTGATCTTTCCTTATAATATTATAGCCAGCCCGGCTCAGAAGATCTGAGCGGGCGCTCAGTTTGGTCTCCTGGATCGCGGCTATTGGCAGTCGTTCCAGGCTCATGAAGTCAACTATCTCGTCGATCTTTCCTTGGAGTTGCAGTTGAATTGTACGAGTCTAAAGTGTCTCGGGGGAACGTTCGTAACACGGGGGGTGAGGGAGTTGTGCGTGGATCTTGTCTGTTGCAGCTGTGTAACCCGCTGTGGTAGTTGCCGCACATAGGTGGTAGTTGGCGGCTGCGTAGTGTTTACAGGCGGGGGCAGACTCCTACAGCATGGGGCAACGAATGCACTACTCCACTCACAAGTGGTGCGCAGACCAGAGCACGACCGAAAGTGGCACCAGCCAGTGCAAGAATTGCATTTGACTGATGTCACGTTCCGCCGTACTATGGTCTGACACACGGAGCAGACTGTGCGGGGTACTAAGAGCTGCTGACTAGCCCCCGCACGGGATGTGGAGCTGGATGGGGGTGGGGGAGGGTTGGGGGAAGATGATTAGGAGTCATGCTGCGGGGAGCTCCGATTGCCCGTGGAGGCCTGGGGGAGTTACCCAAAGTGGGTAGGTGTGCAGAAGGCACTGCCGTATGGGCCAGAGGCGCAGCTGGGCACTGGCAGCATGGGGCCACGTAACTCGTGGTCCACTCCCTGTGAGTCTTAAGATGACTCCAACCATTGCACTGGTTGCATCTAACCGAGGTGGAGGAATGGTGGAGTCGTCTTTGGCACACGCAGCAGAAATAATCCTTCGGACCAGGATTGGTTTCTACACCAGCCCTGATGAGAAGGATTTGGAGCAGGCCTGCTACGAGATGTTGCTCCTTTGATGTACTAAAACTAAAATTAAATGATGACCTAAACGGGGTTAGGTCGCCGAAAGGGTGACAGCTCTTAGCCGGATAAAATGTAGAACTCCTTGTTGACGGTTGCGTTTATGCTATGTAGTTGTAGAAA
The DNA here is from genome assembly GCA_030068015.2 of Neoceratitis asiatica. Lineage (NCBI taxonomy): Eukaryota > Metazoa > Arthropoda > Insecta > Diptera > Tephritidae > Neoceratitis > Neoceratitis asiatica. The sequence goes on along the minus strand of CM061526.1, from coordinate 37,300,574 downwards.
ATGCTGATTGCTACCTCCTGGGTATTTCATATCTAAGCCTGAAAAACAAAACAAAATATTATATAAATCATTGAAAAAAAACCAAACGAATTTATTCCCCAACCAAATAACTTCATTAACTTGCGGAATAGGTACATTGTTGACATTGACAGATGGGCACGATTTATATGTTTCGTTGACCTTTTGCGCCCTTTTTCCTAGTCTTTTTTCGATTAGTTTAAGGTGTTGTTCTTTTGATGGCAACACGTTTTCAAAAGGTTTGGATAGGCGAGGCAATAGGCTGATTGGTCTATATGATGATGATGGAAGGTTGCGTCTTTACTTAGTAGCTATCTAATATAGGTATAATAAAGCAGAAAATTAACTCCAATTTTATTATGTATTTATTTGAGCTAATTAAATAAGACATATGAATATACTATTATATTTTATTCTTCAGGTAATTACTTCGGGTGGTGTCACCTACAAGAACGAACCATGGCATCGAGAATGCTTTACCTGTACTCACTGCAACATTACGTTGGCTGGCCAGCGCTTTACTAGCCGTGATGAGAAGCCTTACTGTGCCGAATGCTTCGGTGAATTATTCGCTAAGCGTTGCACAGCCTGTGAAAAACCTATTACTGGTAAGGAAAATTTTTATTTGGAAAAATTTATGAATTGCTCTAAATTTTTTTTTATTAGGTATTGGCGGTACACGTTTCATCTCGTTCGAAGATCGCCATTGGCACCACGACTGCTTTGTTTGCGCCAGCTGCAAGACCAGTCTTGTCGGACGTGGCTTTATCACCGATGGGCCGGACATCATTTGCCCCGAATGCGCTAAGCAACGACTAATGTAGAGTCGGTGAAGCACTAATCGTCGTGATTTGCTCTCTGTCAAAAATTTAAACTAAAAATTTAAATTAATCAAGAAAACAAGCATATTAAAATACTTTCGTACGAATATATATAAAACTAACCTACCTTGATTGGGTAAATTTGAAAAACGTTTACAAATATTCCGTTCTTTACAATTATTCATCATATTTTTAGATATGTACATGTACACATGTATATGTATGAGTACATAGGCAAAAAGGTGTTTATATTTCTTTTTTTGCAGAATTAAAAATTTTTAAATGATTGGCAATTTCTCGAATTTACACAATTGGGTAGTAAATCTTGCTGAAAAATAAAAATACTTTAAGAAACGAAAGCATTGAATAAGTGCATATTAGGTAAATATATATATGTATATGAACATAGGGGCGTACGTACATATGTATATCGAATAAGAGTGTAGATAGTTCGCCAATCACAATATCAATTGCAGTAATTTATCCGGAAACTGCACGTGTAGGTATTTATGTCACTCACAGCGCTTTCTTTTAACTTTTATATAAAAAAAAAACAATAAATCCTACAAATTCAAAGTATTCATTCATTTAAAAATTTAATAAGCTTATGTGAGAGGAAATACTTAGCACTTTCATATCAAACTCAGCACATATTAAAAAGTAAAAAAAAATTTTTCGTCTGTTCACAATGTTTTTAAAGTTATAAAACTTTAACTTAATATGAAAAAATATTCTAAATTGAACTAATAGACTAATGGGAGTATATGGGATAATTTAATTGCCACCATTTGGCATTCGGTCTATCAACCCTAAACTAAATGCCTTGACCTTCATTTGAGCAATAAATAAAATATTCTTCAATGCTAAGAAAAAATTAAATTATTGAAAATCAATTATAAATTATTAGTTTATACACGCCTTTATAAATATACAATTTACTTAAAATATATATTCATATGTATTCGGCTTTATAATTAGGTTGTTCAGCTTGAGAAAATTATATATATTTGTAAAGGAACATATGCTCTTACATATCTTTCGTCTCTCATTCATGGAAAACAATAAAATTGTGTGGAATGTCAAGATTTTAAAGTAAAAATATTAACAAACTGAAATCACGTTAATTTCTATATGAAGAAATTTAATGTTGAGAGCGAAATAAAGTAAGCCATCTTATTTTGTTATATGTGAATGATGAAGATATGTACATATGTATGTTTGTATAAATATTTGCACACATAAATTTCGGCGGCCGCACTAGCCCATTGGTTAGTAGTGCGTGCTACCAACATCCAAAATTATAGAAAAAGAACATTTCTAGTTGTTGCGATCACAGCTCGGCATGTAATATGAGCTCTTGCGAATGAATTTCTGGTGTGAAATAAAAATAAAAAACTAATATTATGTGTAGTAATAATCTCACAAAAACCTATTAATGTTACGTTGAAGATAAATATTCATTGATAAATCTATTTAAAATCAATAATAGCCACAGATCAACTGATTTGATATATCCCTGATCTATTAAAATTGAAACTTTTCAATTTATTTGAAAGTATGCACACATACGTTCCTTGTAAAAAAAACAATATTTTAATTATCATTTATAAAAAAATTGAATCTTAGCTGCTGCCTACCACTGTTCTAAATTACATCTACCTGTTCAACGTATTTAAATATAAAAAATGTTTACTTTAAAAATGTTTACGTTAAAAGTTAATTTATTTAGTAGCAATTTTTATTGAAATATTAATTATGAAAAAATTGCCATCCTCACGTGTTTAAGTTTGTGGTATTTGTGAACTTTGCAATGTATGTGAGTAAATGCCATAACAATCGATGATTAAACTGTTGAAACTAAATCAAAATACTAAGAAACTATATCGATGTAATATTAAAAAATACAAATTAAATGAATAAAAAATGTTAGATGAACAATTATTTACAAGTACTATTTATTCAATATATATTTATATATATATATATATGTGTGTGTGTGTGTTTATATATATGTATATGGATATATGTCAATGAAGATTGTCCATAAATTACGTAAGTATAAAGATTGATGTCAAGGTTACTCCCTATGCAGGCGTACCTAGGGGTATGTGTACTAGTAATCAAAATTTTTGAATTTATTTAACTTACTTTATTATCTACTGTTATTATGGTATGCGATCAAAAACTCACCACATTCGTGTCTTGGCCCCCACGTCATAGCATCGCTGACAGTCATAATGCTGATCCCATGCTCTTAGATTCTCTTAAAACTGGTTATGGTGACTGTGGAGAAAATGTACCATCATATACACATTATTAATACGTCCAAAGTTTTCGAAATTGCCCAAAATGTTGTTAATAATTTCAGAATAGTTACTTCACTCGAAATTTCCCAGAAAGTTCTAAATAACTTCAACAAACGAATTCCACGCAAGTTACTCCACGCTGGTCATTGAACTTGAGACATTAGTATATTTCACTAACATTCTGCGTCTTTTGCAAAACGACAAAGGCAAAAAGCTTTAGTCCGATAATAATATTGGACGATAGGTAAAACGTTACTCTTCAAGAGACTGACAGATCCTTTCATTGAATGCGAATCTGGCTTGATGGGCGAGACAAAACATCGGTAGGGTATTCGATTTTCCAGTTTTGGCAGGTGTTTTTTTCGAGGTATTTGTCACTTCTGTGTTTATATACATATATTGTAACGTTTTTCGTTGCTACCTCGATGATTTCCCAAATCCTTCGAGTCCGATCACTGGATTGCTAAATAAAACTCCCAAGACTTGTTCGTTTGGCCTCTTAACCGTCAGGAATCAACTCAATGTTTATTAAGTCTTTAATAATTACAATTCTTTACTATAGCCAATGGCTTATTTTACAATTCTTTATGATACACAATTATTATCTTCTTCACTCAGCTTATCCGTTTCTAAAACAGCTCACAGCAATGTTAACTCCACTAAGTTGTCTACTCGTCTCCTCTCTGATAGCGGCTGCCGCTCTCTTTATACCTGTAGATGACCCAAACATTCTGTTCACGCGCTTAAAGATAGGCTGACTATTCGTTTGCCTGCGGTAGCTGCAGCTGCTCCGTTTATCCTTAATGACGTGGAATTGCCTTTACACTGTCAACCCTTTTGTTTGTCCTTGGTAAGGGTAATTTGCATCTTACTGCCGCCTCTTTATTTTCTGTCCTCTTCGGGACACTGCTACTCATTCATCCGTTCTTCGTTTTTTGGGATTTCCGTTACACTGGCCTCCACCTAAGTCTGACCATCCCGATCAAATGCACTATCTATTCCGAACGCTGCAAGTCTTTCCAAGTGAACCACTTTTATTTTGGTTCTTGGTTTTCCAACGGTCTGGATTCGATACTCCGTGCCATTTATTCGTCCAATTACTTTGTATGGACCATCCCGCTTGCTGTGCAAAGATTTTCTTCCGTGGAGAATCGTACAGCATTACCAAATCTCCTTTTTCAAATCTTTCAGGATTCTTCGCCTTAATACATCCATCTACCTTGTTGCTCATGATCTTAGGGCGTTGCTCAACGGTTTTGCGTACCTCCCTCAACTTCTTCATTAGGGCACGAGGCATCTTGCCATTTCCGTACGTATTTCCCTTCTGCTGCTCGTTCTTTACCAGGGGCATATCATTTCTGTTGTACGCATGATCGTGGCCAATACTTAGCGGTACCTGCATATTTCCATACTCCATCACTCTTTTCTTTAGGTCAATCTTCATTCCTTGACCAAGGAGAAAGTCCACACCATGGACTTATTTCCAAGGACTGTCACTCCCGCAATGTTCCCCGAAGCCCCATTTGGAGAATTTTCTGCGGCTTACAATAACAACAACAACGGTACCTCATAAAATGCAATTTCTGCGCTTTATCACTCTTATATGTTGATGTTTTGAATTACATATATTTTATTAACAAGCATTTGATAATTATTGAGTAATTTAATCTCAGGAAATTCGTTCTCGCCCTTCTTACAGGCCTGTTCCACAAGATATTTACAATTTACAAAGCTGTTTCATTTAATAATACTGTGCTCAGTATACTCCTGAATTGACCAATTTTGGTTACGCTTTAAAAAAAAAATAACTCTTCGCCGGACCAACACCGGCTTTGACTTGCATAGTATTTTTAAATGAAACAGCTTTATTGATTGGTCAGACACAGTACCTTTCTAAATTGGCGGTCTTCGGGTGCGATTTAAAAAAAATTAATGATATTAATCTTGGATTTAAGGATAACATAGCACATAACAGCACTTTCTCTTTTGCAAAAATTGAAATATCGAAAAACTTCATTAAAATATTTGGAATAAAAGTAGGTGATATTTGCGTTCGTTAAAAAAAATATAAAGAAAAGTGAAAATTTCGTAAAGAAATTATGTGAAAAGATAACAATTTATAACAACAGATATCTTATAAACTATAACATATTTAAAATTTGTTTCTTAAAATATTGAAAAAAGACCTCTTTCTGATCATTCGTTCAAATTTTCATTACGAAATTCTTATCCATTTGCTTATAATATTTAGTGCGACTGAAAACTAAAGCCCCATGTGATTAAAACATGGACAAATTTCCGACTTTAATTCTCCCCGTTGTCCCCTACCAAATTAGTCAAAGCTATCTTAAAAAATATTTATCTTTGGAAGACTTGTTGGGTGTACCTTGACTACATCATCGTCTTAGTAAAAAGCTTTGAGGAACATCTGAATAATTTGGAGGAAGTTTTACAGAGAATAGCTGGCGCTGGTCTTAAACTAAGTCCTAAAAGTGATTTTTATTCGGGAAGCGTGTGAATTACTTGGGACATCAAGGAACTTTCAAACGCCCTTCGAAGGGAAAAAATTAAAGAAATGAAGGATGGGCAAAGCCCAGAAATTTGCATGAATTACGGAATTTTCTTGGGCGATGCACTTACTAGTATGAGCTCACTGCGAAAAATAGATCCGTTGAGCGGAATAAAGAGCAAGAGGAAGCCTTCCAAGCTATGAAGGAACTGGTATGCACTGCGCTTACAGTGCACTGCGATGAAAGTGGTGGTGGAAAGTGGCAGCGGGTCGAAAATGCGAAACAAATATCTGATGAGAGGCCAATGACTCGCATGAGAATGGAGAATACTCATTATTGAGAATTTTCGTTATCGAGTACATCTCGATGATGTTGTTGTTGTAACGGCTCGCTAACCCCGCTTAGAGTCAGGTAGGTCCAGTTTTAGTCATCGAGTACGTCCACCTCTTCCACTTAGGCGATTGACCATGCCGAAAGCTTTAGACAAGTCCAGTGCTATTAAAACAATTCGCGCACAAAGCCGATTTTGGTTGAGGCCATGAACTATCTGAGTGTTTATGGCGTTAAGTGCTGTGAACTTTACGGAAGCCATGCTGATTCGTAGCTGGGCTCAGATGATGTGTGAGAGACGGGAGCATCAAGGCATCAATTGTCTTCGCTAGTGGGGAAAGGAGAGATATCGGTCGATAAGACTCTCATTTGTTTGCGGGTTTCCCTGGCTATATAAGCGGGACCACTCGACCCAATTTCCGCCTGTCCGGTATAATCAGAGTGGCTAATTGAGAACCTTGGTGAGGTAGTTTGCTCCCGCTGTCCCAAACTTTTAGCAAATGCATGCTCATTCCGATGGATTTAAAGACTTTAGCGTTCTCGATAACCCGTCGTGGTGGTGCTTTCGCAGATAGCGAATTAATTGTCAGAGTGAATTGCCAACTAAAATAGCTCGCGCAACTTTTCGTGTCCGAAGAAGCGTGATCGCCGAAGGAAATTTCCGCCCGATCATCACATCTCATCGGATTAGACAACGATTTGGCTGTGGCCCAGAGTTTGGTTACCCAGGAGGTGAGTTAATTGCTCCTCCCACTTATTCCGCTTCTTATGGTTAACCTTTTGCCGAATCTCCGTGTTGAATTCCCTAATGCGAGTATCGGCTAGGCCAAGTGCGTCGTGCCTTGCTGCTAAAACCGCCGCTTCGGTGGGAAAGTTGGAGCGGATTTCCGCAATTCGGCCAGCCGGGATGAACAAGCATGACAATTTTCCGGAAAGTTTTTTCTCCATTGGTGTAGTTGGTAAGAGTGGTGGGAGCACTGAAGGCGCTCTCGGTAAATTGCGTGAATCCGGGCCAGTTAGCTTTATTTAAGTTAGCAAAGGACGGGTGGTCCACGGAAACAAAGTCGGGAGGCCTGTCAATCGAGATGATTATGGGCAAATGGTCTGATGCAAGTTTCAGCATAGGTCTATGCAGTTTATCAGACCAGCGCCAGCTATTGTAATATCAGTCGAGCTATGACAGTTGCCCAAAATCCCGGTAGGGGCTTCATCGTTCAGAATGTCGAATCGTCTATCTGTTCCGCCAGCTCCATTTCTCTACGATCATTTGACATTCAGGAATGCCAAGATCGTGACAAGCACTAAAGTCGGCCAAAACCAAACGGTTTTTGCCTCTGAGTAACGCACCTATATCAGGACGATTTCCAACTGGGCAACTAGTAACTGGGGGAATGTATATAAATACTTTATACATACGTTTTTATTTGGAATGCTAAGTACACAATTTTTTATGCGCCTATGAAAAAGGAGAAGATAGAATTAGTGCTTCCAAGTTTTGTTACATAGTTTTCATTGACTTTTTGACAACTGACGAATTTTGAAATAAATAATGAATGAAATGTCGATGTGCGTTTTTTTTTGCGTTGAAACGCAGTTACATATGCGTTTAAAAGAAACACGGCTAATACTCGTATATTAATTGTCCATAATGTCAGCAATGATATATCACTTTCTTCTTTTGGGATACATAGAGAATTTAAAGTTTTTTTGTGCTTTGTATTAGTTGTCAGCTGGTTATTGCGCTATGTGCAGAGAACGTAGAATACAGAGAAGGTGCAAAGCCAGCGTATTTGAATTTTCTGGCAGAGAAATTTCTTCTCATGTAATCGTCATTTCCTTCTCGTCTTGAATTTCGGTTTCACCTCGATGTAGGAAGTTAACAGAATTGAGCGTATTCAAACACACCAGAGAATTAAAATGTATGCAGGCCAAAATTAACAGACGTTTTTATTTTCTATTATCACATATGTTAACGACCAATTGAATTTAATTTTGTAATCAACAATTAATTACTGATATTACATTTTACCATTTTTTGAATATATTTTTTTTAATACAAGTTATATATTTTTCTTTCTTTTACAAAAAAATCTGTTACATGACCTTTTGCATATAAGTCTGCATGCTGATGATATACATATGTATATTCGCATAGGAACTATTAGATATATATATGTACATATGTATGTACATATATATGTATATACATATTTTTTTATACATATGAGTAAACATATACATATATACACATATAATGTATATAATGTATCATTATGCATATTTATGAATGTTCGCTGCATAAAATCTTATCAATTGTTATCAGTAGTACCTATGCACATATATTCGATCTTCATGTTCATCTAAACTTCCATACATATGGATGTGCGTATTACAAATATAGTTTATGTTCATGCATATGTATGTATAAAAATCATAACAACATTATTTTCATGGTCGTTGACTAAATTTGCAAAAAAGCTTTCTTGTCAACAAACGCGTGCGCATTACCAACAAAGAATATACCGCAAGCAAAACACACCGCCCTGCGTGCGTCTCTTCCACAAACCCATGGACCAAAAATTGAAAGTTGAAGAATTTTGTGTCTTCACTCGACTATTGTAAAACGCACTCTCGATAATGCAAACTGACTTCTTTACAATTTTTAAACGAATGTTCAGAAACAGCACCTGATTATTTTTAAATATACATTTTTTGATGAAATTTATGTTAAATACTTCAAGATTATCTAAGATTTATAAGAAACTTGTAATCAATAAGCAATTACTTATGAAAATATAATATAGGTAGATGCACACTGCGTAGTTAAAATGTAATGTGAACATTGGTGATATACACAGTTCACTGTAACTGAATTCCTAAACCAAAATGCGAAAATAATAATTTCGGCATAGGCGAACAGCAACTTTAGCACCACGATGGTGATTTGCTTCATTTCAGCGGGCGATGATTGAATTTGAGTCAAAGTCACAAGAATTTGAAGGAATGCGTGGTTGCCTTTCTATTTTTTTCATGCTCGGCTGTACTATGTATGTATAGGGGTATATTAAGTTTGTTCAGCTAACGGTCGTGAGATAATCAATATACATAGGTATAAACATATTTATATAAAATTTCATGAAATGACGATTTGACTTTGTATGTCCGTCTCTTAGTGTACACGTTAACTCGAGTAAGAATTGTAAAATGTCTCCAACAGTAAGAAATATAAACATCAGCCGAGTGAGTAACGTTCGGTTTCACCCGAATTTAGGCTTCCCTACATTATTAACTTTCTGCCTTTCACGTAGAAGCAAATGTTGTAAGCGAGCTAATGTGCTCGATCGTCTTTATGAATGGACGCATTTCGCTATTGTATGCGCATGCGTTTATGAATGAAAATGTTTGCATGTTGGATGTGCATACTTAACCAAATACTTGAAAATCATACATACAGCCATGGACATTAAATTAGCACAAAACTTTGTCATAAAAACAATCATATGTTTTACTGTATTTTAGTTCTAGTAACAAAAAAATATAAGCATAAAAACTTAAAATGCATATTCTTCATTAAAACAAAATTAAAAACTTGGACGAAATTGCCAATCGTCTGCTCATTTAGGCCTGCATCGTATCATACAAAAGATAAACGCTGGACATTAAAATGGCACACATTTAAATTTCTGAAATAAAAATAATTTATTTTAATAATTAGTTAAAATATTAATAGAATTGGTTTACTTCATCAATATTTAGTAGAGTAGCCCTTATTTTCAAGCACAGCACGGCATCTACGGGACATGCTTTTAATCAAATTCTGGCAACGTTCTCTGGAAATCGAGTACCACGCATTCCGTATTCCATTTCATAAATCATCCAGGTTTTTGTATTTTTCTTGAGCAATTGCACATTTCACATCGTTCCAGAAGTTTTCAATCGGGTTTAAATCGGGACTTTGTGCCGGCCAGTCTAAAACGTGAATGCGTTCTTCCAAAAACCAGTCCTTTACCTCCTTAGACGTGTGTTTCGGGTCACTGTCGTGCATGAATATGAAAGAAACTGGCATGTGTTCAAAAGCATATGGTTCCATTTTTTCTTTAAAATGTCTAAATACAATGTAAATAAGTTTACAGCAATTTGGTGCGAAGATGTGAGGAGTGTGGTACGATTACGTGAGACGAGTAATCGCGCTTCTTGACGTTTTCCACTCTGGTCCGTAATTGAATCTTCTCTATATTCTACGCTCTCTGCCATGTGTTAATGTCATAGGTTGTCTGCTGGGTCAGGTTAACAAATGTAGGCTGGGCTTTAGTTTTCAGTCGCACTTCATATTGTGGCGAAAATGCGAAGCGAATGACAGATGAAATAGAGGAGCCGACAACTAGAGCGTAAACGAGGCGATTATTGTAAACGACGATTATCGTAAGCGAGAGGTTTATCGTAAACGACGCGATTATTCCAGGGGTTTCGTTTTCAAGCAGCAAACAAGTATATAAGGGCGACCCATGACTGCAAAAGTAATCAGTTGTGAATTAAAAACGTTGGAGGTTACATTACATTGAAGTAATAAAAACAGTACATTGTGAAAGTTATATACGAGTGATTGTAAATAGTAAAGTAAATTGTAATTGAATTGTGAATTACTGAGTAATCAAAAGGACATTAATTAAATTCTTTATAAATAAAGAAACTGCAAATTAAGTTGGCGATTTTATTTAACAATCCAGAGATCGTACCCGAAGGATTTGGGAAATCATCGAGGTTAATCAGCAAAATGACAAAAATTGGTGTCAGAAGTGGGATTGTTAAATAAATTCCAGAGGATAATAATTAAAAAGTGGTGAAGATTCAGGATTTGACGATACCTTCTCTAAAGAGAGAGTTGGCAAAGCGAGGATTATCTACAACAGGAAATAAGGCAGAGCTGCAATCGAGACTTCGAGAAGCAGTGGAAGTCGAAGGCATCGACTTGAGTCAATACGAATTCCGACGCGAGGATGAAGATGAATTCTTGAAGGACATTGACAAAGAAGAGGCTATTGATTCTACGAAGGGGTTCGAGCAGCTATCAAGTAAGATTCAAGAAAATGCTCCTGGCTCATCTACCGGTATGGACATGAACATGTTGTTGGCTGCAATTTCCCAAGTCAATGCCAACATGTCACAAAAGTTGGATGCACAGGATGCCAAGATATCAGAAAAGATGGATGCACAGGATGCCCGTAATTTCCAAAATATATCTGCAATTTCCGGAACTGTTTTCGCTTCCTGGTTTGGAATTGGGTAGACCTCAGGCCATTTACCGAAGTAGTCCATAACCACAAGAACGTATTTGTTTCTTTGTCTGCTCATAGGGAATGGACCGGCTACATCCATGGCAACCCGCTCAAATGGTGCACCTGAGTTATACTGCTTCATCTGCCCATGACTTCTTGACTTTGGCCTTTTAGCTGCTATGTACTCCTTGCAGTTAGCAATCCACTCAGCGATCGAGTGACGACAGCCAACCCATTAAAACCGCTGCTTGATCTTCTCCAGCGTTTTTGTAATGCCTAGATGCCCTCCACTAGGGCCATTATGGAATTCCTTAAGAACATCCGGAATTCTTAACCTCGGAACTACTATTAGCTTTCGAGAGCACTGGCCATCTTCACTTTCCCATACTCTATGCAAGCAGCCAGATATCAACTCTAAACTGTTCCATTGCGCCCAGTATGCCTTCGCGATGGGACTTTCGCTGCCATTTGCTCCTTACTTGGCCGTCTATTTATCTCCAATCCGTGCATTAAAAATTCCAAGTCCGAATCTTCTTGCTGACATTTCTTTAAGTGACTTGCCTCCCACTCTTCTGCTAATGTAACTGTCATTAGTCGGACGTCTATTATGTCTTCCTTACCCTCTGCTTTTGAGCAGTGCTTACATTCCAAATTACATGGCCGACGGGACATAGCGTGAGCATTTCCGTGCGTATAACCCTTGTGGTGCTCGATGGTGAAGTCATAACTATGCAGTCTCTCAATCCACCGTGCCAACTGCCCTTCGGGATTCTTGAACTGTACTAGCCACTTCAGCGCTGCGTGATCCGTTCTAACTCGGAAATGTTGGCCATACAAATATTTGTGGAAATGTTTAATGCAATCCACCAACGCTAATAGTTCTCTCCGAGTTACGCAGTAGTTCCGCTCTGGTTTCCCGATAGACCGGCTTTAGTAGGCAACTATCTTCTCCTGCCCATCAATCACTTGCGAAAGTACACCACCTATGCCATAATTACTAGCATCGAGTTTTCCACTCGAAAGATCTATTTTTCCTTGTGAGCTCATTTAGACTATGACCCCACGACCCCCACGCTGGCGAAATTCGGAACAAAGCGGCGATAGTAAGTACCCAGCCCAAGAAAACTTCTTAATTCATGCAAATTCCTGGGTCTCGGCCAATCCTTCACTGCTTCTATTTTTTCCTAAGCAGTACAAACGCCCTTCGTGGTTACTTGATGGCCTAAGTAATTCACCTCCTTCTTGAATAAAGAACACTTGTTAGGACTGAGTTTAAGACCAGCGCCAGCTATTCTTTGGAAAACTTCTTCCAAATTCATCGTTCAGTAATTCACAATTCAATTTCAATTCACTTCACTATTTACAATCACTTGTACTACAACTGCCCAATGTTCTATTTCTTATTACTTCACTGTAGTGTAATCACCAACGCGTTTACTTTACGACTTATTAGCTTTGCAGCCGTTTGTCGCCCATATATACTTGTCGGCCGTTCGCAACGAAAGCACGGAATAATCGAATCGTTCTCGATAACGAATGTTCTCGTTTTACGCTCTAGGACATACCGGTTATCGGGTTCTCTCATTCATCTGACATTCGCTTCGCATTTTCGCACAATACTTATAACCATACTTTGTTTATGTTTTATTTTTAAACAGGGTTATTCCGCAGAGCTGTTTCACTTAAAAATACAGTGCAAGCAAATCCGGTCTTGGTTCGGCTCAGCGCAATTTTAGCAATCCAGCAACATAATTTTTGAAGCGTTTTTACATTAAATTTTGCAAACTTTAAAATTCAATTACTCAAAAACTATAAGTTGCCTAAAAATAAGATATTTCTAGAATCTTGGTGTCTTCCTCTTTCCCCCCATATCCAATAGAAATAATTCTAGAAGGTCGTTATGCAGCCTCACGAAATCCAAAAACTCCATATATAAAAAGTGCAAAAAAACGATGCGCGAAAATTTTTTTTACAAAGCAGTACGCACCTCGAACGAAAAAAACTCTATTATCTACTGTCTATATTGTGGCGAAAATGCGAAGCGAATGACAGATGAAAGAGAGGAGCCGACAACTGGTACGTTCTAGAGCGTGAACGACGATTATCGTAAACGACGATTATCGTAAGCGAGAGGTTTATCGTAAAACGACGCGATTATTCCAGGGGTTTCGTTTTCAAGCAGCAAACAAGTATATAAGGACGACATTCGACTGCAAGAGTAATCAGTTGTGAATTAAACTCGTGGAGATTACATTAGAGTAAAGTAATAAAAACAGTACATTGTGAAAGTTGTATACAAGTGATTGTAAATAGTAACGTAAATTGTAATTGAATTGTGAATTACCGAATAATTAAAAGGACATTAATTAAGTCTTTATAAATAAAGAGACTGCAAATTAAGTTGGCGATTTTATTTAACAATCCAGAGGTCGTACCCGAAGGATTAAGGATATCATCGAGGTTAATCAGTAAGATCGTAACAATTGGTGTCAGAAGTGGGATTGTTAAATAAATTCCAAAGGATAATTATTGAAAAATGGTGAAGATTCAGGATTTGACGATACCTCCTCTCAAGAAGGTGTTGGCAAAGCGAGGATTGTCTACAACTGGAAATAAGGCAGAGCTGCAATCGAGACTGCGAGAAGCAATGGAAGTCGAAGGCACCGACTTGAACCAGTACGAATTCCGTCGCGAGGATGAAGATGTATCCTTGAAGGACATTGACAAAGAAGAAGCTATTGATTCTGCGAAGGGGTTGGAGCAGCCATCAGGTAAGATTCAAGAAAATGCCCCTGGCTCATCTACCGGTATGGACATGAACATGTTGTTGGCTGCAATTTCACAAATCAATGCCAACATGTCACAAAACATGTCACAAATCGATGCCAGCATATCACAAAAGATGGATGTACAGGATGCCAAGATGTCACAAAAGCTGGATACCAAAATGTCTGCAATGAATGACAACATTACATCACAAATGGTTGAACAGAGGGAGCAAATATCATCCTTAGGAGGAACCATCGCGCAAATACAGCAAAATCTGGAGAAAGATAATGCAGAACTTAAGGAAAGACAGGATCTAATTGAGAGCAAAGTCAACGAATTGCACGGTCGGCAAGAAAAAGTAGAAGAATTAATTGAAGCCAAAGTCAACACATTGGAAGGTCGTTTCCGAGATTTGCAGTTAAATCGTCCAACCACTTCAGCGAACGCTCCCAAGGTAAAAACACCATCGTTTGACGGAAAAATTCCCTTCCAAGTCTTCAAGCTCCAGTTTGAAAAGACGGCTGAAACCAATAAATGGAGCATGGATGAAAAATCTGCTGCACTATTCGTTGCGTTGGAAGGACCTGCGGCAGAACTTTTGCAAACTGTACCTGATTATGAGAGAAATGATTACGACGGATTGATGCGAGCCCTGGAAAGACGCTATGGTAGCGAACACAGAAGGCAAATTTACCAGATGGAGTTAGAAAAGCGCGACCAAAAACCGAACGAATCTCTACAGGAATATGCTTCGGAAATTGAGAGATTGGCTCATTTAGCCATCGGAGACGCATCGGGTGAGCATCTCGAAAGGGTGAAAATACAAAAATTCATCAGCGGAATAAAAGACGTTTACACCAAGCGAGAGACATATGCGAATCCAAAGTTAACATTCGCTGAAACAGTGGCGTATGCTCAAACACGTGAAACGGCGGCACTCATAAGCAGACCAGCGTACAAAGTCAATAAAGTGGAGGTTGAAACAGCAGATGTGATGACCGAAATATTGAGAACTCTGAAGTCGTTAGAAGGAATGAATCGTTCTGGTGGTAAGAATCAGGCTGGGAAATGCTTTAAATGTGGAAAGCCTGGTCACTTCGCACGCGAATGCAAAACGGGTTCCAGCATACAAGAAGGACAGCAAAAACGGAAGGCTGACGAAGATAAACCATCAATTTCTCAGTCGTTAAACTAAAACGAGCCAGTCTAAAAGGGCGTATGCTGGCTCCTGCAATTGAATGCCCCATTACCTCCGTCTCGCAAATTGGCAGAAAAACGAGCAATATTACTATTGGTGGATATGTGGATGGACGAGCGCGAAAATTAACAGTGGATACGGGCGCATCACACTCCATCATTCGAACTGACCTGATCGCTAAAGAAGTGAGACCATTACCTGGAGCAATATTGAAAACGGCAACTGGTGAGGACACACAAGTGGTGGGAGAAGTAACATGTGAGGTCTCAATAGGGAATGTGACGGTGTTACACAGCTTTATAGTCGCGCAGATCGTAGATGAGGTAATCATAGGAGTGGACTTCTTGATGAAGCAAGGTATCAAGATCGACTTGAATAACAAGGTTATGGAGTATAAGAACATGGAAGTACCACTAAGCATTGGCTACGATTCCACATACAGCAGCAAACAAGTGGTCTTAGAAGGCAGTGAACTGATTCCACCGAAGTCAGAAGCAGTTGTTTGGGCGAAAATTAACGGAGATTGTGGGACAAACAAATTGTGGGTTGTCGAAGCAGCACAAAATTCTATACTGGACTTACTTATTGGGAAAACCCTGGCTAAGACACGAAAGAATGGACGCATCCCAGTGAGAGTATTAAATGACTTCAGATCATCAGTAAAAATTCCTAGTGGAACTGTATTAGAGCAATGTCAAGAGGTAGAAGCCATTATTAACAGCAATGATTCATCTGGAATCGACTCTATTGGCAGCAAGGAGATGGAGGAAGATATCAATGCATGGACGCAAGGGTTGGAAAACAAGTACAAGCACAAGGCCAACCAGATGATCCGTAAATACTCCAACATATTCGACAAGGATGGCAACAAACCAGGCAGGACCAACGTAGTGAAGCATAGCATTGATACTGGTGACGCAAGACCAATTCGTCAAGCTCCTCGAAGCGTTCCACTAGCCAACCGTGACGCTGTTGGCCAAATAATTAGGGAAATGAGCGAAAGCGATGTTATCGAACCATCGGCAAGTCCATGGAGTTCTCCGGTGGTACTCGTGAAGAAGAAAGATGGCCAGTTGCGGTTCTGCGTGGACTATCGGAGATTAAATGATGTTACAAAGAAAGACAGCTATCCTTTGCCCAGGATCGATGATACATTAGACTCCTTAACTGGCACAGAATGGTTCTCAACACTTGACCTTAAGAGCGGGTATTGGCAAGTAGAAGTGAGTGAAGAAGATAAAGAGAAGACAGCGTTTAGTGCCGGCAACGGTCTATGGCAATTTACGGTAATGCCATTTGGGTTATGCAACGCTCCTGCCACTTTTGAAAGATTAATGGACCATGTGCTCAAAGGACTACACTGGAAGACCTGTTTGGTGTATCTGGATGACATCATCGTATTGGGAAAGAGCTTCGACAAACATCTGAGTAATTTGGAAGAAGTTTTCCAGAGAATATCTGGCGCTGGTCTTAAACTAAGTCCTAAGAAGTGCTCTTTATTCAAGAAGGAGGTGAATTACTTAGGTCATCAAGTAACAACGAAGGGCGTGTGTACTGCGAAAGAAAAAATAGAGGCAGTGAAGGATTGGCCGAGACCCAGAAATTTGCATGAATTAAGAAGTTTCCTTGGGCTGTGTACTTACTATCGCCGCTTTGTTCCGAATTTCGCCAGTGTAGCTCACAGTCTCCATGAACTCACAAGGATAATAGATCTTTCGAGTGGAAAACTGAACAAGAGGAGGCTTTTCAAGCTTTAAAAGAACGACTATGCACCGCACCTATGCTAGCGTACCCGGTTCCAGGTGCAACAGGAGGGGTACTTTCGCAAGTGATTGATGGGCAGGAGAAGATAGTTGCCTACTATAGCCGGTCTATTGGGAAACCAGAGCGGAACTACTGCGTAACGCGGAGAGAACTATTAGCGTTGGTGGATTGCATTAAACACTTCCACAAATATCTGTATGGTCAACATTTCCGCGTTAGAACGGATCATGCAGCGCTGAAGTGGCTACTACAGTTCAAGAATCCCGAAGGGCAGCTTGCGCGGTGGATTGAGAGGCTGCAAAGTTATGACTTCACCATCGAGCACCGCAAGGGTAATACGCACGGAAATGCTGACGCTATGTCCCGTCGGCCATGTAATTTGGAATGTAAGCACTGCTCAAAAGCCGAGGGTAAGGAAGACATAATAGACGTCCGGCTAATGACAGTTACATCAGCAGAAGAGTGGGAGGCAAGTCATTTAAGGAAATGTCAGCAAGAAGATTCGGACTTGGAATTGGTGATGCACGGATTGGAGGTGAACAGACGGCCAAGTAAAGAACAAATGGCAGCGGAAAGTCCCATCGCGAAAGCATACTGGGTACAATGGAACAGTTTAGAATTGATATCTGGCTGTTTGCATAGAGTATGGGAAAGTGAAGATGGCCAGTGCTCTCGGAAGCTTATAGTAGTTCCAAGGTTAAGAATTCCGGATGTTCTTAAGGAATTCCATAATGGTCCTAGTGGAGGGCACCTAGGCATTACAAAAACGCTGGAGAAGATCAAGCAGCGGTTCTATTGGGTTGGCTGTCGGCAGTCGATCGCTGAGTGGATTGCTAACTGCACGGAGTGTATAGCAGCTAAAGGGCCAAAGTCACGAAGTCATGGGCAGATGAAGCAGTATAACTCAGGTGCACCATTTGAGCGGGTTGCCATGGATGTAGCCGGTCCATTCCCTATGAGCAGACAAGGAAACAAATACGTTCTTGTGGTTATGGACTACTTTAGTAAATGGCCTGAGGTCTACCCAATTCCAAACCAGGAAGCGAAAACAGTTGCGGATGCATTCACTCACAATTGGGTTACCAGATACGGTGCGCCTATAGAATTGCACTCAGACCAAGGAAGAAACTTTGAAGCGGCGGTGTTCCAAGAGATGTGCCAGATACTTGGTATTCGAAAAACACGAACGACAGCCCTGCATCCTCAATCAGATGGCATGGTGGAGCAATTCAACCGGACCCTGGAAGAGCACTTGCGGAAAGTAGTGGACAAGAATCAAGATGATTGGGATGTACACATATCGCTTTTCCTGATGGGATATCGCTCCGCAGTGCATGAAACAACAGGTCAAGCACCTGCCAGGATACTGTTTGGTAGTGAACTTCGGTTGCCCAGCGATTTAAAATTTGGAATAACTGGTGATGCGAGAAGAATTGGAAAGGAAGCGTCTACTGTTCTCGAGGAAGAGTTAAGAGAGATACATGCTCTTGTGAGGCAGCGAACTCAAATTATGAGTGACAAAATGAAGGCTAGGTATGACAAGGCGATGAACTCCGAAGGCTTCCAAAATGGAGATTTGGTGTTGCTTTACAATCCACAACGAAAGAGAGGTTTGTCCCCAAAACTTCAATGCAATTGGGAAGGTCCATACAAGATAATCAAACGACTAAACGACGTAGTGTATCGAATACAAACTGTAGGGAGGCCGAGAAACAAGATGAAAGTGGTCCACCTAGAGAGGCTTGCTGCTTTTGGAACAGCGAATGTGTCTGATCGGGACGATCAGACTTAGGTGGAGGGCAGTGTGGCGAAAATGCGAAGCGAATGACAGATGAAAGAGAGGAGCCGACAACTGGTACGTTCTAGAGCGTAAACGATGATTATCGTAAACGACGATTATCGTAAGCGAGAGGTTTATCGTAAAAAGACGCGATTATTCCAGGGGTTTCGTTTTCAAGCAGCAAACAAGTATATAAGGACGACATTCGACTGCAAGAGTTGTGAATTAAACTCGTGAAGATTACATTAGAGTAAAGCAGAGAACGTAGAAGACAGAGAAGGACCAGCGCGTGTCGTTTGTCAAATCGTTCCAATTTTCCAATTAGCCTAGAACAGCAATAGGGAATTCACACCACGAAATCTCAAGGGAATTTCACCGCACTTTAACAGTGAGCGGGCAGAAATAATGCTCAAAATGAGAAAGATTCTATGCTAAATGAGAAAATACATGCAAAGTAAATGTAAAATTGATAAAGGCTATGCAAGATAAATGTAAGAATGCAGATGGTTATTATCAGAAAGTTGTGAACATATTATTGTTTACTTTTTGACTTTCAATAATTTTTAAATTTCATTAAATATTCCTAATATTTAAAAAAATCATATCTCTTCTATATAACTACCAATTTCTTATATTTAACTAATAGTTTTTTTAATGATAAAATATTATATTTTAGTATTTGAAATATATGAATGGAAATATATTATATTTTAATACTTTATTTAATTATAATAAATAATAATTTATTTTTGGAGGCAAATATAAAAATAAATAAGCAAATCGAAATTCATTCATCCATATCAACATATGAGCATACGTACATATACACAAAAAAGCGTAGTAAGAACAAGCACGCATGCTCATATCCATACGCACATATTTATACGCACATAAAATGATATGTATATACATACATACACACATATGTTTATATGTGTATAAGTTAAAGCGTACACATCCAGCAGAAAATACCGCTAGTTAAATTTGCAAAAAATGCCCTTCTCATAGCAAGCGCACACATCTCCCTTCGCGCGTCTCTTCCACTAATCGAAGTGCCAAACATTAGAAGTTGAAGAATTTTGTGTCTTCACTTGACAATTGTAAAACGCACTCTCGATAATCCGAACTGAGTTCTTTACATTTGTTAAACGAATGTTTAAAAAAGCACATGATTATTTTTAAATACATATTTTTTTCATTAAATTTATGTTTAATACTTCGATATTATCGAAAATTTTATAGAAACTAGAAATCAATGAGCAATTATTTATGTAAAAGTACTGTAGCTAGATGCACACTGCATGGTTGAAATTTGATATGCATATTCGTGATACACAAAGTTCACTGTACCTGAATTTCTACATCCAAAATGCGAAAAATAAAATAAATGACTGGTCAATATGAGCTAATAGGCAAACAGCGAGTTTAGCAGCACGAAGCCGAATTGCTTCATTTTAGCAGACAAAGTGAATTTTAGTCGAAGTCATAAGAATTTGAAGTGATGCTTGTGGACGGCATATGAATGCTACGGGTTCAAGGGAAAAGAGAATGCAAATGTATGTTGTTGCATAAGCTATTTGCTATAAGAAGAAGCAACTACAACAAATACCGCATGTAAACCCTCTTTCCTTCTACTCTTCATCAACAAGCACTTTCCTCGCGACGAAGTCAAATTTTGCCAAATATTAATGATTGATGTTGAGCTGACGACAACGCGAAAACACATACATTCAAGCATTTTAATACGTATACGCGAAACATATACAATCATAACAATGCGAATTCCCTTCCTTCATGCATCCCCCAATCCAAAACCATCTTCTCCGCGACGATGACCAAATTTACAAAAATCAAAACTTTAAGTTGAGCTGAAGCAAAGACTAACACATTCAAAAGTCCATGTATGTATACGAAAAACGCATACATACAAAAGGCATCCCAACTTCTTTCCCGTCATCCACAAGCATTTCTTGCGGCGATCGAAAAATCTGCCAATTTAATAAAATTAAAATAGGAAAAAGGAGTTAGGATTTGAACTCAAGGAACTTTTGTCGTGTGCCAGCACAAGACAGCAGCTTGCTAAATATTGAGGTAACAGGCGAACAGCAAATATAGAGAGCGATGATAGATTTTGTATGGTTTGCTTCATTTCGGTGGTTGACACTTGACTTTTTGCCGGAGTCAAAGGAATTGTTTGTTGTTGTTGCTTTTGCGTAACATTTCGCGACCATGTTTTTTGTATTTGTTTTTTTTTTTTGTCACCGTTGCGAAGAAGCAACTTCTGGACATGAGTATGCGGGGCATGTGCGCGGTGGTATTTATGAATAATCGCACTTTGCTTTGTTGTACGGCGCTTGCGTCTAGGAATGAAAATGTTATTGTTGTAAGTTGCTAAGATTTTTGCGTAGTAAACGAAGTTTGTATGTATATGATCTCTGATGCAAATAATATGTTTCTATGTGTTTGCACATGCGTGTATGCATATACTGATTTCTTAAAACAGGTCAATATTTTCGATAGTGTATATACGAACACATGTACATACATATGTATGTCATATCCAAACTATTAATTGATACTTTAGAATTTATCCTTGAACTTTTTTTAGGTTTATAAATTAATAAAATAATAAAATTATTAATTCCAAACAACAGACGACAAATCAACATTTTTATTAATCAGATAATTGAAGTTTGCTATCAGATTATAAAGATATTTGAAAAACGTATGAAATCTATTAATTAGTTCAATCTGTTTCATCTCTATTCTAAAAATTTATTAATATTTATATAAAATAATATTTTCGTTTATTTTGATAACAAGCATACGTAAATTTATTATCTATGGTTAACATATAGCAATGTTATGCACAGACATTTCTGAGCATAATTATTATTACTACGCTCAGATATGTTACACTCCAAAAACCAATTCTGTTAAAATCTGGCGGGAGTGGTGAAATTCCCTTGAGATGTTCTGGCTTATTCTTGACGTTTTACACCATTTTTCGTAATTGGTCCTTCTCTGTCTTCTACGTTCTCTGAGTAAAGTAATAAAAACAGTACATTGTGAAAGTTGTATACGAGTGATTGTAAATAGTAACGTAAATTGTAATTGAATTGTGAATTACCGAATAATTAAAAGGACATTAATTAAGTCTTTATAAATAAAGAGACTGCAAATTAAGTTGGCGATTTTATTTAACAATCCAGAGGTCGTACCCGAAAGATTAAGGAAATCATCGAGGTTAATCAGTAAGATCGTAACAATATCTAAAGTTTTTTAACAAATACGAAAGCACGGCAACACAGGTTTCCGAGCGAAATAAATAGTGTCACATATATTTCGCGACAAACAAAAAGGAGACTAACTCAGATAACGTCAATTCATAGAGAAGGACCAGCGCGTGCCAATTGCCAAATCGTTCAAAATTTTCCGTCCACCAGAATAACATTAGCGTATTTCACCTCAGTATAATCAACATAAATTAACAGTGAGCAGGCAGAAATCGCTCTCAAAATAGCAGAATGAGCAATATTCCATGTAAAATGAGAAAATTTATGCAAATGAAATGTAAAATTGATAAGAACCTTTGAAAAAATTTTGGCCAAATTGTTATCAGAAATTTCCGAGCTTATCAAGTTTTGTTTACTGACATTTAATAACTTTTAAATTTCTTTAAATATCTTACAATTTAGAAATAATATATTTTTTATATGTGCATTTGTACCTTTTTATTTTTTACTAATATTTTTTTTATGACAAAATAAGTGATAATTATGATAATATCTTAATATTTGATTAAATTCTATTAAAAGTTTATTTGTATAGATAGTTTTGGAGGCTTATATCAAAAAAGTAAACAAATCAAAATCCATCCAGTCATTTTACCATACATTTGTATGCATTTAGTATGAGCGTACAGATATATGTGTGTATGTATTTTTATATAAGCGTAAAAGACCAAGCTCGGCTGCATTTGTACATTCACGTACATACATATTTACGCGCAATTTACTTACTACCGAACACGGAAGGTCTTTTTAAAAAATAAAACAGAGGGATTTAGGCAAAGGCCGGTGACCACTTGAGGTGCAAAATTAAGACTGACTTTATTTTAATTTTTCAACAATAAGCAAAGTTATTACAATTATAAAAAGTGCTTAGCTTACTACTTTACATTTTACTTGGTTATTGCTTATTTGACATTTTTACTTAGTTAATACAAGAATGCTTACTTAACATTTTATTTTATTTTCTGTTTATGCAGTAACTAATTATTGGTTCGTGGAAATTAATCAATTCTTTAATTTTGTTTTGTGTTATTTTGCGACAATTTTAAAATAGGCCGGAAGTTGGTTTCAGTTTACTTTTTACTTACAATATTATTAAGAAATTGGTCGATGTCGCCAATTGCTGAGTTGCTATAATTTTTATATGTAACTATATCGTCAAGTGCTGAGTTTATATGATTTCTATATGTAACTACCCCCTCCTTTAGATTAGAATTCTCCCGAATTCTTTTATTTAATTTAATTTTAATGGATTTGTGTTTAATGAGAATAATGAAAATTAAGATTATTATAAGAACCAATATAAATAAGTTACTTGCATATGACAATTTTGTATGGTACTTTAATTGAAAAATGTTTTTACTATTGTTTTTGCTTTCTTCTACAATATCTTCGAATGTAAGTTTTTTCATGAAATTATGCGTACTCTCATATTTGATATTAACAATATTTTCGTTATCTTCTTCTATTATATTAGAAAAGTAGTAGTCATTTATTTTTAAAGTACAATTATTATATGATATAATATAGTTTCCATTTATTGATATTTTTTCGCTATTACAAGTTTGATTTACCATTAAATTTACTGCGTTTTTAATAACAATAATATTATTTTCTAATGGTATTATTTCTAGCTCTTTGTTTTTCATAATTTTACAATTGCTTTTTATTATGCAATGATTACTTAATTTTAATTCTTTTAGATGTTTATTTTCTACAAACGTAAATATATTATCTTCATATTTAAATATTTGTTCTATCTTAGCATCTATTTCCTCATAATTGTTATTAGGGATTGGTATTAAATATCTAATTTTGACTTGTACAAAAGTTTTTGGTATTTTTATTCCAAGTAGTATATAAGTTTTATTAAATGTTGCTGTCCCAAGTTGCAAGTGTTTTAATGTATTAAAGTCGATATTGTATTTAGTTATTTCGTGATTTGTCAGAATACTCGGATTGATAATCCCGTATTTTGCTGACACTATGTTGTTTTGTATTTGTTCAATTTTACTTTTTAATATTTGAATTTTTGTCATCTGTTCTAGGTACATATGCTGTTCGTATTCCTCATCCATCATTTTATTTATTGAGTTAAAACTTTTTTCTATTTCCTTTCTATCGTTTCTTACAAGACTTTCAATTTGTCCTAATGCTAAGCTAAAATATTCGTTTACATGTATTTGTTCGTTCAATGTCTCGTCCGTCTTCAATAAATGTTTTTCAATTACTTGTCTGTCATTGTCGTCCATCGTACCAAACATCCATTTGGATACGCTACCTACTGCATTTACTAAACCTCTCGCTTTTCTATTTGATTTCGGTATTAACGTCATTAACTTGTTTCTTGCTTCTAATAATTCTGTATGTAAAATTTCTTTGTTATTTGATTTCATAAGGATAATATTGTTTGTCATCTCATCAATTATGCTTTTTAATTGTTCTATATTTATTAAGTGTATTACTATGTCTGTATCCCTGACTATTTCTTCTGTCCTAATTTGAATGTCTGAAAATCCTAACTGCCCTTTCAGTTCCGTAACTGTTATGTTTGCCTTAGTCGTTGTTGTCCATATCAATATCATTATTGTCAGGTATATCTGAAAATTTTAAAGGTTTTTTAATGTTAGCGGGATGAACGTTTTCTAGCTTTTCTTTCTTATATCTGGGTTGTTCCTTATGCCTTACTGCTTTATAATTTTTTATGAACCCTTCGTTTCTCTTTTCTTCATAATCTTCTCTTTTCCTATTTATTTTATTTAAAACTTTGTTCTTTACTGTTACTAAATTATTTTTTACTTTTTCTTTATCTACTTGATTATATTGTACTTGATTTAGTGTACATTTGATTGTCGAATGATATCTATCGTTATAGTTTCTAATAGCTTTTTGAATTAATTGCTTTATCGGTATCCCTTTATTTAACTTGTAAAGAATTCTAAATTTCTCGGCTATGGTATTATGAAATCTTTCTACATCAGCGTTACCCGTGTGGCTATTGGGTTTTGTTAAGTGAATTTCAACATTTTCATTATCTAAGAACTCTTTTATTCTTACAGCTTTGAACTCATTATCTGCTATAATTTTTCTGGGCTTTCCAAGTTTAGCGAAGTGGTCTTCTAACTGTTCAATAATTGTTATGTGATTCCTATCGTTTAATGGATAAGCTGCGCCGAATTTAGAAAATTTATCTACGGCTGTTAAAAAATGTTGCCCTTTCATTACATACGTATCTATATGTATAATATCGTTTATATTTGTAGGAGTCTCCGTAAATTTTAGTTTTGGTTTAATAGGATTTCTATCGTACTTTACTTCTTGACATAAATCACATTGATTAATTACGATTTGAATTAATTCTAATAATTTTGGGTAATATATTTTATTTCTTATTTGGTTGTATGTTTCCTGAATACCTGAATGAAAACTTTCTCTCACATGATACAAATAAATCTGTTTTACTGCTTCGATTTCGGTCTCAATATCTTGAGCTCTCATTGTACATTTAATGAATTCTATTTGGCTGTCATTTGAGAACATGTCTATAAGTTTTTCTTGTACTATATTATATTTGCGTTCGGATATTTCTGAATATATTCCTATTTTACCTTTTCCAATATATTTTACAAATATTTCACTCATATTTTCAAAATCATTTTCAGAAATAAATATTATTCTTTTTCCATGTAGCATTTTAAATTCTTCTGTCTTATTATTCGTCAAGATAATCTGTGTCTTATATTTATTAACTATTTCATCTTTTATGTAAAAATGATCTCCTAAATCTTCCTCAGCTGAATGTACTGTTGCTAAAGTTTCTTCCTCTTCTAAATTATTGATGGAAAATTCTGAGCTATGGGAATACGTGTCGTCTAATTTTTCTGAAATAATGTCCTCGTTATCTTTTATCCTACTTAGGAAATCGGCTACTTTGTTTTCTTTGCCTTTCAAATACTCGATATCGAATTGGTACTCCCCAAGTTTTAGTAACCATCTCTGATGTCGGGGTGATATGTCTTTTCCTTTGTATTTAGAATGTAAAAACTTTATCGGTTGATGGTCAGTTAGAATTTTGAATTTATTTCCATAAAGATATGGCCTAAAATAGTTAACGCTCCATATTATTGCGAGAAATTCTTTATCCGTTGCTGAATAGTTTCTTTCGTGGTTATTAAGAGTTCTTGAAGCATAGCACACTGGGTGTCCTTCTTGCGATAATACTGCACCTATCGCATAATTGGATGCATCTGTTGTTAAAACGAATTGTTTCTCAAAAACTGGATAACGTAAAATTGGGTGTGTACTAATTAATGTCTTTAATTTTTCAAACGCTTCAATATACGTTGGGTCTTTAAGATTTATTTTAACTCCCTTTTTTAAATATTTAGTTATTGGTTGTGCAACTTTCGCATAATCTTTCACAAATTTTCTGTAATAACCTGTTAGTCCCAAGAAACTTTTGATCTGTTTTTCGGTTTTCGGAACTTTTAGCTGTTCAATAATTTTTATTTTATCCGGATTCGGTTTCATTCCGTTTTCTGTTAGTATATGTCCTAAAAACTCTGTTTCCTTTTTCATGAAATTACATTTATCCACTTGGATTTTTAAATTAACTTTTTCCAATACTTTAAATATATCAGTTATTGATTTAACGTGTTCTTGAAGGGAGGTACTAAATATTAAAATATCGTCTAAATACACCACACACGTTTTGTTAATGAAATCACGCAAAGTTTCATTCATAAGCCTTTGGAATGTTGCCGGGGCATTTTTGAGACCAAATGGCATTCTTATGAATTCGTAAAGTCCGTTTGGGGTAACGAAAGCTGTCTTTTCTCTGTCTTGTTCTCTAACCAGTATTTGATGATAACCTTTCGCTAAATCGATTGTAGTAATATATTGCGCTTTTCCTAACTTGTCTAAAATAGAATCTATATTTGGTAGTGGATATTTGTCATCAATCGTTTTTTCATTTAACTTCCTGTAGTCTATTACAATTCTATATTTTTGTTTTCCCGAATTATCTTTTTTCTTTGCTACTACTATTAACGGACTAGAATAGCGTGACTGACTCTTTCTAATTATTCCCTGCGCTTCCATTTCTCTAATTTGTCTTCTTACTTCCTCTTCATGCTGTGGTGGATACCTATATAATTTAGAGTTAATTTGTTCATTTGTCGTAGTCCTGATTTCATGTTGAATTTTTGTTGTACTTGTTAAACGGTCACCTTCCTTAAAAAATAATGTTTTAAATCTTTTCAAAATTTTTGATATTTCCTCATGTTCTTCTGAATTCAAATGATCTAATTTTATTCCTTCAAGTCCATCTTCTATAGCTTCTAATGAATAAATTTCATTTATGTTATAAGGGATATCAGCTATGTTACACCTTTCTTTATTCAATGTTAGCGTTTTTTCTTCCATATCTATTAATGCATTAAGTTGATTTAAGATATCTGTTCCTATTATAAAATCATAATTTCTGCCATCGAATCGTGCCATTTTCCACCTTACTCTTGCTTCTTCTTGTAAATTAAATTCTTTTGGGGCTCTTGTTATTACTTCATATTGTATTATTCCTTTGTTTGTAATTGTACTTACAGTTACTGGCTTATTTAATTTATTAATTGGAAAATCTTTTATTACACTGTTTATTAAGCTCAAACTTGCTCCAGTGTCTATTAAAGCTATGTACTTTTTTCCACTAATATGAATTTCTATTTTTGGTAAATATTCCGAGGCTGTTCGGTAAAAAAAATTGTATTATTAACTTCTTCTTTTCTGGTATTAACGCTTGATGATCCTACCTGGCTTTGTCTATTCAAGTATAAGCGATTTTGGCCATACTGTGATATAGAGTGTCCTGCCAATTGAGGATCTCTTGAGCTAAATTCAATATCATTTCTATTTAAATTTCTTAAATCTTTTTCATTTTCTTCTTCATAGTATAAATTCTTTTGGTTATAATTGCGGTATTCATTATCGTATCTTTCAATATTATCTATTTCCATTGGTACTCCTTGGTCTTGCTTAGGTTGATTCCAGCGACTTCGGTTGGAATTTGGCCTAAGGTTTCCTACCTGTTGATACCGTGGAAATTGTCCTGAATTATTATAATTTGCCCTGTGATTAAAGTTTTCCCTATTATAATTGAGTACTGGGTTCTGTTTAAATTAGGCTGAATAGTTTCTTTGATTCTCTCGGTAATTGTATCTATCCTGTGGAGGTTTATATTTATTTTGTGTTGGTATTCTACTTTGTCCATCGTTTTTTCTTGGTTTTCTAAATTCCCACCTAATGCAACTATCTTCATATCTTCTTTTGTTCATTACTTCTATAATCGAATCTAAATTTCTTTCATCGTAAATTCTGTCTAGTAAAGTTCCTTGCGTCATCTCTTTAGCTATGTTTACCAATAAACTGTTTATGTTACTTAAATCGATACAATGATCACCTTGGTAGTATACAATTAGTTCGTCTGCCTTAAATTTAATGTTTTGTAATTCAACAGCTAATTCACTCACCGTATTCACCTTCAGACTGCTTATTCTTCTATAGAGTTGATGGGGCTCTGTATCTGGGCGGTATCTCCTCTTGAGTGCTTGTTTAATTTTTTCCCAATTATGTGTTTCTTTGATGTTGATGACTACATCCTTCGCTTCTCCTTGGATGATCCTATAGTATACTGTCCGCACTGCTTCATTAATTAAATCTGTGTCAACTAGCGTTCCCAAAATATACTCTACGCTGCTGAAGAATGAATTGATCGTGTTGGTCCCCGTTCCCGTGAATATTGGTAAGTGTCCTATATTTTTTAGGACTCGTTCTTTCTCCTGGCTGTTCGAGGCTACTTGGTTTCTTTGTAGCTCGATATATGCCATCCTGAGCTGCTCCAGTTGTTGCTCTCGTCGAGCTAACTGCTCCACTAGGTCAACAGTTACTGCTTCTGTTTGTTCCATCCTTCTTCTGTCAAATGCGGATTGACGCTTGAGTCTTATTTTCTGTATGCCCTCAATGATTGTGTGGTTTGTCCGTAGTTAAGGTGCACTTTTTGTTTTTGTGTGCCACCTATCACTTTTCCTTAGCAATATTTATAAATTTGATAGTGGCTTCACAGCACTATGATCCACTGCACTATCACTTTATAGTTTGGTGTTCAATATTTACTTCTCGATAATGGCTTCACAACAAAATGATCCACTGCACTATCTTGTTTGTAGCGGTTTCACAAGGATTTTGCTTCACTGCACTACTTTTTGTGTTCCTTTTTATTATTTTTATTTTTATATTATATGTTATATCCTAGAGGGTCCGGTCAACTCCTGAGTTGGCTACGGAATCGTAGGATAAGATTGGGTATTATAACGACTTCTGGTTAATTCGTTTTTTAACCGCGATTCGTATCACTGGATCCTTTCACTACTTTTTTAAGGATCCTACCGACTGCGCCATTTACTTACTACCGAACACGGAAGGTCTTTTTAAAAAATAAAACAGAGGGATTTAGGCAAAGGCCGGTGACCACTTGAGGTGCAAAATTAAGACTGACTTTATTTTAATTTTTCAACAATAAGCAAAGTTATTACAATTATAAAAAGTGCTTAGCTTACTACTTTACATTTTACTTGGTTATTGCTTATTTGACATTTTTACTTAGTTAATACAAGAATGCTTACTTAACATTTTATTTATTTTCTGTTTATGCAGTAACTAATTATTGGTTCGTGGAAATTAATCAATTCTTTAATTTTGTTTTGTGTTATTTTGCGACAATTTTAAAATAGGCCGGAAGTTGGTTTCAGTTTACTTTTTACTTACAATATTATTAAGAAATTGGTCGATGTCGCCAATTGCTGAGTTGCTATAATTTTTATATGTAACTATATCGTCAAGTGCTGAGTTTATATGATTTCTATATGTAACTCGCATGAATTCATATTTACGCGTATGTTTACAAACAAACTCGTACACATCCATCAAAAAATACCACCCATTGCCATGACAATACTAATTTAATGGCCGCTAGTCAAAATTACAACAACAAAAAATACCAACTCGCCTTCTACTCGATATTCTACAAACCAAAAGCCAAAAATTCTAAATTGAAGAAATTTGTATTTTCAATCGACAATTGTAAAACACACTCGCTATAATGCGAACAATTATCAAAGCAATGTTTTGTAAAAATACCCCTTTTAGCTTTAAATAAAAACTTTAAAATTAAATTTATGGTTCATATTTCAATAAAATCTAAGATTTAATAGAAACTTGAAATCGATGAAGAATTACTTATGCAAAAGTAATGTAGCTAGTTGCACATTTCAAATTAAAATTTTATGGGAATATTCCATGGAGTGAACTTTTTTGTTTATAATTTCCAAACAAACAAATAATTAATACGTATTTTAATTATGAAAAGATTAGGAATATATTTCAAAAATGTTTAATTAAGATTTTGAATAAAATCTTGAATATATAAGTAACGATCATTTTATAAACATTTATGTGATAATCAATTTGTGATGAAATTATTGGTGGCACACAGTTTACTGTATCTCATACATTTTAGAATTGTAGCATTTTGTCAAATCAGATTGCGGATGCATGCGGGAAGGCAAAGATGTTCTCTTATGAGATAATAGGCAAACAGCAAATTTAGCAACGTAATGTCGATTTTATTTCATTGAAGAGAAAGAGGACAGCAAATGTAATTTGTTTTTGGGGGGGTCAGGATTCTTAAGAGAATATACATAAGTTAAGGAAAGAATGAATTAGTAATTATTATTATTGTTTTTTCTTAAAACTACTTTTAATTAAAATATTGTTGTGAATATGTTTTGAAAATTAGAATGTATTAATATTTTTCTCATGTGAAAACTTTCAGCTTGAAATTAAACTTGATACAAATGATAAGGTTATAAAAGCAGTTCGATTACTTATGTACGTATTTGTAAGGTTAATTTATTATAAATATATTTTCAGTTAATGTACTTAAATTGGTTAAAATAATTTTATTGTTGTTACTGTGTAATTTTAATTTAGGAATTTTTTGTTAAAATCATTATATAAAAGCTGTTCAAATAGAATATTTCTGCTTTCAAAACATTAAAATTAGCAACAATTAAATTAATTCTTTAACTATATATTCAGCCGTGAAAAAGGGGCTTTGAACCTCCAAACCCCTTGACGCGTTCGCGCCTTTTGCTACACATTTCGCAACCATATTTTTTTTAGATGTTTTCGATTTTTGTCAACAGCTTGTTGGCATGGTTATGGCGGGGAATGTGTGCGGTAATTTTTACGAATGAAAATGTTATTGTTGGATGAAGGAAGTGTTTTGAGGGATGGTGTAGATGAAGCATGTTTACATGTAAATAATGTGTTTGTGTTTGTTTGCAAATGCGTGCCTATATGTATAAATATTTTTCGACGCTATTTGGTATTTTCTATCATGGATACATATGAATATACTTACAAACACAAATATGTACACATGTTTGTGTTATCACTCCATATCCAATTTTGATTTCATTTTTAGAATTCACTTATAACATATTTTTTAGTTTTATAAATTAATAAAATTATCAATTAAGGTTCAAATTTAACTATTATAAAAAGATTCATGAATAAATAACCCTTCTAGAAAAAAAATGCGAGGTATCAAATAATACAGAAATGTGAAAAAGGATATTTCATACCTAGTTAGTAAAATGTTATTCTTTTTCCTGTTCAAAACGTTTATTAATAATATTTTCATTTATTTTCATAAAAAGCCTACAAAAATTCGATATTTTACGTTAACATACAACAATGTTATTTAAAGGCGGAGAATTACATTTCTGAGCATATTTATAATAACTATGCTCAGTAATGTAAAAGGTAATTCTATTAATTTCTTTGGCTGTGGTGAAACACGCTCATCGTGGCGAGGTGGAGTTGACGTCTTCCGCGCTTATCCGCAATTGGCCCTTCTCTACAATTTGACGTTCTCTGACTAACTTTCAAACGTATTGTGGCGAAAATGCGAAGCGAATGACAGATGAAAGAGAGGAGCCGACAACTGGCATTTTCTAGAGCGTAAAACGAGACGTTATCGTAAAGAGAAATATTAGATTATTCTAGGCGGTTGGTTGCGAGCAACCGGGTTGTATATAAGGGCGACACACGACTGCAGAGTCAGCCAGTCAGTAATCAGTCGTGAAGTTAAAGCGTTGGAGATTACATTACGTCGAGGTAATAAAAACAGTACATTGTGAAAGTTGTATACAAGTGATTGTAAATAGTAAAGTAAATTGTAATTGAATTGTGAATTACTGAGTAATAAAACGACATTAAGTAAAGTCTTTATAAATAAAGAGACTGCAAATTAAGTTGGCGATTTAACAATCCAGAGATCGTACCCGAAGGATTTGGGAAATCATCGAGGTTGATTCAGCAAAATCGTAACAGTAATGAAGCAAGCTTATAAAGAAATTTATGTAATATAATTAGTTTTTTTAAATCAATTTCTACGTTTTAAATTTATTTTTAGCCATGGAAAACGTTAGTATATATAATCAGGTACAATTATTTACCGCGCTCTACTCATGTTTTTGTTTTGTTTATTTACGTTTGCATATCTTCTTCCTATGTAAAGAGCTATTAACAATAGAAAATCATCTGTCAAATTGCCGTGCATACTATTTTTTTTTCATCCACGAAATATATGAGGTTTTTTATCGTTAGAGCTGCATACCGACCTTAAAACCTGCGACTGAAAACTAAAATTGTCCCCAAATGTACAAATGAAATTTTCGTGTTTACAAATTATAGAATATAGCTTTACAAATATGGAATCTGCATTTTTTTTTGTTTACATTCGAAATCAGCTGAGATCACCTGATTTTTAAAACTTTAAGATTCTCTTATTATCCACCCATTTCGCATTTTGAATTTCTCTAGTTCCATCTTGATTCGCATTGTCAGATTCTTTGCTCTGCTTTTTGGTGCGACATTCTGTTATTTGTTAATTCTTCCATTGCCTCTGTATTTATTGCGCAAATTTTTCATTCAAACGATGAGCGGCAGCGCCGTGTTTACCTGTCAAGTTGCGGGCAACCATTATGATTTTCTATTTGACAGTGAAACCCTGAGATTGACAGCCAAATGGTCTGATAAACTGCATAGATTGGCGACCTATGCTTACGCTCGCATCGGACCATTTGCCCATAGTCATCTCGATTGACAGGCCTCCCGACTTCGTTTCCGTAGACCACCGGACATTTGTTAACTTTAATAAAGCTAACTGGCCCGGCTTCACGGAATTTACTGAGAGCGCCTTCAGTGGTCTCCCCACTCCCACCTACGTCCTCCCTGCAGAAAAGATTTTCCGCAAAATTGTCGTGTCTGCTGCCGCCCGCTTCATACCTGCAGGTCGAATCGCGGAAATCCGCCATAATTTCCCCCACCGAAGCGGCGGTTTTAGCGACAAGGCGCGACACATTACGCCTGGCCGATCCCGGCAATCCCCGTATCAGGGAACTCAACGCCGAGATTCGGAACAAGGTAAATATCCATAAGCGGAACAAGTGGGAGGAGCACTTAAGATCCTGCAACCTCTCTTCTGGGATGACAAAGCTCTGGGCAACTGTCAAATCGTTGTCAAATCCGACGAGACGTGATGATCGGGTGGAAATTTCATTCGGTGATCACGCCTCGTCGCCCTCGCCCTTCGGTCGACAAAACGAAACGACGTATAACCCGCCGTCTGCGCAAACTGCCGAACACCAGCGCGACGCTTGATTTCTCCAGGGAAGAGGTTCAGGGGGTTATCGGGAAGGCGAAAGCCTCCAAATCTATCGGCCTCGACGGAATAAGCATGCTGATGCTAAAACATTTGGGCCCAGCGGGAGCAGAATATCTCACCAAGCTTCTCAATCTGACCCTGACCACCCTAACTATACCCGACGTGTGGAAACTGGGTAGAGTGGTTCCGCTACTAAAGCCGGGGAAACACGCAAATAAAGGATAATCATATCGTCCGATATCCCTCCTTTCCCTAGTAGCGAAGACAATTGAGGCCTTGCTGCTCCCGTCCCTCACACACTATCTGAGCCCAGTTACACATCAGCACGGCTTCCGAAAAGTGCACAGCACCACAACTGCACTTAACGACATAAACACCCAGATAATTCATGGCCTCAACCAAAATCGACCCTGTGCGCGAGCTCTCCTAGTAGCACTGGACCTGTCGAATGCTTTCGACACAGTGGATCATTCAGTGCTACTATCGGACATTGAGGATTACTCATTACCGCCTAGGTTGAAGAGGTGGACCATGAATTACCTGTGTGGTCGACGATCATCGGTTGAGTTTCGAGGTCAAACATCTATACTACGGAAAATTAAACAAGGGGTCCCGCAGGGTGGTGTCCTCTCCCCAATGCTGTTTAATTTTTACATCTCGAGGCTCCCTCCACCACCTGAGGGCGACTCGCTGATCTCATACGCCGATTACTGTTCGATTTTGGCGTCTGGCCAGGATATTGATAGCCTTTGTTCTTCAGTAAACAGCTACCTCGCCGACCTTTCCAACTTCTTCGCTGCACGACAACTACATCTACAACCTGCGAAATCCTCTGCCACCCTTTTCACCAGCTGGACGAAGGAGTACCGGCTAGAACTCGATGTGAAGGTCGATGGCGTAAAAATTCCCTCCACGAACAACCCAAAGTTACTGGGAGTAACATTCGATAGCCTGCACTCCTTCACTCCGCATACGACAGCAATTGCCACCAAAGTACAAAGCCGCAACAAAATCCTCAAATCGCTAGCCGGTAGCACCTGGGGGAAAGACAAAGAAACGTTGCTGGCAACGTAAAAGGCAATTGGCCGGCCGGTCGT
This sequence comes from Neoceratitis asiatica, assembly GCA_030068015.2. Lineage (NCBI taxonomy): Eukaryota > Metazoa > Arthropoda > Insecta > Diptera > Tephritidae > Neoceratitis > Neoceratitis asiatica. The sequence goes on along the minus strand of CM061526.1, from coordinate 37,265,627 downwards.
AAGCTATGCTGCGCCGATTCGGACGCCGGGGACTAGCACGACGCAGCTGAAGAAGCTACAGACCTGTCAGAACAACGCCCTTCGGACCGCGACGGGAAACCTCCTGATGGCGCCGGAGCAGCACTTACACAGCGAAGCATCTATGTTCCCAGTTAAGGAGCATAATGTTATGCTGTGTAAACAGTACCTGCTGGGATGCTACCGCATGGATCATCCCAACAGGCACCTGCCGGAATCTGAACCACCACCTAGGCACATCAGAAAGGGAGTACTTGACTACCGCGACGACATACAGAAATATAGACAGGACCCGCTGGACAGGACGGCGTACAGACTGGCCATCAACATCATTCACCGAGAGTCCGTCAACACCTTCTTGAACTCTCTTCCAGTGAATGGTGTTCTCGGAGTCAAACCACCACCCATCGCAGAACAAGAGCTCGGGTTGCCTCGTGAGACCCGCGTAACCCTGGCACAATTAAGATCTGGATATTGTAGTAGGCTTAACTCCTACCTATCCAGACTCGACCCTGACATATCTAACACATGTCCCGCATGCAAAGAATCCCCGCACGACACTAACCACCTCTTTGCATGCCCACTTAACCCGACTCATTTAACACCCCCCTCCCTTTGGTCCGACCCCATCGAAACAGCACGTTTCTTGGGCCTCCCGTTAGATGACCTCGATGACTAAAACTAAACTTGCCTGACCCTAAATGGGACTGGGCTTGCCGCTACAACAACAACAACAACATTGACAGCCAAACGCGAGTTGGCTGAGCTTTAGTTTCCAGTCGCACTTCATATTATAAGCAAATAAAAAGCAATTTCGTCATGAAAGTTTGTAGGAATGATCAGAAGGATGTCTTTTTCCAATATTTTAAGAAATAAAATTTAAAAATATTATAGTTCACAAGTTATTTGTTGTTAACAATTGCCAATCTTTTCGTATAATTTCCTTATGAAATATTCACTTTTTTTCAACTTTCTTTTAACCAACGCGTATATTACTTCCACTTGATAAATTATTTTCACTTATTTTGTTTAAATTAATAAGAAATGCGACTTAAACCAACATTAACAAATTATATTATAATCAAAACAGATGCACATTTAAAAATGGTTGCAGTCTAATCATGAAGGTGTTGCCGTACTTTGTAAAATAACCTATAAATTTCAAAGATTGAGTCCCAATGGCGCGTTTTAAAGAGGTATTTTGTCAAATACAATTACAAAAACTCCGCGAATTTCGCAAAGTTTTGTGAAATTGATCGAGGCAATTAAACATATGTACTTATAAAACATTCTTTACTTTTCTTTTATTATTAAAGAAGGTTATCATCATACCGAAGTGTTTCACTTCAACATACTTTGTAAGGCGAAGCTGATTTTGATTCGACCTAGGGTTAGGTCGCCAATTTACAAAAGTATTTCACTTAAAAATACTGTGAAAGGCGAAGCCGGTGTTGGTTCGGCCCAGGGTTTTTTTTTTAAAGCGCGGCACTTTTGTAAATTGGCGGCCTACGGCCGAACCAACATCCACTTCGCCTTGCACAGTATTTTTAGTTTGCTATTTTAACAATCCGGCAACATCAATTTTGATGTCATGGTACATTAAATTAAGCAAACTTTAAAATTAAATTACTCAAAAATTATAAGTTGCCTAGAAAAAGAAAGTTAGTTTTAGAATCTGGAGATCTTCCTCTTTCCCCCATACCCAATTTATTCCCGAAAGCCTACGACTGAAAACTAAAATTTTCCCTGCGAGTTTGACATTTTCCTGCAAATTACACAAGATTCTATACTTGTAAACCTCTACGATGCTTTGCAATATCACCTCTTTCATCGAACGCATTGCAACGACATATGAAATCACAACCAACTGTGTTGCGAGAAATAATTGATTACTGTCTATATTTCTTCTTATGCTGTCTCTTTTTCACTGGCAGTGAGTAGAGTTGATCGCTATCCAGCGCCCAGTAAATTCAATAATAAAGGCGATATATTCTAATTCTAGCTGTTCTTCTGAGCATGCACAAGTGAACAATTGAATAAAATTTTGACTCGCTTAAATAAAACTGTAAAACTGAAGACATGGTATTATCAGAAACCGAGAAGGTGAGATATGTGTACAATAATGCAAGCCTCACGCTTATGTCACGACATCCAATTGTTTTAGTAGGTGAGGGTATGCTTAAATATGTACATACGTATGTATATACATATATGTATTGCATATTTTATTAGCGCTACAAAATTTTTGCAACAACATGGTCGTCATGGTATACATATGTACATATAATACTCGGCAATTGTGTAGAATAGCCTTTTTTTAAAACCTTATTAAAATTAACAAAAAAGAATACCAATAGATTTTGACGCGAACATTAATTATAAATCGGGGGAGGTACAATTTTTCAAAAACTAAGTTATTAACAAAATAAGTAACGAAATGAAATATTAAACCTTTTTTCCTATAAATTTTTGCAAATTGCTGTTGCAGAAGGCTTTCATGCGAAGAAGCAGCTAACTTCGCTTTTGAGTTGATGAGTTGCCATGCAAAAGAGTTAATGGTAATTACGTGCGACTTCGCTTAAAGAGAACCAAACTGATGGGTTTTTTTCGTTTGAAGATGTTATTTCCATTAAAAGTACAAATACTTTGTAAGGCGGAGGAGGTGTTGGTTCGGTCCAGGGTTATTTTTTTTTAAGGGCCGCGTTTGAATATAGCACAATTCCATAGGAATTATTTGCATAGCATGCATGCATGAATACCCCTATGGTTTGTGTACGATACTACGATATTCACAAAGTAACACATATTATGAGTGCAACTAATAAGCATTATATTGTTACTTATTTTGTTAATAACTAAAAAGGTGTTTGGAAAATTGGTCTTCCCCCGATCTATAATTAATATTCGCGTCAAAACGAATGTACTGGTATGCTTTTTTTGTTAATTTTAATAACGTTTTAACAAAAGTAGCCATTCTAAAAAATTACCTAATACTCTTGTCGATTTTCTCTATACTTTAATGTTTGTTTATCTTTTACCAATATATTTATTCCTTAATAGATAAAATTATTTGACGAAATATTTTACCCATATTGCCTAAGTTTCGTAAATACTTAAACACTAAGGCAAAATAACACCCCTGCGGGTTAGGGAATCAAGAATTTACTCGCGGTAAGGCATGCTTGTCGTAAGAGGCGACTAAAATCCATAGTTCCCGCGACGGTCGGGTATTTATACCGGAATGACCCGGATTTTTATCCGGCCAAGGACTGTCACTCCCGCAATATTCCCCGGAGCCTCATTTGGAGAATTTTCTGCGGTTACAACAACAACAAGGCAAAATATCAATTACAAAATTATAGTGGACGCGACTAAGAGTTCCTGGTCATAGAAGCAAGCGCTTGTTATTGGCAAGGCTTTGTTGGATTTGATTTCACTCCACTTGATGCCCATATTAATACCCACGAAACTACTATTGTTAGACTTAGATCTGTCTTCACAATTATTGAAATATGATTGATTATATTGTATTGTAGAACGTAATAAGAGCTCAAAATCTTTGTAGGATCAAATTTTTTTGTTGTTACTCAAGTTGTTCAAAAGCTCGAATATAGAACTGATATGAATCCGCTTGTTTTTAAACCTATGGCCTTGATTAAGTGCTAAATTATATGCTATTTGTGTGTTTTTTGCGGTATTTGTCAATCTATTCACCGCTGTACTTTTGTCGGTGAATGGGAGACAGCTGTGATTTGGAAACAACTTGTCCGTAACGACCTAAAAAATAGCATGTCTGCAAGCAAGACCGCCTCCCATATAACTTAATCAGATACATAATTATTTAACCTAAAAAAACCACTAATTCGTTAAATTTCTTACCTAATGTTGTATGGCATAGCTAGATATTCTTCTTGCAAGTATGTATGTATGTGTACTTAGAGCAGCTGCTTTAGATTTATCATTTGAGTTAAATTTTATATGGCGTTTATCGAATTAATGTTTATTATGTCTAAGAAAAAACGAATTGAGAAGAATAAACTTGGCTTTATTTTTAAGTCTGAGGATTCTTCTAAGAAATAGTGAGCAAATAAATATTTTCATACTTTAATAGCTATGCTTGACAAATATTTAACATTTATCTGCTCCCAAAAATAGCATGTGATAATTTTGAATAGGGGGATTATCTGTGTCTAGGAAATGCATGCTACGGTGCATGGATACCAAATTTTTCCTATCCGTGCAATGGCACAGCAACCAAACACATGCAAAAAAAAATACGCTACGGTAGGAAAAATATCCTATATCCCACAGATTGCAAGATGAAAAAAGCAATCCTGTGCCGTGTGGTTGTTATTGTTTCAATGGAATATGTCACAATTTGCAACAATAGTGCTCTCGATCTCTAGCAGAATTTCATAGGAAATATAGGCATAGACTGAGTTTACACACGAATACTGTCGCTTTTTATCGGCAGTTTTGCTTTTGGTATTTCCCTTCACGTTCACACGGGGAAACTTTGTTCATGGCAATTTTCTGCCATTCCATTTCATTTAATTTTCGCAATTTGCTACGCACTCCATCCATATACAAGTTTTTTTTATACATATTTTTCAATATAATGCCTTATCATATTGTAACGTTTTTCGTTGCTACTTTGATTTCCCAAATCCCAAATCGTTTGCCTGCGGTAGCTGCAGCTACTCCGTTTATCCTTAACGACGTGGAATTCCCTTTAAACTGTCTACCCTTTTGTTTGTCCTTGGTAAGGGTAATTTGCATCTTACTGCTGCTTCTTTATATCTGTCCTTTTCGGGGAAATGATTTTACCTTGTCAACCATTTTGTTTGTCCTTGGTAAGGGTAATTTGCATCTTACTGCAGCTTCTTTATTTTCTGCCCTTTTCAGGGAATTGCCTTTACACTGCTACTCATTCAATCTGTTCTTCGTATATGGGAGTTCCGTCACAATATGTATTTAAGTATAAGATAACAGCAACCATTCAGAGAATGTAAATATAAATGTGAAAAGGAATGACAAATTTTACAGCGACGTATAAGATTACAAAGCGTGTCAACCGAGCGGTACGCTGCTCTCTTCGTCGCCCTCTCCGCTGCAAACTAAGAGTCGCTTCGACAAAAGTATTCGTGTGTAAACTCAGTCATAATATGCATTTCCTAGACAGAGAGTCCTCCTATTAATTAAAAAGTAAATGGAAACCACACACGCGAAACAAATGAAAATGCTTGAATTTTAATTTGTGTAAAATATATCCTTATTTGTTATTTTTATTTAGTCGTAAAGAACGTTTTTCTAAAGAGTTATACATATACATATGTACATATGTATACGTTATGGTTAGGTGTGCTATTGCCTTTTGAAAAGAAACAACAAATTATTATTATTTATCTTAGCAAAATTACTTTAAAAACACATCAAACTTCTCTGCTGTTCCTTAATTTTAATTATAATCTGATAAAGTAATATTCGAAGCTCTCGCAGAAAATTTCTCAATTTTTTGTTGGAACTTACGGGTTTATTGTTAACTTATTTGAAATTAGTTAATGCATTTAATGTAGATTCACTTGTTGACTATATTTACAATACAGCTGTTGACCATTCATTAATCTTCCTCTTGAAACTGTAGCAGGAAAGCATCTTATCAACCGTAACTACAATTCCGATAAATATTAAAAACTATTTGATGAATAAAATAGTGAAACTCAATCCATTTTCGAACAAACTTTTAATATCGTTTTTTTAATTGATCCGTCCTGTAGAACACGTCATAACTTATATCAGAAAAACTGTATTTATATACAGTTTACTTTCATAGAGAACTCCTATTTCTTCATTTGGCAAATATTTAGTTCGACACAACTTTTTTAATATGTGTCGAAAACGACGCTAACTTTTTTAATTTAGTCTACGAAAAACAAAATTTTCTAACGTAATCCCGTCCAAATGGCACTGCTTGGCGCGATAAAAATCCGGGTCGTTCCGGTATAAAGACCCGACTGTCGCGAGAACTATTGGATTTTAGTCGTCTCTTACGACATAAGTGCCCTGAGAGTCATATCGTCCGATATCCCTCCTTTCCCCAGTAGCGAAGACAATTGAGGCCTTGCTGCTCCCGTCCCTCACACACCACCTGAGCCCAGCTACACATCAGCATGGCTTCCGAAAAGTGCACAGCACCACAACTGCACTTAACGCCATAAACACCCAGATAATTCATGGCCTCAACCAAAATCGACCCTGTGCGCGAACTGTCCTAGTAGCACTGGACCTGTCGAATGCCTTCGACACAGTGAATCATTCAGTGCTACTATCGGACATTGAGGATTCCTCATTACCGCCTAGGTTGAAGAGGTGGACCATGAATTACCTGAGTGGTCGACGATCATCGGTTGAGTTTCGAGGTCAAACATCTAAGCTACGGAAAATTAAACAAGGGGTCCCGCAGGGTGGTGTCCTCTCCCCAATGCTGTTTAATTTTTACATCTCGAGACTTCCTCCACCACCTGAGGGCGTCTCGCTGATCTCATACGCCGATGACTGTTCGATTTTGGCGTCTGGCCAGGATATTGATAGCCTCTGTTCTTCAGTAAACAACTACCTCGCCGACCTTTCCAACTTCTTCGCTGCACGACATCTACATCTCCAACCTGCGAAATCCTCTGCCACCCTTTTCACCAGCTGGACGAAGGAGTACCGGCTAGAACTCGATGTGAAGGTCGATGGTGTAAAAATTCCGACCACAAATAACCCAAAGTTACTGGGAGTAACATTCGATAGCCTGCACTCCTTCACTCCGCATACGACTGCAATTGCCACCAAAGTACAAAGCCGCAACAAAATCCTCAAATCGCTAGCCGGTAGCACCTGGGGAAAGACAAAGAAACGTTGCTGGCGACGTACAAGGCAATTGGCCGGCCGGTCGTAAACTATGCTGCGCCGATTTGGACGCCGGGGACTAGCACGACGCAGCTGAAGAAGCTACAGACCTGCCAGAACACCGCCCTTCGGACCGCGACGGGAAACCTCCTGATGGCGCCGGAGCACCACCTACACAGTGAAGCATCTATGCTCCCAGTTAAGGAGCATAATGTTATGCTGTGTAAGCAGTACCTGCTGGGATGCTACCGCATGGATCATCCCAACAGGCACCTACTGGAAGCTGAACCACCACCTAGGCACATCAGAAAGGGAGTACTTGACTACCGCGACGACATACAGCAATACAGACAAGACCCGCTGGACAGGACGGCGTACAGACAGGCCATCAACACCATTCACCGAGAGTCCGTTAACACCTTCTTGAACTCTCTTCCAGTGAATGGTGTTCTCGGAGTCAAACCACCACCCATTGCAGAACAAGAGCTCGAGTTGCCTCGTGAGACCCGCGTAACCTTGGCACAATTAAGATCTGGATACTGCAGTAGGCTAAACTCCTACCTATCCAGACTCGACCCTGACATACCTAACACATGTCCCGCATGCAAAGAATCCCCGCACGACACTAACCACCTCTTTGCATGCCCACTTAACCCGACTCATCTAACACCCCTCTCCCTTTGGTCCGACCCCGTCGAAACAGCACGTTTCCTGGGCCTCCCGTTAGATGACCTCGATGACTAAAGCTGAACTTGCCTGACCCTAAACGGGACTAGGCTTGCCGCTACAACAACAACAACAACATAAGTGCCCTACCGCGGGTAAATTCTTAAACCCCAAACCCGCAGGGATTATTATTTACTGATAATCCTACCTGGCTACCCGTTTTAAAATATCAATATATAAATCTATTATAGTATTAACCTTATTTATACTATAAAACAAGATATCTAGCTAACCAAAGACTTTTAGTTAATAATATGGAAAATATGAAAAGTTATTAAGAACTATGAATCAACAAGAAAACAAAAGAATAAGATGAGTACAAAAGATCTGACTTCCTAATTTAGAGAGTAGAACTATCATTACAAACAATTGTTTATTTTAATTATTATATACATCTACACCCAATTCTTGCCTGTAGCAAAAGACTTTTTATGCATGTTTTGGCAAGAATTATCGCAAGCATGTTTTAAAAAGAAAACCAAGCTCTTGGAATTCAAATTATGCCCTTGCAGGGAAACTATCAAAAACAGTTTACGATATTAAAGCGTAAAAGAGAAAATAAAAGAATACATTATTTCTATTTAAACCAAAACGCCTTCTTTCACAAAAGATTACGACTTCTGCCTTTTGCCGATGATATTGACCTTAACTAACCCCTGCGGGTTAGGGGTTCAAGTATTTACCCAAACTTCCCCGAAAACCAATTTGGGGAATATATCACAACAACAACTGTTTGTTTTGCTTCAGATTAATTAAGGAAGCGTAGCGATTACGTCTCCTGTGATCAAAGGTCAGCGAATTTGTAGCTCCTTCTTTATTTTAACTGGTATAGCTTTGAAGTCGTAGATAATTTCGTCTATCTAAAAACCAGCATCAGCACCACCAGCAATTTCAGTTAACGTAGAATCACTCGGGCCAACAAGTACTACTTTTGGCTGAGTATGTGTTTTAAAAGTAACGTCTTCGCTCGACGAACAAAGATTAGAAGACAGAGTTTCAGAAGCTTGGACAATGTCGACATCCGTTGGATAAGAAGAGGTTTCTAAAGTAAGATTTTACCAACGATTTATTGCCCTTTATGATGGAACGGTAAGCTGTACGATATATTCGACGAAAATTACATAGTTCAGCGATTGACGAGACGACAACGGCAATGACAGGATGAATGACCACAATCAAGCTCTTAAAGTATTCGACGAAGTTCTCGCCGGTAGAAGCAGAGGAAGAGTAAAACCTCCACTCTCTCGTAGAGATCATGTAGAGAAGGACTTGATGTCTCCAAATGGCGATGAAGGTCGAAATGAAGAAAAGACTGGCATGCTATTGTTGACACGGCTTTAATTAATCGCCTTAGCTATGCCCATGCCGTTAAAGAAGAATATATGTATATAATTAACGCTTTATTAACGCAGTTTTCGGCCGAGCTCTTTTTCACAAGTGTGATGTGCGTCTTAAGACTTTTTCAATAAATGCAGAACGCTACCTTTTACTTTAATCCGCCTTCAAACGGTTGATGGATTTTTATATGGATCTTTTTATGTCGTGTAAGAAATACACTCAGTTTAAAGTGGAAAACAAATTACAGAGAATTTTCGCCAGTAAGAATTAACACGTAAAACACATAATTTGCGAACATATGATTGAGTATTAACTTATATCTTTTACTACTAAATCACTCTTATTAATGCTTAAATAAACTATTAATTATTAAGTAAGGTAACGAAATTTCAACTATTTTTTTGTTGTATTATTCATACTTCCAAGAAAATTTCCTTACAAATTTACGATTTCCCCTGCCAGCTTTTTACATCCTTTTTTTACCAATAATAAGTATGTATATCAAAATGATAATGATATCATCTTTAAAAACTTTTTTTCTATTGGACATTCAGTCGATCGAATGTCATATCGAATCTCTTAATAACAGAACAAGATTAATTTATCAATTAGTTTTAATATATATATATATATATATATATATATATATATATATATATATATATTATCTGTACAAAATCTTTAGCTGACCATCAGAAACGGTTGCCATGAAACAATATACCAACCGATTCTTTATTTTTTATATTTAAAAAAAATTTAAATAATTATAAATAATATAATTCCAATTTTCACGTTTTTTTTTTTTTTAGAAGTTCCTGTTATTAATTTTTTGCAAATCAGCATCTATATCTATGTATGTTTTTTTATTGTTAAAGCGAGAGCACTTTATATGCATTTTATGTACACACGAAGTGGTGAACCACTATGTACCGTTTTCCGCTACCAAATATGAAGTCAGTAAGTCGAAAGCGTAGTGAAAATGCCGAAAACAAAGCAGTAAAACAATTAAATGATCTCAAGAGCTAAGTTTTGTAATATTGTTTATATATTTGTACGACTGTTCTCCAGTTCGCTCCATTGTCATCTCACAAACTCGCTCAGTGCCTTTCTTCTTACTTACCTGTCTTCCACATTCAAATGGGTTTGCCTCTTTGTTTGTATGTACACAAATACATATATATGTACATATGAGTCGGATGTTTGCCGCTGCAATTGTCTGGCTTTGGTTTCGCTCGCTGCTGTCACGCCGGCCCGTTTACTCACTTTTCTCGTCGCTCACTGCGCACACAGTACTCTGCAATCACTGTTCGTTGTCGCCGGGGAAAATTTTTTATAACGTCTAGGTAGCCTTGCATTCATTTCTTCAATTGTGAAAAATTATTAAAAAATAATTCGATTAGAATTTCATTAAAAATTTCGTTTCACTTCAATTTGTTTCGTTCACAAAAATTTTCTCTCAAAACAAAAAACAACCAAAAATAAAAACTTGATTTGGAAATTGAATAAATAAAATTAAAACAGATTTCAAAACCGAATTTCCATTGGGAAGCACAAGGGAGCGCATCTCAATATACCGTTGGAAAAGAAGAAAACCCTGTTGCCGTAGCCCTACTATATCTAAAAACACGAGGCAATCAGTCATCCATAAACGAAAACAAATAATAAAGACACCAGTATAACAAAAACGAGATCAACAATAAGAGTCCATCAGCTGTCTTGATCACCAACCGTTCAAACCAGCAACTGTTTCTACAATTATTATTGCATTACGCTAACACCAAGAAAGATACCATTCAAATAATTGAGAGCTACAAAGCAAAACGATAAAAGATCACGGTGTCAGCTTCAATTGGCAGTTTGAAAGTCTACTTCAGCAAGTTTAATATTTTTCCTCTTTACTTTTGCAGATATTATTCGCGGAGCGCTGAACAAACTTTCGCTTTTGGCTTTAGCCTGTATAATACTCGTATTAGTAGCTGCTTCGCCCTTCAGTAAAGTTTTCTCTTATTATCTTTTTACGGTGCATTCTATTGATTAATATTCGTAGCATGATGCTTCAAAGCGACTTTCATAGGAAGAAAAATTTTGCAAATCCCAATTTGTTCAATGTAATAAATAGTCAATTTAAGTTTTGTTTGAATGTTACAAATAAATTTATGGCTACGAATTTGTTTATAATTTCAGAATTCGACTCCTGCGGAGAAGACTGCGCCGGCAACACAGCCAACACCAGCAAGCGATCGGGCAGATGTAAAAGAGGACAACAAGGAACAAGAAGAAGTACGTACTGAACATCTATTTAAGCATCCATTACAGAATACTTGGACTTTATGGTATTTGGAGAACGATCGTACAAAATCATGGGAAGATATGCAAAACGAAATAACAAGTTTTGATACAGTCGAAGATTTTTGGAGGTGGGTGCCAAGAAATAAGCTAAATGTTTTTGATCATTAATTATTTCCTATGGTTATTTATTTGAAACTTGATATGTATGGTGGAATGTTTGAAGTCACTTTTATTTCGCGTGTAAATTTACGTTCTGGAATTGGCTGCCCGATATTATTTATGATTGTGAAAGGACGAAAAAACACTTAGTTTTCATAGGAACAATATAAGTTTTTTTTGTAGCTGTTCAGTATTAAAGGGGGGGGCTATGCTTAAAAAATTTTTTTACAAAGTAATACGCGCCTCTAACAAAAGAAGTCCATTTCTAAAAATTTTAAACAAAAAGGAAAGAACGGAAAACATAGTTTTTCGAACGAAATAAATAGTCTCACATACATATATCTCGCTACAAACAAGAAGAAGGCCAATTTTCAAATGTATTAAACAAGGTGAAGTTCCTATGACTGCTAATCCAACTTTTTTCATACATTGTCGAAATAATTTGTTAGTTTAGGTCGGTTTATATTTGCTTTAAAATGCCATTTAATTTTCAATGATTGTGCCACTACTCAAAACAAAAAATACACGGGAATTGTTGTGTTTGTTCTTCTGCTCACATTTGCATTTTTGTACTTTGTAATTTAGTTGGCGGAGAGTAGATTGATTGTATATTTTCATGTACTTAAATAATATCATTTAAAAAAATTGTATGTAAAACATGATTTTGAAAGTCGGAAAAGTCATACCATTGTGTTTTTTTTTTAGTTTTATCAACTTAATTATTTTTTTTAGATACAACTCGAACAACATGATAAATTAATGAGTTTTGAGACAACGAAATACATTTGATCCACCAGTAAAAGACCCCATGATTTCGAGAAAATTATACAGTGACATTGACACTGTTGACTGACACATTCCTTAGTTATAATCTGCTACAACTCAACGTTCGTAAATGCCTTCCGTCAAAAGTCGCAATTTAGCTACACCATGTCACCATGTTGAGTTTCTTGTACAAAAATATCCAGTACATATTAGAAAGCATCTTTATTAAGTCTTAAGTTTTTTTTTATAAATCTAAATAAGTAAATTTGTTGTAAATATAAAAAATTACCAAGCTGAATTACAAGTTTGAATTTGTATGCTTTATTTTGTTTAAATTTCACATATTCGCATGCAGATTTCGAAAATGTATTCTGTCTTCCTCCTTTTCTAAATCTTTTCCCTATCAGACATAAATGTATTTATATAATTAAATTACAATCTATTCATTTACAATTGAACGAATGTCCGTCAGATTTTGGTATATATGTATATAGAACGAAAATGTGTGATAAGCAGGCATGATTCAATAATTAAAGGTTGGATAAGTAAAGGGTGTTTTTTATAGAGGTATAGAACTTTAAGTTGGCATTACTTTTCAAGATGTCGACCGATTTAACAGCTGTCAAGTGATTTATTCTCAGTTTGGTTTGGCAATTCATCATGAATAGACTCACGCCTGAACAACGCTTGCAAATAGTGCAATTTTATTTCGAAAATAATGGTTCTGTGCGGAAAACGTATCGCGCACTACGTCCATTATAGCGATGCTTAGCGATGAAGCGCACTTCTGGTTGAATGGCTACGTCAACAAACAAAACTGCGGCATTTGGAGTGAAGGTAATCCTCAAGTGTACGTTGAAACACTTACATCCGGAAAAACTGACTGGTGCGCTTTATGGGGTAATGGAATCATTGGTCCGTACTTTTTCAAAAACGATAGTGGCCAGAACGTTACAGTCAATGGTGATCGGTATAGAGCCATGATTACTAACTTTTTCATTCCTGAATTGAATAACCATGATGTCCAAGGAGATGTGGTTTCAACAAGACGGCGCAATATGTCACACAGCTCGTGCCACAATAGATTTATTGAAAAACTCGTTTGGTGACCGCCTAATTTCACGTTTTGGACCTGTGAATTGGCCTCCAAGATCTTGTGATTTAACACCGCTAGACTACTTTCTGTGGGGCTATGTAAAGTCATTGGTCTATGCGGATAAGCCACAAACGCATCATCAGTCATCGAAAATTGGACGTCCAGATTGGACTACATCCGCGCCAGCCGTGGCGGTCATATGTCATATTTAAAATGTAATGCCACAAGATTATCTTTCGGATAAATAAAATTCATATCAATCGAATAATCCATCGTTGTTTTATTGCAACTTAAAGTTCTATACCTCTATAAAAACACCCTTTAGTTACAAGTGAGTTTTGACACTCCGTACAAACGATTAAAATTTTCAAGTAGAGTAGTAGAAAGGGGTGTAAAATATTTCTGATTTGTGAAAAGGCAGTGAAAATGTAGCCAAAAAGGAGTGAAAAAGTAATACTAACATTCAGTCGTTTTTTTAACATCTCATACATATTGTTACGATCTTGCTGATTAACCTCGATGATTTACCAAATCCTTCGGGTACGACCTCTGGATTGTTAAATAAAATCGCCAACTTAATTTGCAGTTTCTTTATTTATAAAGACTTTAATTAATGCCCTTTTATTATTCGGTAATTCACAATTCAATTACAATTTACGTTACTATTTATAATCACTTGTATACAACTTTCACAATGTACTGTTTTTATTACTTTACTGTAATGTAATCTCCACGAGTTTAATTCACAACTGATTACTCTTGCAGTCGTATGTCGTCCTTATATACTTGTTTGCTGCTTGAAAAACGAATCCCCAGGAATAATCGCGTCGTTTACGATAATCGCCTCGTTTACGATAATCGTCGTTTACGATAATCGCCTCGTTTACGCTCTAGAACGTGCCAGTTGTCGGCTCCTCTCTTTCATCTGTCATTCGCTTCGCATTTTCGCCACACTGCCCTCCACCTAAGTCTGATCGTCCCGATCAGACACATTCGCTGTTCCAAACGCAGCAAGCCTCTCTAGGTGGACCACTTTCATCTTGTTTCTCGGCCTCCCTACAGTTTGCATTGAAGTTTTGGGGATAAACCTCTCTTTCGTTGTGGATTGTACAGCAACACCAAATCGCCATTTTGGAAGCCTTCGGAGTTCATCGCCTTGTCATACCTAGCCTTCATTTTGTCACTCATAATTTGAGTTCGCTGCCTCACAAGAGCATGTATCTCTCTTAACTCTTCCTCGAGAACAGTAGACGCTTCCTTCCTAATTCTTCTCGCATCACCAGTTATTCCAAATTTTAAATCGCTGGGCAACCGAAGTTCACTACCAAACAGTATCCTGGCAGGTGTTTGACCTGTTGTTTCATGCACTGCGGACCGATATCCCATCAGGAAAAGCGGTATGTGTACATCCCAATCATCTTGATGCTTGTCCATTACTTTCCGCAAGTGCTCTTCCAGGGTCCGGTTGAATCGCTCTACCATGCCATCTGATTGAGGATGCAGGGCTGTCGTTCGGGTTTTGCGAATACCAAGTATCTGGCACATCTCTTGGAACACCGCCGCTTCAAAGTTTCTTCCTTGGTCTGAGTGCAATTCTATAGGCGGCACCGTATCTGGTAACCCAATTGTGAGTGAATGCATCCGCAACTGTTTTCGCTTCCTGGTTTGGAATTGGGTAGACCTCAGGCCATTTACTAAAGTAGTCCATAACCACAAGAACGTATTTGTTTCCTTGTCTGCTCATAGGGAATGGACCGGCTACATCCATGGCAACCCGCTCAAATGGTGCACCTGAGTTATACTGCTTCATCTGCCCATGACTTCGTGACTTTGGCCCTTTAGCTGCAATGCACTCCGTGCAATTAGCAATCCACTCAGCGACCGATTGACGACAGCCAACCCAATAGAACCGCTGCTTGATCTTCTCCAGCGTTTTTGTAATGCCTAGGTGCCCTCCACTAGGACCATTATGGAATTCCTTAAGAACATCCGGAATTCTTAACCTCGGAACTACTATAAGCTTCCGAGAGCACTGGCCATCTTCACTTTCCCATACTCTATGCAAACAGCCAGATATCGATTCTAAACTGTTCCATTGTGCCCAGTATGCTTTCGCGATGGGACTTTCTGCTGCCATTTGTTCTTTACTTGGCCGTCTGTTCACCTCCAATCCGTGCATTACCAATTCCAAGTCCGGATCTTCTTGCTGACATTTCCTTAAGTGACTTGCCTCCCACTCTTCTGCTGATGTAACTGTCATTAGCCGGACGTCTGTTATGTCTTCCTTACCCTCGACTTTTGAGCAGTGCTTACATTCCAAACTACATGGTCGACGGGACATAGCGTCAGCATTTCCGTGCGTATTACCCTTGCGGTGCTCGATGGTGAAGTCATAACTTTGCAGCCTCTCAATCACCGTGCAAGCTGCCCTTCGGGATTCTTGAACTGTAGTAGCCACTTCAGCGCTGCATGATCCGTTCTAACGCGGAAATGTTGACCATACAGATATTTGTGGAAGTGTTTAATGCAATCCACCAACGCTAATAGTTCTCTCCGCGTTACGCAGTAGTTCCGCTCTGGTTTCCCAATAGACCGGCTATAGTAGGCAACTATCTTCTCCTGCCCATCAATCACTTGCGAAAGTACCCCTCCTATGCCATAACCACTAGCATATGTGTCCAGAATAAATGTTGCACCTGGAACCGGGTACGCTAGCATAGGTGCAGTGCATAGTCGTTCTTTTAAAGCTTGGAAAGCCTCCTCTTGTTCAGTTTTCCACTCGAAAGATCTATTTTTCTTTGTGAGTTCATGGAGACTGTGAGCTACACTAGCGAAATTCGGAACAAAGCGGCGATAGTAAGTACACAGCCCAAGGAAACTTCTTAATTCATGCAAATTTCTGGGTCTCGCCCAATCCTTCACTGCTTCTATTTTTTCCTTCGCAGTACACACGCCCTTCGTGGTTACTTGGCAACTGGCCATCTTTCTTCTTCACGAGTACCACCGGAGAACTCCATGGACTTGCCGATGGTTCGATAACATCGCTTTCGCTCATTTCCCTAATTATTTGGCCAACAGCGCCACGGTTGGCTAGTGGAACGCTTCGAGGAGCTTGACGAATTGGTCTTGCGTCACCAGTATCAATGCTATGCTTCACTACGTTGGTCCTGCCTGGTTTGTTGCCATCCTTGTCGAATATGTTGGAGTATTTACGGATCATCTGGTTGGCCTTGTGCTTGTACTTGTTTTCCAACCCTTGCGTCCATGCATTGATATCTTCCTCCATCTCCTTGCTGCCAATAGAGTCGATTCCAGATGAATCATTGCTGTTAATAATGGCTTCTACCTCTTGACATTGCTCTAATACAGTTCCACTAGGAATTTTTACTGATGATGTGAAGTCATTTAATACTCTCACTGGGATGCGTCCATTCTTTCGTGTCTTAGCCAGGGTTTTTCCAATAAGTAAGTCCAGTGTAGAATTTTGTGCTGCTTCGACAACCCACAATTTGTTTGTCCCACAATCTCCATTAATTTTCGCCCAAACAACTGCTTCTGACTTCGGTGGAATCAGTTCACTGCCTTCTAAGACCACTTGTTTGCTGCTGTATGTGAAATCATAGCCAATGTTTAGTGGTACCCCCATGTTCTTATACTCCATAATTTTGTTATTCAAGTCGATCTTGATACCTTCATTCATCAAGAAGTCCACTCCTATAATTACCTCATCCACAATCTGCGCGACTATAAAACTGTGTAACACCGTCACATTCCCGATTGTTACCTCACATGTTACTTCTCTAACTACTTGGGTATCCTCACCAGTAGCCGTTTTTAATATTGCTCCAGGTAATGGTCTCACTTCTTTAGCGATCAGGTCAGTTCGAATGATGGAATGTGATGCGCCCGTATCCACTGTTAACATTCGCGCTCGTCCATCCACATATCCACCAATAATAATGTTGCTCGTTTTTCTGCCAATTTGCGAGACGGAGATTCTGGGGCATTCAATTGCAGGAACCAGCTTACGCCCCTTTAGACTGGCTCATTTTAGTTTAACGACTGAGAAATTGATGGTTTATCCTCCTCAGCCTTCCGTTTACGCTGTCCTTTCTGTATGCTGGAACCCGTTTTGCATTCGCGTGCGAAGTGACCAGGCTTTCCACATTTAAAGCATTTCCCAGCCTGATTCTTGCCACCAGAACGATTCATTCCTTCTAACGACTTCAGAGTTCTCAATATTTCAGTCATCACATCTGCCGTTTCAACCTCCACTTTATTGACTTTGTATGCTGGTCGCTTTTCTAACTCCATCTGGTAAATTTGTCTTCTGTGTTCGCTACCATATCGTCTTTCCAGGGCTCGCATCAATCCGTCGTAATAATTTCTCTCATAATCAGGTACAGTTTGCAAAAGTTCTGCCGCAGGTCCTTCCAACGCAACGAATAGTGCAGCAGATTTTTTCTCCATGCTCCATTTATTGGTTTCAGCCGTCTTCTCAAACTGGAGCTTGAAGACTTGGAAGGGAATTTTTCCGTTAAAAGATGGTGTTTTTACCTTAGGAGCGTTCAATTGCAATTCGTTGACTTTGCTCTCAATTAGATCCTGTCTTTTCTTAAGTTCTGCATTGTCTTTTTCCAGATTTTGCTGTATTTGCGCGATTGTTCCTTCTAATCCATCAAACTTTGCATCCATCTTTTGTGACATCTTGGCATCCTGTGCATCCATCTTTTGTGATATCTTGGCATCCTGTGCATCCATCTTTTGTTATATGCTGGCATCGATTGCAGATATATTTTGTGAATTACGGGCATCCTGTGCATCCAGCTTTTGTGAGATTGCAGCCAATAACATGTTCATGTCAATACCCGCAGATGAGCTAGGGGCCTTTTCTTGAATCTTACTTGATGGCTGCTCCAACTCCTTCGCGGAATCAATAGCCTCTTCCTTGTCAACATCCTTCAAGGATACATCTTCATCCTCGCGGCGGAATTCGTATTGGTTCAAGTCGATACCTTCGACTTCCATTGCTTCTCGCAGTCTCGATTGCAGCTCTGCCTTATTTCCTGTTGTAGACAATCCTCGCTTGGCCAACTCCTTCTTGAGAAGAGGTATCGTCAAATCCTGAATCTTCACCATTTTTTAATTATTATCGTCTGGAATTTATTTAACAATCCCACTTCTGACACCAATTGTTACGATCTTGCTGATTAACCTCGATGATTTCCCAAATCCTTCGGGTACAACCTCTGGATTGTTAAATAAAATCGCCAATTTAATTTGCAGTTTCTTTATTTATAAAGACTTTAATTAATGTCCTTTTATTATTCGGTAATTCACAATTCAATTACAATTTACGTTACTATTTACAATCACTTGTATACAACTTTCACAATGTACTGTTTTTATTACTTTACTGTAATGTAATCTCCACGAGTTTAATTCACAACTAATTGCTCTTGCAGTCGAATGTCGTCCTTATATACTTGTTTGCTGCTTGAAAAACGAAACCCCTGGAATAATCGCGTCGTTTACGATTACGATAATCGCCTCGTTTACGATAATCGTCGTTTACGATAATCGCCTCGTTTACGCTCTAGAACGTGCCAGTTGTCGGCTCCTCTCTTTCATCTGTCATTCGCTTCGCATTTTCGCCACAATATATTCTATTTTAGAAGACTTAAATCAAAATTAGACATTTTTGAACCACCAAAAACCGCAATCTTTTTTATATTCACAAATAATTAGAATCGTAGGATGCGACTTTGTAGTGAAATTCGAAACGATTATTACATATGCCTGAAATAGCTCACGACTTGCGGTATTACACCGCCGCAAACGTTTTAGGGATGAAGCTTTGAGGACAGGCACCTGGTGTGGCCGATCCTTAATGGGAAATGTGCAGCTGCCCAGCATGTGCTTGGGAAAATTAAGACTGACGACAACCCCATCCAAAAAGCTCGATATACAACGAAAAGACTGTAGAAAATGAGTCCTTGTGAAAGCTACTAGAGGGCCCTATAAAGGAGCGAAAACTTGGTATTGAATTCGAGGTGGGAAGGACACTCAGTCGCCGAAACCTGACATTTACCGGATGAACGCCTCGCCACAATCCACATAAAACGCAAAGGAAGTTCTTCAATTTATTGCTCATTTGCGATACCGCTCCGACGGAAGAGAAGGACGATGTAACCAGAATTGATTTCAATAAAAGCTTAGAACGCACCTATGAGCACTGCTCGCCACAATGTCCAAATTCTGTTTGGCGATTTTAACAAGGATGAATGGAAAAAGCACAACAGTTATTTCGATCATGTTAAAAGCGGAAGACATTGGAGACATTGGTCTAGATGTGTGTGCTTTGCGATGACCTAATATTAAAGAATTTTAGAAATCTCCAATTTAAAAAAGCTTACCGGATTTTTCAAACTATGTATCATACTTGCCATGGCCTTCTGAACACTTAACTTTAAACTTTTAAAATTTTATGTTAAGGATTGCACACTAATTATTAAAGTTCATCGTTATGATTCAATTGTTATAAAAAATTAAAAAATAAAATTAAAATCTTCATCTTCGATTAACATGCCGTACCTCCTTTATGCGCATAAACAAAAATAAAAAACCTCACAGTTTTGATAGAGATTTTGATCACTTAAACAGATACTGAGAGAAGCTTGCAATTCTTTCGTAGATCCTATTGAATATAAATACAACCATGTTCGTCCCGTAAGGACTTTACATACCTCCCTAGTCGGATTTACAAGTATTTATTTTAGAAGCATTGTTCCAAAATTGAAATAATCTAACTCAATTATTGTCTTGGGAAATCCTCTTGTGCTCCCTGGGGATACCAATCATCCTGCTTTTGAAATCATGTCATGAAATCAGTCATCAGGCTAATTGATTTGCGCCGCCAGCAATTTTGAGAAGAAATTCAGTTAATCAGAAAATGTTTTATGATTTCATTAACTTCAAACGCAGAGTCTACAACATGAAGTGACCTTCACCAATCTGAAATACCTTAGCACAATATTTCATGTCTCAATATTCTTATCCATTCACCAAGAAGTAATTTTGTCCTTTTTCCATTTTTATCGGCAAACCTTCCGAAGATGTGTTAGTTGAATGCTTCAAAGAGTTCTTTCAGTTACGACTCTGAGAATATTCCAAAATGCTCATTTAAATGTTGTGAATATCTTTAATGTATATCTAAAACCAGGTTTTTTCCCATTGAAATGGAAAAGGTTGTTTATAATTCCTTAGCATAAGGAATGGTGGTAGGTCGTCGATTAAAAATTCCAGGGGGATCGTAAAGATATCCCCTATACCTAAACTTATTGAAGCTATTATTCTACCCAAATAACTCCATATTTATTTTAGTTTCCAGTTCTCAACATGGGTTTTGCAAAGGGAAACCAATATTTACTAATCGGCTTGAATTTGTTACACATGTTTCAAATTTATTTAGGCAAAACAAGAATGTTGATACTTATTACAAAAACTATTTGTAGATATCTTCCTATCTCTGTAACAGGCCACATAGTTTTATTTGAAGATACCTTTTCGGATATAATTGATGTATCATCATGAACTATTTGTCTTCAGTTATAAAAAATTCTAAGATTTTATTATCCGATGATGCCGATGATGTAAAACTTTTCCAATCCTACACTTCAATTAACGAAAGGTGTTTTTTTTACAAATCGATTAAAATAATGTGGTTACTTAGCGCAAAAACAATGACATGTCTCTCAACCTTAACAAATGTTAAACCATATTATTTACACGAAAATATCTTATAACTAAGCAAAGTTCAATCTCGGCGCTTAAAAAACTGGCTTTTCATGACTCATCAAATTCCGTTATACGGATGGCGCCCCTCGTGTGGGTTGGACGGGTAACCGTTGAGTTTATTATTATTATTATATCATATTTATATATGTTTTCAGAATTATATATGAGTGACTATCTCGCATTTTTAAATACAATTATACAATTCAATTAAATTAATTATCAATTTCAAAACTTTCGCTTACATGTTTACCACAATAAATGTTGATTGATGATTTTGTTGAATGATGAAAAAGTAATGTATTTTCAAAATTATGTCAATTTTTGACATCAAAACGAATATTTAAACAAACAATTTGTTTATATTATTATTTTGTGACCTATTAAATATATTATACTTTTTTGAGACCAGTGACTCAATGCTCCTTAACAGATGCCAACTAGCCTAAAAATGATCGGATTGGCTTAAAATTGTCAGAGAATGTACAATAAAATAAGTTAAAGATGACACATACATAATAAAGTGAAGGCATACTTTTCTTGAACGTACATTCTTCATACAGGTGCCTTTTTAAGGTTTTAATTTTACGAACAATTACGATTTTTCACATAAACAACTGTATACTCAATGTTGGTTTTCCTCTGAATTTAATTTTTAATTATTAATATTGCATTTCCTTTAAATACATTTCAGTCTCTACAATCACATCAAACCCCCATCTGATATCAAATTGGGCAGTGACTACTCGCTATTTAAGAAAGGAATACGGTATATAATCAAAATTATTTTATTCAAAAATACACGATTTTTTTTCGCAGACCTATGTGGGAAGATGCAGGCAATAAACAAGGTGGTCGTTGGGTCATTACATTAAACAAGAGCTCTAAAACAGATTTAGACAATTTATGGCTCGATGTAGTAAGTGCAAACACTTATTGCCAATATTTAATTTTTGTTTTTAACTTCTATTATTTGTTTTATGTGTAGCTTCTTTGCCTAATTGGAGAAGCGTTTGATCATTCTGATGAAGTTTGCGGTGCTGTGGTCAACATACGTGGAAAGAATAATAAAATTTGTAAGCCTAGTATTTATAAATAATTGTGATTACTGTTATTATAAGAATCTAATATAATATTCTTATTCACTTTTATTTTTATTTTTATAAAGCTATTTGGACAGCAAATGGTAACAATGAGGAAGCAGCATTGGAAATCGGAAATAAGTTGAGAGAAGCCTTGCGTTTGGGTCGTCAAAATTTGCAATATCAGCTGCACAAGGATACTATGGTTAAGCAGAGTTCGAGTGTAAAATCTATTTATACTCTTTAAAATATGTATGTACACATATATGTATGCACGAACTTGCTAAAACTGAAAACTTAAACGTCAAGAGCTTAACATGAAATTTTTCGAGAATAAACAAACATGTACGTTTTAATATAAACGAAAATGAAATAAAATAAAAAAAATTAAAATTGATATAAAACCTTTTGCTGATATTTTTCTACCAGCTTCTCAAATCAGCAACATATAGGGCTCTATTTAGTAGACAATAGAGAAGTTTCTATTTTTTGACATTATTCGGTATTATAATTTTCACAATGTAGACTACGGCTCGTTTTTGATAGACATTTTGTCAATCACAGTCTTTCATTTGACATAATTTTTACGTATTTTTATTATGCTTTTTTGTATCAGGCAAGATCAAGTAAGCAACAAAAAAACAGCTTTTTGCTTAAAAATATTTGTCAAAAAACTTGCGACAAAAAATATTGGAGCCAGTCGCTTACTCAGCTTAATGGTATGGTTATATGATTATAAAAATACAATTTTGTTCAGTTAATATTAATTATTTTAGTCAGCGAGAAATATATCGCTGAGAAAATAGTAATTATTCTTTTACCGATATTTTTATGTACACTACGACTGACTGACTGCAGTTGGGTTTCTCCTTTATATACTGAATTGGTCGTTCGCAACAATCGCCTGGAATGATCGAATTGTTCTCGATTTACGATCTAGAACATAAAAACTAAAGACCTCTCTTGCATCTGACATTCGCTTCGCGTTTTCTTCACGCTGCCCTCCCCTTAATTCCGATCGTCTCTATGTGGACCACTTTCATCTTGTTTCCTAGTTTTCCAGCAGTCTGGATTCCATACTCTGTCAAACCTACCGTCGTGGATTATATAGCAACACTAAATCTCCATTTTGGAAACCTTCGGAATTCATTGCCTTGTCATACCTGACCTTCATTTTATCACTCATAATACCAGCTCACTATCTCACAAGTGCATGTATCTCCCTCAACTCTTCCTCGAGAACGGTAGACGCTTTCCTTGCCAATTCTCGCATCCAACTTTTGTGTAATGCTGGAATTCATTGCAGTCATGTATTATGAATTACGGACATGCTGTATATCCAGCTTTTGTGACATGTTGGCAGTCATTAGTGAAATTGCAGCCTATAAGATGTTCATGTCCTTACCCATAGGTGAGACGGGAGCCTTTTCTTGAATCTTACTTGATGGCTGCTCCAACTCCTTCGCAGAACCAGCCGCCTCTTACTTCTCTATACGAATTCCTCCGTCCTCGCGACGGAATTTGTATTGGTTCAAGTCGATCAAATTCCATTGCTTCTCGCAGCTCCGCCTTATTTCCAGTTGTAGATAATCCTCGCTTCGCCAATTCCCTTTTGAGGGGAGGTATCGTCAAATCTTCAATCTTGACCATTTTGAATTCTTATCCTTTGGGAGTTATTTAACAATCCCACTTCTGACACCAATTGTTACGATTTAGCTAAATTACTCGTCGATTTCCCAAGACCTTCAAGTCCGATCACTGGATTGTTAAATAAAGTCGCCAGTTTGCAGTTTCTTGATTATAAAGAATTCGTTCAATGTTCCTTTATAAATCAATCACTAATAATTCACTTCACTTATATTGCAACTTTCACAATGTACTATTTTTACTTTACAGTAGTGTTATCGCCAACGCGTTCACTTTACGACTGATTGACTCTGTAGTTTTGTTTCGCCCTTATATACTGAATCGGTAGTTCGCAACTACCACATGGAATGATAGTGTGGCGAAAATGCGAAGCGAATGTCAGATGAAAGAGAGAAGCTGATAACTGCCAAGCAATCAGTTGTAAAGTAAACGCGTTGGTGATTACACTACAATGAAGTAATAAAAATAGAACATTGTGCAAGTTGTGATACAAGCGATTGTAAGTAGTAAAGTGAATTGTAATTGAATTGTGAATTACTGAGTAATAAAAGGACAGTAAATAAATTCTTTATAAATAAAGAATCTGCAAATAAAGTTGGTGACTTTTATTTAACAATCCAGATATCGTACCCGAAGGATTTGGGAAATCATCCAGATTGCTGGCTGGCTGAGGAGGATGAACCATCAACTTCTCAGTCGTTAAACTAAAACGAGCCATTCTAAAGGGGCGTATGCTGGCTCCTGCAGTTGAATGCCCTATAATCTCCGTCTCGCAAATTGGCAGAAAAACAAGCAACATTACAATTTTTTACAATTCTTACAGACTAATTAAAAATAGTGAAAAGTTCAAGCTCAAATTTATATACGCTATTATTTAAGTTAAGAAGACCACTATATCGATTTGCTAGGTTTATAGACTTGGATATGGGTTCATTTAACGCATAATTCTTTCTATGAGTTGCTTCAACAAATAGTCTAGTACGCCTTAGATCACGTGGTGGAATGTATGAAACGAATAAATTAGATAAATCAGAGCAGTTTATATTATTGTTGATAACGTTATAGGCAAGCATGAGGGAGATGCAAGTTCTACGGTCATACAAAGCCTGAAGACCGAGCAATTTACGCCTGCTGATGTACGATGGGAGGCCATCGGGCCAGTGAAGCATACGCAGAGCAATTTTGGTGAAAATTCTTTGAACTCTCTCAACTTTATGTGAATTCCCTTCATAGAATGGACTCCATATAATCGAGCAATATTCCAGACGGCTTCTTACCAATGACATAAAAAGAGCCTTCAGAAACATAGGATCCTTAAAGCCACAGGAATTACGTCTAATAAACCCAACTATTGCAAAAGCTTTTGAAACAATAAAGTCGATGTGACCAGAGAAAGAGAGTTGGTTGTCAAAAATTACACCCAGATCTTTAATTTCTAGACAACTGTTTAAAGATCCGGCATTCAATTTGTAGTTGAAAGATGTGGTAGTTACCTTTTTTGAATAGGAAACAACGCAACATTTGTTACTATTTAAAAGTAAGTTATTACTTCTACACCATTCATTAAAAGAATCGAGATCATATTGCAAGTTAACGCAGTCAGAAGTATCGCGTACGGTTATAAAGAGTTTGACGTCGTCTGCGAACATTAAACATTTAGCAAATTTGAATTTTTGAGGCAAATCATTAATTAAAATTAGGAACAACAGAGGGCCACAGTGGGTTCCCTGTGGAATTCCCGACAAAGCCTTAATAGACACAGTAGACTGGTTGGCTCCGATTGACACAAAAAGCTTTCTATTCGATAGGAAACTTGAGAAGAAATTCAGCAAACTTCCACTCCGTACATTTCCAGTTTGTGCAATAGCATAGAGTGATTGATCTTATCAAATGCTTTCGAGAAGTCAGTGTATATGACGTCTAGTTGCGCATGCGTTTCAAAGGCATCTATAATTTGCCTAGTGACTAAAGCCAAATTAGTAGAGGTGGACCTGCCAGCAAAAAATCCATGCTGACACTCAACAATAGCTTTCTCAAAGAAATCAAACAATTTGCTTTGAAGGATATGATCGAATAGTTTTGCCAGAGTACTCTGCTTAACAGTAGGTCTGTAGTTACGAATATCATTACGGTCACCAGACTTGAATACCGGATTTATAGAGCATAACTTCTTAGAGTCTAAAAAGATCCCATGGTTCAAGCATCCTTGGAAAAGAAGTGCCAACGGTTCTGAAATTGTATTTGAACATAGTTTAAAGAATATCGGAGAAAATCCCTCGCTATCTGATTTCGGGCTATTATTCAATTTTGAAATTGCCAGATATACATCTTCGGCGGTAATATCAAAAGAAGAAATTTGACGCAGAGAACCAGAGTAGAATGTCGGACTGGGTAAAGGGTAGGATTTGAGTATACCTTCTGAAATAATTTGGCAAATAAGTTGCAGATATCTACTGCATTATTGGACGATACATCGTCATACTCCAAGCACGTTGGAAATCCATTAGACTTCCTCTTGGAATTAATAACCGACCAGAAACTGCATGGATTTGTCTTCAGTTTTGTTTCCAGATTGTTCATATATTGTCTGAACAAGAACTTATTGAGACAATTAAACACCGATTTAAGCCTGACAAAGATAAGACGATCGGATTCACTCCTGCTTCTTTTATATTTTTTAAAGGCCTTGCGTTTTTTATTTTTAATATTACTAAGTCTAGTATTGAACCATGGTGGTCTATTGTTCAAAATTCTCCGATTTCGCGGAACAAAGTTGGAAACTGTTAATGAAAGCCTTTGCTTTAAAATTTCATTGGAAGCTTCAGGCCCATTAGTGGAGTCCAAGAAGGACCAATCAGTGCCGCGGAAAAAATCATTTATCGCGGTAGCATCAGCCTTGAAATAATTATATTCCGAAATAATTTCAACTGGGGTTTTATCAAAGTTATAAAACTCGAAATTTGCAGCCAAAGAATTGTGATGGAAGCTGTTTTCTAAGATTGGAGATAGACACTCCAGGCAAGATATTCTTAAATCATCAGATCCAAAAACGAGATCCAGGAACCTACCATTACTGTCTGGTTGAGAATTGTATTGTTTTAAGCCATAATAGAACAGAGTGCTAACAACAAGCATATCGATATCAGATCTGATATTTGTGGGTAAAGTATTACAGCTACTTGACCAGGAGATATTACTTAAATTAAAGTCACCTAAATATATAATCTCATTAGGCAGATTAGCAGTATGTATGACACTATTTACATTATCTAAGTGTTTCTGATAGACAGCAATTTCACTACTTGGGGGAATATAAGACAAAGCACCTATTATTGTTTTATTGTCATTAATAATATATACTGACTGTCGCGAGGTGCGGTCGTGTTTCTATTTACTCCGCTTTATTCGTTCTAACTTGCTAATTTTGTGCTCATAATTTGCATAATTTGCTTTATGATGACTAGTTTTCAAAAAAAATTTAACTTGCAATTTATAATACTGTAACGGACTTGCTAAATTCACCTCGATTATTCTCCTTTTGTTCGAGTCCGATCACTGGATTACTAAATAAACTCCCAAGATTTATTTGTTCGGTTTCTTCACCGTCAGGAATTTATTTCTACAATTTTGTCTTTAGCCAACGGCTTATTTTACAATTATTTTTACACACTTATTATCTGCTTCACTCAGCTTATCCGTTTCTCAAACACACACAGCTCACAGCAGTGTTAACTCCACTAAGTTGTCTATTCGTCTTCTCTTGTGATAGCGGCTGCCTCTCTTTTTATACCTGTAGATGATCTAACCATTCTGTTCACGCGCTTAAGGATAGGCTGATTGCTCGTTTGCCTGCGGTAGCTGCAGCTACTCCGTTCATCCTTAACGACGTGGAATTTCCTTTAATCTGTCTACCCTTTTGTTTGTCCTTGGTGTGGGTAATTTGCATTATACAGCCGCTTCTTTATTTTCTGTCCTTCCGGGAATTGCATTTATATCGTCAACAGTTTTGTTTGTCCTTGGTATGGGATTTTCGTCACACTGCCCTCCACCTAAGTCTGATCGTCCCGATTAGACATACCATCTGTTCCAAACGCCGCGAGCCTTTCTAAGTGAACCACTTTTATTTTGGTTCGTGGTTTTCCAACGTTCTGGATTCGATAGTCCGTACTATTTATTCGTCCAATTACTTTGTATGGACCTTCCCGCTTGCTGTGCAAGATTTTCTTCCGAGGAGAATCGTGCAGCATTACTAAATCTCCTTTTTCAAAGCTTTCAGGATTCTTCGCCTTAATACATCCTTCTACCTTCTACTCCGTTCATCCTTAACGACGTGGAATTTCCTTTAATCTGTCTACCCTTTTGTTTGTCCTTGGTGTGGGTAATTTGCATTATACAGCCGCTTCTTTATTTTCTGTCCTTCCGGGAATTGCATTTATATCGTCAACAGTTTTGTTTGTCCTTGGTATGGGATTTTCGTCACAATACTTATAATAATGCCGTGTTTATGTGGACAAAGAGTTGATAGATTAAAAGATTTAAAAATACAGTGTGAAAAGTGCGCTGAAATTTTTCATTTGCATTGTGTTGGCCTGGAGCAAGCCGATGTGGATTATTTGCTTTCGGCTAGTAAGTCTTTTTTCTGTAACAAATGTTTGGCAGAACCTCGTTCATCTCTGCTGTCGAAAATTCGCCAGTAAATATAAGCATAAACAATGACTTGGCAAGTGGAAGTACTGCAAGTGCTTCTCTCAGCATTTCTCACGAATCTGTTGGTCACTATGAAAAAATTAACAACTCTTGTGACAATAACAATGTCCATGCTTTTGATCTGCATTCAGTGGTCAATAAACTTAATGCTGAGTGTGCTAATGTGTCTTCCTCTTTGTGCTCTGTTCGTGATGTCAACACTGAACTCTCGAAAAAGTGTGTTGATCTACAAGCTGAAATTAAGCTACTCTCTGCGAAACTACAAACTAGAGACGGGGCTTTAACTGCTCTTTCCGCCGAAGTAAGAGATTTGAAAAGTGTTGTTTCTCATTTGCGTGAGCTACTCTCAGTTTTTGGACCTAATTCTAATAAACTAATAGAGTTGAATAAAAGCGCTAATAGTTCTCCTACGTATTTATCCTCTGCTTTGGGCGCGCATGATGCTGTTGCTGCCGATGCCTCTGCCGCTGCCGCTGTTGACGTCTTTTCAAGTTCTACTGGTGCTGCTACGAATGTTGTTTATTCGAATATGACAACAAATGTTTTCCCTACTCCGATGCTGATACATGTTAGTGCTGCTAATGATAGTAATCAAGGTATGGCTACAGCGCAGTCTAAGCAGAGTAAAAAGGGTAATAGAAAAAGGTCCAATAAACTGGCGTCCACTTTCGCTGCTTCAGTTGCACCGACCAATGGCCCGCTGCCTCAATCGTATGCTGAGGTGGCTGCTCATAATACTCCCCCACCGATTGTGAATTGCCAACAACAACAACATCAACAGCAACAACAACTACAACGGGCTGTGAACAAAGAGCCTGGGTCTGGGTCTACTGTAAAAACTACCCGGAAAAATCTAAAGGATCCACTGGTTCTTGGTGTGAATAAAAATTCCGAACTTTGTGTAGCGGATGGTTTGAAATGGCTGCACGTCTCATCTTTCCACCCTAGTGTGTCCGAACATGATGTCCTAAGCTATGTTTCTAAACATACTGGCATC
Organism: Neoceratitis asiatica; assembly: GCA_030068015.2. NCBI lineage: Eukaryota > Metazoa > Arthropoda > Insecta > Diptera > Tephritidae > Neoceratitis > Neoceratitis asiatica. The sequence continues at coordinate 37,236,115 of CM061526.1, read as the reverse complement.
AGTACGATTTATATGAAATGCGTCATACTCGTTAGAAAAGGTACAAATCTAGCGGAACTAAGAAGTTACTTTCAAACTCGTTGTAACGGAGACTTACTATGACAAAGTGGTTGATGCGAATATTTGGTCTATGAATGTAAGACTTCGGCAGTTCCGTTTTTTTCCAAGGAGCGGTGCAATCCAGCAAGCCCCGTAGCAGTAGCTGGAATGTTGAAGCCCAGGACGCTAGGGCGCTTAAAATATATTATGAAAATGCCTCTGGTCTTAGAAGTAAATCGAAGACTTTACATGATTTTAGTTCTCATATGACTTATGATATTCTCGTTTTTGTTGAGACCTGGCTCATTGGAAATTTTTATGATGCTGAATTTTTTGAAGTGAATCAAATTTTTTCCAGTACGATCCCTAAAGTGAAAAAGAAGTGTTATATAGTTCCGTGGCATACCAAAATTTGAAAAAGCTAAAAAATTTGAGAAACAAGTTCTTTAAAAGGTTTAAATTATCGAACTTACCTTGTCATAAAGAAAAGTATCTTTTTTACTCCAGAGAGTTTAAGTCGCATAGTAAGGCACTTCACAGAAATTATGCCGCTAATTTTAAGCGTGATATTAAGCTAAACCCAAAGTCGTTTTGGCGCTACGTCAAGGCTAAAAAATCGTGCTCAAGCATCCCCTCTAAAGTTTTTTATAATGAAACATCTGCGCAATCTTTATCTGAGGGTGTCAACCTTTTTGCTAACTTTTTTAGTTTTAATTTTGAGTCTGAAGATATCATTTGTGAAGAGGCGGCAACTAATATTGATACCTCTGTCAATTTTGGCGAACTTTCTTTAACCATTGATGATATCACTCGAGGCATTTCCGTGATTAAGTCGTCAACACAAACGGACATTGATGGGTTTTGCTCTTTTTTGTTCAAAAGCATCACTGCACTTGCCTACCCTATTCTACTTTTTTTCAATAAATCTCTTATGTGTGGTGATTTTATAGACGCATGGAAGATAACTTCTATTACCCCGATTTTCAAGAGTGGTAATAAAAGCAATGCCGCCAACTACCGTCCCATTGCAAAACTGTCCACTATATTTAAGATGTTTGAAATAGTAGTTAAGGACAAGATATATTTTGCTGTAAAGAGTTTAATTTGTGCTAACCAGCAACGTTTTATGCCTGGAAGATCTACTGTAACATATCTTGCAGTATTTTCGGAATTTTGTATTTCTTCATTTAATATGAAAGCACAAGTGGATACCATCTACACTGACTTTTCGAAAGCCTTTGACAAAGTGAACCATTCATTTTTGGTATCTAAGTTGGGGATTCTGTTTTGTTTTGTTCGGGTAGACGGTGCCTGCTCACGCCCTTTTGTTGCAACGTCGGGCGTACCTCAGGGAAGTGTTCTGGGACCGCTTTTATTTGTTATTTTTATCAATGACATAAGTCATTGCTTTAGACACTCTAATTTTTTATTATCCGCTGATGATTTGAAAATTTTTAAAACAGTCACAAGTCTCACTGATTCCGTTATGCTTCAATCCGATCTTGACAATGTAATTGATTGGTGCAGTAAAATCGTCTGTACCTAAATACCAGCAAATGCTTTGCCATTTCTTTTTCGAAATCTCGAAATCTCATTCCGGCCTCATACAGTATTGGTGAATCTATATTGATAAGTATATACGGGCGCATCACACTCATCATTCGAACTGACCTGATAGCTAAAGAAGTGAGACCATTACCTGGAGCAATATTGAAAACGGCGACTAGTGAGGATACCCAAGTAGTTGGAGAAGTAACATGTGAGGTAACAATCGGGAATGTGACGGTGTTACACAGTTTTATAGTCGCGCAGATTGTGGATGAGGTAATCATAGGAGTGGACTTCTTGATGAATGAAGGTATCAAAATCGACTTGAATAACAAAATTATGGAGTATAAGAACATGGAGGTACCACTAAGCACTGGCTATAATTCCACATACCACAGCAAACAAGTGTTCTTAGAAGGTAGTGAAATGATTCCACTAAAGTCTGAAGCAGTTGTTTGGGCGAAAATTAATGGAGATTGTGGGACAAACAAATTGTGGATTGTCGAAGCAGCACAATATTCTACACCGGACGTACTTATTGGTAAAACCCTTGCTAAGACACAAAAGAATGGACGCATCCCTGTGAGAGTATAAAATTATTAAATGACTTCAGATCACCAGTAAAAATTCCTAGTGGAACTGTATTAGGGCAATGTCAAGAGGTACAAGCCATCATCAAATGCAATAATTCATCTGGAATCGACTCTACTGGCAGCAAGGACATGGAGGAAGATATAAATTCATGGACGCAAGGGTTGGAAAACAAGTACAAGCACAAGGCCAACCAGATGATCCGTAAATACTCCAACATATTCGACAAGGATGGCACCAAAACAGGTAAGACCAACGTAGTGAAACATTGCATTGATACTGGTGACGCAAGACAAATTCGTCAAGCTCCTCGAAGTGTTCCACTAGCCAAACGTGACGCTGTTGGCCAAATAATTAAGGAAATGAGCGAAAGAGGTGTTATCGAACCATCGGCAAGTCCACGGAGCTCTCCGGTAGTACTTGTGAAAGAGAAGGATGGCCAGTTGCGGTTCTGCATGGACTATCGGAGATTAAATGATGTCACAAAGAAAGACAACCATCCTTTGCCCAGGATCGATGACACACTAGATTCGTTAACTGGCACAGAATGGTTCTCAACACTTGACCTTAAGAGCGGGTATTGGCAAGTAGAAGTGAGTGAAGAAGATAAAGAGAAGACAGCCTTTAGTGCTGGCAATGGTCTATGGAAAATTACGATAATGCCATTTGGGTTATGCAACACTCTTGCCACTTTTGAAAGACTAATGGACCATGTGCTCAAAGGACTACACTGGAAGACTTGTTTGGTGTATCTGGATGACATCATCATATTGGGAAAAAGCTTCGATTAACAGCTGAGTAATTTGGAAGAAGTTTTCCAGAGAATAGCTGGCGCTGGTCTTAAACTAAGTCCCTAGATGTGCTCTTTATACAAGAAGGAGGTGAATTACTTAGGTCATCAAGTAACCCCGAAGGGCCCTAAGGGAAGACCCAGAAATTTGCATGAATTAAGAAGCTTTCTTGGTCTGTGTACCTACTATCGCCGATTTGTTCCGAATTTCGCCAGTGTAGCTCATAGTCTCCATGAGCTCACTAGGAAAAATAAATCTTTCGAGTGGCAAACTGAACAAGAGGAGGCTTACCAGGGTTCCAGGTGCAACATTTATTCTGGACAAAGATGCTTGTACTTTCGCAAGTGATTGATGGGCAGGAGAAGATAGATGCCTACTATAGCCGGTCTATTGGGGAAACTAGAGCGAAACTCCTGCGTAACTCGGACAGAACTATTAGCGTTGGTGGATTGCATTAAACACTTCCACAAATATCTGTATGGTCAACATTTTCGAGTTAGAACCGATCATGCAGCGCTGAAGTGGCTACTACAGTTCAAGAATCCCGAAGGACAGGTAGCATAGTTATGGCTTTACCATCGAGCACCGCAAGGGTAATACGCACGGAAATGCTGACGCTATGTCCCGTCGACCATGTAATGTGGAATGTAAGCACTGCTCAAAAGCCGAGGTAAGGAGGACATAATAGACGTCCGGCTAATGACAATTACGCGAGCCGAAGAGTGGGAGGCAAGTCACTTAAGGAAATGTCAGCAAGAAGATCCGGGCTTGGAATTGGTAATGCACGGATTGGAGGTGAACAGACGACCAAGTAAAGAACAAATGACAGCGGAAAGTGCAATCGCGAAGGCATACTGGGCACAATGGAACAGCATAGAGTATGGGAAAGTGAAGATGTCCAGTGCTCTCGGAAGCTTATAGTAGTTCCGAGGTTAAGAATTCCGGATATTCTTAAGGAATTCCATAATGGTCCTAGCGGAGGGCACCTAGGCATTACAAAAACGCTGGAGAAGATCAAGCAGCGGTTCTATTGGGTTGGCTGTCGTCAATCGGTCGCTGAGTGGATTGCTAATTGCACGGAGTGCATAGCAGCTAAAGGGCCAAAGTCACGAAGTCATGCGCAGGTGAAGCAGTATAACTCAGGTGCACCATTTGAGCGGGTTGCCATGGATGTAGTCGGTCCATTCCCTATGAGCAGACAAGGAAACAAATACGTTCTTGTGGTTATGGACTAGTTTAGTAAATGGCCTGAGGTCTACCCAATTCAAAACCAGGAAGCGAAAACAGTTGCGGATGCATTCACTCACAAGGTTGCCAGATACGTTGCGCCTATAGAATTGCACTCAGACCAATGAAGACACTTTGAATCGGTGGTGTGCCATATGCTTGGTATTCGGAAAACCCGAACTAGAGCCCTGCATCCTCAACCAGATGGCATGGTAGAACGATTCTCGAGGAAGATTTAAGAGGGATACATGCTCTTGTGAGACTGCGATATCAAATTATGAGTGACAAAATGAAGGCCAGGTATGACAAGGCGATGAACTCCGAAGGCTTCCAAAATGGAGATTTGGTGTTGCCGCACAATCCACAAGGAAAGAGAGGTTTGTCCCCAAAACTTCAATGCAATTGGGAAGGTCCATACAAGATAATCAAACGACTAAACGACGTAGTGTATCGAATCCAAACCGGTTGGAACAGCGAATGTGTCTGATCGGGGTGATCAGGTTTAGGTGGAGAGCAGTGTGGCGAATATGCGAAGCGAATGTCAGATGAAAGAGAGAAGCCGATAACTGGCATGTTCTAGAGCGTGAAACGCGAGCATTTTTCTAACCTGAAATAAAAGCTCCTCGTAAAAATCCATCAGTCGTTCGGACGTTCGGCTTAGAATAAACTGTCCTCCTTAAAAATAAATGGGTCCCTCCATTGGGTGGTAAAAACATCAAGACGCAAAGCTATAAATTAGAGGAGTTCGGCCGGAAATCGCTTTAGCGGTTATATTGTTCCAAATTCTTCTCCGTTGAGTTTTCCGTGATTAGTATAGAAGACGTTTCAATTTTTAATGTACTTATTATATGTGTGTTCATTTGTGTTGGGCAAAAAATTAAACAAATAAAATAACGAGTAAAGAACATTCATGAAAATACGCGAATTTAAATTGTAACACTTGTTTTTTGACAATTTAAATATATCAGATTTCTGCCTTATAATTGTTCTTTTTGCATTAAGGTCGTTTTTGTTCTCTTCATCGCTTGTGCTTGACAATTATTTTATCGATAAACTGTTGTCGTCGTCGCAATACTTTTTGACAATAAAAATTTTGTGTCGACGTCGACACGATATGATGTCGACAGAAAAACAATGACGACGTCGAGGACGCTAGAACCTTTTCTTGAGGTTACTTCCAAAAATGCATACACCATCCAAGCTGAAAAGGAAATTTTAATGACAATTGCTTGTAAATTGTCAAAATAAAAAATGATATGTGATAAAGAGTTGCCTTGATGTGCAAATAAATTCCTCGTTTTCAAAATCGAAACATTTCTTTTGGAGGAGTAATTAATTTGAAATGTTGAAAACATTTAGTACTCATGTCTTTCATTAACGTTACATTTTTTACAGCCACGAAAGGTGCTCCACCGCCCTTGTGTTCTTTCGTGTTCATTTGCTTTAGTTGAGGGCTGGGAAAGGAAGTGGATTTATGGAAACGCATAACAGCAAATGGAGCAAGTATAACGTGCTTTCCATTATTGCCCTTTGTAAGAGAAACTTTCCAAACTCTTTTCGTCTCACTCGTAAGAAAGTACCTATGTACGTGTATTTGAAAATCGTGTTTTTTGACTAAAGACCATGTTCGAATAGTAAAATTCCGTTTCGAATCATTTCAAAAGTCCCAGTAAACATGTATGTATAGTAACTCTGGTCAACGAAATTGAAATTTTTTGGTCAAATTTTGAATGTATGTGGCCCAAACGCTAATATATTGTGACGAAAATCCCATACCAAGGACAAACAAAACTATCGACAATGTAAATACCATTTCCCGGAAGGACAGAAAATAAAGAAGCGGCCGTATAATGTAAATTACCCATACCAAGGACAAACAAAACTGTTGACAATGTAAATGAAATTTCCCGGAAGGACAGAAAATAAAGAAGCGGCCGTATAAAGCAAATTACCCATACCAAGGACAAACAAAAGGGTAGACAGCGAATACACGCTGTTGAGGTATAAAAGGAGCTGCAGCAGCTATTTGAAATGAATGAAGTTGAAGACTCAGTCCTAGCGTGTGTTTGAGAAACGGATTAGCAAGTTCGTTACAATATTAATGAAAAAATAATCATATGGGTTCTACACTTATTTTTCAAATTACAATAAATAAAGGGTGTTTTTTTTATAGAGGTATAGAAGTTTAAGTTGCAATAAAACAACGATGGATTATTCGATTGACATGAATTTTATTTATCCGAAAGATAATCTTGTGGCATTACATTTTAAATATGATTTCTGGCATATGACCGCCACGGCTGGCGCGGATGTGGTCCAATCTGGACGTCCAATTTTCGATGACTTTTTCCAACATTTGTGGCCGTATATCGGCAATAACACGGCGAATGTTGTCTTGCAAATGGTCAAGCGTTTGTGGCTTATCCGCATAGACCAATGACTTTACATAGCCCCACAGAAAGTAGTCTAGCAGTGTTAAATCACAAGATCTTGGAGGCCAATTCACAGGTCCAAAACGTGAAATTAGGTGGTCACCAAACGTGTCTTTCAATAAATCTATTGTGGCACGAGCTGTGTGACATGTTGCGCCGTCTTGTTGAAACCACATCTCCTGGACATCATGGTTATTCAATTCAAGAATGAAAAAGTTAGTAATCATGGCTCTATACCGATCACCATTGACTGTAACGTTCTGGCCACCATCGCTTTTGAAAAAGTACGGACCAATGATTCCACCAGCCCATGAAGCGCACCAAACAGACAGTTTTTCTGGATGTAACGGTGTTTCAACGTACACTTGAGGATTACCTTCACTCCAAATGCGGCAGTTTTGTTTGTTGACGTAGCCATTCAACCAGAAGTGCGCTTCATCGCTAAACAAAATTCGCTTATGAAAATCGGGAACAACGGTAATCTCGTTTTGGGCCTATTTGCAAGCGTTGTTCAGGCGTGAGTCTATTCATGATGAATTGCCAAACCAAATTGAGAATAAATCACTTGAGAGCTGTTAAATCGGTCGCCATCTTGAAAAGTAATGCCAACTTAAAGTTCTATAACTCTATAAAAAAAACACCCTTTACTTGGTATTTCCGTGAATAATTGGATTTTGATAGACTCTTTCTAAGGTCTGAAGGTAATGAATGCGAGAAATATTCTTTGCAAGCTCGTTCCGATGTAGCAGACTGTAGCCGAGCGGAACCGAGAGTAAAGCTGATCGATGTAAGAAAACCACTTTAGAACTCTTTTTCAGCACTGACTCGCGCAAAAGTTGAATTATTTTTAATCAATCGTTTATATTGTTGCTGTTTCTGTAGCGGTTTACCGCCTAGGGTCAGGAAGGTCTACATCTAGTCATCCAGGTCATCTTACGGGAGGCTCAGGAAATGTTCTGCTCCGACGGGTTGGGACCATTGGGAGATGAGTGTTAGATGAGTCGGGTTGAGTGAGATTCGTTGCATTCGGGACATGTGTTGTGTATCTCAGGATCGAGTCTGCATAAGTAGGAGTTGAGCCTGCTACAATATCCAAACCTTAATTATGCTAGGGTTAGAATTCCGAGAACACCATTCATAGGAAGAGAGTTCACAAATTTGTTAACGGACTCTCGGTGAATGATGTTTATAGCCTTTCTGTACGCCGTTCTGACCAGCGGTTCTTATCTGTATTCTTGTACGGAGTCGCGATAGTCAAGTACTCCCTTCCTGATGAGGCTAAGTGGTGATTGAGCTTCCAAGAAGTGTCTATTGGGTAGCATCCCAGCAGATAGTGCTTACATAGCATATCATTATTTTCCTTAACTGAGAGCATAGATGTTTCACTGTATAAGTGAAACTCCAGTGCCATCAGGAGATTTCCCGTCACGGTCCGAAGAGAGGTTCTGACATGCTTATAGCTTCTTCAACTGCGATTGGCTGTTCCCCGGTGTCCAAATTGAAGCAGCATAGTTTACGACCGGCCGATCAATTGCCTCGTATGTTGCCAACAACGTTTCTTTGTACTTACCCCGCTAACGGCTAGCGATTTGTGGATTTTGTTGCGGTTCTGTACTTTAGTGACAATTGCAGTCGTATGCGGAGTGAAGGAGTGCAGGCTGTCAAATATGACTCCCAGTAACTTTGGATTATTTATGGTCGGAATTTTAACATCAGCGACACACACATTGAGTTCAAGCCGGTACTCCTTCGTCCAGCTGGTGAAAAGGGATGCACAGGGTTTCGAGTATGTAGAAGTAGCGCAGTGAAAAAGTTGGAGAGGTCGGAGGGATAGCAGTTTACTTTCGAACAAAGGCTGTCAATATCCTGGCCAGACGACAAAATCGAGCAGTCAGCGGCGTATGAGATCAAAGAAACGCGACTCCCACGCCGGTTCTACGCACCGGAGTTGACCCGAATTTTATCCGGCCAAGGGCTGTCACCCTTTCGGCGATGCCGCTACAACAACAACATCAAAGAAACGTCCTCTAGTGGTGGAGGAAGCCTCGAATTGTAGAAATTAAACAGCATCGGGGAGAGAACACCACCCTGCGGTATCCCCTGTTTAATTTTCTGCAGCTTTGAGGTTTGACCTCGAAAGTTAACCGATGATTGTCGACCACTCAGGTAATTCATGATCCACCTCTTCAATCTAGGCGGTAATGAGGATCCTCAATGTCCGAAAGTAGCTCTGCGTGATTGACCGTGCCGAAGCCTTTAGACGGTCCAGTGCTACTAAAACAGTTCCCGCACAAAGCCGATTTTGGTTGAGGCCATGAACTATCTTTTATGTTTATGACGTTAAGTGCTGTGCACTTTACGGAAGCCATGCCGATTCGTAGCTGGGCTTAAATGCTGTGTGAGAGACGGGAGCAGCAAGGCCTCAATTTACTTCGCTACTACGGAAAGGAGAGATATCGGTCGATACGACTCTCATTTCCCGCTGAGCCCAAATGTTTTAACATTACCTCAGAATATCTAAGCGGGCACTCAGTTTTGTTTCTTGGATCGCAGCTATTGGCAGGTGTTCCCGGCTGATGATGTTGACTATCTCGTCGATCTTTCCTTGGAGTCCGTTGCAATTAAATTGTATTAGTCTGAAGTGTCAGAGGGACGTTCGTAACACGGGTGGTGAGGGAGTTGTGCATGGATCTTGGTTGTTGCAGCTGTGTAACCCGCTTTGATGGTTGTCGCACATTAGTGGTGGTTGGCGGCTGTGTAGCGGGGGCAGACTCTTACGCAGCAGAAACAATCCGTCGGACCAGGGTTGGTTTCTACGCCAGCCCTTATGAGAAGGATTTGGATCAGAAGCAGTACGCACCTCGAACCTAAAAAATTTCCATTTTCTACTTCCTATTTCTAAAGTTTTTGAACAAATACGAATGCACCGCAACACAGGTTTCCGAGCGAAATAGTCTCATATATATTTCGCGAGAAATAAGAGGAAGACTAATTTTCAAACGTATCGAAGCAAGCTTATAAGGCAATTTATGTAATAGTTTTAGTTTTTCCATCATATTTATCGCACCCACTCATGTTTTTCATTTTTTTTATTTACGTTTGCAAATTTCTTCCTATGTAAAGAGCTGTTCACAATAGAAAATCATGTCAAATTTCCGGGCCTACTACATTTTTCCATCCACGAAATATATGACTTTTTTTCGTTTCAGCTGCATACCGACCTTAAAACTATTTAAAATTTGACACAATTCTCGCAGTTGAGAACTGTTATTAATATACAAGTTTTGAAAAACTTCTCAAAAGCTATGGAAATTTTTCCTCGAATCACATGATTCTTAATATACATATGTATGTACATACTTAGTGGGGACATAAATACTGTTACACACATTTTATGCTATAAAATAAAAAAAATGAATGTTTTGGACCAATTTTTTTTTTACATATTTATTGATATATATTGTATACAAAAAAGCAGTATTCATTCGAAATGCCCGCCTGAAGCTGTCTTGGGGTATCTTTTGTGGCAAACCATGTCCTCTAAAACTGTAATTTGTAATCCAGCGGGTTCATATCAGGACTGCCAGAGGGCCACTCTTCAGATGAAACCAGCATTGGAGCCAGATTTGGGTCGTTTTAGCTTTATGGGCCGGCGCAGAGTCTTGCTAAAAAGTCCATGATTGGTTTTGGAACATGGAATGGTTAAGTGGTCTTACAACAGCTTCCAAAACGGTTTCTTGGTAAACTTTGGCCGATGTTTTGACCCCTTGTTCGCAAAAATTCAAGTCAGTTACCCCATCATAAGAGACAACCCACCAAACCATGACTGAAGCTGTGTGATGACCTTTTTCGACCCGTGACATCAGTTCAGATGCTTCCTTAGATGACCGTGCATACACCCTATCATTTTGTTTATTAAATTTTTCCTGCACGGTAAAAGTTTTTTCATCGGTAAACACAAGGTTTTTCTGTACAAGTTATCAGCGTGCTTTACCAAAAGACGTTTGCATTTTACGTTTTGCTATTTTTTTTTTTTCAAAGCTGCAATCAACAAATGTCCGCTACGGCGTTTGAAAGCCCCAGGTCCCAAGTCTTTTTTAATAATTCGACTCATGGACTTTTGCGAAACATTCATCTAACGGGCCATGATTTTGTTTTCGGAGCGGATTTCGCAGAATTCTTGATTTGATAGCTTTGATGACTTACGGCGTTCGAACTGTGCGTGGACGGCCCGACCGGTGGCGGTCTTTAACATCCCCAGTCTCCTTAAACAGTTTTATGCACCGGTAGACGAACATGCGACTAATGCCGAGCGGACGGTGTTTTGAAAATATCACCTTTTTTCATTTCACACTTAAAAAGCGCTATGACAGCGATACGGTTTTCATTACCTGACCATTCCATGTTGAAAACACACACAATTTAGAATTCGCTATACAGACTAACGCTTTACAGGTTATATTTTAAAAATCATATGGAAATTATGTGGTACGCTCAATTCTTCTATTGAAATGCTTGTGTTTAATGTTGTAACAGTATTTATGTCCCTACCAAGTACACATATTTAAATAATTAACAATTTTACGTCATGTTCATGTATAACTATTCTAACTTCATCAGAGCAAAAGTTTTTAATGCAAATCATTTTTAGTACGCTATAATATCATCTATCTTACGTCGCAAATCCTTACGATGAGAACTTTCCAAGGCATCTTTTATCATACGCAAGTGCATTTTGGGATTGTTAAAATTGTCCTCTTCGAATACTTTCAATATTTTATAAACTCGTGTACTCAGTTCACGTGGATATTGTAGCTCAATCTCATCCATAGTACCTTCACGTATTCCCAATTCCCGTCCGAACATTCGCCAATGGGACCCTAACTGTTGGGAAAGTATCTTATAGATAGTCGCACGCTTTTGTTCTGTTAAAGCATGTGGACAGGAGTTGGCGTTATTTCTAGAATTATATAAAGATGGGGTCCTAATTGAAGCTGTGTGTCTAGTATTATCATGGCAAATATGGGTCGTAGTAAATAATGATTGATGCTGGCTGTTAAGAGAACGTTTATTGGCAAGTTCGTTTGTCAAATGCATCTCATGGTATTGATTAACACCTTCATTATATGCCTAAAAATACAGTGGAAATAGAAGAAACTATCATTGTTGCTGTAATCTTTTACGTAAAACATTTACATCGTTAGGAGGAAAGTAATTTGAAACTGCGTCATTCAGATACTTGTCACCCAGGAGACGCAGTGGTTCAACATTTCGCTCAGAAATTACATCTCTACGTTGAAGACAATCTATTAAATCACATAAACTACGAATACATTCGTAGCGCCGTGGAGAACTAATATCGTTGCAAAACATGGACTTCAATTCAATGATAACGTCTGCTGAACACGGCTCTCTCAAAGCAATATCTTTAAGTATATCATAGGATATATTGTCTACCATTCTAATTATTTTCACCGAAAAGTTAGCTGAGGATAACGAAAAACTGTTTTAGAAAATAACATCTTATAATTTATTAATAACTAGAGATCTGAAATTATCGATACCGTCGATGATTCTTGATTTTTGCGAAGCCAGCGATAGTTCTCAGAACTATCGATATTTTTCAAGAGTTTTTAATTTACTTTCATCAGCTGTCGTTCTACATTCAAATAATTTTCCGCAAACTTTATATTGTGGCGAAAATGCGAAGCGAATGACAGATGAAAGAGAGGAGCCGACAACTGGCATGTTCTAGAGCGTAAACGAGGCGATTATTTTAAACGATAATTATCGTAAGGCGATTATCGTAAACGACGCGATTATTCGAGGGGTTTCGCAGAGAACTTAGAATAACGAGAAGAACCAATTGCGGATAAGCGTGTGGATTGTCAAAAACGAAGTCGATTGCTGAAAGCGTATTTCACCATTGCCGCCAGAATTTAACAGAAATGCTCTTTTAGTTTAACATTTTGAGCATAGCAATGATAATTATGCTCAGAAATGTAATTTCATATACTCCAATAAAAAGATCTGTAATTTATACAAATGTTAAGTTATATAAATTTGTGTGCTATGTGTATGAAAATTCTATGCAGTTTTGCCGACGGCATTTCGCATCATTTATTATTCAATTATTCGCGATTTTAAATGCAAAATTTTAAATATTGGATTTTTGGGAATATTTTCGTAAATATACGTACATTGTGAAAAACAGCTTTTCAATTATTCTTTTAGAAAATCTACCGACTGAAGTATATATTATTTTTTTCACACATATTTTTATCCATTGCAATAATAATTTTTTTTTAAATATAAATATAAGATAAATATAAGATCATGTAGGCATGCATACATATGTATGAATGTTCTTAAATTACTTAACTTCTTCTCTCGTCCAAAAAAACTGAAATAATTATACAACAATAACATTTTGATTCATAAACGCATGCGCCCTACAACAAAACGAAGTGCGTTCATTCATAAATACAATCGAGCACATTAGCCCGCTTACGCGTCTCAACACTTGCTTATTGGCGACGGTCAGAAAATTAAAATTGTAAGGAAGACTAAATTTGGGTGAAACCGAACGTTAGATTCGCGGCTGATATTTATATTTCTTACTGTAATTGACATATTGCAGTTCTTACTCGAGATATCGTGTACACAAAGAGACGAATAGACAAAGACAAATCGATTTGTGTCGTCATTCCATGAAGTTTTATATACATATGTAGCTATAGGTATGCACATACCGACTATCTTATAACCGTTAGGTGAACAAACTTAATATACTCTCTAACGTATTGCAGCCGGAAATAAAACTAACAAAAAAATCAAACATCTTTGCGAAATGTGAAGCAACAACAACATGCATTTGCGTCGGCAAGCATTGCTTCAAATTTTTGTGACAAATCAAAATTCTATGAGCCTACTAAAATGAAGCAAATCTGCTGCTAAATTTGCTGATCGCCTATTAGTCAATATTGCCAAGCAATCAATTTCCTTGCCTTCCGTATGCGCTAGTCCACAAGATGAATTTCTAAAATTTAAGATTATTTGGTATTTTGCTTCAGTCAGCCAAATTATTATTTTTGCATTTTGATGTAGGAATTCAGGTACAGTAAACTGTGTGTACCACAAATATTCACATCACAAATTAACTTTGAAGTATTCATTTATCTACATTACTTTCGTTCGCATTATCGGGAGTGCGTGTTACAGTTGCCGAGTGAAGACACAAAATTCTTCAACTTCTAATTTTTGGCACTTTATTTTTTTGAAGAGACGCGCGAGGGGAGATGTGTGCCGTTAGTTTAGGCGACGATGCGCAAGCGTTCACCATGAGGACTTTTTTTGCAATTTTAAGAAGCGGTCATTAAAGGTGTTGTCATGGCAATGGTATTTTTTGCTGGATGTGTACGCACTTACTTGTGTACATATATACATATATACATACGTATGCAAATGATTCATGTGCGCATAAATTTGTATGAATTGTGCGTGCGAGCTTGTGCTTATATATATGTACGAGTGTGTATGTACGAGCTTGCATTTACGAGTAAGTTTGTACGTACATATGTGCTCATATGGCAAAATATCAGAATGAATTTTGATTTGTATAATTATTTTGATAAAATTAACAAATTCTTAATAGCATTTAAATAAATATTAAGATTTATTGTATTTAATTTATCATAATTATAATTATTTTTATCTTTGAAAATATAGTAATTAAAAAATAAGAAACAAGTGCATGAAAAATATATATGTATTTCTATACATTCCAAAAATTTGTAAAGAATTTTACAAGTTATTAAAAGACAGTAAACAAATATTGATAGTTCAGATATTTCTGATAATCGTTTATCTTACATATGTACATTTATCAATTTTACATTTAATTTGCATATATTTTCTCATTTTAAACATAAATATACTCATTTTCTTATTTTGAGCACAATTTCTGTTAGCTCACTGTTAGGTGAAATACGCTTCAAAATAGCAATGGTGAAATACGCTTTCATAACACGAGCTAGCGGTACAATTTGGTAAACGGCACGCGCTGGTCCTTCTCGTTATTCTAAGTTCTCTGGGTTTCGTTTTCAAGCAGCAAACAGGTATATAAGGACGACATACGACTGCAAGAGTAATCAGTTGTGAATTAAAAGCGTTGGAGATTACATTACAATAAAGTAATAAAAACAGTACATTGTGAAAGTTGTATACAAGTGATTGTAAATAGTAACGTAAATTGTAATTGAATTGTGAATTACCGAATAATAAAAGGACATTAATTAAGTCTTTATAAATAAAGAGACTGCAAATTAAGTTGGCGATTTTATTTAACAATCCAGAGGTTGTACCCGAAAGATTAAGGAAATCATCGAGGTTAATCAGCAATATCGTAACAATTTGTGTCAGAAGTGGGATTGTTAAATAAATTCCAGAGGATAATAATTAAAAAATGGCGAAGAATCAGGATTTGACGATACCTCTTCTCAAGAAGGAGTTGGCCAAGCGAGGATTGTCTACAACAGCAAAAAAAGCAGAGCTGCAATCGAGACTGCGAGAATCAATGGAAGCCGAAGGCATCGACTTGAACCAGTACGAGGATGAAGATGTATCCTTGAAGGATGTTGACAAAGAGGAGGCTAGTGATTCTGCGAAGGAGTTGGAGCAGCCCTCAAGCAAGATTCAAGAAAATGCTCCTGGCTCATCTACTGGTATGGACATGAACATGTTGCTGGCTGCGATTTCACAAATCAATGCCAACATGTCACAAAACATTTCACAAATCAATGCCAACATGTCACAAAACATGTCACAAATCGATGCCAGCATGTCACAAAAGATGGATGCACAGGATGCCAAGACGTCACAAAATATGTCTGCAATGAAAGCCAGCATCTCAGGAAAGTTGGATGGATTAGAAGGAACAATCGCACAAATACAGCAAAATCTGGTGATAGAAAATGCAGAACTTAAGGAAAGACAGGATCGAATCGAGGAGCGACAAGACAAAATAGAGGAGCTAATTGAGACCAAAGTGAACAACGCATTGGAAGGTCGTGTGCGGGATTTGCAGTTAAATCGTCCAACCACTTCAGTGAACTCTCCTAAGGTAAAAACACCATCTTTTGACGGAAAAATTCCCTTCCAAGTCTTCAAGCTCCAGTTTGAGAAGACGGCTGAAACAAATAAATGGAGCATAGAGGAAAAATCTGCTGCACTATTCGTTGCGTTGGAAGGGCCTGCGGCAGAACTTTTGCAAACTGTACCTGATTATGAGAGAAATGATTACGACGGATTGATGCGAGCCCTGGAAAGACGCTATGGTAGCGGACACAGAAGACAAATTTACCAGATGGAGTTAGAAAAGCGCGACCAAAAACCCAACGAATATCTACAGGAATATGCTTCGGAAATTGAGAGATTGGCTCATTTAGCCATCGGAGACGCATCGGGTGAGCATCTCGAAAGGGTGAAAATACAAAAATTCATCAGCGGCATAAAAGACGTTTACACCAAGCGAGAGACATATGCGAATCCAAAGTTAACATTCGCTGAAACAGTGGCGTATGCTCAAACACGTGAAACGGCGGCACTCATAAGCAGACCAGCGTACAAAGTCAATAAAGTGGAGGTTGAAACAGCAGATGTGATGACCGAAATATTGAGAACTCTGAAGTCGTTAGAAGGAATGAATCGTTCTGGTGGCAAGAATCAGGCTGGGGAATGTTTTAAATGTGGAAAGCCTGGTCACTTCGCACGCGAATGCAAAACGGGTTCCAGCATACAAGAAGGACAGCGAAAACGGAAAGCAGAAGAAGATAGACCATCAACTTCTCAGTCGTTAAACTAAAACGAGCCAGTCTAAAAGGGCGTATGCTGGTTCCTGCAATTAAATACTCCATAATCTCCGTCTCGCAAATTGGCAGAAAAACGAGCAACATTACTATTGGTGGATATGTGGATGGACGAGCGCGGATATTAACAGTGGATACGGGCGCATCACATTCCATCATGCGAACTGACCTGATCGCTAAAGGAGTGAGACCATTACCTGGAGCAATATTGAAAACGGCGACTGGTGAGGACACACAAGTGGTGGGAGAAGTAACATGTGAGGTCTCAATAGGGAATGTGACGGTGTTACACAGTTTTATAGTCGCGCAGATCGTAGATGAGGTAATCATAGGAGTGGACTTCTTGATGGAACAATGTATCAAGATCGACTTGAATAACAAGGTTATGGAGTATAAGAACATGGAAGTACCACTAAGCATTGGCTACGATTTCACATACACCAGCAAACAAGTGGTCTTAGAAGGCAGTGAACTGATTCCACCGAAGTCAGAAGCAGTTTTTTGGGCGAAAATTAATGGAGATTGTGGGACAAACAAATTGTGGGTTGTCGAAGCAGCACAAAATTCTACACTGGACTTACTTATTGGAAAAACACTGGCTAAGACACGAAAGAATGGACGCATCCCAGTGAGAGTATTAAATGACTTCAGATCATCAGTAAAAATTCCTAGTGGAACTGTATTAGGGCAATGTCAAGAGGTAGAAGTCATTATTAACAGCAATGATTCATATTGAATCGACTCTATTGGCAGAAAGGAGATGGAGGAAGATATCAATGCATGGACGCAAGGATTGGAAAACAAGTACAAGCACAAGACCAGCCAGATGATCCGTAAATACTCCAACATATTCGACAAGGATGGCAACAAACCAGGCAGGACCAACGTAGTGAAGCATAGCATTGATACTGGTGACGCAAGACCAATTCGTCAAGCTCCTCGAAGCGTTCCACTAGCCAAACATGACGCTGTTGGCCAAATAATTAAGGAAATGAGCGAAAGTGGTATTATCGAACCATCGGCAAGTCCATGGAGCTCTCCGGTGGTACTCGTGAAGAAGAAAGATGGCCAGTTGCGGTTCTGCGTGGACTATCGGAGATTAAATGATGTTACAAAGAAATACAGCTATTCTTTTCCCAGGATCGATGATACACTAGACTCGTTAACTGGCACAGAATGGTTCTCAACACTTGACCTTAAGAGCGGGTATTGGCAAGTAGAAGTGAGTGAAGAAGATTAGTGCTGGCAACGGTCTATGGCAATTTACGGTAATGCCATTTGGTTTATGCCACGCTCCTGCCACTTTTGAAAGATTAATGGAAAATGTGCTCAAAGGACTACACTGGAAGACATGTTTGGTGTATCTGGATGACATAATAGTATTGGGAAAGAGCTTCGACGAACATTTGAGTAATTTGGAAGAAGTTTTCCAGAGAATAGCTGGCGCTGGTCTTAAACTAAGTCCTAAGAAGTGCTCTTTATTCAAGAAGGAGGTTAATTACTTAGGTCATCTAGTTACCACGAAGGGCGTGTGTACTGCGAAGGAAAAAATAGAAGCAGTGAAGGACTGGCCCAGACCCAGAAATTTGCATGAATTAAGAAGTTTCCTTGGGCTGTGTACTTACCATCGCCGCTTTGTTCCGAATTTCGCCAGTGTAGCTCACAGTCTCCCTGAACTCACAAGGAAAAATAGATCTTTGGAGTGGAAAACTGAACAAGAGGAGGCTTTCCAAGCTTTAAAAGAACGACTATGCACTGCACCTATGCCAGCGTACCCGGTTCCAGGTGCAACATTTATTCTGGACACAGATGCTAGTGGTTATGGCATAGGAGGGGTACTTTCGCAAGTGATTGATGGGCGGGAGAAGATAGTTGCCTACTATAGCCGGTCTATTGGGAAACCAGAGCGGAACTACTGCGTAACGCGGAGAGAACTATTAGCGTTGGTGGATTGCATTAAACACTTCCACAAATATCTGTATGGTCAACATTTCCGCGTTAGAACGGATCATGCAGCGCTGAAGTGGCTACTACAGTTCAAGAATCCCGAAGGGCAGCTTGCACGGTGATTGAGAGGCTGCAAAGTTATGACTTCACCATCGAGCACCGCAAGGGTAATACGCACGGAAATGCTGACGCTATGTCCCGTCGACCATGTAGTTTGGAATGTAAGCACTGCTAAAAAGTCGAGGGTAAGGAAGACATAACAGACGTCCGGCTAATGACAGTTACATCAGCAGAAGAGTGGGAGGCAAGTCACTTAAGGAAATGTCAGCAAGAAGATCCGGACTTGGAATTGGTAATGCATGGATTGGAGGTGAACAGACGGCCAAGTAAAGAACAAATGGCAGCAGAAAGTCCCATCGCGAAAGCATACTGGGCACAATGGAACAGTTTAGAATTGATATCTGGCTGTTTGCATAGAGTATGGGAAAGTGAAGATGGCCAGTGCTCTCGGAAGCTTATAGTAGTTCCGAGGTTAAAAATTCCGGATGTTCTTAAGGAATTCCATAATGGTCCTAGTGGAGGGCACCTAGGCATTACAAAAACGCTGGAGAAGATCAAGCAGCGGTTCTATTGGGTTGGCTGTCGTCAATCGGTCGCTGAGTGGATTGCTAATTGCACGGAGTGCATTGCAGCTAAAGGGCCAAAGTCACGAAGTCATGGGCAGATGAAGCAGTATAACTCAGGTGCACCATTTGAGCGGGTTGCCATGGATGTAGCCGGTCCATTCCCTATGAGCAGACAAGGAAACAAATACGTTCTTGTGGTTATGGACTAGTTTAGTAAATGGCCTGATGTCTACCCAATTCCAAACCAGGAAGCGAAAACATTTGCGGATGCATTCACTCACAATTGGGTTACCAGATACGGTGCCGCCTATAGAATTGCACTCAGACCAAGGAAGAAACTTTGAAGCGGCGGTGTTCCAAGAGATGTGCCAGATACTTGGTATTCGCAAAACCCGAACGGCAGCCCTGCATCCTCAATCAGATGGCATGGTAGAGCGATTCAACCGGACCCTGGAAGAGCACTTGCGGAAAGTAATGGACAAGCATCAAGATGATTGGGATGTACACATACCGCTTTTCCTGATGGGATATCGGTCCGCAGTGCATGAAACAACAGGTCAAACACCTGCCAGGATACTGTTTGGTAGTGAACTTCGGTTGCCCAGTGATTTAAAATTTGGAATAACTAGTGATGCGAGCAGAATTGCGAAGGAAGCGTCTACTGTTCTCGAGGAAGAGTTAAGAGAGATACATGCTCTTGTGAAGCAGCGAAGTCAAATTATGAGTGACAAAATGAAGGCCAGGTATGACAAGGCGATGAACTCCGAAGGCTTCCAAAATGGAGATTTGGTGTTGCTGTACAATCCACAACGAAAGAGAGGTTTGTCCCCAAAACTTCAATGCAATTGGGAAGGTCCATACAAGATAATCAAACGACTAAACGACGTAGTGTATCGAATACAAACTGTGGGGAGGCCGAGAAACAAGATTAAAGTGGTCCACCTAGAGAGGATTGCTGCGTTTGGAACAGCGAATGTGTCTGATCGGGACGATCAGACTTAGGTGGAGGGCAGTGTGGCGAAAATGCGAAGCGAATGACAGATGAAAGAGAGGCAAGAGACAACTGGCATGTTCTAGAGCGTAAAACGAGGCGATTATCGTAAACGACGATTATCGTAAACGAGGCGATTATCGTAAACGACGCGATTATTCCAGGGGTCTCGTTTTCAAGCAGCAAACAAGTATATAAGGACGACATACGACTGCAAGAGTAATCAGTCGTGAATTAAAAGCGTTGGAGATTACATTATATTGAAGTAATAAAAACAGTACATTGTGAAAGTTATATACAAGTGATTGTAAATAGTAAAGTAAATTGTAATTGAATTGTGAATTACTGAGTAATCAAAAGGACATTAATTAAATTCTTTATAAATAAAGAAACTGCAAATTAAGTTGGCGATTTTATTTAACAATCCAGAGATCGTACCCGAAGGATTTGGGAAATCATCGAGGTTAATCAGCAAGATCGTAAAAATTGGTGCCAGAAGTGGGATTGTTAAATAAATTTCACAGGACAATAATTAAAAAATGGTGAAGATTCAGGATTTGACGATACCTCTTCTCAAGAAGGAGTTGGCCAAGCGAGGATTGTCTACAACTGGAAATAAGGCAGAGCTGCAATCGAGACTGCGAGAAGCAATGGAAGTCGAAGGCATCGACTTGAACCAGTACGAATTCCGTCGCGAGGATGAAGATGTATCCTTGAAGGACATTGACAAAGAAGAGGCTATTGATTCTGCGAAGGGGTTGGATAAACCATCAAGTAAGATTCAAGAAAATGCTCCTGGCTCATATACCGGTATGTATTGTTGTCTGCAATTTCACAAATCAGTGCCAACATGTCACAAATCAATTCCAACATATCCGAAAAGATAGATGCACAGGATGCCCGTAATTCACAAAATATGTCTGAAATGAAAGCCAGCATCTCACAAAAGATGGATGCACAGGATGCCCGTAATTCACAAAATATGTCTGAAATGAAAGCCCACATCTCACAAAAGATGGATGAACAGGATGCTAAGCTGTCACAAAAGTTTGATGGAATAGAAAGAACAATCGCACAAATACAGCAAGATCTGGTGAAAGAGAATGCAGAACATAAGAAAAGACAGAATCAAATCGAGGAGCGGCTGGGCAAAATGGAGGAGCTAATCGAGACCAAAGTAAACAAATTGGAAGGTCGGCAAGATAAGATAGAGGTGCTAATTGAAGCCAAAGTCAACGAATCAGCAGTTCGTGTCCGGGATTTACAGTTAAATCGTCCAACAACTTCAATGAACGCTCCCAAGGTAAAAACACCATCTTTCGACGGTAAAATTCCTTTTCAAGTCTTTAAGCTCCAGTTTGAGAGGACGGCTGAAACCAATAAATGGAGCATGGAGGAAAAATCTGCTGCACTATTCGTTGCGTTGGAAGGACCTGCGGCAGAACTTTTGCAAACTGTACCTGATTATGAGAGAAATGATTACGACGGATTGATGCGAGCCCTGGAAAGACGTTATGGTAGCGAACACATGCGACAGATTTACCAGATGGAGTTAGAAAAGCGCGACCAAAAACCCAACGAATCTCTACAGGAATATGCTTCGGAAATTGAGAGATTGGCTCATTTAGCCATCGGAGACGCATCGGGTGAGCATCTCGAAAGGGTGAAAATACAAAAATTCATCAGCGGCATAAAAGACGTTTACACCAAGCGAGAGACATATGCGAATCCAAAGTTAACATTCGCTGAAACAGTGGAGTATGCTCAAACACGTGAAACGGCGGCGCTCATAAGCAGACCAGCATACAAAGTCAATAAAGTGGAGGTTGAAACAGCAGATGTGATGACCGAAATATTGAGAACTCTGAAGTCGTTAGAAGGAATGAATCGTTCTGGTGGCAAGAATCAGGCTGGGGAATGTTTTAAATGTGGAAAGCCTGGTCACTTCGCACGCGAATGCAAAACGGGTTCCAGCATACAAGAAGG
Organism: Neoceratitis asiatica; assembly: GCA_030068015.2. NCBI lineage: Eukaryota > Metazoa > Arthropoda > Insecta > Diptera > Tephritidae > Neoceratitis > Neoceratitis asiatica. Next base: position 37,214,071 of record CM061526.1, on the reverse strand, counting down.
ACAGCGAAAACGGAAAGCAGAAGAAGATAGACCATCAACTTCTCAGTCGTTAAACTAAAACGAGCCAGTCTAAAAGGGCGTATGCTGGTTCCTGCAATTAAATACTCCATAATCTCCGTCTCGCAAATTGGCAGAAAAACGAGCAACATTACTATTGGTGGATATGTGGATGGACGAGCGCGGATATTAACAGTGGATACGGGCGCATCACATTCCATCATGCGAACTGACCTGATCGCTAAAGGAGTGAGACCATTACCTGGAGCAATATTGAAAACGGCGACTGGTGAGGACACACAAGTGGTGGGAGAAGTAACATGTGAGGTCTCAATAGGGAATGTGACGGTGTTACACAGTTTTATAGTCGCGCAGATCGTAGATGAGGTAATCATAGGAGTGGACTTCTTGATGGAACAATGTATCAAGATCGACTTGAATAACAAGGTTATGGAGTATAAGAACATGGAAGTACCACTAAGCATTGGCTACGATTCCACATACAGCAGCAAACAAGTGGTCTTAGAAGGCAGTGAACTAATTCCACCAAAGTCAGAAGCGGGAGGAAAGATTTGCTATCCGTGCACCGTAGTATGCATTTCCTAGACTAAGAGAATACTCCTTATGTATATTTATTTCCCACATATTGGAAGAAAAAAGCAAACTTGTTTCGTGTTGTTGCTATTGTCTCACTTGAATATGTCACAATATTGTTTAACTTTTATTAGTTAAATTCATTTAAATATACTTTAGTTAATATAAAAATTCATTTGAAAATATTTGAGTTTATGGAAATTTTTTAATTTTCTTACGCTTTTTACATTTTCAAGTAAACAGACAATTTACACTTAAAATTTAAAAACAGTTTTTACAGTTTATGACAGTTAAAAGCGTTTATAAATTCCATGCTCGCAACCAATCACCTAGAATAATTGAATCTTTCTCTTTACGATAACGTCTAGCTTTACGCTCTAGAACATGCCAGTTATCGGCTTCTCTCTTTCATCTGACACTCGCTTCGCATTTTCGCTACAATGGGTTTGAGTATAAGATATTGTAACGAACTTGCTAACTTCACCTCGATTATTCTACTTTTTGTTCGAGTCCGATCACTGGATTACTAAACAAACTCCCAAGATTTATTTGTTCGGTTTTTTTAACCGTCAGGAATTTATTTCTATGGTAATTACAATTTTCTTATTTTACAAATCTTTATCATACACAATTATTATCTGCTTCACTCAGCTTATCCGTTTCTCAAACACACAGCTCACAGCAGTGTTAACTCCACTAAGTTGTCTACTCGTCTTTTCTTGTGATAGCGGCTGCCTCTCTTTTTATACCTGTAGATGATCTAACCATTCTGTTCACGCGCTTAAGGATAGGCTGATTGTTCGTTTGCCTGCGGTAGCTGCAGCTACTCCGTTCATCCTTAACGACGTGGAATTTCCTTTAATCTGTCTACCCTTTTGTTTGTCCTTGGTATGGGTAATTTGCATTATACAGCCGCTTCTTTATTTTCTGTCCTTCCGGGAATTGCATTTACATCGTCAACAGTTTTGTTTGTCCTTGGTATGGGATTTTCGTCACAATATTTTTCCTATTGTAGTGTGGCAAAAATGCGAAGCAAATGTCAGGTGAAAGAGAGGAGCCGACAACTGGCATGTTCTAGAGCGTAAAGCTAGACGTTATCGTAAAGAGAAAGATTCAATTATTCTAGGTGATTGGTTGCGAGCAAAGGTGTTGTATATAAGGGCTACACACGACTGCAGAGAGTCAGTTAGTAATCAGTCGTAAAGTAAACGCAATGGAGATTACAATACAGTAAAGTAGTAAAAACCGTACATTGTGAAGGTTGTATACAAGTGATTGTAAATAGTAAAGTGAATTTTAATTGAATTGTGAATTACTAAGTAATAAAAGGATATTAAATAAATTCTTTATAAATAAAGACACTGCAAATTAAGTTGGCGATTTTTATTTAATAATCCAGAGATCGTACCCGAAGGATTTGGGAAATCATCGAGGTTGATTCAGCAAGAACGTAACAATTGGAGTCAGAAGTGGGATTGTTAAATAAATCCCAGAGGATAATAATTGTAAAATAGTAAAGATTCTGGATTTGACGATACCCCCTCTCAAGAGGGAACTGGCAAAGCGTGGATTACAACTGGAAATAATGCAGAGCTGCAATCGAGACTGCGGCAACCAATGGAAGTCGAAGGCATCGACTTGAGCCAATACGAATTCCGTCGCGAGGATAAAGATATATCCTTGAAGGATATTGACAAGGAAGGGTCTAGTGATTCTGCGAAGGAGTTGGAGCAGCCCTCAAGTAAGATTCGAGAAAGGGCTCCTAGCTCAGACAATGCAGAACTTAAGGAAAGACAGGATCAAGTCGAGGGGCGGCAAGACAAAATAGAGGAGCTAATTGAGACAAATGTGAACGAATTGCAAGGTCGGCAAGACGAAATAGAGGAGCTAATTAAGACCAAAATCAACGAGCTCGTGACGTGAGATTTGCAGTTGAATCGTCCAGCGAGATCGATGAACGGCACGTGGGTAGAAGCCCCATCCTTCGACGGCACAACTCATTTCCAGATCTTCAAGCTCTAGTTCGAGAAGACGGCTGAGTTAAATAAGTGGACCATCGAGGAAAAATCCGCTGCGCTTTTTGTTATGTTGAAAGGACTTGCAGCGGTTATTTTGCTGACTATTCCCGAAAATGAGAGGGATAACTATGGCGCAGTAATGCGAGCCCTGGAAAGACGATATGGTAGCGAGCACAGGAGGCAAATTTACCACATGGAGCTGGAACAGCGTGACCAAAAACATAATGAATCTCTGCAGGAATATGTTTCTGAAATCGAGAGATTAGCTCATTTCGCCATTGGGGTAGCGTCGGCTGAATATCTCGAAAGATTAAAAATCCAGAGAATCATCAGCGGAATTAAGGACGTGTACACTAAGCGAGAGACTTATGCGAGTCCAAAATTAACATTCGCTGAAACTGTTGCGTATGCTCAGTCACGTGAAGCAACGGTACTGCTATGTAACCCAGCTTACAAAGTGAAGCGTTTGGAGGTAGAAACACCAGATGTGAGGACTGAAATATTGAAAACTCTGAAGTCGATAGAAGGAATGAATCGTTCTGGTGTCAAGAATCAAGCTAGGAGGTGCTTCAGTTGCTGAAAAGCAGGCCACTTCGCACGCGAATGCCAGTCGGGCTACAACAGAGAGAAAAGACGACGCAAACGATGGTCAAAAGCTGAGGGCATAATAGACGTCCAGCGAATAACAATCACAAGAGCAGAAAAGTGGGAGGCAAGCCACTTAAGAAAATGTCAGCAAGAAGACCCAGACAAATGGCAGCGGAAAGTCCAATCGCTAACGTATACTGGGGACAATAGAGCAGTTTAGAATTGATATCTGGCTGTTTGCATAGAGTATGGGAAAGTGAAGATGGCCAGTGCTCTGGAAGGCTAATAGTAGTTCCGAGGTTAAGAATTCCGGATATTCTTAAGGAATTCCACAATGGTCCTAGTGGAGATCATCTGGGCGTTAAAAAAATGCTGGAGAGGATCAAGCAGTGGTTCTATTGGGTTGGTTGTCGTCAATCGATCGCTGAGTGGGTTGCTAACTGCAAGAAGTGCAGTGCAACTAAAGGGCCAAAATCACGAAGCCATTACAAATTGAAGGCCAGGTATGACAAATCGATGAACTCTGAAGGCTTCCAAAGTGGAGATTTGGTGTTGCTATGCAGTCCACAATTGAAGAGGGGTCTGTCCCCAAAACTTCAATGCGTTTTGGATGGTCCATATGATGTAATCAAACGGCTAAATGACGCAGTGTATCGAATCCAGAATGTTGGGAGACCAGGAAGCAAAATGAAAGTGGTCCACCTAGAGAGGATTGCTGCGTTTGGAACAGCGAATGTGTCTGATCGGGACGATCACACTTACGTGGAGGGCAGTGTGGTGAAAATGCGAAACAAATGTCAGATGAAAGAGAGGAGCCGACAAATGGCATGTTCTAGAGCGTAAAGCTAGACGTTATCGTAAAGAGAAAGATTCAATTCACACAAGTGCAGAGAGTCAGTAAGTTAATCAGTCGTAAACTAAACGCGTTGGATATTACATTACAGAAAATAGTAAAAACAGTACATTGTGAAAGTTGTATACAAGTGATTGTAAATAGAAATGTGAATTGTAATTGACTTGTGAATTACTGAGTGATAAAAGTACATTAAATAAAATAAATCTTTATAAATAAAGAAACTGCAAATTAAGTTGGCGATTTTTATTTAACAATCCAGAGATCGTACCCGAAGGATTTGGGAAATCATCGAGGTTGATTCAGCAAGATCGTAACAGTAGCATATTGTGGCGAAAATGCGAAGCGAATGACAGATGAAAGAGAGGAGCCGACAACTGACATCTTCTAGAGCGTACGAGACGATTATCGTAACCGAAACGATTATCGTAACCGAGAGGATTATCGTATGGACGAGATTATTCCGGGGGTTTCGTTTTCAAGCGGCAAACAAGTAAATCAGTTGTGAATTAAACTCGTGGAGATTACATTACATTAAAGTAATAAAAACAGTTTATTGTGAAAGTTGTATACAAGTGATAGTAAATAGTAACGTAAATTGTAATTGAATTGTGAATTACCGAATAATTAAAAGGACATTAATTAAGTCTTTATAAATAAAGAGACTGCAAATTAAGTTGGCAATTTTATTTAACAATCCAGAGGTCGTACCCGAAAGATTAAGGAAATCATCGAGGTTAATCAGCAAGATCGTAACAATTGGTGTCAGAAGTGGGATTGTTAAATAAATTCCAGACGATAATAATTAAAAAAATGGTGAAGATTCAGGATTTGACGATACCTCTTCTCAAGAAGGAGTTGGCCAAGCGAGAATTGTCTACAACAGGAAATAAGGCAGAGCTGCAATCGAGACTGCGAGAAGCAATGGTAGTCGAAGGTATCGACTTGAACCAGTACGAATTCCGTCGCGAGGATGAAGATGTATCCTTGAAGGACATTGACAAAGAAGAGGCTATTGATTCTGCGAAGGGGTTGGAGCAGCCATCAAGTAAGATTCAAGAAAATGCTCCTGGATCACCTACCGGTATGGACATGAACATGTTGCTGGCTGCAATTTCACAAATCAATGCCAACATGTCACAAAACATTTCACAAATCAATGCCAACATGTCACAAAACATTTCACAAATTGATGCCAGCATATCACAAAAGATGGATGCAAAGTTTGATGGATTAGAAGGAACAATCGCGCAAATACAGCAAAATCTGGAGAAAGACAATGCAGAACTTAAGGAAAGACAGGATCTAATTGAAGCCAAAGTCAACACATTGGAAGGTCGTTTCCGGGATTTGCAGTTAAATCGTCCAACCACTTCAGTGAACGCTACCAAGTTAAAAACACCATCGTTTGACGGAAAAATTCCCTTCCAAGTCTTCAAGCTCCAGTTTGAGAAGACGGCTGAAACCAATAAATGGAGCATGGAGGAAAAATCTGCTGCACTATTCGTTGCGTTGGAAGGACCTGCGGCAGAACTTTTGCAAACTGTACCTGATTATGAGAGAAATGATTACGACGGATTGATGCGAGCCCTGGAAAGACAGATGGAGCTAGAAAAGCGCGACCAAAAATCCAACGAATCTCTACAGGAATATGCTTCGGAAATTGAGAGATTGGCTCATTTAGCCATCGGAGACGCATCGGGTGAGCATCTCGAAAGGGTGAAAATACAAAAATTCATCAGCGGCATAAAAGACGTTTACACCAAGCGAGAGACATATGCGAATCCAAAGTTAACATTCGCTGAAACAGTGGCGTATGCTCAAACACGTGAAACGGCGGCACTCATAAGCAGACCAGCGTACAAAGTCAATAAAGTGGAGGTTAAAACAGCAGATATGATGACCGAAATATTGAGAACTCTGAAGTCGTTGGAAGGAATGAATCGTTCTGGTGGCAAGAATCAGGCTGGAAAATGCTTTAAATGTGGAAAGCCTGGTCACTTCGCACGCGAATGCAAAACGGGTTCCAGCATACAGGAAGGACAGCGCAAACGGAAGGCTGAGGAGGATAAACCATCAACTTCTCAGTCGTTAAACTAAAACGAGCCAGTCTAAAAGGGCGTATGCTGGCTCCTGCAATTGAATGCCCCATAATCTCCGTCTCGCAAATTGGTAGGAATACGAGCAACATTACTATTGGTGGATATGTGGATGGACGAGCGCGAAAATTAACAGTGGATACGGGCGCATCACACTCCATCATTCGAACTGACCTGATCGCTAAAGAAGTGAGACCATTACCTGGAGCAATATTGAAAACGGCTACTGGTGAGGATACCCAAGTGGTGGGAGAAGTAACATGTGAGGTAACAATCGGGAATGTGACGGTGTTACACAGTTTTATAGTCGCGCAGATTGTGGATGAGGTAATTATAGGAGTGGACTTCTTGATGAATGAAGGTATCAAGATCGACTTGAATAACAAAATTATGGAGTATAAGAACATGGAAGTACCACTAAGCATTGGCTACGATTCCACATACAGCAGCAAACAAGTGGTCTTAGAAGGCAGTGAACTGATTCCACCGAAGTCAGAAGCAGTTGTTTGGGCGAAAATTAATGGAGATTGTGGGACAAACAAATTGTGGGTTGTCGAAGCAGCACAAAATTCTACACTGGACTTACTTATTGGAAAAACACTGGCTAAGACACGAAAGAATGGACGCATTCCAGTGAGAGTATTGAATGACTTCAGATCATCAGTAAAAATTCCTAGTGGAACTGTATTAGGGCAATGTCAAGAGGTAGAAGCCATTATTAACAGCAATGATTCATCTGGAATCGACTCTATTGGCAGCAAGAAGATGGAGGAAGATATCAATGCATGGACGCAAGGGTTGGAAGACAAGTACAAGCACCAGGCCAGTCAGATGATCCGCAAATACTCCAACATATTTGACAAGGATGGCAACAAACCAGGCAGGACCAACGTAGTGAAGCATAGCATTGATACTGGTGACGCAAGACCAATTCGTCAAGCTCCTCGAAGCGTTCCACTAGCCAAACGTGACGCTGTTGGCCAAATAATTAGGGAAATGAGTGAAAGCGATGTTATCGAACCATCAGCAAGTCCATGAAGCTCTCCGGTGGTACTCGTGAAGAAGAAAGATGGCCAGTTGCGGTTCTGCGTGGACTATCGGAGATTAAACGATGTCACAAAGAAAGACAGCTATCCTTTGCCCAGGATCGATGATACACTAGACTCCTTAACTGGCACAGAATGGTTCTCAACACTTGACCTTAAGAGCGGGTATTGGCAAGTAGAAGTGAGTGAAGAAGATAAAGAGAAGACAGCGTTTAGTGCCGGCAACGGTCTATGGCAATTTACGGTAATGCCATTTGGGTTATGCAACGCTCCTGCCACTTTTGAAAGATTAATGGACCATGTGCTCAAAGGACTACACTGGAAGACCTGTTTGGTGTATCTGGATGACATAATCGTATTGGGAAAGAGCTTCGACGAACATCTGAGTAATTTGGAAGAAGTTTTCCAGAGAATAGCTGGCGCTGGTCTTAAACTAAGTCCTAAGAAGTGCTCTTTATTCAAGAAGGAAGTGAATTACTTAGGTCATCAAGTAACCACGAAGGGCCCTAAGGGAAGACCCAGAAATTTGCATGAATTAAGAAGTTTCCTTGGACTGTGTACTTACTATCGTCGCTTTGTTCCGAATTTCGCCAGCGTAGCTCATAGTCTCCATGAACTCACAAGGAAAAATAAATCTTTCGAGTGGAAAACTGAACAAGAGGATGCTTTCCAAGCTTTAAAAGAACGACTATGCACTGCACCTATGCTAGCGTACCCGGTTCCAGGTGCAACATTTATTCTGGACACAGATGCTAGTGGTTATGGCATAGGAGGTGTACTTTCGCAAGTGATTGATGGGCAGGAGAAGATAGTTGCCTACTATAGCCGGACTATTGGAAAACCAGAGCGGAACTACTGCGTAACGCGGAGAGAACTATTAGCGTTGGTGGATTGCATTAAACACTTCCACAAATATCTGTATAGTCAACATTTCCGCGTTAGAACGGATCATGCAGCGCTGAAGTGGCTACTTCAGTTCAAGAATCCCGAAGGGCAGCTTGCGCGGTGGATTGAGAGGCTGCAAAGTTATGACTTCACCATCGAGCACCGCAAGGGTAATACGCACGGAAATGCTGACGCTATGTCCCGTCGACCATGTAGTTTGGAATGTAAGCACTGCTAAAAAGTCGAGGGTAAGGAAGACATAACAGACGTCCGGCTAATGACAGTTACATCAGCAGAAGAGTGGGAGGCAAGTCACTTAAGGAAATGTCAGCAAGAAGATCCGGACTTGGAATTGGTAATGCACGGATTGGAGGTGAACAGACGGCCAAGTAAAGAACAAATGGCAGCGGAAAGTCCCATCGCGAAAGCATACTGGGCACAATGGAACAGTTTAGAATTGATATCTGGCTGTTTGCATAGAGTATGGGAAAGTGAAGATGGCCAGTGCTCTCGGAAGCTTATAGTAGTTCCGAGGTTAAGAATTCCGGATGTTCTTAAGGAATTCCATAATGGTCCTAGTGGAGGGCACCTAGGTATTACAAAAACGCTGGAGAAGATCAAGCAGCGGTTCTATTGGGTTGGCTGTCGGCAGTCGATCGCTGAGTGGATTGCTAACTGCACGGAGTGCATTGCAGCTAAAGGGCCAAAGTCACGAAGTCATGGGCAGATGAAGCAGTATAACTCAGGTGCACCATTTGAGCGGGTTGCCATGGATGTAGCCGGTCCATTCCCTCTAAGCAAACAAGGAAACAAATACGTTCTTGTGGTTATGGACTAGTTTAGTAAATGGCCTGAGGTCTACCCAATTCCAAACCAGGAAGCGAAAACAGTTGCGGATGCATTCACTCACAATTGGGTAACCAGATACGGTGCACCTATAGAATTGCACTCAGACCAAGGAAGAAACTTTGAAGCGGCGGTGTTCCAAGAGATGTGCCAAATACTTGGTATTCGCAAAACCCGAACGACAGCCCTGCATCCTCAATCAGATGGCATGGTAGAGCGATTCAACCGGACCCTGGAAGAGCACTTGCGGAAAGTAGTGGACAAGAATCAAGATGATTGGGATGTACACATACCGCTTTTCCTGATGGGATATCGGTCCGCAGTGCATGAAACAACAGGTCAAACACCTGCCAGGATACTGTTTGGTAGTGAACTTCGGTTGCCCAGCGATTTAAAATTTGGAATAACTGGTGATGCGAGAAGAATTGGGAAGGAAGCGTCTACTGTTCTCGAGGAAGAGTTAAGAGAGATACATGCTCTTGTGAGGCAGCGAACTCAAATTATGAGTGACAAAATGAAGGCTCGGTATGACAAGGCGATGAACTCCGAAGGCTTCCAAAATGGAGATTTGGTGTTGCTGTACAATCCACAACGAAAGAGAGGTTTGTCCCCAAAACTTCAATGCAATTGGGAAGGTCCATACAAGATAATCAAACGACTAAACGACGTAGTGTATCGAATTCAAACTGTAGGGAGGCCGAGAAACAAGATGAAAGTGGTCCACCTAGAGAGGCTTGCTGCGTTTGGAACAGCGAAGGTGGAGGGCAGTGTGGCGAAAATGCGAAGCGAATGACAGATGAAAGAGAGGAGCCGACAACTGACATCTTCTAGAGCGTACGAGACGATTATCGTAACCGAAACGATTATCGTAACCGAGAGGATTATCGTATGGACGAGATTATTCCGGGGGTCTCGTTTTCAAGCAGCAAACAAGTATATAAGGGCGACGTACGGCTGCAAAAGCAATCAGTTGTGAATTAAACTCGTGGAGATTACATTACAGTAAAGTAATAAAAACAGTACATTGTGAAAGTTGTATACAAGTGATTGTAAATAGTAACGTAAATTGTAATTGAATTGTGAATTACCGAATAATTAAAAGGACTTTAATTAAGTCTTTATAAATAAAGAGACTGCAAATTAAGTTGGCGATTTTATTTAACAATCCAGAGGTCGTACCCGAAAGATTAAGGAAATCATCGAGGTTAATCAGCAAGATCGTAACAATATCTTTTTTTCATGTGTTTTTTGTTTAGCCATTGCACGGACAAAAAAACTTTAGTATGACTGAGTTTACACACGAATATTTTTGTCGCGGCAACTCTTAGTTTGTTTGGGAGAGAGAGGCGCAACGTACCAACACTGTTGTGCTCGGTTGACATGCGTTGTTGTCAGAGAACGTAGAATATTGAGAAGGTGCAAAGCCAGCGTATTTGGATTTTCTGGCAGAGAAATTTCTTCTCATGTAATCGTCATTTCCTTTTCGTCTTGAACTTCTTTCACCTCGATGTAGGAAGTTAACAGAATTGAGCGTATTCAAACACACCAGAGAATTAAAATGTATGCAAACTTAAATTAACAGACGTTTTTATTTTCTATTATCACATATGTTAACGTCCAAATTGAATTTAATTTTGCAATAAACAATTAATTACTGATATTACATTTTACCATTTTTTGAATATATTTTTTTAACACAAATTATATATTTTTCTTTCTTTTACAAAAAAATCTGTTACATGACCTTTTGCATATAAGTATGCATGCTGATGTACATGTTAGATATACATACATATGTATATATTTATATACATATTTTTACATACATATGTGTAAACATCTACATATGTATGTATATACATATAACCCTGCCAACCAGCACTGGGTAAAAAACTAGATAATTTGAACAAGCATTTGCTGAATAGTGGTTAAAAAACTGGGTAACAGCATAGGCATTTTATTAAAGAGAGTGCAGATTTTACCTACTTTTTCCGTGTACATGTGATCTTGCTGTCTTGTTTCACCCATTCAGTTTAGCCCATAAAGAAAACATATAACTGTCCTTTTCTAATTTATGTCGTCAGATGTATACAGAGTTGCATTTTTAAAAAAAGGCGAATTCATACTTACATATTATTCGCTCCCATATTTAAAATTAAAAACAGTTGTTTGCTATTAAAAAAAAATTATTTATAAATTGATTTATTTTAAAAAAATGATAACATATATTTAAATATCTAATTAACAATTATATATTTTAATCGATTTATATCTAAAATTTTACAATTTGTTATTACAACTAATTATTTGTATTAAAAAATTACAATATCGAAATTTTAAACTAACTTAAATTCTAAATTCCGCAAACATGATCTGAAAATATAAAAAATGAGATATTAGAAAATAATGTAACATTAAAAAATCATAAAATAATAATAATAGAAATTAAAAATATAGTTACAGCGTAAAATTTGGTTATAGGAATTTGAAAACTGAAAAATTTTTTAAGAAAAAGTTTTTACAATTTTACAATTTCATAACCAAAAGAAAGATAATCGTATTGTCTTTATTTTGATATATATTAAAATTTATTTCAACACTGAAAGAAGGAGTGTATTAAACCAAGAAACTTGCACTTTTTACTTTAAATTTGCTTACACAGTGCATTTATTTACCTGGAAATAAATTTAGTAATTATGAATAGCAGCGGCTTTCGTTTAAAATTACTCAAAATGTTTGGAATTCCTTTCCAAAATAAGTTTAATTGATGTGTATTTCATTGATAGTTGCTGTGCTTTAAGAAAAAAATAGCTCTGAGCCATACCAACACCGATTTTGACTTGCATAGTATATTCACGCAACACTTTTTATTTATGTATATAATATGCTTGCATATTTATTGTTATTTTATAGATTATTTCACGAAGCACGATAAAGCCAAGCATTTGTAGTTTGTTTGTTAGCAATATACAGGAGAACTCCCTCTACATATGTATGAAAAAGTACAACTTTAAATATTAATAACTTTTAAACTATTTAAACTATTTTGAAAAAAAATACATCATATTATTTAAACAAAAGCCACTGTCCTCATAATCACCGTCACATAATAATAATTTTTAAAAACAACTACTCACTGTATATGCGTAATTGAAAATCCTCGAATTCTGCGGTAAGCAAATCTGCAATGAAAGAAAATTGTATATGAGCATAAATAATGCCATTAAGATCACAGTTTTTATAATAATACTTGCTTTTGTTGGCTTCTCTATGGATTTCGAACGCCTGGGAAATCTGAAATGAAAATGATATTAATAATTTAAGTGATACCATTTCATGTGAATTTTCAAGATGGTTGTGATCACTGTTGCCATCACGCATCGAAAATGCACCAAAATTATTACATATTTTCTCCTAAAAATATACATACTGTGACGAAAATCCCAAATACGAAGGACAGGTATAAGAAGTGGCAGTAAGATGCAAAAAAAGGGTACACAGTGTAAAGAAAATTCCAGATCATTAAGGATAAACGGAGTAACTGTAGCAACGGCAGGCAGCTTATTCTTAAGCACGTGAACAGAATGTTTTGGTCATCCTGAGGTAGAAAAAGAGCGGCAGTCGCTATGTTCTCGATTCACGCTCTAGATAATTTCAGTTATCGGCTTTTCTCTTTTATCTGACATTCGCTTCTCATATCCGCCACAATATGCAATTCTGCATTTAAAATAGTAAGTTTATTTGGATTTGTGAGATTCATATAATATTATATACAAAATTATATGAAGCTAAGTCGAGAAAATTCGATTTTAAAATACTGCAATTATTCGTAGAAAAATTCTTCAGTTTTTTTGCTAGAGTAATTAGGAAACAGTGATAAGTCTTTAAAATTTTATATTAACAGATGTTTACTAAATACACCATATTAACAACGAAATTGGTACATGATAGTTCGAACGGCAACCATGACTGTGAGAATGAATTCGCTTCATGTGAGAACTTTGAAAAATCCTATGTTTATCTTTTGCTTTCTCTAACACACGCAGTTCCTAATAGAATACAAATTATTATTAGATTCGCTGTTCTAGCAGGACTAAGTTAAGGAAATTTATTTCTCTATTCGATCACAAAATTTGTAAATGTGTTCGTGAGAAGATAAAAATGTGTGAATGTGTGGGTGAAAGTGGTTAGTCGTGGTTGGCAGGGATAATTTCGACTCTTTATGCATATTTATGAATGTTCACTGCATAAAATCATATCAGTTGTTATCAATAGTACCTATGCACATATATTCGATCTTCATGTTCATCTAAACGTTCATACATACATGTATGTGCGTATGTACAAATATTGCTTATGTTCATACACATATGTATGTATAAAAAAATCAAACATCGTCTCCATGACAACATTATTTTCATGGTCGTTGACTAAATTTGCAAAAAAGCCTTCTTGTCAACAAACGCGTGCGCATTACCAACAAAGAATATACTGCAAGCAGCATACACCGCCCTGCGTGCGTCTCTTCAGCAAACCCATGTGCAAAAAATTGAAAGTTGAAGAATTTTGTGTCTTCACTCGACTATTGTAAAACGCACTCTCGATAATGCAAACTGAGTTCTTTACAATTTTTAAACGAATGTTCAGAAACAGCACCTGATTATTTAAAAAAAAACACTTTTTTTGATGAAATTATGTTTAATACTTCAAGAATATCTAAGATTTCTAAGAAATTTGAAATCAATGAGCAATTATTTATTTAAATGCAATGTAGCTAGATGCACACTGCATGGTTCAAATGTGATGTTAACATTCGTGGTATACACAGTTCACTGTACCTTAATTCCTACATCAAAATGCGAAAATAATAATTTGGCTGATTTGAATCGCTCTTGTGATTTTAGCTTTTGATTTTTCTTTCTTGAACAAAAATCAAATATTCTTAAATTTTACAATTTTAGCATCCTCGCCACTTTCAGCTTGTGGACAGGACAAGGAAGGAATGGCAAGGAAATTGCTTGCTGGGCATTATGAGGTGATAGGCGAACAGCAAATTTAGCAGCACGATGGTGATTTGCTTTATTTCAGCGGACGATGATTGAATTTGAGTCAAAGTCACAGGCCATGCAAATGTATGTTGTTGTTGCTTCACATTTCGCAAAGATGGTTGCCTTTCTATTTTCTTCATGCTCGGCTGTACTATGTATGTATAGGGGTATATTAAGTTTGTTCAGCTAACGGTCGTGAGATAATCAATATACATAGGTATAAACATATTTATATAAAATTTCATGAAATGACGATTTGACTTTGTATGTCCGTCTCTTAGTGTACACGTTAACTCGAGTAAGAATTGTAAAATGCCTCCAACAGTAAGAAATATAAACATCAGCCGAGTAAGTAACGTTCGGTTTCACCAGAATTTAGGCTTTCCTACATTATTAACTTTCTGCCTTTCGCGAAGAAGCAAATGTTGAGACAAGTAAGCGAGCTAATGTGCTCGATTGTCTATATGAATGGACGCATTTTGCTTTTTGTAGGCGAATGCGTTTATGAATGAAAATGTTTGCATGTTGGATGTGCATACATAACCAAATACTTGAAAATCATACATACGTACATATTTGCACGGACGTACATTTGTATGGTTGAGTACAGATATTAATGTTTATATTTTTCCATATGTTAATATATAAACATATACCGTTTTACATACAATGTATGTTTGTACATAAATCAATCATATATTTTATTTTAATTTCATATGGAAATTCGTTTATGAATAAAACACAGTATTGGATATAATTACGTAATGATATTTATTTATTTATTTTTATTTATTTATTTATAAATTTAGGTCTATAGTACAAAGTACTTTACAGACTAGCGATAAAACATTCTTAGGTATACTTAAACTAACATATTATAGACATTGACAATCGAACAAAATTACAAATTCGCGTACAAATTTTTTGTGAAAATTAATCTCGAAAAAGAAAAATCAATAACCTGAGACCTTGACAAATCATTCAATTCTCGGAGAGCACGAGCAATAGGCGCGTTCCTATCATAATTAGTTCTATAGTTTGCCTCGTAAAAGGGGTATGTAATTCTAAGATTTCTCTGCGGTACATTAAAGCAAATCCTCTCCAATAACACAGGACAATCAACGAAGCCGTTTATTATTTTGTAAATAAAGGACATAGAAAGAACACTTCTTCTTCTATCCAACGTGCTCAGATTTATTAATAAGAGCCGCGAATCATATGACGGGATGGGTAAATTAAACCTAATCGAGCGCAGAGCAAATTTAAGAAAAATCTTTTGGACTCGCTCGAGCCTGTTAATTGATAATTGATCATAAGGCATCCAAATAATAACAGCATATTCTAGATTAGAGCGGACAAGAGCAGTAAGTAAGAGCTTATAGGTATACGGATCTGAGAATTCGGATGTATTACGCCTAATGAATCCTAAAACCGAGTACGCCTTAGCCAGAAAAAAATTTATATGACTGTTAAAAGAAAATTTAGAATCAAAAATCACTCCGAGGTTCTTAGTTTCAGTAAGATTATTTAACGCATGGCTATCTATACAGTACTGTGAGTTAATACCAGATTGTCACCTACAATAAGTTATTTGAAAACATTTACTGACATTTAGAGAGAGACGAGACTTTAAACACCATAAATGAAGATTATCCAAGTCACTTTGTAGGTTCGCCACATCCTCTGCATCCTTCACTACCGAGAAAACTTTCAAATCGTCGGCGAAAATCAAGTAATTAGAAGAAGAAAAACTCTTATTTATGTCGTTTATGAAAAGAATAAATAACAGCGGCCCTAAGATGCTACCTTGGGGAACACCTGACGTCGCAATAAAATTTTTTGAAAATGCCCCGTCAATTGTAACCACACAGGATCTATTAGATAAATAGGACTTGAACCACTCCAGCAAAGAAGAGTGAAAGCCTAAACAGGCCAACTTATTTAAAAGAATTTTGTGGGATACTCTGTCAAATGTCTTAGCGAAGTCAGTATAAATACAGTCCACCTGAAGTCCAGCGGAAAATGCAGATATGCAATATTCACTAAAAACAATTAGATTTGACACAGTAGAGCGTCCGACGACGAAACCATGCTGATTTTCACAAATTAACGATTTTACCGCAAAATATAGTTTTTCTTTTACAACAATTTCAAACAGTTTTGAGACTGTTGAAAGTTTCGAAATAGGTCTATAATTACGAACATTGCTTTTACTACCACTTTTGAACAAGGGTGTAATGGTAGTTACTTTCCAGTAACTAAGAAACGTACCTGACTCCAGTGACTTGTTAAAAATTATTTCTAATGGTATTGACAGTGCTGGACATCCTTTAAGTAAGACTGCTGCCAGACCATCTACATCAGTAGTTAACGAGGATTTAAGAGATAGCATACCCCTCCTAATGTCTTCCGAAGAAATTCGGAGGCTACCTAGGTTTAGTGATGATGGAATATCAGATTCAAAATCAGGTGATGGCATATCGTCAGATACAAAGTTGGACATAAAGAATTCCGAAAATAGGTTAGCTGCATCAGTGGGGGTAGTAGCACACTTCTCATCAAGCATAACTGAAGTAGCACACTTCTCATCAAGCATAACTGAAGTGGGAATACTCGAGATCGACTTCTTGGAATTTACGAAACTCCAAAATGATTTTGGAATAGCTTTAATGTTCTGCTCAGTACTTCGAATGTACGATTTATACAGGCGATTGTTTAAAGATTTGAAATCTTTGCAATATCTCCGATATTTTACTAAAAGTGAATAATTCTTAGTCGCATTAAATTTTTTTAGGCATTTATTTTTAAGATTTTTTAGTCTTTTTAAATCTCTGTTATACCAAGGTGATTTGTATGGCTTTTTCTTCTTTTTGGGAATGCAATTCAAACAAGCTTGATTTATAACAGATTTAAAAACTGAAAAGCATTCTTGAGTATCCAAGCCTAAAAATGTAACATCCCAGTTATAATCTAGAAGGGAGTTATTTAAACTTGGATAATCACATAATTTAAAATTTAAACAGTCACTATTACTAGGCGATATAGCTAAAAATTCATAAAACTCTATTTGAATGTCTAGTGGCACATGATGAATACTAGCATCAGAGAGCGGCAAAATACAGTTTGATACACAAAACTTCAGATTATCACTAACAAAAACAAGGTCTAAGAGTCGATTTAAATTATTGTATATACAATTTATTTGTTGCAAATTTAGGCTCAGAAGACTATCCAAAAAATACGATTCTTGAACAATAACAAAATATTATAAGGGGTGAGCGCCACACTTATTAAATTAATGTCCCATTTAATACTGTTAAGGTTAAAATCACCAAGTACACAAATATGACTGTCTTTTACTTTACTTAAAGGCAGTGACAATACATTGTCAGCATGAGCTTTATATAGATCAAAATTGGAATTAGGTGGAATATACGAAGCAATTATATACATGGCTCCAAATGATCTAGCACCTTTAATACATATACAGACTTGATCAAGCAATGAGTTCTCATTACAAAGTGTTACCGAGAATGCCCGATACTTTCGCCTTACAGCAATGAGGATATATATATGTATAGAAAAATTTTGCTTGATTTTGTTCTAAGGCCTGAAATATTTTGTTAGTATATTTTCAGTCCTCCAGAAGAATTTAAAGATAACTTGCAATCGAATGCAGGCGTACTATTGCCTCTGTTCACTTCTCTTGCTAAGTTGAAAAAAGCGGAACGGCTGAACCCTCACTTTATTAGGCCACATCTCAGCATTAAACAATAATTCATACTGCGACTCACAGATGCCCAGCTTAAAGTTTACTCTATTGGGAGCAAACTTATCCAGATCATTTTCAGCAACATTTGCGGCTTTTCTAACAAGCTTGAAACACCTCAACAGTTGTTTGTCAACCTTAAAACGCCTACTAACAAAGTCAAGTATGTCATCGGCATTGACAGATGGTTTGAACGCCGACAAATGAACCCACTTAAATCGAGCAGCAACATCTAATTCGGCATTTTTGTTCGAACCAACAATCACGGAGCATTTGCTTTTTTCAATTTTCTCATTCATACGAGTATTTTTCTTTTTATCATTATTCTTAGACTCAGATTCGTCATCTTGAGCATTAGTCAAAGGTACAGCTGTGATCGCAGTAACAGCATTGCTTTTTTCAATTTTCTCATTCATACGAGTATTTTTCTTTTTATCATTTCTCTTAGACTCAGATTCGTCATCTTGAGCATTCATAGCAGTTACCTCAGCAAAAGAGAGACTAACAGCGCCGTCGGCAGAGGCCTGGGAAACAGCAGCAGTCGGAGACATCACTATACTCACTTGCTGCTTGTTGACATTATTCTTAGCGGGCGAAAGCAAAGGCGAAGAATTATTTGCATTTGATTGTTCAGCAACAGGTTCAGTCACCTTTGCTCTTAATCTAGTCACCATACGATTACCACTTGCTTTGTTAGTGGGAGAATTGTTTGTATGCTTTAGGACATTCTCAAATGTTTTAACAAAGACTTTAAGTTGACTTATACTCTTATAAGCATCACTGAATTTTTCTTTGTTTATACCACAATTATTAACACAATCGTCGCATTTAAAAACAAGATTTTTGTTATTGCTCAATAACGTTAAACAGTTCGAGTTCAGCTTAGTACACCTCAGGTGCGTTAACGAAAAACACAATACACAAACAAAGTGGTCATTTGCCAAACACTTAGTTTTGCATTTAGTGCAACTAAACATAATGAAAACGTATAACAAAAAAATAACGCACAACGAGAGCGATTGAAAACACGTCCTCACTCAACAACGGCCAAATTGCCGAAGATATACGGAAGTCCATTTTTTAAAGTTTTCAGGATAGCAGTTTAAAATTTCATTTTTCCATACATCTCCATATGAAACTCAGTAGGTTTTTAGTTCATAATTTCTATTATAAAACAGATACATGTCTGATATATTCATTACAAGTAGATTTTCACCTGCTGAATGTGGTGAAGCCATATCTCATTTTCGTACAATATTGATTTAGGCGTATAATTGTTCATATGTGCCAAAACAATATACCGTCGGCAAAATTTGCGATATTTTTTGTCATTTTTATCCCTATTAGCAATTTACATTCTATATACAATATAACATAATGTTTCGCTCAACTCTGTTAAGTTTACAGCAATTTGGTGCGAAGATGTGAGGAGTGTGGTACGATTACGTGGGACCAAGTAGTAATCGCGCTTCTTGACGTTTTCCACTCTGGTCCGTAATTGAATCTTCTCTATACTCTACGTTCTCTGTTGTTGTCTTATTCGTCGCTGTAAAATTTGTAATTAATTTTCACATTTATATTTACATTCTCTGAATGGTTGCTGTTATGACAAGTTTAAAATGAATGTTAGAGAATTTATGGAATTTAAAACTTAAATTTATATATGTAAATGTAAATATATCAGTCTATATATACAGTTAAATACATATAATAATGATTTATATTGAAAAATATGTAAAAACTTGTATACGTGTGAAGTGTGTAGTAAATTGCGTAAATGAAATGAAATGGAATGGAAGAAAATTGCCATGAAAAAAGTTTCCCCGTGTGAACGTGAAGGACATTACCAAAAGGAAAATTGCTGATAAAAAGCGACATAAATATTCGTGTGTAAACTCAGTCTATCCGTGCACCGTAGACACAGAGAATACCCCTATATTATTTAAATACGTTTAAAGAAACTTTGGCTATATCACTCTTATATTCACTGAAATTTTATACATGATGGTTAGAATATTCCGCAATGATTATTCAATCCTTTGATGTTGCTGGTGGTTCTGTATTTACGCAAATAGATTAGAATATTCATGTAAATTTTTGGTTGCAAAATATAATACTTACCTCTGTAATTTTCAATAAAAAACGAAATAATTACTAAATATTTCAATAAAATTTGGCAATATAAATTACTTACCTCCATACACGAGCCAGAAGCGTCATGGCGTCATGTTCGCCTTCATCTCGCTCTAATTACTGCCTTAAACTCCTTTACAGATTTCAATTTGCCTCTTTGACAAAATACATTTTAACTTAGAGTAATTTTCATGAAAAAGTACTAAAAATAATAAATACTAACCTCAGGACAAATATAGATCGACAAGCGTTGGCATCTCCGATAAATTTTTTCGTTTCTTATACTATTGTTACGATCATGCTGATTAAACCTCGATGATTTCCCAAATCCTTCGGGTACGATCTCTGGATTGTTAAATAAAAATCGCCAACTTAATTTGCAGTTTCTTTATTCTTTGACAATTTGAATTGAAATATATTAAAATTTGCATATTTACACTAAAATTAAAATAATAAAATAGAATAGAAAAGCAGCTGTATTTTTGAAAAAAATTGGTCATATCTGAGTATTTTATGTATTTGCAAAATAACATCTATTTATAAAAAAGTCTATTCAAAAGGATTTGTGTTGGTTTGTGATTATCTAAGAAATTCGTTCGACTCTTGGAGTTATATCAAATATACTGGTCAACTCGTAAGTATTTTTGCAAAATTTATTTTACTAGCTATTAATGAAAAAATTTCACAAGTTTTCACCTGCACAGTTTGGCTTTCTGAGTGCTTTTTGTAGTCTGTTTGTGTGGTATTTACATATATGTATTCTCGTCTGTAACCAAATTTTTATGCCTATTGATGAAACTATTACACCTCCGGTAAATATTGATGCAATATTAGACAATGACCAAATATTTTTAAAGATATTTGGAGTTGACTATGAGCATGTGGCTCACACTGCTAACTATGTGATCTAATTCTTTTGTGGTCTATTCGCCAATATCTTCGTATCCTGTATCAACCACTTTGTTTCCTGCAGACATGGCTATTTCGTGAACTGTGCTTCACACGTAAGTAAAATTATTATACCACTTAGAGTAAATATTAATTAACTTAAGAAAGGTACGATAATTAGATTAATTAGTTTTTAAGATTAAAGAATAATTTCCAAACAATATTTAGTCATTTATTTTGTGTTAATAAGAAACTTATTGAAATAAAGAACTAATTTTTTTTTTTAAAGAATTAACTTTTAACAACAAAAACTTTTATTATATAAATAAATGTAGACAATCTTAAACCTTATTTTCAGTTTCAGTTTTCTGAAAATGCCTAAAGCAACGTTGAAGGTATAAAGATGTACGATGTACCATAAAATGAAATTAAAAGAAAAAAATGGGCGGAAACTTGCGGTGTGGTGTTAATACCCGGGGCAAAAATATGCGGATTTCATTTCTCGTCTTTGGATTTCTTGTCTGGCTCTGATCAAAAACGTATTAAGTTGTGTAATGTGGAACAGCAGCATGCCGATAGATGTAGTTTATAATGAGCCACAAATTGTCGACGCATCCACCCAAACAGAGTAATTTTACGATCTGTTATATAAAATTGATATTGTTACATATGTATATCTTATTTAGAAGCATTGCTTGAGGCTGAAATAAAAAGGCTGAAAGACCAAGTAGAAGAGCTTCAGAAGATACGAAAAAATCTTCAAGCATATTTAACAGAAGGCCAGATCAGAAAAGTTGAAAACGCCTTCCAGAAGTATTCATTGGACGTGGAGAGATATTCGTCTGGTATAGCTCTTCACGCGGCCGGCCCCAAGGCGTAAGCCCATTTGCTGAATAGTGGTGATCCGATTCCAAGTGAGTCAACTGTTGCGAAATGGTAACAGAAAGTGAAGTTTTGACGGTGTTTTGAATTTTTCGATTGGGACAATGCTGAGCGCGAAAGACATGGCAACTGAAGACAAAGTTTGTATTCTTTCTTTCGATGAAATGAAAGTGGAGCCAGCATACGAATACGACTCGCTAAGTGACACGGTTAGAATGCCTAATAATTATGTTTAAATAATAATTGGTCGAGGTCTTAAGGGCTCCTGGAAGCAACCAGTGTTTTGGGCGTACGACTGTAAGATGACAAAAATTATATTGTTCAACATAATTTCAATTCTCGGTGAAGCAGGGTATCCAGTTGTTGGGTCCGTCTCAGACATGGGAGCAGGAAATATAGGACTTTGAAAGGAGCTGGATATTTCAATCGGTACATTAAATAATTCACATAAAGCTGAAGATTAGAATAATCCAGTCTTTATTTCTTTAAACAAAACATGGTTTTTGAATCCGGGAATGGCTCAAAAGTTTTTATCTTTGCTGATACACCACATTTGCTCAAGCTGATTCGAAACCACTTCATTGACGCTGGGGTTAAGCTTCGGGGTAATCACCCAACCTCTAGTACTATTGCTGATCCTATCGCCCACACTTCTGGTTCCGACGTATCTATTGTTAACAACCTTTCAGAAATCCATGTCGCGGTGCACCACCGGGGCCGCCAATTGTTTTCATATAGTACTGCTAGTGCCATAAGACACTGCTACACACTTGGGCTGAGCGTTTACAAAGCCGTGGAAACTTAAATTTTTTTTTTTAAATTGTTAACGGTTGGTTCGATTTTCTGAACACAAAGATATCGACAGTCCAGGTGTTCTCCTCCAAAAGACCTTTTGGTATGCAACTCGAGGAGCACTTAAAAATTCTCTCCAAAATGGATGAATGTGCTAAAGAGATTCGTGCAGGTAGAAGCACTACTTTGTTGCCTTTTTCCTTGCGGAATTTATATCAGTACTTCGAGGAAGTATATGATATGGAATACATTTTCACGTACCGATTGAATCAAGGCATATTACAACATTTTTTATGAGTGCAAGAGGGGGCTTTCACGAGCATCTAACAACGATGCATTTCAAGTATAAGCTGCGAAGGAACTTATTAGGTAATAACATACACGTCCTATTAACATTGGCAATACGCAGAAACGTTGAAGAAGATGAAATTTTTTAATGAGGTCACTGATAATTTCGATGCCACTTCTACCATTGATGATTCATGACGAGGATGATTGGAGTATGTAGCAGGCTACATTATTGAAAAATTGGGACTCTCGCACTATATAAGCAAAGTGAAGACAAATACATGGGTGGACGAAATATCAAGGGGAGCTTTGATAAAACCTTAAACTGCATTTTTAAATAAAATGAGGGCCAAGTGATCCAGACCCAAAATAAATTTATTGAAACATTATTAAAAAAATCGAAGGTTATTTTGTGAATTGGATGTAAAAAACTGTGTTTTTTAAATGTCGAATGTATTTTCGCATCAAAAACTTAAATATTTTAATGAAACGTTCATAAAATATGCTTATTTATCTCGTTTTATTAAATACTGTTACGATCTTGCTGATTAGCCTCGATGATTTCCCAAATCCTTCGGGTACGATCTCTGGATTGTTAAATAAAATCGCCAACTTAATTTGCAGTTTCTTTATTTATAAAGAATTTAATTAATGTCCTTTTGATTACTCAGTAATTCGCAATTCAATTACAATTTACTTTACTATTTACAATCACTTGTATACAACTTTCACAATGTACTGTTTTTATTACTTTACTGTAATGTAATCTCCGAGTTTAATTCACGACTGATTACTGACTGACCCTCTGCAGTCGAGTGTTGCCCTTATATACTTGTTTGCTGCTTGAAAACGAAACCCCCGGAATAATCGCGTCGTTACGATAATCGCGTTGTTACGATAATCGTCTCGTTACGATAATCGCCTCGTCTACGATCTAGAACATGCCAGTTGTCGGTTCCTCTCTTTCATCTGTCATTCGCTTCGCATTTTCGCCACAATACGTTTGAGATTATAAAAGTTAATGGTACACTTTTTGCAATAAACTAATGGTAAATTCGTTTCAAAACAAAAAATATTAAAAAAACTATTGAAACATAAAAAGCGAAAAAAAGTATTAAATATTGATACTAATTCGTAAACCGGCTTTTTTTTCTTCCCATTTCTTTCCTGTTTCGTTCCCGTTAAAATACAACCAGAGAACGTAGAATATTGTTACGATCTTGCTGATTAACCTCGATGATTTCCTTAATCTTTCGGGTACGACCTCTGGATTGTTAAATAAAATCGCCAACTTAATTTGCAGTCTCTTTATTTATAAAGACTTAATTAATGTCCTTTTAATTATTCAGTAATTCACAATTCAATTACAATTTACGTTACTATTTACAATCACTTGTATACAACTTTCACAATGTACTGTTTTTATTACTTTACTGTAATGTAATCTCCACGAGTTTAATTCACAACTGACTAATTTGGCAGCTGAATGTCGCTCTTATATAGTAGTCGGCCGCTCACAACCAACCGTCTAGAATAATCGAGGCGTTCTCACTAACGAATAATCGAAGCGTTCTCGCTAACGAATGTTCTCGTTTCTCGCTATAGAACATGCCAGCTATCAGCTTCTCTCTTTCATCTGTCATTCGCTTTGCTTTTTCGCCGCACTGTCCTCCACCTAAGTCTGATCGTCCCGATCAGACATATTCGCAGTTCCAAAAGCAGCAAGCCTCTCTAGGTGAACCACTTTAATCTTGTTTCTTGGCTTGGTTTGGATTCGATACACTACGTCGTTTAGTCGTTTGATTATCTTGTATGGACCTTCCCAATTGCATTGAAGTTTTGGGGACAAACCTCTCTTTCGTTGTGGATTTTACAGCAACACCAAATCTCCATTTTGGAATTCTTCGGAGTTCATCGCCTTGTCATACCTAGCCTTCTTTTGTCACTCATAATTTGAGTTCGCTGCCTCACAAGAGCATGTATCTCTCTTAACTCTTCCTCGAGAACAGTAGGCGCTTCCTTCCCAATTCTTCTCGCATCACCAGTTATTCCAAATTTTAAATCGCTGGGCAACCGAAGTTCACTACCAAACAGTATCCTGGCAGGTATTTGACCTGTTGTTTCATGCACTGCGGACCGATATCCCATCAGGAAAAGCGATATGTGTACATCCCAATCATCTTGATTCTTGTCCACTACTTTCCGCAAGTGCTCTTCCAGGGTCCGGTTGAATCGCTCTACCATGCCATCTGATTGAGGATGCAGGGCTGTCGTTCGTGTTTTCCGAATACCAAGTATCTGGCACATCTCTTGGAACACCGCCGCTTCAAAGTTTCTTCCTTGGTCTGAGTGCAATTCTATAGGCGCACCGTATCTGGTAACCCAATTGTTAGTGAATGCATCCGCAACTGTTTTCGCTTCCTGGTTTGGAATTGGGTAGACCTCGGGCCATTTACTAAAGTAGTCCATAACCACAAAAACGTATTTGTTTCCTTGTCTGCTCATAGGGAATGGACCGGCTCCATCCATGGCAACCCGCTCAAATGGTGCACCTGAGTTATACTGCTTCATCTGCCCATGACTTCGTGACTTTGGCCCTTTAGCTGCAATGCACTCCGTGCAATTAGCAATCCACTCAGCGACCGATTGACGACAGCCAACCCAATAGAACCGCTGTTTGATCTTCTCCAGCGTTTTTGTAATACCTAGGTGCCCTCCACTAGGACCATTATGGAATTCCTTGAGAACATCCGGAATTCTTAACCTCGGAACTACTATAAGCTTCCGAGAGCACTGGCCATCTTCACTTTCCCATACTCTATGCAAACAGCCAGATATCAATTCTAAACTGTTCCATTGTGCCCAGTATACTTTCGCGATGGGACTTTCCGCTGCCATTTGTTCTTTACTTGGCCGTCTGTTCACCTCCAATCCGTGCATTACCAATTCCAAGTCCGGATCTTCTTGCTGACATTTCCTTAAGTGACTTGCCTCCCACTCTTCTGTTGATGTAACTGTCATTAGCCGGACGTCTATTACGTCTTCCTTACCCTCGGCTTTTGAGCAATGCCTACATTCCAAACTACATGGTCGACGGGACATAGCGTCAGCATTTCCGTGCGTATTACCCTTGCGGTGCTCGATGGTGAAGTCATAACTTTACAGCCTCTCAATCCACCGTGCTACCTGTCCTTCGGGATTCTTGAACTGTAGTAGCCACTTCAGCGCTGCATGATCGGTTCTAACTCGAAAATGTTGACCATACAGATATTTGTGGAAGTGTTTAATGCAATCCACCAACGCTAATAGTTCTCTCCGAGTTACGCAGGAGTTTCGCTCTAGTTTCCCCAATAGACCGGCTATAGTAGGCAACTATCTTCTCCTGCCCATCAATCACTTGCGAAAGTAAAAGCATCTTTGTCCAGAATAAATGTTGCACCTGGAACCTTGGTAAGCCTCCTCTTGTTCAGTTTGCCACTCGAAAGATTCATTTTTCCTAGTGAGCTCATGGAGACTATGAGCTACACTGGCGAAATTCGGAACAAATCGGCGATAGAAGGTACACAGACCAAGAAAGCTTCTTAATTCATGCAAATTTCTGGGTCTTCCCTTAGGGCCCTTCGGGGTTACTTGATGACCTAAGTAATTCACCTCCTTCTTGAATAAAGAGCACATCTAGGGACTTAGTTTAAGACCAGCGCCAGCTATTCTCTGGAAAACTTCTTCCAAATTACTCAGCTGTTAATCGAAGCTTTTTCCCAATATGATGATGTCATCCAGATACACCAAACAAGTCTTCCAGTGTAGTCCTTTGAGCACATGGTCCATTAGTCTTTCAAAAGTGGCAAGAGTGTTGCATAACCCAAATGGCATTATCGTAATTTTCCATAGACCATTGCCAGCACTAAAGGCTGTCTTCTCTTTATCTTCTTCACTCACTTCTATTTGCCAATACCCGCTCTTAAGGTCAAGTGTTGAGAACCATTCTGTGCCAGTTAACGAGTCTAGTGTGTCATCGATCCTGGGCAAAGGATAGTTGTCTTTCTTTGTGACATCATTTAATCTCCGATAGTCCACGCAGAACCGCAACTGGCCATCCTTCTTTTTCACAAGTACTACCGGAGAGCTCCGTGGACTTGCCGATGGTTCGATAACACCTCTTTCGCTCATTTCCTTAATTATTTGGCCAACAGCGTCACGTTTGGCTAGTGGAACACTTCGAGGAGCTTGACGAATTGGTCTTGCGTCACCAGTATCAATGCTATGCTTCACTACGTTGGTCCTGCTTGGTTTGTTGCCATCCTTGTCGAATATGTTGGAGTATTTACGGATCATCTGGCTGGCCTTGTGCTTGCACTTGTCGTTCAACCCTTGCGTCCATGCATTGATATCTTCCTCCATCTCCCTGCTGCCAATAGAGTCGATTCCAGATGAATCATTGCTGTTAATAATGGCTTCTACCTCTTGACATTGCCCTAATACAGTTCCACTAGGAATTTTTACTGATGATCTGAAGTCATTTAATACTCTCACTGGGATGCGTCCATTCTTTCGTGTCTTAGCCAGTGTTTTTCCAATAAGTAAGTCCAGTGTAGAATTTACTGCTTCGACAACCCACAATTTGTTTGTCCCACAATCTCCATTAATTTTCGCCCAAACAACTGCTTCTGACTTCGGTGGAATCACTTCACTGCCTTCTAAGACCACTTGTTTGCTGCTGTATGTAGAATCGTAGCCAATGCTTAGTAGTACCTCCATGTTCTTATATTCCATAACCTTGTTATTCAAGTCGATCACATTCCCTATTGAGACCTTACATGTTACTTCTCCGACCACTTGTGTGTCCTCACCAGTCGCCGTTTTCAATATTGCTCCAGGTAATGGTCTCACTTCTTTAGCGATCAGGTCAGTTCGAATGATGGAGTGTGATGCGCCCGTATCCACTGTTAATTTTCGCGCTCGTCCATCCACATATCTACCAATAGTAATGTTGCTCGTTTTCCTACCAATTTGCGAGACGGAGATTATGGGGCATTCAATTGCAGGAGCCAGCATACGCCCTTTTAGACTGGCTCGTTTTAGTTTAACGACTGAGAAGTTGATGGTTTATCCTCCTCAGCCTTCCGTTTGCGCTGTCCTTCCTGTATGCTGGAACCCGTTTTGCATTCGCGTGCGAAGTGACCAGGCTTTCCACATTTAAAGCATTTCCCAGCCTGATTCTTGCCACCAGAACGATTCATTCCTTCTATCGACTTCAGAGTTCTCAATATTTCATTCATCACATCTGGTGTTTCAACATCCACTTTTATTGCTGGTCTGCTTATGAGTGCCGCCGTTTCACGTGTTTGAGCATACGCCACTGTTTCAGCGAATGTTAACTTTGGATTCGCATATGTCTCTCGCTTGGTATAAACGTCTTTTATGCCGCTGATGAATTTTTGTATTTTCACCCGTTCGAGATGCGTCTCCGATGGCTAAATGAGCCAATCTCTCAATTTCCGAAGCATATTCCTGTAGAGATTCGTTGGATTTTTGGTCGCGCTTTTCTAACTCCATCTGGTAAATTTGTCTTCTGTGTTCGCTACCATAGCGTCTTTCCAGGGCTCGCATCAATCCGTCGTAATCATTTCTCTCATAATCTGGTACAGTTTGCAAAAGTTCTGCCACAGGTCCTTCCAACGCAACGAATAGTGCAGCAGATTTTTCCTCCGTGCTCCATTTATTTGTTTCAGCCGTCTTCTCAAACTGGAGCTTGAAGACTTGGAAGGGAATTTTTCCGTCAAACGATGGTGTTTTTACTTTGGGAGCGTTCACTGAAGTGGTTGGACGATTTAACTGCAAATCCCGGAAACGACCTTCCAATGTGTTGACTTTGGCTTCAATTAATTCTTCTATTTTTTCTTGCCGACCGTGCTATTCGTTGACTTTGCTCTCAATTAGATCCTGTCTTTCTTTAAGTTCTGCATTGTCTTTCTCCAGATTTTGCTGTATTTGCGCGATTGTACCTTCTAATCCATCAAACTTTGCATCCATCTTTTCTGATATCTTGACATTCATTGCAGAATTACGGGCATCCTGTGCATCCATCTTTTGTGATATGCTGGCATCGATTTGTGAAATTGCATTCAACAACAGTTCATGTCCATACCGGTAGATGAGCCAGGGGCATTTTCTTGAATCTTACCTGATGGCTGCTCCAACCCCTTCGCAGAATCAATAGCTTCTTCATTTTCAATGTCCTTCAAGGATACATCTTCATCCTCGCGGCGGAATTCGTATTGGTTCAAGTCGATACCTTCGACTACCATTGCTTCTCGCAGTCTCGATTGCAGCTGTGCCTTATTTCCTGTTGTAGACAATCCTCGCTTGGCCAACTCCTTTTTGAGAAGAGGTATCGTCAAATCCTGAATCTTCACCATTTTTCAGTTATTATCCTCTGGAATTTATTTAACAATCCCACTTCTGACACCAATTGTTACGATCTTGCTGATTAACCTCGATGATTTCCTTAATCTTTCGGGTACGACCTCTGGATTGTTAAATAAAATCGCCAACTTAATTTGCAGTCTCTTTATTTATAAGGACTTAATTAATGTCCTTTTAATTATTCGGTAATTCACAATTCAATTACAATTTACGTTACTATTTACAATCACTTGTATACAACTTTCACAATGTACTGTTTTTATTACTTTACTGTAATGTAATCTCCACGAGTTTAATTCACAACTGATTAATTTGGCAGATGAACGTCGCTCTTATATAGTAGTTGGCCGCTCACAACCAACCGTCTAGAATAATCGAGGCGTTCTCACTAACGAATAATCGAAGCGTTCTCGCTAACGAATGTTCTCGTTTCTCGCTATAGAACATGCCAGCTATCGGCTTCTCTCTTTCATCTGTCATTCGCTTTGCTTTTTCGCCGCAATATAGAGAAGGTCCAATTGCGGACAGTCGTGTGAGCTGCCGGAATCGACGAAAGAAATAAGAGACTATTCACCACTGCCGCCAAAATTTAACAGAATTGTCTCTGGTAACCAACATTACTGAGCGGAATGAGCAATAAAATCAACGGCCATGTATGTTATTGTAACATAAGCAAGTTAAAAGACACTTTTGTATTCTTGCTTTTATTCTTAAGATTTCTAAATGTGATATAACAAAAACAAAAATTTACAAAAAAAAATTTTTTAGTGTCAGCGACTTCTAATAATTGCAAAATTTAAATAAATTTTCGATTTTCCATATATATACTACTTGGGATCAAATATTGTATGTTCATTGCTCATAGTTGATTTGCCGTCTGTATTTCGAATAACTCCTTTGTTGTCGGTGTTTCGATAATTCAAATACATACATCAATTTAATATATTATAATAATATTATAAATATTTATATTAATAAATAAGCAATTTAAAAAAAAATTAAGTTTATTTTTCTACATTTACATTCTACAATCAACAAATATATTTGGTATACATATATGTATGTATAAATTCATAAAAATAAATTTTGTGTCTTCTGCCAATATTGCTTCTTGCAGTATTTGAACCTTTTTATATTTACGTAAAATGTGTTATTTTGATAAATCAAAAATACTATTTAATGAAATCATAAGTAAATGCACATGCAAAATATATATACTTACATACATCATACATAATAATCGCATGTTAATAATCCTATCGAAACCCAAAATATTGGTTAATAATAACAAAATCATACATCAATGACCACAATAAGACATCCATATACAGTGACGGACACAAGTCTACATACATTCCCTACTTTCGTTCAATTGAAAGAAGTTTATTAGAAAATTTAACGACATAGTCTATTTCGACTATTTTCCCTTCATTTAAAACAAAAAATTTCATCAATATCAGGTAACATGATCTTTTTAGTATTTAGATGGTCCACCGTTCGCATCAATAATAGCTTGAAGCCGTCGTGGCGCTAGCACTTTCTACACAACGAATACTAGCAGACTTTTGTCCGCCACTGTATCAACAAAACCATACACCAATGAGAAAACAAAAGCAACTATCGCATATAAACGCCTTTCCTTCCTTCTACTCTTCATCCACAAACAGTTTTCTCAAGGCGAAGCCTAATTTGCAATCAAATATGCTTACAAAAGTCTCAAACTCATACATTCAAATGAACCTTCATATGTGTATGCAAAAAAACCGATACATACAAAGTATTTTACAATACCCTTTTCCCTTACTCCCGCCACCAACAAGTCGTTTCAACGACCAAAAAAAAAATTAGAATTTGATGTTGGTTGATGACGACGTGAAAACACATACATTCAAGCATTTGAATACGTATACGCCAAACACATTTAATCTTAAAAATGCCTAAGCCCTTGCTCTTCTAGCCGTCATCCACAAGCATTTTCCTCGCGACGATGACAAAATTGACAAAAATCAGAAATCAAGTTGATCAGAAGTTGAAGACCCATACATTCAGAGGAATCAATGCGTACACAAAAAAACATATAAATATACAAAAACTTGCCAATTCTCTTTCCTTGTACCCGCCGTCCATAAGCTATTCCTTTGCGACGATGACAAAACTTGCGAAAAAGTTGAAATTGTTGCTGACGAACATAATCGCAACCGCTTGTTGGGATTCGAACCTGAGTATTACAAGAACACTTTAATAGCGTCTTAACCATCGCACCACAGACAACTTTGTAATCAATTCATTTTATTATGTACTGATTACAATTTGGCGGTAAAAGCAGACAAAATCTTAATTTCGTCGAGCACAAAAATCTACAACAAGTCGATGATCATATGGAAAAGCAGTGAAATTTCATATTTAGTAATCACAAAATTTTTTTACTCATTATAAACAAAAAATTTTTTTTTAACATTTAAGATTTTAAATAACATATATATGTGTATATATGTATTGTAATTAAACTTAAGCAAAGCATTTATCTACATGAAAATTAAATAAAAAGGCTTATTTAGAATATAATTATAGATTTTTATTAATTATTACAATGATTTACTTTATAAAAAAAAAATTCGTATACATGATTTTACAATTTCTCAGACGACTTACTGCATACATATATTACACAAATATAATATTTTATATATGTACATATATACACTGAGTTAATTAGTTCACCTGTTTTTTTAAAACACAGTAGACATTATTATAGCTGGAAAAGGGCCAAATGCACTTCGACTATAATATGCCAGAAATGTCTTCAAATAAAGAAATGTCTTTAAAAAACTAGGCAAACTGATCAAGTAAATACTCCTGTTACTTAACATTGTCTAACTTATTTACATTTTTGCTTTTACAGACATATCTCCCAAATGTCAGCCTCTGGTAGTTCGCTGTTAGCCAGAGGTGGTGAATAGTCTCTTATTTATCTCGTAGGGGGAACAAATGGCAATCGGCACGCCATGGACCTTCTCTATATTCTGCGTTCTTTGGTTTTGTTGATACAGTGGCGGACAAAAGTCTGCTAGTATTCGTTGTGTAGAAAGTGCTAGCGCCACGACGGCTTCAAGCTATTATTGATGCGAACGGTGGACCATCTAAATACTAAAAAGATCATGTTACCTGATATTGATGAAATTTTTTGTTTTAAATGAAGGGAAAATAGTCGAAATAGACTATGTCGTTAAATTTTCTAATAAACTTCTTTCAATTGAACGAAAGTAGGGAATGTATGTAGACTTCTGTCCGTCACTGTATATGGATGTCTTATTGTGGTCATTGATGTATGATTTTGTTATTATTAACCAATATTTTGGGTTTCGATAGGATTATTAACATGCGATTATTATGTATGATGTATGTAAGTATATATATTTTGCATGTGCATTTACTTATGATTTCATTAAATAGTATTTTTGATTTATCAAAATAACACATTTTACGTAAATATAAAAAGGTTCAAATACTGCAAGAAGCAATATTGGCAGAAGACACAAAATTTATTTTTATGAATTTATACATACATATATGTATACCAAATATATTTGTTGATTGTAGAATGTAAATGTAGAAAAATAAACTTATTTTTTTTTTAAATTGCTTATTTATTAATATAAATATTTATAATATTATTATAATATATTAAATTGATGTATGTATTTGAATTATCGAAACACCGACAACAAAAGAGTTATTCGAAATACAGACGTCAAATCAACTATGAGCAATGAACATACAATATTTGATCCCAAGTAGTATATATATGGAAAATCGAAAATTTATTTAAATTTCGCAATTATTAGAAGTCGCTGACACTAAAAAAATTTTTTTTGTATATTTATGTTTTTGTTATATCACATTTAGAAATCTTAAGAATAAAAGCAAGAATACAAAAGTGTCTTTTAACTTGCTTATGTTACAATAACATACATGGCCGTTGATTTTATTGCTCATTCCGCTCAGTAATGTTGGTTACCAGAGACAATTCTGTTAAATTTTGGCGGCAGTGGTGAATAGTCTCTTATTTCTTTCGTCGATTCCGGCAGCTCACACGACTGTCCGCAATTGGACCTTCTCTATATTCTACGTTCTCTGGCGGGAGTAAGGGAAAAGAGTATTGTAAAATACTTTGTGTATTTGACTTTTTGCCGAAGTCAAAGGAATTGTTTGTTGTTGTTGCTTCTGCATTATATTTCGCGACCATGATTTTTTGTATTGGTGATTTTTGTCACCATCGCAAAGAAGCAACTTGATGGCATGAGTATGCGGGGCATGCGTGCGGTGATATTTATGAATAAACACACTTTGCTTTGTTGTACGGCGCTTGCGTCTATGAATGCATACGCATAATATCAATAGCATACGGCAACAAAAACAACTAACGCACAAGTCGCGAACTCATACATTCAAAAGTACCTACATACATATGTGTATACAAAAAACAAATACACACAATATATTGTACGATCCCTTTTCCTTTACTCCCGCTACCAACAAGCCGTCTGGTGACCAAAAATCCTAAAATCGGAAATTCAAGTTGATCTGAAGTTTAAGCACATACATTCAAAGACATCAATGTGTATACGAAAAACTTATACATGCCTACACAAATTGTCAATTCTCTTCCCTTGTACCCACCATCAACAAGCAATTTGACTGCTTCGGCAACTTACGATTTTTACAATCGACGGCAAGCTGCAAAATCTAAAAATTATGTTCAACGAAAAAATCGATTGAAAAAAGCGTTTTTTCAATCGATTTTTTCGTTGAACATAATTTGCCTCGTTTGCCTTCTTTCCTGTCTTTTTTAACGCGTAATGCATTCGCGTGCGAAGTACTGATCTTTTTACCGGCTGAAAATATACAAATACGTCTCTCACTTGGTGTATATGGCCTTCATTCCGCTGATGAACTTTTAGATTTTTACCCTTTAAAGATGCTCACCCGATGCGTCCTCTCAGTGGCTAAATGAGCCAATCTCTCAATTTCAGAAGCATATTCCTGCAGAAATTCGTTGAGTTCTTGGTCGCTCTTTTCCAGTTCCATCCGGTAAATTTGCCTCTTGGGTTCGCTAACATAACGACTCGCATTAATGTGTCATCCAACCAAAATTCGTACAATGGATCTCTCCATATCTGCATGATCGAACTCAAAGAGTAATGTTTAAAAATTCCATTTAAGATTCCGTTAAGTTTAATCAGGTGTACCTCAGGGTAGCCATCTAGACCCCATTCTGTTTTCCCTATTTATAAACGTTACATCTTCTCTGATAAAATTTTCAAAACTTTTAATGTATGCGGATATGTAAAACTTTATAAATCTTACACTTTGGCAAATGAAGGTATCTTACTACAAACAGACATAGACAGCATGGTTGAATGGTGTAAAATAAATCGGATGCCCCTAAATCTTAAGAAATGCAAAGTTATGTGTTTCTCCCAAAGAGCCATACAGACAACTACTTACATAATAGATTACTACAATTCGGAAAAGGTTTTATTTACCTGGGGATCACTATGGATCCTAAATTGAAATTCAAATATTTTTAGCCTTTGCATTGTTTGTGTCTTGATTTCAACTCTCATTCAAGCACATTTGACATATCTGACTCGCTTTTTCATATTAAAAAAACTATTTTGTCGACTCGTAACTAAACATTAAATAACATTTTATATTTGAATTAAGTTATTCTTAAAAATCAACTGATGAATTTTCGTTCTGTAGCTGAAATTTTTTAGTTGCGATAAACCCCTGCCATTGGGAATAATATAATAGTTTTGCGAATTTCTTCTCAATGCTCCAATTATTGGACGTAGCAGTCTTCTCCTACTGAAGCTTAAAGATCTGGAAAGGAATTGTGCCGTCAAAGGATGGTGGTTTTAACCTGGGACCGTTGATTGAAGTGGTTGTACGATTCAATTGCCATTCTCAGACACGACTTCCTAGCTCGTTGAATTTGGTCTCAATTAGCTCCTCTATTTAATCTTGCAATTTTTCGTCTACCGCCTGGAATGATCGAAATGTTCTCGATAACGAATATTCTTGATACACGTTCTAGAACATACCAGTTATCGGTCTCTCTCTTTCATCTGACATTCGTTCGGCATGTTTGCCACAATATTCTTTAATTTTGGTGAAGCGACAATTTCATATTTGTTTTTTTAAATAATCACCACAAATTTGTGAGAATGACTAAAAAATGAATGAATGAAGACTCAAAAGCTGATAGAGACTAGTTTTGAGACCACAGACCATTTAGTCTAAAGAGTTTTCAGATTTGGTTTAAAAAAAAAACATTAAATGCAGAAAAATTTAGGAAAATTTAATTTCAGTCGATAGGTGGATCAATATAATTAAAAATTTAAAGAGTATTTCATGAGGATGCCCTTCAAATGGTCCATACGCCGGGTAAACTTAGACATACTCTTTCTAACGTTAATCGTTGCGGGCTTGTCGTTATGTTATAAACATGTGCAAGCACCATCCATAATTTTCAAGAAATTTTTATTTCGTTCACGTATTTTGCTTCCAAAAAAGTTTCCATTTTAAAGTACGACCACCCTGAAACTAATTTCTGCAATTTAATTTCTGATATTCAGATATTGCACTCATTTATTTGCAATTTTATTTCTGAAATTAAATTTCCAATTGTTAGTGCTGAACCATCAATTTTTATTTCTCTTATAAGCGCTGTCAAAACCAAAAAAGTTGCATTTGGTGTCGGAAGTGGGATTGTTAAATAAATTGCCTTTCAAAAAGGAATTGGCGAAGCGAGGATTATCTTCAACCGGAAATAAGGCTGAGCAACAATCAAGTCTGCGAGAAGCTATGGAAGCAGAAGTCATCGATTTGAGCCAATATGAATTCCATCGTGGGGACGAAGAAACATGTTATTGGCCGCAATTTCGCAAAAGTTGTACGCGCAGGATGCTACAGAAGTTTGATGAACGGGATGCCAACATGTTCCAAATGAATGCTCACATTTCATAGAAATGCAAGACCAGGAAGCGCGTATTTCATCCCGGCTCATACAGCTTCAAGAGAGTGTTGTCAAAAAATGCGCCGAGCTCAAAGAGAGACAGGACGAACTCGAGGAGCAGCAAGAGACGAGCTACTTGAGACCAAAGTCAATGAAGTCGTGTCCGCGATTTTCATTTTAATCATCCAACCACTTCAACGAACGCTCCCAGGGTAAAAAGACCATCCTTTGACGGCAAAATTTCTATCTAAGTCTTTAATCTTCAGTTCGAAAAGACCGCTACAGCAAATAACTGGAGCATGGAGGAGAAGCTCATAGACAAATCTATCGGATGGAATTAGAGAACCGCTATCAGAAGTCCAATGAGACCCTGCAGGAATTTGTCGGTGAGATTGAGAGACTAGCTCATTTGGGGTATGGAGGTAGTCTTGGAGCGTACCTCGAGAGGATAAAATTTCAGAGGTTTATCAGCGGAATAAGAGACAAGTATAGCAGGCGAGAGACGTATGAGAGTCCAAAGTCAACATATGCTGAGACTCTCTCGTATGCTCAAACACAGGCAACGGCAGCGCTCTTGTGTAGACCAGGTACAAAGCGAAATGTGCGAAATTAAAAAGTTATGAAAGAAATGTGGGAAACGTCGAAATTCTTCAAGGAGAAATGTGGTAGTGGTACAACCGGCAAATTATGAGGACCAGGATTTGCTACAATTGTATAAGCCCAGGACACTTCACCCGTGACTGTAATAAAGGCTCCATCAGACAAATCGATAACAAGGCGAGCAACGTTACTATAAGTGGATACGTGGATGGACATGAGCGAGTACTAATTGTGGATACGGGCGCCTCAAACTCCATCATTTGATCCGATTTGGTCACCACGGAAATAAGTACATTGCACGGAGATAAGTTGAGTTGGTGAGGACACCAAGGTTCTAGGAAAAGCCACGTGTAAAGTCTCCATTCGGAATATAACAGTGTTACATGAGTTCATAGTAGCGGAAATCTTAGATGAAGTCATAGTTGGCGTGGACTTTCTCCTTGGTCAAGGAATGAAGATCGACCTAAAGAAAAGAGTGATGGATTGCGGAAATATGGAAGTACCGCTAAGTATTGGCCACGATCCTGCATACAATGGAAAGGATGTGCCCCTGGTAAAGAACGAGCTGCAGAAGGGAAATACGTACGGAAATGACAAGATGTCTCGTGCCCTAATGAAAAAGTTGAGAGAGGCGTATTAAGGCGAAGAATCTTGAAAGATTTGAAAAGGAGATAAAGGAGTCCGTACAAAGTAATTGGACGAATAAATAGCACGGAGTATCGAATCCAGACCGTTGGGAAACCAAAAACCAAAATAAAAGTAGTTCACTTGGAAAGACTTGCAGCGTTTGGAACAGGTGGTGTGTCTGATCGGGACGATCAGTCTTAGGTGGAGCGCAGTGTGACGGAAATCCCAAATACAAAGGACAGACAAAAGGATTGGCAGTGAGATGGAAATTCCCAGTACATATAAAATAAGTGGCAAACGACAGGCGGCAGCAGCTACTACAGGCAGACAAGTTAGCGCATGAACGGAATGTTTCGACCATCTTTGGCATAAACGGAGTGGCAGCAGCTACCTCAGGCAAACGAATAATCAGCCTATTCTTGAGCGCGTTAACAGAATGTTTGGGTCATCCTCAGGTATAAAAAGAGCGGCAGCAGTTATCACAGAGATACGAGTAGAGAACGCAGTGGCGTTAACATTGCATTGAGCCTTGTATTTTAGAAACGGATAAATTGAGTGAAGCAGAAAATAATTGTGTTGTGGCGAAAATGCGAAGCGAATGTCAGATGAAAGAGAGAAGCCGATAACTGGTATGTTCTAAAGCATAAAACGAGAACAATCGTTATCGAGAGCGATTCGATTATTCCATGGTTTCGTTTCGAGCAGCCCGCATGTATATAAGGGCGACACACGATTGCAAGGCTAGTCAGTCGTAAAGTAAACGTGTTGGTGATTACATTACAGTGAAATAATAAAAACAGTACATTGTGAAAATTGTAATTCAAGTAATTGTAAATAATGATGAGAATTGTAATTAAATTGTGAATTACTGAGTATTAAAAGGACATTTAACAAATTCTTTATAAAATAAAGAAACTGCGAACATAGTTGGTGACTTTTATTTAACAATCCTTGAAGGATATTGACAGGCTATTGATTCTGCGAAGGAGTTGGAGCAGCCATCAAGTAAGATTCAAGAAAAGGCTCCTAACTCATCTGCGGGTATTAACATGAACATTTTATTGGCTGCAATTTCACAAAAGTTGGATGCACATGATGCCCGTAATTCACAAAATATGTCTGTAATGAACGTGAGAATCTCACAAAAGCTGGATGCACAGGATGCCAAGCTGTCACAAATTGAAGCCAAAGTCAACGCATTGGAAGGTCGTTTCCGGGATTTGCAGTTAGATCATCCGACCACTCCAGTGAACGCCCTCAAGGTAAAAACACCATCCTTTGACGGTAAAATTCCTTTCCAAGTCTTTAAACTTCAGTTTGAGAAGACGGCTGGAACAAATAACTGGAGCATATAGGAAAAATCTGCTGCACTATTCGTTGCGTTGGAAGGACCTGCAGCATAACTTTTGCAAACTATACCCGAATATGAGAGAAATGATTACGAGTGATTGTTGCGAG
Organism: Neoceratitis asiatica; assembly: GCA_030068015.2. NCBI lineage: Eukaryota > Metazoa > Arthropoda > Insecta > Diptera > Tephritidae > Neoceratitis > Neoceratitis asiatica. The sequence continues at coordinate 37,175,213 of CM061526.1, read as the reverse complement.
TCCAGAAGACAAATTTAACAGATGGAGTTAGAAAAGCGCGACCAAAAACCCAACGAATCTCTACAGGAATATGCTTCAGGAATTGAGAGACTGGCTCATTTAGCCATTGGAGACGCATCGGGTGAGCATTTCGAAAGGATGAAAATACAAAGATTCATCAGCGGCATAAAAGACGTTTACACCAAGCGAGAGACATATGCGAATCCAAAGTTGACATTCGCTGAAACTGTTGCGTATGCTCAAACACGTGAAACGGCGGCACTCATAAGCAGACCAGCATACAAAGTCAATAAAGTGGATGTTGAAACACCAGATGTGATGAATGAAATATTGAGAACTCTGAAGTCGATAGAAGGAATGAATCATTCTGGTGTCAAGAATCAAGCTGGAAAATGCTTTAAATGTGGAAAGCCTGGTCACTTCGCACGCGAATGCAAAACGGGTTCCAGCAGACAGGAAGTACAGCGAAAACGGATGGCTGAAGAAGATGAACCATCAACTTCTCAGTCGTTAAACTAAAACGAGCCAGTCTAAAGGGACGTATGCTGGCTCCTGCAGTTGAATGCCCTATAATCTCCGTCTCGAAAATTGGCAGAAAAACAAGCAACATTACTATTGGTGGATATGTGGATGGACGAGAACGAATATTAACAGTGGATACGGGCGCATCACACTCCATCATTCGAACTGACCTGATCGTTAAAGAAGTGAGACCATTACCTGGAGCAATATTGAAAATGGCGACTGGTGAGGATACCCAAGTGGTGAGGGAAGTAACATGTAAGGTCACAATAGGGAATGGGAATGACGGTGTTACATAGTTTTATAGTCGCGCAGATTGTAGATGAGGTAATCGTAGGAGTAGACTTCTTGATGGAGCAATGTATCAAGATGATTCCACATACAGCAGCAAACAAGTGGTCTTAGAAGGTAGTGAACTGATTCCACCAAAGTCAGAAACAGTTGTTTGGGCGAAAATTAATGGAGATTGTGGGACAAACAAATTGTGGGTTGTCGAAGCAGCACAAAATTCTACACTGGACTTACTTATTGGAAAAACACTGGCTAAGACACAAAAGAATGGACGCATCCCAGCGAGAATATTAAATGACTTCAGATCACCAGTAAAAATTCCTAGTGGAACTGTATTCGGGCAATGTCAAGAGGTAGAAGCCATCATCAACTGTAATGATTCGTCTGAAATCGGCTCCATTGGTAGGAAGGACATGGAGGAAGATATCAATGCATGGGCGCAAGGGCTGGAAGGCAAGTACAAACATAAAGCCAGTCAGCTTATCCGCAAATAAACCAACATATTCGACAAGGATGGCAATAAACCAGGCAGGATCAACGTAGTGAAATATTGCATTGATACTAGTGACGCTAAGCCCATTCGTCAAGCTCCACGAAGTGTTCCACTAGCCAAAAGTGAATCTGTGAGTCAAGTAATGAACGAAATGAGCGAAAGTGGTGTTATCGAAGCATCGGCAAGTCTATGGAGCTCTCCGGTAGTACTTGTGAAAAAGAAGGATGGCCAGTTGCGGTTCTGCGTGGACTATCGGAGATTAAATGATGTTACAAAGAAAGACAGCTATCCTTTGCCCAGGATAGATCATACACTAGACTCGTTAACTGGCACAGAATGGTTCTCAACACTCGATTTTAAGAGCGGGTATTGGCAAGTGAAAGTGAGTGAAGAAGATAAAGAGAAGACAGCCTTAGTGTTGGCAACGGTCTATGGCAATTTAGGGTAATGCCATTTGGGTTTTGCAATGCTCCTGCCAGTTTTGAAAGATTAATGGACCATGTGCTCAAAGGACTACATTGGAAGACTTGTTTGGTGTATCTGGATGACATCATCGTATTGGGAAAAAGCTTCGATGAACATATGAATAATTTGGAGGAAGTTTTCCAGAGAATAGCTGGCGCTGGTCTCAAACTGAGTCCTAAGAGGTAAATTACTTAGGTCATCAAGTAACCACGAAGGGCGTTTGTACTGCGAAGGAAAAAATAGAAGCAGTGAAGTATTGGCCAAGACCCAGAAACTTGCATGAATTAAGAAGCTTTCTTGGGCTGTGTACTTACTATCGCCGAGTTGTTCCGAATTTCGCCAGTGTAGCTCATAGTCTCCATGAGCTCACTAGGAAAAATAAATCTTTCTAGTGGAAAACTGAACAAGAGGAGGCTTTCCAAGCTTTGAAAGAATGGCTATGCACTGCGCCTATGCTAGCGTACCCTGTTTCAGGACACAGATGCTATTGGTTATGGCATAGGAGGTGTACTTTCGCAAGTGATTGATGGGCAGGAGAAGATAGTTGCCTACTATAGCCGGTCTATTGGGAAACCAGAGCGGAACTACTGCGTAACACGAAGAGAACTATTAGCGTAGGTGGATTGCATCAAAAACTTCCACAAATATCTGTATGGTCAACATTTCCGAGTTAGAACGAATCAAGCAGCGTTGAAGTGGCTACTACAGTTCAAGAATCCCGAAGGGCAGCTAGCACGGTGGATTGAGAGGCTGCAAAGTTATAACTTCACCATCGAGCACCGCAAGGCAAATACGCACGTAAATGCTGACGCTATGTCCCGTCGACCATGTAGTTTGGAATGTAAGCATTGGTCAAAAGCCGAGGGTAAGGAAGAAATTCTAGGCATCCGGCTAGTGACAATTACACCGGCAGAAGAGTGGGAGGCAAGCCACTTAAGGAAATGTCAGCAAGAAGATCCGGACTTGTAATTATTAATGCACGGACTGGAAATAAATAGACGACCACGTGAGGAATAAATGGAAGCGGAAAGTCCCACCGCGAAGGCATACTGGGCACAAAGGAACAGCTCAGAGTTGATATCTGGCTGTTTGCATAGAGTATGGGAAAGTGAAGATGGCCAGTGCTCTCGAAAGTTAAGAGTAGTTCCGAGGTTAAGAATTCCGGATGTTCGTAAAGAATTCCATAATGGTCCTAGTGGAGAGCACCTAAGCATTACAAAAACGCTGGAGAAGATAAAGCAGCGGTTCTATTGGGGTGGCTTTCATCATTCGATCGATAAGTGGATTGCTAACGGCAAGGAGTGCATAGCAGCTAAAGGGCTAAAGTCACGAAGTCATGGGCAGATGAAGCAGTATAACTCAGGTGCTCCATTTGAGCGGGTTGCCATGGATGTAGCCGGTCGATTTCCTATGAGCAGGCAAGGAAACAAATACGTTCTTGTGGTTATGGACTAGTTTAGTAAATGGCCTGACCAGGAAGCGAAAACAGTTGCGGATGCATTCACTCACAATTAGGTTGCCATATACGGTGCGCCTATAGAATTGCACTCAGACCAATGAAGAAACTTTGAATCGGCGGTGTGCCAGATACTTGGTATTAGGAAAACCCGAACGACAGCCCTGCATCCTCAATCAGATGGCGTAGTAGAACGATTCTCGAGGAAGATTTAAGAGGAATACATGCTCTTGTGAGACAGCGATCTCAAATTATGAGTGGCAAAATGAAGGCTAGGTATGACAAGGCGATGAACTCCGAAGGCTTCCAAAATAGACTTGGTGTTGCTGTATAATCCACAACGGAAGAGAGGATTGTCCCCAAAACTTCAATGCAATTGGGAAGGTCCATACAAGGTAATCAAACGACTAAACGACGTAGTGTATCGAATCCAAACCGTTGGGAGGCCAAGAAATAAGATGAAAGTGGTCCACCTAGAGAGGCTTGTTGCATTTGGAACAGCGAATGTGTCTGATGGGGACGATCAGACTTAGGTGGAGGGCAGTGTGGCGAAAATGCGAAGCGAATGTCAGATGAAAGAGGGAAGCCGATAATTGGTATGTTCTAGAGCTTAAAACGAGAACATTCGTTATCACTACAGTGAAGTAATAAAAACAGTACATTGTGAAAATTGTAATTCAAATAATTGTAGTGTAGTGAATTGTAATTGAATTGTGAATTACTGGATATTAAAAGGACATTTAATAAGTTATTTATAAAATAAAGAAACTGCGAACATAGTTGGTGACTTTTAAGTAACAATACAGTGTTCGTACCCGAAGTATTGTCATTTAACTTTGCAATATAGTAATTCAGACTAAATCTTAAAAGTAAATTTTCTTTTTGACAGCACTTTAAATTAATTAATTGTTACTTCTGACGGCACCTTAACTCTTGACAACATCCCTGACATTCCCCTGTTTATTTTCGTTGATGAGCTCTGCTGGTACATAGAGAATTTGGAGCTAATATGTATGTTTCAATGAAAATAGGACAAATGCACAAATTGTCCTTACCTAAAGAGAATTGTATTCCAAAGTAAAAATGATGTTCGAATGTAATTCTTCGCAGATAATGTAATCCCTTGTAAGTACTCCGTGGAGTAAATTCACTTCTGAAGAGGAATCCTTGCAGATGCTTTCCCATTGTTTCGTACACTGTTGGACGATATTCCATCAATAAGAGAGGCGTGTGGATATCCCAATCATCCTCATGTTTGTCATCGACCTAACACAAGTGCCATTTTCCGTTTTTCGAATACCCAGTATCTACCCAATAGAACAGCTGCTTGATCTTCTTCAGGGTTTTTGTAATGCCTGGATGCCCTCCACAAGGATCATTATAAAACTATTTCTATGCAAACAGCCAGATATTAACCTTGTACTGCTTCATTGTGCCCAGTATGCCTTTTTGATTAAACTTCTTCCTGCTATTTGTTCCTTATTTCAGCGTATGTCCATCTACTCTCCGTGGATTGAAGGTTAAAAATCCGGATTTTCCTGATGAAATTTCATAGACTCGCATTCGTCTGCTGATATAATTTTCATTAACCGGACGTCTTCTATACCTTCTGTCTTCTACACCTTTAGCTATTCGTTTACGTTGTCCTGAGTTGTAGTTTCTGTTGATTTCCCTTTATCGTTCATTAAATCTGGTGTTTCCACTTCCACTCTATTGACTTTCTGGGCTGGTCTACCTAGGAGTGTTGCCATTTCACTTATTTGTCATACACGACAGTTTCAGACAATGTTGATATTGGATTCGCATACGTCTCTCATTTGGTGTATATATTGTTACGATCTTGCTGATTAAACCTCGATGATTTCCCAAAACCTTCGGGTACGATCCCTGGATTGTTAAATAAAAATCGCCAACTTAATTTGCAGTTTCTTTATTTATAAAGAATTTATTTAATGTCCTTTTATTATTCAGTAATTCACAATTCAATTACAATTCACTTTACTATTTACAATCACTTGTATACAACTTTCACAATGTACTGTTTTTGTTACTTTGCTGTAATGTAGTCTCCAACGAGTTTACTTTACGACTGATTGCTTTTGCAGTCGTGTGTCGCCTGGAATAATCGAGTCGTTACGATAACGTCTCCTCTAGAACATGCCAGTTGTCGGCTCCTCTCTTTCATCTGACATTCGATTCGCATTTTCGCCACAATATCTATTATTCCGCTGATGAATCTCTGAATTTTTTATCCCTGCGGGTGCTCACCAGATGAATTCTCAATGGCGAAAGGAGCCTAATTTCTGAAGCATATTCCAACAGAAATTCGTTTTGTTTTTGGACGTTCTTCTTCAGCTGCACCTGGTAAATTTACCTTCAGTGCTCGCATTAATGCGTCGTAATTCTCTCGGGAATAGTCTGCAAAATTTCTATTACAAGTCTTTTCAACGCAACCAATAGCGCATCGGATTTTTTCTCTATGCTCCAGTTATTTAATTAGTAGTTATCGTTTTCGAACTGCATTAAGACATAGAAAGAAGCTGTGCTGTCAAAAGATAGTTGTTTTTTTACCCTGAGAGCGTTCATTGAAATGTTTGGATGATTCAAAATCAAGTCTCGGTTGTGATCTTTCAATTCGGTTTTAGCAACACTCTCCTAAAGCTGTATAAGCCGAAATGAAATACGCGATTCATTTATTTGTGGCATGTTAGCATTCTGTGAAATGTTAGTATTCATTTGTGACATCTTGGCATCTTTTTAATCGATCTTTTGTGATATCTTGGTTCCTGTTCATCCATAATTTGTGCCATGCCTGCATTCATTTGTGAAATTACAGCAATAACATGTGCAGCATCAACTCCACGATTATTTATTTTGCACATAAATTATCCTCTTCTAAGCACACAGTTTACTCCGATGTTATCGCCACTGTATTTTCTGTTCGACTGTCCATAACGGAAATAGAGAAGGAAGAGGCTGTTTATTTCGCGAAGGAGTTAGAGCAGCCATCAACTAAAATTCAAGAAAAGGCTCCTAGCTCATCACCGGCTATGGACAGTCTCCTGTGTTAGCTACCATAGCGTCCTTAATGCGTCGTAATCATCTCTCTCATTTTCAGGAATAGTCTGCAAAATTTCCGCAGCGGTGCTTCCAACACAACGAAAAGTGCAGCGCATTTTACCTCTTTACTTCAGTTATTTGCTCTAGCCGTCTTTTCGAACAGAAAGCTTAAAGCTTGGAATGGAATTTTGCGGTCAAAGGATGGTGTTTTTACCCTGGGAGCGTTCGTTGAAGTGGTCGCGGACACGACCTCCCAATTCGCTGACTTTGATTTCAATTAGCTGCGCTATTTTGTTTTGCTGACCATCCAATTCGTTGGCCCTCCTCGATTTTATCCTGTCTTTCCTTAAGTTCTACATTATCTCTCACCACATTTTGCTATATTTGTGCAATTGTTCCTTCTAATCCATCCGACTTTTGTGACAGCTTGGTATACTGTGCATAAATCTTTTGTGAAATCTTGGCATCCTGTTCATCCATCTTTTGTCATGTTGGTATTGATTTGTGAAATTGCAGCCAATAACATGTTCATGTCCATACTCGTAGACGACCTAGGAGTCTTTTCGTGAATCTTACTTGATGGGTACTCCACTTTCTTCTCAAAATCAACAGGCTCTTCTTTGTCTATATCCTTCAAGGATATATTTTCGTCCCCACAACTCCGTGATTGCAGCTCTGCCTTATTTCCAGTTGTAGACAATCCTGCTTTGCCAACTTCCTCTTGAGAGGAGGTATCGTCAAATAATGAATCTTTACCATTTTTCAATTCTTTTTCTCTGGGATTATTTAACAATACCAGTTCTGACACCGATTGTTATGATTTTGCTAAGTTAACCTCGATGATTTCCCAAATCCTCCGAGTCCGATCATTGAATTGTTAAATAAAAGTATCCAACTCCAACTATGTTTGCAGCTTCCTGATTATGAAGCATTCACTCAATGTTCTTTATTACTCAATAACTAACAATTAACTTCACAATTTACAATCACTTACAACTTTCACTTTATTTCACAGTAGTGTTATCACCAACGCGTTCAGTTTACGACTGATTAATTCTGCAGTTTTATTTCGCCCTTATATACTGAATCGGATGTTCGCAACTACCGCCTGGAATGATCACATCGTTCTCGATAACGAATGTTCGCGATTTACGGTCTAGAACATGGCAGTTATCGGCTTCTCTCTTTCATCTGATATTCGCTTCACATTTTCGCCACAGTATAATACTTATAAGATAAGTTATAATGAATTTTTTGATACAATTTTTAAAATTATTTTTGAAATTCAATCTTAACACTGACGGAAACAGAAGAAAAGAAGGGAAGTATCATATTTCAGCTTCCAAGGATAAAAAAAAACTATGAAACCATTATGAAACAAAAGAGAGAAGAGCTCGGCAGAGAGAACTTTTAAAAAGTCAGGAAAAAGCCATATCTAAATGACATTAAAAATTATAATGACGTTTTCGATTATGGGTGTGCATTAAAATAGAGATAAAAATACTTATAACTATTACGTTTCAACAATAAGCCAACGGAGAAATTGTAAATAATAAGTACATATTTGGAAGCAGAAGCAACTGAAGCTGACATTAAAGAACCCAAACAATTAGAGGACTGCATAAAAGCTTGAGTTTGTGGAGCAGATGGTATGAGAAGCAGTCACGTATCAACACGCAGCGCATTGTAAAAAGAGCTGTAAGACTGAGTTTATACACGAATATTTTATATATTTAGTTTTTTATCGGAAATTTTTCTTTTGGTATTGCCCTTCACGTTCGCACGGAGAAATTTTGTTCATGGCAATTTCCTGCCATTCCATTTCATTTAATTTTCGCAATTTACTACACACTCCACCCCTATACAAGTTTTTACATATTTTTCAATACAAATCGTTATCATATGTATTCAACTGTATATGTATATAGACTGATATATTTACATTTACATAAATTTAAATTTTAAATTCCATAAATTCTCTTACATTGATTTTAAACTTATCATAACAGCAACTATTTAGAGAATGCAAATATGAATGTGAAAAGGAATGACAAATTTTACAGCGACGAATATGATAACAAAACGTGTCAACCGAGCACAGCAGTGTCGGTACGCTGCTCTCTTCGTCTTCACCCTCTCCCCTACAAACTAAGAGTTGTCGCGACAAAAATATTCGTGTGTAAACTCAGGATAAAGCAATTAAGTTGAAAAATACAAAAAGGTGTGAAAAATGAATGCACGGATGACGAGGATGACAAAAGTCAGCGAGTACTGTTTGAATTTGTGTACATTTATTGTCATAAAAACATATACATATGTACATATACAAAACAAAATTAAATTAAACTATATTAAATATAATAATATTAAATAAAATTTAATTAAACTAAATTATTTAAAATTATGTAAAAATTATTTAAAAAATGTATTCATCACCACATCTCCTCATCAGACTTCTTTTGCCAGGAATCGAACCGACGGATTCTGGCATCACAGGCGAGTGCTCTACCAACTGAGCCAACGCCTGCCACGTAATCTGTTGTTATATTATTCAATTTTTTACTAACCAAAAACTATTAAGTGCGCTAATATTTAGCCACTATTTTTACTTAATGTTGGGTTAGCGAGTATTTTGCAATCCTGTATACATTCAGGCATTAATAGTCTGAGAAATGTATATATGTATGTAAGTAGGATTGCTTGTCGGGCTCGACTTATGTATATTTATTCAGATATTATAAAATATAAGCAGCCCAAAATCTTCACATTTAAAAAAAATTTAATAAGTTGTACAATTCTACAATCAAAAGAAAGATAATCTATTGGATTATATTTAAATTTATTTTATTAAAGAAATAAGTTGCGTTTTTTAGATAGTTGCATACTTTGGTCATTTTCTTTTTTTTTTGGTAATTTTTCTCATATGCTTACTTACAGTTAGTCGCTCTCCACCTGATCGAAAACTACTCAAGCCGACTCGGCTGTTGACATCGTCCATATGTCAGGACGGGAATGACGACTTGTAGAGTTTAGATTTGGTTCGTGGAGAAAGGACTTTACTTTTCAATTGCATACTCAGTCCAAAGTACCAACTGTTAGCAAGAGTGATTCTGCGTTCGATTTCAAGGCTGACATTGTTGGTGTTGTTATAGCTGGTTCCTAGATAGACGAAATTATCTACGACTTCGATGTTATGGCTGCCAACAGTGACGTGGGAGCCAAGTCGCGAATGCGATGACTGTTTATTTGATGAAAGGCGATATTTCGCCTTGCCGTCGTTATCAGACCCATTCGCTTCGCTTCTTTGTCTAACCTGAAGAACGCAAAACTTACGGTGTGGTTGTCATCGGCATACGCTAATAATTGTACAATCTTGTAGAAGATTGTACCTGATCTATTCGGCTCAGCAGCTCGTATTATATTCTCCTGCATCAAATTGAAAAAAAACGATAAAGAGTCACCCTGTCTAAAACCGCGTTTGGTATCGAACGGCTCGGGGAGCTCCTTCCCAATTCTGACTGCGCTTCTGGTGTTATCCAGAATCAGTTTACACAGTCTTGTAGGGTTATCATATTCAGACATAGTAGCGTAGAGGCAGTTCCTTATCGTGCTGCCAAAGGCAGCTTTAAAGCGCTGAGAACGTGGTGTGTAACGACTATTTTCTCTCGGGTATTCTCCAAGATTTGGCGCATGGTGAATATCTGGTCAATAGTGGATTTGCCAGGTCTAAAGCCACACTGATAAAGGCTGATCAGTTTGTTAACGATGGGCTTTAATCTTTCACACAATACGCTAGATAAGATCTTATAAGCGATATTAAGGAGGCTTATCCCACGATAATTGGCGCAGACCGTGTTTTCTCCCTTTTTTGGATTAAGCAGAGCACAATTAGGTTCTATTCTTCAGGCATACTTTCGTTCGACCATATTCTGCACATGAGCTGATGCATGCTCCTTGTCAGTTCTTCGTCTCACGCCGCTTTTTTTATTTTTTAAACGGGCAATCGCTATTCAAACTTCTTCATAGACGGGTGATGGCATGTCTTTATCATCGTCATTGATTGGGGTTCCGCAGGTAGGAGAAGTGTTCCCCATACTCTAAGTATGTTCTGGACATTTGTCACCAGATTACCTCATTGGTTCCTACATGAGTCTGCTCCGGTCTTGAAATCTTGTGTAAGTCATCGCACCTTCTCATAGAATTTTTCAGCATTACCCTTGTCGGCCAGCTTCTCAAGCTTCTCAAGCTCTTCATACTATTTTTCGTCTGCAAATTCGTCTCGTTTTCCTTTTCAGCTTTCAGCATCTTTCCCATCCCGCAAAGTTGTGAGGCAGACTGTTTTTCTGGCATTGTTGATAACCAATTGCCTCCGAAACAGCGTTACACAGAGAATTCGCTATTTCGTTCGACAACTCTTTTATATCGACTTGCTGATGAGTGCTCTCAAGTAGCAACTTGCTGGCTGTCTGCTGTGTTTTCAGTTTTCCGACGTCATACCTTCTTCTACAAGATAATGATCTGAGTCGATTTAGCCGCCGGAACGCACGCACGTCTAGAACACTGTATACATGTCTTCGGTATATCACAACATGATCGATTAGGTTGCGTGTTTTACGATGTGGCGACAGCCATGTAGCTTGATGATTTTTCGTATGCTGGAATCTGGTACTACAGACAACCATATTTCGGGCCATGGCGAAATCAATAAGCCTCAGGCCGTTGGGGAATGTTTCGTCGTGAAAGCCGAATTTTCCGGTTATTGCGCCAAAAATAACTTCTTTGCCCACCCTGGCGTTGAAATCGCATACCACAATTTTGACATCTTGGTGGGTAGTCATAAGTGCGTTCTGGGCTCTCATAGGAAGCATCTTTGGTCCCATCGGTTTTCTCTTCTGTCGGGGCATGGGTGCAAATCAACGATATTTTGAAGAACATCACTTTGATGCGAATTACGGCTAGACGTTTATCCACCGGGGTGAGTGCCAGGACTCGGCGACGGAATCTCTCCCACCATAAACCCAACACCAAATTTGCGCTACTTTAAATGGCCGCTGTAGTAGATTTCACAAGAACCCACCTTCTTCTGTCCTTGTCCCGTCCATCGCATTTCTTTGACGGCGGTGATGTCAGTCTTTAGTCTTACGAGGACATCAACCAGCTGAGGAGTGGCACCTTTCCAATTAAGGGACCGGACATTCCAGGTGCATGCCCTCAAATCATGATCCTTTAAATGTTTGCGGGGGTCGTCATCAAAACGGGGGTCTCTCATCCGAGACATTTGTTAATTCCATGGCGAATATTAGTATACATAATCAGGGACAAATATTTAGCGCGCTCCACTCATGTTTCTCGTTTTGTTTATTTACGTTTGTATATCCACTTCCTGAAAATACCTGATCTCGATAAAAAATCGGCCTGACAAATTCCCGCGCCAAATACATTTTTTCAGCCACGAAATATATAAGTTTTTTTTTCGTTAGTGCTGCATACGACTTTTATGATATAAAATGAATGGTGAAATAAGGAAGTAAGATCATATTTATTAGGGGAAATGGTGTAAAATCTGCACTTTCTTTAACATATTGGTTATGCTGTTACCGTTGTTTTTATCCAATTTGGCCATCGTACAGTCATTCAAGTAGAAAAACTACCATATGGTCAAAAAATACCTGATGACTCAGAAATGTAATAAATAACACCGAAATGAATGTAACATTGCACGATTCAAAAATTAACAAATAAAATACAGTGTACTTGCGGTCTACACAAACTAACATACTAAGTAGTGTATAAATATCTAAAATCCTTGTCATCCTTTTCACATTTACATTTACAATCTCCGAAAGGTTGCTGTTATGATAAGATTAAAATGGATATTCGAGAATATAAGGAATTTAAAATTTTAATTTATATATCTATGTAAATGTAAATATATCATAATTGAATGTACATAATAGCAATTTATATTAATAACAAAAGGTTGCAAATTGCAAAATTCGATTTCGATGATTAGCTTGAATTCACGTCTGTAGAATAACAACTTTAACGCTCTTAACAGACTTTACAGCTTTAACGCTCTTAACTCATTTTTTTTATTCAACTTAGTTCCCTTCAAGGGTGATAAACTGATTACAGCTACCCTCCAACTTTTCAATAAAATTTTTGTAGTACGATTCTTCTGTTTCTTCAAAATAGGCCTCAGTTACCGCGATCACCTCTTCATTCGAAAAAAATTTCTTCCCGGCGAGCATTCTTTTGAGATCTGAGAAAAAAAAGTAGTCGCTGGGGACCAGATCTGGAGATTACGGTGGATGCGGAAGCACTTAAAAGCCGATCTCCAAAAACGGTCGTTTTTCAGCGACTTCGTCCTTCAGACGGTATAATAAGGCTTTGTAATAGTCGCTGTTGATGGTCCTTCCTTTTTAAATTAGTCAATGAAAATTATTCCATGCTCATCCCAAAATACAGACGCCATAGCTGTTGCGTTTTTCGACGCTTTGGAGCGTGTTCATGGTGTGCAGAGTGAAATGTTTCATCCATTGTCACATATCGACGCAAAAATTCAGGTTTATTACGCTTGAACATCTCCAAACACTGCTCCGAATTAGATGTTAGATGTTTTTGACGAATTTTTTACCAAAACCTCATATCTGAACATCGGTGTGTGGGAGCTATATATTATAGTCGTCCGATTTCAATGATTTTCAGTGCCAAAAAGCAATCCATTATATATGGGTAGAATACCAAATTTCACGTTTTTAGATGCTTTTTGAAGCATATCAGTTTTAGCTAGACATCCCTCTTTCAATCGGGTGATATGGTATGTAAACTATTACTCTCACGTCCAGAATGTCTAAACATATTATATTTCAAAAATCATTTTTTCAATCCCTAAGATAACACGAATTAAATAAATTGAAGAAAGTAGAATTCGTTGCCTTAGTAACTCCATCTTGTTCATGCGCTTTGATCCTTATCAAGTTTTACGAAGCGACAGATGTATAACTTGTTAGCAAAACAAATGAAGGTATATTTCATGTTCTTTATAGCACTTTTAATGCTGAGAAAAATTAAAAATAATTACAAACTGTTCTTCATCACTAACATTCATAACACTGAACAGAAACAAGAAATATTTATAGATGCTTTTTCAGGTCACTGTTCAATAACATTAATTTGTTTTTCGAGCTGATCAGACCATATATTACTTTTTTCACTTTGATCAGCTCGAAAAACTAATTAAAGAAATATTTATACCAACAACAATCACGTAAGCTGTTCCCATCGCTATAGGAGAAAAGATTCCCTGGAAACTAATCAAGGCGACTGTGGAGATAAGGCTCTTTGAATTTGTCCTCCAGAGTTAACAATTTCATAATAGTTACTCGACTTGTGCTTTCTCTTTTTTAACAAAGGACTTCCACGCAAGTTTTTCCAACGTGGTCATTGACAAATCAGCACCTCTTATTAATATTCTTATCTGTTGGCCATCAATAACACCCACTATTATTTTTCTATGCTTTGCTAGGGAATTTCCCCCGTTATGAAAAAAAAATCTAACGCCTTCACAAAATATAACATTCTATCTCTTGTAACCAAAGATCCATATATAGATCTACCCAAAAGCTATTCTGCAGATTCTGTAGTTGAAGATCCCTAAACAAATAGTTGAATTCATGTTGAGCAAAACCTTTTATTGCACGTAGGCACAATTTTTCGATATCCTATAGCTAATCACTTCATTAAAAGTTTCTTAAATTTCCAAATTTCGGGTACGATCTTTGGATTGTTAAATAAAAATTGCCAACTTAATTTGTAGTTTCTTTATTTATAAAGAATTTAGTTAATATCCTTTTATTACTCAGTAATTCAAAATTCAATTAGAATTCACTTTACTATTTACAATCACTTGTATACCAACGCGTTTACTTTACGACTGATTCACTTACTAACTCTCTGCAGTTGTATGTCGCCCTTATATATAACTCGGTTGTTCGCAACCAACCACCTGGAATAATCGAATCTATTACGAATGTTCTCGATTACGCTCGTCCCGATCAGACACATTCGCTGTTCCGAACGCAGCAAGCCTCTCTAGGTGGACCACTTTCCTCTTGCTTCCTGGTCTCTCAACATTCTGGATTCGATACACTGCGTCATTTAGCCGTTTGATTACCTTATATGGACCATTGAAGTTTTGGAGACAACCCCCTCTTTCGTTGTGGACTGCACAGCAACACCAAATCTCCACTTTAGAAGCCTTCACAGTTCAACGCTTTGTCATATCGGGCCTTCCATTTGTAATGGCTTCGTGATTTTGGCCCTTTAGTTGCTATGCACTCCTTGCAGTTAGCGATCCACTTAGCTATCGATTGACGACAACCAACCCAATAGAACCGCTTGATCTTCTCCAGCATTTTCTTAATGCCGATCATTATGAAATTCCTTAAGAATATCCGGAATTATCAACCTCGGAACTACTATTAGCCTTCTAGAGCACTGGCCATCTTCACTTTTCCATACTCTATGCAAACAGCCGGATATCAATTCTAAACTGCTCCATTGGGCCCAGTATGCCTTAGCGATTGGACTTTCCGCTGCCATTTGTTCTTTACTTGGCCGTTTGTTCACCTCCAATCCGTGCATTACCAGTTCCAAGTCTGAGTCTTCTTGCTGACATTTTCTTAAGTGGCTGGCCTCCCACTTTTCTGCTCTTGTAATTGTCACTCGCCGGACGTCTATTATGCCCTCAGCTTTGAGCATCGTTTGCGTCGGCTTTCCTGGCTGTTGGAGCCCGACTTGCATTCGCGTGCCAAGTGACCTGCTTTTCCACAACTGATGCACTCCCACCTTGATTATTGACACCAGAACGATTCATTCCTTCTATCGACTTCAGAGTTTTCAATATTTCAGTCCTTACATCTGGTGTTTCTACCTCCAACCCTTCACTTTGTAGGCTGGCTTACATAGCAGTGCCGCTGTTTCACGTGTCTGAGCGTACGCAACAGTTTCAGCGAATGTTAACTTCCGATTCGCATAAGTCTCTCGCTTGGTGTACACGTCTTTAATTCCGCTGATGAACCTCTGGATTTTTACTCTTTCGAGATGCTCACGCGATGTGTTCCGAATGACTAAATGAGCCAATCTCTCGATTTCAAAAGCACATTCCTGCAGAGATTCATTGTGTTTTGGTCATGCTGTTCCACCTCCATCTGGTAAATTTGCCTCCTATTCTCGCAACCATATCGTCTTTCCAGGGCTCGCATTACTGCGGCATAGTTATCTCTCTCATATTCGGGAATAGTTAACAAAATTTCCGCTGCAGGTCCCTTCAACGCAACAAATAGCGCAGCAGATTTTTCGTCGATGGTCCAATTATTTAACTCAGCCGTCTTCTCGAACTGGTGCCTGAAGATCTGGAAAAGCGTTGTGCCGTCAAAGGATGGTGCTTCTATCCAGGGGCTATTCATCGATCTGGTTGGTGAATGCAACTGCAAATCTCGGACTCGACGCTCGAGCTCGTTGATTTTGGTCTTAATTAGATCTTCTATTTTTTCTTGCTGATCTTGCAATTCGTTGACTTTGCTCTCAATTAGATCCTGTCTTTCCTTAAGTCCTGCATTGTCTTTCACCAGATTTTGCTCTATTTGCGCGATTGCTTCTTCTAAGGATGATATCTGCTCCCTTTGTTCAACCATTTGTGATGTAATGCATTCTGTCATCCAGCTTTTGTGAGATGCTAGCATTCATTGCAGACATATTTTGTGAATTACGGGCATCCTGTTAATCCAACTTTTGCGACATGTTGGCATTGATTTGTGAAATTGCAGCCAACAACATGTTCATGTCCATACCCGTAGATGAAACAGCAGCCTTTTCTTGAATCTTACTTGAGGGCTGCTCCAACTCCTTCGCAGAATCACTAGACCCTTCCTTGTCAATATCCTTCAAGGATATATCTTTATCCTCGCGACGGAATTCGTATTGGCTCAAGTCGATGCCTTCAACTTCCATTGCTCCTCGCAGTCTCGATTGCAGCCGATAATCCTCGCTTTGCCAACTTCCTCTTGAGAGGAGGTATCGTCAAATCCTGAATCTTGACCTTTTTCCAATTATTATTCTTTGGGATTTATTTAACAATCATCCCACTTCTGACACCAATTGTTACGATCTTGCTGATTAAACCTCGATGATTTCCCAAATCCTTCGGATACGATCTCTGGATTGTTTAATAAAAATTGCCAACTTAATTTGCAGTTTCTTTTTTTATAAAGAATTTATTTAATATCTTTTTATTACTCAGTAATTCACAATTCAATTACAATTCACTTTACTATTTACAATCACTTGTATACAACTTTCACAATGTACTGTTTTTATTATTTTACTGTAATGTAATCACCAACGCGTTTACTTTACGACTGATTCACTTACTAACTCTGCAGTTGTATGTCGCCCTTATATATCACTCGGTTGTTCGCAACCAACCACCTGGAATAATCGAATCTTTCTCTTTACGAATGTTCTCGATTTACGCTTTAAAACATGGCAGCTATCGGCTTCTCTCTTTCATCTGACATTCGCTTTGCATTTTCGCCACAATATTCAATCACATGAATTCATTCGATATTTGGACATATGTGCAAGAAAGAGACGGACGTATGTACAGAAAAATAAAACCGAGGATATATGAGATTACCATCATGATGCAATAATAAAAGATGTTATTCGTAGTGGCAGCTCGTTATGTCAGCTCACTCAACTCAAGGTTGTATCAGAGAACGTAGAATATAGAGAAGGTTCAATTGCGGACAGTCGTGTGAGCTGCCGGAATCGACGAAAGAAATAAGAGACTATTCACCACTGCCGCCAAAATTTAACAGAATTGTATCTGGTAACCAACATTACTGAGCGGAATGAGCAATAAAATCAATGGCCATGTATGTTATTGTAACATAAGCAAGTTAAAAGACACTTTTGTATTCTTGCTTTTATTCTTAAGATTTCTAAATGTGATATAACAAAAACTTAAATATACAAAAAAAATTTTTTAGTGTCAGCGACTTCTAAAATTGCGAAATTTAAATAAATTTTCGATTTTCCATATATATACTACTTGGGATCAAATATTGTATGCTCATTGCTCATAGTTGATTTGCCGTCTGTATTTCGAATAACTCCTTTGTTGTCGGCGTTTCGATAATTCAAATACATACATCAATTTAATATATTATAATAATATTATAAAAATTTATATTAATAAATAAGCAATTTAAAAAAAAATTAAGTTTATTTTTCTCCAAACAAAAAATTTCATCAATATCAGGTAACATGATTTTTTTAATATTTAGATGGTCCACCGTTCGCATCAATAATAGCTTGAAGCCGTCGTGGCGCTAGCACTTTCTACATAACGAATACAAACAGACTTTTGTCCGCCACTGTATCAACAAAACCATACACCAATGAGAAAACAAAAGCAACTATCGCATACAAACGCCTTTCCTTCCTTCTACTCTTGATCCACAAACAGTTTTCTCAAGGCGAAGCCTAATTTGCAATCAAATATGCTTACAAAAGTCTCAAACTCATACATTCAAATGAACCTTCATATGTGTATACAAAAAAACCGATACATACATAGTATTTTACAATACCCTTTTCCCTTACTCCCGCCACGAACAATTCGTTTCAACGACAAAAAAAAAAATTAGAAATTGATGTTGGTTGATGACGACGTGAAAACACATACATTCAAGCATTTGAATACGTATACGCCAAACACATTTAATCTTAAAAATGCCTAAGCCCTTGCTCTTCTACCCGTCAACAACAAGCATTTTCCTCGCGACGATGACAAAATCGAAAAAAATGAGAAATCAAGTTGATCAGAAGTTGAAGACATATGTATACATTCAAAGGAATCAATGCGTACACAAAAAACACATACATATACAAAAACTTGCCAATTCTCTTTCCTTGTACCCGCCGTCCATAAGCTATTCCTTTGCGACGATGACAAAACTTACGAAAAAGTTGAAATTGATGCTGACGAACATAATCGCAACATACAGAAATAAATTTAAAAAAGTAAAATAACACCCCGCTTGTTGGGATTCGAACCTGAGTATTACAAGAACACTTTAATAGCGTCTTAACCATCGCACCACAGACAAATTTGAAACAAATTCATTTTATGAGGTAATCATTACAATTTGCCGGTAAAAGCAGACAAAATCTTCATCAAGCCGATGATCATATGGAAAAGCAGTGAAATTTCATATTCAGTAATCATAAAAATTTTTTTTACTCATTTTAAATAAAATATTTTTTTTTCACATTTAAGATTTTAAATAATATATATATATATATATATATATATATATATATATAACTTACGCAACGCATTTATCTACATGAAAATTAAATGAAAAGGCTTATTTGGAATATAATTCTAGATTTTTATTAATTATTACAATGATTTACTTTATAAAAAAAATCGTATACATGATTTGCGAAATTGTCAACAGTTCAATGACAATTTCTCAGACGACTTACTGCATACATACATATATTACAAAAATATAATATTTTATATATGTACATATGTATATACACTGAGTCAATTTAGTTGACCTGTTTTTTTTAAACACAGTAGGCATTATCATAGCTGGAAAACGGCCAAATGCACTTCGACTATAATATGCCAGAAATGCCTTCAAATAAAGAAATGTCTTTAAAAAACTAGGCAAACTGATCAAGTAAATACTCCTGTTACTTAACATTGTCTCACTTATTTACATTTTTGCTTTTACAGACATGTCTCTCAAATGCCAGCCTCTGGTAGGTCGCTGTTAGCCAGAGGTGGTGAATAGTCTCTTATTGATATCGTAGGGGGAACAAATGGCAATCGGCATGCCATGGACCTTCTCTATATTCTACGTTCTCTGGTAATACGCTATTACAAGCTCCCTAAAAGTATACTATGTATATTTGTTTATTTGTGATATTAAGAGGAATTAAAGTAAAAAAGTAAGTATAAAAACAAAAAATTCACTTCTGCGAAAAAATGTATCGTACACGACAGCAAAGCAACTCTGCTAATATAAAAAGTGTTTTCAAAATGTTTTCGTAAATGATTACCTTTGAACAATTATGATAAGAAAATAATAAAAGTGAGTATTTGATTTCTGAAAAGAATTCATATATGAACCTGGTACTTATCTGAACAAATAAAAATTTTGTGTAGGAAGAATCGTTATGAAGAGTATAACATGCGATATTTAGTGTAACTGTTCTTTCACATGCTTTTTTCAACGAACTCAATTCAACTTGAGTTTTCTCTGTTTTCAATGAAGAAATGTAAAATCGAACGTCTTTTAAAACGAGCATGTATTGGTAACTAAAGAAAAATTTGTGAATGTATTAGAAATTTTCGATCAAAGTGCTCAGCACCGTCTTGCAGGGTATAGGCACGCATTTGCAAACAAATACAAACACATTATTTACATGTAAACATGCTTCACCTACACCATCCCTCAAAACCTTTCCTGCATTCAACATTAACATTTTCATTCGTAAAAATTACCGCACACATTCCCCGCCATAACCATGCCAACAAGCTGTTGACAAAAATCGAAAAAATCTAAAACAAATATGGTTGCGAAATGTGTAGCAAAAGGCGCGAACGCGTCAAGGGGTTTGGAGGTTCAAAGCCCCTTTTTCACGGCTGAATATATAGTTAAAGAATTAATTTAATTGTTGCTAATTTTAATGTTTTGAAAGCAGAAATATTCTATTTCAACAGTTTTTATATAATGATTTTAACAAAAGATTCCTAAATTAAAATTACACAGTAACAACAATAAAATTATTTTAACCAATTTAAGTACATTAACTGAAAATATATTTATAATAAATTAACCTTACAAATACGTACATAAGTAATCGAACTGCTTTTATAACCTTATCATTGTATCAAGTTTTATTTCAAGCTGAAACTTTTCACATGAGAAAAATATTAATACAATCTAATTTTCAAAAAATATTCTCAACAATATTTTAATGAAAAGTAGTTTTAAGAAAAAATAATAATAATAATTACTAATTCATTCTTTCCTTAACTTATGTATATTCTGTTAAGAATCCTGACCTCCCCAAAAACAAACTACATTTGCTGTCCTCTTTCTCTTCAACCCGTAACTCGCATGCGGCATCTACAAGCATTGATTCAAATTCTGTCTGACGAAAATTGAAAAATTCTAAAATTCAAAAATTCAATCATCGTCTACTAAAATGAAATAAAATCGACATTACGTTGCTAAATTTGCTGTTTGCCTATTATCTCATATTGTTCAGAGAGAACATCTTTGCCTTCCCGCATGCATTTTGTCCACAATCTGAATTGACAAAAAAAATGCTTAGAATTCTAAAATTTAAGAATATTTCGTATTTTGTTCAGGAAAGAAAATTTGCGAACAAGCGAAATATGGCAACAGTGTCCAAGATGTTTCCAGTACAAGCCAGTCAATTTAATATTTTTTCGCTATTTGGTGTATGAGATACAGTAAACTCTGTGTGCCACCAATAATTTCATCACAAATTGATTATCACATAAATGTTTATAAAGTGATCGTTTCTTATATATTTAAGGTTTTATTCAAAATCTTAATTAAACATTTTTGAAATATATTCCTAATCTTTTCATAATTAAAATACGGATTCATTATTTTTTTGTTTGGAAATTATAAAGAAAAAAGTTCACTCCATGGAACATTCCCATAAAATTTTAATTTGAAATGTGCAACTAGCTACATTACATTTGCATAAGTAATTCTTCATCGATTTCAAGTTTCTATTAAATCTTAGATTTTATTGAAATATGAACCACAAATTTAATTTTAAAATTTTTATTTAAAGCTAAAAGGGGTATTTTTACAAAACATTGCTTTGATAATTGTAATGAACAAGGTTCGCATTATCGCGAGTGTGTTTTACAATTGCTGATTGAAAATACAAATTTCTTCAATTTAGAATTTTTGGCTTTTGGTTTGTAGAATATCGAGTAGAAGGCGAGTTGGTATTTTTTGTTGTTGTAATTTTGACTAGCGGCCATTAAAATAGTATTGTCCGGCAATGCGTAGTATTTTTTGATGGATGTGTACGATTTTGTTTGTAAACATACGCGTAAATGTGAATTCGTGTGCGTAAATATGTATGTACATGAATGCATAAATGCAGCCGAGCTTGTTCTTTTACGCTTATATAAAAATACATACATACATATATCTGTACGCTCATACTAAATGCATACAAATGTATGGTAAACTGACTGGATGGATTTTGATTTGTTTACTTTTTTGATATATGCCTCCAAAACTATCTATACAAATAAACTTTTAATAAAATTTAATCAAACATTAAGATATTATCATAATTATCACTTATTTTGTCATAAAAAAAAAATATTATTAAAAAATAAAAAGGTACAAATGCACATATAAAAAATATATTATTTCTAAATTGTAAAATATTTAAAGAAATTTAAAAGTTATTAAATGTCAGTAAACAAAACTTGATAAGTTCGGAAATTTCTGATAACAATTTGGCCAAAATTTTTTCAAAGGTTCTTATCAATTTTACATTTCATTTGCATAAATTTTCTCATTTTACATGGAATATTGCTCATTCTGCTATTTTGAGCGCGATTTCTGCCTGCTCACTGTTAATTTATGTTGATTATTCCTGATGTGAAATACGCTAATTTTATTCTGGTGGACGGAAAATTGTGAACGATTTGGCAATTGGCACGCGCTGGTCCTTCTCTATGAATTCACGTTCTCTGCAAATCTGACCATAATGTCATTAAACTTTATGCGTTTTTTCGGATCTATTACGAACCGATTTGAAAAATTTAGTAACTTGGTGTAATAACAATGATATGCCTCTTAACCTTAATAAATGTAAAACCATGTTATTTACACGAAAATATGTTCAACCACCATTTTACACAATAAACAACTATAGTCTAGAGCAAGTATGACAGACTCACTTTTCGTAACAAAAAATGCTATACTAGCTTCTCTTAACAAGTAACCCACTAATTTTCTATTGTAGTATAAATAATCTTTTATTTCAGCTGATGAATTTGTTTTCTGTAGCTGAGCAGTTTTAAATCTCGACGCTTAACAAACTCTTGCTTTATTGACTCGGCGTATTCCGTACGTTATGTGGATGGCGCCCCTCGTGTCGGTTGGGCGGGAGGAGGGTAACCGTTGGGCTTAAAAAAAAACGGTTCGGTCGGAATTTTTGTTGGTAATTAAGAAACTTAAATTAAGAAACTCAAACAAAAAACTGGGTTCATAGTACAAAACGTTTTGTATTTCTATAAAAATCATGCATCTATTCCCAAGTACATTCCAAGTACATTAATAGAACAGTTAAATTAGCAATTAAAAAGCGTAACACCTGGAAAAGAAGACCAACATATGAAAATTGGAACGCTTACAATTCGGCTACTTAGAATGAACTATTTACGTTCACGGCTCAACGTATCGTTGCCTCCTAACCAGCTCGGGACAAATTTGAAAAGGCTTGGTTTGCAGCAATTTAATGCTGTGGATAATGATGAGCTTCCGATTAAGTTTTTCAAATTAATTTTGCCCAATATTCTCAACAATTTGACGCGCATACTCCAACATTGTTTAACGACTTCATGTTTTCCAGCTCAGTGGAAAGTAGCAAATGTCACACCAATATTTAGTTTGTGAATTCAGACCCATAGGTATATTATCAGGACTTCGAAGGTGTTTGGGATGTTAATAGCACGCCAAATATCTGACTTCTTCCATAAACATAAAATCTTTAACTCTGAGTAGTTTCAGAGCCGGCCACTCATGTTCTAGTGCTGTTGTTAAAGTCTTAGATGATATACATACATCTGGATTTCGATCGACTTTGTTTCCTTGATTTTTCTAAGGGTTTTGATTCTTTTAACCATAAACAAATGGATAACTATCTATTTCAGCTGGCTAGAGAGTTATTTGAGCGACAGGTTTCAAAGGTCGGTTATAATTGTTTTAACCTCATGCATATGGACTCTGATATTCCTCTGGGATCCATCTTAAGCACGCTGTTATTAGCATTTTCATAAATGACATTTTTAGCACATTCACACCTACATGCTTATGCCGATGATGCGCAGCTGGGGAACTTGAATCGATTCAGTTTGTTTGTCATCAACGTAAAGAGAACTAAGCTCAATATTACATTGGTCGGAGAATTTTCTTTGCCTCAAAAAATTTTGTGTAATATACATTGGTAAGGATGGCTTCCGAGTTTTCTTCCTCATATTTTGGAACCAGTCGGCTTAAACTAGTTGACAAAACTAAGAATTTTTGTGTGATGATCATGGGAAAAAATACAAGTTTTAAAATAACTTCATCTCATAGAAGTTTAATTGCCCGTTACATTTTTTGAGATCGTTTACTGCAAATTGGACTCTCATTCACTGCATAAACTTAACATCACCAATAACTCTGCCACAAGATATGTATATATTTGGTTTAAATAAATACGGTCATCTCTCATCTATGCGTTATTCTAAACTGAGATTTATAAATTTCCTAACGGGCGTAAATGCATTTTTATTTTTGAAATTTCTTTAGTAAGGGCCCAGAATATCTACAATAAACTTAAGTTCTCAAAGAGTACACGTTTGTTAAATCTTATTCATCCGATATTAAGTTATTTATACACATTTAGACTGTAAGCGATAAGGCTCTGGAACCACCTTCCCTTTTCCTTGAAGAACACAAAGAAAATTTCAAGAAACTCCTATTTAACTATTTGTTTACCTCGTATATTCTTTTTTTTAAAGAACATATTGTTTGTAATTTAGCATGTACATTACTTTAATCGATATTTTCATTTAATTTATTAATTGTACTTTATATTATATTTAGTTTTATTTTATATCATTAAGATTATATCTTAATGCAGTAGTGCTTCAAATCTAATTAAAAAATAAATAAAATAAAAATTATTTTATGAAAATATTTCTTTATGGAATAGAATTATTATTATGATGGGCAATAATAAATTTTTTTTAGAGCTGCTTATTCTTCATTATTTGCGGTACTTCTTCATTTAGTTGGCGGGAATTAGAGAAAAGATTTTTTATTATTTTTTCATGATTTTTATTAGATTTGTTGATTTTTAAAAGAAATATTTGTTTATTTTGACTCTAAAATCAAATTTAAGTATTTCATTTAAATATTGATTTGTGATGCCAATGGAGTGATTTTCTCATCTTAGATCGTGAAAAATGATTTATTATTTTTTAGTACTCGATTATTCATTATTCTATTAATTTTTTTTTAGTTTAGTATTATTACTCAACGCATATTCAATCTTTTTTAGAATGGGAAATTGCTAGATTATACCCTTCAAGAATTGTTATAACATTTTTATTTGAGTTTGTGAGCTTATAATTTATAAATTTTGTTTTTGTTAATTTCTTTAGTAATTTATTATAGTAAATTATATATACATAAGTTGAGATTTAAATATAATTCAATTTATTATATTAGTTCTTATGTTTGTTTTATTCATAACATTATTAATTATTAGTCCATATTAGATTAGAGATATGTTTTTTATTTGGAATCAATAAAATATATAATTGTAATAAAATTTTTTGGAG
The DNA here is from genome assembly GCA_030068015.2 of Neoceratitis asiatica. Taxonomy (NCBI): domain Eukaryota; kingdom Metazoa; phylum Arthropoda; class Insecta; order Diptera; family Tephritidae; genus Neoceratitis; species Neoceratitis asiatica. The sequence continues at coordinate 37,150,223 of CM061526.1, read as the reverse complement.
GGTTAACTATTATTAGCTTCTATAACTAAAAGATCTCGAATTCCTTTTTACCCTTGATTACCTGCAATAGTTGCTCCTACTCCTGTTTTTGCTTTAATTCTTTCATCAACTCTATATACAGCTGGTGTATATATATTATTTCCTTTTAATATTTTGTGAAGTGATAATTGAGTAAGTAAAAATTTTATTTTACTTTTTTTAAGTAATATTTTGCTTAACAATATTTAATGAAAATTATTGCTTTTTCAACTTTAAGATCATTAGGTTTAATAATATGTATTTTTTTATTGGATTTTATAAATTTACTAACGGACCCCGGCGTGCTTTGCTACGCCTACAAAAAAATCAAGAAAATCTAATGAAACTGCTAGCTTTGTAGGAAGAAATGTCAATATATTTGTTTCAATCGAAATTTTTTTTTGATCTAAGCAAAATGTCAGTAAAATGCAGAGGCTTCAAAAAATCATCATATGAGTTTTGAAGCTTCTGCATGATACTGTTGTTATAAAAAAGTTGAACCATAAACTGAATATAATATATTCATAAACTTGTAGAATAGTAAATTGAATTCCTAAAAAAGGTGAAAAATAAATTTTGTGTTGCCTGTGAATAATTTTCTTCTATTCAACTGTGATGAGCTCATGTAACAGTAACTCCTAAAGATAATAAAATTGCTGTGTTTGAATGGAATTTGAGATGGATTCAAAGGTTCGATTCCGGCAGGAGGTCATGTTGCACCCAATTCAATAGATGGTTATAAGGTACTGTGGAAAAGTGCTCAAAAAAAGATATAAAAAGTAGAAAATAAAGTTTCAGATAATAAAATAATCCTAATGAAACAAGTAGTATATGGAGACCTAAAAAAATCTTTCATCACTGATAAACTGTAAATAAATAGTAATAACAATTCTTAATAAGAAAGTAAAATATCATTTGATGAAATGTCATGGTCTATAATCAACTAAAGAAAATGAGGGATTAGCATCTGTTGACATTAATTAACTTCTCTAGAATACAAAGTTCTTAAAACTGCAAATACATAAGAATAATAATGAATCGACCTCTAATGTGCCTGATAATATTTCTAATTGTTTCAACACAAACTATAAAAGGTATTGAGTTAATTGGAGTTGCTGGAGGAACTAAATAAGCAAATAAGTGTTGAGTATAATTAATTCATCAATATGATATAAAACATAATCAAACAGGAATTGATAATGCTAATTGTTGCGTACAAAAAAAGTATTTATTCAATTCTTGTTCGCAATATACAATATATATCGTCACTTTAATTAGAAAATAATAATGTATGTATTTAATTCTGCGGTTCAGCGCATACGGTTTCAAGCAATGTATATTTCAATCTTTATTTAATATAAGCGGTGCGTATTGAAAGTATTTTTATTACTAAACTATAGGAAGTTGCCATATAGGCGTACATATTTTATTATTCTATTCGAAGTTGCCATATAGGCGCGAACATACCGTCCGCCTTGAACCACTGGACTAAGTTCAAAATTAAATGCAAATTACAAAGATATTAATATTTACAAATATGATTAAAAATTAGGTTATATTACAAAGTAAATATGTCATTTTTTGTTGGCAAAAGAGTAAGCTTTGCTACTGGTCGCACCAATTCCCCACTTAAGGTCTTCAATCGTACTACTCGTACTACTCCATCTTCACCAGGATGACACTGAATTACACGCCGAAGCCGCCATTTAGTGGGTGGGACAATTGGGTCGTGTAAGACGACGACATCTTCTTCCTTTAGATTAGTTGATGGGCGAAACCATTTCACTCTTCTTTGCAGGTTGGTAAGGTACTCATTCCGCCAACGCGATCAAAAATGTTGTCGCATTGCTGTAATGACTTGCCATCGTTGGTGCAACGTCCCTGTGAAATTTTTGATGTCAGGTTCAGGCAGTGCCTTCAGCGGTTCACCAATCAAGAAATGACCAGGCGTAAGGATTTCCAAATCGTCAGCGTGAGCAGAATACCAATATAGAGGGCGCGAGTTGACACAAGCCTCCACCTCAGTTAATAACGTGGCGAACTCTTCGTAAGTTAGAAGAGAACTACCCAGCGCTCGTTTCAAATAGTATTTGATGCGCTTCACCCCCACTTCCCAATAACCACCCATATGTGGCGCAGCTGGTGGGGTGAAGTGCCATTTCACTTGCATGTTGGTCATATATGTGGAGAGCTTTTCATCCTCTAAACAACGTTGATATGCGGCATATAACTCTTTTTCGGCGCCTGCAAAATTTGTGCTGTTGTCCGAATATAGATGCTGACAAAATCCTCTTCTATTCACAAATCTTGAGAAAGCAGCAATAAACGCGGGTGACGAAAGATCCCCAACGAGCTCAAGGCTCATTGCCCCAGTGCTCATGCAGATAAAGCTGGATATATATGCCTTGCATGACTTTGCACCTCTGCCTTGCGAAAACTTTATGAAGTATGGGCCTGCGAAATTGACAGCGCTGTGAAGAAAACATTGAGAGCTCGTAAGGCGGCTACTAGGAATATCTGACATTACTTGACCCAACGGTTGGCGGTTTATACGTTTACATTTGACGCATTTATGGTAGATTGCACGTACAAGATTGCGAGAATCAAGCACCCAGAAGCGACGTTGTAGAATGGTTTGCATGATTTGAGGGCCAGCGTGCAGCGTACTGCTGTGAATGTCGAGCAATATGAGCTTAGCCAATATAGAGCTTCTCGGCAAGATTATAGGGTGTTTGACATCAGTAGATATCGAAGCATGTTTTATTCGACCACCAACGCGAAGTACACCATCAGCATCCAAAAACGGTTGAAGACGTATTAGACGGCTCCGCAGCGGTATTTGTTTGTGGGACCTGCAAGAAGTAATTTCTTTTGGAAAGGCGTTAGTTTGGATATACTTTATCAATACTATTTCAGCTTGTCGTAATTCGCAGCTGGTAAGATTGTTCGTAGTCCCTTGATTGCTGGTCGAACGTAAGTTTTTTATGAAGCGTAGAGCGTAAGCAGTGACCCTGTTTGATATATGAATGGTATCTTGATAGCAGTTCCCATTCTTCTGCGGGTTCAGTGAAGTGTGTTTCGGGTTTGGTCACTCTTCGTTCGGCGTTAATGATAGTTTCAGAACTTGCCAGCGATTCTGAGCTTTCCGATGCTTGTTCTTGCCACTGGGTTTCATCTTCAACCAGGCAGTCAGGTCCTCGCTACCAGAGAGAGTGTGCTAGTAGAAGAGACGGAGTTAGACCTAACGATGCACAGTCAGCTGGATTGTGCTCCGATCGTACGTGTCTCTAACACTCCGGAGGTATAACTTCTTGGATAGCGGCTACGCGATTCGCAACGAAGATTGACCATCGACTTGGATGACTTCGTAACCAAGCTGAAGTTATAGTAGAGTCGGTCCATGCATATAACTTTTTGATCTTACAACCGAAACTGAACTGGACTTGCTTGACCAGTGAGGGAGCCTAGATGCGCTGCACATAGTTCTAGTCGTGGAAGTGTAGTACTTTTTAGCGGTGCGACCTTTGCACGTGCAGCGACCAAGACGACATTAAATTTTTCGTCGCTTAGCGGCGTGCGACAATAGAGTGTGGCAGCATAGGCACGTTGCGATGCGTCCGTGGAAATGTGATATTCAGCATGTTCAGCGATATGACTAGTGCCAATCCATCGATTAAGCTTAAGTGTTGAGAGTTTGGGTAACTGTTCACGATGGGAAAGCCATTCTTCAACAACATCAGCGGGTATTGGTTCATCCCAGTCAACATCAGCGCGCCAAATTTTCTGGAGCCAAATTTTCGAGAGAATGGTGCAGGGCCCGATCAAGCCAAGTGGGTCGAAGATTTTGCTGGAGTCTGATAAGAAAACTCTCTTCGTAAGAACTGCGGGCAATGGTGTCAAGTTCACTGCAATCGATAAACAATCGTCGTTTGTGTTCCAAATAGTACCTAGAGTACGTACTTCATCGCTGTCAACTAACAAGTATGAAATCTGTTTCGACGCGAGCGGTATTTCTTCACGAAGCTCGTTGCAATTTGTAGCCCACTTGCGTAAATCGAATCCAGCTTCAGACAAAACCTTTGTCACGTCAGTTTGAAGTTTTAAAACATCGTTTATTGAAGACGATCCTGTTAATAGGTCATCCATGTAGAAATCACGCATGATGACCGTAGACGCTACTATGTATTCTTCACGAGCATCTAATGCAGCTTGATGAAGAGAGCGTACGGCCAAATGAGACGCTGCGGCGGCGCCATACGTCACATGAAGCATTCGGTAGTCTCGAATACCTTCAGTTGGCGTATCGCGCCATACTATACGTTGATAATCGGCATCTTCCTTTGCGACATATACCTGCCGGTACATTTTTTTGACGTCAGCCATAATAGCGAAGCGATGGGTTCGAAAACGTACAAGTATAGAGAACAGATCATCTTGTAATTGTGGACATATCATTAGTGCGTCGTTGAGTGAGTAACCCGATGAAGTTTTTAATGACGCATTGAAGACAACTCTAAGTTTGGTGGTGGAGCTTGTGCTCTTCACGATGGCGTGGTGTGGCATGTAAAAACTCTTGACAGTTACCTGCAAGTTCCATATGACCCACACTTAAGAGTTCTTGCATAAATTGTGTATATTGACGACGGAGCTCGTCATTAGCAACGAAACGTTTTTCCATTCTAAGGAAACTTTTCACAGCTATGGATCTCGACTCACCTAATGGAACGGATTCTTTCAGCGGAAGGCGTCCGACGTAACGCCCATATTCAGCGCGGTGATAGTTTTCGCGGAAGTGATTCTCACAGAATTCCTCTTCAGGAGTCAAGTAAAGCTTAGAAGGAAACTCTTCTAGCTCTCAGAATTTACTCACCATTCTGATGAGTTGCACACCGCAATGCAGAGACGAAATGCGTTTTGCTTTTGCAGCGGATGAATAGATCGCTTTGCCGAAAAGCACCAATCCAAAAACCGTATTTTGTGCCATCGGTGTACCGGGTGGGCCTTTGCAAAGACCAGTTAGCAAAAACTTGTCCATTTCGTCCATTCCTATTAGTATGTCAATGGGACCAGGTTTAAAGTAATGCGGAACAGCAAGTAGGTTTCGTAGGTGCGGCCACGATGACCTCTGCACGTCAACCGTGGGGAGATCATTTGTGATCTTTGGCAAATAAGCGGAGTGATTATGTAACGCCGATCTATTGATCGTGGCGCAAGCGAAATGGTAGTCTCACCTTTAACTTTGCCGCCATCTGAGGAACCGATTCCAGTGACACAGGGGGCGGAAGGTTTCCTGGGTAGACGCAGACGTTGAATACAGGATTCTGTCACAAATGATGCACGTGAGCCGTTGTCAAACAACACTCGTGCAGGTTGCCATCGCCCTGCATAATCCTGCAGATAAATTTCTGCTGTAGCCAACAAAATAGCACTATCTGCTTCAGCCACGTGAGATGCTACACAACTAGAATTTGATGAGTCTGCATTCTCGTTAAATATAGGAGCGATGAAGGTACTACTCAAAGTAGTAGTAGCCGGTTGCGTAGTAGATTACCTTGTTGTGAAGAAGAATGAGAATTCAGGTCATCGTTTGCGATGTCGTTGTCACGGCTGCCATGTAATAATGTATGATGTCGACGCCGACACGTATTGCAAGTAGATAGACTACGACACTTTCCTATGAAATGACCTTTACTTAAGCAATTAATACACGCGTTGTGTTTTTATACCAATGTGTACCTATCAGACACATTCAATTTTTTAAAAGAAGGACAAGTATAGATTTTATGGTTAGAATTGCAATAAAAACATGATGCGCAGGAGACTGTTGAGTCAATGGCGTTGGACTGAAATTTATGTTGATCACCAATAGCATGAAGTACATTTGTTGTCGCTTTCGATGCTGCTTTGTTGCCCGGACGGGCTCCTTGCGTTGACGTCGACAGCGAACTACTCGTTGGTAACATTTCAAGCGAACGCGCACGCATCTCCAAAAACTCAACCAGCTCTTCAAATGTAGGTAAAACATCTTTCACCAACGATAACTCCCATTGTTTTCTGGTTTCGTAAGCCAACTTCGAAACCGTAATGTGCACCAACCAGTCATCCCAAAATTCTACAGGCCTACCCAAGGCGCGCAAAGAACCGACATGCTGCATATAGTACTTGCTTAATAGCTACACCAGAATCTCGAGGTGCCCTCTCAATCGCCAAAATTGCTTAAAGTGGCTGTCAACCATGACTCGTAAAACCTTATAACGCGTCGTGAGCAAGACCCACGCAGTAATTACCATCACAAATTTGTAAACTACTTACGAGTTGGAGCGCCTCACCTTGTAGACAATTGCGCAAATAATGCAACTTTTGCCCATCGGACAAGGTTGTGTTGTTGTGTACGAGCGATTAAAAGGCATCGAAAAAAGCTAACCATTTTGTAGGATCACCACAAAATGTTGGTGGTTGCAATTTGGGCAACTGAATTGCCGGTGAAACAAAATTTGTTGATGTAGAAAGCCGCGGCAGTTCATGACTTTTCATGAGGCGTTTGAAGTTAGCATTTGCTGTTGTATACCATTCCTCTGCTTGAATACGAGATTGCTCTTCAACCGGTGCGTTTTCTTCGCCGCACAAAGCCTCTACTTCTTGTTGAGCATCACTAAAACGCAGCCACTGCTCTTCAAGAAGTTGGAGATATGTTTCAGTGGCTTCTTTATCTAGAGTCAACTCGTCATTTTTACTCATCACGATATATCTTTTAATTGCGTTTAAAGCAGTTACGAACCTTCACTTTGGACATGGCGTGATGTGTTTTAGTGAGGTTATGTCACACATGTGCGATTTTACTATTGAAAGCGATAAAGAAAGCACTTTTCGCGAGCGAACGTCCTACAATTGATTTATAATGTTTTTAAACTTAATTTCAAGACAATCACAAAGTCAGCGGATATATATCACCGATATTATTAGACCGAATCTTGCAAAATATGAACACGCAATCCGGCTCGAAGGACCAGTTGTTGCGTACAAAAAACGTATTTATTCAATTCTTGTTCGCAATATACAATATATATCGTCACTTTAATTAGAAAATAATAATGTATGTATTTAATTCTGCGGTTCAGCGCATACGGCTTTAAGCAATGTATATTTCAATCTTTATTTAATATAAGCGGTGCGTACGAAAGTATTTTTATTGCTAAACTATAGGAAGTCGCCATATAGGCGTACATATTTTATTATTCTATTCGAAGTTGCCATATAGGCGCGAACACTAATGTTAAATCGCTTGCACTTGTAAAAATATATGGAAACCCTATAGAATTATTATATAATATTAATGAATATAAAAAAGTAAAAATAAAAGTAGAGCAAGAGTGTTCTGCAGGTCTTAATAAAATTTTAAGCCGATGACTGGCATGTTCTAGAGCGTGAATCGAGCACATTCGTTATCGAGAACAATTCGATTATTCCAGGCGTGAGATAGTATATAAGGGCGAAACACGACTGCAGAGCTAATCAGTCGTAAAGTGAACGCGTTGGTGATAACACTACTGTCAAGTAAAAAAATAGTACACAGTGAAAATTGTAATATAAGTGATTGTAAATAGTGTAAGAATATATTAAATAATTTAATAATTTTAGTTTGACATTCTAATGTTATGCTTTAACTAATTTTTTCATTAGAAGTAAATGCTAATTTACTATAAATTGGTTTAAGAGACCAGTATTATTTTCAGTCACCTAATCACACAGAAATTCTTTCGTTTACGTTTGGAATAAAACTAAGACTAGCTCCACAAATTTCCAAAAAATTCTGGATCTGGTCGATTTATTAAAAAATAAGTTTGATTGACGTAGAGAAGGAATTGTTCACGAATGTATAACACCTACAGCTGTTACTAGGATACGAATTTGAGAATTTATTGGTATTACAATTCGGTAATAAACATCTAATAATCTAAATCTCCCATTTCAGTATTCATTTGTTGGAATTATATAATAATCAAATGCATTATTTATAAAATCTGAATATTCATAACTTCAATGTCATTGATCCAATAGCTTTAGAATAACGAAGGTTCATTAATTTCATCAAGTATGTATAATAATCGAAGAGATAAATAATAAATAGTAATACAATAGCGGTTCAAACTATTTAAATTTTTTTTTTAAAATTAATTAATTAAGCCCAACGGTTACCCTCCTCCCGCCCAACCGACACGAGGGGCGCCATCCACATAACGTACGGAATACGCCGAGTCAATTAAGCGTCGAGATTTAAAACTGCTCAGCTACAGAAAACAAATTCATCAGCTGAAATAAAAGATTATTTATACTACAATAGAAAATTAGTGGGTTACTTGTTAAGAGAAGTTAGTATAGCATTTTTTGTTATGAAAAGTGAGTCGGTCATATCGAATATGCTGGAATAACAATTGAAATCCTGACATAAACGGCGAAACGGTTCATATAGTTCAAAGTTTGTTTTACAAGATTTTAAGAATATTGGTCTAAATTGTCGTGATAATCGGTTGGGGACATTAAAATTTACTTCACCTAAGAGAAATGAACTACAAATCAGGCCATTTAGAAGCTTGAACTTATTCCTAAAATATAATATAAATTTATAAGTTTTAAGCGACTAGTATACGGAGGAAGATTTTGGCGGGAATCCCAGTGCAAATGACGCAAAGCAAACAAGAGAAACTGTTTTTGCACGGTCTCAATTTTATCAGAGTGGATTTTATAATTAGGGTTCCACACAACCGAACCGTATTCCAATATTGGTTTTACTAATGACGTAAAAAGTATTTTCGTAATATAATGGTCTCTAAATTTTTTAGACCACCGATTTACAAAGGCAAGGACACCTTTAGCTTTCAACACAGTTGTATTCATATGAAGATTGAAGTTGAGTTTGGTATCCATTGTTACACCCAAATCAACAAAATTACATACTTGCTCTAGACTATAGTTGTTTATTGTGTAAGATGGTGGTTGAACATATTTTCGTGTAAATAACATGATTTTACATTTGTTAAGGTTAAGAGGCATATCATTGTTATTACACCAAGTCACTAAATTGTTCAAATCGGTTTGTAATAAACATCTTTCATTAATTGAGGTATAAGATTGGAAAAGCTTCACATCTTCGGCATATAATAAAACCTTTGAATATTTTATAACTGAAGACAAATCGTTAATAAATAACAAGAACAGAATCGGCCCCAGGTGGCTACCTTGCGGAACACCAGATGTTACATCAATTATGTCAGAAAAGGTATCATTAAATAATACTCTTTGAGTCCTGTTGCAGAGATAGGAAGATATCCATTGGAGAAGGCTTGGTTGAAATCCAAGAATATCTAGTTTTTTAATAAGTATTGTATGATTTACTCTGTCGAATGCTTCACTGAAGTCAGTATATATAACATCAGTATTCTTGTTTTCTCTAAATACATTTGAAACGTGGGTAACAAATTCCAGCAAATTAGTAATAGTAGATTTCCCTTTGCGAAATCCATGCTGGGAACTGGAAATTAAAGGAAATATGGAAAAAGTTATTTGGGCAGTAATTATGGCTTCAAAAAGTTTAGGTATAGCGGATATCTTTGCTATCCCTCTATAATTTTCCATCGAAGATCTACTACCATTCTTATGCAAGGGCATTATAAATGATTTTTTCCATGTCAAAGGGAATATGCCTTGTTTAAGGGATGCATTAAAGAGGTTTGTCAAAGGCCGGTACAAATTTTCAGCACAATATTTAAGAAAGCATGTTGGAATCATGTCAGGGCCGTAACTGGAAGAGCTCTTTAAAGCCTTTAACTGGCACAACACATCTTCGGAAGAAACAATTGGGGTATTAATTGAGCTTTGAGGATAAAAATTCTCTTGACGGACAAAATTATTTCCAGTTGAATTGATAATGATAGACCTGAAAATTTTGCAAACAAATTGGAGATATGAAGAAAATCACTTGATGTAGTGGATTTATATGTCATGGAGGATGGAAACAAAGAGACTCTGCGTTTGGAGTTAACGAAGTCATAAAACATCTTAGGATTGCGTACAATGCTTTTAACCTTATTTAAGTAGATGTTGTAAATTTTGCTAAGTTCGAAGTACTTACGACGTAGCTTTGAGTATTTTACATAGTCTGTAGGCAAGCTTGTTATTTTAAACTGTTTTAAGGCGCGAGATTTTCTGTTTTTTAACAAATTTAAATCTTTTGTAAACCATAAATTGGTACATTTAAACAAAGCACAAGCACGTTTTGGTACAAAATTTTCAAATAATTTTACAATTGTATTATTAAAATGAAGAACACTTTCCTCGATATTACCTTTATAGTCAGGCCAAATCAATGTGGATAGTTCCTGATTTAACTTTTTTAAGTTAGCTTTTGCAAAATTATAGCAAGAACTAGAACCCAATAGAGATGCCGCGTTATCAACCCGTAGGCTGTCCATGACTTCAAAAGTTATAACCAAAGAAGCATGATAGGTATCCTCTGGTAGAACGAAAGGATCGCACCGAGTAACAGAAAATTTTGAAATATTATCAACATACACTAAATCCAGGATTTTATGAAACTTATTTGGTACTAAATTAATTTGGTTAAAAGTCGAGTACAAAAGGGGGTGTTGTTATCAACGATTTGTTTCCATGATATACAAAGCAAATTGAAGTCTCCCAAGACCATAATGGAGTCAGAATCTTTCATCAATGAAATAATACTTTCAATTGATCTAATAAGTTGAAGATATACCGATATGTCAGACTGGGGAAGTATGAAAGATAAAATTATATAAATAAAGTCCTTACCAGTACGAACACGGATGCATTTAAGTTCAATGGAATCTATGCGAGAAGTACAAACTTCTTCTGAGGGTAAATACGAATGAACCGCAAGGAGAACTCCCCTCCGATTCTGTTCAAGCGATCACTTCTATAGATTTTATACTCGCTGCATAAAATCTCATTATCAAAAACGTGAGGTTTTAGCCACGTTTCTGTAAATGAAATTACGTTGAAGTTGCATTGAAGACTGTTAAATAAAGATCAGTCAACTTGGTATTCAGGCCTCTAACATTTTGCTAATAAAAACGCAGCGAAAGATTACTTATTAGTTTTTTGGTCCCTCGTTTGGTCGTGGAATTCGAGCAATATTCTTGTCAATTTTCTTAATAACCTTATGTTCAAATTCACGTACAACAGCTCCAGGGCGCAGAACGAGCTGTTTAAAAGAATTTTAAATGTATCTACAGAAACATAAATTTTGAATGACGATATGTTTCTTTCATTACTAAAATTAAATTTTCGAATATTGAAATCATTAGCATTTAATTTTGACGAGATGTAATGCCTTAACTCATCAACAGTTGTATCATTTGCAAATCTAGACGCGAAAATAGATTTTTTGGGTGGAACAACAACCAGCTTCCTGAAACCAGACTCTTGAGTTTGCAGACTATTATTTATAATGGCTTGAGGTTGGGGGTCTACTGAAACTTCCGTAGGCCTCTGCACCTGGGATGTAGAGTATTTCTGAACCAGCGGGCAAGGTGACGGCAAGTTTATTAAATTAATTGTTGGAAGAGTTTTATCCTTAACCGGAAGTGAAGTTTTCTTTTTGGGAGGAATATATGCCATTTCAACATCAGACGGACCGTTCACCCGTTTTCGCTTGTTAGCTATTTCGGGGTCACTATGAGAATCACTCAAGCATTTAAATGTTTGGAACATGTTTTCATAACGCTTGAACTTATCACAAAGTGATCCAAGTTCGCGACCAATCTCTCTAGCCATCACGAGTTTTCTTGTACAATTTGTAGAATTCAATTTCAGTATATCTACATTTAATACATGACCATCTTAATCCTTTTCCATCGTTAATTGAATCCAGAATTCTACCTTTTAAACCAGCACATAAAATAAAACAGTTTTAAGACAGTGTAGAGAGCAGTTTTAAATACACTGTGATGTGACACTTAAAAAACAGGACGCAAACAGCTGTGACAAAAGAATAATAACACAAAATGAAAATAGCAAAAAACCACAAAAGCAAATGCTTACACAAAAACAATTATAAAGCTTGAAAAGCAACAAAAAGTTAATATGTAAATATGTATGTAATTAGAAAATGACTCGGCATAAAAGTTAAATAAAAATTTAAAAAATGCAGAAAAACACAATTAATTGATATTAATGAAAAGATAACTTATCATTTGATGGTGCGCACAAATTTAGCACTTAAAATTTTTTGTATTGACTGAAATAATATTCAATTAGCACAAAGATTTACACAAAAATAGCACAGCAAAATAAAACACAGCTTCACATCTTGAGGTTGCGTTCATGTAATAAATTTCGATTTCTATAAGGATTTAAAAATAATATAAATATTAAATCTCCAACTAGTGCTGTAATTAATACTAAAATTATTAATTGTTCTATGAGATTTGCGCTCTATTTAGAATATTTAAACTGGCTCATGTTGTCATTTGTAAAAAGTATATATGGAGTTTGAGTCCAATCTCTCATATTATGTTAAAAATAAAGTTAATAAATTTTAATTTTGAGATATTAAACTTTCTCAAATAAAAAATTAGAAAAATAAAATACTTAAAAAAGAGATTGAAGAACAATAAGTAATTTTTTTAAAAGCTAGAAAAATTTTGGAAAGAATATTAAATTTATTCCAATAAAAATAAATTGACATTTTAATCATTTATATTTTATATTAATCCTGTAAATAAAGGATTTGGAATGAAGCTATAATTGCAAATACTGCTCCTATTGATTATACATAATTGAATTAAATAATTACATACGTAGTAAGTGTCATGGAGAACAATATCAATAGAAGAATGGGCAAGAACAATTTCGGTTAACCATCTAACAGTAATTTGACATCATAATATAGTTGGTCAATATATTAGTTGCATCAATAATTGTAGTTACTGAAGTAAAATAAGTTCAAATGTCAACGTCTATACCAACTGTGAATATGTGAGCTCATACAATAAATAATAATAAAACAATTGCTATCTGCAACAATTATTCCTAATGAACCAAATGTTTTCATTTTATCTGATTCTTGACTAATAATATGGGAAATTATTCCAAATCCAGGTTAAATTCAAATATAAACTTCAGGGTGTCTAAAATATTAATATTGTGACGGAAATCCTAAATACGAAGGACAGACAAAAGGAGAAGTAGCGTGACGAGTTTTCCAAATAAAAAGGACAGACGAAAAGAGCGGTAGCAACTACTGTAGGTAGACGAGTTAGCGCATGAACGGAATGTTTGGACTGTCGTTAAGGATAAACGGAGCGGCTGCAGCTATCACAGGCAAACGAGTAATCAGCCTCTTCTTGAGCGCGTGAACAGAATGTTTGGGCCACCTTCAGGTATAAAAAGAGCGGCAGCCGTTATCACACAAGAGACGAGTAGAAAAAGCAGAGGCGATAACATTGCTGTGAGCTGTGTGTTTTAGGAGCGGATAAGCTGTGTGAAATTTACTGCCGTTACTGTTAAAATTGAAGCTAAATGTATGGTGGAAATCGCTAAATCAACAGAAGCTTTTGCATGACCAATTACGAAAAGAGGGGGAGAACCTGTTCAACCTGTTTTCAACTATGGCAATAATCAAAAACACATAATATTTATTCGATGTAATACTATATTTGATGCATCAAGCATAAGCGCTACGAGTCAGTTAAAAGATCCTCCAATTATAATTTAAATTTTTTTAAATATTATAAAAGCATGGGCAATTACAATTACATTATAAATTTGATCATTACAAATTAATGGGTGTCCTAATTCGGTGCGAATTAAAATTTTAAGAGATGCCTCTACTGCTCCAGCTCAAGCTCAAAAAGTAAAAAATAAAGTTCGAATGTCTTTATGATTAGTTGAAAATAACTATCGTTGCAATTAAATAGCTGAAGTTTAGGCAACAGACACTAAATCTATTTAAAAGAATTTTTTAATCAACAAAATTATATTTTGGGTAAAAACAAGCTTTATAGTCAATAATGACAGACTGAAATTCTAAAGGAGTAAATAAAATAACTAAGTCTTAAAAGACTTAACTCAAAATTATAACTTTGAAGGCTATTAGTTTTATTAATTTAAACCTTTTAGCCTTATAAGCAAGTATAAATCAAAGAAATTAAATTTGACCTAAAAGTTGAAATAATATATAGAAATAACATACACTTAAAAGAAAAAAAAAACATCGAATCGTAATCGTAAATAGAAAAATAAGGTAATTAAAGTTATAACTGTTATTATTGTTGTTAAAAAGTATAGCATAACTTATTATTGGTTCATTTCTGTTGATTTAGCGGTTTCTGTTGGTATTAAGTTACTATCACGTAATAAGGGGGTTTAAAATAATAAACTAAGAAATAATAAATTAGAAGAAATTATAATTATTGTAAATGCTATTAAAAAATCTTTAATTTTAGCAGAATTATTAAAAAAAAAAATATAGAAAATTATAGCCTTTATAAATGGATAATGTCTTTTTGTAAACTTAATATATTTTTTGCATTATGCACACAAACTTTTGGTACTCATAGAAATAGTTTAATTCTATTATTGTTACGATTTTGCTGATTCAACCTCGATGATTTCGCAAATCTTTCGGGTACGATCTCTGGATTGTTAAATAAAAAGTCGCCAACTTTATTTGCAGTTTCTTTATTTATAAAGAATTTATTTAATTCCTTTTATTACTCAGTAATTCACAATTCGATTACAATTCACTTTACTATTTACTATTACTTGAATTACAACTTTCACAATGTACTGTTTCTTATTACTTTACTGTAACGTAATCACCAACGCGTTTACTTTATGACTGATTGCTTTTGAAGTCGTGTGTCGTTCTTATATACTTGTTTGCTGCTTGAAAACCAACCTTGGAATAATCGCGTCGTTACGATAATCGTCTCGTTACGATAATCGTCTCGTTTACGATAATCGTCTCGTTTACGCTCTAGAAAATGCCAGTTGTCGGCTCCTTTCTTTCACCTGTCATTCGCTTCGCTTTTTCGCCACACTGCCCTCCACCTAAGTCTGATCGTAGCAGCAAGCCTCTAGGTGGACCACTTTCATCTTATTTCTTGGCCTCCCAACGGTTTGGATTCGATACACTATGTCGTTTAGTCGTTTGATTATCTTGTATGGACCTTCCCAATTGCATTGAAGTTTTGGGGAAAAACCTCTCTTTCGTTGTGGATTGTACACCAACACCAAATCTCCATTTTGGAAGCCTTCGGTGTTCATCGCCTTGGCATAACTAGCCTTCATTCATAATTTGAGTTCGCTGCCTCACAAGAGCATGTATCTCTCTTAACTCTTCCTCGAGAACAGTAGACGTTTCCTTCCCAATTATTCTCGCATCACCAGTCATTCCAAATTTTAAATAGCTGGGCAACCGAAGTTCACTACCAAACAGTATCCTGGCAGGTGTTTGACCTGTTGTTTCATGCACTGCGGACCGATATCCCATCAGGAAAAGCGGTATGTGTACATCCCAATCATCTTGATGCTTGTCCACTACTTTCCGCAAGTGCTCTTCCAGGGTCCGGTTGAATCGCTCTACCATGCCATCTGATTGAGGCTGCAGGGCTGTCGTTCGGGTTTTGCGAATACCAAGTATCTGGCACATTTCCTGGAACACCGCCGATTCAAAGTTTCTTCCTTGGTCTGAGTGCAATTCTATAGGCGCGCAGTATCTGGTAACCCAATTGTGAGTGAATGCATCCGCAACTGTTTTCGCTTCCTGACTTGGAATTGGGTAAACCTCGGGCCATTTACTAAAGTAGTCCATAACCACAAGAACGTATTTGCTTCCGTGCATTAATAATAATAAAATTAAAGTCCGGATCTTCTTGCTGGCATTTCCTTAAGTGACTTGCCTCCCACTCTTCTACTGACGTAACTGTCATTAGCCGGATGTCTACTATGTCCATTCCAAACTACATGGTCACCGGGACATAGCGTCAGCATTTCCGTGCGTATTACCCTTGCGGTGCTCGATGGTGACGTCATAACTTTGCAGACTCTCTGCACCGTGCTAGCTGCCCTTCGGGATTCTTGAACTGTAGTAGCCACTTCAACGCTGCTTGATTCGTTCTAACTCGGAAATGTTGACCATACAAATATTTGTGAAAGCGTTTAATGCAATCCACCAACGCTAATAGTTCTCTCCGAGTTACGTAGTAGTTCCGCTCTGGTTTCCCAATAGACCGGCTATAATAGGCAACTATCTTCTCCTGCCCATCAATCACTTGTGAAAGTACACCTCCTATGCCATAACCACTAGCATCTATGTCCAGAATAAATGTTGCACCTGGAACCGGGTACGCTAGCATAGGTGCAGTGCATAGTCGTTCTTGTTCAGTTTTTTACTCGAAAGATCTATTTTTCCTTGTGAGTTCATGGAGACTGTGAGCTACGCTGGCGAAATTCGGAACAAAGCGGCGATAGTAAGTACACAGCCCAACGAAACTTCTTAATTCATGCAAATTTCTGGGTCTCGGCCAATCCTTCACTGCTTCTATTTTTACCTTCGCAGTACAAACGCCCTTCGTAGTTACTTGATGACCTAAGTAATTTACCTCTTAGGACTTAGTTTAAGACCAGCGCCAGCTATTCTTTGGAAAACTTCTTCCAAATTACTCAGATGTTCATCGAAGCTCTTTCCCAATACGATGATGTCATCCAGATACACCAAACAGGTCTTCCAGTGTAGTCCTTTGAGCACATGGTCCATTAATCTTTCAAAAGTGGCAGGAGCGTTGCATAACCCAAATGGCATTACCGTAAATTGTCATAGACCGTTGCCAACACTAAAGGCTGTCTTCTCTTTATCTTCTTCACTCACTTCTACTTTCCAATACCCGCTCTTAAGGTCAAGTGTTGAGAACCATTCTGTGCCAGTTAACGAGTCTAGTGTATCATCGATCCTGGGCAAAGGATAGCTGTCTTTCTTTGTTTGTATCGTTTACTCTCCGATAGTCCACGCAGAACCGCAACTGGCCATCTTTCTTCCTCACAAGTACTACCGGAGAGCTCCATTGCCTTGCCGATGGTTCGATAACATTGCTTTCGCTCATTTCCTCAATTATTAGGCCAACAGCGTGATGTTTGGCTAGTGGAATGCTTCGAGGAGCTTGACGAATTGGTCTTGCGTCACCAGTATCAATGCAATGTTTTACTACGTTGGTCCTGCCTGATTTGTTGCCATCCTTGTCAAATATGTTGAACTATTTGCGGATCATTTGGCTGGCTTTGTGCTTGTAATTGTCTTCCAAACCCTGCGTCCATGCCATTATATCTTCCTCCATGTCCTTGCTGCCAATAGAGTCGATTCCAGATGAATCATTGCTTTTAATAATGGCTTCTACCTCTTGACATTGCCCTAATACAGTTCCACTAGGAATTTTTACTGATGATCTGAAGTCATTTAATACTCTCACTGGGATGCGTCCATTCTTTCGTGTCTTAGCAAGGGTTTTGCCAATAAGTACGTCCGGTGTAGAATATTGTGCTGCTTCGACAATCCACAATTTGTTTGTCCCACAATCTCCATTAATTTTCGCCCAAACAACTGCTTCAGACTTTAGTGGAATCATTTCACTACCTTCTAAGAACACTTTTTTGCTGTTGTATGTGGAATTATAGCCAGTGCTTAGTGGTACCTCCATGTTCTTATACTCCATAATTTTGTTATTCAAGTCGATTTTGATACCTTCATTCATCAAGAAGTCCACTCCTATGATTACCTCATCTACAATCTGCGTGACTATAAAACTGTGTAACACCGTCACATTCCCTATTGTGACCTCACATGTTACTTCTCCCACCACTTCGGTATCCTCACCAGTCGCCGTTTTCAATATTGCTCCAGGTAATGGTCTCACTTTTTTAGCGATCAGGTCAGTTGGAATGATGGAGTGTGATGCGCCCGTATCCACTTTTAATATTCGCGCTCGTCCATCCACATATCCACCAGTAGTAATGTTGCTCGTTTTTCTGCCAATTTGCGAGACGGAGATTATGAGGCATTTAATTGCAGGAGCCAGCATACGCCCCTTCACACTGGCTCGTTTTAGTTTAACGACTGAGAAGTTGATGGTTTATCCTCCTCAAACTTCCGATTTCGCTGTCCTTGCTGTATGCTTGAACCCGTTTTGCATTCGCGAAATGACCAGGCTTTCCACATTTAAAACATTTTCCAGCTTGATTCTTGACACCGGAACGATTCATTCCTTCTAATGATTTCAGAGTTCTCAATATTTCGGTCATCACATCTGGTGTTTCAACGTCCACTTTATTGACTTTGTATGCTGGTCTGCCTATGGGTGCCGCCGTTTCACATGTTTGAGCATACGCAACTGTTTCAGCGAATGTCAACTTTGGATTCGCATATGTCTCTCGCTTAGTGTAAATGTCTTTTATTCCGCTGATGAATCTTTGTATTTTCACCCTTTCGAAATGCTCACCCGATGCGTCTCCAATGGCTAAATGAGCCAATCTCTCAATTTCCGAAGCATATTCCTGTAGAGATTCGTTGGGTTTTTGGTCGCGCTTTTCTAGCTCCATCTGGTAAATTTGTCTTCTGTGTTCGCTACCATAGCGTCTTTCCAGGGCTCGCATCAATCCGTCGTAATCATTTCTCTCATATTCGGGTATAGTTTGCAAAAGTTCTGCCGCAGGTCCTTCCAACGCAACGAATAGTGCAGCAGATTTTTCCTATATGCTCCAGTTACTTGTTCCGGCCGTCTTCTCAAACTGAAGTTTAAAGACTTGGAAGGGAATTTTACCGTCAAAGGATGGTGTTTTTACCTTGAGAGCGATCACTGAAGTGGTTGGACGATTTAACTGCAAATCCCGGAAACGACCTTCCAATGTGTTGACTTTGGCTTCAATTAACTCATCCATTTTTTCTTGCCGACCTTCCAATTTGACCACTTTTGTCTCAATTAGCTCCTCTATTTTGCCTTGTCGCGTCTCGATTTGATCCTGCCTTTCCTTAAGTTCCGCATTGTCTCTCACCAGTCTCGATTGCAGCTCTGCCTTATTTCCTGTTGTAGACAATCCTCGCTTTGCCAACTCCTTCTTGAGAGAAGGTATCGTCAAATCCTGAATCTTGACCATTTTTCCACTATTATTCTTGGAACTTGGAATTCTCAAGAAGGAGTTGGCTAAGCGAGGATTGTCTACAACAAATGATTACGACGGATTGATGCGAGCCCTGGAAAGACGCTATGGTAGCGAACACAGAAGACAAATTTACCAGATGGCTCTAGAAAAGCGCGACCAAAATCCCAACGAATCTCTACAGGAATATGCTTCAGAAATTGAGAGATTGGCTCATTTAGCCATTGGAGACGCATCGGGTGAGCATTTCGAAAGGGTGAAAATACAAAGATTCATCAGCGGAATAAAAGACATTTACACTAAGCGAGAGACATATGCGAATCCAAAGTTGACATTCGCTGAAACAGTTGCGTATGCTCAAACACGTGAAACGGCGGCACCCATAAGCAGACCAGCATACAAAGTCAATAAAGTGGACGTTGAAACACCAGATGTGATGACCGAAATCCGGTGTCAAGAATCAATCTGGAAAATGTTTTAAATGTGGAAAGCCTGGTCATTTCGCGAATGCAAAACGGGTTCAAGCATACAGGAAGGACACCGAAAACGGAAGGCTGAGGAGGATAAACCATCAACTTCTCAGTCGTTAAACTAAAACGAGCCAGTCTAATGGGGCGTATGCTGGCTCCTGCAATTGGATGCCCCATAATCTCCGTCTCGCAAATTGGCAGAAAAACGAGCAACATTACTATTGGTGGATATGTGGATGGACGAGAACGAATGTTAACAGTAGATACGGGCGCATCACACTCCATCATTCGAACTGACCTGATCGCTAAAGAAGTGAGACCATTACCTGGAGCAATATTGAAAACGGCGACTGGTGAGGATACTCAAGTGGTGGAAGAAGTAACATGTGAGGTCACAATAGGGAATGTGACAGTCTTACACAGTTTTATAGTCGCGCAGATTGTGGATGAGGTAATCATAGGAGTGGACTTCTTGATGAATGAAGGTATCAAGATCGACTTGAATTACAAGATTGTGGAGTATAAGAACATGGAAGTACCACTAAGAATTGGCTATGATTTCCAGCAGCAAACAAATGGTCTTAGAAGGCAGCGAACTGATTCCACCAAAGTCAGAAGCAGTTGTTTGGGCGAAAATTAATGGAGATTGTGGGACAAACAAATTGTGGGTTGTCGAAGCAGCACAAAATTCTACACCGGACGTACTTATTGGTAAAACCCTGGCTAAGACACAAAAGAATGGACGCATCCCAGTGAGAGTATTAAATGACTTGATCACCAGTAAAAATTCATAGTGGAACTGTATTAGGGCAATGTCAAGAGGTAGAAGCCATCATTAACTGCAATGATTCATCTGGAATCGACTCTATTGGCAGCAAGGACATGTAGGAAGATATAAATGTATGGACGCAAGAGTTGGAAGATAAGTACAAGCACAAGGCCAGCCAAATGATCCGTAAATACTCCAACATATTCGACAATGATGGCAACAAACCAGGCAGGACCAACGTAGTGAAACATTGCATTGATACTGGTGACGCAAGACCAATTCGTCAAGCTTCTCGAAGCGTTCCACTAGTCAAACGGGACGCTGTTGGCAAAATAATTAGGGAAACGAGCGAAAGCGGTGTTATCGAACCATCGGCAAGGCAATGGAGCTCTCCGGTAGTACTCGTGAAGAAGAAAGATGGACAGTTGCGGTCCTGTGTAGACTATCGGAGATTAAACTATGTCACAAAGAAAGACAGCTACCCTTTGCCCAGGATCGATGATACACTATGATAGTAACCACGAAGGGTGTTTGTAGTGCGAAGGAAAAAATAGGAGCAGTGAAGAATCGGCCGAGACCGGGGAATTTGCATGAATTAAGAAGTTTTCTTGGGCTGTGTAATTACCGTCGCCCTTTTGTTCCGAATTTTGCCAGCGTAGCTCATAGTCTCCATGAGCTCACATGGAAAAATAGATCATTCGAGTGGAAAACTGAACAAGAGGAGGCTTTCCAAGCTTTGCAAGAACGGCTGTACACTGCGCCTATGCTAGCGTACCAGGTGCAACATTTATTCTGGACACAGATGCTAGTGATTATGGCATAGGAGGTGAACTTTCGGAAGTGATTGATGGGCAGGAGAAGAGGAGAAGAGAAGCCAGTCTATTGGGAAACCAGAGTGGAACTACTGCGTAACTCGGAGAGAACTATTAGTTTTGATGGATTGCATTAAACACACCCACAAATATCTGCATGGTCAACATTTCAGAGTTAGAACGGATCATGCAGCGCTGAAGTAGCTACTACAGAATCCCGAAGGTCAGTTGGCACGGTGGATTGAGAGGCTGCAAAGCTATGACTTAACCATCGAGCACCGCAAGGGTAATACGCACGTAAATGCTGACGCTATGTCCCGGCGACCATGTAGTTTGGAATGTAAGCTTTGCTCAAAAGCCGAGGGTAAGGATTTAATGCACGGAATGGAGATAAATAGACGGCCAAGTAAGGAATAAATGGCAGCGGAAAGTCCCATCGCGAAAGCATACTGCGCACAATGGAACAGTTTAGAGTTGATATCTGGCTGTTTGCATAGAGTATGGGAAAGTGAAGATGGCCAGTGCTCTCGGAAGCTTATAGTAGTTCCGAGGTTAAGAATTCCGGATGTTCTTAAGGAATTCCATAATGGTCCTAGTGGGGGCACTTTGGCATTACAAAAACGCTGGAGAAGATCAAGCAGCGGTTCTATTAGGTTGGCTGTCGTCAGTCGATCGCGGAATGGATTGCTAACTGCACGGAGTGCATAGCAGCTAAAGGGCCAAAGTCACGAAGTCATGGGCAGATGAAGCAGTATAAATCAGGTGCACCATTTGAGCGGGATGCCATGGATGTAGCCGGTCCATTCCCTATGAGCAGACAAGGAAACAAATACGTTCTTGTGGTTATGGACTACTTTAGTAAATGGCCTGAGATCTACCCAATTCCAAACCAGGAAGCGAAAGCAGTTGCGGATGCATTCACTCACAAGTGGGCTACCAGATACTGCGCGCCTATAGAATTGCACTCAGACCAAGGAAAAAACTTTGAAGCGGCGGTTTTCCAGGAGATGTGCCTGATACTCGGTATTCGAAAAACACGAACGACAGCCCTGCATCCTCAATCAGATAGCATGGTAGAGCGATTAAACCGGACCCTGGAAGAGCACTTGCGGAAATTAGTGGACAAGCATCAAGATGATTGGGATGTACACATACCGCTTTTCCTGATGGGATATCGGTCCGCAGTGCATGAAATAACAGGTAAAACACCTGCGAGGATACTGTTTGGTAGTGAACTTCGGTTGCCCAGTGATTTAAAATTTGGAATAACTGGTGATGCGGGAAGTATTGAGAAGGTAGCGTCTACCGATATCGAAGAAGAGTTAAGAGAGATACATGCTCTTGTGAGACAGCGAACTCAAATTGTGAGTGACAAAATGAAGGCCAGGTATGCCAAGGCGATGAACTCCGAAGATTTCCAAAATGAAGATTTGGTGTTGCTGTACAATCCACAACGAAAGAGAGGTTTGTCCCCAAAACTTCAATGCAATTGGGAAGGTCCATACAAGATAATCAAAAGACTAAACGACGTAGTGTATTGAATCAAAACCGTAGGGAGGCCGAGAAACAAGATGAAAGTGGTCCACCTAGCAAGGCTTGCTGCGTTTGGAACAGCGAATGTGTCTGATCGAGACGATCAGACTTAGGTGGAGGGCAGTGTGGCGAAAAAGCGAAGCGAATGACAGATGAAAGAGAGGAGTCGACAATTGGCATTTTCTAGAGCGCAAAACGAGACGATTATTGTAACAAGACGATTATCGTAACGACGCGATTATTCCCGGGGTTTCGTTGTCAAGCAGCAAACAAGTATATAAGGGCGACACACGACTGCAGAGTCAGTCAGTAATCAGTCGAAGTAAAAGCGTTGGAGATTACATTACATTGAAGTAATAAAAACAGTACATTGTGAAAGTTGTATACAAGTGATTGTAAATAGTAAAGTAAATTGTAATTGAATTGTGAATTACTGAGTAATCAAAAGGACATTAATTGAATTCTTTATAAATAAAGAGACTGCAAATTTAGTTGGCGATTTTATTTAACAATCCAGAGATCGTACCCGAAGAATTTGGGAAATCATCGAGGTTAATCAGCAAAATCGTAACAATATGTAGTTGGCAACATTCAAGAGAACGTCAGAATTGAACGAAGTTAAGTAAACGTCAAGTAGTGAAGCCATAGCCCGTTGCAGATTTTTGATCATTGTACAGCCTCCAAAGGGGGAAAACTTATCGTGTATTTCTGGTTTGAGCAAACAGCTATGCTCAGATGATCGTTTTCGTTCCTCATTTCAATTGTCATTTGTAATTTCGAGCGCTGGGTTGCATTAACAAGTATTACATTGTAAAAAAAGGCAACTATAACCAAATGACATGAAATGGTGCTGAAACCGGAAATTATATTAATTTATTTCATTTATATGTGGATAGTTTAGTAATTTTTAATCATTTAATAAGAAGATTTAATATTGAATGTTATCTTAACTATGCAACCATGCGTAATTATTGGGTTATTGTATTTTCCTTTGTTTACATTTCAATATGCAAACTTGTTGCTTTGCTTACGGAGGCTAATATGGTTTTCGCAAGTAAAAACGCTCATTTACTAATAAACTTTTTGATCTATAAGTATAGATAATGGAACTGTTGTACTACGTATGCATATGTGTTCTCCCACATACACATAGGATTTATACCTCATGGTCACGTTGCTATCCGCAAACATTTGTAGCGCAGTCACAGGGATAAAGACGGCAATATCCAGTTGATCATTGTTGAATCTAGGACCCGTCGCTACAACAAGACCACAAGATTATCTTTCGGGTAAAAAAAATTCATGACAATCGAATAATCCATCGTTTTTTTATTGCAACTTAAAGTTCTATACCTCTATAAAAAACACCCTTTATATGAGTATAAGTACCTGAAATGCGGAATTATTACCTAAGTAAAAAATTCAACTAATTTTTTATGGAATTTGCTTTATTAATGTAACATCACTGTCATATTATTTAATAAAAGTGTTCAATACATATGTAAATGAAACCAACCAAGTATAAAGGGTGTTTTTTATAGAGGTATAGAACTTTAAGTTGCAATAAAACAACGATGGATTATTCGATTGACATGAATTTTATTTATCCGAGAGATAATCTTGTGGCATTACATTTTAAATATGATTTCTGGCATATGACCGCCACGGCTGGCGCGGATGTAGTCCAATCTGGACGTCCCATTTTCGATGACTTTTTCCAACATTTGTGGCCGTATATCGGCAATAACATGGCGAATGTTGTCTTCCGAATGGTCAAGCGTTTGTGGCTTATCCGCATAGACCAATGACTTTACATAGCCCCACAGAAAGTAGTCTAGCGGTGTTAAATCACAAGATCTTGGAGGCCAATTCACAGGTCCAAAACGTGAAATTAGGCGGTCACCAAACGAGTTTTTCAATAAATCTATTGTGGCACGAGCTGTGTGACATATTGCGCCGTCTTGTTGAAACCACATATCCTGAACATAATGGTTATTCAATTCAGGAATGAAAAAGTTAGTAATCATGGCTCTATACCGATCACCATTGACTGTAACGTTCTGGCCACCATCGTTTTTGAAAAAGTACGGACCAATGATACCACCAGCCCATAAAGCGCACCAAACAGTCAGTTTTTCTGGATGTAACGGTGTTTCAACATACACTTGAGGATTACCTTCACTCCAAATGCGGCAGTTTTGTTTGTTGACGTAGCCATTCAACCAGAAGTGCGCTTCATCGATAAAATGGACGTAGGGCGCGATACGTTTTCCGCACAAAACCATTATTTTCGAAATAAAATTGCACTATTTGCAAGCGTTGTTCAGGCGTGAGTCTATTCATGTTGAATTGCCAAACCAAACTGAGAATAAATCACTTGACAGCTGTTAAATCGGTCGCCATCTTGAAAAGTAATGCCAACTTAAAGTTCTATACCTCTATAAAAAACACCCTTTATATGACTAAATATTGTAGTTTTATTAAATAAAAATATTTTAATGAACATGCTTTACACCATACATATGTATACTATACAGTACAATGTACTTAATTACAACTACAGTTTATAGCAATTTACATTATACATTATAATATATTTTACAATTTATTGCTTCTCCACAAAACCACTGTGGTTGCAATAAGCGCGCGTTAACGATCTTTATCTAACCATATCTCAGGGGGAAAGGCATAGACTGGTACTGCAGAACTGCAATTTGCTATGCATTTTATTGAAGACATTCTTAGCACTACTCTACACTGAAAATACACAAAGGAATTAGAAATATATATATCTTCCCTATTGCCTTACAGTACTTCCTGCGTGTCCAGTTGAATTTCTGAAAAAAAAAATAATAATAATAACACTGTGACACAAAATGAGGGTTCATCTCTCCGTAATTGATGAAACCAAATGGAGATGAAACTTTATCCCTCCCTCATACTGGGTTTTTGGCCTATAGGTCTGGTTTCATTTTTATTTTTATTAAAAGTTGGCAACCCTGTGTATGAGAAAAGTTGATTAAAACTTGATCAAATGAAGTAATTTTAGATGGGTTTTTTTGTATATTGCTTTGTTTTGGATCGAGGAACTCATTTTGACATTAACTTTTACCTAAATCTTACGATAGGTGGCGCTGTCATACAATTTGTCTTATTTTTAATAGTTTTTCATGCAAAAATAGTATTAATATATGTAGTTTTTTTTACCAATCACAATTTCTGTGAGTTTCGGGTCAGCTCTCTTGCAATACCACAGCAAAATAAATTCTGAAGATATTGGTAGCGCAAAGCGTCTTATAAAATAAACTTAAAATGAATAAATGTTTGCTAAAGTTAGCACTTTATTGCTATGTTTGCGGTAAATTCAGCATAGCAACCAATCTGATTGGTATAAGTGTTAGTGTGAAAGAGTGGTATGAACATTATTTCGGGATGCCGGTTGTTCAAGATGTAAATTGGGCTCCCAAAGATATATGTAGAACCTGCTACGACGACTTACGTCTCTGGGTTAAAGGAATAAAAAAATCGCTGAAGTTTGGTGTTCCGATGATTTGGACTGATCCAGGTAAGTTTATTTTATTCAATGTGTTGAATCTATGTACTCATTCAGAATGGTTGTGCATTCAGGTGAGCATAGTGATGCGAGTTGTTATGTGTGTTTGAATGATGTAAATGGAAAAACTAAAGGATCGCGAAGATCAATGAAAGATATTGGAAGAGATTATGTAAGCCTGCCATTATCGCATTCAGATGCTATTCCTGTACTACGGCCACCAAGCCCTCTTACGATTTCTATATGGATTGCGAACTTGCAAAACCAGTTGCAGGATCCTGACTATGAAATATCTGAAGCTTCCAAAAATATGATACCAATATCTCAAAATTGGATGGATGAGGAAGAAGAGGAAGTAAACTTACCGCCTGAAAAAAGATTCAAGTTTTAGTTTTTAAGCACCGTTATTTTTGTAAGCTTTTTATGGCATATTTCTCAAAATGTCAGAAAATAATTTAATTTTTAACAGAAATATTACTTTGTACGTATACTTAATTTTTTATTTCAAACTTTTCACGCCTACATATGTGTATATGTATACTATTTATCATCTTTTTTGTGTGCCAAATATAGTGAAATGTTCCTTTCTATATGTACCATATACGATAATTTCTACAATAAAACTAAAAATATTATTTTTCATGAAAAATAAGATAAATTGTATGACAGCGCCACCTATCGTAAGATTTAGGTAAAAGTTAATGTCAAAAATGAGTTCCTCGATCCAAAAAACAGCGACATACAAAAAAACCCATCTAAAATTGCTTCATTTGATCAAGTTTTAATCAACTTTTCTCATACACAGGGTTGCCAACTTTAAATAAAAATAAAAATGAAACCAGACCCATAGGCCAAAAACCCGGTATGAGATTTTGATGTGGGAGGGATAAGGTTTCATCTCCAATTGGTTTCATTAATTACGTAGAATCTTGTTGCACAGTGTAATTAGTCAAATTATCACAAAATAAAATTTGCCTATAAATGTTAAGAAAAACTTTCAAAATGAATGAGAAATACTTATATACATAACATAAACATAATCAAACTGACGCAGGGTTGTACCTCCATCGGATCCGGTTTTAATATTA
The DNA here is from genome assembly GCA_030068015.2 of Neoceratitis asiatica. Lineage (NCBI taxonomy): Eukaryota > Metazoa > Arthropoda > Insecta > Diptera > Tephritidae > Neoceratitis > Neoceratitis asiatica. The sequence goes on along the minus strand of CM061526.1, from coordinate 37,122,795 downwards.
TGGTAAATAAATTTGTAACTATTTCTCATATGGAACTAAAGAGAAGGAAAAAACCATTGCGAATAGAACTAACTGAACTACAATAAAACGTTTAATTAGCATTACATTTAAATATATATATATATATATATATATATATATATATATATATATATATATATATATATTGAATATCAATAATTAGGTATTTAAAAATTTTATTTAATTGGTTTAAAAATAAATTATAGACAAACAATTAATAACTGAAATTTAATATATTAAGTATTAAAAATAAAGATAGGAATATTTTATATAAAAATATAAATTTTATTTTATTATTATTAAGTTGATTAATATTATTAAACATTTTTATTAATGCTTAATATTTTTTATTAAATAACTACTTGTTTTTAAGTAAGCAAACCAAAATTTATTATAATTTAAAAAAATTTTAGTGAAACCATTGAAAATTGGTATCAATTATAAAACAAATAGGACTAATATAAATTATTATTAAAATTAATTGTAACATTATAAAACATTAAATGATTTAAAATAATCGTTTTCAGGTGTTCGAATTATCCAAACTAAAAAAAACCTTCACAAAGTCTAAAAGTTAAAAATATTATTCTACAAAATTTTAAATTATTATTAAATTTAATTTTAAATATTTGTATAGAACATAATACTTAATAAAAAATATTCTAAACTCAATAATATTGATAATAAATATTTTCGATTAGAAACAAAAACTTTTATTGAAATTTATAAAGAAATAATTCTCAATAAACCCGTTTAATCGTTAAAAAAACATCGGTTTTGTAAAACAAAAATAAGATTTATTTTTTTAAACCTTCAATAGAAAATAAATAGCTTTATCATTAAACCCCAAAAATAATATTCAAATTAAACTTCCTTCTGACATTATACAATTAATATTATACACCAATAAAAAGAGGATTAAAACTAATAATTGAAACAATTTGTTTATAAACAGGATTAATACCTAAAAGATTTGGTAAAATGATTTTCTTATATTAAATTTTTATTTTTATTTTAGGAGGAATATTTATATTATTCATTCATGCGAAACATTAACAACAATTTAATTTTTAATTTTATTTATATTATTTATTATTAATTTATTCTTAGATATAACAATTAATTCTTCTTTCTACAAAACAATGAAATGCAACCAACCAATGATTTAAATATATTTATAGCGGAAAATTCTTTTAATTTATAAAAACTTTGTAACTATCCTACAAATCTAATAACAATTTTATTAATATATTATTTATTCAAAACCCAACATACCTAATTTAAAATTGCTAATAATTCATTAGCAGCTTTATCAAATTGATCGCATTTTGGTTCTTTATTAGGATTATGTTTAATTATTAAAATTTTAACAAGAGTAGGTTTAGATTTTAATAGAGTTAATCATATTTTTCGAGATATAAATTATGGATGAATATTACAAACTATATTTGTACATGCTAATGGTGCATCATTCTTTTTTATTTGTATTTATCTACACTTAGGACGAGGAATTTGTTGTGGATCTTATTTATTCACCCCAATACGGTTAATTGATGTATTATTTTTTTTCTAGTAATAGCAACAGCTTTTATAGGTTAAGTTCTTCCATGTGAACAAAAATTATTTTGAGGAGCTACAATTATTACTAATCTATTATCAGCTGCTCCTTATATACGAATTGATTTATTTCAATAAGGATAATGAGGACTCGCTGTTGACAACGCTACTTTAGCATAATTCTTTGCTTTTTATTTTATTCTCCCATTTATTGTTTTAGCAATAATATTAATTTTTTTATTATTTCGACACCAAACAGGTTCAAATAATCCTATTAAAAATCAAATTTTAACAGTAATTTACTTCTTATACTACATTATTAACCCCCTTATTATTGATTTCTATTAACTTTAGTGAAATGAATTAAACACATACAACAAATACCTAAAAACTTAAATCAAATAAAAAATAATACACATTTCAATCAAAAAGGCAAAAAAACTCTATCAAACTAAATATATTAACTTATCATAACGAAACATAACAAAGTCTCACGTACTCAAATAAAAATAATTGATATAAAAGTAATTTTTAGACAAAATATTAAACTTAAAAAAAACACACTAAAAAATTACAGAATATAAGACACTTATAAATAATATTCTAGAATGTTCAATAATTTGAAAGATCAAAAAAATCCTAAATTAGACTAAAATAATTTAATAAATAATGGAAGACAAAATCAAACAACTAAAGAAATAAATAAAGAAAAAACAGGAGAAAAATATAAAATATATAATTTGAGAAAAGAGCAAAAATTTGATCCTTAGTAAATATCTTATTAAGTATTAATCCTACTTTGTTAAGTCCTTTACGAATTTGAATATATACTAAAATTGTTTGTTCTAGAAAAATTTATAAATCTTCCCTAACTAAAGCTCAAACAATTAAAATCAATCCACCGACTTAAAAAAAAATCAATTCTATTAAAACCAAGTACTATTTGTAGTTAACAGTAATTATATTTTTTTTTTAAATAAAATTAACTAATTTTAATTCGTACTAAATTATTATAAATTATCATTATAAATGAACCTGGCTTACGCCGGTCTGAACTCAGATAATTTAAGAATTTAAAAATCGAACAGACTTAATACTTAACCAACAACACCTAAAAATATATCTCAATCCAACATCATTATTCCTTTTTTTAATAATTATAATTAATAATAATAATAATAATAATAATAATATATAATTATAAATAATTTATAACAAACTTATTAAAGTTTATAAATTTAAGCATACATTTGTATCTAAATACTATCACTTATTAAAAATATATTTTAAAGCTTATCCCTTAAAATATTTCAATTAGTAATTTTTTTAAATCAAATAAATAATTAAATGAATTTAAAATTTATAATCTAAATTTATTTCTAAAAAACTAGATACCTTCCTCCGTAATTGATGAAACCAAATGGAGATGAAACTTTATCCCTCCCATATCAAAACCTCGTACTGGGTTTTTGGCCTATAGGTCTGGTTTCCTTTTTAATTTTTATTTAAAGTTGGCAACCCTGTGTATGAGAAAAGTTGATTAAAACTTGATCAAATGAAGCAATTTTAGATGGGTTTTTTTTTTATATCGCTTTTTATTTGGATCGACGAACTCATTTTGACATTAACTTTTACCTAAATCTTACGATAGGTGGCGCTGTCATTAAATAAAAATAAAAACGAAACCAGACCTATAGGGCAAAAACCCAGTATGAGGTTTTGATATGGGAGGGATAGAGTTTCATCTCCAATTGGTTTCATCAATTACGTAAATCTTGTTGCACAGTGTTATTGATTCTTATATCGAAATTAATCAAAAATTATTAATTATTGGATAAATCTTCACACAAGGTAAAAAAATTAAGTTTTCGTTTCCTATAAAAGTTTTAATACACAATTATTAAATTTTTTCGTTTCATCAAAAATTACTACAACATTAAGTAATATAATTATTTTAATTGAATTATTAAATAAAAATTTTTTACAATAAACAAATATTAAAACATGAATTTACATTGATTTGCAAAATAATATTTTCAATGTGAATGAAAAACTTTACTTAATAAGCTTTTAATTGTCATTCTAATACACCTTCTGGTACTTATGCTATGTTACGACTTATCTTATTTAAAAATAATAGTGACGTGCGATATGTTCATATTTTAGAGCTAAAATCTAAAATATCATCTTCTAATTAAAGTAATGAAAAATTAAAATTGTTCAAATAAGTTCGTTGTAATCCATTTATACTTAAAAATAAGTCACACATTGACCTAATATAATTTTAAATAAATTATTGAAATTTAGTTCGAAAACAAATTTAAGTGAGGTGCATCGGGGATTATTAATTATAAGACAGATTCCTCTAAATAAATTAAAATACCAAAAATTTTTTCATTTTAGATTTAAGTGTTTATTATTATATTTTAAATAACAGGGTTTCCAATTAGAGTTTTTAGTTTAATAAGTTTATATTTGGATGAAGAAATTTAATTTGTATTATTTCTATAAACAGGTGATAGCACAAATTTAACAAACACTTAATAAAATTACTACATTCAAATTTCCTTGAATATTACAATTAATTACTGAGATTATATATACAATTTATTTTTTGTTAACACAAAGAAAAACTCCTATATACAAATATATTATAAGCTAAAATAAAACTTTAACTAATAGATACAACCTACAAATTTTATTTTAATTTTAAATTAATTAATTGAATAAATAATAAAAATTAGTATTTATTTTATAAATACATTATTATGGTGTCTCTATACAAAGTTAACCTAACCCTAATTAATTTAACTTTTATCTTTTAATTAAAAAAATTTAAAAAACTTTTTTTTTAAATGAAATTTTTTTCTTTTTGGTTATAAGTAAATGAGCTGTATTTGAAGGCCTATTTTTGTTAGAAAAATTATTTTTCATTGAATATTTTGTTATACAACAAAGAAAAATTGGTAGAAGTGACAGCTGTTTCGGAGATCACCACATCTCCTCATCAGACTTCTTTTGCCAGGAATCGAACCGACGTATTCTGACATCATAATAGTAAAATATATATTAGTATATAAATATATAATAAAATAACAATAAAATATAAATAATAAAATAATAGTAATTTAAAATTATAAAAAATAGTCATTTTATAAATACAAAATTTTTATATTTCTTAAAAAATTATAATTTATGAATCAAATAAATAATAAAAATTAGTATAACATTTATATTATAAAAATATGTATCGTCACCCTGTTACCTAAACCAACCCATTAATTTATTATTCATCTTTTAAAATTTCAAATGGAAAATAACTTTTTTAACATACATTTGTTTTTATTCATTAATTAATTTACAATTTGTTTTAAACAAAATAATAAATTAAAATTTTTTAAATTACTTACATTGATATGTATACAAAAACAAGTAATTATTTAATATAAAAATTAATAATAAAGAAATTTAATAAGATAAATAATATTTAATATTTTTATTATTAAAATTTAATAATCTTTATTTTTTTTATTTAAAAATAGTTTTTCTTTAAATAATTCATTTACTCATTTTTATAATTTTTTTTTCAATTAATTCATAAAAAATTACTAACAATGTTAAAATTTTTAAATTCTCAATAAAATGCTTTATATAATATAATGATATACCTAGTAAGATGAATAAATATATATATATACATATATATAAATATTTATCTAATTAGTAGAAGTCTATATGTTATGTCAGAAAACCTCCACAATTCTGAAATAGATAACAATTTGTTAAATCATCTATTTATTGATAAAATAATACCATGTTCGACATTTATATAAATAACTAATAAAAATAATTTTTTTTGTCATCTATTTATTGATATAAAATTTATGTTTTTAACTCTCTCAAATTTCTATATTAAATTTATTAGTTCTTTAATAGATTTTTAGCCTTTTGTTTAAATTATTATTTTTATTTATCTAATTTAAAATTTATATTATATAATACTATTTTTTCGTCCAAATTTAATAGTTAAAAAAATAGAAGAAAAATAACTTTTTATAACTGAAATAAGTTATATTCTGTTTTCTTTGATTACAATGGCGTGGTGCATCATGAGTTCCTGCCAAAAGGTCGTACAGTTAATAAGGAATACCACAAGGATGTTAAGCAATACGGCTCAAACGATCGGAATTGTGGAAAAACAAATCATGGACAAAATAGATATTGATGAATAAATAAGTACTTTTCAAAAATATTCCAAATTCACCTTTTTCTTTGAATACACCTCGTAGTATTTGTGTTGGAGAATACTCGAGGGATTATTCGATACACACCATCTTTCCATCGATTTTAATGCGGCCTTCGACAGCAAGAATAAGAGGACTTGCCTCTACGCCTCTACGCCGCTATATTCTGTCTGAATTTGTTATCCCTACATCCGATGAGAAACCATGAGTATTCGAGAGATAGGTTTTGCGGAAGATTTATGGCCCTTTGCTCGTTGGCAACGGCGAATACCGCAAACGACGGAACGTTTGTACAAGTTATACGATGACATTGACATAGTTCAGCGAATAAACAATCAGTGGCTGCGCTGGCTAGGTCATCTTGTCCGAATGGAGAAAGCACTCCAGCTTTGAAAGTGTTCGATGTAGTACCCTATGGTGGAAGAGGAAGAACTTCACAACGTTGGTTTCGTTTTGAATTTCCGATTGGCCCCAAACTGCAAGAATGGATAGCGCACTATTATTCAGCCCTATTCTGCATTTCGACTCGAATCGAAATTTTCTCCGTTCGGCGGATTTGGTATTCTGCGTTACGTTTCGTTTCGATCAATCTTCGAAACTTTCGATTCTATCCAATTTTATGTTTCTGCATTTCGATCGTAGCTACGTTTTTGTACATTGTAATTTAGTTGGCGGAGAACAGTTTGATTGTATATTTTTGTGTACTTAAGTAACATAATTTTAACAAAAATGTAAGTAAAATATGATTTTGGTAATTGGAAAAGTCATAACGATGTCTTTTTTTTAGTTTAATTTGATTAATGATGCTTTTTGATACAACATAAAAACAACATGAAAAATTAGAGAGTTTTGAAATAACGTTGCCGAAATACAGTTAATCCGCCAGCAAAAGACTCCATGACTTCGAGAAAGTTATACAATGACATTGCCACTGTTGTCTGACATTACAATCTGCATCAACTCCTTGTTGGTAGTTGCCTTCCGTAAAAAATCGCAAATCTGCTACTACTCGATCAGGTGGAGATAATCATGTCAATGTACTAAAGTACTTGATTGAGTTTCTTGCGAAACACTATCCAGGACATACTTGAAAGCATCTTTATTAAGTTTGAAGTTTTTTTTTGAGTCTAAATAACGAAATTTGTTATATAAAAGATTACCAATTAAAAACTCAATTTCATAAAATTCATCACTCATCTGAAATGGATAACACTTGTCTCGCAATCCTCATAAAATATCGTCTATGCAACCAGCTGACTTCGAAAATATATTCTCTCTTCCTCTTCTTCTTTCGATTCGATCGTAACTCAGAATACCTAATTTCGATTGTGGCGGAGCGGAGAGCGGGAACGTAATCGAAATGTAGAATAGCCCTGATTGTTTCGGCTATAATCGCATAAGCAGTGCCTACGTCAAGTGTTTTTCATTTATTGGACGTCGCGATTGTCAAAATCATTTCTTAGTTTTTTTTTGCTTGCTTGAGTTTATGCCTTGCTTGAGAAAAATCCTCAGGATTGTGATGAATTTGAATGAATTCCCATGATCTTGACAATCGTTACTCAAAAGCAAAAACAAAATATATGATAATTGTTGTATATACTTTCCTGGTGAGACTATGTGAATTCGCCTTAATTACAATGCAATTCCTTATTTGCAGCCGTGACTTTCTGGTTTAGACTCTATTGAACAATTTCGAGCAACAAACAAGTATGAATCTTTTTATGCGAAAGTTTTATAAACTAAATTGTAAAACTGCGTGACATCTTGATTTTCAAATTTTTCGAGGATTTAATAACATTAAAACAAGAAAAATACGTTAATTTATTACAGTTTATTTTTATATAAATGCACGTAAGCGTATAGATGCATATACATACATATGCACGCATGTATATATATATACATATATATATATATATATTTACTTCAAATACTTAGATAAATCTAAATAAAATTTGTATTTGCTTGACCATTGTTACAGGAATTCATTTACCATAACAAATGTTAATTAACAATTATCTATATTTAGGCAGGGTACATAAAAGAAAGATTATTAAATATTATATTAATTTTATTTATAAATTACAGCTTCGAGTCTTTGGCTTTTCTTGTAATAACTATGGGTAACAATAATATTTATAACTTATAGCTGCTGTAGAAGAAAATAGCTAAAAATATGGTTAATTATATTGCAAATATATGCAAGTTAATAACTTATAATTAATGGCTGGAATCACGTAGTATAAAAATAGCTTACAAACATTTATACATATACTTATACAGACAAATTGAATTCCAATTAAATAATTCGAATCACTCCTTTTGCAGAACACTTAAAATGGGTTTACTTTTTGAATCTCATTTCATTCGAAATTTCTGTATTTATGTTTTAACAATTTCTAAAAATATACCTGTACAGCACATGCTAGTAAAAGCAATACTTTTATTGCTTAAAAAATTAAACAGCAGATCAATGTGTTATTATAAACCCTTAATGGATTATACAAATGATAAAAATGTTTTTTTTTTTAACTTGGATGCTTTACCTTATTGTTATGATGATTGATAGATATTAAGTCTGAACAAAAGTTTGCATGGTGTAACATGGTGTCGTTGCATTGTACTCCAAATGGACTTTATGACGAGCCCGCTAAGATTATAGGTACATGGACTTTTTTAACGGTATTTTCGTTCATTGCTAAATGGCTGCCAAAATTAATTTGAAAAGCGAAACGGTCTACTCTCGATACAAAAAATCAAGATAGTGCGAGTATTTTTTAATTTTTGTACATTTTAGTATAATTTTTTCAAGTCAAATCATAGTTAAAATAAACAAATATTATTCATTGCTCATAAAAATAGAAAATTAGAAGAAGTGCTCATTTAGAGGAAGTGTTCGAAGCATAAGTCCATGTTTTCAATTCACGCGTATTGAGGCGCTACTACAAAAAACTATATTGCGATGGTGGTGTATTTTTAGACATAAGAACAAACAACGCATACAATTTTCTTTTGTAAAAACAACCTCTAATTAATATATACGAGCATTGTGTGTTGTTGGGGATCGAATACTCAACTATTTTTTCCATTTTGTTTTAAAAAATATCTATACCGTTTTATTTATTTGATGAGTTTCTTGCTTCGACTTCACTTGATAAAAATTTGAATTAATCATTTCGCATTGCTGCATTTTAAATACCCTGTGTAAAAACAACCACCACATTCTTGGTGGTGTTACCCTGTAAGAAACTTATTTTTTGTAAATTGATATTAATATAAATTGTTTATTATTATTTAAATATATAACATATTCGAGTTTGTGCATTTGTTCTATGTATTTGCATTGAAAAATAGTTGTTCAAATTCAGCACGACTTTTGTGCACCAGCAGAGCTCACATATATAAATATGTACAGATGAATACTACAAATACATATGTATGTCACCTATAAGTTAAATTGTTGGCATAATTTTTTATTGAATTAATTTTATTTTGCAATCTATTAAATGATTGATTACGAAATATAAGTGGCAACCCTGTTCTCAAATATGTTTACTATAACACCTAGGTGGATTACATTAAAATGTAAAACAGTACGCGTTTGCAAAATTTGTTTCAGATCATTATACCGAGATAGTATACTTGTATATTGTACATATATATGTGCAGTCAAACTTGAGTAAAAGTGAAAAATGAAAACGTGTATAAGAGATAGTTGTTTTTCTCGCCATAATTTCCATATTTGCGAGTCTGCCTTTCGCGCACTTCTATAATCGACAATTTAAATTTGTCAAACTTTCATATAAACTTCTCGTAGTAATAAATTATACTTATCTTAATTATAACTATGAGCCAGAAACTTGGATTAGAACGAATAAAATCACGGTCATTTGAACTCTCTTTTAACCAGGTTTCACTGTACTCGTACTTATAAATATATAGACAAATTGCTCGTTTAAAGTAATAAGCTTATGAAAAGCTTCATATTTATACGTGTTTTAACTTTCTATTTTAATGTGTTGCTTTACCTAAAGCCGTCTTTTATTAACTCCTTGGGATATAACGTAGGTATGTAATTTGGCTAGACTTTGGTTCACCAAGTTTTTCATTCAAATTTTTAAATATCGTTCATCAAAATGCCAAATTTATATATTGAAATTTGAAATCTTAAAATATTGTATATGAAGAACAAACAATTTCAGCAGATGAACACGATGATTAGGTATATGTATGTACATATGTACATGATATTAATTTTAAATAGTATATCGTCTTGCCAGTGAGCTGAGGTTTTGAATTGACAACTTTTCTGAAAGCAAATATTCTGTAATAACAATGATAAGTGCCTCATGACTTTTGAATTTGAATTTAACTATGTATTTTTTATGTATTTAATTGGTGCGTTTTGATCTCTGAAGCGATTTTCGACCGAGTTCCTCCTTAAATCTGTGATGTATGACTTGTTGTTTTTCCAACAAATGAAGGGATCTACAATTTATACTAAGCCGTCTCTGAACGGATAATGGATTTTTAAAAAGATCTTTTATTTGATGTAAGAAATAAATCCGGATAGGTTGACATTCTCTACCGATGGAAGACTAGAAAAATTTGTTTTCTATAATTTTGGATATAAGTCGGACAAGGACTCGAACCCTGGCCTTCTGAATGGCAGTACGTACTGCTAACTACTCGGTTATGGCGTCAATGTGTTATCCTCTGTAAAAAAAATTCTCCTCTTCTTCTTCTTCATTGGCTTAGGCACCGATTACGATTATAATAGATATAAAAACTTATTATAGAGACGATCCGTTATGCTTATTATCAATGTATATGCCTGAATGTTTTGTATTTTATTACATAGTTTTATTTGCGTATGAATGCATATTCTAATGTAATATTTTCCATTGAAATAACTTGATTTTATTCTTGACAGCAAAGCCACTACGAATTTCTCGATTCTAACTTCATAAATATGTATGCATATTTTGCTATGTGGATGTGAGTAGAAAGTTCTAACCAGAACCAGATCAGCTAAAACTGAATTATTTATCGGTTGCTAAAATAAGAGTATTATCTGTCAGCGCACCTTCACTGTCGCAAATTTAATGCTCTTTATCTATAATTTATCTATCATTTTGAATTCTTTTGTGTGGAGTTGAATTCAATATTATTGACTCGGTATAAGAATTTGGGTCATCTGCAATGTAGCCAGTCTTGAAGGTGATATCTGTATGAAAAAGAAAAGGAATGATGTTATTGAAAATTGTAATAAAATAATTTTTTTATAATGTTCTTATATTGTATGTATGCATTTATGAGGGTTGTTTAAATTATTCGTCAAATGGATAATTTTTTACTCAGTTTAAACAATTTATTTCCAGTAATAATAAACATGTGTGAAGTATTCAGCGCAGCTATTCGATTAAAAAAAATTAAATAAAGTTGTATGTGCTAAATAATTAAACTTCTTTGCGTTTTAAATTTATTACTTTTTTATACAAATGAAATTACTTCAGTTATAATAACAAAATGGATTACTCAATGATTGTTTATATTGATACAAACATTATTTTGATCTTAGTGTTTTTATGTTAACAGGAGGTCAGGGGTATAGATAAACATTATTTTCCTCTTCTTCTTAGGCATAGGTACCTCCTATATGATTATCCATGTAATTTTAGGTTTTTTTCTTTTACGCCTGACATGCAAAATAACGTTAGGTAGGTTATGGAAAATAACAACACAAAATAAGCAATTTGAGTTAATTGAACCGGTTTGATTTGAGATTGCTTAAACAATACCCGACCTGACTAACCAAGGGAAATTCTCAGTAAACGTTCTGAAACTCGGTAAACGTTAAACTGTTGGAGAATTCAAATGTCAAAATTCAGTGAATCTTCAAAATAGAACAGTCACTAAGATCGCGCTTCATAGTTTATTAAAAAAAAGAATAAAATAAAATATGAATTATGTATATTTCAAAATGCCCAAAAAACGGGCTAAATATTATTTACCAAATATTCTTCGGAATAACTAATTTTTGTGTACCTTTCGCTTAAATATTTTACAAACAAAGTTTGTTATATATTTTGACAGCTAACTCGGTATGATATTTTGCTGTATAGTAATTTTGAAATTTGCCATATGAAAATAAGCCAACTGGGCGTTCTTTTGCAGATTGAGTGCAAAAGAAAGCGAATATTACATTGGACTCAGTAATTCTAATGAAGGGTATTTTTGACTTTCACGCCTCACTACACATTCGCAAAAACAATGTGCTTTGTTGGCTAAGGTGTATTAAAAATGGTTCCGAGTAGGCCACTCAATAGAGCAACGAATTTTTTGCTCTTTATTTACATTATTTAAAAAATAATTAATGAAAAATTAATTAAAATTAAGAAAGTTATTAGTAATTTTTTTTAAATTGATTGAAAATGTTAACAACAACTAAATTAGAAAATATTAAAAGAAAATAATGTCTTAAGAATTTGCCTTCTAGACTAATGACAATTATTTGGTTTTACTTAAATGAATGATAAAAATAATAACATAGGAAATTCTTATTATTTAACTTAAAATAATAGAAACAATTTTTGAAGTTCTTTCTTGTTCAATTTAGTGAGTTTTTTAAACTTCCATGTATTCTTGTGTTATGATAAAAAGTTTTGAGGCAGGTGACGTCTTGAATAGGTTGCCTTCTAAAGTTGTGCTACAACGATTTAGTTTATTGTATAAATATTATATTTAAATATTATTAGCGCAAAAAATTTGTTACAACATTTACAAAACGTTACATACTAATATAGGACAATGTAACTTAGCAAAAGCAGAAACATAACCACAAACACAAACACAAACAGAAAACAAAAATACGAAAAACGTACTATATAAGAAATGATTAGTAATGCAATATAAATACAAAACAAAATGATGTGCTTACCTTAATAATGTATGAATCATTGGGCAATTTCGGCAATTATGTACTTTTAAAAAAGAAGTAATGAAAAAGAAACAAATAAAAAACTTGTTTGAAATTAATTTTCTTGAACTTCGATATATTTTTATTATTATTGTTATTATTAATATTATTATCATTATTCTCTTTTTTCGAAAGTAATCTTTTAACGGTTCTTGACTGTCAAAAGTAAAACTAAAATCACTTAACCAATAGAAAAAAATAATCATCGTATTTTTTAAACGCACTTTTAGTAACATTGACAACAGTAATAGTATTTAAATTAATATAGTTTAAAGTTTTTCATTCTATGCTAATTAAAGTAATTTGGTTACACTTAAAATAACATAAAAAAGGTAAAACATAAACTTACAAAATACTTATTTTTGATAATAGAAACGACGTTTGATGTTTTTTTTGAAGTTTAGTGAGAAGTTTCTTAAAGACTTTTGCTTTTGGTTCTTGTTTTTCTTTTAAGTTATTATTGTTTATAATTGTAAGTTTTTTAATTTTTTAATATTCATAAATTTTTTGCGCTAAATATTAACAATTTACAAAAGTTTACTATAATATACTTTTATCACTAAAATAAATTAATTGCAAAATTATAATATTTGGTATACGTTTTAATTCATTTTTAAAAATACCTATTTCTATACAGTAAATTGGATAAATCTATGTACATATGTATGTATCTATATATCGTTTTCATTCGTCTCGTCTATTACGCTATTCGAAAAAAAGCCTGGTGTAGTTCATTGTTATAAATATCTTAAATATATTTTCAAGTGAATACATTAAATCGTTGATCCCAAGTAAACGGATAGTTTTCGTATTAAATCGAGACGTATTATTCATGTTTGTTTGTTTTGGTTTGTTTTTAAACCGCTGGGCTGCATAATACACACATACGCAATGTGGATGCTCTCCAAAGTTTTCTTATATATAAGTTAAGTAGGCAAAATAATTACAAGAACAATTTACAATATTATTTATTTTAATTTATAGCATATTCACAATTTTTTTTTCGGTATTTATAAATAAATTTATTATATTTTATATTTCATAACATTATTTTATAAACATGCGCGAAGTGAGACAATTGTTTCTTAAACTAAGAACAGAACAGAATAAGAAATAATTCTATATTTACAAATTTATAAAATAAAATGCTTGCTAATATTTCAATTATTATTTTTTACTTTTTTTTAAAGAATTAAAGATTGAAAATTAAATAAAATTTAATATATATAAAATAATATATATATAACCACATAAAATTTTATTTTTGTTTTATTAAAAAAAGAAGGGAACTTTTAGTTTAAAAATCATATATATTGAATACTGTTGTCTAAGTCGGCGGGTGGCCATGGGCAAAAGTGTAGCTCTCAAAATTCCAAAATTGTTATTGTTATTTCGAGCAAAAATCTCGATAACATTTTAATTAGCATATTCGCACTTTCAAATGTATATTGTTTCATTATTATACATGAAAAAACATTTCAATTTCGTCTTGTTTTGGGACTTATTTTTGTTGTAGTATTTATAGATATTACTTTCGTAATCAGTTTAAGAATTTTCAATTTATTGTTTTCGGTCATCTCGTGAATATAAATTTTATTGAACTCGGATTACGGTCTGTTAAATTTCATGATTATATCGAGTCGCACGAGGATTAGCAAAAAAATTTCTTTCTACATATTTAGCTTTCTTATCTATACATGTGTACATACATACATATACGTACATATACATATTAAGGCAATTTTTGAAATTAGAAAAATTATATTTATCAATTAAGTAAATTTATAAATTTAAAAGTCATTAATGTAGCAAGCCAAAACGAAACAAAATCGTTTTGAAAATCAAACAATTAATAGTGGTAGGTACTTGGCCGTAGATTGCAATAAAAAATCTGTGAAAAGATTAAATCGTTATAAAAAGATTATTTATTTGTAGTGTGAATTTTTAAAATACCATATAATTTTAAGTGGAAATGCTAGTACTCCAACTTTGAAAAAAGATCTAGAAAATCTAAATAATGGACTACTTAACAATGAGTAATTAGTAATTAATGTAGTAAAAAACGCATGAAGAACGCGATCGTTCCCTAGCATTAAAAGTTGTGAAAGATTTAAATAAATAAGAAACCAAATAAATTCTAAAGATTAGAAAAAAGCATCCACTACCAAAATACCATACCACACGTATTAATAATCTACAGCCAAGGTGTTAATTTGGTAAAGTAAATAAACAAAACGTAATTATGTCAAAAATATTTAAATTCTTGCAATAAAAAGCTAGCAGTATAAAATATTAATTTCATATTAGAAAATTAATATTACTCTTTTTTTCGAAGCTCCAAAAAATAACCTCCACGTTATTCCATATATAATCACGTTTTTCCATATAATATAATAAGCAGTCAATTTATGTGAACACTCTCTACAGAAGTTTCGAGAGGTAACTATTTTGACAAGTTTAACCGTTTTCCATCTGTATAAATATAAATTTAATTATTTGAATGGAAAATTGTAAGACGAAAGGGGAAAGTTTGATCTTTCGGTTATTGAAATGCATAAGTCCACGTGCTCTAATTTTTATATATTTTAACTGAGAAAAAATAACGATTAGCGCATTTTGTTATTCGAATAAACTTTTTCTTTCAAAATAGTACGGGTGAAATTCGTTATACAAATTTAAATAAAAGAATCTTATATACTCGTATTTAGAAGAAAATTTCAGAGCGAGGATGCACATAAAATTAGAAAATTATCAATAACAATAACTATTGTTTGGCAAAATTATATAATTTTTAATATTTAAAGAAAATTATAGCTATTTATTGAATACGTGGGTAATGTACGTATGTATATATGTATGCATGTATGTGCATTTGAATATACCCTTAACGAAGTTGTCAAAAGTTTCAATTTCAACGTATTAGTATGTTATGGAAGTATATTTTTTTCAAAATAATAAGAGCATTGGGTCATCTCATTCATAAGGAAATCTATGCGTTTTTTTCTCTCGAATTCTTACACTTACTATAATTAAAAATTGATTTTGATATTTCTCTTTAGGCTTATCCGTGGGTGCTCGTATGCATATATATATATATATATATATATGTGGAAACCAATTAGCATTCCCCTCACGTGTATCTGCACCAAAAATCAATTTAGGAACACTTACGCAATTGGAAAAATTGTGGTTCCATTTGAAAAAGGTCAAAAATCTCTCTTCTAGACAGTGAGATCCAAAGGTTTTTGCCAAACTCATTGCTTTTCATCGGGGGTGTGTATATATGTATGTATGTATGAAATAAATAGAACGGCGTATGTAATATGAGAAAGTATATTAGGGTACCGGTTATCTATCAAGTTATTTTTCGCCGTCGGCATCGTCTAAATTTAAGTATTAGGCAGTGAAACATTTTTTCTGCTAGCGTAAGCCCATGCCTAAATGATATGAGTTTCTTCAGGTAATTTGTATGAAATTTTTATTCCTTATTAAATTTTTTAATAACTATTGTTATTGATTTTGCTAAACGTATATGGTCATTACATGTATAAATTTTAAAGATGAAAATTATTATTGTGGGAAAGGATTTATAGTTGTATGTGAGGAATATGTATATTGAAAACTGAAACTTGTTAAATAACGGCTACCTTAACATATATACATACGTATTTCATGTGTATATAAATAGGTGTATGCGTATACATACATATTTATTAGCGCGAATAAGAGAGCCTCTAATGAATTTTCACAAATTCTTTAACAAACTTTTGCTTTCGTTTCATCGCAAAATTTGTTTACATTTTTTCTCTTTATCTCAGTGTCAAAAAATATAAACTGTATATTTCGCTATATTTTTTAATATACATACATGATGCATTTGATTAAGTTTCTTGTTTTTTTTTTCTTGAATAAATAAACTAAAGTTAACAAATAATTTAAAAACAATGAAAAACATTAAAAGTTAATAATAATCGTAAAGAAAGTAAATAAAACAATAAAAGAGCAGTAGAAGTAAGAGGAACAGAATTAGTTAATAATATTGGGAAAATATTATTGAGTAAAATAAAACTACTTTCTATAGCACCTTTGTTTTCCAAACAAGAAAAAATATGCTGCGGCGTTCTGTAGCATACAAATTATTAGTTTTGTATGATATTTAATTTATATATGTTATTCATTGATTTTGGTATTATCAATACATAATTGATTTTTAACTTTACTAAATTTTTGTTAGATTAAATTACGGCTTTTAATTAAAATTTGGTTTGGAGAAATTTCAAATGTTTTTTATTTAATTGTAGAACATTAGTCATTGGAATGTGTTTTTAAATTAATATCGAAATGTAGTTATAATTATGTATTAATATTTATCTACCTGCGTATGTATTTAATAGGAAAATCACTCGTAACATATTTTTAAAATTATGCAAATGTTGCACGTTTTAATTTGTGTATGGGTATATGTATATTTTTTGGTAGGCTTGAAAGAAAACTTTACAGGACCAGTTTCTACACACATACATATGTACATGTATGTTATATGTACATACATACAGAAGTATTTTTCTTACATTTTTTTTATTTTTATTAATATTATTATTTAAATCTAATTTTTGGTTTATTGCATTTTATGGTAATAAAAGTGTAATGCATATTAAGAGTATGTGTCAGTGAATGTTTATGAGTATGTATTTTTGGTATTTTTTTGGAGATGTGAATTTAAAACATTCTTTTCGAATGATAACTATTTTAGTGGCTAAATTTAGTTCAAAGTATTTTGTTTTACTTTAAAAACATTCTCAACTTTAACAAATTGTGATGCTATAGAAAAGCCTATTTTAGCAATAATAACTTCCATAAAATTTGTTTTCGCCACATTCTTGTTCATTACTGTACGTACTGGGAGATATGTTGTTGACCTCCTTGCGATCACATCGTTCACCCATGAATCCTTCCGGACATCTGAAATGATAAGGTTAAAATTCATTATAATCAACAATATGTTTAAGGTTTATAGGAAAATGTTTCATTCGCTATTTTAAAATAGGCATTCCAATGATTTAACTATCATTTTATTAGAGAAGAAATAGCGAAATTTTTGCTGTATGATTCAATAATTTAAGAATTGGGTAACGAAGCAGCTTTATCGATTACTCGTGACATATCGGCTTATTTACAGCAATCCGTGTCGTCTCTTTGCAAGTTATAGCGAAATTTCCTGAATTATTTTGTTAAGTTAAAAAAATTTAACTTCTTATAAGAAAATAAAGTATTGACATCACTGACTGATAGGCTTTGACTGTTTGCTTTATTTTTATCATTTTAAAGATGTGAAAAAATAAGTATTTATAATAAGATTCAGATATTTCCTGAAAAGATAATGTACTTTTCATTTATTATATTACAATGATAGGTGGTTTTCAACTAAAGTCTCTCGGATACAATCGCATAATGAAAGTATTTTGAAGTCCATTTTTTTCAAAGAATGCTAAAATACCGCTTTTATAGGATTTTCTGCCCGATTGAATTACCACGTCAGCTGAGTTAGTTGAGCATCTAAGAGATGTTACAACTTTTCTAGAAAATCTTGTGCCTTACAACTTAATAGGGGTATTCGCTTTGTCTAGGAAATGCATACTAAGCAAATATTTCCTATGGAATTGTACTAGAGATCGAGAGCAACCCCGTTGCAAAATTGTGACATATTCAAGTGAAACAATAACAACCACACAGGCACAGGGTTGCTCTCCTTCTTTCCTTCACAGGACTGTTTTTTCCTCCTTGCTATCTGTGGGAAATAAATATACATAGGTTTTGGTATAGGATATTTTTCCTCTCGTAGAGGAAATTTTTCCTATCCGTGCACCGTAGCATGCATTTTCCAGACTTAGAGAATACCTCTAATATGTTGTCACTGCCAAGTAAAATGAATTTATGCCATCAAGATGATCGATGGAGAGGCTCAGGAAATATGTTGTATCGTTAGGTTATAAATAGAGTAAGACGGCGATGGAATAGTTTATTTAATGCACCATACAAAAAGGTGGTTAATGTAGTTTCGTATGGTTGTTGGAGACTATGATTTTTGATGTTGGTCGGGCCAGGACTCGAACCCATAACCTCCCGCGACTGCTAACCACTAATGTTAGTTGTTTATTATTATTATTATTATTATTATTATTTATATTTGTTGAAATAAATGGATTGTAACAATATTTATTTTAAAACAAAACTTTTCATTTTTTTGTTCTTAAACATTCTTATTGAAGGTTGACGCCATATTAAATTCATATTTGCGGGGCCATTCAAGTGAAGTAAATGCAAATCATTATAATTGTTGCTCATTAGAAGCATGGTTCATCTTTTCTCCTTAGGCGGGTTTTCCTTGATGCGGAGGCCAGGGTGTTAGCCAAAGAGTTCGGACGATTACGTAGATTTGTTATGTATTTTTCTGTAACGACCTCTACCTCTTCTTTGATGGTGCGTATGTAATGTTGTTAGTGCACATGTACCATGGTGCGCTCGTTATAGTTCTTAGAGTTTTACACTGGAACCTTTGTAAAATATCAATATTTGTCGCGCAAGGTGAGCCCCATAGTTGGATTTCATACATCGATATCGGTTTTATGATGGCTTTATGGACTTTGTTGTCCAGACTGAGCCCAGATTTCCTGCTTATAAGCCAATGCAGACTGTCATATTTAAGTTTGAGCTGAATTTTTTTACCTGAGACGTGCCGTCTCCAGGCTAAACGTCTGTCTGAGCTAATTCCGAGGTATGTAATTTTGTTAATTTGCGGAATATCGACATAGGAATATTGTTAACATTCACAGTACGGCACTTTTTGGCTTTAATGTAAAAGTTATATGTTTGTACTTATTTTCATCGACTTTTATTCTCCATTTTGCTAACCATTCTTCAATTAGTTAAAGGTGCTGCACTTTTGTGGCTGTAATGATGCATTTGTATTGACTTAATATAGCAGTATCATCCGCAAAAGTTGACGTCATTACTTTGCCACTTGTAGGAATGTCTGCCATGTACCGAGCACTACCTCTATTATATATTCATTTACTTTTACAGCGAATCGCTTGATTGAAAAGTAGGATTCAAGGATATTAAAAAGAAAAACGGCCGAGCAATAATCTCAGAATTCGAGAGCATTTCTTATTTCGTAAGCTTTATGATGTACTTGTTCAATTGTATTTTTCGCGGAAGCCAAACTGATATGTAGGAATTATGTAAATTTTATAGAAAAAATAAGAGAAATTTTTGATAGCAGGACTTTTTTGAAAAGTTTGGAAAGACAAGACAACAGACTGATTGGTCTATATAATGGCGGCAAGGTTGAGTATTTACCTGGCTTAAATATCATAATTATCTACGACTTTTTCCATGTTTGCGGACAATATCTTATCTTTAATATGACTCTGAAAAACTTTGCGAGAAAAACGAGAGCAAAGCTCGACATTTCTTTTAGCATCTTTGGTGTGATATGATGTATCTAGGACGGCAATAATCTTTTTTAGCTCTGAAACAGATGTTCCGATAGAAGCATTATATCTTGGAACACTATGATTTAGTGGCAGAGGTGCATTATCTTTAGCAACGTTTGGCTGGAATACCATACTGAGGTGCTATGTAAAAAGGTGCTCTGCAAAGTTTTTTTTTTTTCAGTTCTAGCCCAATAGGCGTTACGTAGTCTCAATGGTGCTTCAGTATTTACTGATGGCTTAAAATTTTTGTTAGCTTTTTAAAGAAATTTTTTAATGGAAACGATTGGAGACAAAGGCGATAGGATTTTTAGGATAGGATAGATTTTTTATAGTTTTTTCTTCGTTGTATCTTAATACCACTTTTAACTTTTTCTTTTCCATCTTAAGTCGGATTTTTGCACCGGGCGCTTGTTTCTAACAAGCAATTCGATATCGCTGTTAGTTGTAAGTGCTCTGTTGTATCTAAAAATGCTGCTGTTACTGCATACTGTTGAATACAAGTACTTCGTTATCAATGTCAGTTAGTTCTGGATGTCGTAAAACGAAGAGGATACTGAGATTAAACTGGCGCTTCATGCAATATAATAATTACGGGCGAGTGATTGGAAGATAAATCAGCACTGGTTTCAGCAAATACTAAAAATCAATCTATGTGTTTGGTGACTGCAAAGTCAATCAAATCTTGTAGTTTCCTTGGATCTATAGGCCAGCAAGTTAGTTGTCTTGGTGATATAAATCGAATCTTTTGAAAATTATATACCACACATACCAAAACCTTCAATAAAATTACTTGCAATTTGAGAATTGGTAAGGAATCGGTGATGGTCTGTGGAGATGTGAGTAAATGAGTTCAGCCCCACACTGAAATTTTTATTTATGCAGTTATGGGAAATTAAGTTGCAGCAATTTGTTTCGGGGTGGTAAAACAGCGAAATGACAAGCACATGACAAATGCAAAATTTTGTAGATTGTTAAAGTGTTCGTACACTTTTTGGTTCCGATTTTTTTTTATAAATCGAATTTTTTAAAATTAAATTTAGAAGAAATGAGACAGATCACAGTACCTCCGCGTAACAAATAATAATAGATAATAATACTGCGAATGAAAAGAGATTTTTATTTATTATTTATTTTTATTTATTTTTATTTCTCATAAAAACGTATAGCTAAAAAATTTACATATTCATGTAGAAAATTAAACACCCTACATGCGAGTCCTAGTTGTTGCATTCATGCAAACAAATAGTACATATATATTTAACTTTTGAAAGGGCGCATACTATTGGAAATTGCTGCTATTTATAATTAAACTATAATTAAACTATATATAAACAGTTATTCTGAATCACTTGTGGATGTCGAAAGCCAATATTGTGAGCGTTGCTTGCCACCTCATATACCAAACGTTTATGTCGGTGAATACTGGTACTATTACCCGCGCTTTAGATCTTAAACAACATTTCGTTCGATTATGCCACAGATGTGTTCAACGAACGATGACGAAAGTAATGAATGAGATGTTGACAGTTTTACTGTTTGGTACTTTATGCAGTCCCATGTCTGTTGTATTTTTCTTTACAAACTATTTGTATATATATATGCATACACATAAATATATATTTACCATATTGTAGATGTTTTCCTTCAGTTTATATACATATATGCCGTTTATAATACATTTTTTGAGTACGGTCGTCACCCAAAAATAATTAATACGAAATTCTAACATGTGAGAGCAATCCGAGAATCTTTTCTATCGTAACCTTTATCAATTGTGCCATTTTGACGAAATACAAGCTACAATATAATAGTAAACCTCAGAGTTGTAATTATTCTAAACATTCTTTCAAATTATAGACACTGATAATGTTTCATTTCTCTCGAGCTTTTTGTGTACTTGTGCCGCTTTTCCATTCTCTCATAAAAGTTTGCATCTAGTGTATAGAATATGAATTATGTCTTTCAGCAAGTCAATTCATTTCCAAACAAGCACCGATCTCTGTACGTATACATTTTTTAGTGTAAATACTCTGCAAAACTTTCTGGACAATTTCGCTCAATTGTATATAACATTGCAACATGCTCCTCAGTAATGCGTCATTGGATCAACTCAAGTCTTGTCATCCGATCACTATTCATGTTTTAACGATGTATGAAATTAAAATTGCATAAAAAATGTATAAGAGTCAATTATGGTTTGTAGGTGAGCTTAGCTGGGTTATCAAAAATAAATTAAAACTATAAACAATATCCATTAATATTCCAGCTATATCCAGCTAATATTGATCAATTCAAAAAAAAAAAAAAAAAAAAAATATATGTAAATTGATATTTTATGTATTCATTAATTCTAACAAAATTTTTACCATTGTGGATTGCATTGGTTAATTTTGGAGTACTCTTTCCTTCACGTGGGAGATGCTTTTGGAATGCATACAAACACAATTATTTTGGTAAATTTCTCTAAATAGAATAATAGTAGCTTTGTTTTTGTTTTAGGCTCATATATATCTGTACTTGAAAGTAAAAAAAACACGCTTATATCTTATAATTTGGTAAATAATTAATAATTTTAGCATTAAATAATTTGAATTTATTTCAAACACCCTAAGAGGGTTCTTTAGTTTTGGCCAATACTGTATGCATAAGAAAGATTTGTATTCTTTAGTGGGGGTACGTACCAAATAAAAGCGTTCAAATTTAATTCAATGGAAGAAATAAAATGGGAAGAGTTTAAATTCACCGTAGATGGGGACATTTTTTCCATAATTTTTGATATTGAGGACCCGACCAGGAATCGAATTGATACCTCTCCTACTCAGCCATGCCGACAGCAAACCTCTCCTACTCAGCCACGCCGACAGCAAACTAATAATCGTCACACGATTATCTAGCAAAGCAAATCAATGTTTTTCGTTGTCTCTTAATATAGCTGAACTATGTCGTCGAATACATCGCACAGTAATAAGTGTAATACCATTATGACTTTTATCCGTTAAAATCTATCTTGGCATACACATATCAATAACATTAGGGGGTTTCGTATGTTACAATACATATTGAATTCAATTTGATTTCTGTTTAATATTTTATCTTCTGTATGGATTTTCATTTGTTATGTTGATTATTAATACTTACATGCAGGAATAAGAGCCGATTTCCGAAAAGAAATTACATGTACCACCATTCAGACAAAACTCAGCAGCGTCATCAGGACAAACATTTCCAGTTCCGCCCGTTAAACTGGGATAACGTGGCTCTAAAATTTATAAAATCTTATTAAAAAAAGTTTTTTTTATTAAATTACTTAATTATCAACCGTCTATTTATATATAAATACCGATGGATCAGTATGCCATAGAGGCAAGAGAGGAAGAGCTTATATATAACTACCGCAATACCAAAGGTAGTTTAGCGAGCAGATTCTAGGGATAGCCAAGTGGCAATCAAAACTTGATTAATAAACTAACGAAAGTAATGGATGACCAAAAATATATACAGCAGAAGAACTATAACATCGAATGAGGCAGGCATGGTTATATTGAGAATACCAAGAAAAAAGGTGGAAGTTTGAAGTCAGAAGGAGTTCTATATATTCGATATTTCTTTCTTCCCAAGTTTCTTTGAAATTCTCAACGACAGCTTTTAAGGTCGTATTTACGAAACACACAGCAGTCGTGAAATGACCAGAAAGAAGAAATCAATGAAAGAAAATGAATTTTTATATATGTACATATATATTTAATTAGCGGAAAGGATAGAAGTAGGATGGAAGATTTTCTGATTCAGCAGAGGAAACAGTGCAATATTGACATTTAAAAAAAATATTTGAAGAAGTATGAACAAGAAAGTAAAAACTGAAGATGACATGCACGATGATATACTTGCTGAATTGAGAAAGCCATTAAAAGAACTTGAAGCATTTAGTAAAGGCAATATAGATGGAAGTATCAGGTCAGAACAAGAATTCTGTGATGTCAATGTATCTAAAAGATCAAATAAAGTGTTAACTAGAAAAACAGCAAGAACTTGGGAGATCTAAAGAAATATTACTTAGCAGGAAATTGTGATCTTTGGACGTTTATAGAAGATAATATTATACATAATTTAGAGCAATACCACAATTCAATAGTATTGAGTGCTTACTAACCATAAATAATAAAACTCACCTGGGTCCGCTTTGATGAGTATAGTTCGTCGATCTGGCTCTTGATTGATTTTATTTTTAGCGCGACACTCATATCTTCCAGTATCGGAAATGTTAAATGAACGAATTATCAGTTCAGAGCGCTTTCTAATTGTTGTTCCCAAGTTTTGGGGGAATGAAAGTGTACGACAAAAACAAAGGTGTACGACAAAAACATTGATATAAATACATTTTAGTTTAACTATGAAATAAACTCACTTGAAATGTCGGAATTTGTACAATTTACGATTGCGGTTAATCGATTTTCCATCCTTGAACCAGGTGACCTTGGGCGGCGGACGTCCTTGCACTTTGCACACTATGTGTAACTCTCTACCGATTTCCATTGTCCGGTTTGTGGTTATAGTTCGTACCGATGCGAGCTGTGCTGTAAAAAATGTATTGCAAATATAATTTGTAATTATTAATGCGTCGAAGTGGGCAATTAGGACTTAAGTAAAGCCAATAAGTTTTTAAAATAATCTCTTAAATACTTAACTGTTAGATTTGTAAAGATTTTCTACAAATTGCAGCGCAAATAAGCCATAAATAAGAGATTCGAAATGAACTGCAGCATTTCTGGTAAACATATATTAAATTATTTTATTTGTTATTCATTATTATTTCTTTTCGTGAACAGTTTGAATAAAAACCAAACTTTTTTCAGACTTTGTTGTATTTAAAACAATGTCGTTAATAATAATCAGCCATGTATTTTAGAAAATGTAAACTATACAACGGTTGTTTAGCAGTCACTATTCTCGAAGGTAATGCAATCAGGGAAGACAATTTTTATCAAGAACCTAAAGAAATCGTAATCAATTTAATCTGTAGACTTTCCAGTACAACAATTATCCAGATCGGCCTTAATCGTTATTTTTTGCCACAAAGTGGATTTTACGCAATACCACCATTAAACTTGACTCGACTTTCTCCGGGTACCCTATTGGTACTGTAAACAGCTCGTTCTAGTCCCCTAGGGCTATTATTTGAGTATAAGGTTATTAAGAAAGCGATACGAATATTGCACGAATTCCACGACCAAACGAGGAACCAAAAACTAATATTTCGCTGCGTATTTATTGTCAATATGTTAGAAGTCTGAATACCAAGTTCACTGATTTTTATTGGAGCAGTCTTCATTGCAACTTCAATGTAATTTCATTTACGGAAACGTGGCTAACATTTTAGATAATGAGATTATATGCAGCGAATATCAAATTTATATAAGTAATGGCTTGAACAGAATCGGAGGGGGAGCTCTCCTTGCGTTTAATTCTTCTTTACCCTCAGAAGAAGTTTGCACCTCTCTCATAGATTAAATTTAATTTAAATGCATCCGTGTTCGTACTGGTAAGGACTTTATTTATATAATTTTATCTTACATAACTCTCCATCATCATCTTCAACTTATTAGATTACTTAAAACAAATTGATGATAACATCCCTCCCGTTTGCACTCGAGCTTGTTTTACCGAGTTCTTAGAGGAAATGTCTGAGCTTTACCTTAACTAAATTAATTTAGTACCAAATAAGTTTTATAAAATCCTTGATTTAGTGTATGTTGATAGCATTTCAAAATTTTCTGTTACTCGGTGCGATCCTTTCGTTCTACCAGAGGATACTTATCATCCTGCCTTGGAGTTAACTTTTGAAATCATCTCTATTTGGTTCTAGTTCTTGCTAAAGTTAAAAAAGGTAAATCAAGAAATATCGAAATGAATTTGGACATACTATAAAGGTATTGTCGACGAAAGTGTTCTTCATTTTAATAATACTATCTTTGTACCAAAATACGCTTGTGCTTTTACTAAATGTATCAATTTATGGTTCACAAAGGATTTAAATCTGTTAAAAATCGAAAGTCTCACGCTTTTAAAATGTATAAATTAAACCTCATACAACACCAAAAGTTTTTCTTCCGACGATGTGTTATGCCAGTTAAAACCTTTAAAGAGTTCTTTTAGTTACGATCCTGATATGATTCCGACATGCTTTCTAAAATATTGCGCCGAAAATTTGTACCGGCCCTTGACAAACCAATTTAATACATCCCTAAAACAAGACATTTTCCCTTTGATATGGAAAAGGACGTTCATAATTCCTTTGAACACATCTGCAATACCTAAACTTTTTGAAGCCATTATTATGCTCAATTAACTTTTTTCACATTTCCTTTAGTTTCCAGTTCCCATCATGGGTTTTACAAAGGCAAATCTACTCTTACTAATTTGCTGGAGTTTGTTACTCACGTTTTAAATGGATTTCGGGGAAACAAGAATACTAATGTTATATACGAGTATTCTGACTTTAGTAAAGCATTCGACAGATTCTTATTAATACTTATTAAAAAACTATATCTTATTGGATTTCAACCAAGCCTTCTCCAATGGATATCTTCCTATCTCTGTAACAGGACTCAAAGAGTATTATTTAACGATACCTTTTCTGATATAAATGTTGTAACATCTGGTATTCTGCAAGGTAGCCACCTCGGACCGATTCTGTTCTTGCTATTTAGCTATTTATTAACGATTTGTCTTCAGTTATAAAATATTCAAAGATTTGTTTATATGCCGATGATATAAAGCTTTTTCAATCATATACCTCAATTAATAAAATATTATTTTTGCACACTGATTTGAATAATTTAGTAATTTGGTGTGATAACAATGATATGCCTTTTAATGTTATTTACAAGAAAATGTCTTCAATTAATATCTCACACAATAAGCAAATATAGTCTATAGCAAGTATGTAATTTTATTAATAATAAACTCAACTTCAATCTCCCTATTAATACAATACAAATATAGCTTTGGGCTATCGATATTTTTAAAAACGTTTTTTTTTGCATGTGTTTCTGTGTTATTCTGTGATGCTTATTAGGTTCGTATTTATATTGCAAAATAAAATAAGTAACGTAAACAATATTTAACAGTCTTTTTAAAACCATTTTCAAATTCTATGCGAACAAAATCGTGGGTAAAACTAGTCTACTATAATCGCATAAGCCGTGTACGCGCCACAAAGAAAGAAGAAGAAGAAATTTCACAATTATGTATTTCTTACGATAAAATTTTAGTTTCCAGTTTTATCTAAAACAGTTATTATTATTTTGTGTTTGTGCTTGAGTAACTTATGATAACCCTGTTCTGCTGTTAACGTATAACATATTGGACACTAGATTCAATATGTCCATGTATGTAGAAAGCAATAAGCCAGTGCCTAATAGAAACGAATCGCCAGAATATGCCGATAAAACTACTGTTCTTTAACTTTGTACAAAAATCAATTAACTTTCAAGACATCCAATAGTATCCCAGTTTGTAATATTTTAAAACAAACATTTTTTATAGCGCATTCTTGTGTTCTAATTTGACTGAGGTAAGTAACTTTGAACACTCGTTCATATTAGTACGATAGGACGTATACGTAACCCAATTGATTTCTCATCATTTAAAGTAACAAGAGCCCCCAAATGTGATGCTAAATCAGGCGACATTGCTCTATGTGTTTTCTTTACTTTTATGCTTGGCACTGGCAATGCTTAACATAGCACGCAGTTATACAATTCACACTTAGTCATCAACGAATCGAAATGTACTCGTAAGAATGTGACACGTTAACGAAAATAAATTCTCTTAATGATATGTGAAAAATTTCAAATCACCAATTAAAAAACAAATAAGTATATTACATACATATACATATATACATGGCGACCTTCCTGGTCATTCGAGTTTATAAAAAATATATTTATATATCTTTAAATAGTTTCAGATAATAAGAAGTTCAGTTGAAATGTTAACTTATTTTGTACAGAATTAGGGTTTCGGTTGCTTTTACAGTCGTCTACATATTATATTTATTACTAAAAATATATAAAAGAAATCACACGTGAGTTGCTTATTGCAAATGAGTAAAGGTGACGAAATAAATTAATAAATAAAAATTCTTAAAATTTAAATCCATGAACTTTCTTGCGATTGATATTGTTAAAAAGTTTGAATATTTTCCCATGGTTAGAGAGTTCCACAAAACTAATTTTAAATGCATCAAATGTTAACTATTTTTCACCTATGGGTCACTACACCTTGATTACTTTCCAAAGCATTCCTCTGATAATGACTTGCTTTTAATTATTACAATTAGTTTTATTTTTACCTTATTCCTCGACAATTTAGCAAAGTGTAATTACAAGTAAATAAAATCAAAAAGGGTTTATTTGGAGTCAAGGTATCAGAGCCCTTTGAAGAGAGTAAAATGATAATGATTTTAGATGGTTTTGGCAGAGCCGTTTACTAACTCCTAACATCACCATTTTAGCTTAACTATAAGTACGCAAGTTTTTGTTGATTTCAATAATGTTTGGTTGAATCATAACACTGATAATATCCAAAATTTAATTCGTATATTTTTATATACTTACATATGTACACACGAGTATATGAAAGAGTAAATGTGAATTTTAGTAATGTCAAATTTTAACCTATGGATAGCAGTAAGCGCTACAAGGCAAAAAGAAATGGTTTTAAACGGAGCTGAAAAACTGTTTCTGTTTTGAAATTAAAAAAGATCCCCAGGAAAAAGCTCCTTGTTTCATGGATTCTACTGCTCATTTAATGTAAAACCGAAAAAATTTAATAATGGTTCTTTTTAATGAGAGTTTTAATTATTACACAATGCTAAAGAAGATTATGATAAGGAAATTAAACTCATATTCACTCAATTATTTTCTGCGATTATTCTTCTCCCAGGCAATTTAGAAGTACTAATTCTATTCAATTTTTATAAAATTATTCAAGTCATTTAGAACATTTACTCGAAACGACGTGAGCATACAAAAATATTTTTACTTATTTATATGTATATATTTAATTTATTGATTTCCCTGTATCTACTCGTGTTAATATATTTTAGCAACATTCTTATGCTTAAAGCACACGCGGTTACTTACTCTTCACTAAATGAATTGGGTTTGTATTAATTCGTTTTCTGAATATAATTCATTTCAGTTTCAGTTATTAATTTTTTGTTTAACTCTGGTCACAAAGCTAGACTGAAAATTCCATAACGACATTATTAACCCATAAGCTATTGTCTGGATTATGCCATTAACGAGCGTGAAGAGTTTAATGATGGCTTATAGGGCTCATAAGTTCGCTACTTGAATCAATGCCGGCAGCAGTAGTATTAAATTCTCACGATCTAAAATGAAGAGAAGCAATTAAAAAATGAAAAATAAAGTAAATTCGCACACATAAACAAAACCGGTTAGAATTCAGTAGACCTGCTGAGGCGCCTTTTTCGAATTGGTATTATACATACGAGTAAATATGTTTAGACATGTACACCTCCCGACTCAGAAAATTTTATGCCACTTGGCACGCAAGAGTGTAAGTATATAAATATGTGTGTGTATACCTTTTTGAATATTCGCAGTGTTATTACAACTTAATTGTGACATTTTTATGACTGGACGAAAATCAGACATTGTTGACATCGTTGTCCAAAAACGGCATACATATATAAGTTACCGGTTGGTATTTTGCATTTGGATTTAGGTGAAACAAATATAAAAGCTAAGTTCGATTGGTATAGATTTTAAAATACCTTATACTTCGAAGGAAAGCGATAGTGGACTTAATCACTCAGTTCTATTAATGGAACGTAAACTAAATTTGGATGTTATAGTTCTGCTGACTTTTCGTCAGATATCCAGAATTGCAGGGTCTCTCTTTTTATAAATGCTGCAAAATACAATAATATACTGACCGTTTTGTGAAGTTGGGCAACATTTCCAATATAAATTTGAAAAAAAGAGGAGTGGAGAATTAAATGAATTAATGAATTTTGCACTAGTGCTTCTGATTTCCATATTCACAGAAAATAATATACAATTAATTATAAAATTATGGAAAAATGTAGATTGATATTCTAAGAAACTTATTGAAGTCCCCTTTTGAAAGCGTCTTCGTTCGGCTGGTTATTTCACGAAAACGAAAAAAAACGCACACCACAAATCGGAGCAGGAGGTCGGCCGAAAATAGCATCAGCGGTTACAAAGCGCCTATTATATGTATATATTTGTACATCTAATTGGCCGTATATATATAGAGTACAATATTTATTTCTTTAAAAGATATGTGGAATAAAAGGACCTCTAACAAATTTCACAGAAAATAATTCTTCTCAAACCAATTTTGTAACCTACGAGAAAGCCTTAAAAGGGTACTCAACCCCAGGAAAATATCCAAAAAGAATAGAAACGTATACAAAGCCATTAAATTTACCGGATTTGACGTTATATCTACCGGACAACTAAGATACTCTCCGACCGATGAAGTAAAATTCCAGATCTGATTGATTTTGAGTAAATTTTGGTATCAATAGAGCACAAGTAAACATATTACCACTCTTCGACTTAACGTTTGATCACTCGCCTTGTTTACGCTCTATTAACACAATCCCACTTTTCAATGAATTGCGACCAGTTTTAAGCAATAAGCAAAACAAATAATTTATAAGTTCGCATTTAAAACCGTAAATTCTGCTAAAAACAATAACAGATGTCGAGTTGAGAGCTTTACAACTTGCTGCAATTGGCAGCGAAAATCTCAACGCAACGCCCGCCTAATACCAACAAGAGACAAAATTTTATCGGTCTCCAGGGTAAAGACATTACAAGTATGGTAAGTATGGCGCAGGCTCCATTACGCGGCCTTAAAAAAAAACAATAATTTATTAAAAGCAGTTAGTTAAATAGAAGCTTAAAAGAGTTTCCACGATGCTCAGAAACTCAGAAGAAGGAAAATAAATTCTCAAAATCTTTACAATCCTTGACTTGGACATACGGAATCCAGCTTTGGGGCTCAGCATCTAACTTTAGTCTTAGCAGAATTCAAAGACTACAGTCTAAAATCTTAGAAGTAATATGCAAGGCTCTTTGGTATGTAGAAAAACTTTGCATTTCCTAATGATCTCGAAATTAACACGTAACTGCGTAAAAATTACTCGTTAAAATTATCTAAGCACCCAAACCTTTTAGCAAAAATTTTATTACAGCAGAACTCCCTCAAGGGATTAGGAAGAAATGACTTAAATTTGCGCTGTGATTAAGGATATATCGGAATATATCATTCAAAATATTTATTATAATTTACTCATCGGTGGTAATGATTAACCAATATTATGTATAAGAATTAGCTTAAGATTTTTTTAAAATCATTGTAAATTTCTGAGAAACAGATTTAATAAAACACTATGAGAAAAAAAATTGCTTGAGAATTGCCACTGTGATAGAAAAATTAGTTTCTGAGATTTCTAGATGGATTTTGGGCATTGATTTTTTTTATTTACATAGTGATAACTGGTGCTTTTTTCACATCAGTTGCTGAATGTTCCCCGATCTGACACTGCTGGTAACATTAAAAGGCGCGATGGAGAAACGCTCTTAGCTGCAACATTAAAGATTTTGAGTAAGTTTCGTATATATTAAATTTCGACAATGAGTTGTACGAGTTATGCGACGACATTGACTTAGTTCAGCGAATAAAAGCGCTGGCTAGGTCATGTCGTCCGAATGAATGAAAGCGCGTCAGCTTTGAAAGCTTTCAATGCAGTTCCTGCACATGGAAACAGAGGAAGAGGAAGACCTCCATTCCGTTCGAACGGAGCTCAGAAGGACTTGGTTTCGCCAGTACATTCACAGAAAGTCCTCGTACTAGATTACGTTCCAGCGAATCAGCTTTTTGTTTAAAAAAACAATGCATATTTTGTAGCCAAGAATAGAATTGAGAGTATAAGAAAAAGAAAGCCTTACATATTCGCCGTCGAATTAGTCAAGTAAGTGCACTTCAATTTAAATATTTAATTCTGGAAATAGCTCGGAATCGTGACGATGCTACAGCAAAAGCTGTTCTTGCTCGACTCGAATTTATATATGATTTAGTTGCTGCGGAAGTTAAATATCATCTTGATTGTTATTCTTCTTTTATGAAACCTTCCACTGGTTTTAAAATCGGTCGTTCTAAAAACGAAGCTATGATTCGGGCAATGGAGAAAACATTTACTTACATTGAAAATAGCGATGACTATCCGTTCACTTTAAACAAATTACAGAATATTTGCAAAACTACGACTTTAGATAACAGAACAATTATGCTACGACTAAAACTGAAGTATGGTCATAAACTTATTATCACTGAGAAATTAGGAGCATTCATATGCTTAGTAGATAATCATCATGATATTTTGAATCAAGCCGGGAACAAAAAAAAAAAATTATAAAAAAGAAGAACGATTCATAGTCCTGGGCGCAGATGCAACTTTCATTAGCGAAGATATTCAAACCGCAGTGTTTGATAATTGTAACTACCCTCCACCAGAAAGAGTGATTTTAAAGAATAAACGACCAAATATAGATCATTTAAAATTAATATGTACAAATATTTGCCATAGTATTATGACTGCTGTTCGACCAAGGTCTTTTAAGTCGAAATTACAATTAGGCTTAGCAGTTTTTTTTTAATTGAAGGTTCGGGTCAAAACGTCTTATATAAATCTTTTCGTAATTTGGTTTATGTGTATTCTATAATAAAACAGTAATGTACGAGGCAGCAGCAGTTTTTTATCGTCCTCCTCATGTCCTACCACCAGAAAGTGGCACACTTATTCAATACATTGCCGACAATGCTGATATTAATGTAAATACGCTCGACGGCAATAACACTCTTCATATAATGGGTATTATTCGAATTGGTACTCCAAAAAATTCAGTTTTACTAGAAGTAGGTACAATTAGCTTGTCTTCTTCCAACCTCAGTTGCTGCTCATCAACTCCTTTTTCGAGTATATTACCAAGTTCATTGGTGAACAATTCATTAGAACTAGTGCAAACTCTACTTCCACCTGCGCCGGAAAAACTGCTAAACACAATTTTTCGCAACTGCTAAATGTGGTTGCAAAAAAGTCGGACTGTTTTGTTCTCTGGCATGTACACATTGTCAAGACCGGTCGTGCACTAATATCGAATCACCATCAGTAGAGAATCCGTTTGATTCCAACGAGGCGACATGTAATACATCGCTATTAACGCAGTTTACTTGCACTCAGGATGAAGATGGACTCAGAAGGAGAACAAGAAGAAGAAAAAGAAGAACAACAAGAAGATCAAGAAGAAGAAGATCAAGAAAAAGAACAAGAAGAAGAATTCGAAAGTTAGAATACGGACGATTAAATTTCACTACTTTTTTTAACTTAAATTGCTTTTATCTTTGCAATCTCTGCTAATATCTATTATTTTGCAATAGTTTCAAATTCAATAGGATCACAAGTGACCCGTGGAATGGGCCTACTGGGGAAACCACGTGAAAAAAGCGCGCTAAGTACACTACCTCATAGGTGGCATGAATCGTTATATCTCAAAAACGGTGACTCGTAGGAAAAAAAGTGTGCAAATATTTTTTGTAGATAATTTTATGATCCCTATTTTCATTTTGTAAATACATATTTACGCCATCATGACGACGCTTTTCAAATTTCAGTACGTATCTAGCACATATTTCATTGACTTTTTTTTACTTTTGTTCGGCTTTAAGTAGTTTGCGTCCGTCCAACAGAGGTTTTGGTTGGATTTGTTATGAAAATAAGAGGTTAAAACTTGGTGCATAAAAAATGTCCGCTCAGGAGAGGTCGACGTCAAAAGCATACCAAAAATTGGCAAAATTGTGAAAAACTAGCTTTTGTGACCTATGCGCTTGTATTTTAATTATTAAATTCCTAAATTTCACAATAATAGTTGGAGAATGCGGTTAGAATTCAAGTTGAGTTCTAGCGGTTTTCAAGTTCAAATACGACATTTTTCATATAAAAATATGCTATTATGCTGGAGATTTCAAAGGTTCTTCACTTGAGGTGAGTTTGGAAAACATCATTTGAACTTGGAAATGAAGCTAAATCGCCCCCTAACCTCAAACTAGTTTCCAACAAAAATCTATTGGGTACAGTTAAGAAAGCAAAGTTAATACGTGAGAAATGGCAAAATAATTAACAAGCTCATTGTACTTGCAATTACAGAGTCTAAACACTTATACCTGAAACTATACACCCCACGAACACACAGAAAAATATACATATGTTAACTGACTTGGTTGGCGCAAATTGAAGAGGCATTTGTGTAAAATTAGTCCGCTTTATGCAAGGTTTAAAAATGTAATTAAAAATTTTATTCGTTTATTTGTTTGGCTGATATATATACAAGTCCATATACATATGGATATACATATATAATTGGGAGAAACACCATTAAGTTGTGACCAGAAGTAGGAATGCATGTTGCATGACACTTGCAACTTGGCACTTCACGCCTGAGGCACGACAACACTAATGACACTGCATTTGACGTTTCGGCAACTTTTAATTACGAACATTTCTAGATACCTTGATATGAAATAAAAAGCGAGTATAATATTCAGAACATAAGTAACTAACTAATAAATTATTAATGAATAATTCCTAAACATTTCTTATTTTCAAAGGTACTCGTCCGTGCGTTCTGTCTGCACGGCAGACATATTGCGTTACAGGTTCAAAAATGCGATGGAAATCTATGTGAGAAGCTGCCACAAACCGACCAAGTCTGGCCGGCGGCGGTTGAGCCTCACTTGGCTGGAGACTGGGTCTTTCGTGACGGCAACGAACCTAAACATTGGAAATGTCTCAAAAAGGGTCTGTAAATGCATGAAAGTGGTGAAACACATACATCCGTGCCAATGTAGCTCAGCGGGCGATTAAATAATAACAAGCAAGCATGCGAAGCGACTTACTGCACACTTATGCAAAACCTTTATTTGTTCTATTTAAAATATATGAGTATACCATTAAATCACCCAACTTGCTTCTCATTGTTACGATTCGCGGATGTGAATTCTTTTACGTTAGTTGTACTTAGTGGTGCGTTAGAGCATAGATGAAGTGTATTATAATTTAATTAAGTCCACATATTTATTTTAGCAGGTGTGTGGTTCTCTCGTAACTCCATTTATATTCACATATGTATGTAGGTATATTTCTATATTTGGGTGCATTGTACTAATATTGCTTGGATGACGTAAAAGAGCTTTTCTCATGATACCTAAATAAATTAAAATACGTAAGAACAGATAAGAAGAGCACGTCGATATCATACAGGCGAATTACTCTGACTATGTACAAATGCACAAATCATGATTGTTGTATTGCAATATTATTTAAATATTTTTTTGCCACAATAAAATTCTGCGAAAATTTCACATAATCAATCAAGCAATTTTTGGCCGAGCCTCTCCACCGGGGAAGGGGTGGATGAAGATATCATCTCCACAAGCTAGGTAAGGTAGAGTGTAGAGCCTACACTGATGAAGATGAAACCTGGGGCATTACCTTTGCGAGTAAACTGCCTTACGCCGATGTAGACGTTTTGATATATTAATTTCTACAGACGAATACACCCATTATTCGGTTTCAAATGTAATTTTTAATATGAAATTTTGCGTAAAGATGATTCCGCCCTGAAATTCTCTATTCCTACATTTATTACATGTGGTACTCATCATAATAAAATATGAAGTTGTCTTTATCTGTCAACGCTAACTGTCTTTTGACTTATGTCAAATACCGTTATATCAATAAAGAGAGGCTTTGTAAAATTTTGCAGAATCAGTTCAAAAGTTTTTACATTTAATAACGCAGATAAGGATGTAAAATAATAATTTAAAAGATTTAGCAACACCAAGCTACAACAATTTAATGATTTTAGATTTTTCTAGTGGCAACTACATCGAAAATCAGTGAATTACTTGAAGTTTGTCGAGAGTGGTATATTGATAAGATTATTCAATTTATATATATGCTTATTACAAGCTAAAATTGGAATTCATGAAGTCGATGCAAGCATAAAAATATTTACCAAAGGTTTATTGATAAACAAAAGTTACAAGTCACAAAAAAAAAATGTTCCTTCCTAATTATGTATAAAAACCGTATGTATTTTTAAAACTTAGCAATTTGTATAAAACGCTGAAAATAAAAATAATGAAAGTAATTTATAAGTATATCGCTATCAATCTAAGTGGGGCTTGCGGTTTGAGAATAAACTTGTTATTTTGCATAATTAATATACTCTTATGAGTAAACTTACTTAGCTCAATTATGAAAATGTTTTTAATTATTCTCTGTAGACTTTGCATAAACACGTTTGTTATCGCTTAATTCTAATATTTATATGTTTGGTGGGCGTGTTTCAATTCTAATTCTCCAATTTTTTTAAATTAATTTTTCCACTAACACAGTGAGCGCGGCAGTTGTTCCATTTTTAAAATATTTCAGATTTTTTCTTTCTACGATAATTAAAGGAACAGTATTGAGTACTAGTAAAATCGAAGATAGAGAACACACATCCTTATAAATATATATTAAATATATATATATGTGGGAATGGAAACACACGGTTTAGTTTTTGAATGTTTAATGTAATATTTTGAAAGTTGAATGTAATGTTTAATACAATAGAGCAGAACTGTAAGTTATTAAGTTATTATAAAATAAGTCGAATAGAGAACCGCGAGAAAATAGGATCGCGCACACAACCGTCTTCACGTCTTTTCGTCGTTTTTTCAACTTTTCTCTAACTCTTCGATGAGATCAGAGTTGTCATCCGCCGACGATGTGGTGGGTTGCCACCTGTCCCAAACCTACTCCCACATATATATATTGTTACGATCTTGCTGATTAACCTCGATGATTTCCCAAATCCTTCGGGTACGATCTCTGGATTGTTAAATAAAATCGCCAACTTAATTTGCAGTTTCTTTATTTATAAAGAATTTAATTAATGTCCTTTTGATTACTCAGTAATTCACAATTCAATTACAATTTACTTTACTATTTACAATTACTTGTATACAACTTTCACAATGTACTGTTTTTATTACTTCAATGTAATGTAATCTCCAACGCTTTTAATTCACGACTTCCTTTTGCAGCCGTATGTCGCCCTTATATACTTGTTTGCTGCTTGAAAACGAAACCCCCGGAATAATCTCGTCGTTACGATAATCGTCTCGGTTACGATAATCGTTTCGGTTACGATAATCGTCTCGCTTACGCTCTAGAAGATGCCAGTTGTCGGCTCCTCTCTTTTATCTGTCATTCGCTTCGCATTTTCGCCACACTGCCCTCCACCTAAGTCTGATCGTCCCGATCAGACACATTCGCTGTTCCAAACGCAGCAAGCCTCTCTAGGTGGACCACTTTCATCTTGTTTTTCGGCCTCCCTACAGTTTGGATTCGATACACTACGTCGTTTAGTCGTTTGATTATCTTGTATGGACCTTCCCAATTGCATTGAAGTTTTGGGGACAAACCTCTCTTTCGTTGTGGATTGTACAGCAACACCAAATCTCCATTTTGGAAGCCTTCAGAGTTCATCGCCTTGTCATACCTAGCCTTCATTTTGTCACCCATAATTTGAGTTCGCTGCCTCACAAGAGCATGTATCTCTCTTAACTCTTCCTCGAGAACAGTAGACGCTTCCTTCCCAATTCTTCTCGCATCACCAGTTATTCCAAATTTTAAATCTCTGGGCAACCGAAGTTCACTACCAAACAGTATACTGGCAGGTGTTTGACCTGTTGTTTCATGCACTGCGGACCGATATCCCATCAGGAAAAGCGGTATGTGTACATCCCAATCATCTTGATGCTTGTCCACTACTTTCCGCAAGTGCTCTTCCATAGTCCGGTTGAATCGCTCTACCATGCCATCTGATTGAGGATGCAGGGCTGTCGTTCGGGTTTGGGAATACCAAGTATCTGGCACATCTTCTGGAACACCGCCGATTCAAAGTTTCTTCCTTGGTCTGAGTGCAATTCTATAGGCGCGCAGTATCTGGTAACCCAATTGTGAGTGAATGCATCCGCAACTGTTTTCGCTTCCTGGTTTGGAATTGGGTAGACCTCAGGCCATTTACTAAACTAGTCCATAACCACAAGAACGTATTTGTTTCCTTGTCTGCTCATAGGAAATGGACCGGCTACATCCACGGCCACCCGCTCAAATGGTGCACCTGAGTTATACTGCTTCATCTGCCCATGACTTCGTGACTTTGGCCCTTTAGCTGCAATGCACTCCGCGCAATTAGCAATCCACTCAGCGACCGATTGACGATAGCCAACCTAATAGAACCGCTTCTTGATCTGCTCCAGCGTTTTTGTAATACCTAGGTGCCCTCCACTAGGACCATTATGGAATTCCTTAAGAACATCCGGAATTCTTAACCTCGGAACTACTCTTAGCTTTCGAGAGCACTGGCCATCTTCACTTTCCCATACTCTATGCAAACAGCCAGATATCAACTTTAAACTGTTCCATTGTGCCCAGTATGCTTTCGCGATGGGACTTTCCGCTGCCATTTGTTCTTTACTTGGCCGTCTGTTCACCTCCAATCCGTGCATTACCAATTCCAAGTCCGGATCTTCTTGCTGACATTTCCTTAAGTGGCTTGCCTTCCACTCTTCTGCTGGTGTAATTGTCACTAGCCGGACGTCTATTATGTCTTCCTTACCCTCGGCTTTTGAGCAATGCTTACATTCCAAACTACATGGTCGACGGGACATAGCGTCAGCATTTCCGTGCGTATTACCCTTGCGGTGCTCGATGGTGAAGTCATAACTTTGCAGCCTCTCAATCCACCGTGCAAGCTGCCCTTCGGGATTCTTGAACTGTAGTAGCCACTTCAGCGCTGCATGATCTGTTCTAACTCGGAAATGTTGACCATACAGATATTTGTGGAAGTGTTTAATGCAATCCACCAACGCTAATAGTTCTCTCCGCGTTACGCAGTAGTTCCGCTCTGGTTTCCCAATAGACCGGCTATAATAGGCAACTATCTTCTCCTGCCCATCAATCACTTGTGAAAGTACACCTCCTATGCCATAACCACTAGCATCTATGTCCAGAATAAATGTTGCACCTGGAACCGGGTACGCTAGCATAGGTGCAGTGCATAGTCGTTCTTGTTCAGTTTTCCACTCGAAAGATCTATTTTTCCTTGTGAGTTCATGGAGACTGTGAGCTACGCTGGCGAAATTCGGAACAAAGCGGCGATAGTAAGTACACAGCCCAACGAAACTTCTTAATTCATGCAAATTTCTGGGTCTCGGCCAATCCTTCACTGCTTCTATTTTTACCTTCGCAGTACAAACGCCCTTCGTAGTTACTTGATGACCTAAATAATTCACCTCCTTCTTGAATAAAGAGCACTTCTTGGACTTAGCTTAAGAGCAGCGCCAGCTATTCTCTGTAAAACTTCTTCCAAATTACTCAGATGTTCATCGAAGCTCTTTCCCAATACGATGATGTCATCCAGATACACCAAACAAGTCTTCCAGTGTAGTTCTTTGAGCACATGGTCCATTAATCTTTCAAAAGTGGCAGGAGCGTTGCATAACCCAAATGGCATTACCGTAAATTGCCATAGACCGTTGCCGGCACTAAAGGCTGTCTTCTCTTTATCTTTTTCACTCACTTCTACTTGCCAATACCCGCTCTTAAGGTCAAGTGTTGAGAACCATTCTGTGCCAGTTAACGAGTCTAATGTATCATCGATCCTGGGCAAAGGGTAGCTGTCTTTCTTTGTGACATAGTTTAATCTCCCATAGTCTACACAGGACCGCAACTGTCCATCTTTCTTCTTCACGAGTACTACCGGAGAACTCCATGGACTTGCCGATGGTTCGATAACACCACTTTCGCTCATTTCGTTAATTATTTGGCCAACAGCGTCACGTTTGGCTAGTGGAACGCCTCGAGGAGCTTGACGAATTGGTCTTGCGACACCAGTATCAATGCAATGTTTTACTACGTTGGTCCTGCCTGGTTTGTTGCTATCCTTGTCGAATATGTTGGAGTATTTACGGATCATCTGGCTGGCCTTGTGCTTGTACTTGTCTTCCAACCCTTGCGTCCATGCATTTATATCTTCCTCCATGTCCTTGCTGCCAATAGAGTCGATTCCAGATGAATCATTGCTTTTAATAATGGCTACCTCTTGACATTGCCCTAATACAGTTCCACTAGGAATTTTTACTGATGATCTGAAGTCATTTAATACTCTCACTGGGATTCGTCCATTCTTTTGTGTCTTAGCCAGGGTTTTTCCAATAAGTAAGTCCAGTGTAGAATTTTGTGCTGCTTCGACAACCCACAATTTGTTTGTCCCACAATCTCCATTAATTTTCGCCCAAACAACCGCTTCTGACTTCGGTGGAATCAGTTCACTGCCTGTTAAGACCACTTGTTTGCTGCTGGAAATCATAGCCAATTCTTAGTGGTACTTCCATGTTCTTATACTCCATAATCTTGTAATTCAAGTCGATCTTGATACCTTGCTCCATCAAGAAGTCCACTCCTATGATTATCTCATCTACAATCTGCGTGACTATAAAACTGTGTAACACCGTCACATTCCCTATTGTGACCTCAC
Source organism: Neoceratitis asiatica (assembly GCA_030068015.2). Lineage (NCBI taxonomy): Eukaryota > Metazoa > Arthropoda > Insecta > Diptera > Tephritidae > Neoceratitis > Neoceratitis asiatica. Next base: position 37,081,787 of record CM061526.1, on the reverse strand, counting down.
ATGTTACTTCTTCCACCACTTCGGTATCCTCACCAGTCGCCGTTTTCAATATGGTCTCACTTCTTTAGCGATCAGGTCAGTTCGAATGATGGAGTGTGATGCGCCCGTATCCACTGTTAATATTCGCGCTCGTCCATCCACATATCCACCAGTAGTAATGTTGCTCGTTTTTCTGCCAATTTGCGAGACCGAGATTATGGGGCATTTAATTGCAGGAGCCAGCATACGCCCCTTTAGACTGGCTCGTTTTAGTTTAACGACTGAGAAGTTGATGGTTTATCCTCCTCAGCCTTCCGTTTTCGCTGTCCTTCCTGTATGCTTGAACCCGTTTTGCATTCGCGAAATGACCAGGCTTTCCACATTTAAAACATTTTCCAGCTTGGTTCTTGACACCGGAACGATTCATTCCTTCTAATGATTTCAGAGTTCTCAATATTTCGGTCATCACATCTGGTGTTTCAACGTCCACTTTATTGACTTTGTATGCTGGTCTGCTTATGGGTGCCGCCGTTTCACGTGTTTGAGCATACGCAACTGTTTCAGCGAATGTCAACTTTGGATTCGCATATGTCTCTCGCTTAGTGTAAATGTCTTTTATTCCGCTGATGAATCTTTGTATTTTCACCCTTTCGAAATGCTCACCTGATGCGTCTCCAATGGCTAAATGAGCCAATCTCTCAATTTCCGAAGCATATTCCTGTAGAGATTCGTTGGGTTTTTGGTCGCGCTTTTCTAGCTCCATCTGGTAAATTTGTCTTCTGTGTTCGCTACCATAGCGTCTTTCCAGGGCTCGCATCAATCCGTCGTAATCATTTCTCTCATATTCGGGTACAGTTTGCAAAAGTTCTGCCGCAGGTCCTTCCAACGCAACGAATAGTGCAGCAGATTTTTCCTCCATGCTCCATTTATGTGTTTCAGCCGTCTTCTCAAACTGGACCTTGAAGACTTGGAAGGGAATTTTTCCGTCAAAAGATGGTGTTTTTACCTTGAGGGCGTTCACTGGAGTGGTCGGATGATCTAACTGCAAATCCCGGAAACGACCTTCCAATGTGTTGACTTTGGCTTCAATTAACTCTTCTATTTTTTTTTTGCCGACCTTCCAATTTGTTCACTTTAGTCTCAATTAGCTCCTCTATCTTGTCTTGGCGCTCCTCGATTTGATTCTGTCTTTCCTTAAGTTCTGCATTTTCTATCGCCAGATTTCGCTGTATTTGTGCGATTGTTCCTTCTAATCCATCCAACTTTCCTGAGATGCTGGCTTTCATTGCAGACATACTTTGTGAAATCTCTGAAATTTCAGCCAAGTTTTGTGAATTACGGGCATCCTGTGCATCCATCTTTTGTGATATGCTGGCTTCGATTGCAGATATATTTTGTGAAATTGCAGCCAATAACATGTACAACAAATACCCGCAGATGAGCTAGGCGCCTCTTCTTACTTGATGGCTGCTCCACCTCCTTCGCAGAATCAATAGCCTCTCCCTTGTCAACATCCTTCAAGGATACATCTTCATCCTCGCGGCGGAATTCGTATTGGTTCAAGTCGATACCTTCGACTTCCATTGTTTCTCGCAGTCGCGATTGCAGCTCTGCCTTATTTCCTGTTGTAGACAATCCTCGCTTAGCCAACTCCTTCTTGAGAAGAGGTATCGTCAAATCCTGAATCTTCACCAATTTTTAATTATTATCCTCTGGAATTTATTTAACAATCCCACTTCTGACACCAATTGTTACGATCTTGCTGATTAACCTCGATGATTTCCCAAATTCTTCGGGTACGGGTAATGTCCTTTTGATTACTAAGTAATTCACAATTCAATTACAATTTACTTTCTAATTTACAATCACTTGTATACAACTTTCGCAATGTACTGTTTTTATTACTTCAATGGTCGCCCTTATATACTTGTTTGCTGCTTGAAAACGAAACCCCCGGAATAATATCGTCGTTACGATAATCGTCTCGGTTACATAATCGTCTCGTTTACGATCTAGAACATGCCAGTTGTCGGCTCCTCTCTTTCATCTGTTATTCGCTTCGCATTTTCGCCACAATATATATATATATTGTTGATAAGTACTATATATATATGTAATATGTAAAAAGTCATTGCGTCAAAGGTATACTTTCTTCTTCCTGCAGTACGCCTCCAATTGGGAATACGAAGTGAAAGTAAATCATTCTGTACTTTATCTGTCTAACGGAGTGGAGGTCTGATTCCACCAACGGGTACTGGATCAAACACTTTCAAGGCTGGAGTGCTTTCATCCACATAGCCAACGTAGCCACTGTCGTTTTATTATCTGAACTATGTCAATGTCATCGTATAACTCGTACAGCTCATCGTTCCATCGTCTACGGTATTCGCCGTTGCCAACGCATAAAGGGTAATAAATCTTCCGCAAAACTTTTCTAGAAGACTCCTGTCGTTTCATTAAATGTCGACATTGCCGAAGCTTCTGCACCAGCCAGCAGGACGGGAATAATGAGCGACTTGTAGACTTTGGTTATGATTCGTCGAGAGAGAACTTTACTTCTCAATTGCCCATACAGTTTAAAATAGCAGCTGCTGTGATATTGTCCAGCGTCAGTTTAAGTCTATGTAATCTGACACTGGACAATATCACATAAGTTCTGCAGCCACACTAACAAGGTATATTCAGTTCGTTGTCGTATGGTGGTAGAATGCGCTCGATACGACCTTATAAGTGATTTTAATTTTGGGCAAACTACACAGTACTGTACCAAGCAAATAATAAGGTTTGTATGGTCGAGTTTTTGACAACTCCGGCTTAAAATGTCTTCCTTTTGTGAACCGTTAAACATCTAAATGCCAAATTGTCTCAGAATAAAACTCTTAAAAATTACCTATTTAAAACTAGAAACTGCTTTTTAATTTAGGCACTATTTTAATGACTGCTTTAACAATAATACTAAATATAATGTAAGAATAATGTTTTATTGTTCAAATAGTATAGTAATCCAAAATTTATGTTTATACATCCACATAACACGTAGGGAACTAACAGGCGGCGTTAAGGTGAATTGTGGGGGCATGTGAATATGCAATGATGACGCACTTGATAAAGTGAGTTAGGCGGTGTGGTGTAAATACAACAATAAAACCAAGCGAATATAGCGAAAATAACACGTGAATTCACAAAAACCGCACATCCGTATAAACGACGTCAAAATTCTTGTACTGTTTTTTTGTTGACAGCATGCTGTCAACATTGTTTAGCGACATATGTTAGCCGATAGGTAGTTATTTGTTGATGCAGGTAAACAAGTGTGCAAACAAACAGGTAAGCAAACAAACACTGAACAGAGCTAAAAATGACATAAACGAGATGATCTCAAATGCGCTTACTACATAATAATACGTACACATATCCACATGTACAAATAAGTGTATGTTTGGGGGCGGAAGGTATGTCCGGATGTTGTGGTAAGATGGATTAAATTAGGGGAATTCTATTAAGTTAAGGGGACTTTGTTCCTGATCTCGTTTATTTATTTTTTATTTTTGATAATTTCATTCCTTCACTCGGCAGTCAAGAGGATGAAACAGCCTTTCTTGTTGTTCAAGCGAATGACAAGAAAAATATGGCAGCAAACTAGAGCTCAAGACATCGAAACTTTTCGAGCAAGAGCATTTCGAGTATTTTGACAAAACCTTGATTTTTTCTCAGAATTTTTCTTATAATAATTTTAAATTTATTCATGCAAAGTGTAAATATCATTGAAATGTCAAAGAAATTTTGACAAACAAAATTGAATTTTTGTTGTTGTACTGAGCAGTTGGGCAACGAGCGAGTATATAGCGAGCATCGAACTGCTTGATAGCCGGATATCTGAAGCTCTACAACAAACCAGATACCGCAATACAGAAATCCAACGCTACCTCAGCAGTATCGACGCGAAAGCAATTACTCTGTTGAAGGTAACAAGTAAGTTTAAGAGTATGACATAACCGCAACCCATTATTAGAATAGGGAGCAATAAGTAGGCAAAAAAATATTTGGAAAAGTAATCTACATTTGAACGCCATCTGAAAAATGTATACACCCTACAAAATTAAGAGCCCCTGATTTTAAAATAGAAAAGTCGATGAAACCTTAAACTAACTTCATCAAAAATCAAAATCATGAAAGTTCTAGTTCTCAAAAGGTTGCTTTCAAAACTTGAGCAGGAAAGCCGCATACCCCATAATCAGTTTTGACTCAGGCAAAAACACAGCACAATTGGAAAAAATATACTCTGCACTTGGAGGAAAAATGTATTGTGCACCTGCTTTTCTTGATATTTCACAAGAATTTGATCGTGTCCGGCACGACGCACTCCTCTACAAAATTAAAAAGTTTTTCCCGATTAATTAGTATCTAATTATTCAGTCTTAACTGATGTCGCTGCATTTCTATGCTAAGCAAATAGTAGAACAGACTAAACTCGATGAAAGTTTAGTAGGTGTACCTCAAGGCAATGTTAGAAGCACCGTACTATACCTTCTCTACACAAATGACTTGTCTGTAGTGGAAGGATATAGTAGATGTTCTGACCAGCTTCCCTGAAACTCCAAAGAACCTTTATTGAAATAACTAAATGGCTTAAAAGCTGGCGTATCAAAAAACTAAGTCTGTTCAAATTACATTTACCCTAAACCTGTTCAATCTCAAAATAAAGAAACGAAATATCTTGGAATATATCGTGGTACGATGCTCCCTTCTTGAAAAATCATATTTACAAAACGGAAGGCCCTCGGCTTAAAACTCAGAAATTTGTACTGGCTCCTAAATTGCCATCCAATATAAGGAAGTATAGGATACAGTTCAGTGGCACTGCAGCCATCTCTAACATAGAAATTATTCAAAACATTCAATCAAAAACTCTCAGAATAATCGCTAACGCACCCTACTACATCACAAATGGCCAACTTCACAGAAATCTAAATATATGAGATTATTAAATCATCATCAGCGGGTTTCATCATAGCGGAATTATCATCCCTGTCTTTATTTTTTCTTCTATCCTATGAACGCGAGCATTGAGTAATCGCGGTTCCCATTAGTCTATTTGTGCTGAAAAAAAAAATTTGCAGCTGTATGAATGCACTGTATTTTGCCAAATACTGTTATCATTTTAAGTAAGCATAAAATAACTTCCGCATCATTCCTTTTTTATGCTCCGAAGCATATGCAGAGAAAGTGTCTTGAATGTTTGTATGTTTTAAACTTTTTTATCTAAAAAAAAAAAAAAATAAGCGATACTTCAGTATATAGTGTAAGCTATTTTTCGATATAGTCGCCTATGCAATTGGCAAAAGGTATAAATTTTTATGCCTTCCTCGAAATAGTTTTCGGGCAACATCATCTCGCGGACATTTTACGATGTCCGAGGGTTTCTGTGATTCGTTCTTAATTTTAACATACAAATTTATCGTGCTCAATGAAAATTTATTGATAACCTAAAATGGTTTTCTGATGAAAAATGGTACGTTTCATGATTGACGAAGTGGTAGTGAGGCTTGCTTACCATCAGCTGTTCAAAATTCCTTCATTTGGCTTTGTTACCAGTACAAAGAAAATAATCGAGGAACGCAATTTATCTACATTTTAGAGAGTTTCGTATCTAGTCATCTTTGCCGGCAGTTCTCAACGTACTGACCTCGTGCCGATCTCATTTCAAATAGGAGAAGTCTAGCCACACTACCTTGTGGCCAACATTACGAAATTAACATACATCCGACCGTAAAAGCCTCAGTACATTTACTTTCTGCATATGCCTCTTATACATATTTTTCTAAGTTAAGAATATAAATACTTTAAATAAATATTGGAAACATATTATAATTATCAACGTTTATCTTCACTGTATTTTGTTTTTGTTGCTTTTGTCGCAGCAGTTAGCATTTATGTATGTTTGTACCATTTTTTTCACAGTTAAAGAAATAACAGTTTGATTTTACGCCTTGCTGTGTACAATATTTGCAGTCTCTTGTTTGGCATTGCCGATGTTGTAATAGTTGTTGCTTGCGAAAAATAATTATGTTATATGCTTTGAATTTGGTGTAATGATCTAATTAAAACAGTGATGTATTTCGAAGTAGTCCTCTATACTTCGAAATACATCTGCGAATACAAATGAAACTTAAAAGTACAGTACGTAATTAAATTTTAAAGTTTAAGAAAGCTATGAGAACTATGTAACGGGTGATCCATTTCGAGGTTCAATACTTTTTTTTAAAGAAAAAATCACAGAAAATTCAAATTTAATGGGGAATGTTTATTATCATTCGAAAGGAAATTTTTTGGCATTTATTTTTCGAAGATTATCTCTTTCAAATGTTGGCCGCGGCTACGTCTCAGATGGTCTATACATTGAGTCCAATTTTCGATGACTCGTTCGAGCTTTTCGACTTTTAACTGGCGAATGACACGCGTGATGTTTTGCTCTAAGGCCTGAATGGAAGCGGGAATGTATACATAGACTTTAGACTTTACATATTCCTACAGGAAAAAGTCTAACGGTGTGATATCGCACGATCTTGGTGGCCAATCGACCGGTCCAAAACGTGAAATTATCTGCTCACCGAAGTGTTCTCTCAATAAATCCATTGATTAATAAGATGTGTGGGAAGTGGCGCCGTCTTGTTGAAATCAAATGTCCCGGAGATCACGAGCTTCAATTTCAGGCATCAAATAGTCGGTTATCATGACGCGATAACTGTCGCCATTGGCGGTTACGTTCTCATCGGCATCATTTCTGAAGAAATATGGACAGATGTTTGCACCGGCCCACAAACCACACCAGACCGTTGTTTTTTCTGGATGAAATTGCAGCTCTTGAGTCTCTTCAGATTGATCTTCGTCCCAAATGCGGCAATTTAGCTTATTTACATACCCAATGAACTAGAAATGGGCCTCATTGATCGGTGCACAAAATTTGGCTCGAAAACGTCGGATCTTGGAATTTTTCAAGAGCCCATAGAGCGATGCGATGTTAATTGTCAATGTCAGTCCGAGTTGCTGTAAACGGCGTCGAATCGACTCTACACGGCCTTCGTGTACACTCTCAGCTAAGGCCGCTATATTTTCTTCACTGCATGCTGGACGTGGTCTATTCGGTCGAATATTATCCAATAATGAATGCTGGGTCTCAATGGTGCTGCGACTAGTACGCTCAGTAGGCCGATTATACCATAAATTGAGCGAAGCGCGCGAAACACATTCTTTACAGAACGTGAATTTTCGTAATAAAGTTGAATGATTTGTAAACGTTGTTCAGGCGTAAGTCTTTCTATGATGAACTGAACAAAAATAGCATGACAGCTTGACACAGCTCACGCGTGATCTATCTATTGAAAAATGTACCCCTACTTGGATCACTCATTATGTCATATCAGGTTTTGAGTTTCTTTATAATGGGGAATAAGTGGAGTTAGGAGATGGGAGTAGGTCGTAATATTTTTTCACTAATTCCTAGAAATGATGTTTTAAGTTTCATTAATTTGTTTTTAATTTCCACTCGTAAAATATTTTCCATTCACAAGAATCCGCATTCAAATAGTATATAAACCATTTTTTTTTTTGAGTTTTCATTATGCATATTTTGATTTGAGTTAAATTAACTGACAGGCACTTACATATATACGATTGCATATAATACATAAATACATACACGTGAAGATGCTGAATGCCACATCTTAGTTTAGCTTCATGGGAGACTTTAGTAAACAAAAGTGCCGCGGCTGATTCATTACCTCCTGAGCTAAAGTACACATACATATTGTGGCGAAAATGCGAAGCGAATGTCAGATGAAAGAGAGAAGCCGATAGCTGGCATGTTCTAGAGCGTGAAACGAGAACATTCAACGATTCGATTATTCTAGGCGGTTGGTTGCGAGCAGCCGACTACTATATAAGGGCGACCCTCAGATGCCAAGTCAATCAGTCGTAAAGTAAACGCGTTGGTGATTACACTACAGTGAAGTAATAAAAATAGAACATTGTACAAGTTGTAATACAAGTGATTGTAAATAGTGAAGTGAATTGTAAATTCAATTGTGAATTACTGAGTAATAAAAGGACATTAAATAAATTCTTTATAAATAAAGAAACTGCAAATTAATTTGGTGATTTTTATTTAACAATCCAGAGATTTGGGAAATCATCGAGGTTGATTCAGCAAGATCGTAACAATATGTTTGACGTTCCAATGCGGATAATATGGGAACAATACTACAAAAATGGCAAAGTGGTTACTGTGCAAAACATCTATATAAAATAGGAGAGATAAGTGAATTGTGAAAAAGGATTTAAAAAATAAGTGGGAAGCGATATTGACATGAACAGTTGTGTTTTCGAAATAGAAAACACATCAAGATTACTTAAAATGGGATTGAACTTGTCTTTATGCTTTAATCCACAAGTTGATAAACAGCTTTGCCATGATGGAAATTAAGATTTTCGTTGTTCGTACTCCGAGTGTATTTCTGACGTGTCATCAGACGTTCGGAGACAGCTTAGAAAAAATTGTAGGTCCCTCAATTTGTTGAAAAACATCCAAGACGTAAACCACAAATTGGAGGTAGAGCACGGCCGAAAATCCTTTCAGCGGTTATGTTTATACGCATATGTATATATTTCAGAGGTTTAGATATTGCTTTTAATAGTATTTGAGGATTAATTACTATGAGAATGGGGAGGATGCCCAAAAATTCTAGCAACACCGATTATTAGTTTCACAGTTTAGGTGCTAATAATTATATGACGGTATGAACAGAACCGGTTATTTTCTTAAACCGTGCTTGCGTCGGAAATCAAATATTATATTTTTCTCAACATAAAGTAATAGAGGTTTATTATATGAAAATCAGTCTTGTTTGCAGATTCATATAAATCATTTTTGTAGTGTTTTGAACTTAAAATAGATTCCCATACGACAATTCATCTGGCATTGCAAAGGACAAATGAGTCTATGCAAGTCGCATCAGTCGGCCAGTGTAACCTAACCAACCTACCCTTATATTGATTAAGTAGGTTTTGTCGACAAATTCTTTAAACCCACAGCTTCGACCATAGCAAAAGCTCTGGTAATAGGATGTTGTTTTATGCCAAACATTTTTTCATGTATTCGGTGTTGTTTCCTATACACCAACTGAAATCTGGTAATACTCTTAGTGGTCAGTAAGAAATATGTGTAATACCATTTTTCTCGGGAGCACCACATAATCCAGTCTTTCAAAATCCATACAGTACATAATTAAGATAAATTTAAAAAAATGCAGACAATACACTGTCCTCACAGCACAGCGAGCAGACATAACGAAATCACGACCAGAAAAAATACAGATAATACAATATCCAGATAATATTAAATCCCTACAATATAAAATCCCGACAACTCTTTATCTCGACTAAGAAATTATTTTTCCAATTCGTTGAAAATAGCATGCAAAAGAAGTTACTCTAAGCATCGCATGTTGTACTCTTCATAGCGGTTCTTCCTACACTAAATTGATATATGATTTTTTCAGAAATCAAATACTCATTTATATTTTGTTTCTTATCATAATTGTTCTAGTTACGTCCAAAGGTATTCACTTACGAAAACAGTTTGAAAACACTTTTTATATCAGCAGAGTTGCTTTGCTGTCGTGTACGATACATTTTTTCGCAGAAGTGAATTTAATGTTGTTATACTAAATTCCTCTAACATCACATATAAACTAATATACTTTTAGGGAGCTTGTATAGCGCATTATTAAAGATCGTAATATCTATACCATTAGTAAAATATGGTTGTGCAACAATTTACAACATACTTTTAAGATTGAACTTCAGCGAATTTCAGTCAGAATTTTATGTAAGGCATTTCATATCGTGTAATTTATTAAATATACTCTTTTTAAAGGAGTACGTTCATTGTAATTCAGTAAAAGTACAAAATACAGTTGATATTATATTTATATTTATTTTTATTAATCAAATATATCTTTGTTTCAGATGGTATCAATCAAGAATATAAGAGTTTCTGCAATCAAAATTATACAAAAATATAAATTATATATATAAATTAAAAATATGTAATTAAATATAAAGGGTGTTTTTTATAGAGGTATAGAACTTTAAGTTGGCATTACTCTTCAAGATGGCGACCGATTTAATAGCTGTCAAGTAATTTATTCTCAGTTTGGTTTGGCAATTCATCATGAATAAACACACGCCTGAACAACGCTTGCAAATAGTGCAATTTTATTTCGAAAATAATGGTTCTGTGCGGAAAACGTATCGCGCACTACGTCCATTTTAGCGATGCTTAGCGATGAAGCGCACTTCTGGTTGAATGGCTACGTCAACAAACAAAACTGCGGCATTTGGAGTGAAGGTAATCCTCAAGTGTACGTTGAAACACTGTTACATCCGGAAAAACTGACTGGTGCGCTTTATGGGGTGGTGGAATCATTGGTCTGTACTTTTTCAAAAACGATGGTGGCCAGAACATTACAGTCAATGGTGATCGGTATAGAGCCATGATTACTAACTTTTTCATTCCTGAGTTGAATAACCATGATGTCCAAGGAGATGTGGTTTCAACAAGACGGCGCAACATGTCACACAGTTCGTGCCACAATAGATTTATTGAAAGATACGTTTGGTGACCGCCTAATTTCACGTTTTGGACCTGTGAATTAGCCTCCAAGATCTTGTGATTTAACACCGCTAGACTACTTTCTGTGGGGCTATGTAAAGTCATTGGTCTATGCGGATAAGCCACAAACGCTTGACCATTTGGAAGACAACATTCGCCGTATTATTGCCGATACATGGCCACAAATGTTGGAAAAAGTCATCGAAAATTGGACGTCCAGATTGGACTACCACCGCGCCAGCCGTCGCGGTCATATGCCAGAAATCATATTTAAACTTTTATGCCACAAGATTATCTTTCGGATAAATAAAATTCATGTCAATCGAATAATCCATCGTTTTTTTTATTGCAACTTAAAGTTCTATACCTCTATAAAAAAACACCCTTTATATATAATAAAAGAAAAAATGTTGAAATAAAATTTTTTTAAATGATAATCAAAATTTTTAAATTTCTTTTTATTTCTTTTTTCAAATACTAGGACTTTGATTATAATGAAAATGAGGAGTTTGAAATATAAAAATGATGAGTTTGTAAACACAACAGTGAGCAGTAAGGACAAGAATGAGCAATTTGAATATAAAAAGTGAGCAGTTTATAAAAGTATCACTGAGTACTTTTTAATAAAATGAGTACTTTACTGAATCGAAATGAATATTTATTTATGAGAATAAAAATTTTGATTTGGTTTGATATTTGAACAAAACAAATAAATTTTTTACTTCAATAAGTAAAAACGTGATGAAATATCACCCCGACAAGGGGAAAGTGCAAAAAAAAAAATTTCATTTGCCAACGATAATATAATTGCTTCACTAATTTTAGCGGAAAACGAAACAAACAAGAAAAAATCCATATAAAATATTAAATTAGTTAAAAAATCGCGTTATTTTTTATATTAATTTGATATTTGGTTTGGATTTTTCTCGGTATTTTTTTCTGGATTGTGTCGTGTCTGGAATATGTCCTATCTGAATCTTGTCGTGCCTCGATTTTGTATTTCGGGATTTCGTGTGTCGAGATTTCATTATATACCCAGCGTGCATTCAAATATTTGCGTCTACCCTCATAACATTACTTGCAATGAAAAAATAGTGCAAAAGTACTAAAAATGGGCATGAATACTAATAATTTTTTATACGTTGTAATAATTAAAATGTAACCGACTTTGGATTACCATTTGCAGAGGCTTAATTGTAAGCTGCTCATAAGCTGTATCACTAAAAAAGCTGAACTTCGTTTCTTTTATAGCTTTTAAAAACAAGCATATGCTGTATTTTTTTTCGATTATAAAAATAATTCATTTTAAGGCATTAAATCCCTAGAAGACTTAATGATAACCATTCGAATACAATGGTTCCATTTAGTCTCGTCATAGACATGCTCGATCAGAAGGAAATAGTTTAGTTCCAGTTCCAGCCACCATTTCGAATACATCCGGACTGGTCCCATTTTTTGTAGGGTATATTTATACGAATGTATGTATGGTGTGTGTTGGAAACCGCTACAGAACGGTGGGCAATGTGCGTCATCGTAATCAAAATGCATTACGTTTATTGTGATGGCCTTAAATTGGTTAGCCGACTACTTGGTGGCACAGTTGGTGCATTCATCTTCATACACATGCAAACACATTATGTATACCTTCATTCGTCATGCTAAAGTAGACGATTAAATTCTGTTGTTGCAAACTTTTCAAGCGAGAAATGTTAGAGGGAAAGGAGGTGGCAGCCGATTGTTGGCAGACGCAAATGAAGTTTCAATGCCACCATCATTTTGGTGTATTGACATGTAAGCGCAGGCGCTTATACGACATCAATACAAAAATTACTAATGATGGTTACCACGACGATTATCGGCAACTGCTTCGCTGCTGTTGCTGTTACTGCCAATAACGATCGTTATTCCTAACTGGCGTTGAATGTTTTCTGTAGTTTACATTGATACGCTGGCAGTGTACTTTCGTTGCATTGCTTTGTGGTTTGCAACTGTTATGTTGCTAGATGTCGTACTCATTCGCATTGCTGTCGCGGTTTGTCGATAAATGCAAATGCGAATAATGTCGTCAATTTTATTTAGAGTTTTTGTAAAATTTATCGATTTAAAAAGAATTAAGATCATCAGCGTTAAGCTGCCTTGAAACTTGTGGTTGTAGTTGTTGTTGTAGGCGTTATTGTTCTCATTGACATTGATCGTATTGTCTTTTTTGTGGTTATTTGCCTGCATGTGTTTTTTAACCCTAAATGAAAGCAACTTGATTATAGCTGATGCTTTTAGAAACGTTACATACACATATGCATACATATGTATGTACTCAGTGACTTATGTTGTATACTCGCACATGCTTTTAGTGTTGTTTATTTAGATGAAATACACATGAATTGGGTTTTATATGAAATTGCGAAATTAATGACGTTGCAGCATAATGAAAATGATGATAGCAATAACAGTTGCAATAATAACAAACATACACTTGTAAATATTTGAAAAAAGAAGGGAAAGGGAAGAGGGTTTCTTTGGTAGCGATATTCAGTCAATATGTCTTGTATTTATTTATTTGAAATTATAGTTTCGGGTTAGCTGGTGACTTAATCCGATTTCAATGCGACTGCCACATGTTTGAGCTTAAGGGAGAAAAAAAGTGGATGAATAGTAAAAACTATAAATCTAAATCACATCCTCTAATCTAGTTTGCGAGAATTAATCTGAGCATATTTAAAGGAACGAAATATAATATTAATTTTTCTTATTGCGTCGCCCCTCGGCAGGTAATGTCAAGCACCCCGAGTGCATATCTCAGAGTGCATATCTGACATAAAATAAAAGCTCGTCATAAAAATCCATCGGCCGTTTGAAGAAGGCTTAGAATAAAATCGAGATATCTTCATTTGTTGGAAAAAACATAAAGACACACACCATAAGTTTGAGAAGTTGCCGATGCCGAAAATCGCTTGAGCAATTACAAAGCGCGCAATGTAATGATCTAACAGACATTGGATTTTCTAATAACCATAAAAATAAAGTAAGAATCTTTTTGAGTAGTTGTGGGATACATTTGACTGCAAAGTTTCTGATATTAACTACGAAGATGTGACTTAAAAGGCTTAATGCCAAACCGCAAAAGTATTCCATTTCTAATAAAAATAACATCAAAACCATAGGTTAAAAATGCAAATCTATCAGGCATGTGCTGCAATTTGTTTTCGCATGAAATTGGCATCGAAAACAAGATTCCATGTGCTGAATTTCAATGTTCCGTTTTCGTTTTCAAACATAAAATCGCAGTAATGTGGCATTTGACGAACATCGAAACCTCAAAGATATTCCCCAAATCTTTCCGGCATAAAGACCTGACTGTCGCGGGTTATAATAGATTTTAATCGCCTCTTTCGACAGGCATTCCTTACCGCGAGTAAATTTTTGAATCCCTAACCCGCGGGTAAACCAACCAATCAATCACCGGGTCCTCTCGCTTTGTTCGTTTCGCACATCATAAACCTCCTTTATATGAACGCTTTATTTTGAATGCTGAGAGAAAGAAAAAATTAAGGTGTACATTTATTATCATTCTTTTTAACATACAATTTTTTGAATAACCCGTTCTTTCTCTTATACTTAATTTGCGTTCTTCATCTGTCAAATAGAAGATGTGCTGAAGTTTGAACTAATGTTTCTCAATGCAATTATTTTATGTGAAAGTTGGTTTACTATTTTAGCCAGTGGTGCATATACATATGTATATATGTACATATGTCATGGATGCTTGGAGTCCTTTCGTTTTGCGCAGGGCCGTATTTATAATCGCCTACAGAAAAAGCATGTTGAACGCTGACATGACGACGGCGAAAAACAAATATTTTCATATAGTAAATTCGAGCAATGTCGGGACACAGAAGTTGACTATTGGAGACGTAACATAAAATGTATTTAAAATCAAAAATTAGTCCAACGAAATTTTGCAATCATTATTGACATTTAAAGAACTGAATAATTGTGTATGTGATGTACTTATTTACGAGTTTTGTATTTACGAGTATATGTATGTGTGTGTATGGTATTCAGGTAAACATTTGCACATATGTAACTAGTAGGACCAACTTGGAGTATTTGTTGTTTGCTATTGTTATTGGTGTCACCGCTGTCACTAAAGCTAAAAACGAAACGTGGCGTCTAGTACAACAACGGTATTTGCGTGATAAATTTGAATTAACGTAAAACAAAACGACCTTCAAACTTGCGCGATAAAAGGTACATTCGTATGTAGCAACAGTTTTCCCAAATTAATATACATATTTGTATATGAGTAATAACAACTGAAGAACGACGGAGGGTTAGCCTTTTCGTGGTGTAAATTTTTCTACGTATTAAATTATTATTATATTCGTAAAAGTTTATTTCTGACCCAAGGCAAATTCACACACGGTAGTAGCAAAAAATACAAAATCAAAAATCCTATACAATTTGTTTGTGTAAAATTACTTTCGTAATATCTAAAATTCGAATTCGTTGTATTTTGTTTGTGTAATTGTAAAGAAGAACAAGCAGGCATATGATAGGATAACTTCACCTGCTACAAATTCGCCTTGCTCTGAACTTTAAAACCATATCGAAGAAGTCCAAAAAAAGTATATTTATTTTTATTTTTAGTATTTTTAATAAAAACACATGTTAGCTTTTTAAGCATACGTATCAGTCTTCACTTATGGTGGTGCAATGGGTAACAATGGTGCGACTATTATTATTGTGATCTAATTCGTTACTGGACATGTGGACAGGAAACATTTGTAGTGAAAATTTACATTTAACACAACTCTAGTATTAATAAATATTCAGCTATCTCGCTTAATATTATACCAAAATATAACGACACCCTAGTGTCGGTGTATTTGTAATATTTGATTTTGGCATTTTTGTCACGGCCTGCCACACTATGTGGTGCTCGCTCTCTTCTGGCGTATTAACCTATTATAAAATATGTTGAGGTTGGTTGTATACACGATTAAATAGGAATTTTCATGCTTAGTAAACGTAACGGGTTACTAATTCCGTTGGTAGCATTAGGGCGGACTGTTTGCAGTGTTGTTCGGGCAAAGGTGCCAAACAAACAAACCGCTCAACATATAAATATTTTGTTGTTTTGTCACAGTGTTCTTAATTAGTTGCGTGACTTGACAAACTTCGCTCAGGGTTTAATCCGCTCTCTGTATTTTCTCTTTGCAGGTTTCCAACACACCACTTCAATGCTCAAAAGTTGTAAACGCTCGTTGTTGGTATATGTGATGTAAATTGTGGTATGCGCGGCGTACCCTGGAGATTTAGAGCGTGTGATACGGAAGCAAAGGCCGCTACTAAATGGAGCGATATGAATTTCCCACGCTTTCTGGTAGGTGCCATAGTCAAAGTCTTTGTGGACGTTTGGTTCGGTATAATACATATATGAAGGTACATACATATATTTATATGTATAAATATGTGTATATGTTTCAGTACGCACTAAAATTTGTTGACAGTGAACTGCTCCTAAATAACATGCAACAAAAGCTCCGCGAAAACAGAGTGCGCCCACGCAATTTCTTGTCGATCGATGAATCATAACTGCAAACAAAACTACATTTATAATTCACAAGAGAACACATATTTTCACTCACAGCGTATGATTTATACCTTACCAGATATTCTTCATGTGACAAATCTTGGAGAAGTTCCGAAGGAAAAGAACTGGATAAAACCCGAAGCGCAGTCAGGATTGGGAAGGACCTCTCCGAGCCGTTTAATATCAAACGAGGTTTCAGACAGGGTAACTTTTTTCATGTGATTTCTTAAATTTTATGCTGGAGAAAATAATACGATCTGCCGAGCGAAATAGACCATGTACAATCTTCCTTAAGATTGTACAATTGTTGGATTATGCCGATGATATTGATATCACTGGCCATAACAACCGCAACGTAATATCTGCTTTTTCCAGGTTAGACAAAGACGCGAAGCAAATGGGTCTGGTATTGAATTAGAGCAAGACAAAATATCTCCTGTCATCAAACAAACAGTCATGGCATTTGCGACTCGGCTCCCACGTCATTGTTGAGAGTAACAACTTTGAAGCCTAGATAATTTCTTCTTATCTAGAAACCAGCAAAAGTAACACCAACAAAACCAAGCGCTACATATAGTTCATCGTTCCCATTCTCTTATATTTTGTAGAAGCTTCAACGATGTTGACATCCGATGAGTTGGCGTTAGGAATTTTTGAGAAAAGTTTTCCGCAAAATTTATGACCCTTTGCGCATTGGCTATGGCGAACACCACATATAGTGGAACGATCAGCTATATGAGTTATACGACGACATTGACATACATGTATATGCATATGTAGTTTAGCGACTACGCGTGCTATGTCATGTCGTACAAAAAGCATTTCAGCTTTGAAAGTATTCGATGGTATACCCTATGGCGGAAAAAGAGGAAAAACAAGTCCTCCACTCAGTTGGAAGGATCAGGTGAAGAGCGACATGGTTTCACTTGGTATTTCTAACTGGCGCCAAATAGCGAAGGGAAGAACTTTGCAGCAAAGGGAAAAATTCCAATGGTATGATACAATGAACATTTTTATATTCATTTATTCTTCTATCAAAAAGCTAAAAAACTGTTATATATTATTAGGTGAACTTAATTTAATATATTCTTTTTTAATTCTATATAATTCTCGAAAAATTAAGGAAATAAATTGAAATAGAAAATAGGAAATGGTCAACTCGCGCTAAATGATGAGAGATGGAAAACGTTTAGCGTTGCGTTGGCGACTGGGTTGCCATTGATTGCTAACCAATCGGCTACTGCTAATGTTTATTTGAATAATTTTTCCCGTGTGTATTTATATAAAAATCGAAAAACCGAAATCAAGATCAGAGGGAAAATAACGCTGCCTTAAATTAAACAAAAACAAAGACATAGTGGCCCACCAGACCGGCAGCCGGTTGTTCCAGAATAACAAAAACTGCAGCTGTCAAAGACCGAGATGAAAATATTCACAATCAGACGCTCACATATACATATATATGCAGTTGTTGTACCCAAAACACGTAAACGTTGTTGCCGTCTATAATAAACTTTTCGATAGCACGTCTGAACTATGCAGATAGGAGACTGTGAGATATTTTCGAGCGCCTTCATGGCGTGTGACTTTTAGTTTTCCCGCCCAGTCGGTAGGGTGGTGCTGATGCAGGTGCTATGCGATATGTACATAGGTATTATGCTTTTTGGGTGTCATATTGGAGAACAATGAATACATGGGCCTTCTAGCAGATTATTGAGCGAGGACTGCTACGGCAGTCCAACTATAACATTATAACACTGTTCATTCATGCAATACTGAAACATTCGCTGCACGATGGCGCTCAACAGATCAAAGGCGACGATTATGTAAAATTACTGTGCTGCGAGCTTAATTATTATTATTGTATGTTGTTTAATTGTTGTTAGTTTTGTTATTGTTTTTCAATGATTTTGTTTGGTATTTGTGTTCATTGGCTGCTGTGATTGTTTTCGTATTTGAAATATTAGCTTATAACTTAACTGTATCCATATGCCGAATAGTTACATATGTACGATTACATGCATGTGCATTTATGTATACATATTTCCAACTGTAAACGAGGGAACGGACTTTTGTGGATGGGGATGTAGCCCCACATATAAAGGTGAATATGCACAGAAATTTATATACATTATAATAAAATTATATATATATATATATATATATATATATATGTAATAGGTTGAGTTGGCACCCCTGCATTTCAGCATGCTTTATTTAGGCGGCACTGTCGATGATAAACCAATGTGAAGTTGATATGTGTAAAAATCAACTGAACGAAACGGTTGTTTGGGAAGCGCTACATGCACTGTAAGGAGTGCAGCAGTGTCTGGCGAGGTATTATACGGCCTCAATTGAAGTTTGTGCCATGCGATTGAGGCAGTGAATGAGTGTAGGATTTTTACTTTAATTACACTTCATATCAATCAGTGGACAGGCGGTTCAGCTTCTTCATCGTCTATATATTAAGTTCCCACTCATTAGTGACTGTTGAAATTTGTGCTTCTAGCAGTTTCAAAAAATAATAGAGGAAAACCTACTTTTTAATTGAAAATTTTAATTAGGCAGCTAAATCATGGGGCCGCTGAAAGATATATAAGTAATAATGTCATAAGTACGTATGAACACACTCCTACATACACAAATAGAAAGTGGGGCAAAAATTTGCTTTAGAAGGCGTCCCTTTCTATATTCTGTTTGTTTGCCATTTTAAATACCAAAATAAAATGCTTGAAGTGATTACTCTGATAAGTATTAATATATTCTTGCTCTAACTGCTACTAATTCCAAAACCAATAATTTTTTATAATAAGTGTGTTAAAAGTTTGCAGTGAAATACTTTTGATACATACATACATTACATATAGAAAATACAAGAAATTGAAAATTTTTGCCAGATGTCAAAAAGATATTCGGAGCTCGGAAAATTCAATGCCAAAGAGAACAGTTTCATTGAAGTGTAGCAATTTAAATTATGGAAATTTTTCGTTCTTAAGAGTTGTATTCCGTACTTAATTCAAATTTAACCAATGTGTTGTCGTATAGTTGAATTCTTTTTGTAGTAGTACAACAACCTAACTTAACCAACATTAAGCAATGCAAAAAAGACAAAGCGAGGCACAACTTTCCCGCTCATTACACCCGTTATTACACTTTTTCCATTTTATTTACGGCAGTGACATTGCCAGCGCTATCAATTAATCTCAACGGAATCTTGAAACACAAAATATATGTACATATATACCAAATAATATTAAGCAAATAAAACAAAAGCAAAAGGTAGAGTACAATGGAACTGCTATTACCACAGTTATTAGAACTTCAGAATAATCTTGGTTTCTCAAGCTTAAAATTCCACAATTTAAATTAACCAAGTAAGATTGAGCTAGGTGCGCGGGAAATCAAAGAGGTTATTCAGCTGTTTGGGAATGAAATATATAGAGACCGTCAAAATTCGTTACGTTTTAATCAAACTTGTCCATGGGTCTTAACGTAAAATAATCATTGAATTTACGATAATAAATAAAGGCAGGAACATCAACTAAAATGGTGCTGATCTAGAAGATTTTGAATTTCCTTTATAACATTGAAATATCTATCTCGATTGTGTTACGCTGTTACAAGCAACCGTTTGGTAAACAAACGTTACAAACTCCTATACCCAGTACAGTCCGGTGTAATGCTCCGAAACATGATGTGTAGCAAATCGGCATAACAGCTTAAGAAAAACTTTGTATGTAATGTGAATTGCGTACTGTGATCAAATATTTTAATTACATCTGCTACTAACATTAAAACCTTAGCAAGCTGGCACTAGTTTGCATGAGTGTTGTTGATTTTGAATCTACAGATGTACATGCCTACATAATTACGAGTAACAAAGAATACCTCTAATTTCTACGGCAGCAATGACATCGCTGATCTCCGTGCGACAACTACAGTGAAATGTGTCAAAAATCGGAACAGTCAACTTAATTGTTGGAACATGCGTGTATGTATCCGTTATGGTAGTTTACTGCGTCATGATGCGAATATACAAAAAAAAAAAAAAAAAGCCTGCAGAAATGTATTAGGGTCAACGTTTAAATCAAACTGGCTTTGGGAACTCCGGATAGGATCTATATTTATAGTTTAGAGCCCAAAAGCAATGTTTCTGAATCTGCTTTTTCAAGTATTGAGATGCTTTATATTTACTATGTTTGAATTTTAATATTATTGGAAAAAATATATTTCACAAATTTTCAAAAACTCGAAATTTATTATTGTAAGAAGCGAAATTTTCGTTTTCAGATAACAATATCTCGAGAATATCACGCAATTAACATCGTTGGATGGAGAGATGAATATTATACAAACACATATACTTGAATAAATGTGTGGAAATATTGTTTTCCAGCGAATAAAATGGATGAATTCTATTATTTTCACGTCAATTTAAGTAGAGCATGCTACCATGTGTAGGGTCATGGGCTCGTATACTACCCACTGAACTTGGTGAAAAATTGGTGAAAGCGTTATTTTACTGCCATCTATCTGTCCGAATAAATTATATGGTAATTTCGATATAAGAGAGAAATTTAACGGTCATTTGTGATAAGGTAAACAGAATTACATTTTGTTAAATATAGCTTTCGAAACTTTGCATTAAGGCGATACCTTACTCTTAGTTAATAGTAGACACCCTAATACATACTCAAAGGTACTTAAATAATGCCGGCTTATATCAACCTGCCGTTCGATATCATATGAGCTAAACACCACTAGTCACAATAAGCCATCGCACCATTAATATGCAAAGGCTAGGTTTTTATAAACGGGTGTCTGTGTTAAAAATTATGTATTTTTCTCCCAATAACAACTCTATGGCTCTTTGCTTGCTTCGCTTTGAGCTTTTGATATTTAAGTGTATATCGGACAATTAATAACAAACAAGTGATACAACAGGTAACGCATAACAATTAGGCGCACTGCTGAATCGCAGCTTTGTAAGAATTTTGCTAATTATATATGTATATATATATATACATATATGGGTATTTTAATATATACACGAGTATGTCGCATGCTTGAAGTGATGTTGGGAAGCCATATCTTGAGATAATATTACTTTAATTCCGTTTTAATATCTCTGATTTATTGGTTGCCGACAAGAATTTCTCACACAATATACGTACTTGTATATATAATTATCAAAATATAAAACTTTTTTATGTTAGTTTGGAACTGATCTGCATATATTTAGTTTTCAGCAAAGGAGTAATTATATTATTAAAAACTAAAATGATAAATTCAGAAGAAAAAATGTAAACAAGTTTAGATTCGTTTTACTTTCTTCGCTTTGCTATGGTCGCTTCGCAGGCCGTAAAGTTTGCAAAAGATGGATTTTTCGCAATTTTTTAATTAATAGGCAACCGGCCAAGTTCAATGCGAAATCTTTATAATTAGTTATAATTGTTTTGAAACCCAATTGCTCTTTTTAACAGAAAATGTAGGAGTACTTTGGCTATTACATGGGCCATCCGCTTGTAGGGTGTAGTAATGCTGTATATATACATTTGTATATTCGCTTATACTGTAGTCCTCTTCGAGATCTTGCATTCGTATTGTTTTAGAGAGAAAATGAGGCGGATGAGTAATTAACTAATGATTTTTACAAGTGTATTATTATTACTATTATTATTATTGTTATTATTATTAACACAAATCTATTAAATTTAAATAGCAAACAGCGTGAAATGTATGTTTGTTTCTCTAGCTCTGATAAATGACGAGACGAAAAGAAAAGTATATTCGAGTAGTTTATATAATAAAATAAGAAATTTTTTCTTTGAATGTGATACTGTAGTCCTCTTCGAGATCTTGCATTCGTATTGTTTTAGAGAGAAAATGAGGCGGATGAGTAATTAACTAATGATTTTTACAAGTGTATTATTATTACTATTATTATTATTGTTATTATTATTAACACAAATCTATTAAATTTAAATAGCAAACAGCGTGAAATGTATGTTTGTTTCTCTAGCTCTGATAAATGACGAGACGAAAAGAAAAGTATATTCGAGTAGTTTATATAATAAAATAAGAAATTTTTTCTTTGAATGTGATTTTAAGTTAGTTTTTAATAATAGGCTTTTATCCTTTGTTTGAGACTAAAAAATTATTTGTAAATGTGGTTTATAATTGTGCCCGCTTTGTTGTCAGTTGAGAGAAACAGCTTACGCGGGCAGGTGTCACAAAATTATTGACTCCTCAATATGTATGCAAAAAAAAAAAAAAAAAAATATGGTAGTATATTATTATACAAAATACAAGTTAAATTGAATGGCAAATTCATTTGTGTTACCCTCATTGCCGTCATCATTATTATCATTATCTCTTATTAACGACATTTAAAATTTCTATTGTTGTTATTAACAAGTCTTTTTCTCGTTCACGCATTCGTTGATTTTGTGGCACAGCAGCCTTTAAGCAATGTAGTTCGATTTTCCTTATGTGCTTACAGGAATTATGGTAAAACAAGTCATATATTTGTATGTGGTTTTTGTTTGGATATTGTATATATATGTGGGCGTATTTGGGTTTGAGTTGTTTTTTGTCGAGAAAAAAGTGTCAGTGGAAAAGCTCTCAGAAACTAATACTCTTTTCTCTACACACATACAATTTTTCATTCATATTTCAAGCCATATATACAAAGTTGACTTTACTTTGGACTTCTGTGCCTTGAAAGACCGCGCCGCTTAAATTACTAGCTAAACAATCTTCATCATTCACTTATTTCGTTAATTAAAACTTTTCGATCAAACTTTCGAAAGGAAATTTAATAATAAATTCTTTGAATCTAATGTAAAAATATGCAATACGTACCCAGCAATAATAATAATATTTTACTACAAAGTGCGCTGGCCTAATTATATTTTATAAAGGCAATACAATGGAATTTTTTTCGTTCACAAAATCCGATCTGGAAAACTTTTGCAGTAAGGTTTTCGAAACTAACCGACCTCATATTTATATATCTATTTATTTATAAGTAGATTTACGCGTATATATGTAAAATATAAGTTTTATTTTGTTTTATTTTCTAACTTTTCGAAGATATTTTCTTATTCTACTTCGATGTTTAAGTTACTGGGTTTAGAAAAAGACGACATCGGCTGGATACAACCTGATCAAATATACGTTGTAGTTGTTGCAGATGCAGCATTTAATTGATTGGTAACCTAGAAGTTGTTTTACCTTACTTGCACTATGATTTTGATGCGTGTGACAATTTTTCAAATAATTCAAATAATTCAAATAAATCCATATGCATATAAAGTACATACATACATACATAGGTATGGCTAACGCATACATATATGTAACTATCTAAAAATAAAGGTTTGTTTTGGTGCACACTCAATTTTATAATTTATTTCTTAATATTTGCGTTTCAGAGAGCAATAAAAATTTATGTTTTGTATTATAATTTAAATTTTATACTTATTTCTTTAGATTATCTGTATAAATAATAAATGATTAGCTAATTTATGCTTAAAATAATTAATTAAAATGTTCAGATTTTCGAAGGAATTATTTTAAAATAACATATATGACGGATTTTGGTCACATTTTGATTCCGTATTGTAGCCCTTCTGAATGAAGGCATCCTAAACGATGTTACGTATACGCTTCGCACACAAAGATTTTGATTTATTTATTAATAAAAGATTTTGATGATTAAAATTAAATTAAAAATCATATATAATCTTCTATAATTCATCAGGAATGTTTCTTTACCTTACCGGTAAAGATTTTTGAGTATAAGACAAAAAATTAAATGTACCAGACTTTTCCTTGTGGAAGGATAAATTTTTAAGTCTAAGCATCAAAGTCTTTTAGGTTTAATTCCCTACTAAGGTTTTGAAATTCAAGGAAAGTTTAAAAATATATATACAATCTTAATAACTTTTTTTAGTTCAAAATTACCAGAAAGTATTGTTTATTATTTCATTTATTTTTTATTTTTTTCTGAATAAACAATATGTCGAGAATATTATGTACAAATTTTAAGTCAATCCAAGTAAAACTAACGGAGTTACAGCATTTCAAACGACCGGCCGTGCTACCTGATTTTTATACCTGCCCGGTAGCCGCCCGATACCCCTATTAGAAAGCAGTTGGAATTTCATTTGTTATCCCTTTCGCTTTCTCCGTCTATGTGTCTTTCAAAAGACTGGAGCTGGTATTGATGACTCTATGTAAGTATAAAAATTAATATTCTTTTATTGATGGTTTATTTCGAATTTTCACGTATGAAAAACTTTAAATCGATTTTCCCGTCTTTTTTGAAGTTCGTGAACATCACAACTCAAAATATACTGAACCGATCCTTTTAAAAATTTGAACATTACTTCTTCACATAAATCAACAGGCAATCAGCAAGAGTTTTTTCATCTTATTCTATTTTTTAATAACAAATTAACTGCGATTTTTTTTTAGCTAAAATCGCGTTTTTATTTCGAAGTGCTGTAAAAAATAAAAAAATAAAAACTATTGCTGATTACCTCGAGAAATACATCACCTTTAAAATGCATATCAATTTTTTTTGTTTCATCTGGAGATTCACCGTCACCGGCTTATTTATTCATATTTTTCTTTAAAAATTTTTTGTGACATACTTCAAAAGTTGTACAATATGTAATAAAATTTAATAAAATTATTTTATTGATGTCGCCGAAAAAAATCATAAAAATATGCGTTTTTCTCGCCTTTAAAACCTTACCCAAACCCCCTACTCCTCCCTCCCCCCCCCTGTATATATATATATATATAGATAGTTGGTCATTGTAAGTTGGTAAAGACAATATATTTTGTGTTTTGTTTTATGTAAGTTTAACAATTGTCGTAGCATAAGTGTTGGGCAAAAAAAGGAGAAAAACTTACCAAAAACGGTAAAATTAAGTAAAATCGTGGAAAATATACAACAAAAGTTATCGCGACTGAAATCATATGTAAAGCATTGTGACCACAGCAAACGTTAAATATATTTGTATGCATTTTGTCACTTTTGGACGCCACCACCACTGGTTTAATGAGTGGACACATTTAGAATGTTTACGAGGAACCAGAAAAGGTCTCTTTTGAAATTGCAGCTATATTTAGTAAGTTTCGTGTTGTAAAGAAACAATACATTGGTTGTCAAACTTAACTAAGCTGTTACGCAATCAGCCAGTTCCTTTATTATTAAGTTTCGCCTTTTATTTTTTTTTTTGTTGGTTAAAAATTGAAGTAGAATTTGTAATTTTTTTAAATATTATTTCTGGGTACTCTGGGGTGACGGAATCATTTATTTAAGAAAACTTTTTTCATACGTTTAGAAGAGATATTTAACATGTCAGCTTTATATCACACGAGTATTTGGCTATGAGAAATCGATGTTCAGAGCGGATGCTGCGTTTGCTTACTGTTGACCAGAAACAAACGTGTTGATGATCCTGAGTAGTGTAAGAAATTAAAAGTTTAGTTTTCTCTTAATAAGTGTCGTTGCACAGACAAAGCGTCGAAGTTTATAAAACGTTGACATGTTCGCATTTTCAATAATGGCTCATTGCTGGAGCGGCGACCATCGTTTAAGTTAGATTTCGATCAGAAGAGTTAAAACGAAAAACTATTTTAAGCTCTCACGAAATCCTTAGCACATCTCGTCAGTGAAGAAAGATCTGATATATCGAACTCCTGTACTAAACGGACTAACCCATTAGTCTCAAGGAAATTGAGTGTACCAGCAAAAAGCGTAAGGCGTTTAGAAGTAATTTATTTCACGATACTTTCGGCTTTAACATTACAGAGGTTGGCTGGCATAATGATCCTACTCAATAGCTTAGATACAGTCGCTTGTGGTCAACCCCTCACCCCCCCTCAATCTTTACCAACCAGCCAAGTTTCTTTACACATTTACAAGTGGACCAATATGTGGAGAATATACAATTTTGAATACCACTTTCGTGACATGGAATGTATATTGCCAGAATAAATTGCAACGTGCCGGTTGGTATATGATACCAAAGCGGAGAATTAAATTCAGCCCTAAGGCATAACTAACAAACTGCAGCAAAAATTAATTATTAGCAATGTCGAAAAATGAAAATTATAACAAGTTTATTTTTGTATACTACTCCATTAGGACACACCGTAGCGGCGCATTTTATCATTCCATAATTGTAACACGCACATACGACAATAAGCGCCAATAATTAATGAAGCCGAAATGAAAAGGAAAGATTTTGGTCACAGACATTCCTTTGATTGCAACACAAATTCCTTAGCATCGGTAGCAACAGCCAGAGATTTCAAAAACCACTCAGAAGCTTATAACATTTTTATGACACATAACAAAGCAGGTGAATTGATCGTTAGCTTCTCCCAGTCACCAGTCTTAGTAGTCACAGCGATGCGATGGGAAAGCCAGCTGAGAGCCTATTGTTGAGCATTGTCAATTGCACCAGCTAAAGGCATCAAAAGCATTCATCAGCAAAAGTCAGAATCATCACTATCAAAATCAACATATATACCAACAACACAAAATCACATCTGCTTTAGCAGTTACGAGTACTGAAATGTCTTTCGGGTGATATCGGGGTGTTTGCTTATGCCATGCAATTGTGAAGGCAGCGTCAAGGAAAATTGATCAGTGCACTTAGAGTTGTCCTGGCCTCAGGCAACAACACTGATGCACATGCCTGGTTTAATAATTATATAATAAATGGTTATGCACCCGTATGCCTTTGCAAGTTGAGACGAACCGAGTCGGCTGAGCTCAAATAGCAAAGCGAATTTAGGGACCAGAAGCATATGGCATGAAATGTTGTTGTACACAGGAATGTCTATGGGTGGAACAAAAATTGCTGTGAACTTATTAAAAGAATTTGTGGAATCACTTGTCTTCTTGGTCCATTTTCTTGTTGTCTTTTTGGTTTTATCACCGATAATTGCCGTAAAAATTAAAAAAAATAATTTGAGAAAAAAGACAACAAAAAATTTACAACTGCTTTGTTTTTTTACGTTAAGAATTTTAATATCTTTAGACATATTTTATTATAATGTTAAATTATTTCAATATTTAAATATAGACAAATTTAGAGGAGCGTAATCCATATACAACTATAGGCACTGACTTATTTGACGTCTTACATTCTGGTATATATAAGTATGTATGTACGTATGCATTTGCTTGCATGCAAGAGGTTAGTGAATCAAGTACAATCTGAACCTAGTTTTTGATTCAGATTTGATTTCTTATAATCATTTCATTAAATGTTCACGAATTAATGGTTAATATCGAACGGAATATAAAAAGTATCATCCCTGAAATGAGGTAAGTTTAAATTTTATTATGATCTCCATAGCCTACTTTTCAATCAATTTTTGAAATTGATTGACAGAAATACTTTTTAATTTCTTTCATACATTATATGGAAATAAAAAATGGAGTGTGGTAGTACTCTTTTGAAGTTTTAACATTCATTTGAAAGGCGATTGGTTAAGAGGTGTTCGCACGTCCGTCGGTCCGTCGGCCATATGTCATCGTAACAAGTTTTTGCCAAACTCGCCATATATTACAATGAATAGGGTAAATAAAAATAATAACATAGAAAACCTAAATTCGATAATAGCGAATAAACAATGTCAGGCTAGTTGTACTTTGAAAAAATTATTCAATCTAATAATAGAATCCCATTTCATGAAAATGCTAAGTTTAATTTAATAAATATTTGTCTGATTAATAAAGTAATCTAAATAATATTTAATATGCAAATCAGAATTATTACTTTTATCGAGACTATTTACATGTTATCCATTTGTAATGATTACCAAGCAAAAAATCTCTTATTATTTTTTGGAGAAGTTATAACCGAAAGTCATTTATCTTAACAACAACAAACACTTAAAATTCATTTTTAACTTTATCTATCTATCACAGCGAGGAATAAATAATATTTTTCGAATGAATATTTAAGATTCTCACAAAATCAGCGAGCTACAATGTTAAGTCTTTACCAAACGGGGTTTTCTTTGTGGATAAAATCCAGAATAAGAAGTAATAAGTGCTGATCCTTAAATTTTTCATAAATATTATTTTCCTCTACAAATCTTAAGAAATCCTTAAAAATATTCTATTCTCAAAACACAACTCAACATCAAATATTTTTTGTATTTAAAAGTTTTATATTTATATGAAGTGATACTCCCCTTAAAGGAATGCTAGTTAAAAAAGCAAAAAATTTAAATTCTAGTTCTTTGACAAACTTAGTATATGATGTGAAATCTGGAATAATTGGATATTTCGTCCTTTTTCTACACCGTAACCACATTTTTTTTTCGAAAATGAGATTTTTAGTGAAACATATTTTTTAACACTCTTGTTACGTAAACGTGTATCCTAAAATGTTCGTAATGATAAGAGAATTTGTTCTAGAAGCTTTTGATTTTCTCGTATCTACACTTTCAAATTTAAACCCTCGTATCTGACGTAAGTACCGCCGGAAACATTGAGATGGGGTTGCTGTTTTTTGTTTAAATGTTTTTATACAAATACAAAATTAAAAATAAATTAAAAATATTAACTTGATACTCTAATCGTTTGTGTATTGCAACTCTTTGGATATAAATATATTTGTTACACAACACCTGAAATTTTGTGAAAATTATTTCTACATTTCACAATGTCTACAAGCTAGTTGTGAATTTAACAAACGTGTGATAGTACGAGTGTTGTGCCAAGTGCATATTAACTATATTCACTGCAATCACTTGCTAAAAATAATAAAAACAAAAATAATGCATACAAATAATAAACATCAGAGCCGATCGACGATCAGCTTGACATCCTAAAACATAAGTTGTTGCAGTATATAAATGCATAGTATTACATATTTGGATGGAAAGCTTTTATGCGTCTGCGCGACATTGCTTAAATACCAAAAAAAAAAAAAAAAAAATTAAGAAAATAACAACAAAACAAGCATTCTTTGTGAGTTGGACGAGTTGTAAATGCGTTTTAGTTAGGAAACGCAAAAACAACGAGAACAACAAACACTCTACCAAAGTGGTTAGATGGCGGTACTTCGTTAGCGGCAAATCACCTATTTTTATGGTAGCAGTGGTCAAGCAAGAATACGTAGTATCAGCTGAAAAAAATTAAAACAGCTTAAGAGCAGCAACAACAACTATGGTCAACAATAGAAATCGGCATTATTGCGAGAATAATGAGAACTGCACAAGAGGAATAAAGCAGGTTGTACAACAACTTTTACAGATGCATACCCACAAATATATAAATAGTGAGTGAAAAGATGTGTTTGGGAAGCGAGCTATATGGTTTTCTATATTGCTATTCTGAAGTTAGTTAGTGTTGTGTTAATCACAAATATCTATTGAACGATGTAAGTGTAATCAAATTTACGTTCAAAACTCAAATTACAAAAGATAACCACAAATTAAAGATTGAATAACTTTTTATATACACATAATATATATTGGATTTGTTCGCTTAGCAGTTATTTTGATAAGCAAAAAATTAAGCATAATCATCATTGAAGATGAAAAAAGGATCCCTCTTATGACATGGACAAAACTTGCTGACAAGGGTTCCTTCATAGTCAAATCATATAAGTTAACAACAGAAACAAAAGAAAAAAAGAAAAATTGCAAACGTAAAAGAAAACGATTTAACCTTATCTACAAAATTGCTGTCACTTGCTGCACACAAATTTTCTGCGAAATTTGAGCAATCGAATTTTAAAGCAAAGACTGCAATTGTTTAAAAAAAAATATTTAACTGAAATTAAAACAACACGTCTGGTGCTGACTGGGCAAAGTGAAAATTGAAAATTATAAATTTATTAATTTTAATATTAACCAATAGGTTTAATGGAAAAATGATTGTAATACAAAAGTTAGTTTACCTGCTACGTTCAATAAATAAAGACGATTAATTGAATAAAAATTCGTTTTTTTAAATTCTTTCCCAAAGGAGTTTAGTTAACTGGCGCCCAACAAGCCGGATCGTGTAAAGTCGTGCGCGTTTGTTATAATATCGGGCCAAATAGTCTTAAACAAAGACTATAAGGATTTATTAACATCGAGCCGCTGGTTTTATCCAATTTTGAAAGAGGTACGCAGCCCCCGAGTCGCTGGAAGGCAAAAAGGAGCCGAGCCCAAGGCAGCTAACTACCCAGGAAGTTGGAACACTATTCCGTGATGAACCCCACATTTGGTCTTTCTTTGGCTATTGCGTAAGTCAAGGAAACTCAAAATCCACACAAAGAATCGAAGAAATTAAATCAATTTCAACACAAAAAGGCGTATTAAATTTCTTAAGCAACATTCACAAAATTACAATTCAAACAGAAAAAAAAAGCAAATTTCCACAAATTTTTTTTTTAGTTTTTGACGACGTATTAAATTTATGAAAATCAATTAAAAATAAATTGCATTTTTGGAAGCAGATTGGCACAGAAATTCCGAAATCTGGATTAAGTAGTTTCTTGACACTGAAGAAAAAAAAATAACCTATCATTAATCAATAAGTTAATCGGCTATAAAAAAATACTGACTTGAGATAACGTAGTCCCCAATAAGGACCGTTCGCTCCAAGTATAAAAAAAATTGATATTAAAGCAAAAATCGAAACAATAAAGTTTGAAAGCAAAAAAATATTGAAACTCGAAAAATTTTGAAATTAAATAAATCGCGCTAAAAAAAAAAAATATTGGAACAACAAATTTTTAAGAAATATTAAAATTAAATTTATTATAAATAAATTAAGGGAGCTACTACAAAGAATAATTAACAAAATGAATCCTGCAAATCTTATTAGGCCACCTGTTCTCAACAGTAATAACAATCCTGCTAATCCTGCTAGTCCTCCTAATCCTCCACTATTACCTAATAATCAAAACATCAACATGGCAAAAGTCCAAACCAAGATCACAAATATGGTGAACCAAATTGTGCAACGCGAAGCCAGAGCAATTTTTGATAGGTATGTTAATAATGATAGACTACAGAACACAATATGCAAATAACAGTCAAGGGACCATAAGGAAAAGCCACGGTCCACCACCATTGCCTCCACGAGAGAGCATTAAACCAATTTCAGCACCAAGAGGGTTACAAAACCCAAGGCCAATGCCTGCTCCCAGAAGACTTTCTCCAGAACTTATGAATTACCCACAAAAACCTTATCAACAAAATTTTCAGAGAAACCTACAACAAACGTACCAAATGAATGCACCAAATCTTCCTCCAAAACCCCAACCAAGACCAGAACCTATGGATGTAGGTAATAGCATCCACACACGTCAAATTAACTATTCTAATAGACCCAACTTTAACTTCAACAATTTCAAAAGACCATTGCAGCCACAATTTCAGCAAGTTCATGCACCAAACAAACAACAAAGAATTTATAACTTAGAAACGGAACCCCAAGAAGAGCAATGTCATGAAGATGAACAACAAGAACAAACCTTAGAAGAATTCATTGACTCTATCGATAATCCTAATTTTGGCCCTACTGAAGAATTGGAAGATATCTATTTTTTAGATTAGCGAACTCATCGCTTTCATTTTTTGAATATAGAAATAAAAGCGGTAGAATTTTAAAATTTTTGATTGATACAGGACCCAAGCATATAAAAAACCCCATACAAAATCAAAAACCATTTTTCGCAAAATCAGTTTGTGGTACAGTAAAAATAACCCACCATTTCAATATTGACCTTTTTAACAATAATAGTGAGATAAAATTGTTCCTATTGCCGAGCTTGATCTCGTATGATGGCATAATAGGTATCGATACGCTTAGAGAACTTGACGCAGTAATTTTTACAAGATCTAACTTTATGATTATCTAACCAAATATTCTTGTTCCATTAAAACAAAAGTTCTCTGAGAATATTTGCCACGTGGAACTAAGAACCCAGCATCTCAGTGAAGAACAAACAAAAAAACTAAATGACATTATAGAAAAATGCCCAAACCTATTTGCAGACCCAAATAAAAAGTTAACGTTTACAACAAAAGTAGAAGGCGAAATTCGCACCACAACTGATACCCCAATTTATTCGAAAAGCTATCCATACCCATGGCATTAAAAGAGGAAGTGGAAGAACAAGTTCAAGAATTACTTCGAGATGGCATTATTAGACCATCAAAATCTCCATACAACTCTCCTGTTTGGATAGTCCCAAAAAAATTAGATGCATCAGGGAAACAAAAACACAGGGTAGTAGCAGATTACAGAAAACTTAATGCAGTAGCACTGTTCGATAATTATCCTATTCCCGAGATAAACGAGGTCCTTTCAAACCTAAGAAAAAACAAATTCTTTTCAATAATAGATTTGAAAAGCGGATTCCATTAGATACCATTAAAAGAGTCTGATATACAGAAAACTGCTTTTTCAATTAATAATGGAAAATTTGAATATGTGCTTCGTCCTTTCCGTCCTTAAAAAACGCACCTGCAATATTTCAGAGAGCGCTTGATGATATTCTGAGGGAACACATAGGAATAAGGTGTTACGTCTATATAGACGATATAGAGATTTTTAATGAAACTGAAAAAAAACATTTAGAAAACCTTGAAAAAGTGTTCACAACCCTGGAAAATGCTAACTTGAAAGTTCAACTAGACAAAAGTGAATTTTTAAAAAAAGGAATAGAATTTCTAGGATTCATAGTTAGTGTCGACGGAATAAAACCAAATCAAAAAAAGGTCCAGTGCATTTTAGATTTTCCACCACCTCGAACTCTTAACGACTTAAGATCAGCACTTGGTATGTTCGGTTATTATAGAAGGTTTGTTAAAGATTTTGCACTGCTAGCAAAACCCCTGAAAGTGCTTTTAAGAGGGGAAGATGGACGAGTGTCCAAAAATCTCTCTAAAAATAAGCTTATTAAATTGGGTCAAGAAGAAATGGCGGCATTTAACAACCTAAAAAAAGCTCTAGTTTCGAAGGAAGTTGTATTATCTTATCCTAATTCCGAAAAAGAATTTGACTTGCAGACGCGTCAAATGTTGCCATAGGAGCTGTCTTGTCGCAAAATAAAAGACTCATAATATTTCTCTTAAGAACATTGAGTAAAGCTGAAGAGCATTACGCAACGAATGAAAAAGAGATGCTGGCTATCATATTGGCCTTAAAGCCCTTACGAAATTTCCTCTATGGTTCTAGAAAAGTAAACATTTATACCGACCACCAGCCTCTCACATACGCTTTAAGTAATAAAAACACCAATAGTAAACTCAAAAGATGGAAAACCATCCTTGAGGAATACAACCATGAGCTCAAATTCAAACCAGGAAGAGAAAATGTAGTAGCTGATTGCTTGTCTAGACCTCCTTTATTAAAACCAATAAATTCCTTAACACCAACACTGCATAGCGATGATAGTTCACCCGAAAATCCTATTCCAGCTATAGAGTCACCAATAAATGTCTTCAAAAATCAAATTATTACTAAAACAGGTCAATAAAAAAATTATGAGCTGAAACTAATATTTAAAAAATTCAAAAGACATATAATTTCTCAACCGTACTATCAAGGTGAAGATCTGATTAAAATTTTAAAAAGTTATCTCAACCCAAATTTAGTAAACGGTCTTTGCACCTCAGAACCAATAATGGGAAGAATTCAAACATTTTACCCAAGTATCTTTCAAACTTACAGTTAGATTTACACAAAAAATCATAGAAGATATAGAAAACGAGGACCGACAATGGGATTTAATTTGCGATGAGCATAGGAGAGCGCATAGAAATGCAATTGAGAATAAGCAACAAATAATACAAAAATATTATTTTCCCAGAATGGCATTAAAAATTAAGAAAGTCGTTAGCAATTACAAAATCGGCAAGGGGAATAAATATGACCGGCATCCAAACAATATCAAAATTCAGGAAACGCCTATTCTGACATTTACCGGACAAATTATTCACATAGACATTTTATCAACAGAAAAAAACTAGTACTCACGGCAGTTGACAAATTTACGAAGTTTGCAGCTGTTAAGATCATAGAATCAAGAGCAGTTGAACACATACGACGACCTTTACAAGAATTACTATTTTTCTTTGGTGCACCCGAAACAATTGTAGTTGACAATGAAAAAGCTCTAAACTCTGCTTCAATTTTATCATTAATAGAAGATGATTTTAAAGCAAAGGTTTTTAAAACTCCACCATATAAAAGTGAAGTAAATGGGCAAATAGAACGCTTTCACTCAACCTTGTGTGAAATAATGCGATGTCTGAAAGCTGATGGGTTTGAGAGATCATTTGAAGAATTATTAGAAAGGTCGGTAAATGAATACAATTTTTCAATTCATTCTACTACAGAAAAAAAACCAGTCGAACTTTTTCATGGACGTATACCAAATATGAGCCCTGAAGAATTTGAAAAATTAAGATTACAAAATATTGAAAAGCTTAAAGGAAAACAGGAAGTCTTTAAAATACTATCAACCCGGAGAAACCATATTTGTAAAACATAACAAAAGAATAGGCTCTAAGTTAACAATAAGATATTGCAAAGAAATAGTCAAAGAAGATACGAATACAACTGTTATTACCGAATCAGGAAAAACTGTTCATAAAAGTAATATAAGGAATTAAATTCTTTACAGATGCGCGTTGCATTGCGTACTAGGCGACATTCAAATTTTGGACTTTACAAACCCTCAAATTGTTCCCATTCACATAGGATTAGCGCGCATACATATCGGCAATTTTAAAATAATTCACGTCATCGATATAACTGAATTCGAGACTGTCATGGACGATATCACACCATCATTAAATTCACTCAAACTACATCCCTCATTCCCGTACTTATCCCATGAAATCCAACAAATCCTATCCCTCGAAAAAAATCTTAAGCCAAAAAATGTTAAAAGATCGTTAAATTTTGTAGGAATAGCATGGAAATGGTTTGCAGGTAATCCCGATCATGAAGATCTGGTTACAATAGAAAGCAAAATAAATGGAGTACTTGAAAACAATAATAACCAAGTAGTTATCAATAGCTTATTGCAACAAAGAATTAACAATATTACAGCCATAACCAATGTTATTCAAAAAGAGCTTAAAGAAAATGAAAGCTTCCATGATAGAATTATAAACACTTTAAAATATAAAGTTAAAATAATAAAAGAAGAGTTAGAACATATTAATAATCCTATTCATTGGGCAAAATTAGGTGTGATCAATTCGTTGATCTTATCTAACGAAGAAGTTAAACTAGCCATTGAAACTTTGAACTCAGAAAATATTCCTTTTGAAACTATTGAAGAAGCACTTAATTTTTCTAACGTAAAGATCATTACAAATTCTAAAAGCAACCTTTTTATTGTAAATATTCCTATTACAAAGAAAATAGTATTTGAGAAACTTTTAGTAAAACCAATAAAAAGAAAAAATAATGTTTGTACCGATATTCAATTTAACAACATTTTAAAAAATATAAATGAAATTTTTGGAGTAAAAACTGAATGTAAAAATTATAACAATCTTTTTATTTGCAAAAAAGAAAATTTAATAGAATTAAGTAATACCACTTGTATTCTAAACATTTTAAAAAGCAAAGAGGCACAATGTAACATGGCGAACAGTCAGCACCTTTCAGAAATTGAAGAAGTGGACAACGGAATGATTTTATTAAACGATTTTAACGGTGTCCTAGAAATAAAGTCACAACAACAAATTCTTAATGGAACTTATTTAATATCTTTTCATAACATTACAATTTTTCTTAACGAAAGACCATTTGTTTCAAAAGAAGTCTCTTCATACAAAGCTCTTCCTCCTGTATTTCAGCCTACGCCCAAAGAAAAAGAATTTAGAAAACTTCTTTCATTAGAAATGATGGACGAACTTCAATTAAACAACACTAAAATGATTAAATACCTTGAAGTTGAATCAATGATTCACCAATCCACGACCTACGGTCTAATATTTATTATTGTCGTACTCACAATAACAATAAAAACATGCAGTAACAAAAAACCTTCAAGCATTCGTAGGACAATTATAACAAATGACTCAAAAGAGCAACATACTCCGGTCATTGCTCCAAACGAAAAATTTTCGGAGCCTACTCTAAGGTTGCCTATCAGATTTAATAACATACCTTTTTTTTTGAAAAAAAAAAAATCGACAGTGGAAGTCGATCTAAGAGGAGAAGAGTTAACAACAGAAACAAAAGAAAAATTGCAAACGTAAAAGAAAACTATTTAACCTTATCTACAAAATTGCTGTCACTTGCTGCAGACAAATTTTTTGCGAAATTTGAGCAATCGATGGCTACACCATAGAATAATCTTCATGACCACCTTTACTTTTTACCAACTTACTATGTTATAATTTCCTATCGGCAAATTCGCATCTTGTCTTAAAACTATTATTTTAATCTTAATCTTATATATATATATATATATTGTAACTGCTGAAGCGATTTTTGGCCGAGCTCTTCATCCAATTTGTGGTTTTGCGTCTTGATGTTTTTACGAATAAATGAAGTGTCCTACAATTTATTCTAAGTCGCCTCCGAACGGCCGATGGATTTTTATGAGGAGCCTTTTATTTCATGTCAGATAACCACTCCGTTATCGTGACCGCAAATATATATTCTGTGCATACTAGATTAGTAGTAGTATTGGCGAAATGGTGGCACCTCATACTCCTTTTGAAACAGTTAATTTTTTTCCTTCAGGCAGCCCTCCCTCAGTACAATTTTCGTCATTTTTTCCAAAATGTAAATTGAAATTACATTTTTCTATATCATCTAGTAAATGAGGTTTGTGCTGAATCTTGAGTACATTCAATAACACATAATGATAATTCACAGAATCGACTATTAAACGACTCTCTTTATCTGTTCATGACGTCAAAGAGCAGAAAAAAGGTTGTCTGCAAATGAATAGTTGAAATGTGTATGTTAAGTGGAATATCATACTTGCGTATTGCGTAACTCTGTCTAAATAATAACATATAAAAATTCTCTAGCTAAATCTAGTGAGGTCTTACTTCTTAGCTGTTCCGCGGGAAGAGGTCATTGGAGTGATATTTAGTACGGGTATGTATATGTGATGTAACTGTGAGTCGCATAAGTCGTGCACGACTGAAGTGAATTTCTTCTTCTCAAACGTCGTTTCAAAAAGGAAACATGCACATGCATAATTCCGCAGAGTGTATCTGTGAAAAGTGTGCGACTGCCCACTACGATTCTACGATCACCTGCTCAGTAACCTCGTCGGTTCACATTGCACATGTTCTTCACTATATACTTGTTGCGTTGATTGTTGTTGTACTACTGTATTTGTTGTCACTTATTTTGTCCGCATTTCAAACCGCCTGTACACATAAGTTGTTTTAGCAACTCGCAATTCTTTATGGTAATGTTATGTTATGTTGTTGGTCTCCAATTTCGTGTGTGTCAGTGCACTGAGACGCGGGAAAAAGTCTGCCGAATTCCCCAAATAGATTTACGCGTCTACTCATAAACATACACACGCATATATATATATATATATATATATACATATGTATGTGTATAAACAGCATACACATATCATATACTGATAACCAGCAGCTAAAGTGATACGCTCTCAGGAGCCCATAACTCATGTTGCAGCAACTAGCTAGTCAAGAAGGCAACCAGCCACTACTGACCGCAATTGTTTACCTATATTGCATTGCTTGACACTGCGGCGATATCTCCTGTTGTTGGTGTTGTTTCTTTTACTACAACTTCCCATGTGTGGCAGTTGCAGATGCCAAAGTCGACGGCGAAAAGTGAAATAAAAACAAAGACTCCACAAAAACAAAGCCCAGCGACGATCCAAACACGATCTTTATCAATGCGATTATTGATTACTATGGAAGGAATGAGTGTGTGTATTCGTAAGATCGTACATTATGTGCTTTTGTCCGATGCCCGCCCGCTCGCGATCTCTCCAACTTGCTATTATTTTCTCAGTACATTCATTTAATGTGGCGTGCATTTGTTGGAGAAACAACAAAGAGTGTGCTGGGAACGCGCAACTGTGCGGAATTGCAATGACAATCGTCGTCGTTGGTGAGCTACGATACGACGATGCACTGCCACCACAAATAGTAATATAAAATGTGACGTTGTAGTCGCCAAAAAGACCGCGCACAAATACGAAATGCGAAAATGAGAGAAATCTCTGAACACATGTATGCATATATGTATTGTATATGTATCTACTTATGGGAGTAAATGAACGTATTTAGACAAGAAGCACATTGAACACTACACGACACGATGTAACGACGACGACATATGAAAAATAAATTAGTTGATTTCTTTCAAATGACTGGAAGCAGCTGTTTAATCTATTTTGACTAATGCTGAATTTGAAGCATAAAGTATTTTTTCACTTTTCTTCAATTAGAGGTACCATTTCATCAGATAATAACGTTGTTCTCCTTATTATTTGTATCTATCTAAATTTCAAAGGCGCCATTTGGTATTACATCATTGCCGAAGTGTTTTAGCAGGTTTAAGGTTTTGTTATTGGTTTTAATAATTGTCGCTGTGATTTAACGACCGGCTCATAGTGACAAATTCGTATAAGACAATTCCAATAGTCGAATGGTAGGTAACATGTTTCAAGTACTTCTGCTCGTATTTGCCTTCCGTTTTCAAATTCTTGATGTGATGCTGTAAAATCCAAATGTCATTATCATAACATTGTGGCAACTTGTTCTTAAGTCGTTATTTACAAAGTCGTTGGTGGTTACTCTTATTTTCCTAGCTCATTAACTTTGTTTGGATTGCGATTTGTTACCATTTTCAAATAAATAAATTTTCTCAACTATTGGATATATCGATGACGTAAGAATGTGAGGCACTTTATAGCATTTTTAGAATTCAATCGTTCATAATAGAAGATATTAAAATAAATTAAGAAAAACTACTGAATGCGTTTATGTTGTCCTAATTTATAGAATTAAAAGATTCAGCTAAGATTAAAAACATATATATAAACGTTATCACAAATAACATAAACTACATTTTCAAATGCAATTTTTCAAAAGTTTTTAATAAACTATAAGCATATAACTTAAAACTACACTTTTTTATTTATTTTATCTTTTTTATCTTCACTTTGACATTCATTTACTTGGGTCAAATAGAAGTAGAACTTATCTGCCTGACAATAGACAATTCCCGTCCAATCCCACCACACACTCAGCATCACCTTGTTTTTTGAAGTCATTTGCAGATTTTTTCATTTTATTTTCTCGCATCTACCTAATTTTTCGTCGCCCGTAATTAGTGGCTTCAGAAATAGTCCGATTTTGTCGCGTTACAGAAGCGTTTCACTGATGGTTTATCGGTCAATTAATTTTTGTGTGTTAATTCATGGTACACCTAAACATCGAGATTCTTTGAGAAGTCATCCTTTTTTAAACGATTCCAAACTGTCACGTGAGTGATGCCTAATACCTCCGCTCTGACAGCTCCTATGCTTTTCTAACTTCACTAATTGCCATAAAACACCAAAAAAATTGTCTGCTCGTTGTTGCGCATTTACTCTTTTTTTACATAATGAAATATTTTTTCGAATAACGGCTTGCAGAACTGTATTCACGGAAAATATTGTCTGTAATGCC
The DNA here is from genome assembly GCA_030068015.2 of Neoceratitis asiatica. NCBI lineage: Eukaryota > Metazoa > Arthropoda > Insecta > Diptera > Tephritidae > Neoceratitis > Neoceratitis asiatica. The sequence continues at coordinate 37,041,858 of CM061526.1, read as the reverse complement.
AGTTTTCATGCATATGTTAGATAACATAATCGTAAAGTGTACACTGTTATCTTACTACTATAGGTATATGAATGCATAGGAAGGAACGTATTACTACAATTTTATGCCATTTTAATTACTTATGGACACTGATTTCATAATTACGGGATCGGATCTTGGTGCCAAAATGGCGAAATTGCAACAGCTCCTGAGTCACAAATTTAACACTCAGCAGTGTCATTCATACATTTGAGGTTTAGAAACACTGTTAATAAAAATTATAATAAAATTTGTTTATTGGAAGAAATTACCGCAATGGCAGCTCGCACTAAGGTAGTAAAAACTTATGTTGGATTTGTTATTGTTGCTATTCACTTGGAGCGTCTGTTTACGTCATAGCATTCGGCATTTCAGTTAACATCAACCAAAACAAAATTAAATCAAAATTAAATCGAATTAAATAAGTACATATATACGTAATAAATTAAATTTAAATATATATAAATATATGAGGGTACATACATATGAACACACGTATACTTACATAAATACACACAAAAAAATTTTCACACAATCATTTGTATTTTTCATTGTTAATTACCCCCAATGCATGCTTAATTAAATACTCATAAAAAGCTCAAAGCTCCAAATAGCCGTAAAAAACACAAAAGACGTAGAGCTCAATAACAAAACATTCAAAATACAAACGGCACAAAACACCAAACACAACACTATAAACAATAACAATGAAGGCAATAAAAACGATGAAAAATCATGTGAAACTGCAGAAAAATGAAATGCGGCAAATGCATTTAAATGCCATTTAAAATTGATCAGGCATTTGCGCCAATGCGCCCGTCAGCGAGAGCAAGGTGAGCTGCTACTGTTGATACCATTCTTGTTATTGTTGTTGTTGTTGTTCTTGCTGCAAATGCTAAAACAATGACTGCCATTGCATTGCCACTGTTTATCGCTATGATTTGCCGCGGCTGTAGTAAGCAGTGCAACAAATTTGTTTACTGCCCGGTTTAGCTCCACCGTTGGCTGCCGTTTTCTGGCCACTTGGCTGCCTGGCTGCCTGGCTGCCCATGTAACCGGCCGGTAGGCTAACTGCCGAGCCGGTTGACTTGTGCAAAAATTCAACCAATGCAATTCAATGCATGGGAACTGCGCACACAAGAAAAAGAGTACAAAAACACTGACACCCATATACATAAATATGTATAAACACATACAGATGAATTGAAATAACTTTAAATGTGGGTAAAGGCTTTGATGGAAAACGTATTAATAAAAAGATTATATGTTGATCGAAATGTCAAGCCATACAAATGTACTCTCACCCGCCTGAGAAAGTCATCGAACGATTTTTCGCTCTGGCTACTTTTATTGGTATGCTGAAAGTTTAGAAGCGTGCTTCGTGTGTGTGACGCATGCGCAAATTTATTGACACACACGGTCAGCATACCTGCTAGCGGCCGCGAACTCTTGAAAGCAATATGTAAAAAAAAAATACAGGAAATTCTACTCGTTCTACATAATTTTCTGCGCTCACACGAGGTTACACCAGCATTCGACAATACGTACGCTACGTAACTCGAAATTGCTTTGAGTACTCGTATTTGTTAAAGTCTAATGTATTAAAAAAGTGATTTCGGTTCGTATATATAATTTTAATTAGTTTTTCATAAATAAAAAATATATTATGGATATATATATGTATATATATTTGGAGCTTGTAACCGCTTAAACGACTTTTGGCCGAGCTCCTCCTCCAATTTATTGTTTTGCGTCTTGATGTTTTACCAAAAAATGGAGGGACCTACGGTTTATTCTAAGCCGCCTCCGAACGGCTGATGGATTTTTATGAGGAGCTTTTATTACATTCGAAGGGCTTGACATTCTCTGCCGAGGGGCGACTGCAATTAGAAAAAAAAATTGCTATAATTTTGGATGTTGCTCGAACCTGGACTCGAACCCAGGCCTTCCGAATGGCAGTACGCAATGCTAACCACTCGGCTATCGCGGCTGCCTATGGATAAATGTATTTATAAATTAGCAAAGTTGGACTAAGTTCTGAATATAATTTTATATGTTTAAATCGAATAATTTTTGTTATGATTAATTATTATTTTTATCTAAAAGTTATGAAAGAGAAACTAATATTAAAAAAGATCAATCTCTTGAAGAGATCTTTTTGGTTACACATAAATCAATTTTTAAAATCATTTTTTTGTTTGTATTAAGATTTGTTAATTTTTATAAAGTAATTTCGAAAACTATTCTCAGAAGGTAATTACTGAAGAGAAGCCTTAGTAACAGTAAATCTATCCACATGTACATACATATAGAGGAATTCCCACCATCAATCGTATAAATAAATACGTAAATATATGATGAATGCGGATGAACATTGTGTGGACAGCTTGTGATTAAACAATGCTTTCTACCTACCTGCAGCACCGTAACTGATTTCTCACAGGATTAGGGAATATGTGACGAAAATCGAGACATTCGTGTGTGTATAATATGTGTTGTGTCTTCCACACGTATAGCGGATGTAAGTAATATTTGTTTTTTCGATTTTGTTTCTGAGGAAATATTGAATTCGTCACGATGAGCCTTATTGAAAATATTACAGGTTACTTTTTCAACATGTGTGGGTGGCAATTCGTCGGAATAAATATTAGAGCAAAAACAAAAAAATGACAAAAGGGATAATGAAATATTTCAGTGTTTAAGGTTATAACAATCTAAACATAAAGTGGCAAATTGTCTTAAAATGTATTCAAACGCGATTGAAATTCGATAAATTCAGAAAACTCGGCGAGCCTTTGGAACCATTATATTACCATGCAATGATTTCAATTATGAATTTATTTTCTTCTACCTAGCTTCTTTATAAAAAAACATTAAATAGCTTATGACAAGTGCAGGTTATTGTAATCTTCAAGAAGTGATCGGGAATAACATAATGGATTTTCTAATATGAAGTAATAAGGGTTAAACAAAGTTTACATTATTTTGCTTTAAAGTAAAGAATAAATTATATTTCTATATAATATAGAAATATAATGAGCTATATGATAGAGTCCACCGATTCTGCCGGTTCTGACAAATGATCAATACATTACAAAAATAAACTTACATACTAAGTTTAGTTGAAAAATCGCATAAACTGAGATAAAGTTTGCGTTCAAACAGACGGGCATTGCTAAATTAACTCAGCTCGACATTCTGACACGCTCGGAATAAATTTTGGTGGGTTTATCTCTTCTCCTTCTGATACTTACATCCTTCGGACCAAAGGTAATACACCATTTCGTGTACATGAAAGGTATAAAAATTAATTTATCATAACTGTGGATGTTGTTGGTCTAGTCACCGAACCCACATTAATCCATTTATATTCTTCAAGACAATAAACTTTGATCATAAATAATATTCTAATACTCTCATGATGTTTCAAATTTAAGAAAAATCGTAGTTCCTTTATTAGCCAAACTAGATTTAATTACGGTATAATACACATTCAGAAATACTGATTTAGTTTAGTGAAGAAATTATCTGCTAATAAACTAAAAGACAAACTATTTGATAAGTTTTAAATGTTGTTCATTTGGTACAAATTTTTTTCAATTAGCAAATTCCAGTGGAAAACTAAAATTTTTTCTGAGCAGTTGTATGTTTCCCTGCATTACCTTTCTTACCTTTTATTGATGTAAATTATAATAATAAAATTACAGAATCCAAAAAAAAATTACAGAATCCAAAAATTGGCAATTGTCTCCATATGGACATTCGAGTATATGAATAAAAATATTTTTACTTGTGTTACTCTGCAGGTTTAGATAAGCGTTAATAAGTGTATTTAATTTTTTCAGGAAGATATTTAAATCTGATCATTACATACTTCATATAAAACCTGGTGGGATTTCGATGGCTACTTCCGTCAATATATGTACAAAGTGTGAACGGTATAAACCATTAACCGATTTTAAATTCTGACCATCGAATTATGCTACTAAACATCCTTAAAAAAAAAAAAAACGAAACGAAAGTTATATTGCCATTGACAGCAAAACTGCAAATGTATATATATGAACATATGCAAATGTGGTGCAAATTGATAACTGATGGTATATACGAGGTGTGTTCAAAGGAAAAGGTGAATTGTCATTTTTTTGGAAAAGTTGAAAAGTTCATCAATATCTATTTTGTCCCCTTCAAAGTAATCTCCATCAGACATAATACACTTGTGCCAACGCTTTTTATAATCCTCGAATCACTTATGAAATGCGCTTTTCGGTATAGCCATCAGCTCTTTCTTCGATTCTGTATTGATCTCATCAATTGTGGCAAAACGCTTTCCTTTCATTGGTTTTTCTTGTTTTGGGAATAGAAAAAAGCCGCAGGGAGCCAAATCTGGTGAATACGTTGATTGAAGCATGATTACCGTTTTGTTTTTGGCCAGAAAATCTCGAATAAGCATTGATATGTGAGCTGGTGCATTATCGTGATGCAGAATTCACGATTTGTTTTTTCACAATATATAGTGCTTCACGCAACGTTGCATAATTTCTTTGTAGTATTCCTTATTAACTGTACGACCTTTTGGAAGGAACGTATGATGCACCACACTATTGTAATAAAAAAAATATAAAAAAAATGTGAGCAAAACCTTCATATTTGATCGAAATTGGCGTGACTTTTTCGGTCTTGGCTTATCTGGCAGCTTCCATTGGGATGATTTGGCCTTGGTTTCGACGCCATAACCATATACCCACGTTTCGTCATCAATTATGACCCGTTAGAGCAAACCTCGATCGTTGTTGACATCATTCAACAACTCCTGAGCAATCTATTACGACATTACTTTGCCCAAAATTTAGCAATTTCGGAAAAAGCTTCGCTGCCACATGCCCATAACATGCCCATAACATTCGATAAAATAGAATGTTATGAGTCGAATCCCTAATAGTGATTTTCGATAAAATGGAATGAGTCGAATGCCTAATAGTGAATTTCAAGAACATTTTTTTCACTTTTCAGATGTTTTCTTCGCTTGTTGACATGGTCTCACCTTCAGGACGCTCATCGTGATCAACATCTTCTCGTACTTCTGTGAAGCGCTTGTACCAATTATAAAAACTTTTTTGACAACATTTCAAGTACCTTGGAGCACTTTATTCTATTTTTAACGCAAAATTTAATAAATATTCATTGGTCCATTTCTTTCAAAAGTCAAAAATCGAAGAGCACACAAAAACGTTACTAACCTCTTCTGTTGTTAAAAACAAACACATGATAAACATATGTGTCCGATTATAACAAAAAAAAAAAAAAAAAATTAAAAAGTTATAATAAATAGAGCTAATCGCATGTACACAGCCCGCGAAAAATCAAAATTCACCTTTTCCTATGAACATACCTCGTAGTGTTATGTATTGCAAGTTAAATTGTCATCAGAATGACAAATTTCACATCACTTTTACTTCGGTTTGTCTATAAATTAGTGTAATGTACATACATATAAGTACATATATGTAATATCAAGCGTGAAGTTAATTTGTTCCAGTGAATTATGTTATACTCGTACATACATTCTGATATTTCATCTCTTTCCTTTTTTAAGGCTAAATATATTGTTCGTTTTTATTAACTTCCATTTTATGGCAAACGGAAAATAGTTTTAATGGTTTGCCGTTAGCCCGGTTTTTCGATTATGAAGCCAGCTAGTGCATAGAGCTAGGCTATATCGGCGTGAGGCCAACAAACAAGTGAATATCTAAATGAAATGACCTCATTGCTGATATCAATCAACAACATTGAGTTAAAAGCACTTGCAACATGTAAAACCAAACAGATATGGGCATTATACTTTATATGTCGAAACGTATGTATTTGCATATGTGTAGATACATACAATACACAAAATCGCTAAATTTTCAGATATTTGCATTTACACGTGTATGTATATAAGCAACGATAGGCAATGACTGGACTCCCTTGTGAATGCTATTAATAGGTGTTTTCTTCTTTAACCGACCTGTAAAAGAACGCCCTGCTGGCTTATTTTCAACTGGTATATAATACAAAATAAAATTTGTTTATGTAATATTTTTACTTTGAAACACTATTAGACAGTTCGGGTATAATTTAAGCAATTTCAACTCAAACCGGTTAAATTAATACAAGTTGCTTATTTTATATTGGTGTTTTCCATGTTATTCAATAACCAACTTACCGTTTTTTTTCCAGGTCTACAACAAGAATCGTTCAAATTAATTCACACCTATGTATTATTATGAGGAATTTTCTCGAAAATCTTAGATCTGTACAATCACGTGAATAGGACCTATATACATATACTTGTAAATTGTAGTATTACTTCTTATAGTTGATCATTACGAATAGTTTCCTATGTTAGCAACAAAGACAACTCACTGTATACAGAGATTATCAAATTTTGTGCGAATCGTACGAATATCTGAAAACTGAGCGTATACATAGCTTATGTGCAAAGAGAAAAAACGAACCAAGACAGTTAAATTTAGCTGAGTATACTTTATGGTAATCTATCTTCTGCTTTGATACTTAAAATCTTCTGAAAAAATTATTATTTTATCGTTTCAGGTTCGTAATAGGAATGAAAAACATATAATATACACATGTATAGAAATAAAATAAGACTTTGCCAGATGACGCCGATATGACCAAGCGATGTGTTCGATTTGTTCTTAAAGTTATTGTTTGTATATGCACATGTTTATTTGTTTTCTTTGCTTATTTTCTTCAATGGAGCCTTGTGATTCATTGATAGTGATGACACAATTAATCACACAATCAATTTTAGTCAATTATTCTTGGAGAAATAATTACTGTATGGGAGTTTCGATAAAACTTAAAAAAACGGTTTGATCGATTTCAAGAATTTATTAAGCGTTGCTTAAAAACAAAATAACGAGAGAGTTGCCGAATATTTTCAAATTTCAGTAAATTGATAAAATAAAGTAATTACTGTGTTAAGAATGTTTATCATATATTAAATTAAGCTGCCATCAGACGTAGCAATTTTCACGCAATTTTTACTTCGATAACGAAATAAGGATTTCAGTGTGTGACTGTACTAATTCATCCGAAATTTAATTTCTGAGCCTTAATTTCCAATTGATCTTGCTGCGCTAGCAATTTTTATTTCTCTTAAAGTATTTGAATATTGTCAGAGAAGTTTAATTTCGTGCAATGTCGTAAAATGGCCATTCAAATTATTCTCCAGAAATTTAAATAGAATTATATTTAGAAATTTTTCATTTTGACGAGGAATCTGAAAATAATTAGTACCTAGTAATTAATGGTACCTTTACTAAGATGAGATAAATTTAAGCAATATGTTTTTATAACGAAAATACGTAAGGGGAAGATATCATTTTATTTTGCGCTTATGATATATATTATATATATTATAGGTAAGTTTCATTAAATGAGTTTCCAATGTCTTTGTTTGTAAATTTTTTTGTATTGTTTACAATTAAAACATATACAAAACATTTAAAACTTTGTATGCAGTTAGAAAAATTTTAGCCATTCCTCACTGGATAAATACAAGTACATTGAATATTTTAAGAATAGGCCCTAGAAATTTTCCCAGAGAATATAGAATACCTTTGGTTTCAACAGCAGTATCGTATATATTCTAAATGCGGGTATCAATGCTACCGAAAAGCATAATTTTGGGTTAATGTTTGCGTTTCCATGTTACTTTTCTCAAATTTGTTTTTAAGCATGGAGTTTTACACTGTAATAATATATAATAGGATGTGCTTGTCACCTATGTACGAGCTCGCATCTGCTTTTTAACTTGAACTTGAATTACTTGAAATTTGGTAAAGGGGGTTAGCATTTGCTTACGTTAGTACATAGGCATCTTTCATTTCATCACTTCACTAATCACTGTTTGCGATTAATCACTGAAGAATGTAATCAATATGCAACCGACATTGCGTGTACATACACTTAGTATTGGGAAATTTAATATTTGGCTTAGTTGAAACTTAGTTAGAACTTTTAACCATTATTTACATATCACATAGTTTACAGCACCAGTCGAACATATTGCGGGTCTACTAGTAATATATATATATATTTATGTTTGCTATTCCGGAACAAAGAGTTATGTTCTTAGATATTTACTATTAAATATCTACATCCTCTGTGAAAATATATGTAAGCATAAAAAATAATACATGCAGGTTTTTTAGTTTTAACATGGATCCTTAAGCTTTTTTTTTTTAAAATAGAGGAAGGAATAATCACAAGAATATGTTCTGATTTTTATTGACCTTGTTGTCATCCAATTATGTCATTACCTAGCCCTTCATTAATGTTAATAATATTCATTCGACTTTCAGGAGTTATTTTATACTGTGAGCTCCAAGTGAGATTTAACTAATTTATAACATAAAAAGGAAATTGTATATAAAAACTTCATCGAATATCTGAGACATGAAAATAATTTTTCATTCTTGATCATTTTTCTTTTTATGCTAAATATATGGCTTCAAGTTAAAGTATCAACGTCTGTGCTTGTTTTTGTAGCATTCATTCAAAATAAACCCCTTCAAGGAAACGGATAACCCCCAAACGAATTGCCTTGCCCTACTATAGAATACTTCGAGCAGAAATACGCTAGATAAAATATAATTCACCAGACACTGTTGGCGACAGAGTGTCAGCAATGAACAATAAAAGGCCAACAACAGAAATAGAGAACAGTCACAACGACACAGCCGCAGAGTCGTCGCCATAGCACACAAACTTAAGCACGGGATTTATATACGATGGTAAAATTCTACATCGTAATGTTTTGGATTAAGCTGTTTATATGTACATTAAACAGTTAGTAGAGAAGTGGTCGGAACAATCAAACCATCAGCAGCCAGTCAGGCGACATCTACTTGAAAGTAGTTTGAGGATAAACCATTTGGCAGCAGATTTGCTAGTTGTTATCCAATTCACTATAAATAACTATGTATGCAAAAGTATTTGATTGTGTGTTATTTTGGCGACGCCAGAACTCATATGTATGTGTTTCAGTGTGGTCAGCGTAGTAAAAACAAGTTAATCACCTAATAGTAATAATAAAAATAAAAAGCACTTAAGCGATTTTCTGCCGAGCTCCTCCCCTATTTTGTGGTGTGCACCTTGATGTTTTTCTAACAAATGGAGGGATCTACAGTTTATTTTAAGCTAAATTAATTTTCTATAATATTGAACCCTGGGCTTCCAAAAGCACTACCATCCACTCTACTAACCACTCGGCTATTGTGGCGCCGACTCTTACTTTTACTCGTAATGTGATATTTTTACGTTTTCGAAAAATTTTGTTTGACCATTATCTGATTCAGAAAAAAACTGTAAGAAAGTTTTAACCACTGCATGTAAATAAATATGTATATATATTAATAATTTGAAGTTGATATAATATTATTTAATGACTCTCCGCGTGATAGTATAGGTGAAAACTAGAAATTATATAATTTAATTTGCTGGCTTGCATGAGGTCGAAGAATTTAGGTTGTTTTTAACGTACTATGAGTTGTATATTTGTAAGTTGAATCGAAACTAAATATTTTAGCACTGCCCTTTTTACAATTCCTTACTGAATATCTACATTTTAATAGGCATTTTAAGGGGTATGCAAATTTTCGTTTCATTTTTTATATATTGCAAGGAATTATTCCAAGACATAAATAAACGTAAGGAAGGTCCACTCCACAAATCGGAAAAGCTTCAATAAATGTTTATATAAGACAAGAATCCAGTAATATACATTTTTGGAATTCAGTTCGCGCTAAAAACTTTTAGGTAATTTAACGTGAAATTAGCGATTTAAAAATTTCGGTATCAATACATATGTAAAAATCTGTTTATGTAGTATATATCGCTCAAAAGTATCATAACACAAAAATTCCACTATTGAGTTAAGTATGCAGAAATGTGCACGAATGGTCGCAACTTATCGGTAAAAAACCATATTTCTTTAATTATGGCACTATAAATAAAGTAAATGCTTTTGTATCGCAACGTCGTATAAAGTTATTAAAGGTTTGTTTTCTGAGAGGATGATACCGAAAGCGATGTAAGCTGCCGTCCGTGTTAAGAGCGATCAATCACCCTGCTTATACAAACTTATACATACATATTTATATTGTTACGATTTTGCTGAATCAACCTCGCTGATTTCCAAAATCCTTCGGGTACGACCACTGGATTGTTAAATAAAAGTCACCAACTATGTTCGCAGTTTCTTATTTTATAAAGAATTTATTAAATGTCCTTTTATTACAATTCAATTACAATTCACTTTACTATTTACAATTACTTGTACACAACTTTCACAATGTACTGTTTCTTATTACTTCCCTGTAGTGTAATCACCAATGCGTTTACTTTACGACTGACTACTTACTAACTCTCTGCAGTTGTGTGTCGCCCTTATATATAACTCGGTTGTTCGCCACCAACCGCCTGGAATAATCGAATCGTTCTCAATAACGAATGTTCTCGATTTACGCTTTAGAACATGCCAGCTATCGGCATCCCTCTTTCCTCTGATATTCGCCTCGCATATTCGCCACAATATATACACTGACTTCGAAAATCATTGTTATTTTTACCTTTTAGAAGTCCGTGGTTAAAATTTGAATAGATATTTTTAGTATTTTGCCTGTTATATTTGTTATTATGCATTATTTTATCATTATTTGCAAGAAAAAAAAAATATGTGTAGTCGTCAGTATATACTTTTAGCGTTTTTACACCTTTGATGAACATGAAATGGTATTGATTTTGATCCGAAGTATGTAGATACCTGAAGGAGAAATCCGTTTGTTCGTCTCTTTGAACACAAACTAGTACCTCAGTTTTTGAATTATTTCAACCTTACTTGGTACGCATACGTATTGTATTTATTGTATTGTTGCGATCATTTGTCGGAACTAGCCACTATGATATAGAACATATATATCAGATTTGAGATTTTAGGTCATAAATCCGACAAAAAAGCATTAAGAGCTTGAAATTTGAAAAATTTGTAATTATCGAAAGACTGTATCTTATAGCACCCATACGATCGATTCGTTCCGATATGAGTTTTTGGATAAAAAATCCATCAAAAATTGGAGTAATGAAATAGCATGGCATCATTTCATTTCAGTGCTTGTAATTTCTGTAAGATTTTCGCAGGGTTTATGGTTATTGTCACTTCATTAGTGGAAACCATATGTAATCGTACATTTGCATCTGCAAGGATATTTTTGCGGAAAGAAGAAAATCACGATTTGGGCCGAAAATGTTGAAGCGATTACTATAAAGTGACAATTATAACAAATAAAAATGTCGCACCTAATCCTGGTAAAATTTTAATAAGCAATTCCTTCTAAAGATGAAAATAATCCTGAAATATTTATAACTTTAGTGAGTGTATGAACAATGAAAAACGAATGTTTTTCAAATTTTATTTCTAAATCTGCCACAGTGCGGCAAACCTAAATTAGTCAGCCTAAATTAGTACGAATACTCAAGACCAAGAAGAAATCGACTGTTCAATCAAAGAAACACATTAGTGAGAGCCATCTATCTTCATATATGTTATGTACGAGTGCATAGTGAAATTTTTAGATATTTTTTTTCCTGTAATGAAATAGATCTGAGGTTATTATTAAGATATTATGAGCGCCAGGCGCTTAGTACACCACACATAATTATAATTTCATACATTAGTGTATAAAAAAAAACAATATTTAAAAAAAAGTAAACTTATGCATACACCCACACATTTAGAAAAATATTTTGTACATTGAGAATGTTGTAAACGCCATAAGTGTCGACCACGCGAGACTTTAAAAATAGTCAAATATATATTTTTCACGCACTAAAACCAAAAGCTAAATTCATGGTGTAGGAACTTGTAAGAGTGTGTAATAAAAATGCACAAATACACATTCAGATAAGCATACATGTAAAGGGGTTGCGCTATTTGTGTTTATGCACCAAGCGCTTGAATGCTATTAAAAAGAACGGCACTTTTTTGGAGGTGGCGTGTGTTACTATACTAAAATAAAGTCTACAAATATAATTAAAAAATAACCTCATTGGAGTCGTTTTTTTTAAGTTAGTTTGTAAAGCCAATAAAAAATAAATGTTATTGTGTTTAGTATATTATAATTCTGGTATTAACTTTCGCATTTTCCGTTAGTAATAATATGAGCTTGAGAGGTTTAAAAATATTCTAGTCGTCAAGGTAAGTCAAAAAACTGCCACACTACCAAATTGTTGAAATACTAATTGTAAAAATATAAATGAACGTACGAAAACACAAATGGAATAAGTTCTTCCCAAGTAAAAGCGACATATGTACGTACATACATATCAGATATATGTAAATATTAATATATATACAAACAACTTCTAAAGCTTACGTGACACATGTGTATGTGTTCACAAAAATTCTACACGCCGGATAGTAAGTCTTTTAAAGGGGCCATCTCATCCTCCGCCTTCTACCTTGCCGCGCATTAGTTGTGAAATGACGATTCCGTTTTGATGTTTTTCAATTTTATGAGGTAATAACATTTTAGTTTTTGTTCACCAAAATGAGCAGAAAAAAATAAACCTACACAAAATGCTACAGCATTTAAAGCCAAAATGGTAATAGGAATACATATACTATACGACTATATATACTAATTAAACCTCCTACAAGAAGTCTTCAAAACGCCTGTTCATTGTATCTTGCGGAAGTAACGGTCGCCTAGCGTACGTTTCTTGTAGGCCGACTCTACTATTCTATTCTATCGTTTTCCGTTTGAACTAAGGCTCATTTGAGCTTTTATATCTTCAATGATATTTCCGATACGTCAAATATTCAGTACAAAGTTACACTTAAAGAAATTGGGATATATGGAAACTTATTTTCAAAATGGTGAGAATTCCACCGCAAATGCAAGCGAACTGTCAATTGTCAAATTGCCTCACAGTAGCGATTAGACTCCGTTGAACTATTTTTTGTGGGGAATCATTGCAGCAATAGGGAGCACACAATCGGAAATGTGTTGAAAAATATGCTCGACGGACAGAACAGAATAGGCAAGTGCAAAACAAGCTCGTCAGCCAAATGAATGAAATGTTGTTCCATCATTAACTTAAATGTTGAGGAATTTCAATGAAGGCAAAATCTTAGAAAAATATTAAAACGCAACGTCCACCCGTTATAATTAACTTATTAACGCTTCATTAATTAACGTTTTTCATATCATAATATCAATAATACTCCGTAAGTTTTTTTTTTTAATTGAAACGAAATACTGTCTAAATGTTTCGAAATGTTGAAATAAAGCGATCAATGTTTAATTTTAAAACGAAAATGCCATAGCAAGCAGTCATTTAAAAGATTACCGTTCCAGTATATTTTGAAATAAACGTCAATAATAATTACGTAACGTTTCAATATTAACGACTTTATTTTGCTTAATAACATAGCACTGGAATGAAATAATACCATTTCATTGAGTCGATTAATATGGCATTTCAGCACGTAAAGCATAAAAGAATAAATAAGAATCATATGTTATAATAGGTTATACATATTATCACATAAAATTTTGCAATGATTGACTGTATGACAGTAAAATTTTTTGTAAAAGTAAGTAACGTGACAACTTGAAACCAATAGCGGAAGCTATCTAAAATTGTTAGTACATGTTGTCTAGGAAACTGTAAGCTGTGTAAAAATTGTATAACAACAATACCGCCATGTAAGTAATTATTTAGAGGACACATTAGCTGAGTGGCTAACAGTGGGTGCTACCACGCCGAAGGACACAGGTTCAAGTCGTAGACAGACCAACATCAACAATGCTTACTTTAGCGGGTATGAAGCGACATTTATATACAAATTTCTTTACGATGAAATTTTAGTAAACAAATTAAAGCAACCGAATTTTTGATTTCAAACCTCAATAGTAAGTAAGGCGAAAACAATAATGGCAGTATATGCTTTCTTCATTTATGATTCAGTTTCTTAGAAATTTGCTAGTGACAGTTGAAAAATTTGGTATATTCGGATTTTATGGTACCGCAATAGCCGATTGATTAGCATTGCGTACTAACTACCATTCGGCAGGGATTTAGGATACAATTTTGGAAAAAGCATCAAGCACACCAAATTAGAGAAGGAGAACGGCCGAAAATCGCCTTATCGATTACAAATAGCACACTATATATAAAGCATATAAGAAATGAATACAGATTTTTAAAAGAAATAAAATAGAAAAATTATAAAAACTAAGAACTATACGGAATGGGTTAAAAATTAATTTAGTTAAAGTGTTAAACAATATACGAATCTCATGTATCTTATATTACAGAAATGTAGAGCAAAGAAATTTTTTTTGCATATTGTCAAAACTAGTCTACAAATTTCTCATTTCATATTTGTGAGTTATGTTGACACGGACATTCCCTATTTCGAATTATGCAATGACATGCGAATTCCTCATTGGCGACATTGTGAATTGCCTTCAATTGGCAATAAAGGTATATATATATATATATTTATATATAGTATATATATATATATTTATATATATATATATATTTATATATATATATATATTTATATATATATATATATTTATATATATATATATATTTATATATATATATATATTTATAAGCGACGACAATAAGTATATTAATAATATATTAATTTCTTTTTCTTTCTTTTTCCCTACGAATTTTTTTAATTCGCTACCCTTATCTTTTCCAAGAATTGTTGTCACGATTGTTAGTTTTATTACATTGATAAGGCGCAAGTTCACACAGCAAGCGCCACTTGAGTTGTATGCACAATAATAGAGTAAATAACTACGCTCTCACATGTAAATCCATGTTTGTATGTTCTTGTAAAGGGTTTTTTTAAACATGCGGTTTTCAAGAAAAAATAAAATGCATCTGATTTAATTTAGTTTATAATTTATCTTTATTATAAAGATAAGGGTTTGCCATTATATTTTAAAAATGATTTCGGTCAAGTGGAAGCCGTGGCTGTCTCGAATAAATTCTATCCGAAATGCCAACTTTTCGAACACTTTGTGAAGCAATTGGGGCCGTATGCCGGCAGTAACGCGCCGAATATAAGTCGATCTGTTCATTATGAAATGGCAAGCCAAATAGCTTATAAATCAAGTAGCAGCTATCGAAGAGACCAACTCTAAAAAAAAATATTGCTCCATTGAAAACCACACGTCCAAAAAACACCCTTTATGTAAAAAGAAAGAATACCGGCAGTTTACAGGTGTTTCCCCAGATTGCCAGTGAATTGTCCGGCTTACTGTCGGTTAGCATGGAATGCAGTTGGAATATTTTTATT
This sequence comes from Neoceratitis asiatica, assembly GCA_030068015.2. Taxonomy (NCBI): domain Eukaryota; kingdom Metazoa; phylum Arthropoda; class Insecta; order Diptera; family Tephritidae; genus Neoceratitis; species Neoceratitis asiatica. The sequence continues at coordinate 37,026,446 of CM061526.1, read as the reverse complement.
TATATAAATACTAAAAGCTAAAGTAATCAGTCATATAAAAACTTATGAATGTAAAAGTCATAATATAAATTCCGATCATGTTTGATTTACAAATATGAATAGTTGTATTAAGTGATTTTTATTTGAATGCCATGAACAAAATATTAAAGTTACAATGTTCGTTCTGGATTCGTTTGTGACAAAGCTGAAATTGTATTAAGCATTTTTTCGTCTACGAAAGCTGTCCAATTTAATCGAGTTAGCTTATTCATTATTCAACCAAATATATACGTATTAGAGACCCAGCCTACCATAAATTTTTTAAAATAAATTTTGGTTTGATATGTGCAATATTTAATTAAGAGATTACCTTTTGAAAGTTATGAAGAAGTGATTAATTACAAAAAAATTTTGATAAGCGCCAACTGATATAAAAAAGTTATCTTTTAAAAATATATTGTACAAACATTCAGACATGTTGTTTATATATATGTTGTAACCATTATGTCTATAATTGAAAAAAAGTACTGTTAATAAACAATCGGATAATTGAATGTCAATTTCTTATTTGAATCATTAATGGGTTTTCCTCGTAAATACAGAATAAGAGTGCAACAATGAAAAATTACGTGGAAGCCAAGGGAAGGGCGACCACTTATGGTTCTGGGTTGGGTTTCAGGATCCATCAAATAAAAAATTAAATATAATCTTATTAATATTACCATATCTATCTTGCATATTTTCGATTCCATTAAGTTTGCAATTATCGTACTATAAAGGAACTGTATTTTTCATTCATATTATATTCATTTTTCACTTCGTTAGAAGAATTTATTCCATAAATATTTGAAATGGTGTACAAGGTGTTAATAGTATACAAGTAGTTCCTGAGGGTGGCATTCCTCTAACCCATTTAACTATAAGTAAATAAAGTGGAAAGTGTTTTAAAGACTTATTAAATATAATTCAATAATAAGTAATCTATTAGAATTGCAATTTGTGAGATATTTTTTTTTTTTGCGAAATGAAAAAAGGAAACTCGGCGGTTAATTTTTTGCTTAACAAAATCCATATCGCCGTAAAACCAATATAATAACTACGGAGAATTGGTGCAGTACTACACTTCAGATAAGATCGGCAGTGAATTCCGGCGCCTATTCCATCAACCTGAAGTTCCAACGCCACAGTGTTGACGTCGGAGTGGGTGTGGTTGTAACACCCGTAAAAAATTATTTACGTGTACATATATGTACATGCATACGTACATACATATATCTGGATTACCGCTATGTTTATAAACGAAATATAGTGATCATTTGCTGTAAACTTGTATTAAAGGCTATTGATTCGAAATTCATATATGTCACCTATATGTATATTATAAGTCCGTTATTTACCAAATTAATCATTTTCTTGTAATGCCACCTATTTCTTTGCTTATAGCCTAAAAGCAAACTTAAGGCCAAAATCAGCCATTCACATTCATATTAATCCTGCCCTTCCCTTAAGACGATACATTTTCCATTGGCATACAAAGGCTTTTTTTCAAATTTCAAATTTATTTATATTTTGTCGTGAATAACAACGAAATGATGAAACTTTGAACTAACATTTTTGTAGAAAATTAAACGCTCATACAAAGGGTATAACATATATGTATACGAGGTATATTCAAAGGAAAAGGTGAAGGTTTTGCTCACTGTTGTATTTTATTTTTTTTATTACAATGGTGTGGTTCATCTTGAGTTCCTGCCAAAAGGTCGTACAGTTAATAAAGAATACTATAGGGAAGTTCTCAAAACGATCTGAATTGTGGAAAAACAAATCGTGGATCCAAAAACAAAACCGTAATCATGTCTCAATCGCCGTATTCACCAGATTTGGCTCCTCGCGGCTTTTTCCTATTCCAATAAAATTGATGGGATCAAGTCAGAATCGAAAAAAGAGCTGATGGAATTATTTTGAAGGGAACAAAATAGATATTGATGAATAAATAAGTACTTTTCAAAAAAATTCAAAATTCACCTTTTCCTTTAAATACACCTCGTATATATTGTGATCGCAGCCAAGTGAGCAGCTACAAAAAGCAACATGAGAAGAACACATTCGTTGTAATTGGTTATCACAAAAATCCTTACGGCGCCCAGAGATAGGCAAAAACTGCAGGTCGAAAGAGTAGTGCGAAAAAAGATCATTCAGACGTTTAAAATATATAAATATGTAACGCAGTCAAACAAAATCCTAAAAAAACTGACATTATTTAGACGTAAGCACTCCCAAAATTGTATAAAATCAAGGTCGCCTTTGCCGAGCTTTTTCTCGGATCGGCTACGATGCGGGCTTAGTTCAGGAGCCATGGTATCTGGGATAAGTTTGCCAGCGTATCATTCGTAGATCCCGAGTGCAACAAACGGGGTAAGAACAGCTATACAGTGTGCATGCATATATTGAATTTCTCCTCAGATGACCCAACGGTGGTAGCTGTAAAGGAGGGCAAGGATGAGATATTACTTCTTGCCTCCTGTTCCTTGCCTCAAGCGCCGTCAGTAAAAATCCGGAGGTTGGCAGATGTGGCTGGGAAGGCGAATATATCACTGGTTATAGGCGCACACGCCAAGGCGCAGCACACAGTATGGGGCAGCGCAGATACCAATGTGAGTCTTTACCAAAGATTATACTAATAAAGAATATATTGGCCCTACCTTGAAGAACGGTCGTTTTCTGACCATAGGCATTTCCTATTTCAATTTCCAATTTTCCCTTAATAAAAATTAAACTTTTAGAAATCCTAAGAACACTAACTGGGATTTGTATAGGAGGATAATAATAGGAATTTAACCAGACACTAGGTGAACTGGAGGAACGAGTAGTCACATTTACCAACATTCCCAATAAATCGTATTACATCGCAAAGTCCTCCAATACATGCTTAGGGTGCTTCGTATGCGGCATGGTGGAACAGGGAGCTCGGGCCACTTAGGCGAAGCGAGTTTCCTAACTCTTCAAACTAGCTAAGATAGTTGGAGGGAGTATAAAAACGTACTTAACGATTGTACAAAATAGAATCGTAAAGCCGAAAAGAAGTCGTGGTAGAAATTCTGCGTCAAGTTTAAAAAGACAACCGAGGTAGCTGGGCTAATGAAATTACTTTCTGAAATCCGACTGCTACCAGGCTACTACGTAAAAAATGTGGAGAGTGGACTGGATGGAGTCATGAATCCCTGGAAGGCCTGATCAAAGCGCATTTTCCAGGATGTATGAATGCTACCATTTTGAAATCTGCAAAACACTTTGAGCAATCAACGGCGTTCAACCATTTAAATCCTCTGGTACAGATGGTACCTTTCCATGTTTTATGCAAAATATATCAACAGTATTGGTATCTTTTCTGATGACAATATATGAATGATATTTCAGGTTTAACTTTTGTACATGTCCCTATAGAGCTGTCAGTTGCAGGATTGGCGACGTTAGGTGAATATTATAAAAGAACCTGGCTATATTAAACCACATATCCCACACTTTATATAGAAAAGGTTTCAAGCGACCCAGAACGACATCTACGGACGGTAGATGTCACTTTTATGAAAATATCATGAAATGCTTCCATATAAACGTAGTCATTTCACATGTTACGTGATTTTTCCCTAAGAGACACAACTTCAGTGACTCTTGTGTAACATTCGCTGCAGAGTTAAATTCCAAACTACCCTGCGGTAGAAACGTAAACTAGTACTTAAAAATTCTAGTCAAATACTAGGGTGAAATAGGATGAAATCATACCAGTTTGTTATTTGTATAGCGGAAATTAATAATTTTCACTACCACGCCATTCGTATGTTGCTGTTATTTTTAGTACGCCACGACTGAATTTAATTCCATAATAAGTTCTGTTAAAGTGCTCAGTTAGTCCTTGCTCACTAACTCATAAAAATCTCCTAGTGGTTAAAGAGGATCACAATAGCAAGTGAGAATCACGGTTCGAATCTCGCTACATGCAAACTCATTTTTATTTTCAATTGTATTTTTGGTGAATTAGAAATTCAACACCTAGTTATACACGACAGCTCGTGGGACATCGCAGTGTTAGAAATACCAGTTTCTTACATGGGAAATAGTTGGAAGATGAAATAGTTAGTGAAAAATGCAAACTAGTTGGATTCCAGTTAACAACTAGTATTTTTTCCTTCTGGGTACATACATAGGTATAGGAAATATAACTATATATGTACATATACTTATGTGTAAACATATGAAGTATGAATGAAAGTATGTGGCAAAACTGTTCTGCTTCTGTACTGAATATTGTTTATGAATGAAATTAAAACGCTGCACCATCGATTGCGGAAATGCGAAAACAAAACTAAAAGAAATAAAAAATACATTAAAGCGAATAAAAGAAAGAAACGCACTTCTAAACTGACGACGCACAGCGGCAAAAAGCAGTAGCAAAAAACAGATAAAAGAATATATAAATAAAGGGAGCAAGTAAATTAATATTAAAAAACAAAAGCATACGTACGTATGTAAATATAATAATAATAAAAACAAGTAAACCATTGCGCTGGTTATAAAACAAAAGACGAGTCAAACGACGCAAAGTAAACGAGATTAAAACAGAAAAGCGCTGAGCAAATACGCAAAACGTATGAAATCAGCGAGGGAATGTGAGATAGTGCGCGCTGAACCGTAACGCTTCAATGCTTACGCCGCGGTCAGCTACATTCAATGCGGCATAAAAGCGTGCGCTGCCAGCGCCTCATTACTAGGGGCAACTCGATTAAACTGCTCTCTCTAATATTTTCGATTTATTACTCTTCGTTAAGCAGATGCGTTGACTGCATTCAGGAGCGGAACATCATTGTGCTAAGAAGAGCGGACAAAAGCAATTCTATGCAATCAGGCTATTTTACAAGTAAAGTGGTCATATGAAAACGTTGGAGTGCGACGCTGTGAGGAGAAGCTTTTATGCGCTCCAACAAAATGTGTGCAAAGTTTTATTGAAACAACAAAAATCGCTTAAATAAAGTAAAACAGATACATAGATGCAACAGTGTTGCCATTGCCTTGAAATAGTGGTTGAAATGATGGTGATACAATGCGGTGGTTGTGATGACGTTTGCGGCGGCCACAAACTGCCGCAATGAGTTGCAGAAGAGAATAAAATCTAATTATTTTTATGTTGGTTGTTTCTGTTGCTTTTGCCTTTGTTATAGCCAACGCTGCTGCTACTATGTTTTGACTTCAGATTCTTAACTGTCGTTGTTGTTCTTGTATGTGTTGTCAGTTTTAATGGAAATATCTAAGTTTTTCTCGGCTTCCGCCGTTTAATATACTTATTTTGAAGAAATCATCTCTACATGCCTGTCGTATACGCCAATGCGTGCAAGCACACATAACTAAATTTTTATATTATTACATAAAAAAGAAAACACGCTTGTATGTATATAAATGACTATATTTTATTTGTAGTACACACCCACACTTACCTACTTACACATTCAAATGCAATTTTTCCACCATTGTTAATAAGCGCTGTTCGCGTGTATGTACATACATATGTATATGTATGTGTTTGTGTAACTTTGTACATATGTATGTGTGTATATTTACGGGTGTGTTGAATAAATTATTTCGGTCTAGTGGATATTAGCAGAGCGTGAAGTTGACAACAAAAAATTGATAAAGAAACAACAACAACAATAACGACAAAAACAAATGAGAAATAGCACTACGAGGAAATGAAGAAGCGAAAATCAAACTAACTTGAGTTATATTGGTGCCTCCTTTCCTTCGATATAGCAACCAAAGTGTTTCTTACAGGTGCTAATTTCAATTATAAAAACCATATTCTCTTACGAACAAACATCACTATTCCTTTTTTAATACTTATTCTTGAATTCAAATGTACATAAATTTACAAATTTTTTAAAATTTTAGCAAAACTTTACTATTTATGGGTTGTATTATTTTGTCACATCAGTGTAAGCTACGGCAAACCAGTTTCCCTTTAAATTCAAAAAAATAACAAACACATTCATAACTTTTTGCTTTTGCAGTCACACAATTACAATATTATTGTCAATTGTTAAAAATAATATTCCTATTCTTTCTTTTGCTACATAATAAATTTATGTTTTAAGTAATGTGTTGTTATTTTACAGAATTGTGTTGAATAATATAAATCAGGATACTGTAGCTGCGTAACCGTACCCTGCAAACAACGCGAGTACTCCATGCCAACGTGAAATACTTATATATACTCCACGCAGGCAATAGAGTAGTCCAAAACCTACCACAATCCATGCAAAATGTATGGTCCAATTAACATATAATCCATCTCTGCCTAACACCCGAGTATTCCATGGAGAACCTACAGGGGATTATATTTTAGAGTATATGTGAAAAATTACATTCGGACATACTCTTTAATTTAGAATACCATCTGCTTTTTTGAAAAGTTAGTACAAAATAATATATATATAAATTTATATTAATATTAATAACTTATTGTTAATAAATATATTTACAGTATAATTAGTTTGCGTATTTGTTCTACTTGTTTTCATTGAAATAATAACAAACCCTACACGCCTTTTGCGTAACAGCACAGTTCATCATCGAAACGAAACTGACACAATTTCATTTCCACACATTTTCTGTTCACGATTATAGAACATATTGCGAAATTGTAACTTCGTGTAGTGATTGCGATCGGTATAATACGAAGTATGGTCGTGCCGCACTAAATTTGCATAAAAACATGAGTTGGTCTAGTGGTTCACACAGAAAGGTATATTTGTAGATACTCCAATGGACCATATGGTCCACAAATATTTGCAGGGTAGCAACGCAACAACATTTATTGGTAAGTTTTATTTGTATTTATTAATTGTAGATATGTAGATCATGTGTTGGTAAAGGCAAATAAATTAAAGATAAGAGAACAATGCATCAACGCTTTAGATGTACGCTTGCATAAGACGAATTACATACATATTTTCTTTTCATTTCAGATTTTCCCTGATCCAAACATAAAAGAACTACGGAGCTGGCCATCTAAGTCATGTGTAAATTTTTGTTTATAAAGGGCGATCCACTGATTTCGAGGTTCCCAACTTTTTTAAAGAAAAAAAAAACACAGAAACTTCAAATTTACAGGAGAATTTTTATTATCATTCTAAAGAACATTCTTTGGCATTTATTTTTTGAAAATTATCTCTTTCAAATGTGTGCCGCGGCTACCTCTCAGATGGTCCATCCGTTGAGTCCAATTTTCGATGACTCGTTCGAGCATTTCGACTGGTAACTGGCGAATGACACGCGTGATGTTTTGCTGGCCTGAAGGCCTGAATCGAAGTGGGATTGTCCGTATAGGCTTTAGATTTTACATATCATCACAGCAAAAGGTCTAACGGTGTGATATAACACGATCTTGGTGACCAATCGTCCGGCCCAAAATGTGAAATTATCTGCCCACCGAAGTGTTCTCTCAATAAATCCATTGATTGATACGATGGGTGGGAAATCAAATGTCGCGGAGATTACGAGCTTCAATTTCAGGCATCAAATAGTCGGTTATCATGACACGATAACGGTCGCTACTGACAGTTATGTTCTCACCGACATCATTTTTAAAGAAATATGGATCGATGATTCTACCGGCCCACAAATCCCACCAAACCGTTGTTTTTTCTGGATAAAACGAGGAGCTCTTGAATCTCTTCAGGTTGTTCTTCATCCCAAATGCTGTATTTTTGCTTGTTTACACACCCATTGAACCAGAAATGGGCCTCATCGCTGAACAAAATTTGGCTCAAAAACGCCGGATCTTCTTGGAACTTTTTAAGAGCCCATAGAGTGAAGCGATGTCGCCTGGGAAGGTCGAGCGGCTTCAGTTCCTGGACAAGCTGTATTTTGTAAGCCTTCAATTTAAGATCTCGATGACGAATGCGTGAAGTCGTTCCATACGTCAGTCCGAGTTGCTGCGAACGGAGTCGAATCGACTCTCTACGGTCTTCGTGTATACTCTCAGCTATGACAGCTATATTTTCTTCACTGCGTGTTGGACGTGGTCTATTCGGTGGAATATTATCCACTAATGAATGCTGGGTCTCAAAATGGGCAATGGTTTTGCGAATAGTACGCTCAGTAGGCCGATTACGTTGACCAAAAGTTGAGCGAAGGGCAAGAAACACATTCTTTTCAGAACGTGAATTTTCGTAATAAAGTTGAATGATTTGTAAACGTTGTTCAGGCGTAAGTCTTTCCATGATGAAATGCCAAACAATACTAAACAAAAATAACATGATAGCTTGACACGACCCACGCGTGATCTGTTAAAAAAAGGCTAAAGTATCTCTACTTGGATCACCCTTTATTAATATAATTTCACCTTTTTATTATAAGAAATGCATATCAAAATGTACACACGTAGGTTTATATATAAATACTAACAAGAATAAAATAGAGAGAGAAAATTACCAAATATATTAATATACTATAGCTTTATATGTTCTTAATGACGTAATTGGATAGGTGTAACAAGGAGGTAAAATTATACTCTCTTTAACAAATCGCTCAGCTGTTACCTAGTTTTTATCCAGTTTTAAACAAACGTTTGCTCAAATAAGTTATCTGTTTTTTACTCAATTTGGACTGGAAGGGATATTTGCAGATGTGTATATGTAAAGATATTGATATAGAAGTATATGAAAATCGATTCGAAAAGCTTGGAATGCATAGAGTTCGAAAAACATGATTCGTTCAGTACAAATATAAAAATAAATGATTCCTTTAATTTTCTTCAACGCATTTCTCTTGAGTTTGATTTTCATGCTATTTCAATGTAAATCTATTACTACTGTTGAAAGGGACATTAAATATAAATTAAAATTTAGTTTTTCTCACGATTTCTGCATACATATGTAGGCACAACAATTTTTGAGTTCTTTAAGAGAATGGATATAAAAAGGATTAATAATATTCATATTTGATATAAATATAAAGTAGAAATTAAATAATTCAACTCACCATAATTTTCGCTCACTGCATCCTTCACTGCTTCGACTACGCGTCGCGTTTTCCTTATCGGTTGGCCAAGAATGGTAAAATTGCGCAAATCGATTTGTTGCACGAAAAAGATATAAGTGCGTTGTAGATCAAGCTCGTCGCCGCGTACAAGACCGCGTGGTCGCAATTGTTCCCGGTAGATGTCGCACTCGCCGCTGCTATTTATGTAGGCGAATTGCAGGCGTACGAATTGCTCACGTTTAACTTGATAGCCAATTTGTTGCTTGTATGCGTTCAATACTTGTACTGTGGCAGCAAAGTTATGACGTCGATCGGGTGACATCGACGTGATTTTGCCTTCGAATACTATAGGCGCCTCGAATGCCAGCTGAGCGGGATCACGCGCCGAACAATAACGACGCGGTCGTTTACGCTGACGCTGACGATGATTATGCTTGTTGTTAGTATAGTTAAGGCTGTGTGTTTTGCGGTGACCGCCAACATCAGTTTGTTCGTTATTACTTTGATGATGTTTGTGATGATGTTGGTGATATTGTTGAAGTTGCTGCCGTTGCTGTTGTGTAGAATAAGATTGACGTAGAAAAATGTCATCGCTCATTTGTTGCCAATTACTGCTGCTTGCGCTTTTAGCTCGTTCCAGACGCTGGAATCGCTGTTGTCCCGTAAACCCTTGTTCTAGTATTGGTTGAGGAAGTTGTTGTGTACCAAAGAAAGCATATCCTACGCCACCGTTCAAAGACTGAGCCAAGCTAAAGATGCGAGAGTCACGACGTGAGCGCGCCGCTTGATATTGCTGCAACTGTTGATCGTGCTGATGCTGCAACATGCGACGTTGTTGCTTCGTTAATTCGCCGCGGTATAATAGTGATGAGGGTATTTCGTAAGCTGCAATATGATATTTTGTGGGCGGCAAGAGGTGTACGTTGCGCGTTAAATTTTTGCCGTTGACCAGTTGGAATACCTTTTTGGTAGGGTAAGCGGCGATGGGTAGCGGTGTGCTAGTAAGTGAATTTTCGATGCTATCACCAAAACGGTGAGCGCCTGATGGAAGTGACTGATGCTGTCGCTGTTGCTGATGTTGTTGTTGTCGTGTAAACCAGCGCTGTCGTTCTTCAGAGCTCACATGACGGCGAATTTTGGGACTCCGTCTGCCTAGGCCATGCTCTTTCAAACCGTCGATGCTGGCAGTTGGTTTTATTTCTTGTCGTTGAGTAAATACCTCGATGTCATGAATATTTCGCAAATGGTATTGCTTTTGTAACTGCGTTTGCAAATGTGGCTTGGTTTTATTAGTAGTGCAGTTGTTGTTGTGGTTATTACGTTTATATATATTTAATAAATTATTTATGTGACTATTTATATTATTTGGAACTTTATGTTGTTGGTGTGTTTTATGTTGCCGCCGATCACTGGCATCATCTACATATGCTGCGTCCTCATCAACATCGCCAGCTGGTCTGTAGCCTTCGTCCTCTTCTTCCGCCTCCGCCATATCTTCAAACTCATCATCTTCATCGTATTCATCAACCAATTCAATGCCCTCATCTACATTAGCAATAATGTCATCATTAGGAATATCATGAACACTGCTAAGCGGATGAAGTATCGCTGTTGCTAATGTTGATATCATCTTGGATCTTGATTCAGCATGTGATTTCGATAATATTTGCTCTGAATTGGTTGTTGCTGCTCCTGCATACGCCTGGTTATCTGCGTGTACAGCAGACGCCACCTTTGACTCTGGTTGGTCTGGCTGTTGCGGTTCACCTACGCCTCTGTTACTACTACTGCTCACTAGACTACTGTTAAATATTCTACTGCCGACGATGCTGCCATAACTATTGCTACTACGCCAACTATTTTTAAGGACCCTAAGGTTTTGGCTATTATGCCCCGAAACAGCAACATTGATATCGCCCGAAGCTTTATTAACGCGCAGAGCTTGCACCAGGCGACTGTCATAAATGTTGCTGTCTACGTCGCCGCCATCGACAGGTATATAAAAGCTTTCTTCTATGTCGTCGCCAGTTGTTGTTGATTCTGCAGTTGCTGGCGGAAATCTGATAAGCTCTGAAGATGACTGCTGTGCTGTTGCATTCATGTGCTTCATTGCTGTCGTAGTTAATGCTGCTGATGGCGCTGAGACATGGACAGCTGTAGACGCGGATGAAATCACAGGGGCAGACGCAGACGCATATGCTATATTCCGATTGACAGTGTTGGTGATGCATGCCGCCGGCGAAACGCATAAACATAGCAGAAGTATTGTGAACAGCAGCAGCCGCCACATAGTAATGGACATTAGCAGTTTCGTGTGTAGACTCCATTTGCGCAATATTCGCGCATGCATGGCGTCCGCCAGTGGGAGAGTTTTCACCAACTCTACAAAGACGCACAGAATACAGGAGTTTGGATATTTAAAAGGAACAATTTGGGATTCCAGTGGATTTTTAATATTATTATTTATGTATGATTAAACGAATTTTTAATGATTTTTGTGATTTTAAATATATTGAAACTTTTACTTTCAAAAGTCAGTGTGGATTGAAGGAAATTTGAATTTCTGGTTTAACTGCTTATAAGTTTCCCAGTGTTAACCAAACTATCTTTAGCCTTGGCTGCGTGTCCGTATTGTTGTTGGTTTCGCATATAATGCTGTGGTAATGAATCGTCCTCAAGCCACATTGTTACTTGTTTCGCTGCTATTGATTTTGTAGTAATACTTTTAAAATGTTCCTTTCTATTAAAATAATATTTTTCACAAAGAAGTTCAAATTTTAAAACGGTTATAATCCACTATGCTGACTTGAGGTGATTTTATTATTTTTAAATAGAAATATTTTTTAATTTAAAACATATTTAATGTTTAAAAACGAAACATCAAAGATTTTATTTTCTCACTTTTAGGTGTTAGTATAACAAATTAATTTATGCTCCACTATATTTTTATCTTCTGAAAAGAAGAAGGTATTTTATATTTTTGGTCTACTTGTATTTTTATTGAATTTTTTTTTTTGAATTTTCAATTATAGGTATTATTATCATTTTATTGTTACTAAATATATCATTGCAGTTCTTTATTTTAATAATCCGAAACCTCGATAATTCCGATTACTTTATTATCATTTCGAGTAGGGTTCGCATAACAGGAGAATATGTTTTTGAGCCAATACTTATCATTCTTCATGTGACCCAAATTTAGTATGACGACAACATGACACGATATATTTACTTTGTCTCTATTAATTCTTTTTTATAATATTTGGACTTTGCACAATATTAAAAACGGATCACCAAATGAAACAAAATTTATTAGAATAAGTAAGAGTTGAAAAAGGTAATCCTTTGAATTCTTTGATTTTTAGGTCGGTCACTCCCATATAAATTATTTATTAGTTATTTATTAATCGTTACGTGGACATAGCAAGTTCATACACGACAGTGTCTAAATTAACAGTTGATTTTATTTGACTTGTTTATGCTCCAATAACTCTATGTTAAGTGTGTGAGGGATCCGAAGTAAATTAACTATGTTTATTGTCCAATTTAATCATTCTCCCGCCCTAAAACCCTGTTCTCAAGGAAAACCGATTCCGATTTGAATCGCTTAATTAAGCAAAATATTGGTATGTATACCAACCCAGCTTGGGTCTTTAGTATAGCTTTCAACCGTTTTGTATGCAACAACAACGTAAAAGACCAATTTCTTGCCAAAGAAATTCAGCTTTCCCCCTACGCGCTTAGACGAAACCTATTTTTTAATGTAGTCAAAAAGATGACTTGGGACAAAAATTCAAATAAATCTCTACAAATATTTATCTAAACATTCTTCTTGAGCTATTTGAAAATCAAACTTTTATTAGAAGCTTTTATTTCATGCCAGAAATATACTTAGAGGGCTTGAAATTCCATACGGAGGGGCAACCGCAATTAGAAAAAATAATATATAATTTTAGATGATGGTCGGACCTGGGCTTGAACCCTGTCTTTCCGAATAACAGTACGCACTGTTAACCACCCCACTATGGCAACCACCTACATAATATTTCTGATATTTGGTCATTCTATTCGAATATTTTCATATGAATTAATGATGTTTCATTAATTTTTCAAAATTGGTAGTTTAAATGCGGAACATATCTACTTATACATGTATATATGCAAATACAACCATTTTCCATCTTTTTCATTTAACTATTAAAATTTAGAGAGATTATTTAAGTGAAGAACTGCTACAGCTACATGGATAGCAGTGTGTGATACTTGTCAGAGTAGATATATACGAGTATTGTTAGTGGAATCAATCAACACCGTTGCGTATACGTAGTGTAGCACATTAATACATTACACCTCTACTCAAGCACAGACAAGACAAAAAAATTTTCCATATCGCATTTTCCATCTCGATTCGCGAGACCACCGCTCGTAAGCCAAAGAAAAACATATCTATTACAGAATGTTATGATTGAATAAATACTTTTAAGACATTTTCACTGCTTTTACCATTTGAAACAAAATTACTAATTTTATTTTTATTTGTACATGTTGTCTTAAGTTTTGATGATGTTGTTTAAAAATTTTTACATTTATTTGAATTATATCTCTTTAATTAAAAAAATTATGGTCTAGAATTATTTGACAAAAGCAATTTTGATCTGTTTAAAATTAACCCAATAATAATTTCGAAAAAAAAATCTTTAAGTATTACTCAAAAATTACAATCACAATTTCTTAACACCTTGACCTCTTTGCTGAACAAATTTGGGTTACATTTCATTTAGGATATTCTTTGAAACGAACGTGTGTGTCTAGAGATATACATTTTATACACTCGTATTACGATAGAACAAATTTTATAAATGGCTAAATGCTAAATAAAACAAAAAAGAACTGCTATCTTCGGACATGGCGATGTCTTTATACCTTTCATGAACATATAAAATTTGTTACAAACTGAAAAATTAGATTTCTATAATTTCCAGTGTCAATATCAACTGGAATTTACGTCTGTAGAATATCAAATTTCACGCTCTTAGATGTTTCTTAGGCGGATTTTTGATCCAAAATCTAATATCTGAACAAATCGGTTGTATGGAGGCTAACTGATGTCCAATTTCGATGATTTTCAGTTGCAATGTGCAAATAATAATATTTGTGAGTAATGCCAAATTTCATACTTCTAAATACTTTTTTGACTGAGTTTTGGCCAAAACTTCACATCCGATTTCGATGATTTTCAAAACCAATATGAAATTCATTATTTATGTGTAGTATTCCGAATTTCACGTTCTTTTTTGGTGGATTTATGACCCAAAATTGGCCGTATATATGCTATAGTGGGCCGGTCTGACCAGTTCCGATAAAAAATCGTTTAAACGTATTGGTGCATCTTCCTACCAAGTTTGGTTGAAATATCTCAAAAAATTGGCTTCATTCAAACAGACAAACGGAAAGAAGGGCAGACAGACAGACAGACAGACGGACAGACGGACATGGCTAAATCAACTAAGCTCGTGATTCAGATATGACCGGTATAAATTTTGGTGGGGGTTTATCTCTCCTTCTGGTACTTATATACTTCGGACTAAGTAAGGTATAAATACATTGATGATAGTCAATATTCGGGCTATTTAGAACAACTCAACTAAATAAAATATATATATAATTGGCGCTTTGTAACTGCTGAAGTGATTTCGGCGGGCGCAATAGTCATGTGGTTAGCAGGGCATACTATTCAGAAGCCCAGAGCTCGAGTTAAAAAATATATATTGATTATATACTAATCAGTGTTTTTTCGCTTGAAATGTAGTTCCTTCTTTTTTGTTCAAAAAACATTAAAAGGTAAACCACAAACTAAAGGAAGAGCTCGGCAGAAAATCGGCGGTAACAAACAAATAAATACTGGCATAAAATTTAACATTTAAAGGGTATTAGTATTTGTTATCGTTGTGTTTATGGTTCGTACAATCTTTCAGTGGCTGCTGAAAGAAAAAGCGTTACATATAAAGATAACTTACATTAATTGTTAAAGACTCAAGTCACCCACGGCACGGGATATCAAACCCTCCAAATGAATTTCTGACATGAAATTAAGCTTCTCATAAATCATTCGGAGGCGAGAGGAGTATGTAAATATATATTAGTTTTTGCATTGCGGTAGGAAAATCTTTTAAAAATTTAATTAGCATAAACAAACTTTTGTGGTAATATATGTATGTATTTATGCTCCTAAATTATGTTTTGAATTGTGTTAAACTGAATTTATTTAATGAGAATACATTAGAATATTAAATATATTGATCTTTGTTGGAAAATAATATTTTTCGTTTGAATAAGACTTTTCCTAATTGGTTAAAAAGAAATTTAGCTAGCAATTTTGAGTGGATAATGGAAAATGCAAAATCCTATGAAATTTAAATTGCATAGATTGATTTATACAATTTTATTTATCTTTCTGTCATTTTAGTTGTTTTTATTTTTAGTTTTTGCTGTTATTTTCTTTGGTGTTGTTTGATTATTATTGACACAGTGTTTTTCTCTTATTGTAGCCGGCGCTTTTCCACCAGATAATAATAACATCACAATCGACGAGCACACCCGTACTCGATTCGCGTCTGACGGCATCCGATCACATACGATGAGTCGGAAAGGTAGCAGTGAAATATTGGACTTATAATGTGTATGAAAATAAGCGCTAAATATTCCCCTGCAGGAAATTTTATATGTTATCTAATAAAGGATCATCAGTTACAAAAAGAAAATTTCTAAATAACATTAAAGATTATTTGTAAACTGAATAATTATGGAAAGTAAAACATAACATTGAATATAGGAAACGAAAAAAGTTAGTTAAACATACACGGTCAAACCAAAAACCAAAAACATATCACAATTGTCCATACTAATCACTGATCGATGTCAATATAATAATAGATTACAGTTCTTTTTTATCGCCTATGGTGCTCGCTAAGATTCGCAAATTAAGCCGTCTATCCCTATGTAAAATAAGTATACACAGTGGTAGAAGCTTCGAAAAAGTATTAAATTAAATTCAATTGGCCTCAAAGGAACATTCTCGAGATTAATATATGATATTAAATATAATATGATTTGATTTTTGAACACATATATACCTGTGCTTCGATTGAAAATGCTTCAGTTTTCTTGCGGGGACATCAGTCGACACTAAAATAAGTACAAATTTGTGTAAATATATACACATGGCAGAAAAAGTCTGCGTTCATCTAAGTATATTTTTTTTGCACTATGAAAAATCGAAAACAATAAATCAATCATAAACTTTTTTACATTATTTTATGTAGTACAAAAAAAAGTAACTGTACACAAACTTTGGTACCAATACTTAATATTTAATATTTGAAATGAGATCACATATAAACAAAAAAGTCATTCAAACCAAACAGAAAAGGTCTGCGTTCGCTTTAAGAATAATGAAACAAAAGGCTAAATATTAAAAAATATGCCATTAAGTCAATAATTTTTTGGATATCAACGCCTTTTAATGACTTCTACAAGGCGGTTTTTCGTTGACCCAACAGGTTTAGTTGTTACTTCTATACTTATAGCTTCCCATTCCTCTTCAAGCTCGCTCCGCATTTCTTTGCTGATTATAATATGCTGCCAAATTTTTCTTTCTATTACATAGTAAAAGTGCTAAATGAGTTAAGATCAGGCGATTTCGGGGGTGTACGCAGTTGTTAAGGAATATTGTACAGCAATCAAAGCTTAACAATTTCCGCTGTGCGCTTCGGGTCGTTGTTCTGTTCGAAAATAAATTGTTCACCGAGTCCCAGAATTACTGCACTTTCCTTTAAATTTGTTTTCAAAATATTAAAATAATCATGCTTGTTCATGATCCACTCAATAAACTGAATTTTTCCTATACCCGAAATAAATTATCGCTTTTTGAAGTGAACGCACACTTTTTCTGCTCAACTTACTTAAGTAACGGTACTACAATCCCGTTAACTCAGAACGACGAAGCTCAAATTCTACAAAATTTTGCTCAAACATTCTTCAAATAATTGCCTTCAAAATAAGTGAAAATAAAATAGTGATTGCTTTAAAATGCATAACTTTTTTTAGTTCAATACTTTAATACAGTGAGTGAACGCAGACTTTTTCTGTCATGTGTATGGATACTTATGTACGTGAAAGTGTATGTACATGAACTCTGATTCATGCACTGCATAGACACGCGCTGACGCCACCATCGCTCTAACTTTGCGCCCGTTTAATTTTTCATCCTCGACATCAGAATTTTCAGCCTGACGATGTCGTCGACAATTACAACTATACATTCAAACATAACGAAAAGTAAGCGAATGAGGGGTCCATTGAGGATTTCGATTTAGCTGTTGTTATTATTGGTATTAATGTTGCAGGCGGCGACGATGCAAAATGTTGGCAGCCGATCTGGCACTGAATATCGAACTCAATCTCAGATTGCTTTCAGTTGAGATTTCTATCGTGTTTTGGGGATTTTTAACACAGAATATTCACCATATTCATTGAATAAATAATTAAGATTTCCTTTTGCTAACATTATCGGTCTTTTATTTTACGAAAAACGAAGTTCACGTGCAACATGGCACGAGAATAAAAAAGAATTTACAGAGAGATTTTTATTTAATTAAATTTTGTTTTTATTTTGGCTTGAAACGGAATTTTAGTAAAATAGAATAAAGTTCAGATCTCTTCTGGTAACATGTCCCTGTCGATGCTAGGGTATTTCTTCGTCTTCTTCACAAAAGTTTTCATTTCGTTTTTTGTGGCTACTCGCTGGGCGTTGTGATGTGCGATATGCCAGACGCACCACGTCGTCTAATTTTAGACAATGTAATTATAACAAAAACGCAGCAGCACCATCATTGATAAAACAACTAAAACAACAGCAGCAACAAAACAAGAACAACAGAAACAACAGAAACAAAAATAACCCATAATATCAGTGTTTTTTTGGTTATTGTTGATTCTGTATATAAGCATGCTCGTAAAACGATCAGCGTTCGTGTCGATCGGCCCCGTACGAGAGCCGAGTTGAGTGAAGTGATGTATCGCAGACAACAACCGACTGTGACGGCAACAGCTGCTATTGTTACTGTGCTGATGGCTAAGGCGATGGCGGCGGTGGTGGTAGTGGTGACGATGATGACTGTGCCGATGCCGATTGCTGATGAGCGCCAAGCGAGGAAAATTCAAAAGATTTTCGTACGTGAGCATCACATTCGTTTGCCAGCATTTAGAACAGATGTATGAATATACATTAATATGAATAAAAATACATATATTTATGTATGTACATACATGAATACATATGTATGTTTATATGTGGATATGCATGCAATATTTGATAGATACATACATCTAAACCTGCATATTACGCGCACTCACATTTAAGGCCAAGGAGGCATGTGCATACTTATTACATATGTACATTTTTATGTACCTACAAATACAACAATATGAACATTTACGTATATATACAGCATATTCATGTGTATAAATACTTTTATTTGTGTATAACTGTATTATATTCTTATAAGTGTTTCGAGTTACGTCCGCAGCAACGGGCACTTGGGCGTGCGGCGCATAAGTGGCTTTTTAGACTTATATATATATATGTATATATATATATATATATATATATACAAGCAAGGGAGTGTAAGCACAAACACATCCTCAACATCGAGATATTCAAACAAACAAATGTATCTCACAGCTTGCGACACACACAAATTTTCTTACCTTATCGAGGTACATAGATATGTATATACATATGTAAATTTAAAATAATGTACACAATCTGATTGTAAGATATTAAATATGTGCCAGTCTTTGTCCTTATATATTTGTTTGTTTTACGGCAGGTAAATTTTTGTATCGATGGCAAATCGATTTTTTTTTTAGATTTTGATGCGAATCATAATAAGAAAACTGCATTATGAAACATACACTCGTACATACGTACCCACATATAAGTGTGCATACAATAAAATGTGTTTAATTGCGCTACACTTAATTATATACGATAACTGTCACAGATTTGTCTTAAGTTGACAAAGGTTTAGTTTTTTTTTTACTGAAGAATTAGTAAATAAATATGTGCATATCCTTTTCCAACACGTATGTAAATGAAAAGTAATATTACTCACGTTACTTTTGTATTCAATTGTAAATTGAAAGTCATATTTTTTTATTGTAGAGCGTGCATTTTATGTTGCATTTCCATATACAAATGTTCACGTATGCATGTACTTATATAGTCGCCTAATAAGTTCAACCTTTGAGTAATGCCGCTAAATTGACGTGGATCACCATTATTAATTTTTTAGCCACAAACATTCCACCGAGAGATTACTTTTTACAAAATTTAAATACATTTATTCACGTTCATGCGGAAGACATTTACTTATACATAGATATGTATATAAATATTTAAGTATACGTTTGAATACTCGGAATTTTTAATGGTACGAAATTTGAGTGTTTCAAGTTAAATATTTGTAAATATAAATACTATATTCAACTAGAAATGCCCGGCAATTTCGAATCAAACCATAATTCAGATTTTTTGTAATAAATTGGCCCCAAGTCCACATCCCAAAAAAAACTTCACAGGAAAACTCACTGGGCTCCAATGAAGCAATCCTGAAAATAATAATAAAATCGGCTGAATGGTTTCGGAGTCTATTAGCTACATACATACATAGAATGCACATATATAAATAGAAGACATTACATTCTGGTTATTCTTAAAATCTGTCTGTTCTAGAAAAATATTTCTAAAGTTACCTTTATATATAAAATTCTTCTGTGTCTGTGTTTGTTGTTGAACTCCTTCTAAACGCTTGGACCGATTTTGATGAAATTCTGTGCATGTCCACTTGAAGATTCGAGAATGGCTTTGAAAAAAAAAAATGTTTTCGGGAAGTCAACTAAGGACTCACTTATTCAAAAATATCGTATTTATGTCAATTATAAGATCTAAGTTAAAGAAAATACAAAAAGAACAACAACGCATTTCTGAGACTTGTAGTACTATTCTAAACATTTTATGGAACATTTGGTGGTGCTATCAACTTCCCCTTAATTTTAATTTCTGAAAGTTTCTGGATCCAACAACTATTTTCTGGCATACATACATATATAAAAATTTATTAATGACTATTTCAGTATATAGACAGTAAATGAGTTTGTATGACATGGAAATGAAGACCTTTCAAAACATTTTCTACATATATAACAGTAATAGTCCATATAACTTATCAAACATTTTAATATTTTTGTGGAGGTACATACGTATATACTTATAGATAACTAAATTATTAAACTATGATAGTGGTGTTTCAAAAGAGAAAATTTAGCACAATTCTATTATTGGTTTTCTATTTGTTGTATTTTTTCTACTATTATCCTTTTATTCCTCTTATACTTTGATGAAATACAATAAAAGTTAAGAATTCCCAACAAAGCATTTAAAGGATTAATTAATGAATTATTAACATACATATATGAAAGGAAATGTAATAAACTTAGAAGTTTTTAATTTTAGTTAAAACACTTTTAAAATTAGCTCGCTTTTGTAATTTAAGCGCGCGATAAAAGACACAATAAGGGCCTATGAAAAAGAATATAACTCTGGTTTTCCAAATGGTAATGCAAGTATGCTATGATATGAAAAATATGCTATAACCGCAACCAAGAAAGTTTTTTCATAGCATGCTTTGCATAAATTATAATAAGAATAGGGGTATTCTCTTTGTCTACGGTGCACGGATAGGAAACACATGCAAAAACATATGGTACGATAGGAAAAATATCCTATACCAAAACCTATGTATATTTATTTCCCACAGCTAGCAAGAAGGAAAATGCAACCCTGTGAAGGAAAAGTAACCCTGTGCCTGTGTGGTTGTTATTGTTTCACTTGAATATGTCAAAATTTTGCAAAGGGGGTGCTCTCGATCTCTAGCACAATTCTGAAGGAAATATTTGCATAGCTTGCATTTCCTAGACAAAGAGGATACCCTTAATAAATTTATTACAAACTAAAATAAGAAAACGTTAATTTCGATTGAACGAATCGATTGTTTGGAAGCTTTATGATATAGCCTTCCGATTTCAATAACTTTCGGTATAAATATTTATTTGTATATACGTGTGTATAGTACCAAATTTCACGCTTTTAGATGCTTTTTTAATGTATTTTTGAAACCTAACATATCGGTTACATATATGGGTGCTATGTGATTTAGTCGTCAGATTTCTTTGATCTCCAGTCCCACTGCTTACTACATTATATGTGGGTAGAAATCTGAATTCATGTTCTTAGGGTGCCGGGGTGCCTCAAGGTAGTCTACTTGGACCTTTCCTATATAACATTTTCACTTCGCACTTTCGAATAAATGATGAGGTCTTGATTGCAAGATATGCAGATGACACTGCTTTATTAACACTGGGTGAAACCCCAATTAGTGGTGCATCACAAATTCAATCCTACCAAGAGAAAATAGAAACATGGATGAAAAAATGGAAAGTTAAAGTTAATACCCGCAAATCTGTTCAGGTAACATTTACCACTCGAAGAGAAGATTGCCCTCACGTATATATAAATGGTACTCGTATTCCACAAAAAAAATCAGTCAAATACCTTGGAATGCACGATCGATGACTTACGTGGAAAGACTACATAAAGCAAAGCAGCAACAACTTAAGATTAAGACAAACACAATGTATTGCTGCTTGGTGCGAAGTCTGAGAGTCTTGAGAATAAAATTGGATACTTATATATATATATATATATTGGATTGGAGATATATAAAGCAATTTTAAAACTATTATGGATCTATAGTACACAACTTTGGGGCACGGCTTCAAAATCAGCTGCCAGTCTAAAACACTAAGAATGATGCTAAACGAACCAAGGTTCGTAACAAATGCAATAATACATAATGATCTTAAAATTCGTTTTGTAAAAGAAGAAGCAAGAATGTGTTCTGATAGATATCTTAACCATAAACTTAGCGACCACAATAATATTTTAGAAATTTGTCTATTAGATGATAGCCAAGAAACCAAGCGACTTAAGAGGTATCACATTCTAGATTTTCCCTTAAAGTTAAACTATTTTACTGCTATGAAAAGTATATTAAAAGTATGGTAGAAAGTAGAATTAAGTATGTGAGTTCAAATTGAATTTTTTGGCATACTAATACAATACCCGCCCGAAGGACGTAGCGAACTTCGTAAGGCTTGCATTAAAAACAGAAACTCAAAAATATTATAGTAGCGGTTCTTATACCTTAAATCAATCGCTAATTGTAAACGTTGACTTGCAATTATTTCCCTCATAATATATTGTATTTTAATGGTTAATTATTGAACTTACACACTCACTAAAAACTCTATATATTATTATTCATTCATTTATTAATTAACTAATTTTAATATATTTAATTTTTTCCTCACGTTACTTCTTGTCTTTTAATGCAAAAATTAACTAAGATTTGAGGAAATATTAATTAACGTTACATTTTGCTGTTTTATAATTTCTTGTCCCAGTAATTGATTTATTTGTGTTTATATAAATACAAGTAGGTGAATCAATTCGAATAGTTCTCCGTTTCAAAATATTGCTAAATTCGTATAAATTGCTTTAATTGGACATAGTGGATAACTTATAATTCCGCACAACTATTATTTCCATACGGACATAAATTCTATGAATTATAAGTTTTTCTAGATAAATGATTCTTCATGAATATAATTGAAGACAAGAATTATTGATGCAATGAATTGCAATCAAAGCTAGTGCGCTGAGTTTGAACCATTATACCTCAGGATAGAGTTTTTATTCTTTTCGAATTAGAAAACGATCTCTCGAAGCTAGGTTTCGTTACTGGAAGTGTGACCAAAATGGTAAGTAGTAGTTTCATAGCGCGAAAATACGTTCAGTCGCAATACAGTTTAAATACTTCATTTGCACGTCACAACCTGTATTCTGCTTTAACCGTGGACGATGTCATTTTACGTAACATATGTTCGAAGTATGGTGCCGACTTGTTCAATTCATATCATTTGCTTACTGCAGTAAATCTTAAAAGAAGCAAATGAAGGCTTTGTAGTACAGTTTCATTTTCGAAAAATGTTTCTGTCAAATTCTCTACTAAATCGTCGACATTATATCGTGCGGGTAATGAATAGCACAGACAAAATCTAACGACCAGAAATATTCTTCGCTCTGCCGGTACTTTGTGTTTTTATTTATTTTGTCTTTTCCGTCATTTCACTGCGATTTTTAGTTTAATATAGAAGTCATGTAACTTCAGTGTAAATAATAGTTGAGTTCTATACTTTTGCTCCAATTTAAACAACCCTGCTGTGCTGTGGTGCCATATGCAGAAAATAAGAAATCGATTTTTGGAGATGGCGCGACACACCTGTACACCTAAACCCGAAGAGCCTTTCAAGGAAAAATCACACCTACCCTAAGAGCAAACCAATCGATATAGTACTAATGACATAGTTGGGGGCTTTACATCTTCCTCGGTACAGAAGTGGATTTTAACAACATTCTTAATCAATTTATAGTAGATGCTCTTCAATAAATGGACCTTGTACAGCCCTCATTGAAGCTGATAGAATCTCTCATATGAAAGAGGAGCATTTTTGCAGAGATAGGCAGCGCCAGTATCATCATATACACAATCCAAGATGCACCTCTCAGGGAGGAGTTTTTTTCCAACTTCTCTCGCAGAAAATACGAACTTCTGTTACAGCGACAGGTAAGTACCCACAAACTCTAAGTGACCTGCTCTGAAACACTTTATATGTAGCAGAAAACTGGTGTAAGGACAGGTACAAACCACCTCCGCTTAAGCCACGTAAACTGAGAGTGTGGATATCACCTTCTCTACCGAAGTCAAATATGCCTGCATGGCAGACGAACTTGTAAGATAAGGAACCCTCCTAACCACAATAAACCATGCACACGAAATGCAGGTGTACCTCTTTCCACGGCGAAGTATATGCTTAAACTCCAAAAAGCAACCAGATGGCTAAATGAGATTACGTGCAACGTGACCAGGCAGTAATGGTTAAAATCAAGACCGGTTCTACTTATATATAAGCATAACAACAGGTGTAATAATAATAAAGACTTTTGTAGGAACAAAGAAGAGGAAGGGTCTATTGAATACTACCTCTGTCACTGTCCAGCCTTGACATCTGCGCCACCATTCCTCGGGAATCGCTTCTTTCACTGCCTAGCTGAGCTTGCTTTAGCAAAAATTATTAAACTAATAAGGCACATCAAATGGCTAGCATATTTGATAAGGTGAAGATAATAGAAGAATCACAGCGGTATCACTGACCAGCAGCCGTATCAACTTAAATAAAAACACCTAAAATATGACGGAAGTCGAAGGAGGAGCTTCAAACATTCCCGATGTACCAAATATTCAGTACAAGGGTTGCGATTTACGAAATGGTTAAATTTACGCTTGAAGAAAATTGGAGATTTCAACCGCAGATCGTAAGTTTGTTTTTGGGGAACCGTCAAGGATAAGTGATACGCTAACTACCCAGAGACGATTCATAACGCAAGTTCATTCATACAATACATATATACATACATAAGTATACTTTATAGTGTCGAGGAAATAAAAAAGATAATAGATTTTTATAAATAACCATAATGTGGTTTCAAGCAAGCTTTTATTTCATCAGAACCCAGCGTTACCCAATCCCCCGGCGGACCGGCCCAGGGACGACTCTGGTGGATAAACGTGAAATCCAACAGACCGGTGACCGAACACCAGGAGCAGTGGACCGTCCTGGATAGTTGAAATTGATGAAAACTCTGCAGTTAACGTTATGCTCCTTATATTTCCTTTTCTTTAATTAAAATTGGCATATGTGTTAATTCCAAAAAATGCAAATAACAATATTTATTTTGTATGCATATGAAACCTGTGATCCATTCATTTATTCCTAATTTCAATTGGCCTCTAAAAGTTATATGTTATATAATTGGTGCTTTATAAAAGCTGAAGTGACTTTTGGCCGAGCTTCACTTGAAATTTGTAGTGTGCGTCTTGATGTTTTTCTAACAAATGGAAGGACCTACAGTTCATCAAACCCGCCTCCGAATGGGCGCTGGATTTTTATGAGAAACCTTTATTCCATATCAGAAATACGCTCGGAAGGCTTGACCTTCCCCACGGAGGGGTGACTGCAATTTAAAAATTTAATTTTCTATAATTTTGGATGTTGGTCAGGCCATGCCTCGAGCCCTGGAATTCTGATCAACAGTATGAACTACTAACAACTCGGCAATTGTGGTCACCGAAAAAACTTAAATATTCGTATTAGTAATAAGATTAATGAAGCTGTGAAATTATAACAATATTATTAAACGGTTTTAAACAACGTTAATTAATCTATATCTATCTTGATGTTTTTGGAACAAATGTAGGAGGAGGTGACATACTCTGTCGAGGGCCGACCGCAATAAGATTTTTTTTCTAATTTTCGATCTTGGTCTAACTAGGATTTGCATCTACTACTTTCTCCATAATAGCACGCACTTCTAGCGGCTACTGCTGCCGTCATTATTATCCAATTACTATCAACCTTATACTTACTTTATATGGAGCTTTTATTAATTTTGAAATTTTTCATTTTGTTTTGTTTTTTGTTTGTACAAAAGTTTATAACAAAACTACGTAACAATCCACATCCTTTTCCTAATAGCTTGGCCTCAAATGGAAAATAGCCAACATAAATATATGTTAGCAAGGCAATGACGCATTGGAACTTCACCATTTCTTTTAACTAAATCAAAATAAAAACAATGCGAATTGACTTTAGAGCCGGCTTTAAGTGAAAAATTTGATTAAGAGATAGCACTAACTTTCATACTCAGAGTTGGTTTACATATTTAAAACAAAAGCAAATAGATGCAGATTTTGACAGCAAAAATATTCATATATTCTTGCTTCTTCTGATTGAAAGAGAGCTTTAATTACTGTAAGCTTTAAAGTTTCCACTCGAACGTTTCACTATTTCCGCAGTTTAAATTAAATGGAAAGTTTTATGGGTAGAGCATAAGTAAAAATAGTGCTATCCGTCTCTGTAGTTCACAATTATTATTATTTTTTTAAGGAATACCCAGACAGTACATGTCTACGAAAACAACAATCAGTTAACACAATAAAGAAGAATGGAAATGGTTCGGATTAAAGAACGTCAAAAAAAAAGTCAGGAAGCTAAATATTGAAAAAAGAAAACTTTAATTTTATTTTCTGCCAAACGGAATATTCACTCTTCACTATATATACTTGTATGCTTATAATTACATTTTTCTACTAGCGGACCCCAGCGTGCTTTGCTAAACCTTTAAGAAAATCAAGAATTTCTAATGAAAACTTGTATGAAGAAATGTCAAAACATATGTTTTAATCGAAAAAAAATTTGATTCTTGAAACGGAATTTCTTTTAAAATTTTACTTTCATTTTCATTTGTTTTCACTTCTTCCCTCTCTCTCTCTTTTTCAGCACTACATACAACGTAATGGACAAGTATTTTGGAATTTTACAACATTACACATTAACCTTCTCTTAATATCCCTTCATAACTTCTAAAAACTTGGTCAATTTGATCTGGTCGTTCTCAAGTTATATGCGTTGATCACAATTTGCACTGATTTTTATATACATACATACATATGTACATATATACATATGTAGGTATAAGCGCTGAAGTACGCCAAGCTTGCTCTTTCTGATATTTTTGTGATCTTATGTAATATATACTCTGCTCTGGTTAAGACTTCAATCCCTGGCTTGCTTGATGTTTCTATTCTACGTACGTAGCTTTATTAAAAAAAAATTAAATATACCTAGTACATATCTAAGGCGAATTTTAAGCTTAATCTGACGGTGGTGGCTGTATAATAATAGTTAGCTTTTTTTAAGTAATATTTGGTTTATATTTCAACGAAACTACGAGAATTGTTGCAACCAAACAAAGTTGGTACCAATTCATGATGACTAATTACGAATCCAAAAATTATATCGTTCATATAGAATTTAGAATTCATTAATTAAATTATTTTATTTTTATTTATATTATTTACACCGAATTAATGATCAACTGGAGCTGAAGAGTTTTACATCAATATATGATTAAGAGAGAGGATATTGCTTTAGCATTCAAATCTCATAGTAGTCAAATCTCGCTCAAATTTTATTTAAAATTTTGAAGTTGGTTTCTCAATACCTTTTATCATCATCCGAATTTTTCGAGCAGCACGATTTGTATACTTCAAATCACTGAGAATCAATTTTTCAATTCTTTTTCACACTTTCTTTCACGTATTTTAGTCTCCAAGAGGCCTGTCGACTGACTATATTCTTGCAAGCTGCCCCAATTTTTCCGCCACAATTCACAATTTCCTAATTCCACATCACTTTGCTCCCAACACAAAAAAAAAGAAAAGAAGACTCGCACACTATCTTAAATTTTATGCTCATATAAAAATTCTGCTTATTCTCTATATTTTGATTTTCTTTGCCGATTTTCACATTTATTCACCATTGGATATGTATGTAAATATATATCATTTCCGTGCGATTCGAAGTCTTTTACGACGTTTCAGGGTTCCGTGGGACTGATACCGCAGCAACTAAAGCAGTGCAATGAGTGTACAAGTGACGAGTTTTCAGATTTTTGCATTTTGCGATCACGGTGCCAAAAGGAAATGAAAATCGAGTCGCGAGTGGTTTTTTAAAATAGATCGTCTGTAAATTTAAAAAACACTCACATATATATATATGTATATAAAAACACAAATTAAAAAAAAAATATTCCCGGCGAAGGTGTGCAATTTATATACCGGAACAAAATCACTAGCATCAAAAGCATGATTATAATATGAGTATTATTGGTTGTTATATATTAAGTGTTTCAACATGGTTTCCTCGAATATTTACTTTTATGTATCTGCGAAATTATATTAAATTATGAATATGTACATATGTGTGCAGCTTTTTAAAATGATTCACATTTTGTAATGTTGAAAAATAAATATTTTTAGTTAGAATTTACACATAGATTGAATTGAGTGTTCTTTTTTTTTTTTTTTTTGTAATAAACATGAAATTATTTTATTTCTGTTTAATTTAAAAAAACTGATTAATATTTTTATATCAATTTCCACTTTTGGTTGATTTTATCATTCATCACATTATTTTCGAATTTAATCAACATTTTCTTAAACACTGGCAAATTAAAATCACTCTTGATCTTTATTTAATGTAGACTCTACAAATTGAAAAAACTACACAATATACCTATGTTGTTTGAACTTATGTATTACATACATATACAATAATATTTTCAGATATTAATTTCAAACAACCTTTATAAATTTTTAAAAGTCAGAAACAGAAGCAGAATCTAAACCGTAGATATAATTTCCGACACTAAATCCGAACACAACGATTATTGAACTACCACTAAACCAGCTGCTAATTCGCATCCGTCGCATTGCCGCAGAATGGCAGAACGACATAACGGCAGAGCCGCATTGCGTTCGGTGGTTCGCATTCGGCTGTTACCATCGGCAGTTCTTGCTTCGGTATATTGCAGAAATGCTCTTACAGCGAATGTATTTAATAAGCATGTAACCAGAGAATGTTAATATAATTTTATTAACATTCTCTGCTTTTCGAAATGTTAATGTTAATGTTCATCAACATTCTCTGGTATCTATAACCACTGTTATCGAAATGTTATGTTTATGCAATTATTTCTAGGAATGTTAATGAAATGATGCTAAATATACATATCACAATCATTTTCGCATGTTTCATTAAATGTCAACAATCTGTGTTTTATTATTATTAAAATATACAATTATAATACACTCGTTAAATGAGTGTCGTGGGGTTAACCATGCAAGACACCTGAAAATAATATTATAATTGCAATTTTTCAAACCATTCAGTTAGCCTTACTTTTACTAATATTAAATAATTCTTCCATTTATAAATGAAAGATTTCATAAATTTATAAATATATATGTGCATAGCTATATGACCAACTTATGATTAGCATTTACATATGGTAAGTACGTATGTACCAGAGATGGACACCGGTGCACCGGAACTACTAGTACACCGTATTGAAGTAATACTGTAAAACCCTGCATTGAATTTGTTTACAAGTTTACTTTTATGTTGCTTCGTTTGTGGTGTAACGCATACAATTTTCTTTTATAAAAACAACCCCTAAATGAATATATATTTTGTGTTGTTGGTGATCGAGCGCTCAACTAATTTTTAAATGTTGAGTTAAAAATATCTTTATTCCTTTTGTTTATTTGATAGGTTTCTTGTTTCGATTTTGTATTTATCTTGATTCAAATTTGAATAACTCATTTGCGAGGTGAAACTTGCCGATCATTCAACTTTGTTACGTTTCGTCAATTCTCTAATGAAAAAAATTATATTAAACTTCACAGAGTAGTGAAAATAACGCCATAATTAATTTTAACCTACATATGTATATTTGGATCTCATTGGTATTCCTCCTTGGTGGTTTAGTACTACACAGACCGTAAAAAACACTAGTAGTGCTGAAAACAAAAACCGGTGCGCATCTGTGATACGTACATATCAGAAATGGGAGCAGGTGTCTGTTTTGAATTAAGAACGCGTTGGCATTAGCAAATTCATAAATATATATATGTATGTATTTAGGTTATATAAATTTGTGAAACGCGTCTTCATGTGATTGCTCCTGCTTCGTTATTGCATTGCGATGTTTTCACAGCGTAGAAAAATTAAGTGAAAATATTTGACTAATTTGGTAAATAAATGAAACCACGGTACCACAGTTTTCTTAATTTTCTTAATATATTCTATTTTGGGCTGGTTCTGCTTAGCAATAATAGTATGAAAATGAAAATAATATGACGCTGACAACATATTTTAATTTAAATTCAAGTAGGTATGTGCATATGTCATTATGAAATTATTGTGTTTTCGATTAGCAGAATTGTTGAAGTTTATGTTTTCCTTGAAAGCAAATGAGTTGTGTGCTCAATCATCAGCCACTCACAATTAGAGCTTAAGATTTTCAGGCATGATCTCGGATATTTTAACAAAAACTTTTTTTTTTGGCCAACACCCGTTTCTAAAGTATAATTTATTTATATTAAGGGTAAAAATCATTGAAATGCTAAACAAAATTGAAATTTTTTGTTCTGAGCAGTTGAACAATGTCCGAGTATCTAGCACACAGCTCTACTCACAATACATGCTCATCTACCAAAGGCACAGTTTACTCGTCAACAAAAAAAAAATCGACTGAAAAGATATCGTGTGAAGAAACAGAGCATCATTTTTTTGTAGTAGTGTTTCAATAGTTAGGCAAAATTTTGACCTTTTTGGTGCATTGGAGTACTCCTCCGTAAAATGGCTTTGGAGCAACTAAGATTTCGCTATCAGTTTGTTTTTAGCCGCAATTACTTGACCGAGTTGCAAGTGCGCAACAAGTTTTATACATATGTATGCAGAAATTCAATTGATTGCGATTCTTTGATGAGCTCTATTAGGTACACAGGACACATGTACACATATTTTCCAATGCAACAGAAAAAAATGCGCAAAGTGAAATATGTTTTTTTTTTTACCAATAATATGAATTTATGTATTGAAATTATTACGTTCTACTGTTTTTTTTTCCACTGCGGATTGCATTCAAATCTAAAAAGTAGGTTCGAGATTTTCGTAGATACTGTATAAAGTAACCTACTGTAGGTAGGTACTCCATGGAGTTCTCTGATGTTATCAGAGGTGGAGTATATGGACCTACCTCAGGAACATCGCAATGCTAATTGGATCATATATTTTATATAGGTACCATTTTGGAGTATTGGTTCATTCAAATCTCTGGTATATACATATGCCGTATAAGCCAGTAATCGTCCTAAATTGGACTCAAAAATGTATTATTTATTTTATATTCATTAAGCAGAAATCTTTATCAGAACTGTAATTCGTACTTACATATGTACATATGTATACACATGTGTATTTATGCAGTTGAATTTTATTATATGATTTGTGAGCTTCATATGGGAATGTTTTTGGACCAATTTTTTCAAGTAGATTAAACCTCAGCAAAAACTAATTTGAAGTCAAATGTATATATTCTAATAATGATTTCAAAAACTAGAAAATTTCATCTATTCTTCCGTGTGTATATAT
The DNA here is from genome assembly GCA_030068015.2 of Neoceratitis asiatica. Lineage (NCBI taxonomy): Eukaryota > Metazoa > Arthropoda > Insecta > Diptera > Tephritidae > Neoceratitis > Neoceratitis asiatica. The sequence goes on along the minus strand of CM061526.1, from coordinate 36,995,135 downwards.
TTACACACATATAAATAGTACAGTGGCGGACAAAAGTCTACAAACACCCCCTGTTTTCGTTGAATTGAAAGTCTCAAAGGTTTGTTGGAATATTTAACGATACAGTTTATTTCAACTTTTTCCCTTATCATAAAAAACCAACGAAAATAATTTTTTAACATAAAAGAGTAAAGCTATAACAAAAAAAAAACGTAAATCCAACAATGACAAAAGTCTACAAAAATATCAGGTAACCTGATCCTTTTAGTATTTAATTGGTTCACCGTTTGCATCAATAACAGCTTGAAGCCGTCGTGGCATCGAAGTTTCCAAATTTATAAATTCTGAGGGAGTAATACTGTCCCAAGCTTCAATAAAACGTTCTTTGAGTAATGCTGTGCTGATTTTTTTCTAATTTTTGGCTAAAAATCTCCCCGACATGTTCAATAACATTCAAATCTAGGCTTTCAGGTGGTGTGTGCGTGCCTTGGAGCTTGATAAAGCAACCAATCCTTAACAATATGGGCCATATGCATTGGATCGTTATCCTGCCGAAAGATCCAGCCTGTGTTAAGCTCCTAACTGTCCACCGAAGCCTTCATTATCGTCCATGGCTCTTCGAATTATTCTTAAATGGACACACTTTCCTGATGAGTTTGCGATGTTTTCGGCAAATCTTGGAGCAGTAACTTTAGAATCATCATTCACTTCCTGCAGAATATAGATGATATCTCTTCAAGTTAGGTTCTTCGGGCGGCCAACACGCGGCTTTCTTCGATGGATCCATTTTTTTTTTCAAAGTTTTTTTACATAGGTTTGTCTGCCTTTGGTGGACTAAAGTTTAAAAATTTTTAAATTTCACCATACGATTTCTTCTTTCTTCTGTGCTGAATAACCAAGATTCGTACGTCAATGGATATTTCTTTTCGCGGAGCCATTGTTGATGCGAATGCGTTTAAACCACTACTAAATTCAATACTAGCAAAATAGAAAACATAATTTAAAAAAAAATTGTAAAAAAAAGTTTACCTAACCGCCATAGCAACACAGCATATCGACATAACTAGTAAACCTGAGGTGTATGTAGACTTTTGTCAAGGACATTTTTGTGTTTTTTCACCATAATTGTTTTATTTTATGTTAGAGAATGGATTTGTTTTAATACATATGATAAGAAAAGGATTTAAAAAAAAACTGTATACCTACATTTTTCAGCAAAGCGATAGTTCTTTCTACACATCGAATACAGGCGGTGTTTGTAGACTTTTATCCTCCACTGTACATATTCCTGCAAACAATGCGAGCACTTCATGCACGTGTGAAATATATACTACATGCGGACAATAGAGTAATCCAAAACCAACTACAATCCTTACAAAAAATATGGTCCAATTAACACTGTGGTGTCCTGGGGTTGGGCCGTATACACCCCTTCTGCATAACATCCGAGTGCTCCATATAGGCGGCCCATACTCGTGCTCGTAGAAACCTTGTATTATTGAATGAATTGCGTAATTAATGTTTACTTCTGCATAAGGGTTTTGTGTTTATATTTCTGGAAATTTGCATATATTTAGGTAACTTCAGCGATTGTCGTAACCTCTGTCTAATAAACCTTGAATATAATCGTTATAAACATTTCCCGTAATTATTATAAGTGATATTTATGTGCTTTGTGAGCTTATATTGGCTTCAATATTTCAATATTTAATCAGTCAATATTGAGACTTTAAGAACAAATTAATTTAAAAAAAAACTATAAGTTACCTCGGTGGACGAGTAGGACGAAGCCAACTTTTTAGGCTTTAATTTTTGGGGTGTGTATGACCTTAAAAATAAATAAAATTATTGTCTATTTTTTCATACTTTTAGTTGAAAATCTCTGCTAACAACATTTAATTGATGGCAACTATCATTCAACATGAGGTGAATTCTATTTCACAGTTTTTGCAGAAAACGTTCGAGGTGGGTTCGATGTTGCAAAGAATTTGCACTTTCTCTTGTTATATGTTCTCTGGGCCTGTTAATTTCTCCTTATACGAATTTGCTTGGCGCCACTCCAACATGTTCGTTACCAACATGAAACATGTTGTGTTTATACTTTTTCTCATATAATATATACATATGTGTATGTGCGAGCGTAGCATAAGTCAATCGTATTAACGCTTCTCTCTCCTTCTGCGCGTGTATGATACGTTGCAGCCAACTTCGCTGCCTCTGTAAGCGCCCTTAAATCTCATAATGAACTGTTTATAAGGCTGTTATTTCAACAGTGATCGCGCGTGCTCTTCGCATACTTATACATGTATGTATATTTGTGTATTTACATGTGTTTGTTGCATACAACTACATTCTTAGATAGCAATGTTTGACAGTTAACAGTCTTAATTATTATTTTTGGCTGTTAATCATTTGTATATACTTATATACATATACATATATCCTCCTTTCTGGGATAACCTCATAACAACACTCTTTTCGAAAATGAGATTTTCAGTAGTATACACTTTTTAGCACTTATGATAGAATTTTTTAGAGGCTTCTGATTTTCTCATATCTACAAGTTTGTCATATACATACGTGAATGTTTGTAAATAAAAATAAAAGTAAATATAAATCGGAAAAATATTATTACTATGCTGGACAAAAGACCGATTTCTACAAGGAAATTTAAAGATTTACAAAGTTTGAAAAGAATACTACCCAAAGATTATTACAATTTGTTATTGAATTAGTATAGACTGATGTTCTCAGTTATTTTACAGAAAGCTGGGCAGCTGTTAATTTTACAAATTCTAATAAATATGTAAAAATATTTAATATTAATTATATGTTTTATAACATGAAATGGTTTTAGTTAATAAATATAAAATAATAATGAATTGAGAGCTTTGCATAACAATATTGTTCTCCAATGATCTTGTAGATCAAAATTGGTTCAAAACTTCGTATATACAAAAAGAAACTTTTATCAATTGTGCAAAACCATTACCGGGATATTTGACGCGAAAACTCGTATCTACATAAATTGACAATAACAATCAAGTATCTATTAATGAACTGGTTATAGGGCAAAGTCATGCAGATAGAAAAAGTCATATTAAAGTATTTTAATTCAATTGATTGTAATATTTTTCAAAAGCAAGTAACTCCAACAGTTTTTATTGAGATTTTGCAGATACGAGTTGCCTCAGAAAGGTGTACATGTACATATATAATTAAGATATATACTTCATTTTTCTTTCATATAAATGGATAACAGTTACGAAGTATATATGTAACTAGATTGAAAAATACTATTAATTACAGAAATACATATTTATTTAATTTAATTGTGTTTTTGTTTTCTGTCGGACATGTTGTGCATTGTACTTTGAAGTGAAAGTACAGGGTTTCGCAACGCAAATATGAGCTGATAATAGTATCCTAGAAAAACCAAACGTATTTCTCATATATGTACATACATATGTATATGTTAACAAATCCCTCTTGACACTAATCACCTCTTTATATGCTGTCTTAAACCAAATCTTCTAACACGTGTCTCTCTCCTTTTTGTATTTTTTGCCTTAAATTCTGTATTTCGTTGCATCAGAATCAGACTATTAAATATTTTGGCTATAAAATTTTTATTCAAATTACTTTCGTCTCTCTCAAATTTTTATGTTGGCAGCTGTCATCAGTTGTTTGAAACTTCCTTTCAAAAAAAAAAAAATAATAATAATAATAAAATAAAATTTAAACTTCAAAAACCAACTTTTGCATTTGCGTTCCACACTTTCTAGAATATGGGTACGTAACTAATATTATTTATGAATATAAAAGGGGTATTCTCTATGTCTAGGAAATGCATGCCACGGTGCACTGGTTGCAAAGTTTTCCTATCCGTGCAGTGACACAACAACAAAACGCATGTAAAAAAATATCCTACGATAGGAAAAATATACTATATTCAAACCTACGTACATACAGTATATTTATTTCCCTAAGATTGCAAAAAGAATAACGCAAACGTTTGCGGGGTTGGTATTATTGTTAATTTTGAATATGTCACAATTTTGCAACGGGGGTGGTCCCAATCTCTAACATAATTCCATAGGAAATATTTGCATAATATGAATTTGCTCGACACTGTAAATCCCCCTAATATATAATATTTTTATTCAGATTCAAAACACAATTTCTGCGCTATGAAAATCTTACATGTCAGATTCTGATACCCTTAGGTTAGGTTAGGTAGAAGTGGCTGATCCAAAGAGGATCCACATACACATACAAATAAAGTAAAAATATCCTGCACACTCGATCCACTTTCATTCAGCGAACCGCTTTGTGTATGTCACAAAACTACATATTCAGCTGAAGCCAACATCTGTTAAATATTTCGGGTTGGTGAACGTATTCGTTCCGGGAATGTCCATTATAAGTCTCGCAACCATACCTTTACGCGAGTAAATTTTTATTTCATTTTTAATTTTTTTGTCAATAAATACCCTGGACTGGAAGGGCAGTGGGGACAAACTCATTCTGATTGAACCTGTGAGTAAAGCCCTTGGAAAGGTTCAGAAGTCAAAAAAAAAAGAAGATTATTTTTGCAGGAAGTAGTTTAAATCGCTTGTGACCTTAGCTTTTATGGAAGCTTATACCTAAAAAGACAAACTTATGAGACCTCTAGGAAGTCGAAATCGGCTCATGTCATACTATTTCAAGTAATTAAATTTGTTCGCAAAAATAGTTAAATTTTCTTATACTTTCGACTTCCGCATTCGAGCTCCATGTTCTGTACTAAGCCTTCAACATTTTTAAAATTAATCTGAAGTGCTAACATTGTAATATTTTGCATTCTCGTCATATATTGCACCAAATTTGGCAACAATCGCATTACACCGGTCAGCAAAAAACTCTTTTTTTTTGTGGTTTTTGTTCTCATGTATAAATTTTGATTCTAGGCATTGAAAAACAGTCAAATGATTAGTTCGGAAAGTCTGCATTTGCCTGAAATATAAACATGCGCTGATAAGTACTATTTTAATTTATTAGAAAACAAAACAAAAAAACTTTAATCAAATCCATATTTTTCCACCTTATTTTTATCATAAAATAAAGTGAAATTTAGAATGCAAAAGGGAGGCTCAAAAATCGTGTTGATCGATTCAGGCTTCTGAATATACTTCATTAAGGTGTCTCAATTTTTAATCAAGTTATTTTCTTTTGAGATGGCTACCTACCAACTCTCATGTGGCAGGTACTATAGTTTCTTTCGTTTATTTGGATAGCATCATCCATCCAGAAAAGCGATTTCAAGGTTAAGAGGACCAATTTTAACGAAAGCAGTCACATAAGAGAGTATGAATCGTCTTCATTTCATCATCGCTGCGATTCCTGCAACATATTTTAAAAGACACCAAACCTGTATATTATACCACCTTTTTAGTTATGACCACAAAAAATCATAGAAAAGTCATCCCTTCTCAGAAATTTTCGCCATACCACTTATACCTGTCAGACTTCGCTCAAGTTCGACTGATAACAAATTGGGATATGACGCCAACACATTACATATATTTTTATGTTCAGCATGCAAGAAAACAAAGGCATACAACACGTTATCATGATTGAGTCTATAAAACCAAGCCAATCAGCTTTATTTCTTCGTAGCCAAGTCGTAAACAGGTTTGACATCTACCGTTATCTCACACATGCTGCTCTTAAATGACTTTATCTATCCGGACGATGATTTTGTCAACATTGAGCACCACAAACAGATTGCCAAACGATTTTAAAGGGAAATTGCAAGATTTTGAAGCTTAAGGGGAGCATAGTTATGATTCTATAGAACATAAATAATTTGAAACAAATCATGGTGGGATTGAGAAGTTTAAAAATCGCCATATCTACTTCAAACTTATGAAACAGCCTTTGAAAAAAGATTATAGAAACAGAAGATTTGTTAGCTCGCTGACACGTTCATATGTCCACTTTGCTTAACATTTTCTTAAAAGAAATCGTCCAGAGTAGCCCATTTTTAAATAATTTAAAATATCTAAGGTTTCTTTAATTGTCTTCAAATGTGAGTCACTGTAGATGGAACTGGACTTTAATTTTGCAATCTGCAAAATCAGCAGCAAAAGAATGAGTATTTTGTTCCTTGTTACAAATACAGCCAGATGGTTTCCAAACTCGGTACATTCCCAAAAATACAATAAGTAGATTTAAGCTTTTTTCTAAGCGGAGCGGTTTGATTTTAGTCCGTAAAACTTTGTTCTGTCTTCGATAACACAATTCTTGAATTATAAAAACATCAGAGACGTTGTGCACAATTGCTGCGGATCATGTAAAAAGTAGTAAATCTTATGACTTTTAAAATTCGACAAAATGCTGCAAGCTACTAAAACCAAGAAGCTACAAATGCCTTGAAATAGAAAATAGCAGTTCACAAGTTACGGTAATAATAACAATTTTCACCACCACTATTCGTATGTTGGTATTATTTTTAATATATAACGGCTGAATTTCATTTTCTAATAAGCTCTGTTGAAGTGCAAAGTATGTCGTTGCTCTCTATATCCCAACGATAGGCAAACTCATTTTTATTTTAAATTTAGATATAGATGGAAGATGAACTAGTTAGTGTAATGGAAATTAGTTGGATTCTAGTCAACAACTAGTATTTTTCCCTACAGGGTAGAGAGCCGAAAAGTGCATACTAATCGTAGATAATTAAAATTAAATTAGTGGACGCATACACAAAGAAAAAATGAAGCAACAACTATAACATGTTTTTGTTGTAGTGACGGAGTGAAACATTTGTACGCAATGCTATTTCTATTGATAGGTTACTTTTATGATTGTTGCTTGTTGATAGAATTGCCGGTCGTTTGTTGTTTACATTGTCAACAGTGCAACCAACTGTCATCAGAGCCACGGAACTGCAGTCCGATGACAATCACGATGCTGCAGGCCGGTATCAATGTTGTTATTGCTTTTATATTTCTGGTATAATTTTTATTGTGGACTGATGTTTTTCCTTTATTGGACATCCGGTTGATACACTGGAAACATTTTCTAGTTTTTATAGATTTTTGGTGTCTTGGGTTTGATTGATTGATTGGTTTAAAGGGGATAGTAGGAACCCTGACCACAAGCGGCCGAACCAAAATCATTGAATAGACTCATTATACTCCCCTGCCTATATCGAACTACCTTACGTTTGGAAAATTTAAATCTAAAATCAAAACACTAAATTAAAATGAAATTATAAATTTAACGGATAGCCGAAGCAAATACATTTGTAAGCCATGTCGACCGCACTTAGGAAACAATTTTCGAACCAATGACCTCCAGAAAGTAGGACTAAGGCATATGTATGTTACTATTATCCGAGTGGTTAGCAATGGCAGAGAATGGCAAGCCCTTCGAGTGTATTTCCGACATGAAATAAAATCTCCTCATAAAAATCCATCGGCTATTCGGAGGCGGTTTAGAATAACTGTAGGTCCCTCCAACATCATGACGCACACCACAAATTAAAGACGATCTAAGCCGAAAATCACTTCAGCGGTTACAAATATACTTATATATGTATACACATATATACATGTACATATATAAATTAATTAATTAACAAAGATGCGCCTTTCTCCTAAAAAATATGTTCTTACTATTTCTCAATTTTTTCTTTTTTGAAATTGCTTTAGTCGGTTTTTCATTCTCTTATATTGTTGATTTATTTCAGTATTTCCGTATAACAAACATTAATATTTACATATTTACTACTGTTCAAAGAGCACATATGTGTATGAAAATATACGGTGCGTACATACATATGTATGAAATATGTGTTTGTTTAAAGCGGCCGAGCATGCGCCGTTTGTTGCTTAGGCCAACTCATTGCAGTGTCGCAGTATTTCCATACATCCTTACATACCTATAAACATTGTATATTTATTAGTGTGAATTTTGTGGTGATGATGCGTCGACGTTGTGAATGGCAGCTGCTGTCAGCAAGTGCCAAGAATAACCACAAATGCTGGTAAACATACACAAAACCATTTAAATATAGCAAATTTTTTCACTAGTAATTACTTTCATACATATATTTTTGTACATACATATCACATACACACATATATATGTATATATTTATATACATATGTACATGTGCTTATTACATTTAAGTATTTAACTAGTAAAAAAAAGGCCAGAAATTTGTATACACACGGAATAATGTGTTTCTTTAAGTTTTGGTCATTATAATTTGCAGAGCAAGAAAATAAACATTGAGGAAGTTTAAATTTAATTTCAATTTTATTTTATTAAACTCAGCTTTTCAAATAACCTGTGTTCTTATTCCTAAATATGCAATAAATCGCAGCTTTGTTGGTACTGCAGCTGTTTTTCTAATCGCATGCACTAATATGTACATATATGTATACGTCCACGTGTGTATATATGTACATATATGTACATAGGTATACAAATCTATTGATATTGTCTGAGTCCATGAAACATCCGTGGGGGTTGAATTCTTTAACGTTTCCGTGTGCAGTTGTTTTTGGATTTTATTTGTTTTTTTTTCAGCTGCTATTTACGTCTAGTTATCAAAATTTGTCAGAATTAATTTTTTATTTTCACTTTTTTCACTGATATAAAGTAATTATAGTACGGGGGATTGAGCCAAAATAACCACCTGTATGTTTACTAACAAAATAATAAAATAAATGTATATAATAAATTAAATGGCTAGTACGTGCCAGATGACCCAATCAGAGCTATGAGAGTCACTTACGTACCAGGGCAACGTACATACCGTTAACGTAAATGATCAAAAACTTTGCGTACTACTGAGAACTCACTTACGAAAACAAATCCGGGTTTGGATAAATATAAATTTTGAGCAATAATCGCGTAGAAAAAGTGCAGTGATCATAACTGGGAAGGACAAGGGATAAAATTGATCGACCTGACAACTGCGGAGTACTGCTTCCACGCCACCGTTGACAGTTATAACATTGCAGTCGAAGACAATGTCGTCTTTTTAGAGACCAATATTATCCAACTCAGAATTACTTTTGGCAAAAGGTGTTAATTTCACAATAATAATAATAACACAAAATAAACACAAAAATTCTACAAGTCGCCCATCATTCCAATCCTGTACATATATGGGGCAAAAGATTTCGGAAGATTGATGGATTTTTACGTATTGGCAACATCGAATACTCCAGAGGATAGACGAACTGTTATAGTTATACTGCGATATCGAACACCGGGACACTAGCTACGTTGGCTAGGTCAGTACCCGATGGTGGAAAAAAAGGAAGAGGAAGATCCTCACTCTATTGGAAGAGAAGAACCGTATGCCGCGACATTGTCGTAAAATGGCAAGTTCGGCTATAACTCAGTCAAATGCAACCCGTGCTGTGTAAGAGAGATACCGATAGCCAAAGAAGGAAATGCATTGGCAGATAAGTACTAGGAGCTTGAGTAGGAAATGCTAGAAAATTCTATGAAAGAGATAAGCGTCGTACAGATGGTTTAAAATCTCAGCATATTCCTATAGAAAATAAAGAGTTGATCGGAAATCTGTTCGGGAGAACACTTCTCTGGCATATCATATTGCAGTGCAATCTCCTACGAGAGCGTAATACTGCCGGCATTTTCCGCATATTATATTGTCATCAAATTTACAATGCCTTCTCAAAGTAGAACCCATATATAATTGCATTGTATATTTAAAGCAGACTTGTAGTGAACACAAATAATACATTTACTTCAATTCAGCTCCTTGCTTTTAAATGATTGGTTATTTTTTAATAAAAATAAATATATAAATATAATATAAAATAAAATATAAAAATTATTTATTCTTCGATTAAAAAAAAAATTACTCAATTACATAGCAAATGTTTTAACATCTAACCAAGGAAATGCCGCTCCATGTTTTCATTTGAATTTTTGAAATTTCTTCCTCGCAACTTTAATTTTTATGTCATTCCTCAAGATCTCGATTGGATAGTATATCGATGGTGGCTGATTTGGTACATGGTACAAATTAAAATGCATTACAGTCTGCTTTCCATATCGCACTGTTTTATGATGCAATGACAACCAACACAATTAATTTTGGCTTTGTCCGTAGAATGTATAATTTTTTCCGAAACTGTAAGACTTTCAAGATATATCTGAATAACAAACGTGCTTTTATATTTTTTATCGAAAGAGCGGTTTCATTATCTAAGCAACTACACACTTATTTTAATCCTTAGAAGTTTATATTTGAATAAATCAAATCCAATTGTAATTTATTTTCAAACGATGCAAGTAATATTCCTTATTTTAACGGAACGGCATTCATTGGGCACTTTAAGTTTATTTGCTAAAAAAAAAGTTATTAAATAAACCTTTTCAGCAATCCGGATTAAATTAAATTTTTTTTTCGGTCGATGAGGAGTTCGCCCGAAGGTTTTCAAGGAAGTTTGAGTACTTTTATCGTAAAAGAGCTTAACATATTGCTTTTAAAAATCCGAAAGTTGGATAATTTTTAGTAAACAAATTTAAGCAACCAACAGAAGAGAATAAAGAATAAATGATTCTTTGAAAAAAGAAAGCAAACATTTTACATTTTACACATTACATTGAATTTTCACATATGTAGTATGTTCAAACCGACCCCATTTAGCATGTAAAATGAGCTTCAACTTATTAATTGACAAAACAAAGTTCATAAACTATTTAAAAAGTTAAAAACCAGTTCTGCTCAGGGTTGTGGCAGAAAGATTTCTTGGAAAACCAATGAAACACAGCTATTTGTTAAGTGAACAGGTTTACAAATGACACCTGCCAATTTTTTTTAAAGTGAACAGGTCTAAATATGACATTTTTTCAATATTCTTAACATTTTTATTGCTGCCTTATATATTGAATTCACTATTTTATATAATATTTGCTTAATTACTAATAGATTTTTTGTTTTCTGTTAATTTTTTTGTAGACAAACCGTTGCCAAATCCTAAACTCAAAACCCTGCCTGGACGGTTATGTTTCGTGGGCTCGGTTTGAACACCCTATAAGATATTGTATATATTATTGTATATATATGTATATAATATTTATTATAATTTATTATACTATAAAATAAATCAAAATAAGGATCACCCTATTAAAATTTTGTTTGTGTACGAGTGACGCAACTGAAACGATGCAGTTGAACAAACACAAGAACAAACAATATATTCTGCAAACAAAAATGATTACTGCAGCCAACAGCCAGACAATTGTCAAAAGCAAAAGACAAGCGGAACGAAGTGAAGCAACAAGTGCATTTCCTTTCTGGAAGTTACAATGCGGAAGATTACACTATTCAGACAGGCGGTTTTCTACCAACAATTTGATTTCTATGAACTTGCTTCTCTTTTCCTATAGCGGCTTTCTGCTCACTGACACAGTTGACTTGCCTACTGTTTCTTGCTCTTCAATTCATAGCCACTTATTTTAACTCGGTGGTTGTGACGCCTTTATCTGATCTTTTCAAGTTCTCCATGTTCTGCATTTAATTTATGTTTATGCTGTGCAGCCAAATTGGTTTGAGACGAGTAGAATTAATTTCACTGGGCCGAGTTTAGTTTATCAAACCTTTTGTATTTGTGTTCCCTTCTTTCGTAGGACTCACAAACATCCCTGCAAGTAAATGCGCTTGCGCATTGTGGTATTTTCGATTTCAAATTTGAATATTTTACCCATTATAATTACACACTTTAGTAGCTTAAGCAAGGTAGTATAGATGCCAACGAATAAGCATATTTATCAACATCCAAAAAGGGTAGAAGAATTTTTTCCCTCATACAATTGTTTTACATTCTTTCTTTTATGCAGTAAACTTTATTACCACAATTCGTTAGCGAGTTCGAACGTTATATTACTTGCCCTAATTCCCAGCTGCGGTAGTTTGCGGTGAGAAATTCAAATTCTTGATACAAGTGACTCACTTTATTCGCGCCACTTAACCAACATGCAATGGTACTCATTTATAAAGGTATCTATATTTACATACATATGTACAGACATAAGTACATATAGTAATATCGAATGTGATTGAGGTAAAGTATATACATATATACATATCTACATAAACATTCATTCATCTATACATAAGACACACAAGATAAAATTTACTCCTTTTAATTTTAGAATACAAATTCTATTAAAATAGTGAAAACGTATTTCACTGAGTGGGCAATGGAATAGAAGAAGATATTTCAAATTATAGCTTATTTTGTAATGGCAGAATTATATTTGGCACATATAAATGTCAGATGAAAAGGAGAGACCAATATATCGAGAAAATTCGTACAGAACTTACCTGTTCGAGCAATCGTCAGGTGTATAAGAGCGGAGACAGACACCGCAGCATAGTCAGTTGTATCGTGAACTCGTTAGTGGGAACACTAGTGTAGAGTGAAGAGGTTAACTATGTGTTTACAAGATAATTGTGCTATGCAACAAAGACGCTGTGCCAAAATTTAGGAGACTTTTATTTTAGCAATCCAGTGTTCGAGCTCGAAGGATTTGGCAGATATCGTGGCTTGATTTACGAAAATCATTACAATATTTATAAGTAAATAGTTTAATGCTTCCACAGTCTTTGAATGGTTACACACAAGGACATTTTAAAAAGGTGAAGTTACTAAGCTAGGAAATTCAACTTTTTTCATTCATTAAAGCTAGAAATTATATAAATTATTTGCTGGTTCATCTTTTGTTTGCTTGAATTTTATTTGATTTTCTATGTATAAAAATTTTGAGAATTGTGATTTTATGCATTTTCCATGATTTGATCTTCATGATTTTGCTCGGTCATATCGGTTATACTTGTATTGAGTTTTAAATGATTGCATCAGTTACTTAAATAACAATTCCAAAGCGCTAATTTTCTAGTATTTCCTATTTTTTAATCGTCGGCTGTTGCGTATAAGCCAGTTGGTAGGCTCATCATACTACCCATGTGATTGCTTTATTAAACGATGTATTTTCTTGTACTCATGCTTGTCTATTTCTGTAAACCTGAACCTAAGGGCATCGGCTAAGGCGCTGAAAGGTCGGAGACAGTCGAAGGTAACAGTCTCGTCAATGGTGAATATTTTACTTAAGTTATAATAAATAATAAATAAAGTAAAAGTTAAAATTATATATACATTGGAAAATCACCAAAAAGCAACCTAAAATAATTTAAAATGTTTCATATCAAGATGAGGAGATAACGTACTCTTCATGAGTCAGTTATAGAAAATTGCTTCGAGAAGTGGAAGATCCTTTCAACTTGAATGTAACTGAGTTTCGAAAGTTATGTCGATTAACCCAAACCCTTTTTATGCTTTGCATTGCAACTTATATATGTATTAATAATAATTTCTATCATGAATTTATATACGTTCGATATTCCTCCTCGTGCCTTTCGCATATTTTCACCTATTGTTAAGCTGTGATGCCACCTTTCCTGCATTTTAATAAAAAGGAAATGTCAGCTACAAAAATTATTTAGGAAATCACATAATCGTTAGTACAAGGAACAAAATTCGTTTCTATCATTACTAAATTGAAGCTAAACAACTATCAAAAATTCTCATGTTCATACGCAATAACGCGGTATCAACGTTGAAGAAATGGAATTTTCAATTTTGACAGCGCATTATATGATGAAGTTAGCTGTTAAAGATGTAAGTATTGTTACGATCTTGCTGAATCAACCTCGACGATTTCGCAAATACTTCGGCTCCGATCTCTGGATTGTTAAATAAAAATCGCCAATTTAATTTGCAGTCTCTTTATTTATAAAGACTTTATTTAATGTCCTTTTATTATTCAGTAATACACAATTCAATTACAATTCACTTTACTATTTACAATTACTTGTATACAACTTTCACAATGTACTGTTTTTATTACTTTACTGTAATGTAATCTCCAACGTTTTTAGTTCACGACTGATTACTTTTGAAGTCGTGTGTCGCCCTTATATACTTGTTTGAAAACGAACCCTGGAATAATCGCGCCGTTACGATAATCGTATCGTTACGATAATCGTCTCGTTTACGATAATCGTCTCGTTTACGCTCTAGAACATGCCAGTTGTCGGCTCCTCTCTTTCATCTGTCATTCGCTTCGCATTTTCGCCACACTGCCCTTCACCTAAGTCTGATCGCCCCGATCAGACACAATTGCTGTTCCAAACGCGGCAAGCCTCGCTAGGTGGACCACTTTCATCTTGTTTCTCGGTCTCCCTACGGTTTGGATTCGATACACTACGTCGTTTAGTCGTTTGATTATCTTGTATGGACCTTCCCAATTGCATTGAAGTTTTGGGGACAGCCCTCTCTTTCGTTGTGGATTGTACAGCAACACCAACTCTCCATTTTGGAAGCCTTCGGAGTTCATCGCCTTGTCATACCTAGCCTTCATTTTGTCACTCATAATTTGGGTTCGCTGCCTCACAAGAGCATGCATCTCTCTTAACTCTTCCTCGAGAACAGTAGACGCTTCCTTCCCAATTCTTCTCGCATCACCAGTTATTCCAAATTTTAAATCACTGGGCAAGCACTACCAAGCAGTATCCTGGCAGGTGTTTGACCTGTTGTTTCATGCACTGCGGACCGATATTCCATCAGGAAAAGCGGTATGTGTACATCCCAATCATCTTGATGCTTGTCCACTACTTTCCGCAAGTGCTCTTCCAGGGTCCGGTTGAATCGCTCTACCATGCCATCTGATTGAGGACGCAGGGCTGTCGTTCGGGTTTTGCGAATACCAAGTATCTGGCACATCTCCTGGAACACCGCCGATTCAAAGTTTCTTCCTTGGTCTGAGTGCAATTCTATAGGCGCGCAGTATCTGGTAACCCAACTGTGAGTGAATGCATCCGCAACTGTTTTCGCTTCCTGGTTTGGAATTGGGTGGCCTCAGGTCATTTACTAAAGTAGTCCATAACTACAAGAACGTATTTGTGTCCTTGTCTGCTCATAGGGAATGGACCGGCTACATCCATGGCAACCCGCTCAAATGGTGCACCTGAGTTATACTGCTTCATCTGCCCATGACTTCGTGACTTTGGCCCTTTAACTGCTATGCACTCCGTGCAATTAGCAATCCACTCAGCGACCGATTGACGGCAGCCAACCTAATAGAACCGCTGCTTGATCTTCTCCAGCGTTTTTGTAATGCCTAGGTGCCCTCCACTAGGACCATTATGGAATTCCTTAAGAACATCCGGAATTCTTAACCTCGAAAATACTATAAGCTTCCGAGAGCACTGGCCATCTTCACTTTCCCATACTCTATGCAAACAGCCAGATATTAACTCTAAACTGTTCCACTGCGCCCAGTATGCCTTAGCGATTGGACTTTCCGCTGTCATTTGTTCTTTACTTGGCCGTCTGTTCACCTCCAATCCGTGCATTACCAATTCCAAGTCCGGATCTTCTTGCTGAAATTTCCTTAAGTGACTTGCCTCCCACTTTTCTGCTGATGTAACTGTCATTAGCCGGACGTCTATTATGTATTCCTTACCCTCGGCTTTTGAGCAATGCTTACATTCCAAACTACATGGTCACCGGGAAATAGCGTCAGCGTTTCCGTGCGTATTATCCTTGCGGTGCTCGATGGTGAAGTCATAACTTTGCAGCCTCTCAATCCACCGTGCTAGCTGTCCTTCGGGATTCTTGAACTGTAGTAGCCACTTCAGCGCTGCATGGTCCGTTCTAACTCGGAAATGTTGACCATACAGATATTTGTGGAAGTATTTAATGCAATCCACCAACGCTAATAGTTCTCTCCGCCTTACGCAGTAGTTCCGCTCTGGTTTCCCAATAGACCTGCTATAATAGGCAACTATCTTCTCCTGCCCATCAATCACTTGCGAAAGTACACCTCCTATGCCATAACCATTAGCATCTGTGTCCAGAATAAATGTTGCACCTGGAACCGGGTACGCTAGCATAGGTGCAGTGCATAGTCGTTCTTTTAAAGCCTGGAAAGCCTTCTCTTGTTCAGTTTTCCACTCGAAAGATCTATTTTTCCTTGTGAGTTCATGGAGACTGTGAGCTACGCTGGCGAAATTCGGAACAAAGCGGCGATAGTAAGTACACAGCCCAAGGAAACTTCTTAATTCATGCAAATTTCTGGGTCTCGGCCAATCCTTCACTGCTTCTATTTTTTCCTTCGCAGTACAAACGCCCTTCGTGGTTACTTGATGACCTAAATAATTCACCTCCTTCTTGAATAAAGAGCACTTCTTGGACTTAGTTTAAGAGCAGCGCCAGCTATTCTCTGTAAAACTTCTTCCAAATTACTCAGATGTTCATCGAAGCTCTTTACCAATACGATGATGTCATCCAGATACACCAAACAAGCCTTCCAGTGTAGTCCTTTGAGCACATGGTCCATTAATCTTTCAAAAGTGGCAGGAGCGTTGCATAACCCAAATGGCATTACCGTAAATTGTCATAGACCGTTGCCGGCACTAAAGGCTGTCTTCTCTTTATCTTCTTCAAGTGGTGAGAACCATTCTGTGCCAGTTAACGAGTCTATTGTATCATCGATCCTGGGCAAGGGATAGCTGTCTTTCTTTGTGACATCATTTAATCTCCGATAGTCCACGCAGAACCGCAACTGGCCATCTTTCTTCTTCACAAGTACTACCGGAGAGCTCCATGGACTTGCCGATGGTTCGATAACATTGCTTTCGCTCATTTCCTTAATTATTTGGCCAACAGCGTCACGTTTGGCTAGTGGACCGCTTCGAGGAGCTTGACGAAGTGGTCTTGCGACACCAGTATCAATGCAATGTTTTACTACGTTGGTCCTGCCTGATTTGTTGCCATCCTTGTCGAATATGTTGGATTATTTACGGATCATTTGGCTGGCCTTGTGCTTGTACTTGTCTTCCAACTCTTGCGTCCATACATTTATACCTTCCTCCATGTCCTTGCTACCAATAGAGTCGATTCCAGATGAATCATTGCATTTGATTATGGCTTCCACCTCTTGACATTGCCCTAATACAGTTCCACTAGGAATTTTTACTGGTGATCTGAAGTCATTTAATACTCTCACTGGGATGCGTCCATTCTTTTGTGTCTTAGCCAGGGTTTTTCCAATAAGTAAGTCCAGTGTAGAATTTTGTGCTGCTTCGACAACCCATAATTTGTTTGTCCCATAATCTCCATTAATTTTCGCCCAAACAACTGCTCCTGACTTTGGTGGAATCAGTTCACTGCCTTCTAAGACTACTTGTTTGCTGCTGTATGTGGAATCATAGCCAATGCTTAGTGGTACTTCCATGCTCTTATACTCCATAACCTTGTTATTCAAGTCGATCTTGATACATTGCTCCATCAAGAAGTCCACTCCTATGATTACCTCATCTACAATCTGCGCGACTATAAAACTGTGTAACACCGTCATATTCCCTATTGTTACCTCACATGTTACTTCTCCCACCACTTGGATATCCTCACCAGTCGCCGTTTTCAATATTGCTCCAGGTAATGGTCTCACTTCTTTAGCGATCAGGCCAGTTCGAATGATGGAGTGTGATGCGCCCGTATCCACTGTTAAAATTCGCGCTTGTCCATCCAATATCCACCAGTAGTAATGTTGCTCGTTTTTCTGTCAATTTGCGAGACGGAGATTATGGGGCATTTAATTGCAGGAGCCAGCATACGCCCCTTTACACTGCCTCGTTTTAGTTTAACGACTGAGAAGTTGATGGTTTATCTTCCTCATCCTTCCGTTTTCGCTGTCCTTCCTTTATGCTGGAACCCGTTTTGCATTCTCGTGCGAAGTGACCAGGCTTTCCACATTTAAAGCATTTTCCAGCCTGATTCTTGACACCAGAACGATTCATTCCTTCAAACGACTTAAGAGTTTTCAATATTTCGGTCATCACATCTGCTGTTTCCACCTCCACTTTATTCACTTTGTATGCTGGTCTGCTTATGAGTGCTGCCGTTTCACGTGTTTGTGCATACGCAACTGTTTCAGCGAATGCCAACTTTGGATTCGCATATGTATCTCGCTTAGTGTAAATGTCTTTTATTCCGCTGATGAATCTTTGTATTTTCACCCTTTCGAAATGCTCGCCCGCTGCGTCTCCAATGGCTAAATGAGCCAATCTCTCAATTTCCGAAACATATTCCTGTAGAAATTCGTTCGGTTTCTGGTCGCGCTTTTCTAGCTCCATCTGGTAAATTTGTTTTCTGTGTTCGCTACCATAGCGTCTTTCCAGGGCTCGCATCAATCCGTCGTAATCATTTCTCTCATAATCAGGTACAGTTTGCAAAAGTTCTGCCGCAGGTCCTTCCAACGCAACGAATAGTGCAGCAGATTTTTCCTCCATGCACCATTTATGTGTTTCAACCGTCTTCTCAAACTGGAGCTTGAAGACTTGGAAGGGAATTTTTCCGTCAAAAGATGGTGTTTTTAGTTGATTTGGTTTTGTGTTTTTCCGACAGGATACTAGATTTATATCGGAACGAATTTTCGTCATCCCTTGTCAATTTTGGTTTTGTAAAAAACCGGCTTCGGCAAACCGCCATCTTCAGTGCTTGATTTCGTTCTCGAACGAGACGTGCGAAGTGACCAGGCACGTTCGTTCGAGAACGAAATCAAGCACTGAAGATGGCGGTTTGCCGAAACCGGTTTTTTACAAAACCAAAATTGACAAGGGATGACGAAAATTCGTTCCGATATAATTGGTGTTTTTACCTTGGGAGCGTTCACTGAAGTGGTTGGACGATTTAACTGCAAATCCCGGAAACAACCTTCCAATGTGTTGACTTTGGCTTGAATTAACTCTTCTATTTTTTCTTGCCGACCTTCCAATTTAACCACTTTTGTCTCAATTAGCTCCTCTATTTTGTCTTGTCGCGTCTCGATTTGATCCTGCCTTTCTTAAGTTCCGCATTGTCTCTCACCAGTCTCGATTGCAGCTCTGCCTTATTTCCTGTTGTAGACAATCCTCGCTTTGCCTAAATCTTCACCATTTTTCAATAATTATCCTTTGGAATTTATTTAACAATCCCACTTCTGACACCAATTGTTACGATCTTGCTGAATCAACCTCGATGATTTCGCAAATACTTCGGGTACGATCTCTGGATTGTTAAATAAAAATCGCCAACTTAATTTGCAGTCTCTTTATTTATAGACTTTATTAAATGTCCTCTTATTATTCAGTAATACACAATTCAATTACAATTCACTTTACTATTTACAATCACTTGTATACAACCTTCACAATGTACTGTTTTTATTACTTTACTGTAATGTAATCTCCAACGTTTTTACTTCACAACTGATTACTTTTGAAGTCGTGTGTCGTCCTTATATACTTGTTTGCTGCTTGAAAACGAACCCTGGAATAATCGCGTCGTTACGATAATCGCCTCGTTTACGCTCTAGAAGATGCCAGTTGTCGGCTCCTCTCTTTCATCTGTCATTCGCTTCGCATTTTCGCCACAGTATGGAAGAAAGAAGAGGAAACTAGGGAAAAGAAAGAGATAAATGGGAGAAGAAGTTGACGAAATTTTTTTAATTTACATGCAAGATGAATTATATCAAATATTACATCCAAATTTTCAACAAGAATATTTGTTAAAAATATATGAAGTTCATTTAAGAGGATGAGTAAAGATTAAAACGTTTGCGCTCTAATTAAGCCGGGATAAAGCCGTCGACAAATCGTATCGATAAAAGTTATTGGTTGGTTCTTTGCGCAATGGTGTTATAAACGTTGGAATAAAGCCTACTATATTTAAAACATAGGTCGTCAAAATTAATAATGAGAGTGCATTAGTGACATACAAATTTGAAATCATGAAATACTCTGAGAGAATACGTGGACCATAACTGTGCTATGAAATGGATACTAATCATTTAAAATAATACATTGCTGCCGCATCTTTGTCATCACAGCTTCTTGTCAAGGTAGGCATGTATGAAACACATCTACCCTTCTCCTTCACCAGTTTTTATATAACCATCTTTTTCCCTTCACTGATACAACAAGGAGACATTTCTTGTTGGTATCTGTCTGGGTATTGAATAGTGGAGCAGAGATGGAAGGAGTACGAATCCCGATCGACACCAACAAAATAATATCTTCTTACCTCCCATAGATCTGCCATTAGTTCATAATTTTGTATTTTTTGGCCAGCATCTTGATAGATATCGTCGCCAGCTTTCCTTGTAATTTGGATGGAAAACTTATCGTCATAAAGGAAAACTTGAATATGAATATGAAACATTAGTTTTGTATAATACTTTCTTTTAGGCTATAAAAAAAAGGTTGCAAAAAATTATGATTTCGCTTAGGGATGAACATTTAAATCTCTCAAAAGAAATATTTCCCCCCTGAAAACATATGGTCGATTTTTCTAAAGTACTAGAATCACGAAATTATAAGTTATACACACGTTTATGAACTGTATGCTCAGTTGGGTAGCTAAAAAAAATCTAAATACTAAAAAATTGTTAACAATAAGAATGTCGCCCACCGTAGACGGCGACAACGTACAATAATTTCCGCTGTTCGTTTCATACATACGTACGTACTTATGTAAGTGAATGTGTCGCTTGATGTTGGCAAATGTATTTCCTTTTCGCCGAATGTCTCTTTGCTGTTCTCCAGCTTTAGTAATTACTCGGTGCGCCAAATTTTCTATATTCTCCTTTTCAGCGACATGCAAAGCAAATGATGCCTTTGCGTTGAAAATAGAAAACTGGCGAGACAAGTTATAAATAAATATTGAATTTTCCTTGCAAAACGTATACATGTTAGTAACGTAGAAAAATATAGAAGCGTATTGGCGACATCAACTTATAAAAATCGGCTCAACGAACTGAGTAACTGTAGTGATCTGCACGTATTACATATGTTATGCTCGTATTTATAGTACAAGCATATGTATGAACATGAATATGATGAAATCATGAACGGCAGAAAGCAAATAAGTGGCTACTTCAAATTTTTGGCCTAGCTTCTCAACTAATTAGGATACAATAGTTTTAAGCTACCTAAAAATGTTCATTGTTTCGCATTCTGGGAGGGCCAAAATCCACAAATATTGGAAAAGTTTTTTCCAAATGCTATTGCCGATGGGAGCAAAGGTCAAGTTATTCGAATGTATTTCTCATATGAGATTAAAGAAGCTTCACACAAAAATCCATCGGCCGCTCGAATGCAACTTAAATCTACATATATGTCCTTCACATGGTCGGAAAAACATCAAGGCGAAAATCACCATAGTCCTAGGCCGGATAAAAATCCGGGCGGTTTCGGTATAAGACCCGACTGCCTTACCGCGGGTAACTTCTTGAACCCATATCCGCAGGGAAATTCTTCTCTATGCTCTCTCAGTCCCTTTGCGCAGCTTTTCTAAATCCCTCCCTCACGAGCTGAATTGAACTAGCCTAGGTATTCAGTAACCTTATCTATTATTTTTCCTCTCTGATTTATTTCAAAGAGGGCTTGACTTGGAGTTATTCCTGTTTATCCGTTTACTGATTTACAAATATAACATACATATGTACATAATATTAAACTTCGATTAACTCTTTCAATTTGTCCATTTGCGTGGGGAGAGTGTACTGTTATCTCTCTTCTTTCAATGTAAAACAATCACCGCTGCCCGTAATGCAACTTTGTGGGCGGCTATAATACTCGAGATATGTTTTAACTGCGGCAGTAAACTTTTTGTACTTTTCGATATCAGATCGGGTATAGATTCACATATTTACTAAAACCTTCAACTACTCGTATTATAAGGATATGTTTTCTATTAGATTACAATGACGGAAGACGGGCTTAAATGGTGTAGATGATTTGTAGTTTTTTATTTTGTTTTTTAAGTCCTGGAACCAAAAGTAGGTTGGGCGTCGGAACATATATTTGCAATGCATTTTTATTTTTTCTGAATACAACCTTGTATGTGATATTTCAAAAGTTTTTAAAGACTATACGAAGGTTAAATTTTTCATAAAATTTTCTTTTTCTTTTTTCATCTTCTTCTTCTTTGGGGTAGGCAACGCTTACGCGATTATAGCCTCGTCAACAATAGTGCGCCACTAGTTTCTTATTTTTGGCGCCAGTTAGAAATACCAAGGTCGCTCTCCAGATCTTTCCAACGGAGTGGAGGTCTTACTCTTCCTCTGCTTCCGCCAGCGGGTTCTCCATCGAATACTTTCAAAGCTGGAGCGCTTTCACCCATTCCGACGACATGACCTAGCCAGCGTAGCCGCTGTCTCTTGATTCGCTGAACTATGTATGTCAATGTCGTCGTATAACTCGTACAGCTCATCGTTCCATAGTCTGCGGTATTCGAAGTTACAAACGCGCGAAGGACCATAAATCTTCCGCAAAACTCTCGAAAACTCCTAAAGCCTACTCATGGGATGTAGACATCGTCCAGGCGTCTTCACCATATGTCAGGACGGTAGTGATGACCGACTTGTAGAGTTTGGTTTTGGTTCGTCGAGAGAGGACTTTACTTTTCAATTGCCTACTCAGATGCTATTGCCGATGGGAGCAAAGGTCAAGTTATTCGAATGTATTTCTCATATGAGATTAAAGAAGCTTCACACAAAAATCCATCGGCCGCTCGAATGCAACTTAAATCTACATATATGTCCTTCACATGGTCGGAAAAACATCAAGGCGAAAATCACCATAGTCCTAGGCCGGATAAAAATCCGGGCGGTTTCGGTATAAGACCCGACTGCCTTACCGCGGGTAACTTCTTGAACCCATATCCGCAGGGAAATTCTTCTCTATGCTCTCTCAGTCCCTTTGCGCAGCTTTTCTAAATCCCTCCCTCACGAGCTGAATTGAACTAGCCTAGGTATTCAGTAACCTTATCTATTATTTTTCCTCTCTGATTTATTTCAAAGAGGGCTTGACTTGGAGTTATTCCTGTTTATCCGTTTACTGATTTACAAATATAACATACATATGTACATAATATTAAACTTCGATTAACTCTTTCAATTTGTCCATTTGCGTGGGGAGAGTGTACTGTTATCTCTCTTCTTTCAATGTAAAACAATCACCGCTGCCCGTAATGCAACTTTGTGGGCGGCTATAATACTCGAGATATGTTTTAACTGCGGCAGTAAACTTTTTTGTACTTTTCGATATCAGATCGGGTATAGATTCACATATTTACTAAAACCTTCAACTACTCGTATTATAAGGATATGTTTTCTATTAGATTACAATGACGGAAGACGGGCTTAAATGGTGTAGATGATTTGTAGTTTTTTATTTTGTTTTTTAAGTCCTGGAACCAAAAGTAGGTTGGGCGTCGGAACATATATTTGCAATGCATTTTTATTTTTTCTGAATACAACCTTGTATGTGATATTTCAAAAGTTTTTAAAGACTATACGAAGGTTAAATTTTTCATAAAATTTTCTTTTTTCTTTTTCATCTTCTTCTTCTTTGGGGTAGGCAACGCTTACGCGATTATAGCCTCGTCAACAATAGTGCGCCACTAGTTTCTTATTTTTGGCGCCAGTTAGAAATACCAAGGTCGCTCTCCAGATCTTTCCAACGGAGTGGAGGTCTTACTCTTCCTCTGCTTCCGCCAGCGGGTTCTCCATCGAATACTTTCAAAGCTGGAGCGCTTTCACCCATTCCGACGACATGACCTAGCCAGCGTAGCCGCTGTCTCTTGATTCGCTGAACTATGTATGTCAATGTCGTCGTATAACTCGTACAGCTCATCGTTCCATAGTCTGCGGTATTCGAAGTTACAAACGCGCGAAGGACCATAAATCTTCCGCAAAACTCTCGAAAACTCCTAAAGCCTACTCATGGGATGTAGACATCGTCCAGGCGTCTTCACCATATGTCAGGACGGTAGTGATGACCGACTTGTAGAGTTTGGTTTTGGTTCGTCGAGAGAGGACTTTACTTTTCAATTGCCTACTCAGATGCTATTGCCGATGGGAGCAAAGGTCAAGTTATTCGAATGTATTTCTCATATGAGATTAAAGAAGCTTCACACAAAAATCCATCGGCCGCTCGAATGCAACTTAAATCTACATATATGTCCTTCACATGGTCGGAAAAACATCAAGGCGAAAATCACCATAGTCCTAGGCCGGATAAAAATCCGGGCGGTTTCGGTATAAGACCCGACTGCCTTACCGCGGGTAACTTCTTGAACCCATATCCGCAGGGAAATTCTTCTCTATGCTCTCTCAGTCCCTTTGCGCAGCTTTTCTAAATCCCTCCCTCACGAGCTGAATTGAACTAGCCTAGGTATTCAGTAACCTTATCTATTATTTTTCCTCTCTGATTTATTTCAAAGAGGGCTTGACTTGGAGTTATTCCTGTTTATCCGTTTACTGATTTACAAATATAACATACATATGTACATAATATTAAACTTCGATTAACTCTTTCAATTTGTCCATTTGCGTGGGGAGAGTGTACTGTTATCTCTCTTCTTTCAATGTAAAACAATCACCGCTGCCCGTAATGCAACTTTGTGGGCGGCTATAATACTCGAGATATGTTTTAACTGCGGCAGTAAACTTTTTTGTACTTTTCGATATCAGATCGGGTATAGATTCACATATTTACTAAAACCTTCAACTACTCGTATTATAAGGATATGTTTTCTATTAGATTACAATGACGGAAGACGGGCTTAAATGGTGTAGATGATTTGTAGTTTTTTATTTTGTTTTTTAAGTCCTGGAACCAAAAGTAGGTTGGGCGTCGGAACATATATTTGCAATGCATTTTTATTTTTTCTGAATACAACCTTGTATGTGATATTTCAAAAGTTTTTAAAGACTATACGAAGGTTAAATTTTTCATAAAATTTTCTTTTTTCTTTTTCATCTTCTTCTTCTTTGGGGTAGGCAACGCTTACGCGATTATAGCCTCGTCAACAATAGTGCGCCACTAGTTTCTTATTTTTGGCGCCAGTTAGAAATACCAAGGTCGCTCTCCAGATCTTTCCAACGGAGTGGAGGTCTTACTCTTCCTCTGCTTCCGCCAGCGGGTTCTCCATCGAATACTTTCAAAGCTGGAGCGCTTTCACCCATTCCGACGACATGACCTAGCCAGCGTAGCCGCTGTCTCTTGATTCGCTGAACTATGTATGTCAATGTCGTCGTATAACTCGTACAGCTCATCGTTCCATAGTCTGCGGTATTCGAAGTTACAAACGCGCGAAGGACCATAAATCTTCCGCAAAACTCTCGAAAACTCCTAAAGCCTACTCATGGGATGTAGACATCGTCCAGGCGTCTTCACCATATGTCAGGACGGTAGTGATGACCGACTTGTAGAGTTTGGTTTTGGTTCGTCGAGAGAGGACTTTACTTTTCAATTGCCTACTCAGTCCAAAGTAGCACCTATTAGCAAGAGTGATTCTGCGTTGGATTTCATTGACATTGTTGGTGTTGTTAATGCTGGTTCCCAGATAGACGAAATTATCTATGACTTCGAAGTTGCGACTGTCAACACTGACGAGGGAGCCAAGTAGCGAGTGCGATGACTGTTTGTTTGATGATAGGGGATATTTCGTCTTGCCCTCTTTCACTACCAGACCCATTCGCTTCGCTTCTCTGTCTAATCTGGAGAACGCTGAACTTACGGGGCGGTTGTTATGACCAATTATATCAATATCATCCGCATACGTCAACAATTACACACTCTTGTAGAAGATTGTGCCTGGTCTATTTAGCTCTGAAGCTCGAAATATTTTCTCCAGCATCAAATTGAAGAAATCACACGGTAAAAAGTCTCCTTGTCTGAAACCTCGTTTGGTATCGAACGGCTCGGAGAGGTACTTCCCAATTCTGACTGCGCTTCTGGTATTACCCACGGTCAGTTTACAAAGCCGTAAGAGTTTTGTGGGGATATTAAATTCAGACATAGCGACGTACAGACATTTCCTTATCGTGCTGTCGAAGGCAGCTTTAAGATCGATAAAAAGGTGGTGTGTATCGATTCTTTTCTTTCGGGTCTTCTCCAAGATTTGGCGTATGGTGAATATCTGGTCGATAGTTGGCGCAGACCGTGGGATTTCCCTTTTTTGGATTGGGCAGAGCACACTTAGGTTCCATTCGTCAGGCATGCTTTCGTCCGACCATATTCTGCAAATAAACTGAGGCATGCTCCTTGTCAGCACTTCGCCGCCGTATTTGAATAGTTCTGCCGGTAAGCCTTCTAAGAAACCTTATGTAAGTCGCCGCATATTCTCATAGAATTTTCGAGAAATACTCTTGTCGGCCAGCTTCTCCAGCTCTTCATACTCACGCATTTTGCCCTCTTTCTTTTTTCGTCTGCGATACATCTCGCTTCCCTCTTCAGCTCTCGGTATCTATCCCACCCCGCACGTGTTGTAGTCGATCGCAAAGTTTCGAGGTAGGCAGTCTGCTTTCTCTCCACTGCAGTTCGAAATTCCTCAAGCTATTTTTCTAGTCTTGTTGAAAACCCTTTGTTTCCGAAGCAGCGGTACACAAGGAATTTGCTATTTTGTTCCACAGTTCCCTTATATCGAGTCGCTGATGAGTTTTCTCAGAGAGCAGGTGTGCAAGCCGAGTAGGAAAGTTGTTGGCTGTCGGCTGTGATTGCAACTTTTCGACATCAAACCTTCCTTGTGTTTGTTGAGGGGCGTTCTTTCCCACACAGAGGCGGGTGCGTATTTTTGCTGCTACAAGATAGTGACCAAGTCGATATTTGGCCATCGGATTGTACGCACGTCTAGAACACTAGATACATGTCTTCCATCTATCACAACATGATCGATTTGGTTGCGTGTTTTACGATCTGTCGGGGCGTGGGCGCAAATAAAAGATATGTTGAAGAACTTCGCTTTGATTTGCGGCTAGACTTTCATCCACCGGGGTGAATGCCAGAATTTGGCGATGGAGTCTCTTTCCCACCACAAACACAACACCTAATTTGCGCTCCTTTAAATGGCCGCTGTAATAGATTTCACAAGGACCCACCTTCTTCCGTCCTTGTCCCGTCCATCGCATTTCTTGGACGGCGGTGATGTCAGCCTTTAGTCTTACGAGGACATCAAACAGCTGGGCAGCGGCACCTTCCCAATTAAGGGACCGGACATTCCAGGTGCATGCCCTCAAATCGTGATCCTTTAAACGCTTGCGGGGATCGACATCATAAGGCAGACCCCTCATCCGAGGCATTTGTTGATTTCTCATTGGATTCTAGTTTTTATGTGGCCGGTTCCAAACCCTACGCACAACCGCAGGTGATTCCCCTTCTCACTTTAGCTCGCCTCCAAACGGATGTTTGTTGGCTACCCAGAGGATACTTGGTCTAAAACCGGAAGTCGTGAGCTGCTTGAACCCTATGTAAAAGAATCATTTCTGGCCACTCTCAGGTGAATGGCAGTCAGAAGCTTTCCTCACTTGCTTAAAGTGACAACGGCGCTACAAAATTGCTATTGCCATAGGTTTTATCGATAGCTATTGACACGTATGAGCTACTGTCGTTGGCATCGCCGTTGTCGTCGTCGACGGTAAGTATACAAATATACACACATACATATGTACATATGTGTCATATTTCTTAGACATTTAAAGACAGGACATATTTGAACGCAGCTTTGTTAAGTCGAAAATAGTCTTCAAATCTGAAATGAAAGAACGCTTAAGCAACTAACAGAAAAATTCCTCCTTGCAAATCCACGAATTTAAATTACAACATTTACTGTTATCTGGAGATCTAAATATATTACAGTTTTGCCTTAAAATTCTCCTTTTTGCCCTAAGTTCGTTTTTGCTCTCTTCATCGCTTGAACTTCATGTACCAAAAAAGAAGAATATTGTAAAATTAAAAATTTTACGTAAAAATTGTGAACGAAACGAAGCAGCTGACACATACGTGACAAATGAGATTTATTTGATCGAAAAAACCGTCACAACACTTCGAAAGACGACGACGACGTCGACGAATTGACGATCGAAATTGAATTTCAATTTTTTTTATTTTTCACTTTTGTAGTGAGTATAAATCTATTTGAAAAATAAGGGATATTGATACAGTTAAAGCAATACTTACAGTTTCACTGAAGTTTAAAGATTGCTAGACATTTTTTTGTTTGCCTAACATTGTATGCAAATATCATATATATATATGGTATATATATGATAGACAGAACATTCTTCTGTCATCTTTTTCTCTTCATATAAAAATACTAATTCACTATGATCTCCTAAACTACGTCGCGGATTATGACGAAATTTCTCAGTTTATGTGAATGGTACCCCGGAAAACTTGTGACAAAATTTCAGGCCAAACTACTCCGTACGATATTAGTGTTCAAAAATAAGTATGCCAATGCCATCAACTTCTCAAGCCAAGTTTAAATCCGCAGTTCCTAATACGAATCAAAGCGAAATCGTCAATTACACAACTGATTTCTTGAGTTAACTGGGAATTCCGCCGCATATTTTATCACTCAAAGTGGGCTGCCTTCTATTCTTAAAAGAATATGAACAAAAATTTTAAGTGCAAAATTTGTATGAGAATATCTGTTTTTGCTAGGCGTCTCAATGACTCCTACCGATGTCCCTTTTGAGTTTAAACGTTTGCATTTTCTAATGTGGCCCCTCTTTGCATTGACTACTTTTAAGACACAAGGAAAACCGATTGATGTGTGTGGACTGATTTTGGAATTGTATATGTCCAGCTCACGCGCCGAAAAGCTTTTCAATTTAATTGTATATGTACCAACCAGGCACGGATTCAGTCACAAGAGCTCAAACCAAAATGGAGTATTTGAAGGAAATCTTATAAATACAAATATGTACGAAGAATTACAGTGAAATATTGTACAAGTATAGATAGAGAGATAAGGAGGAGAATATGCACTGCAAACAATGGTCTATTGTGCCCTATAATTCTTTTGCATTGCATTAGCCAATCCTAAAGCCCTTACAAATTCCGAGGCTTAGATGCCTCTGTCTTCTTCTAGCTACAGCTTCGTCTTCCAACAATATGTGAGCTGGTGTCTCGGGTTTAGCTCACAGAAGCGACAAGTTTCATCAGAGTTAATTCCGATTCCGTTTTATTCATTTACACGTTTTACACTTTATTTATTCATTTAAGCTTTAATATTTTCTCCCACTCTATTTTCGTTTATCAACAACGAGCTGCCTCTATTACATTGACTCTTAAATTCTTTTATATCAGATGTGTCTAAACTTTCTTATTTTTAGTAGTTTCATAACATTTTAGTTATTTTCTTTCATTTATTTTCGTCATATTAACGACTTCGGTGATCATGCCAAAAAGTATTTTCTGTATTTTCATGCCGTTACACTTATGTATGCAAATGTCGTCAAGCTCCTTTAATCAGCTTCTTTTATATAAAATAGAGAATATATGTAAATATATGCCTCCATCTAGAAAGCTTTTCTAATCTTTTGTCGATATAATACACCACCACAATAGACCTTGAGCAATATTTTTAGTAATCATATAAATTTTTACGCTCATGAGACGGAATGTGTCTTAATTTTCATTAAACGGTAGGTTTAAGAGTTCAATGACTGATATATAACCAAATTTCTCTTTACTTCACTGGTTAGACCCATTTTGGAATATGGTTCAGTTTTATGATGGATTGCTAGAACCTCCCTATTTGCAAAATTTCTATAAAATGCTTGGGATTTTATTTATAACTAAATTGATAATAATAAAGATGGAATCAAACTGCTACTTTCAGTAGGGGGATCAAAAAATATTCATACAAAATATACCATCAGCAAATATTGTAGGAGTGTTGTTTTAGTATCGCTTGAAAATGGCTTTGGGGGAATAGTGTGGAGTGAAAGCCTTTGGCCGTCACATCTTACGACAGTCATGCCTTACCGTGGGGGTTGTAGGATAGTGGTATCACAATGGACCTACTCTGGCCTAAGTGGGTTAATGCATCAATAGCCATTCCAACCTAACCTAACCTAACTTCTTAAGGAATGTTATCAATATCCCATTCTTACCTAACGAGTTTTACCTTAGCATTCTTTTAAAATCATCTAGACACTTTAGATTCTTTTCTTGCGTTCCTATTTGTATATAGATTTTAATACACATTCTGCCATTATTTATTATTCAGAGTTAAATTTATAAATGTATAATAGCTAAGTAACTCGGATTAAAGTGTTATTTTTTAAACCAAATCATTGGCCCCTGGGTAGAGGCACCATCCTTTGACGGCACAACTCCTTTCCAGATCCATCGAGAAGATGGCTAAGTTAAATAATTGGAACATTGAGGAAGAATCAGCTGCGCTATTTGTTGCGTTGAAGGAGCCAGCAACGGAAATTTTGCTAACTATTCCCGAATATGAGAGGGATAACTATGACGCAGTAATGCGTGCCCTGGAAAGACGATATGGTAGCGAGCACAGGCGGAATATGCTTTTGAAATCGAGAGATTGGCTCATTTAGCCGTTGGGGACGCATCGGGTGAACATCTCGAAAGATTAAAAATCCAGAGGCTCCTCAGCGAAATTAAAGGCTTTTACACCAAGCGAGAGACATATTCGAATCTAAAGACAACCTTCCCTGAAACTGTCCAAACACGTGAAGCGGCAGCACTCATAAGTAAACCAACCTACAAAGTGAAGTGTTTGGAGGTGGAAAGTCCAGATGTTAAGAAGGAGATGATGGAAACGCTGAGACTCATCCAGGAGAATATTTGTAGTGGTGCAGTCGGTAAAAAGATCAGTGCCGAGAAGTGCTTCAGTTGTGGAAAAGTAGGTCACTTCGCACGCGAATGCAAGACGGGCACCAACAGACAAGAAAGAGGGTGAAAACAATGCTCAAAAGCTAAGGACATAATAGACGTCCGGCGAGTGAAAATTACAAAAGCAGAAAAGTGGGAGGCAAGTCACTTAAGGAAATTTCAGCAAGAAGATCCGGACTTGGAATTGGTAATGCACGGATTGGAGGTGAACAGACGGCCAAGTAAGGAACAAATGGCAGCGGAAAGTTCTATCGCGAAGGCATACTGGGCATAATGGAGCAGTTTAGAGTTAATATCTGGCTGTTTCCATAGAGTATGGGAAAGTAAAGATGGCCAGTACTCTAGATGGCTAATAGTAGTTCCGAAGTTAAAAATTCCGGATGTTCTTAAGGAATTTCATAATAGTCCTAGTGGAGGGCACCTCGGCATTAAGAAAATGCTGGAGAAAATCAAGCTGGGTTGGTTGTCGTCAATCGATCGCTGAGTGGATTGCTAACTGCAAGGGGTGCAAACGCGTTGGTGATTACACTACAGTGAAGTAATAAAAAATAGAAAATTGTGCAAGTTGTAATACAAGTGATTGTAAATAGTGAAGTGAATTGTAATTGAATTGTGAGTTACTGGTTGGTTGATGAGGTTGATTCAGCAAAATCATAACAATATATTAATAAAGGTAAGTATTGATGAATTATTTTAAAATTTTTATATGAAACGGAAAATTATATTAAAAGTATTTAAAAGCAATTATGCAGCCCACAGCAAAAGTTCGTCTCAGTACTCCAAATTTCACAAATACTGAAAGTTTGCTAAGGTATATATTTTATTTTAATTTTTTCCAACATTAGTTATTATTTATTAGTTCCTTATTAATTATTTATTTATTTCAATAAATAATCAAATCTTAAACTAATTTGTAAAATATAATATCGCATTCGCTATGGACGAGCTACTTGTTCGGTGTTGTTCTTTATAAGGCGGTACTCTTATTATATCAATATTCGTCTCGCAAGCTATGCCACATAACTTGATTCCATATATCCAAATCGGTTTTATTGTGAAATTATATAGAAGGACTTTGTTTTTAAGGCTGAGCCCAGAGTTATTGTTTAAAAGTCAATGCAAACTGGCAAATTTGAGTTTAAGCTGCAGCTTTTTAGCGGAAATATGGCGTCTCCAGCAAGGGTCTGTCTAAGTAGAAAAGGTACAATGTTGAACTTGACATTAGGGCAAGTTTTTGGCTTCAATGCAAAGTGATGTGTTGGCACTTATTTCTCTTCAATTAGTTTATGGTGTTCTTCTAACACTGTTGTGACTGTAATGGGACTTATTATAGAAGTATCTACGCAAAAGTTGACGTTGTTACCGTTTCGCTTGTTGGAATATCTGCGGTGAACGGTACATGCAATATCGGTCCAAGAACACTGTGAACATGTTATATAGGATTCAGGGATATTGTGAAAAGTGTTAGGTAATAATTGTATTATTTTGTCGACTAGTCCATCATGCCGCACCTTGTCAAATGCTTGGTTCAGTCGCAATGGTGCTTCAATATTAGCTGATGGCTGCGAAAATTTGCTTGCTTTCCAAAGTGACTTTTTGTGGAAGCGTTCGGGAACAAGGACGTTATAAGTTTGTTAATTTTTTTTAGTTATACGTATCTCAATGTCACTTTTAACTTTTTTGGTCATCTTTAGACGAATTTTCGAATCGGGATATCAGTAAGCTTGCCATTCGTGTCGTAAGCGGCGCTTATTACTAACCAGCGACTCAATTTCTCTGTAGTTATCATTGTTCTAGTTTTTATCTGCGTTTTATGGGGTCTGCATGTGGGTGCTTATGTAATTTTTATATCTACTAACGTAACTACTAAATTCCTATTTATGTTTTTGGTGACTGCAAAGTCCTGCAAGCAAGCAGTAAGTTAGTTATATTGGGGAGATAAATCAATAGTTATAAAAAAGTCATTAAATTGCTTTTCTGTTATTGCGAAGCGCGGCGAAAAAAGTAAGGTTGACCTCTCTGTTTTTAAGAGTGATTGATGTTGACTGCAGTCAATTTGTTACGTTGACGTTAAAACATTTGGGTCCAGTGGGAGCAGACTACCTCACCGAGGTTGTCAATTTGTCTTTGACCACTCCAATTATACCAGATATATTGAAACTGGGAAGACTGGTCCCGCTCCTAAAGCCGGGGAAACCTGGAAATAAAGGAGAGTCTTATCAGCCGATATTTCTCCTTTCCCCAACAGCGAAGACAATTGCTGATCCCGTCTTTCACACATCATCTGTGCCCAGCCCTGTGCGAAAACCGTAGGCATCATCCCACCAAACACTTATTGGAAGCTGAACCACCTCCTAGGCACATCAGGAAGAGAGTACTTGAATACTGCGACTCCGTACAGCAATACAGACAAGACCCGCTGGTCAGGACGGCGTACAGACAGGCTATGAACACCATTCACCGAGAATCCGTTAACACCATTGTGAGCTCTCTCTCTCTTCCTGTGAATGGTGCTCTCGGAATCCAATCACCACCCATCGCAGAGCAAGAGCGACCTGCGTAACCTTTTTTTTACAAGTATATGACGAACCCAGCATTGCCCAACCTCCCTCCTAACCGACCGAGGGGCGCGCCTGATGGATAAACCACCGAAAGCCAGGTACAGCCCGGACTGACCTAAATCCGAGATCGATCGCGAATATTGCGGGTACACTTACCTCTTACACTGAGCAGTTACAGATTTGCTCATCAGCTGCTATAAAGTAATTTGCGATTAAGAAACGTTGAGAATAAAGAGATTATTTATAAGTTTAAAACTCTCATTAAATATTTCTTTATACAAAAAGGTGAGTTAGAGGGTTGAAAGCTAGCGTAATCAGAATTAAAATCGTTACACAATCATCTGAATGGGTTGTACATTTAAAAAATTATTTTGCATAAAGACAAGGAAAGAGGAAGTATCTAGATTGCCTTAAAGGGTCACTAAAGTCAATCTCGCTAAGTAGGAATGGACTATTGATAATACCTCTTATCACCTTAGTTAAAAATAAAACTCCAAGCATCTCTCGTCGACTCTGGTATCAAGGCAGATAAATAAGCATTAGTAGGCTTTTATAAGGAGGGACATTTTTATTCGCATCCCAATGTAAATTCCTTAACGCGAATAATAAGAATTGTTTTTGTACAGATTCCAATTTATCACTATGCAATAGATAATGTGGATTCCATACAACGGATTCTAAAATGGGCCTAACGAGTGAGATGTAGAGTAATTTGGTAATATATGCGTCATTAAACTCCTTAGCCCACTGCTTAATGAAATCTAGGACTCCTTTAGCCTTATTATCACAGAAATTTATAAGATTTATAAAATCTAGCTGGACCCATTGTGACACCCAAGTCAGCGAAATTAGTAACAAGAAGAAGGACATATATTTACACTTGTTTAAATTTAACGACTAACAGTTCACATCACACCACCTTATCAAATTATTTAGATCACGTTGCAAGAGTTCTCTAAAAGAGCTTGACATCATCTGCGTACATAAGTGCTTTAGAATGACGACTCACATTTGGCAGATCATTGATGAATAAGAGAAATAGTATGGGACCGAGATGACTGCCTTGAGGTACACCAGAAGTTAGTAATATTTCACCTGTAGTAGTAGAGTTAAAAATTACATTTTGCTTTCTATCTGTCAAATATGATAAAATCCTTTTGAGTAAGGATGGTGGAGACCCAAACATATCGAGTTTATAGTGAAGTATTGAGTGTGAAACCAGCAAATGTTTTGCTGAAATCAGTATAAATAACATCGGTTTAGTAATCATTTTTAAAACCATTTCTGACATTGGTAGTGAATTCCAGTAGGTTCGATGAGGTGGAATTATTTTTACAAAACCGGTGTTGCGAAGTATCAATATTTGATGACACTGAGTGAACTAGTTGGTAAGTTATAGCAGCTTTAAAAATTTTGGTAATAAAACATAACTTTGCAGTGCCCCAGTAGTATATGATACAAGATCTACTACCAGATTTATGTAGAGGTGAAATATATAACTCTTTGATAACGAGGGAAATATGCTTTGCTTGATTGAAGCATTGAATATGTTCGTTAACGATAGATATAAATAATCGGCACAGCACTTGAGTACACCAGATGGGATATTATCTGGACCGCATGTAAATGAGCTTTTTAGAGTGTTAAGATGGTAGTAATCAATATCAGCGGTAATACAAGGAACTCTTACGCAATCGAAAGAGGATAATTTGTAAGGGTAAGAAGCAGATTATGTGGTTGGAAGTGTACTTGTACCTTGGCACGATTAAGGTCTGGATATTGTAACAGGCTCAACTCCTACCTATCCTCCCACGACACTAACCACCTCTTTGTATGCCGATTATGCTCACTTATCTAGCACCCCTCTTCCTCTGGTTCGAACTCCTCGAAACAGCACCTTTCCTGGGCCTCCCGTTAGATGACTTCGATGATTAAGACTGTACCTACCTGACCCCAGGCTGGGCTAGCTAGCCACTACAACAACAAGCAAAGGGAAGGTACGACTGATGTGTTATTGTTGATTTGGCTAAAGACGCGTAAGCGGTGCCTATGCCAAAGAAGAAAAAGAATCTGGAACTATGAATAATTAGGGGTAAAAAAAACTTCAATCTATAGCTTCAATAACCCGTGGAAACGTGATATTTTATAAAATTAAATTGCAACTTGCTTCAGTTGTACTGGGGTCCTGAGCATTTTTACAAACTCCGGATGCAGACGAACTGCAGCATCAGTGGTTTTGTCCCCTAAGTTATAAGCTGACTTCCTGTTGCATAAAATCGCAATATACAAAGTAGCCAGTTCAATGAGATATCGACCCTTGGGAGCTTCCCAGCCGAACACAAAGTTTATTTAACAAAAGCAACACACTTTATTTAATTAATCCTCCTGTTTTTAAAGTGATCAGTATGATCTGCAATTCGTAATTAATTTTATTCACTTATTTCATCGTCAGAAAGTAGGAGTATGCTAAACACTTCTTTCTTTTATTTTAATTATAAGAAACTTCACATTATAGCTGACTATAATGTTTTTTTTTTTGGTTCCTCTCGTGAATTTGGTAAGTCCTGTCATATTCATAACTATTGTTGTAATATAATTGAATAGTTGAATTCCATAGGGTTACGAGGACACTGAATCCGGCGGTATGTGTGATGGCAGCGGATGCTAGCACAATACGTACCAGCACAGAGTTCCTAAGAGCCTAATTAAATACGCCAAACCGCTTTTCTGTCTTAGAGTGAGGACAAGTACAATTCGAAAAATTATAGAAACGAACAAGAACCAGAAACTACTGAGAGTGTCTCCCACAAACCATCACCAATTTTTATACCAGAAGTAAATGACATAAAAAAAATTATCACCAGTTTCCCAACACTAGTTGGTAGAGAAAGCTTTACACATGTAGTGACGAGCCAGCCAGAGTGAGGCGTACTAACGGTGATTCGTATAGAAAACAAGTAGCATTTCTAGGCACTAACAACTTTATTTTCCACACATACTTGTTAAAAGAGGATAAACCTCAAAGAATTGTAATTAAAAAGGTATTATTCTACACCATTAATCTGGACTGCTATATAAAATTAAAAAGATACTTTCCACCACTTTATCTCTTTCTCGGATCTAACCTAATCTACAGATATTTCTACATTAGAATTCAAGATGAAGTTCCAGATATATACGAGATAAAGGCTGGAGTTAAAAGGTAGTGTATTGGGTCCAGAACTTTGCACAATTTCCACCGCAGATATGCCAATAATAGAAGACACCAATCTAACTTATGCAGACGACATTTCTATATTTCTTTCCTCCTTCTTTATT
Source organism: Neoceratitis asiatica (assembly GCA_030068015.2). Lineage (NCBI taxonomy): Eukaryota > Metazoa > Arthropoda > Insecta > Diptera > Tephritidae > Neoceratitis > Neoceratitis asiatica. Next base: position 36,958,484 of record CM061526.1, on the reverse strand, counting down.
ATCGAAGCTGCAGAAATTGTACAAAGGCAATTTAATAAACGAAAATCCTGGCTTATCAACTGGCACATATCGGTAAATACTTCAAAATCGGTCCATATTACCTTCGCACTTAGGAAAGAAAAGTGTCCAAACCTCAGCTTCAGCCAAACAGTAAATACTAGACAGAACAGAGCTCAGTATCTCAGACTGAATCCAGATAGAGGACTAACATGGTGTGAACCTATTATAGCCAAGAGAACGTAGCTAAAACTAAAATAGAAAGATGTATTGCTTTCTTGGACCCAAGTATAAACTAAGCCTTGAAAATAAAATACTTCTTTATAAAACGATGTTGCAACCGGGTAAATCCAGCATAGATGTGATAAAGAGATTTCAGTCATGGTTGTTAAAAATATTCAGCTGAATAAAGATCTAAAAATACCCATTGTTATAGTTTCAGAACAAGATATATCGAGCGATGAAATAACCATCCAAACACACAAGCCAAAGACTGCTCCTTCTCGACGTGCCATTTAGATCCTGAGTAATCATAGTTTCGTTCTTTCTTGTAGCTTATAAACCATGTGATTGTCTGGCAAATAAGTAAAGAAACAATTATTTTAGATAATGTGTATGTATAAAGAAAGGAACTAATAATAATAGGAATAAATATAACAATGATATACCTTAATTATAGGACAAATTGCATTCGATGCATCAAAGTAAATCTAAGTCAGAATAAAATGTCAACCTAGAGATTGTAAATAATTAAAGTATGAAAACCAATTACGTTTATGAATTCACTGTGAGATAACACTTCAACCCTCCAAAATTGCTGGGTTAAATATTTAACGTTTTAACCCTGGGTTAATGTTATGGTCTGGAAAACGTTACATTAATTTAACCCGTCATGAACAGCTAACCCCAAGTTAAAACGATAAGTTGACTTCCTACAAGTACTTCCTTTAAAATAAATAAGTAATTTCTTCATCTTCTTCACAGCTATTCTACGTAATTTAAAGTAGTTGGCGAACAAATTCGTAACTTCGTAACGTCGATCTTCCGCGATCGGTCTTGGGTTCTGGGCAGACCGTACTGTTAACGGCTTCCGGTCAAGAGTCTGTTATATTTTACTTTTATCCTTCAGGCACGCCTCTCAGTCGATTGGGCTGGAGGTGGATAATGCTGGCTTGCTCGTAAATAAAAATTTATATATATTGGCAAAGATGACTGGGTACCTAAAAACTCTTTCTCACCGTTGGTTCCGCCCGACCTTGGTCTTCTTCAGAAGGTTACTTAATAATTCTAGCCATGAAATTAACAGCTTGTAATAAAATTCCATCACCCGTTCAGAGATGACCTAAAACGATAGATTCCCTACCTATAATACCACAACTCCTGCGTATTTGGAAAATTCATTAATAAATTATGAATTTAAACTAGTAGAAGTCGTTTGTTGCTTTGGTGAAAAATAAAACAGTTATACAAGTTTAAACGTATAAATTAGTATATTTGTAAATAGTTTTATAACAAAAATATTCAAAGTGCGTTAGTTAAAATATTTACAATCATGAGCAACGTCTCTCACGTGGGACGTTCTCCAAGTAGTACCCACGAAGAAGGAAATCCAACCACATCTTCGTTTCAGCAGAATGCCGAACCTTTGGGTGGTGGCCAGCACTAATACCAAATAATAACCAAACTATCAGTAGGACGAACAGGAAAGGGCTTAGAGAACCCAGCAACTCGGAACCGTCTTCGACTTCTGAGTAGACTAGGCTGATAAGAAAAGATGAAACCTTCTATATATAAATATAAACCACCTTCGAGGGCAGTGAGACATCGTAGAGGTTTACAAGTATGGAATCTTGTGTATTTGATAGAAATCTATCAGACTTAGAATTTGCCTGTCAAACTCAGCATTTGCCCGCCAAATATAAGTCATATTGGCCACGTGCAAGTCGTATAGTGCGCATAAAGCACTCAAACTCCTTTTTTATTTTGCTTCCTTCTTTGTCGATTTCTTCTATCGGTTGTCAAAAACAGTATGTTGTGAAATAGCCAGGTTGACGTCACAATCAAGGTTTCGTGAAGCTAAAAATGTGAAGAACGGTTGCTGTATTGGAAGAATTGTTGCTAAAAGTTTAAGAAAATCATGTTCTTTATACAAATTTTCAATAAATTCATTAAATTGTTTATTAAGACTTGTATAAATATTTTCACATCTTTTAGGTGCTATAGTTGTTACCTTAAAGCTGCTTGAATATAAAAATTAATCAATAAGTTGTTTCTTAAAATATATATACAAATATACGCCGCCCGTGCAAATCAGCATTTGTTTATTTTCCATTCAATATGAGAGTTTTTTTTAGGTATTTAAAAGGGGGGGACCTACTGGGGAACTGAACACTCAAAAAAATTTCGGTAACGATCCTTTATTGCAACCTTAGTGGTGATGTAGAAAGAAAATAAATTTTAAAATACAATTGCACACCAATTATATGAATTTTCTATAAAGGCTAGCAGTAATTAAATGCCTTATTACGTATTTAATTGGGGGTTCTTAAGGAAATATATATCTAAGGTTATAAAAGCAGTTTATTTACTAATGTGTTCAACCGACAAAGCCCCATCAATATTGTCCGTGGTATTTTTCGCAAAAATTCAAATAAATATGCAAAGAAAAAGCAAGAATATGTGATAATAAAAATATATTTTCAATTACTTAAAAAGTGTAGAATTTCATCTACAAAGTAATACCCACTCGTCTTGATTTCTTCACCATTCGGTAAAACGATAATCTGCTAATTTTACAAAAACTAAATACACGTAAAAAATTACAGAATAGTTAATTAATTAATTTATTTTTTTAACTATTTAAGGGACCAATTTTAAGTTATCTCCTTTCCAATACAAAAAGAAGCATCAATATCGGACTACCGGGTAACGAGATAATATGTTGAAATCCACTCCTTTTTCTTATCTCTCCGATAAAAAAATTTTCCCAGCTTCTGTTGCACCTATCTCAAAGCATATCGTATTCAATACGAAAGAAATACCAAAATTGGACTACGTTTCAGCGGGATATGCGGTAGTATATGTTAAAATAACTGCATCATCCAAATTTCTTACCACTTTTGCTAAAAATTTTGTCGCCTATCAAAAGGACCAATGGCAAGCTATATCGCTTCCAATAAATAAATATAAAAAAAACTCTAAAATCAATTAATACAAAATAATTATTATTAAACATATATGCATATTTAATTTCCTTTTCTTCTTAAGTAAATAATTCCTTTTGCCTTAAGTAAATAATAGAGCATGACTTTCTTTGTTTTATTTCCGTAGTTTAAGTTGAAATCGCAGTTGCAAAATATAAAAATGCTATTACAAGTATTTTGAATGGACTACTAAAAAAAAAGGGACGCAAATTTTCACTGCAAGTGAAACTGTTGGAAAATTTCGGTCAAACTTCATAAATCAGTGACACTTCAAAATGGAACCGAAAATTTAATTGCGCCCCATAGTTTATTAACAAACAAAATATCAAGTAAAATATGAATTATTATATTTAACTAATTGTATTTATTTACCAAAGGTTCTTCGGAATAATTAATTTTGCTTTGCTTTTCGCTTAAGTATTTCACAAACAAACTTTTTTATATTTTGGCAGCTAAGACTGCCGGTGTTATGAAGTAAATGCAAATTTTAAACCAGTTGTTTTGCAGATCTGGTGCAAAAGAAAAGGGCTAATATTCTGTGATATACTTTATTGTAAGATTAACATTCAGATAGTCTTATAATATGGCAATTTGAGAAGTTTATTTTGCCTTATGAATATTTTTTATTTAGGCAGTATGGGCAAAATATTCTTATAGGTATTTAATCATTTATTAATTTTCGTCCATTAATCTCAAAATGAATACGAAAGAGACTAAGTGGATTGGTGGTCATGCAAAATTCTCCTCTTTAATTTTTCCACTTTATTTTCTTCTCCAATTTCAATAACAATCGCGGATACATGAAATAAATTTATTTTGTATAAGTTTTTGTGAATTTTTTCAATCATAAATTTTGTGTGTTAAGAAAAGTCAGTAAGAATTAGCCAGTCAAAAAATTGAGAGAGAAAGAGGTCTTACAGTAGCCGGGTTTTTTAAGCGCATATGTATCTGCGCTTAAAAGTAAAAAAAAACCCACATCGACATTTTATTCAATATTTATTTAAGAATTATTCATTAGTTGTCAAAAAATCAATGAAAACTATGTATCAAATTATATTAACACCTATTTCATAGGCGGTCAAAAAATTGTGTACGTAGCATTCCATATAAATTTTAGGCGCATAAAATCATATATTTTTCATGCTTGCTAATTCTTAATTAATTAAATCCTCCCAATTTAATGTTAAATTTGTGCTCTCTCTTTGCAAATTCTTACTAACTTTTTTCCTCAACGAACGTGGTTTAGTGACAATTGGTAAGAATTCTACCACAAATCAAATATGAACATCCTTTTGATCGATGCAAAATCCATTTTGCTCAGATTTTGGAATAGCCTAGTATGTATAAGTAATAATTCAATACTAATACCGAAAGTTTATGGTACAGCTTATTTATAAATAAATATACATAGCTCTATAAATTTAGTTAATTGGTTACAATCAAGATACAAACAATGTGTAAGTATTTGTGTATTTGAAATTTGGTGATTCAACAATGGAGCATTTGTTCCATTAAACTTGGGATATAATTTTTAGTTCACCAAACTGTGTTAAAAGTTATACGCGCTGAAAGTTGTATTTATGGCCAATTTCCCTTTTTATGTTAGGAAAATGTAAATAAAGACCACCCTAGTAAGTTGGAATGGATATTCAGAAGGTCACACAATTATCAAGATTCAACTTAATTTGTTACAGAACTCGCAAAAACCGCGCAAATCAGCCAATTGTACGCCAGAAAGGACAATGGCTTGCCCAGCACCACCGGCTGTGATTATCCATGACGCCTGGTGATTAAGCCAAATCATAAGAGATGCACCGACATTTGACTGGTGGTGAAGGCTGATCAAGCGCATGATTGTTTTGAGAGCCCTATAATTTTCGCGTGCATCATTTGTGGTGGATGATGCCGCAAATGTGTCGGTTAACTTTGCTGTTGCCGCCTTGAATACGACCCAAGCAGTTGATTGCGTCTAATTATGTTGATCAACTGAATTGGCCAAAATGTGATGGAGGTTGATCAGATGAGCTTGATTTTGTCGGATTAACACGTCGTGATTGTTGCCCTTTTTGTATGGTGCACATTTGTTTTCTACTACCGTGCGGAGTGTATTTTTCTGATACTAAAAACATGTGCATGTACGCATTTATGTACTTGTATATCCACACATGCATAAGGAAAGTTATTTGTTTGTGTGCTATTTACACCGACGATTGCTGATTGGGAATCATAAACGACCTTAGCTTCCAGGTATATCCAATAATGTTATTTTTTGTTGGTTCATCAATGGTGATTAGCGAAAAATTATGATGTCGGTCAACATAAATGAGTGTCGGGACCACCACTTGTGGCTTTATTATGAAAGGTTTTTTTTTGTATAGATTCGAATATATATTATTCTGCTGATAAAATATCGAAAACATATTCCTGCTTAACCTTTAACGATATTAAATTTATTTTTACCAACTGTGTGCTAACCAACGCGTCTGAAAGAGGTACCCTGGATTGCGAAGAGTAGATCTTTCAAATTGAAGACCCTCAAATATGTGATTTAACGTAAATTGTTTCAATAACAATTCGACAAAATCCATCATATGTGGCGTTTTTTAAACCTAATAAAAAATTTTGAAATTCTAAAAATAAAGGAGATATTCGGATCAACGGCATCGAACTATTGACATAGTTTTGGCCGGTTAAAAGAACATCTACTGCATGGTTATTTTTTTTACGGTTCCCAAAATAAACGTAAATAAATGCATTTAAAATATTTTTTTTCCATGAAATCCCTTTTTTTATTACAAGGTTTAAGCTTTGGCATTATATGTGAAACACTACATCACTCGAATGACCGCGGTGGTGGTTGAGATAGTTTGCGACCACTTTTTCGCACATATTGTCCAAGTCGTGTTCTTCAATTGTAGGCCAAAAAAGGTCGGTAATCATACGACCATAATGCTAAGAACTGACAGTGACAATCTCACTGCTATCGTTTTCAAAGAAGTAAGGTCCAATCCCACCTCCGGACAAAGGAGTGTACCATACAGCAATTATTTGAGGATTCTCGGAGCCGAAGTTGTAATTTTGCTTAATTGCGTATTTCCCGAGCGTGAAATGTGCCTCTTTGCCGAAGAAAATTTCATTGGAAAAATCGGGATTTCGGCTACACTTTCACTTCTTCTTCTTTGGCGTAGGCACCGCTTACGCAATTATAGCCTCGTCAACAATAGCGCGCCACTCCTTTCTTCTTCTTGCTGTTTGGCACTATTTAGAAATACCAAGTGACACAAGGCCGCTCTCCACCTGATCTTTCCAACGGAGTGGAAGTCTCCCTCTTCCTTTGCTTCCACCAGCGGGTACTCCATCGAATACTTTCAAAGCTGGAGCGCTTTCATCCATTCGGACGACATGACCTAGCCAGCGTAGTCGCCGTCTCTTTATTCGCTGAGCTATGTCAATGTCGTCGTATAGCTCGTACAGCTCATCGTTCCATCGTCTGCGGTATTCGAAGTTGCAAACGCGCAAAGGACCATAAATCTTCCGCAAAACTTTTCTCTCGAAAATCCCTAAAGCCGACTCTTCGGATGTAGACCAGGCTTCTGCACCATATGTCAGAACGGGAATGATGAGCGACTTGTAGAGTTTGGTTTTGGTTCGTCGAGAGAGGACTTTACTTTTCAATTGCCTACTCAGTCCAAAGTAGTACCTGTTGGCAAGAGTGATTCTGCGTTGGATTTCAAGGCTGACATTGTTGGTGTTGTTAATGCTGGTTCCCAGATACACGAAATTATCTACGACTTCGAAGTTGTGACTGTCAACAGTGACGTGGGAGCCAAGTCGCGAATGCGATGACTGTTTATTTAATGACAGGATATATTTCGTCTTGCCCTCGTTCACTACCAGACCCATTAGCTTCGCTTCTTTGTCTAATTTAGAGAACGCAGAACTTACGGTGCGGTTGTTATGATCAATTATATCAATATCATCGGCATACGCCAACAATTACACACTCTTGTAGAATATTGTGCCTGGTTTGCTTAGCTCTGCAGCTCGTATTATTTTCTCCAGCATCAAATTAAAGAAATCACACGATAAAGAGTTTCCTTGTCTGAAACCTCGTTTGGTATCGAATGGCTCGGAGAGGTCCTTCCCAATTCTGACCGCACTTCTGGTATTATCCAGGGTCAGTTTACAAAGCCTTATGAGTTTCGTGGGGATATCAAATTCAGACATAGCGGCTGTTGAAGGCAGCTTTAAAATCGATAAAAAGGTGGGGTGTATCGATTCTTTTCTATACGCTTCTATACGCTAGATAAGACCTTGTATGCGATATTAAGGAGACTTATTCCACGATAATTGGCGCAAACCGTGGGGTCTCCCTTTTTTTGGATTGGGCAGAGCGCACTTAGGTTGCATTCGTCAGACATGCTTTCATCCGACCATATTCTGCAAAGAAGTTGATGCTTGCTCCTTGTCAGCTCTTCGCCGCCGTATTTGAATAGTTCTGCCGGTAAGCCGCTTTGTTATTTTTTAAGAGGGCAATCGCTATTCGAACTTCTTCATAGTCGGGTGATGGCACTTCTATACCATCATCATCGATTGGGGTTTCGGGTTCGCCATCTCTGGGGTTTTCATTTTCACTGCCATTGAGCAGGTTGGAGAAGTGTTCCCTCCAGATAACCTAAAATTATAGATTAATAATTAAAACATTTTTTTTTATTTGTAGTTGACCATCTGCGAGGAATGTCAACTCCTCCTCAACCACAAATTTTAGGAGGAGCTTGGCCGAAAATAGCGCTAATAAAACGGCAATTATATACATATATGTTATGTATCTTTATGTATGTTTACGATGAATTAGTATATATGTAAGTTCAATTATAAGTTTTTTATGCATTCCAAATGAATTTTGTCACAATAGTTCTTTCCGACTTAAAATTATTTGTTAGAGTGGTATGAAATCTAACAAAAAACAATTGACGAATAACTATTTGAGCAAAAGAAATTTAATGTGCTCCAAAATATATTCTCATAGGTCAAAGAATTCTTACTATAAACGTCACAACAGGAGGCTAACTCAAGTCAATAGGCTATTACCGATGCAGACGCTTAAATGGAATGCATATATTAGTATGTATATGTATGTACTATATGCAATAAATACATATTGATTGATCGTTGTGGTTATGTGATCGTGTACCTAAAAGAAGAAAGATCCGACCCACACACTGATATTGGGCGTTGGAAAGGAGAAAAAAGTGAAGAGTTAACTATCGAAAACAAGTCGATCAGAAAATGAATGAGGGTGCGAAGCCGGGAAGGCAAAGAAAAAACAATTTTAAGAACGAAGCTCCAACTGTGACATAAATCATAAATAACCAAGTTGTTGAGAGTTGCTGTTGGAGAACGATGTTAATACCAGCAGTCAAACTAAAGGAAAAGGAAAAAGAAATAAAAAATACATTAAAAAGGGGTAAAACTCTAAGTGCAAGAACCACATCAAAGACAAGCATAATGGGAAAAAGTGCCATAACACTCGAGACCCAAGTAAAACAAAGAGCAAAAAGCACCAAACACATTACAGCAAACAAAAAAAAAAAACATCGACAGCACAATAATTGTTCGCTCGTCTCATACCTCAATTCTTTTTGGCGTAATAATACATGTACGAAAAATTTCAATAAGCGGCAAATTTGAAGGCGGAGGTGAGAAGGGCGTACTACGTTAACACACACAATCCACCAATATGGACCGTTGATTGTTGGCAGTTGAAATGATGTTGCATGGCGGCGCGAAAATAAATTCAGTGAAGCGCCATGGTGCTTCAACGTTCATGAGTGTAAGCGACAAAAAAATGAAGGTGGCAAGAATGCAAAAGTAAACTGATGATTTTAACCAATTCAACAGCAACAGGACAAACGAAAATGTCTACATAATGATCCACAATGCCCAAAAAGCGGTGCTTTGTTCGGATGGAAGCAAATATGAGTTTGGGTGGGTACTCGTCATAAGTTATACTAAAAGTAATAACCGAATTTAATACCGTTGAATCGGTTAGTACTTTCAACTTTTTGTATGATTGGTTATTACTATAGTGAATTCCAAAACAACTTAATCATAATTGTTTGTTCATGATTTAAAATATGAAATATAAAATTAATGAATTTTAGCAAATAATAATAATATTTGTACCTTTTATGAGTTTCAAAGGCAACTAGATCATGAGTATTTCAAATGTTTCATCTTAGCGAGCAGATGTATTTTGTTATTATCAAATCAGGTCAGAAATGTCCGGTTTCAGTGCGTTTCAGGTATATACGCTCAAATTGTCTTAATTTTTATAGAAATGTTGAAAATTTCAAGTTCACATGGTAGCAACTGCTCCATAATTTCGTTTACTATTCAAAATGGATTAGTTGGGTTTTTGATGTTTCGATGAAATCCATTAATAGGTTTAATTTGAACCGGTTGACACTAACTAACCGCTAGATGATATAAAATGCAGACTCTCGAGTCAACAATGGTATGAATGCTACACAGTATGAGGACTTCAGAAATAACTGAGGCAAATGTTGCATGCAACGAATCGAGTATAAAATGCCATTCAGCTGCAAAAACAACCAAAACAACAATGGTAACAGATGATAGCGAACGTGAGGCTCACCTACTGGCATGCACATATTCGCACATCACAAATGTAGTACAACACCTAGGCGGGTAGTAATATTGGTGCCGCACAGCAACCTAAACCTTAAAAGTAGTCCGCATAATGTGTCAGACGAATCGGGCGTGCCACGTCGGTGCGACTGTACGACTGTGCGACTACAAAGTGCGACAGGCAGCACCTTTGCAGAAATTGACCATGAAGTGCGCCTCATTCCTTCTCAACCTTTTCCAATATTATTTTTGCTCATATATGTATGTATGATTGCATGTAAATGAGCCCCGGTGTCAATGGCGGTGTACCAAAGAAATGCGCCAACAAGATGACGATGAGCTGCATTCATGAGCGTCGAGTTAGTAATTGGTAAGGAGCGTGAGGCTGCTGCCACTGCCGCTTTCATTGTTGTTATTGCCATTGTTAATGCAGTTGTTGTCGTCTGGTAGCGCATACTTCTCATTGGCACGTACGTGACAGCATCACGATCATAATACCTGCTATTACAAAGAATAACAACTAAACTCAAGTTTTGATATTTTGAATAGTTTATACACTTTTAAATATCGTTTAGATAACTATAAATATGGATTTAACTCTATATTATGAATTCAATATTACATTATGACAGGTGAGTATGTAATAAATAAATAAATATCAATTAAGCATAAAAAGATGGTCCAACGTTTCCTTTTCGTTTGAAATATTTTGGATCTTAACTGGAGTTTAGTCGTTTTTAAAATTGATGGCAGATGTATGAAATATGTCAGAAGTACCGCCGCGGCAACCAGCGCCATAATGTTCATGCAACACGCATACTCCCTCAGTATTGCCACAAGGTAGTTATTGTAATTGACCTTCTTTCATGGGTTTCTTTAATAATTCGCTCTAGGTTTGCCCTTCTTAACTACGGATGGAAAATAAAGCACGTGTTTAACCTTTGACTTAGCACTTTGCACATTTGAGCCCAACCTTTTCTTGTAGCAACATATGCTGCTTCTGTGTGTGTAATTGTAGAACTGTCTCATTGAGGGCGTGAGAATGAAAAATATGTTTTATCTTTCTTTCGGTAAACATATTCGAATGTATGCATTGCATTGTGTTACATCTAAATTATACAGGAGTTCCAATAAGAAAATAGCGATTTTAGCTTTTAGATATAACATAGGCAGACTGCTCTCTTCGCTTGCGAACGTCGTGCATTATGAACTTCTATTTCAGAGGGTCGCACGGTCAATAAAGAATATTACCTGCAAGTAATGTGTAATTTGCGTGAAGCAACCCACCAGAAGCGCCCCGGATTTGTGGAAGAACAATCATTGGCTTTTGCACCATGATTATACTCCTGCGCACACATCCCTGCTTGTGTCCGACTATTTCGCTAAAAACAAAACAGTAATTTCGCCGCAGCCACCGTATTCCCCACAATTCGCTCCATGCGACTTTTTGTACCAACTTTGAGGTCCATGAAAGAAAATAAAGACTGCATCGAAGGAAGAGCTCAACAAAAATCACAAAAAAATAACACTTTTTAAGCACTTTTCGTATTAGAAAAACTACCTGGCATAAGCGCATCATATCTGGAGTGAAGGAGACTAAATAGATATTCATGGATAAATAAACTCGTTTTTTAAGAAATACAAAATTTACGATACTTTTTGTGCAAACGTCGTACTTCTCATTTTCGGCAATCACTAATATCTGTTTTAGTGACTTATTGCATAATTTTTTTCGTCTAGCTTTGAATCCCGCAAACATAGACGGGTAGTTTTGCTTGAGTGATTATAACAAGAAATAAAAATATATTTTACATTCAGCATCCATAAATAGTAAGAACGAAGGCGGTATTTCATTTAACTGCAAATTATAACTTTTTTTTTGTATTAGAAAAAATAGTATTAAATATTTTCAATTTTTTTAGTAACATGTATGTTGTCAGTTAAAAAAGTTGTATCCATACAAGAAGAGTGATTTACGCATGTGTGAATAAGCCCCATAGCTCATGAAAACACAGTAGAAATTTTATGCATACAATATCGTATAGGATGTATGAACAAGCAGCTATGTATGCTTGCAAGTGTTAATTAACTCCTATTTATTTTTTACACGTGGTGTTCCTCAGAGAGCATTCATGCCTTAACCATTCAAAAGTAATAAAAAATCATGCTTAAAAATTCAATTTAATTTTATATTTAGATATAAGGCCAGTAGCTAACACATATGCTTAACATCTTATGCTTATAATTTTTTTCAATTTTGAAATGAAGAAAATTAAAAAAAAATTTTTTGATTGAAAAATACGTCATCTTCTTCTTGCATGAATACAATTTATTTCAACTGGGAATGTAGAATTGAACTAGGATTAGGGATTTATTTGCATCATTTATCACTGATCAGTTGACTCTTTCAATCTCTTCTATTATATTATATTACCAAAATGGCTTTGTTAAAAAGAAATCGACAAATACTAATTTACTTGAGTTCACTTCTTGTAAAACGAATTTTGAATTTCATGAGCCTTTGCGTTGTTTGTGTCTTCATTTCAACTCTCATTCTAACACATTTGTCATATCTGACTCACTTATTTATATTAAGAAAATAAATTTTGTCGACTCTCAACTAATCATTAAATAACATTTTTTATTTGAATTTGAAAAATTATGGTACCATTAAGATATACATATACACTTATAAATGCGTTTGAACCAATTGCCACTCTGATTGATGATCCGAACATGCGTTCTGAATACATCAACCGCATCTTGGGGTGTAGAAAAACGTGGAATCCGCAGTTTATTTTTTAATCAAATGTTCATGCAATATTGAATGTACGCTGGCCTCACTAATCCCTATAGTTGTCTCACATGACGATCCTGCCATATCAGTTTGCGCACAGCATCCGGAACAACAATTGTTTGTGGACTACCGTCACGAAATTCGTCTGTTGCTGAGTTAGTCCACGTCGAAAGTTGTAAAAAATAATCGCGCAAAATGTTCGCGATTTAATTCCATTTTTTAGCCTACAGGAATATTGTAAGTCACTGGAAACGACACAAATAGCGCTCGTATGTCAAAAGGTTCTGAGTATGTATAGCACCAAAAATGTCAAACTTTACGATGAAGTTGTGAGTTTCCAGATCACAACATTAGGGTTGCCAAATCCCGACATATATAAGGCAACCCTGGCATCAATGAAAAATAAAAATGGATCCTTACCGTGGAGGGGTGGGTAAGCCGATGGGAATAAAAATAAATGTACAAATAACATCAAAAATACATTTAGTTTTCTAATCCTCAGTGCAATTTTATATTATTTGTTATTATTTTCTCTACAAAGAAAATCGATATCTCTGTCATGAAAATCAGAACTCCAAATAAAAACCAGTCAATCGTTAGGAGAAAAGACAGAGTCATCGAAATCCATGTCGATATTATTAGGATTAAAGTTGAATTAAAATCGCCATGCCCGCGTATTTGTCTTTTTTGAATGCAAGCTAGTTCCTCCATTTTCTTATATTATGGTTTCATATCATGAATAGAAACGTCATGTGAAATCGTGAAAATCGGACCACTCTTCTATTAACTATAACTAACTTTGGCCGTAATTGTGCATATAGCAGAAAAATGTATTAAGTGTCGTAATCATTATAAACGCATATATGCATATGGAAATTTCTATCAGCAATTCGCGGATTATATCGCAATTATTCAGACATATGTGAGGTATTAATTTTCATATATACATATGCCTCTTGATTCGCTGAACTATGCCAACGTCGTCGTATAGCTCGTTCAGCTCATCGTTCCATCGTCTGCGGTATTCGAAGTTGCAAACGCGCGAAGGATCATAAATCTTCGGCAAAACTCTCGAAGACTCCTAAAGCCGACTCATTGTAAGTAGACATCGTCCAGGCTTCTTCACCACATGTCAGGACGAGAGTGATGAGTGACTTGTAGAGTTTGGTTTTGGTTCGTGGAGAGAGGACTTTACTTTTCAATTGCCTACTCAGTCCAAAGTAGCACCTGTTGGCAAGAGTGATTCTGCGTTGGATTTCAATGCTGACATTGTTGGTGTTGTTAATGCTGGTTCCCAGATAGATGAAATTATCTACGAAGTTGTAACTGTCAACAGTGACGTAGGAGCCAAGTCGCGAATGCGATGACTGTTTATTTAATGACAGGAGATATTTCGTCTTGCCCTCGTTCACTACCAGACCCATTCGCTTCGCTTCTTTGTCTAATCTGGAGAACGTAGAACTTACGTTGCGACTGTTATGACCAATTATATCAATATCATCGGCATACGCCAACAATTACACACTCTTGTAGAATATTGTGCCTGGTCTGTTTAGCTCTGCAGCTCGTATTATTTTCTCCAGTAACAAATTAAAGAAATCACACGATAAAGAGTTTCCTTGTCTGAAACCTCGTTTGGTATCGAATGGCTCGGAGAGGTCCTTCCCAATTCTGACTGCGCTTCTGGTATATCCAGGGTCAGTTTACAAAGCTGTATGAGTTTCGTGGGGATATCAAATTCAGACATAGCGGCGTAGAGGCATTTCCTTATCGTGCTGTCGAAGGCAGCTTTAAAATCGATAAAAAGGTGGGGTGGATTTGACAGGTTTAAAGCCACACTGATAAGGTCCAATCAGTTTATTGATGGTGGGCTTTAGTCTTTCACACAATACGCTAGATAAGACCTTATATGCGATATTATGGAGACTTATTCCACGATAATTGGCGTAGACCGTGGGGTCTCCCTTTTTTTGGATTGGGCAGAGCGCACTTAGGTTGCATTCGTCAGACATGCTTTCATCCGACCATATTCTGCAAAGAAGTTGATGCTTGCTCCTTGTCAGCTCTTCGCCGCCGTATTTGAATAGTTCTGCCGGTAAGCCGCTTTGTTATTTTTTAAGAGGGCAATCGCTATTCGAACTTCTTCATAGTCGGGTGATGCCACTTCTATACCATCATCATCGATTGGGGTTTGGGTTCGCCATCTCCGGGGTTTTCATTTTCATTGCCATTGAGCAGGTTGGAGAAGTGTTCCCTCCATACACTAAGTATACTCTGGATATCTGTCACCAGGTTACCTCCATGGTCCTTACACAAGTTTGCTCCAGTCTTGAAACCTTCTGTAAATCGCCGCATCTTCTCATAGAATTTTCGAGCATTACCCTTGTCGGCCAGCTTCTCAAGCTCTTCATACTCACGCATTTCGGCTTCTTTATTCTTTCGTCTGCACATGCGTCTCGCTTCCCTCTTCAGCTCTCGGTTTCTATCCCACCTGATGAGTGCTCCCAGAGAGCAGGTGTGCAAGCCGAGAAGAAAACTTGCTGGCTGTCTGCTATGATTGCAGCTTTTCAATGTCAAACCTTTCTTGTGTTTGTTGACGGACGTTTTTTGCCACACAGAGGCGGGTGCATATTTTTGCTGCTACAAGATGATGATCCGAGTCGAAATTTGGTCCTCGGAACATACACACGTCTAGAACACTGGATGCATGTCTTACGTCTATCACAACATGATCGATTTGGTTGCGTGTTTTACAATCTGGCAACAGCCATGTGGCTTGATGAATTCTCGTATGCTGGAATCTGGTATTACAGCCAACCATATTTCGGGCCCCGGCAAAGTCAATCAGCCTCAGCCCGTTTGGGGATGTTTCGTCATGGATTGTTGCGTCAAAAATACCTTCTTTGCCCACCTTGGCGTTGAAATCGCCTAGCACAATTTTGACATCGTGGCGGGGCAGCGCTCTTAAGTACGTTCTAGGCTCTCATAGAAAGCATCTTTGGTCACATCATCCTTCTCTTCTGTCGGGGCGTGGGCGCAAATTAACGATAAGTTGAAGAACTTCGCTTTGATATGAATTGCGGCTAGACGTTCATCCACCGGGGTGAATGCCAGGACTCGGCGACGGAGTTTCTCTCCCACCACAAACACAACACCTAATTTGCGCTCCTCTAAATGGCCGCTGTAATAGATTTCACAAGGATCCACCTTCTTCCGTCTTTGTCCCGTCCATCGCATTCCTTGGACGGCGGTGATGTCAGCCCTTAGTCTTACGGGGACATCAACCAGCTGAACAGCGGCACCTTCCCAATTAAGTGACCGGCCATTCCAGGTGCATGCCCTCAAATCGTGATCCTTTAAACGCTTGCGGGGATCGTCATCAATAGGGGGATATCTCATCCGAGGCATTTTTTGATTTTTCATTGGATTATAGTTTTTATGTGGTGAGTTCCAAACCCTACGCACAACCGCAGGGGATTCGCGTTCTCACTTTAGCTCGCCTCCAAACGGATGTTTGTTGGCTACCCAGAGGATACTTGGTCTAAAACCGGAAGTCGTGAGCTGCTTGAACCCTATGTAAAAGAATCATTTCTGGCCACTCTCAGGTGAATGGCAGTCAGAAGCTTTCCTCACTTGCGTGAACTTCTACACATGTCCCCATCCTTTTTTACATGTATTTATTAATTATATTTATTAGTTCAAAATACAAAAGCAAAAACCTATATTCTCATTTTCGAGATAACGGTATCTAAGTGCAGCAACAAGTAAACATAGGCACCACAAAGCCTTCGTTCAGTTTGCTTGATTTGAGAATACCGTTACTTTTCATGAAGATGTCTCTTCTTTTTTCATATTTTCTATTGCCTTATATTCTCATTTAAAATAGTTCGTGACATGTTTAATATTAGTCTGAAAAAATGGAAACTAAAGGGAAAGAAATTATTGGGTCAGAAAGAAAAATTATTATTAAACTGTGGAAAAATGGCGAGGTTCCGAAAAAGTGGACAAACTATTGGGAGAACGTATTCCTCCGTTTTGCGCGTAGTAAATAATTTCAAGCAAACCGGTATTTTAACGTCGAACCCCAGATCTGGCCGTCCAAAAACTTTATCAGTACGGGAAGAACGCAAAATAATAAATCTGGTGAAAGTTAACTCGCGAATTACGTCAACAAATATAGTTGAAAATGTAAAAAAAATGTGAAAACAAATAATTTGTGCAGAAACTGCTAGGAAATTTTTACGCAAAGCTGGATATTATGATAGAGTCGCTCGAAAGCAACTTTATGTCTGACTTGTTAACAGACGAAGGCGCAATGAATTTGCTCATATTTATATAAACAAATCTCCGGAATTCCGGAAATAAGCCATTTTTTTGGATGATCAAATCAGGAACAGCCCTTGAAAAACAAAATCTTGTTGGCACAATGAAACATGGTGGTGGTGGAGTTATGATGTGGGAGTGCATGGCGGCTAATGGTGTGGATCTCCTTGAATTTATCGAATCGACAATGGATAAATGGGAAAATTTAAACATTTTATAAAATAACTTGAAACTAAGTGCAGGATAACGATCCGAGGCATACGGCTCAAATAGTCAGACTTTGACTCTTGTACAATGCCCGTAGACAGCTTAAAACGCCTCCTTAGTCACCCGATCTGAATCCTATAGAGCACGTTTGAGATATAGTACAAAAAAGAATTCATTAGCACATAATAACAAGTAAAGAGGTTTTGCGAAGAGTTATGTTGGCAGAATGGTCCCGGATTACAGCTGAGGAAACAGATAAGTGGTAAATTCAATGCCAAAACCGGTGAGGTATTAAAACAACGTGGTTATTTAACAAAATATTAAATTTAATTTTTCTTTATAATTTTTAATACTTTTGTTAATAGTTATAAACCTGAACGCAGACTTTGTGGTGCTTATGTTTACTTAGATACCGTTAGAACGAAAATGGAAATGGAAAAATTAAAATTTTGATATTGGATTTTAAACTTAAAAACATAATGAAAAAATTCATGTACAAAATTTGAACTGAATTAACTATTTCAGTTGTGTTTATACTTTACTTCAAAAAATGTGTTGTATGAAAGCAGACTGTTGGTCTATGTGTACAGCGATAAATACATACTAAATTTTATATGGAAATATCTATGTATATATATGAAAATAATTTTAATTTCATTTTTGGAATAAAGAAAAATTTTCGAACACTTTTAGATTGAAAAATATAGGTATAGGGTAATCCAAGTGGAGATACTTTAGTCTTTTTTAACAGATCACGCCAAGCTGTCATTATGTTCATCATGGAAAGACTTACGCCTGAAAAACGTTTACAAATCATTCAACTTTATTACGAAAATTCACGTTCTGTAAAGAATGTGTTTCGCGCGCTTCGCTCAACTTATGGTCAACATAATCGGCCTACTGAGCGTACTATTCGCAAAACCATTGCCCATCTTGAGACCCAGCATTCATTATTGGATAATATTCCACCAAATACACCACGTCCAGCACGCAGTGAAGAAAATATAGCGACCGTAGCTTAGAGTGTACACGAAGACCGTGGATAGTCGATTCGACGCCGTTCGCAGCAACTCGGACTGACGTATGGAACGATTTGGTGCATTTTACGAGATCTTAAATTGTAAGCGTACAAAATACAGCTAGTGCAAGAACTGTAGCCGCTCGACCTTTCCAAGCGACATCGCTTCACTCTATGGGCCAAACTTTGTGCAGCGATGAGGCCCATTTTTGGCTCAATGAGTATGTGAACAAGCAAAATTGCCCCATTTGGGACGAAGATCAACATAAAGAGATTCAAGATCTGTCATTTCATTCAGAAAAAACAACGGTTTGGTGTGCTTTGTGGGCCGGTGAAATCATCGGTCCATACTTCTTCAAAAATGATACCGGTGAGAACCTAACCCTCAATGGCGACCTGAAATTGAAGCTCGTGATCTCCGCGACATTTGATTTCAACAAGACGGCGCCACTTCTCACACATCACATCAATCAATGGATTTATTGAGAGAACACTTCGGTGAGGAGATAATTTCACGTTTGGAACAATCGATCGGCCACCAAGATCGTGTGTTATCACACCGTTAGACTTTTTCCTGTAGGGATAAGTGAAGTCTAAAGCCTATGCGGACAATCACCCTTCGATTCAGGCCTTGGAGCAAAACATCACGCGTGTCATTCGCCAGATACCAGTATAAATGCTCGAACTAGTCATCGAAAATTGGACTCAATGGATGGACCATCTGAAACGTAGCCGCGGCCTACATTTAAAAGAGATAATTTTCAAAAAATAAATGCCAAAGAATGTTCTTTCAAATGATAATAAAATTTCCCCATTAAATTTGAATTTTCTGTGTTTGTTTTTCTTAAAAACGTAAGGAAGCTCGAAATGGATCATCCTTTATAAGCAGTTCAATTTTACATTTTAATGAATCCTTCTTGCTTCTTCATATGTTTTGCATTATTTTTGTAAGCATACTATTTATTTCAACTGGGTAGTTCAATTCTACAATACCAGTTGAAATAAATTGTAAAAATAAAGCATGAATACTCTCTTAGGAGCCCCACGTGTAAAAAAGAAATAGAAGTTTATGAATACTTGCATGCATACATAGCTGCTTGTTCATACATCCTACATCGATATTGTATGCATAAAGTTTCTACTGGGCATATACATATATTTTTCAATAAAAACAATTGACACTAAACGTGTTTGCTCAGAGTTGTTTGATATTGCCACTTATAAAATATTAACCTTGGAGCTTTTTTGTTAGGAATATTTTTAGGCAAAAAATTGAATATAGTGTAGAGGTATGGTCAGCGTCATGAGTCTACAAGCAACTAAACACAAAAACTTTGTTTGAAAATATTTTTTAAACTCCTAAATTTATAAAAGTAAAATTTTCTTTTTCTTATGCAGTATTGGAGGAAAAATGATGACGCAATTTTTTTTCGCTCGAATTCACTAAACAGACGAGATAGCGGTACCTTTATTTCTCTAGGTAACAATAGCAGCGAACATAAGTCTAAAAGCACTCCGTATTGTCGCGACATTTGTTCTTGTTATAAGTTATTTCCGCAAATTTTTGATTATACTTTATTGTGTTCACCTTAATAATAAAAATTTTTATCTAAAATGTTTTGATTTTATAACCTAGATCTAAAAATTTTGCACGTTTGATTGGAAGATCACTTCAAAAGCGCGATCTGGTCGCCCACCGAAATTAACGCCTCGTGAAAGACGGTCAATATTGAATGCGGTAAAAAAAATCCGCTGTTAAAAGCATTATCAATTGTACATGATGCACAGGATGAAGGGTTAGCGAAAAATATTTCAGTGGTTACTTCGCGGAGAATTTTGAAACGGGCAGGTTTGCATAGTAGAGTAGCACGAAAAAACTTCTAGTTTCACCTATTATCCGAAAAAAGCACATTGACTTTGCAAATAAATATATAAACTTGACAAATGAGTTTTGGAACAATGTACTTTTCTCCGACGAATCGAAGTACTGAGAGTGGTGGTATGATGATATGGGGTTGTATTTGTATTTAGACATTTTAAAACGTAATTTACGATCGAGCACTGAAAAATTGGCTTTAAAAGCTGGGTATTATTTTCAACGCGATAATAATCCTAAGCACACAGCGGAAATTGTCCGCCTTTGCTTCATCTACAATGCCCCCAAGCACCTACACACGCCTCAACAGTCACCAGATTTCAAGCATTTATGGGCACTTTTAGAAAGATAAATACGCAAACACACAATATCGAGTACTCAACAGTTAAAAAAAACGTGATACTTAAAGAGTGGTCTGAAGTAACAACTCAGGAAACCACTAAGCTTGTCGATTCAATGAAAACCCGTTTGGCAGAGGTCCTTAAGTTCTGCGGCTACCCGACTCGTTATTAAATTGCATAAAAAGCTTTATTTTTACACAGTAATGTCTTCATATATTTAGTGCCTGTAGACTTTTGATCGCCCGATTTGCTACCCCGAAGGATAAAAGTACTGTTAACTTGTCTGTTGGGAGAACTCGTGAAAACAAAAATTCACACCTTCAATAATGTATAAGAATAAGAAAATTTTAAATCAATAAATTTATTAGTTAAAAAAATATTTTGAAACAAACGTTTTTATTTTTAGCTGCTTGTAGACTTATGACGCTGACTGTATGTATGTATGTATGGGCTATACGGTTATGAGAAAGTCATTTTTCTTCGACGGCATAATAAAATAACTGTATCAAAAGAGCGTTTACTATTAACAAATTAAATAGAAGAGATAAATCTTTTCCACATTTTTTTTTCTAAAGTTCGATTTACTTCAACTTAATATATTTAGTGGTTAGACTCAATTTATAATTGTTAATCAGCTTTATGAAAATATGAAATTTTTATAGTCGTTATATGTTTATTTACAACATCCTGTAAACCACTCAGCTATCTATCTATCTCCATGAAACTTGAAATCGAATCGATGAAAAGGCATTGTTTGTACATATGAGTATAAAGTGTAACAAAATATAATACATGATTTCTTATCGTATTATTATAAACTAAGATGCTCAAGAGAGTAGCACGAAAAGACGAAACACGTTCAACGTCAGATAGCTATGACATCAACTGCGAACAGAGAATGAAACTACCTTCAAATTATTGGCCAATGGGGAGTATATATAAATTTAAAGAAATATTATGTTTATTCATAACACATTTTGAAATATTTTTATGTAAATTCGAATAAATGCAAACTTTTTCTTTATTTTTTTTTCTATTTGTTTTAGCTTTAGACCCTTTAATCGAAAATCAAAAATTTAAGGGCTGCTTCTGATGAAACAAATTCAATATATACATAAAATGGATTTGCTAGTTCTCAAGGAAAGTGAAAGAAAAGTGTTCCAAATAACAAATCTAAAAACGTTATTTTATCCAATGGACTATCTTTTTGTCAATTGTTAAAATAAAATGTTGTTTCTACGTTAAAAGTTTGACGAAAATTTAAAAATTTCCAGGTATATCCCAGCTCTATTTCTTTTGTGGCAATAGACAGCAGGCAGAAGCAGCTAGGAATGCATATTTCAATAAAAAAAACTTTATTTGGCATCAGTCATCCTATTCTGAGTTGTTTGAGTTCTTTGATTTTAAATATGCATATAATATGTAGCCTTTTTTCCTTTTTATGTATTGAATATTAAGTATATTAAACATGATTTTCAATCATCTTAGGTATGTTTAATTACATATAAAGTAAAAAAGGAACCACAAAAATTATGATAAAACAAAGTGTAGCATTCGACATGTCACGTACAACAGTGATAGTAAAATTAACAAATTAAATTGTTTAATTAATTAAAAAACATTATTCAGATAAATAAATGCGAAACAATTTAAAAATAGTCGCAATGACATATTCCTTCAAGTTTCGTTGAAATCAGTGTTTATTTGTTTAGTTTGAAAGTGGCGTTGTTTTTTTTTTTGTCGCATGCGAATGTGTTGGTTTTTTGTAATTATGTCTATTTATATCAAAACAAAATAATATCTTTGCATATGCTTTTTTTCACTTTGAGTATATTCGAATGTTGCCATAGACATTAGAGAAATGCATGTAACATAGTGTGGCGAATGTCAGATAGGGAGAGATCGATAAATATACTATATTCTAGAGCGCGGCAATCGAAAGTTCGTTATCGAAAACTTTTCGCAAGAGCTTTTCAGAGCTATATGCGATCAGTGTGTGGGTATAAAAGAGCGAACTCATTGGTGATGATAGTGCTTTACTGAGAAATTAGTAGACTGTGAGAGTTGTATAGTTAGTTACCCTGTATAGTAAAGTAAAGTGTTAAAACCAAAGCAGTGAAATATTATCATTCCCAAAAGTTTCCTTTCTCCGCCCATCTGCACGAGTGGCACAGTCCGCATGACGTACGGAATCTTTTCTTTTGTTTTCATTAACGGGAAGTCACGATAAACAGGAGTTTGCTTAATGTCGAGAGCTATAAAGGTTAAGCTACAGGAAACAAATCATCAGCTGATTTTAAATAAGTAATTTTTTTTTGCGTCGAGATTTAAAACTGCTCAGCTACAGAAAACAAATTCGTCAGCTGAAATATAAGATTATTTATACTACAATAGAAAATTAGTGAATTACTTGTTAAGAGAAGTTATTATAGTATTCTTAGTTACAACAATTGAAATCTTGACACAAACGACGAAACGGTTCATATAGTTCAAAATTTGTGTTAGAAGATTTTAAGAATATTGGTCTAAATTGTCAGGATAATCGGATGGGAACATTAAAATTTACTTCACCTAAGCGAAATGAAATGCAAATCAGTCCATTTAAAAATTTATTCCTAACATTTCCCAACGGCTAGAAAGTGTGGATAAATTTATAAGTTTTAAGCGACTAGTATACGGAGAAAGATTTTGTCGGGAATCCCAGTGCAAATGACGCAAAGCGAAGAACAACTGTTTTTGAACGGACTCAATTTTATCAGACTATATTTTTTAATTAGGGTTCGACACAACTTAATTGAATTCATTCAAATATGAAATGTTAATGATAATTAGTTGGGAGTGGACAAAATTGTTTCCTCAGCATGAAAAAGCTCATCACATCTCTAACATTTTGATAATAAAGACTCAAACTTGGTTTTATGAACAAAGGCGCCAGAGGGCCAAAAGAACTATTTAGCATCGATTCCAAATTAGCTTAAAGTCAATGAAATACAATAGTTTCTAATTAGTATATCAACGGCTGCAAATGTCGAGTGGTTATACTTTAAAAAATATAGAAAATAATTTAAAAAAAATTGTAATTGTGGTCGCAGCTCGCCCACAATCGAGGGTATTTCTGGCACGAAATAAAAAGCTACTCATGAAAATCCATCAGCCGTTTGGAGTTTGGTAAGGATAAATTGTAGGACCTTCTATCTTTTGGAAAAACATTAAAGCATCCAACACCAGCACCGCTTGTTCCAGTTATCTACAAAAATTCCGAAAACTTTATTCTTAAAAAAAAATTGAACTTTCTTTAATAGTTTTGCACATAATTATCTATAAACTTTTTATTAAATACTTTTGACCCTAAGAGTATCTTTTAAAAGATACAGCTATTCAAAAAATTAGAAATTTTTTACTCTTTATGACAGGTGTAAGTTTTCCAACCTTGTGGAAGTCCAAATTAATTACTTAATGGCTGTAATAGAACATTACTTCGATTTTACTTCACTATTCATAAAGAGGTGTTCAGAACTATTTTTTTTTTCATTTAAATAAATAAATAATAATAAATTTAAGGTTGATAAAAACGAGATTAACATTGGTGGCCTTTGCGTTGTTGTTTGAATGATGTATAGGGGATTTGGGTTTTAACTATTTTTGGCCTTGGTTCACCCCTGTAACTTTTATCGATACGAGTTGTTAACAAACGAATTTTGTCACTTCCCCTAACGATTGGGTGATTCTGTAACTCATTTATAACGATAGTTGTTATTGAAAGGAAAAAAACGTTGCACCACAGCTTAACAAAACATCAATAAATGGGAAAAACACAAAGAGAAACGACAAAACAAATAAATTCGTGGGAACGATTATTTACTAAATGAGTTCCAAGGGATTGCAAAGTTTAAAAATCAAAAAAAAAAAAAAAAAAAAATTATGGTTTCCATTTTCCAAATTACTCTTCGCGCTGTAGAGGAGGTCCAAGTAAATAAATCGTGCCGTGCTCCTGGGTATCAAGCATTTACTGCGAAAATCTTGAGATTAGTGTCACATATTAATGCACAAAGTACATATATTGAACTGTGTGATTCAACAATTAAAAAAAATTCTCTTACCATTTTCACATTGATAGAATGGTGGTTGACATAGGCTTCTTCAAGATTTTTGTATCTCATGATTGACTCATGAGTGCAATAGTGCCTCCAACAAACGATGCTTGATGAAGCGAAAATTTCCTTAGCAGCTTGCCGTTCTATTTGAGTCATAGTTGATTGCGTCTTTTACTATGCAACAGGACGTTGATAGCATCCAGTTGCGAAGGATCGTAAGGCGGTTAGAACCTTCAATGTAATAAAGTTAAAAATAAAGTTGCATTATTTACCTCTGTAGTCTTTCTGCAGGTATCGCCATTATTATCTTGCCTTTCAGTTGGCTTTCAAGTTGGTCAAGAGTGCGTTATTTCCTCATCTTGGGATAAAACATATTACAAATACTAAAAAGACATTTTAGTTTATTTTCCTTTGCTTTTGTTTTTGGTAATTTCCCGATTTGTATTTTATTTCCACTTTTATAATATTTATTTTAACCTAAATAAAATACGAAATCTTTGGTCGATGACGCTAACAACTCGAATACTTTTGTCATTTAATTAACAACTTATAGTGTAGTTAACGACAAGAGCTGATCAAGCGTCTTGTCACTAATTATATGTGACTTGTCACTAATTATATGTGACGATCCTATAAGCGTTATATCATACTGAATTCCACCACGGGTTTGTATTGTGATATGTTGATTTCGTATAAAATTTATTAATTTTTAAGCGAAGCGTACAACAGAATCGACCATGTAAATCATACCACATATTTTGTGATATTAAATAGTTCTGACAAACCATTTTGTTTCGGAATTATACATTTCCGTTACCTTCTCGCACATTTTGCAAAATCAGCCGTTTGCAAGTGAATGTGTGAAATTTAAACAAAACAAAGTAAACAGACACAATTGTATTCTTGACGTAAAATGGTATCAATAGCCGCTGCGATATTTCATGAGGAGGATATGAACGGAATCGATAATGCTTGCTGTAGCAACAGTGGAAATGAGAATATTGCGAAACAAGTGTGATCGATTTCAGTTAAGTGATGAATTGTAAGATATTGAGCTTATAATTTGTAATATAATTTAGATTCCAAAAAGCTTTAGGCTTAATAAAGCTGCTTTCAAGAAACTCAATGAAGTATTTTGACATGGTTATCTCCACTTAATCGAGTAGTACCCGCTTTGCGATTTTTTACGGAAGGCGGCTACCAACAAGGAGTTGATGCAGATTGTAATGTCAGACAACAGTGGCAATGTCATTGTATAACTTTCTCGAAGTCATGGAGTGGTGCATTAAGTGTATTTAGGCAATGTTGTTTCAAAACCAATTCATTTTTCATGTTGCTCTTGTGTTGTATCAAAGGGCATCATTAAAGTTAAAAACCATAGTCATAACTTTAACAACTATCAAAAACATGTTTTACTTACATTTTTGTTAAAAGTATATACATGAAAATATAAACTCGAGCTTTTCTCCGCTAACTAAATTCCAACGTACGAAAACATAACTACCATCGAAATGCAGAATAGATAACATAGAATTGGATAGAATCGAATGTTTCGAAGATTGACCGAAACAGAACGTAACGCAGAATACCAACTCTGCCAAACTGAGAAAACTTCGATTCTAGTCGAAATACGGAAGGGCTGATTAACTGTGGCCATGCCTTTAGACTCAAAAACTGGATATCGGTTGTTCAAACTACTCCAGGTAGAGCGGGGGTTCCCTTTTCCAAGAAGAAAAATATGTTTTATTTGTGGTCACGTAAATAATAGTATAATAGTAAACAATTTCAGAATGCCAAAACTTATTAGTAGTAGTGATCTAATTTGTGAAACTTCATAATTTTTTTAAGAACAACTGATTTATTTCTCATTTTCCCTAGGTCCATTGTTATAATTTTAAGTACATTTTATTCCTGATTTTTTATTAGAATTTAATTTTTTGTACCGAGGGGTTTTTAAGTCTGATCAGGTAAATCTCACTCCACGAGAAATCATAATGGAAAAAACGTGGTTAGTAGATTAATTCATAGTAGTTGGCAAAGGTCAAAGGTATAACGTTCTTCCCTTATATAACTTCTTTTCCACTTTCCCAAAACCCTTGTTGAGTTAATGTCGACTGTTGAACGTATAAAATTCATTTCAGTGTTGGCGAGGCAAAACCAATTAAAAATATTACCTCGCTGTGCTCGTTTCCTTTGACGCCTTAACCACTGATTACTTGCCTGTATCAGTGGCTTTTTGCTACATTGTTGCGGTGATGGTGGTCCAATTGCCTCATTGGCTATCGCACATACTAACGTACAGACAAATCAATTGGGTGCAAAAACGTCTGTAGCTTCGCATGGCTTGATTTACTATGAAAACGAAAGCTGCCGGTCATGTTTTCATCGCAGTTTTGGAAAGCTTGCTTCAGTCTGCGCTTGAATTGCTCGCATTCGTGTTAGTGTTGGTATTGGTATTGGCTTGGTTCAACCTGATATTGAAAATTCCATTTTTATTTTAATGAAATATTTAACATGATTCTGCTACCATCCGCCGAGAATGCTGTTGTTAATGCTGCTTGCACAAACTTGTAGAATTTTATCTTTGCGTTTTCAAAAATATTTGCTTATGTCGTTGTAGTGGTTGTAGCAGTTGTTTTCGCTCTGTTAATGTTGGGAACTATATATTTGGTATGCAACATATTTGCAACAATGCACTGCTAGCAAGTAAAACCAACACAACCAACAACTTGGACTTGCTGCACTTACTTTGTTGCCCGCTGGATCTTCTACTCGGAACGTTGTTGTTGCACGTCAGTTCACCTTAGCCGTGTGTGCACATTTTGGATTGCTTGGATTGTTGCTCGTGACCGCACACCGTGATTCCTCATTGGTATTCATTAAAAATTCACTTGAGGTCTTTTGTGAAAAACTGTAAAAAAAAAAAATTAAAACAAATTTGTTTCTCAAAATACTTTTTTCAGGAATGAGATGATTCCAAAAATTTACGAAATTAGTACACATGAAGCTACAATCAGTACAGAGAAGAATTCAACTAAAATTCCAATTTAATTTAGTCATCAGATGATTCCATAACAGTGAAGTCATGTAGTGCAAGCATTGTAAATTCGACAGTATGGTAAGGAATTCAGGAAAATCAACATAGTAGGGGTATTCAGACCGGTTTTGTTAATCTGGTAACTCGTTAGTTGTTACTTCGTTAAAACATTTAACTGTGGAAATACTTTTTGTTCTATCTCAGTGGTAAATTTTGTATCAAAACAACTGATTCGAAATCCAAAGTTGTCAAAAATTTAATTGAACACTCAGGTTATTGATAAAAAAATTTTATGTTTTTATGGATCTCTTTAACTTCACTTAAGCCATTCTTCAGAGTAGATTTGAATGTTACCAAGTAACGAAAAAACTATGAAGCTTGCTTTGTTACTCGGTATCGCGATAATCTGTTAATTTTACAAAAACAAGAAACACGTAAAAA
Organism: Neoceratitis asiatica; assembly: GCA_030068015.2. NCBI lineage: Eukaryota > Metazoa > Arthropoda > Insecta > Diptera > Tephritidae > Neoceratitis > Neoceratitis asiatica. The sequence goes on along the minus strand of CM061526.1, from coordinate 36,930,499 downwards.
ACTACCGAATAATGATTACCGAATTAATAAAACCGGTTCTAATACCCTATAAATGATCGAATTCGGGTTTAGTATATTCGTCTAATTAATTTCTTATAAATATATATTTTTAATTACAAAAATTACTACTCAAAGCAAGTGAATTTGGTAAGTGATAATTTCTCTGGAATTACATATGTATATTATTTCTTAATTTAGTTCCTTCCTTAAAATTACGAACTCTTATTGCACTTATTTTATATTTCATTTCATGTTATCATAAACTTAATTCTGATGCACTTGGTGGATTAATTGAAGGGGTTTTTTGGAATATCCAGTCATAGTCCTCACGATAGCTCAGACTGCTGTTGTAATTTTTTCACTTTTTCCAAAACTAAAATATGGTCTGATACAGCTCGAAAAACTAATTAATACTATTGAACAGTGACCTGAAAAAGCATCCTCCCGTTCAATCATTTATAAAGGTTTCCGTCCTAGAAATTATAGCCACTTTCTCAAACTCTGAGACATGCTCAAAATCGAGAGCTTTAGATGTTAGGTTCACCTTCGTTCAACTACTTAGGTTACATGAGCTAATTGAAACACTTTCATTACCCTGTTACTTGTATAAACTTATTCAAAGCGTATATATGGCGTATATACAAAAATTCGTAAAAAAATGTGCTTAAAATTGTACGCATACAGCATCGATTAAAGATGCATGAACAAGATGCTCTGTGTGCATGCCAGTATACGTAAACTACAATAAGTATGTACTTGTATATGAAGAAGTAAAAAAATATATTTATGTAGATATATATATATATATATATATATATAATTTTTTTATATTAATTTTCGTTTCTTTGAAATAAAGAAGGATAAGTTCGGTTTCACTGGGTACCTACTTAAGGAGTCTCACATAGACGATTTTACGTCCATAGTGTTACTAGATACACTAAATGCGACCAATATTATATACTGCTACACTTCCTGTTGTGTCTCTAGTATGAAGAGTATTACGTTCTTTATAACAAACTGAAGCAGGAGATTCGGGCCTTTAACAATTGCAGACAGAAGATTTTGCAACTTAGCCAAGTGAGGTTATTATCTGTCTGAAGAATGCTGGGCGTGCAAAGATTACGTGCTATTCTGTCTCTACCCCTTCCCTGCATGTCCTGCATTTATTGTCTTCAGTAAGCTTTTCGTGGATGTTTTACACATAATTTTCGCTAGTTTACTATCATTTGTTTGCTCTGAAAGTCTATTAGTTGCACGAAACAAAAAGCAGTTCGTCGGCTATCTCATTGCCCTCGATACCCATATGTATTACATAGTGCAACCACGACCGACTTCCTGCTATATGAGAGCAATGACTTCGTGGCTGTTTGGCTGTATTCACAGATATGTATTCTCCTTTGCCCCCTGTAGTAGCGTTGTCGACATCTTTATTGCGAATATCTCCGCTTAGATTATACTGCAGTGGTTGGATGGTTTGAATTATTGTCTTCTTTCTTGTTGGGTGCAGTAAAGTGCGGGAATTTCAGTCTATTCGTGTTCTACTGTGCCCATATGTCCTGACTTTCAATTGATTTAAGGCGTTACGGATGCCCTGTTTTTAGTCCCTAGGTTTTCTGCTCGCATATTCAAAACCTCATGAAGCACTGTAGAGTGCTGCTGATCATATATAGTCTATGAACCTTTTCCAGCCTTTGCAGATACGTCGAGAAAGATATCAACGACGTATTCTACGTTTTCGAAGCCGATTCTATATTCCTCACCGCAGTGTCTACTGATCTAATTGTTTTGTAGGAATGCTGTGCTTCTGAGTATAGCCTCTCCACTGATTGCTTGTTGTGAACATCCACCCAGCGCTCAAAAATATTCAGAAGAAATGATGATTAGACGGTTGTCCATTAGATACATATGCCTTGTCTTTCCCGTCTTGGGAAGTAAAACAGTTTTTGCTGTTCGCCATGGAGTAGCAACATAACATTCCTTTCTTAAAAGTGTTTTTTTTTTAGAAATGATAAGGGTTTGTCATTAAATTTAAAATTGATTTAATTCAAAATTTGTTTTACATGATTTTAAAAATAGTGGTCTAAACTGTCGTGGTAATCGGATGGGAGATTAAAATTTACTTCACCTAAGAGAAATGAACTGCAAATCAGTCCATTTAGATGCTTGATTAAAAAAATTATATCCAACATTTCTCTACGGCTAGAAAGTGTTGATAGATTTATAAGTTTTAAGCGACTAGTATATGGAGGAAGATTTTGTCGGGAATCCTAGTGCAAATGACACAAAGCGAACAACAAAAACCGTTTTTGAACGGACTCAATTTTATCAGAATAGATTTTACAATTAGGGTTCCACACAACCGAGCCGTACTCCAATATTGGTCTTACTAATGACGTGAAGTATATTAATAAGAAGACTGAAGTTGAGTTTAGTATCCATTGTTACACCCAAATAAACAAATTTACATACTTGGTCTAAGCTATAGTTGTTTATTGTGTAAGATAGTGATTGAAGACATTTTCTTGTAAATAACATGATTTTACATTGGTGAAGGTTAAAAGGCATATCATTGTTATTACACCAAGTTACTAAACTGTTCAAATCAGTTTGCAAAAAACATCTTTTATTAATTGAGATATATGATTGAGAAAGCTTTATATAATCGGCATATAAACAAATCTTTGAATATTTTATAACTGAAGACAAATCGTTAATAAATAAAAAGAACAGAATCGGTCTCAGGTGGCTTCCTTTGCAGAACACCAGATGTTACATCAATTATGTTAGAACAGGTATAGCTAAATAATACTCTTTGAGTCCTGTTACAGAGATAGGAAGATATCCATTGGAGAAGGCTTGGTTGAAATCTAAGAAGATCTAGTTTTTTAATAAGTATTATATGATTTACTCTGTCGAATGCTTTACTAAAGTCAGTATACTCGTAAATAACATCATTATTCTTGTTTTCCCTAAATCCATTTGAAACGTGAGTAACAAATTCCAGCAAATTAGTAAGAGTAGATTTGCCTTTGTAAAACCCATGCTGGGAACTGGACAATAAGGGAAATATGGAAAAAGTTAATTGGGCAGTAATTATGGCTTCAAAAAGTTTAGGCATAACAGATATCTTTGCTATCCCTCTATAATTTTCAATCGAAGGTCTACTACCATTCTTAGGCAACGGAATTATAAATCATCTTTTCAAAGAGAAAATGCCTTGTTTTAGGGATGCATTAAAGAGATTTGTCAAAGGACGGTACAAAATTTTCAGCACAATATTTAAGAAAGCATGTTGGAATCATCTCAGAACCGTAACTGAAAGACCTCTTTAAAGCCTGTAACTGGCATAACACATCTTGGGAAGAAACAATTTATGTGCTAATTGAGGTTTAAGAATAAAAATGCTCTTCACGGACAAAATTGTTTTCAGAGTAATTAGACTTGAAAAATTATGCAAACATATTCGAGATATCACGAAATGTAGTATTTTTGTATGTCATGGAGTTAACGAAATAATCCGCCAAAAATAATGAAATAATGAAGTGGCAGCTGACACAAAGCCCAACTTGAAAAACATTATTGTCTAATAGAAAATCACACTTTTAAAAAACACCCTATACAGCCATCAGAAAGCAGACCTGGTGCTCCGGGTACAGCAACTTTTCTGGTTCTTTGTTAATTTGGCGAAAATAGCTCTACCCCTTATCCGTAGGCATGTATATGTGAAGTGCCTTACAATCCTGCGTTAATATATTCATAACTTGAGCCCGTAATGGTTGCAGAGGTTTTTTTGACTTTACTTGAATCAAGGCTCCATTCACTACTTTTAGCTTCACATTCTCGCCTTACCTATGGAGGGATGAAATCGCCCCCTTAAGCCATTCAAGTGGCGCTGAGTCCTTGCATTTTATAAACTTTATAAGCCAACCTGCAAAGGCAAAATAAATTTTAAAAGATTTTTTTGATTGAATCTTGTTTTTTTTTGATATGACAATTTTTTGATCTTCTTGGATAGTTTTCCACTTTGGGACTGCCGCCGAATAAAACACTTTATTTTTTGACAATTTTAGGCACTTTTATTTATTTAAATCATTATTCACTAATTACACTACTTACACTACTCTCACTGCTTCCCTGACCTTAAAACTATGCGCGCTTAAGTACTTTTTTAGCGAAGACCCTTTCGGGTACATCGAGCGCACGAGTTTACTTCGGCTAACTCGAAGCGTCGGCGTAAAGAAAAAGTATTTAAGCGAAGTGTTGGATCATCACAGCAGCAGTTGATTGATTAGTGCAGATAGTCAACCACCGCCGCATCCCAATAAAATGCAATGCCTGCTGCCACTGATGAATATTTATGTAAGTATGTCTGTTTGTTATTGGGATAACACACAGGCATACATACAATATTTATACTTAATGCTGGTATACTTCTACTGCTGTGTTAACTTATACAATTTCTTGAAATGTCCTAAGTATATATGAACATTATTACACATGTAAGAGGTGACAAGGGTAAGGACGAATGTACGCTTTAGCCACTGAAAATTACGAATACCTGAAGATTGTAAGTTATTCTAAAGCAATATTTTACAAAATTATGGCCAAGTTCACTAAACATTTTCTCTCGTCAATTGCCGCAAATTATTTATAAAGAGGGAACATTGGTATTGAGCTTTAGAACTTGGAGGTTCCTTAGAATAATCATCATCATTGACGATCGTAATAGCTGAGTGCTTAGAAATGCGTACTACCATACGGAAAGCCAGGGTTCCAGTCATGATCCGACCAACATCCATTGTTATAGATCATTAAATTAAATTAAAATTAAATCTTTATTTGTGTATTTTCGTATAAATCTACCGCGCGTATTTATAATTTAGTGTTGATTTTTTAAATCTTCGCATGTTCTATTATACGTAGTTATTGTTATTGTCTTCTTGTGTGCTTTCAGATGTGTGGACTTTGTGTTAACACGTCATTGTGTGATCGTCATTTATGATTATGATACAGAATAAGCTCTTCTGAAGATATGTATGTGTGAAACAATCACACAGAAACTGAATTGATAAGTCAGTGGAGACATTTTTGAATGGACTTGATTAAGTGCCGTTCAGGCTGAAATTCTCAAAAACAACTTTATGAAATTCGAAAATACAATACATTATATAGTTTTTATGCTCGAGTAATCCACCTGAACCATGGAGTACTTAATATTTTCTTAATTAACATTCAATATTCAATGGCTGACAAAAGTACACAATCACCCCCTTTTTTCGCGAAAATAGGTAGTCGAATATCTACTTACCACCCGTACTTAGCTCCTCTTTACTTCTTTGCGATGATTTTATGTTTTAATTGTTGATTTTGAGGAGTGCCACAAATACTCCTTGATCACTACCTCAGCATCAATCACACAATACCTTGCGATGCATATAACAATTGCAGTTGCCGTTGATATTGATGATTTCGTTAACCCTTGTCATAGTGTCAACCGCGGCCATCGGCTTCAAGGCTGTCTGCCAAACCATACTTGTACTGCTATATTTATGTATGTACACTACGAATTGTGTACACGTGCATTTAACTCATGTGTAGTCTCTTACGAATTTCACATACGTATGTATGTATACGAGTATATGTGTAAACTGAACTCCCATCGGCTTTTTGGTCAACTTATTGGTAATGCTTGCGCGGTGCTCGTTGATCACGCCAAATCGAGTCAATTTGAAAACTCAATATAGCACCGACCTGCCCAGGAGTTTAGTTGCTGATAACCAAAAGGGCCAACGGAAGACAGACTTTTTTACTTAAGTATGTAGGTATTTATATGTATAAGCCGAACTGCTGAGTAATCACTAGAATAAGTGTATTTCACAGCGCACAGGCGAATGCCAAGTCCCAAACATGGACAATTTATCCTTTATGAACTCACAAAATAGTCGTTTATACCAAAACAAGCCAATTCGCCTCCACAGCAACAGTCATAGAGATGATCACAATTGTATCCGCTACCCAATGACTTGCATTGTTGGCATTGCTCCAGCGCATAAAAATCGTTAAATAACACTTTCCGTTTATTAGTCAGAAGGTGATGTTCTTAACTTAGATCGCAATGAATATATTCAACAGATAGTTTTGTATCTAATATATATGTACATATGACTCATGCAAGCAAATATATGTCAATAATATATGTTTTGAAGATTGTCATAAATATGTGTCCATATATTAGTTGCCGAAATGCGAAATGCCTATATCAGAAATTCAGAGCAGACTTACTCTTGCCAACAGGTGCTACTTTGGACTATGTAGACAATTGAAAAGTAAAGTCATCTCTCGACAAACAAAAACCAAACCCTCGCTCATAGTTCTTGTCCCATTATATGGTTCAGAAGCGTGGACGATGTCAACATCCGCTGTGTCGGCGGTCTTCCAGAGGAAGGTTTTGGACGACGGCGAATACCGAAGACGATAGAGTGATTACCTGTATATGAAGGATGACATTGACATAGTTCAGCAAAATAAGAGACAGCGATTTCGATGCTGGTTCATGCCGTCCGGTTGGGCAAAGTCGCTATAGCTATGAAAGTAAACTATGCGGTTGGGAGCATCTCTAGTGCCTTCAATTGGTGCTGATTTGCGAGGGAAAAGACGATAAATCAAGGGCTAGGACGAATTCAGTTTCTACTTATTATTGCTTTAAAAGCTAAATGATATCCTTAACCTACAAAAATTTGTTTACAATTTGGTTCATATCTTCTACAATAGAGTTCTTACCATATGCTCCTCTGTAATATTTCTCGGAACCAGCGGTCATTACAAGAATTAGCAAGCGAGTAATCTATAGAAAATAAATAATGGAATATTGTGTAATTTGTGTTTACTTAGTGAGTTATCTTAGTTTAGTACAATAACAAATAAAATTATAAACTATCACATAAAATGAAAGTGCAGTATCCGAAAGAGGTAGATATATAGAATGATAATATATATATGTGCATATATATGGCACAATTCAACAAACGCAATCCTGCAAATTGAATACTTATCATATTAAGTATTTATTACACTATGAGTATAATAAAATTTAAGAGAAACATGCGTAATTATGTGTTTGTATGTATAATTAAGTAGTTTCACCTCCGTAAATGCTTGCACCTACAGTTGAAAAACTGTTAATTTGGTGGTAATTTTTGATATGCGGGGAATGACTTCCTCACCACAAAGCATTTTCTTACAATATGATCCATAATAAGATTGAAATAATTGGAAAAATATGTAAGATTTAACACTCCCTCGTTAGAAAGTGTAAATTTGCTGGGCGAAAAGATATTATCAATTGAACTTTTCGAGTTGGATCGATTACTACTAGAGCTCAAGATATTACTCGAACACTTTCGAGCAGTTTGAGCCTTTGAGCCTTTGAGCAACGAGCGCTCGCACACTTATTCAGTTTTCGGAAATTATCGAACACGAGCATTTCGAGCATTTTCACAAAAACTTTTATATCAAAACTTTTTCTATAATTTTAAAGTAATTTATGCGAAATTAAAAAATCATTGAAGTGCCAAAGAAATTATGACAAATTTTGATTGCACTGCTCGATAACCGAGTATAAAGAGCTCTAGTTTATAGGAGTAATATTCAAAGTTTTTTTTTTAAGGCAACACATTCAAAGTTAGAATAGAACAAAATTAGAATAAATAGATAAACGAATAACTTCTAAAGACGAAGCCATGATGGATTAAGATATGTCAATCATATGAACTTAATGTAACCTAATTCTCTTTCTGCTCACAATAAATTTTAAGTTTCACTAGTTTTCGGATCATATTTTTAAGTCACAAGTAAGGAGTTCGTTTTAGAGATTTGCAAAAAAAAATTCTAAGAGCTTCAAAACAGGCACTCATAATTTTTTCCACATCTTACGTTTTGAAATAGTGGTCCAAGGACGACAGTTCATCTCATAGTTCAGTTGAAGCCACAGTTACTTTTGCGTAGCTGGGTATCATATTTTTTGTCAAATTATAAAATATTTACAATAACATTTTTTGCGGATGATATGAAATATTTAACCGAAGTACACTCGAAGGATACTAGATCCTATGATGACATTGTATCAAGGTTGTTTTTAATTTTATTAATAAAAAAAATCCAACGGTACCATCTCCCCCCAACTGAAACAAGGGGCGCCATCCGTATAACCAAAAACAAGAGGTTTTTAAGTGTCGAGATTTAAAACTGCTCATTTACAGAAAACAAATTAATTAACAACGATATAAGAATATATAATACAATAATATATAAGAACGAAAAGTGAGTTTGTCAAATCATGTGTGCTGGAATAGTAATGGAAATATTTACATAAACGGAGAAATAATTGTCTAACTAGCTGTCCGATTTGCTTAAAATCTACTTTGTTTGAGTTTTCCCTTATTTCGAAAAATCATTTTAATGCTAATTACATAATGATATATTATCTGTTTATAAGATTTTATGCTCACCAACGCAATTCTCAGGCAGATGAGAGTGCAAATAAGAAACTAAACAGCGAACCAGAAGTGACAAGTAGGTGGGGGTATTCATCTTTGTCTATAAAACTTGATAAACTTGATTGCATGCTTCCAGCCAATTAACTCAGTATCTTCGGATGTAAATTTCCCTGACCAATATTCAGTTGCTAGTCTAACCCGAATTAAGTCTTCTAACTTGTTATAATTACGTTGACATAGGTATGAAGTATAAAGACCTTCATTTGTATGTACAATACAAACGTTTATGTTTATGGGCTAACTCTCTTTCATAGTCCCATCTGCGATATATTGTATGCATTTCCATTCCAAAGCAAGATGTCCTAAACTTGACATACTCAAGCAACTGTACGCGCTGCTTATGATTTACCGCATTGCACTACATTGGGTTATTCAACAGCCTATCCGCCTGATAAATGACTGGCCATCATGTTGCCTCCAATCACGTTGATAGAGTGTGCTACATTACCAACATCGCTGGCAACACTATCTTAGAAGTCCATGACATGGATAGACGTCAGCTGTTGTAGTGCACTTTTCTCGTTTTCTAAATATGGCATTGTTGTTGTTTTTGTCATAGTAAATGCCCGGAATCGTCAAATATTTGTGGAGATATAAAAATAAATTTTTGTAATAAAAATGAGTGCTTCAGCACCAACGTGTTCATATGTATGAAAGACTATGTAGAGGTATGCATGAAATAAGTTAACAGAGTAGTTATGCCACACACTAAGCAACCAAACTAACATACTTACATGAATATATACATATTTATATAAGTATCTGCATCTGAATTTGTACTGTTCAGTTTGCTATAATATGGTTTTACTTCATCTTTTCCAATTGAGGTCTTGGAATCCTGGTATAAATGCGTTTATCACTTAACTGGCTGAAGAGTAACTTGCTGCTGAACTTATTAGGTGACCATTAAATATCGTTATTAATTACTAAAATTAAAATGAAAGGTCTTCATTATGCTCCCTTTGGATAAGCTACGAGGTTTTCGTTTTCTTACTTTATTTTTAAGGCTACTGTTATTGCCATTGCCATTGGCATTTTGTGTTTACTATAAATGTTAGGAGGTTGTTGTTGTGATTAGAATGTGCACCTTGCAGTTATAGCAGACATCACGTCGGTATAAACAAGTTGTTTAGGAAGATGTTGACTTGTTAAGTTGTTTAGTTTGCAACTGCCCATCTTGGCGAGATTTCCTTGTTGTGTAGGAAAGTATATTAATACACAGAATTATACGGTTGTGAAACGATAAAAGCTAAGGAAATATTAAGTGATTGAATGAATAAGAAAATAGAAAATCTTAAATTATACAAGTGACTTAAAAATTTACTCTGAAATGCTAGATCTGGTCAAGTTATAAAATTAAAATGATTGCTTAATATTTCAACAACCGTCGCAAATATATGAAAGTGACGAGGTGTCAATAAAATAAAGGTCAGAAGGGCCAAATTAAGCTAATTGGTTATTTAGACTGAGCATAACTAGGGAACGCTAATAAAGTTTAATAAACCACTTGCCTCGTTACCTACCATCATGTTTACTTTTCGATTGTTTCGATATTTTTACCATAAATATTATCTGATTACAAGTGCCTTCTTCTTTATTGGGGAATTATTGCATATAGTGTATATTTATATACAATACTACTGGTTTATGAGCGTGATTGTGATCAACCGTGGATTTAAAAGTTTAAGTATATCAAGTTTCATCAACGTACCTTAATTTTTACAATCAATCAGACTGACAGACAAACGTGCATAAACAATGCCTATTATAACTCTGATTGTAAACAATTGAATTGACTAAATTTAAAGAAAGAAGTTTGATTAGCCATTGCCGAACAGAAGCAGAGGAAAGAGATTGGTCGACAGCTAAGGTATTCAAAGATCTCGATAAGGAACTGATAGGTTGCAGAATATACAAAATATAGTCAGAGTAGAGAAATTTTTCACCACGAAGACAAAATGTATTTTTAATGCAATATATAACTAGAAGATCTGTCAGGACGGGGAAGAAACATTCTGAGTTATTTTCAACCTAGTACTGGAAAAACCAATAAACGCTGCATACCTAAACTGATACAAATTCTCTACCCTGTAGTGAAAGGTTACACAAGGTCGTACTATCGCGCTCTTGATCTTTAAGATCAAAGCTACAGGCTTACTCTATAACCTAGTCAAAAATGCATATATTTTTTCCTATTTCATTTAGCACTTTTTATGTCATCGACGGACTAAGCTCGAATGTAGAATATATTTTACTACAAGAAAAAACCATGGCGCTGAATTCCTCAACAATTTTTATATATTCTTTTATGCTCACATTCTCTTAAACAAGAGTATCCCAGCAAAAGCTAAAAACTGATTATAGAAGAAGAGAAGATTGGAATGAATAAATATTTTTTCGGTTGGGGAATATATTCATTTTAACAAATTTTTGAATCGTTTTAACTGTTTTTTACCGTAAACACTTTGCACATTTATCGGTTCTCTGTAAAAGCATTGAATAATTGAGATAGATAGATGAGACGAGTTGATATAGAATTGACAAATTAAAAAAACATTGGGAACAAAAATTATTAGGTTTGTTTATTGAGCTGACGGATTTTTATTTGTAGTTCTAATTTGTATGAGACAAGTATTAGGCACATATTTTTGGCTTTACATAAAATAAAAATTATGTCCTTGCTATATTATGAAAACAATAATGGCTTCTTAATTAGTAGAGTAAAATGGAGTAAAATGATGAGTTCAGTGGAGCACGCGAGTGCTCATTTTCTTCTGACGATTTGCAAGTAGTTTCATTTTGTCCTTATGAATAAATATGTATGTAAATAAATTTTCGGAAGAGTTCCAAGTGATCCAATTTTTTAAAAAAAATTTCGCAACTTAAGCGTCTTCTGACAATGCTAACAATTTTCTCGCCATATTTCCGTTTGAATTGCAAATTTTCAAGACTGTACATCATAAATTTATTACGCAAAAAAATTTCATGAAATAGTAAATAAAATAAAAATATTGGTTAATAATAGAAATAAAAAATAAAATTAAAATATTGGTTTCTAGAAACGAAAGTAGAAGCGATTCAAATTTTTTTCTCGATTCCATGTTCATTTTCGAGGTGAGTTTTTTGCAGGGTATGTTTATAGTTTGTATATGTACCTACTCGTTTATTCATGCATATATGCCCAGTGGATAGTTTCTCGGCCGCCAATGCGAATCAAAATTATTATGAGCATCATTTACTTACGAGATCAAGAAGTTCAAGCAAACTTACTCATACTTTCACGTCACTCGACACGCCACTCAACTACACAGACGAACATTGCTTACGGTTACATTATTCACAGACCTCCACAAATATTCCACCAAGTCGATGTCAGTGTGTTGATGGCATTTGTTGTTTGCTATTTTTGTTTGTTGTTGCAATAGTTTTTTATGGACATTAATGCTGTTGTTGTTGTTGTTTGCTAAGTAAGAGGTGCGTTAAAGCCGACATTCTGCTAATGTAGCTACTGAAGTTGCAATGCTTTAACGCAACTATTGCTACTGCTATCAGGTACTAGCTGCTGCCTCCGGCTACTAGCTAGAAATCTCTACTTCGACTGGCTACCGCTTAACTGGTGTCTGTCCACTGCATACTCGTATGTACATGTGCACAAAATGTTATGTTATATCTTGAGGCTTGCTGCTTTGACAGCTCGCCACCTAAGTTTACGTGTGTCAGTCGTCTAGTCTGTCTAGTCTGTCTGAACCGCCTGTCCGTTTTTCTGTCTGTTAGTTCAATCAGCCGGTCTATAAATCTTCAAGTCGTCTAGCTAGGTACTCTTTGCCATTGTTATGGTCGTGCAGAATTGCTGTTCCTGTTGTTGCTGCTACAATCGTTCAAACTGCAAATATGTATGTATAGCTCCCATCCGCACTACTGCTGCCAACGTGTCTGGGAAGTTTTTCGTTGCCGCCACATTGGCTGTTGTTGTATAAAAATGGTGAAAATTGTATTCAGGATAATGATAATGTTGACGATAATAGTCGTGGGTAAGATAACTTGTTTATTAGCCTCGGGCAATGTAAATAGTTTTGCAATTGCTCCTTTACAAATACCCATGTGTCTCTGTGTTTATGCGAAGTACTTGTGCGCACCTGCGTACAATGCCACACAACTATGCTTTTTGTTGGCAATTAGATAGTGATTTTTCTGTCGTTGTTTTTATGCTTCTGTTCATTCCCTGCAGGGAAAGATATTTATTTTGAACTAAAGGCTATCTGTTTTTATTTTTGCAATAATATATTAATTTTTCAAATTGGCGTATGTCATTTTATATTTTGTGAATACCAATTGTCCGACCTCTCATCATAATCATACTAGTAAAATACTAGTTTGAAAAAAACTTTACATCGCAATATAGCAACAGTCTTTAACAACTTGAAGTCTATATGAAAAAAGTCACCAGGAAGTGCAGAATTTAGTCATTGTAGTTATTATTACTCCCGTTAATGGTGTTCTATATGTTTAGCAAAAACACTTATGATATCGTTCTTTCAGTACCCGTTCAAAAGTACAAGTCTCCCAAATTCGTTTATTTTTTACTGCAGGGTTTTGCCGCATCCACTACTGTCGCTGGCATACTCAGCGCTAAGTGTCAAACTTAATTTTAGTCGTCGTTACTCTCTGCTCTCAGAGATGATGGTAGTTTTTATTGTCTATGTATTTCTGGTTTCTGGGTGCCACAAATACTATGCGTTCGTTCGAAAGTGACAGGTTTCTGCTGCCGTTAAAGCTGTTCCTGCTGTTATTAACGTTATTGTTCGATGACATTGTCTTTCATTTATGAAGTCCCTGCTTGTGGTAATAGTTGTAATGATTGCTTGTTGTTCTTGTTGTCTGTGTATGTTTTTATGACAGCTGGTAATAGCCGTAGATAATTTAGTTGTTTATGTTAATTTCAGAGGTGCAAGAAGATAGGAGTTTTACTGAACATTTGGCAGTTGGAATGGTTGATTATTTCTTTCATTTAGCTGGGTGGTTTATGCTGAAAACTTATTTATTCGGTATAAAAATGCTTAAGCAAGTGAAAAGGTATAATATATTAATTTCGAAACAATTTAATATCTCCTATTTCCAAAAAGAGTATTTATTAATTTTCCAATGGTTAATGTGAAAATGTTTATCATGTTAAGCATAAGCACTAAATAAAGCGACATCCATCTTAATAGACCCAAAACGTAACGTAGACTAGAGGCCGCTTTGGTTTCTATATTAGTGTGAAGTACAAATACCAAATCCAAGAAAACAATGCTTCTATCTTTTATGATTAGGGGTATTCGCTAAGTCTAGGGAATGCATGCTACGGTGCACGGTTAGGATATTTTTCCTATTCGTACAATGGCACAACAACGAAAGACATGCAAAAAACATATGGTACGATAGGAAAAATATCCTATACCAAATCCTATGTATATTTTTTCCCACAGATAGCAAGAAGGAAAAAACAACCCTGTGAAGGGAAAAGAAACCCTGTGCCTGTGTGGTTGTTATTGTTTCACTTGAATATTTCACAATTTTGAAACGGGGGTGCTCTCGATCTCTGGCACAATTCCATAGGAAATATTTGCATAGTATGCATTTCCTAGACATAGCTATTGTTTCATTTCTCAAAATTATAGCGCACTTATTTCGTCATGTAACAGGGTTTCCAAATTTTCAATCACTATTTTTATTATTGTATATTCTAGCAACATCCAAAATTATAGAAAATTAGTTTTTCTAATTGCGGTCGCCTCTCGGCAGGGAATGTCAGGTCCTCCGAGTGTATCTCCGACTTGAAATAAAATCTGCTCATAAAAATCCGTCGGACGTTCGGAGATGGCTTCGACCAGTGACATTAAATTTTACATTAATTGCGGAATTTCTCGGGTGATTGATATCAACAAAAATTAAGTCAAGCGAATGCAACAATTCATTTATATATTCAAGAAAATGTGCGATTCTTAGAAAACTTGTTGTGATAATGAAAAACCTTTATTTGAAATTTCCTTTGTATAATAGTTTTGCGAATTTTTTGCCAACATTGGAAAATCTTATAAGATTGAATCATTTTTCAGAATTAAAAATAAAGATTATTATTTTATACAATGAAAAATTAAACTTTCCTTGACTAAGGAATTGAAAATGGTTTATTTGAGCCTAAAGCTTAACTTAGGGGTGCCATAACCATAACAATAACAATATAAAACAGTTATATATGACTACGGCGAAAAATTTTGATTCAGGTACGCCAAAATAGCCGTTTTTATGTGTGTGCTTATGTTACCTCTAGAACTATAATACTAAATTCTGAATCAACAAAATGAGCTTAATCATAGTTTAACTTATTTAAAATAATTTTATAAACATCGGGCACCCTAATATATGTAAGTAGAAAGAGCATATTTAAACATATCCGACACATTACCAATTCTCACTTTCATTAATTAATATTGCGGAATTTCTGCTTCACATGTTCACGGATTGCGCCTTTAAACTAAAGCTTTATAGCAATCTAGACTATGGTCACTATAATACACTATAATGCATAAAGTCGATGAAAGATGCAAAATTAATGACCCCATTAGAAATAACATTGTCTTCGCTGCGTGACATCAATCTTATATGAGCGGCGGTACGTAGCAATACAGTTCGCATGCCGCAAAGTGTGTATTGTGTTTCCTCCAAGCAGGAGGGTTGTGCCTTTTAAAAAGTAAATTCAGCAAGACAAAATCGCTACTTGAACGTGTCTAGGGCCTTATACCTTTCACCATCATTACAAATTTAATTCTTGTATAACAAGATTCTGATATTTGTCCTATTTTTATAATTATTCTTATTTTTGTAGGAAAAATCCGCAAATAATTGACTATTTCACACTCTGTTTGAGTATCTTCAAATCTAAGAAACTATATAGTTTGGATTCAAGCATTGGAAATGTATCAAAAATACAGTAAATGTAACATTATTATGTTCATGAAAGGTATAGAAAGAATAAATGCGGGGAACGGTATACTTATGACTTGAATTATAGGAACCAATGTATAATGCAGGTGGATGAAGAAAGCCGCAATTCGTATCACTTGGTTTTTTTGGCTTAATGCCTGTATATTTTACCTTAAGAATGCGCGAAATTCCATAGATACCACAAAAGACGTTGCAAACAATTGGAGAATATTTTTTTAGTGTCGCCCGATGTACATACTCGTACTATTGAGGTGCAGGATTTATTGATACTTAAACATGCGACACAAAGGACTACAATGTGTGTTGCAGCACAAGCGTCTACCACAAATTCTATAGTGGAGACCGAAAAATCTTGAAGCGAAATTTAAAATTATACAGTATGATATAAAAACGAAGAAAAATAAAGAATATAACAAGGCGTATACTTAAGCTAGTGTAAATAAAATGTGTGAGAAAAACAACTCTGTATAGGCAAAAGAAGACTGCCGTTGAAAGCACATACAAGTGCAAAAATTGCTCCAATGTACATTCTCTGTAATGAAAATAAAATAAATAAATCGAAACAAAAAACTTTGCACCAAAATCTCGTTAGTCCGGCTCGTCACAGGACACACAATAAAGCAGGCGGAGTAGAATGCATCCACAACTTCAACATATTTACATAAACGCATTGCGGTGCAGCATTCGATGGTCGCATGGCGTCAAGATTATCGCGATAAGATCAATGGCGTGTCACATCAATGCCCAATAAAATTGCTCCAATATGGAATTGCAATTGGTGCCGCCGAAGCAGGCGTAATAAACTTGCATTGGATGCCATCGTCGTTTTAGGTAATCTCTTATTTCCTTTTGTTCGAGTTTTACTTAGACTATGGATTACGGCGTGAAATTCATGGGATATTCAATGGAGGGCAACTTAACTCTTTTATTGTAAAAACGTTCGTACATATATATATGTATGTATGTTAATCTGAACGAATACAGGATAACTTACTAGCGCCAATTCCTATCGCGTCACCCTTCATTTGGGTTACAGTTAGTGGATTGAGATCTGTGCTTCCTAATCGTAGGATTGGTCAGTTCAGATGTCAACCACAATGAAATATAATATTTTAGAGGCGCTTTTGACATATTTTTGCAAGAAACCATAAGACCTATTTAACGGGAAGCGGACTATTTCAATCCAAAAATCATTAGATTTATTGAACGTTCGATTAGTAATCGTTCCTGGAGCTAAAAACCGAATGCAACTATGAAATATTCCCAATAAAACAAAATTTTGCTACTTTACGATACGAGGTTTTGTCTCACAGGCAGTCGAAATAACACAATTAATTTTTATTATGTTTTAATTTCATGCCGTATATACGTGTACATTTATTACGATTATTACGTCTGTCTCTACAGCGTACAGCTTAAAAAATCGTATATCCCCTCCGAAACGACTTGACCGATTCTAATGATATTATTTATGTATATTCTGTAGGCCTGAGAATAGGACGTAAGCTATTTTTCATACCGGGAAGAGGGTCGTGGAGTAATCCATTTGAATAAATCGATTCGATTTGTTGAAATTTACTTCATACATAGGTAGCTTTTTGCTTAGATTAACATGAACACACTTTTTCTTCAGGAAAGTATACCAAGAAGTGACCGACGTATTTGATTGATTTTAAAGTTCATTTAACTTGAATTATTTTCCATGAAATATAATAAAATTGGCCAAAATACAGCAATCCACTATGGATCTGGTAATATCTTTACAAAAATTGTCCTGGAATAATGAAGTCAAACTGTGTGTTTAATCATATTTCATAATATGATCATAAGATAAAGAGTTTGATCCAGATCGTGAATTTTCTTAGTGAAATCTATAAGTACAACTTTTTTGTGCCTTTACGCTCTTACATATTTCCTTTGTCTCATTCCCCCATTCTAAGTTATTTAAGTTCATACATAGACACATACTCGCATGTATGTATGCGTGCATGTATGCCGCATACATATTCCGACTTTCAGAGCAGCCGATGTTCTTCTTCGCTTTATTTCAACCCTTACATATAATACATATATTCTTTCATTTGCTTGAGTCCTTGCCGTGCGATTATATATACATACATAAATAAGGAACTTTAATTTGTACATAAAATTCTTAATGAAAAAAATCATCTTTTTCGTGTGTTTCTTCCTTTAAAATATTTACCAAATTGTCTGTTTTTATTTTTTAATAAAAATTAATCCTTGTCCACATACATACAAATAACACAAAGAGGGTAATGTAGGAGCAGCTGTTACAGAGTGCTAGCTTGCTCTTGCAACAAAGGCACTGATGTTTTGCATCAACATGTTTATACACTAAAATTTTGAGGATGTCTCTGTTCAGCTTTATTTGCAAATAACAAATTGGTGTAAAAGAAAAAAATGAAAAGTAAATTTTTTGGGAAGTCATGTACGGGACAATGAATTTTTTTCCTTTAATTGTATTGATGTTTGTATTGCCTTCCCAGGCTTACGAGCATGCACCTCGATTGCAGTTGGTTTCGAAAGCAACACCTGCTTGACACGAGTTACAGATCCATAAATGTGGAGCATAAGCAGCATAAACGATAAACTCGTATGTATGAAAAGAATTGTATACATACATATGTACTTGTATATTGCTATGTATTTTCGATTGCACTTTTATGTATTTAAAAAGCATTGGAGTCGATTTTCGAATGCAAACCAAAGGCTCAAAAATACTAGAATGAAAAGATGTTTTATCATTCTTCTGTAATTTTGAATTAAGTGCCTGTGGCAAATCATACTCAGTTATACAAAATAAACTTTTTAGTCCTCTTATTTTTTTAACTTTTTAATTTTTTCTTAAAACGCAATTGTCCTCCCACATTTCGCGCAATTCCCTGCATTACTTAAGGCAATGGCCATTTGAGAATTTTTCCATTTCGTTATATATGTATGTATGTTTGTGTTTATATAGGCATGTATATAAACACAAACATACATATGAAAGAATGTAATTCTGCAGTGTTCAGTGAAAAGATAAAGTGCTATTTCCCATTCCTGTTTTTCCGAGCAGCGGCCGGTAGAGACCAATGAATTTCTCAAAGTTTTTCATATGTGCTAATACTTTATATATTTTCCCTTCCCCACTTTGACAAGATATCATTTGCCTCGTATGGACCGGTTTGGCTAGTTATGATATTGATATATTTGAGGAAGGTCATCTTAATAGCTTATGGGAAGTGGGACTTTTTCGAAAAATCTTATTTTATTGTTCAATTAACTGAAATTTTTTTGGCTTACATTGGTGAACCCTATACTTTCTTTCGGGAAGTTTTTTAAAAAAATCCGTATAATTGTTACATTTTGATTCATTTATTACTTTCTTTAATATATATAAAAACTGAAATTAATTTTTGCAATTGAGGTCGTTCGTCTGCAGGTAATATGGGGTTAACATATTACCTGCAGGTCGGGTGTATTTGGCATGAAATAAAGGCTCCTCTAAAAAATCCGTCAGACTGTCGGTCAATCCATTTGTAAGAAAAATATTAAGACGTACATCACAAATTTTAGGAGGAGCTACAAAGCGCCAATTATATATATATATATATATATATATATATATACCATATTCCGAATTTAAGCCAAATCAAGGATCGTTGCTGATACATTTAATAAGGAGTGATTCCAAATCAGACAATCCAGACTCTCCCCATGTGGGAAATACGCGGCATCATCCGTTATCTCCTTTGGAAGGGAAAACCTCTGTTTGAGATTTATAATTAGATGACAGCTGCATCTAGTGATAAAGCCATGAATTGTACGATTATGTACAAGTGGTGTCGCGAGTTTAAAATCGGTCGTACGTCTGTGCATGGTGAACAGAAGAGCTGAAAACCTTCAATTGTGGCTGACGAAATGTCTGAAAAAATCGAAAATGCGCTCCGCGACAATCTCAGATTATTTGTGTATTTCCACGAAAGGATTACAGAAACCCTCAGATATCGTAAACTGTCCGCGTGATGGGGTTAGCGGGAAACTACTTCGAGGAAGACATACAAAATTTTTTACCCCGCTAGAAAGGAGTGGCGAGTTTGTTTTTTGCTTACCTTATTTAGTAAAGCATTGCGTAATTTTTTTTCTTAGATATAAATTTTTAAAACATTTAAAAAATCAGTACACTTACTTTTTGGATATTTGTTTTATTATAAATATATTAGGTTTCGTGTCATACATAGAACTCAGGGAATAAGATTGGGGGTTTAAGTGATCCAGGGACAGTGGAAGAACCAAATCCCACACATGAAAGGAGGCAATCGAATTAGTCATAAAATAGAGTGGAAAGGCGATTTTATTAGTGATGGAAAAATTTTTCATCTACCAGAGGCAGTAGGATAAGTTTGTATACTTTTTTCTGTCAGTAATTTTATTAAAGTTTTTTCATTTTAAGACGATAGCAGAATATTTTTTAAGTAGTACATATTCTTGAACGTTCCTATAAACTTTTTGAAGTTCCTGAGTTAGAAAAAATACCTTGTTAGCAAGGGGGTTTCAAAAGGGGAGGCTCCAACTAATTTCTAAAAGTATGAAGAGGCAATTAATGAAAAATTAAATGCCATTGGGCACTAAAAATAAACGATGTTTCGCAGAATAATTATGCTATTCCGGTTTCATTTTGATTTGCTTCATCTTAATTTTTCTGATAAAATTATAACCAAAGTATACTTTGATATTTATCAATTTTTCTTAATTATTTTTTTTAATAAGGCTTGACAGGGTTATAAATTTAAAATTAAAATTTATAAACAAATGGGTGCCGCCAGGTGGTAGACGGTACAACCTTTTGGCTATTGAATGAAGCTATGGCTTTTGTTGAGTCGAAAATAGTCTTCAAATTTGAATTGAAATAATTAAATAATTAAACCAAAAAAAAAAAAAACAGATTCTTTTAAACTATTTATCCGTGAATTTAAATCGCATCACTAACTTTTTAACTGACAAATTAAATACATACTTACATATGTAAGTATATCACAGTTCTACCTTAAAATGTTTCTATTTGCAATTCGTTCTTTTTTGTTCGCCGCTTGAGTTTGATATGTCATAAAAAAAAAGATTTTTACGTGAAAATATTCAACTGAAACAATTAAACATCTCTTGGAATACGCGTGGGAACTTTTTCATAAAAAGTGGATAAATATATTTTCACCGAAATCATGGAAGAATAGATTCTTCGGACTCAGCTAAATCGCTTTCAGCCTCATCAGAATTTGAGATACTTATTTTAAAAGATGGATGAAATTAAAGTTTACAGAATATGAAGCCTGCTCAATTCGAGATATTAGGGACCATTTTAATGTACAAGAGTAAATAAAATAGTTATTAGTAATACAATTAGCATTTATTTTTTTCTCAAATTTAATTTAATATTAATTCCAAAATTTAAAACAATTTTTTCTTTATTTTGTTCTTTCTTCGTAAGCTCTTACTTTTCCCTTCCTATATGCCATTCTTTCTACTTATACTCGTTTTTTCCTTCTTGTCATCTTCGCCTTTCCTTCATCCAATACCTAAGTTCTTTGGCTGTAGAAGACACACGCATTGAGGCTGTTAACCAGGCATTGTTATGTATGATTTAAAATATCTTTCTCAGTATTGCTAGCATTAAA
Source organism: Neoceratitis asiatica (assembly GCA_030068015.2). Taxonomy (NCBI): domain Eukaryota; kingdom Metazoa; phylum Arthropoda; class Insecta; order Diptera; family Tephritidae; genus Neoceratitis; species Neoceratitis asiatica. Next base: position 36,909,282 of record CM061526.1, on the reverse strand, counting down.
CCTACTATATTCATTATTTTTTAAAAATATTAAACATTGTAATATTTCTAAAATATTTTCAACTGGTAAAGATGTAATTCCAATTTCAATCAATATTTTGCTGCTACTTCTTCCTTCGTTGTATGAGCCTAAAGTAAATGGGAGAAATACTGAGGTGTTCTTGACCATGACTTCTGTGAATTCCCTAAAAAAATTACTGCATACGATAAAAGTATAGAAAATTTGAGCACATTGCCTTTCCATCTTTTTCATATTTTTTTTAGTGGTATAAATTACTCATCCTCTAAAGCTACAGCTTTGCGTATAGCTGTGAAAATGGAGTATACTATTGAAGTATTTTACATAAAAATGTCACGTCTTCGTGTAAGAACATTCTATTTCCAAAGTGGTCCGTAATTGATTAGAAACAAGAAGAACTCTCGACGGATAACTTAACCTAGAACTCTCTAGGTGTGGCTGGGGCTCCTAGTATGATATATAAATTTAATTGCTGCTGCTCTATCAACATTCCTACAGGACAATCAACAACAACAGATTAACTTTGACGTAAGACTATCCACCTCAAAGTTAATCTGTTGTTTTGGTTTGGTCAAAGAATTTCTCACCAATTTTCACACCATTTTATTTACAGGCGGAGACATCCTTGTATGAACAGTGTAAGAATAAAAGCTTATTCGGAACCTTTGCAATTAGTACCCAGTCGTGCTTAGTTGTCGAAATTTATAACTTTTATCTTTCTTTCTTTTATAAACAATTCTCATATTTTGTTTTTTTCGCAATTCACTTAACTGCTCATGCTGCTGTAATTTTTTTAGCTCCTTCCAAAATGTTATTTACTTCAATGTGACCAATAAGCAACTTATTTTGTGACCAGGTATGTGATGAAGCGATTTTCGGCGGAGCTCCTCCTCCAAATTGTGGTTTTACGTCTTGCTGTTTTTACCAACAAATGTAGGGACCTACAGTTCGGTCAATGGATTTTTATGAGAGCTTTTATCATCAATACACTTGGAAGGCTTGACATTCAAGGCCGAGTGGCGACCACAATTATAAAAAAATTTTTTTTTATAATTTTCGATGCCGTTCGGACCTGGATTCGAACCCAGGCCTTCCGATCCTAACTACTCGGCTATTGCGGCCCCATATATACATATATATTTACATATATTGAAAATAACTCTTTTGATACTGTAAGTAAAGTATATCTTTTGTCATACATTGGTCTTCTAAGTATGTATATATTAATTTCTTTAAGATTTCGTTAAGGATTGTAACACAATTTTTAAGAATATTTGGGAAAAACGCAGAAAAGTGTTTACCTTGCTTATAGTTAATTTAAATCTTCTCCGTTCTTCTCTTAGCATTATCCCCATTTGCTTAATGGCTTGTTTCCCAAAAATATTTTAAGCTCTAAAGGCTTATTTGGTATTGTCCTTTCCTATTCTTAAGACCATTTCTTAGTTTTAGGCCTCTTCAAATTTCCTACAATATTATTGATGAATTTACAAGAATCTTTAAGGTTTATTAGGTTTATTTATTGAGGTGATCTAGGTTTCTATTTCTAAAAATTGTTGCACTCCCTTTTTTGTTTCGTAATCTAAGCAGAAATAAAGCAAAGCTGTAGCTTTAGTGGATGAGTAATTTATACCACTAAAAAAAATATGAAAAAGATGGAAAGGCCGTTTGTAGTTTTGAAAGGCAATGTGCTCAAATTTTCTATACTTTTATCGTATGCAGTAATTTTTTTAGGGAATTCACAGAAGTCATGGTCAAGAACACCTCAGTATTTCTCCCATTTACTTTAGGCTCATACAACGAAGGAAGAAGTAGCAGCAAAATATTGATTGAAATTGGAATTACATCTTTACCAGTTGAAAATATTTTAGAAATATTACAATGTTTAATATTTTTAAAAAATAATGAATATAGTAGGTTTAATGCTAGCAATACTGAGAAAGATATTTTAAATCATACATAACAATGCCTGGTTAACAGCCTCAATGCGTGTGTCTTCTACAGCCAAAGAACTTAGGTATTGGATGAAGGAAAGGCGAAGATGACAAGAAGGAAAAAACGAGTATAAGTAGAAAGAATGGCATATAGGAAGGGAAAAGTAAGAGCTTACGAAGAAAGAACAAAATAAAGAAAAAATTGTTTTAAATTTTGGAATTAATATTAAATTAAATTTGAGAAAAAAATAAATGCTAATTGTATTACTAATAACTATTTTATTTACTCTTGTACATTAAAATGGTCCCTAATATCTCGAATTGAGCAGGCTTCATATTCTGTAAACTTTAATTTCATCCATCTTTTAAAATAAGTATCTCAAATTCTGATGAGGCTGAAAGCGATTTAGCTGAGTCCGAAGAATCTATTCTTCCATGATTTCGGTGAAAATATATTTATCCACTTTTTATGAAAAAGTTCCCACGCGTATTCCAAGAGATGTTTAATTGTTTCAGTTGAATATTTTCACGTAAAAATCTTTTTTTTTATGACATATCAAACTCAAGCGGCGAACAAAAAAGAACGAATTGCAAATAGAAACATTTTAAGGTAGAACTGTGATATACTTACATATGTAAGTATGTATTTAATTTGTCAGTTAAAAAGTTAGTGATGCGATTTAAATTCACGGATAAATAGTTTAAAAGAATCTGTTTTTTTTTTTTTGGTTTAATTATTTAATTATTTCAATTCAAATTTGAAGACTATTTTCGACTCAACAAAAGCCATAGCTTCATTCAATAGCCAAAAGGTTGTACCGTCTACCACCTGGCGGCACCCATTTGTTTATAAATTTTAATTTTAAATTTATAACCCTGTCAAGCCTTATTAAAAAAAATAATTAAGAAAAATTGATAAATATCAAAGTATACTTTGGTTATAATTTTATCAGAAAAATTAAGATGAAGCAAATCAAAATGAAACCGGAATAGCATAATTATTCTGCGAAACATCGTTTATTTTTAGTGCCCAATGGCATTTAATTTTTCATTAATTGCCTCTTCATACTTTTAGAAATTAGTTGGAGCCTCCTTTTGAAACCCCTTGCTAACAAGGTATTTTTTCTAACTCAGGAACTTCAAAAAGTTTATAGGAACGTTCAAGAATATGTACTACTTAAAAAATATTCTGCTATCGTCTTAAAATGAAAAAACTTTAATAAAATTACTGACAGAAAAAAGTATACAAACTTATCCTACTGCCTCTGGTAGATGAAAAATTTTTCCATCACTAATAAAATCGCCTTTCCACTCTATTTTATGACTAATTCGATTGCCTCCTTTCATGTGTGGGATTTGGTTCTTCCACTGTCCCTGGATCACTTAAACCCCCAATCTTATTCCCTGAGTTCTATGTATGACACGAAACCTAATATTTATAATAAAACAAATATCCAAAAAGTAAGTGTACTGATTTTTTAAATGTTTTAAAAATTTATATCTAAGAAAAAAAATTACGCAATACTTTACTAAATAAGGTAAGCAAAAAACAAAGTCGCCACTCCTTTCTAGCGGGGTAAAAAATTTTGTATGTCTTCCTCGAAGTAGTTTCCCGCTAACCCCATCACGCGGACAGTTTACGATATCTGAGGGTTTCTGTAATCCTTTCGTGGAAATACACAATTAATCTGAGATTGTCGCGGAGCGCATTTTCGATTTTTTCAGACATTTCGTCAGCCACAATTGAAGGTTTTCAGCTCTTCTGTTCACCATGCACAGACGTACGACCGATTTTAAACTCGCGACACCACTTGTACATAATCGTACAATTCATGGCTTTATCACTAGATGCAGCTGTCATCTAATTATAAATCTCAAACAGAGGTTTTCCCTTCCAAAGGAGATAACGGATGATGCCGCGTATTTCCCACATGGGGGGAGTCTGGATTGTCTGATTTGGAATCACTCCTTATTAAATGTATCAGCAACGATCCTTGATTTGGCTTAAATTCGGAATATGGTTTAATATATACAAAATATTTTTATTTAATATTTCTTAAATTTTTTTAAATTTTTTTCTCAAAAAAAATACATACATTTCGAAAAATACATAACAATTTATATTCCCAAAATAAAAAACAAATACTCGTCGAAAAAAATATATGAATCATCTTAAAACTACTATTTTTCCAACAAGGAGTATCAAAAGGAAAGAAGTTAGGAATGTTTGAATTGATCAAGTAAGTAAAAATATAAAAATCATATACTCGTAGCAGAAATTATTTAAATCTTCTTTCTAACTCCTTAGAGTAACATAAGTGTGAAATTGCCATCTAAGTGGTTACTACACTAGACAATTTATGTACTAAAATAAAATAAAATCCTATTTACATAAATATTCATTAGTAATAGCCATAAATGGCCCAATCTCCAAGTTTCTTCATTTTGAAAAATAAATGAATACTAGGACTTAGGCGCTAGCAATTAGAAGATATCTTAAATTATTAATATTTATATCTATTGATATTATATCAAACCAAGTACACAAGGTGTATTGTAATATATGTTGGCTTTCTTCCATGAACTAAAGGTCTTAAGTTTAAAAACGCCTATTCACATAGTGATATTTTTATTTAAAATATATATTTTTAGGTATGTAACCTTAACTATTTTATTTGAACATTGGATGTTATTGAACGTATGTATGGAAGTGTCCCGCAATTCCGACCTATAATACCATTAATTGTTTGTAAATCAGTTCTGAACCAATTTACAAACCTGAACAGTTAATTATTCGTGTTTCAGTCGCAGGGATTTAAAATTTTTATTTTACATATTTTATTCCAACTATGTAGACAGAGGACCAATTCACAATATTTCACAATATTGCTTTTAATTATAATAGATTTGCCCCAAAATTACATCTACTTGGGAAAATTAACTCTAAATCACTCACGAGTCACTTACGTTTTATATTTTCCTCAATTTTTACATACCACTGTAACTTCAAAGGCCCGTAAGTCCTTGAAATTTTGAGACTTCTTCTCAGAAAAATATTAAGTTTAAAGATTATTTATTTATTTTTTCTTTGAAAATTGTCAGGGCAAAAAAATTTTGGGAATATGACACCTCTTTTATGAATAAAGAGAACAAATTCTTTGAAAAAACATTTTGTATTAAGGTTTTTAAATTTGATGGAAAATATATTTTTCCAAATGTATTAGGTTTCCAGTGAAAAAAAAATTTTTTTAAGGGCTTTCTGTATATTCGCTGTTTTTGGAACGCCCATTTTTCTATCAGTTTTAGCATGAAATTAAGCCATATACCGAATTTCAGTCATACCGAAGACCATCGCGCAGAAAATCCGCATTTTATGATACGCTTAAAATGGAATGGCGGTATGTAATATATACAGTTACAAAGGTATGTGAAATGGATCATGAAGACTAAGAACGGTACCATGTCTTTTCAGTTAAAATCGGAATGAAGTATTCTTCGTAGTTCTACTGCTCAAGTATTCAATTTGACGTGAATGTTTAACGCGAGTTGATAAAAATTAGCCAGCAACTTGGAAAACAACTATTTTAATGTTAAGAACACCACCTAATCATTAGACTTGTACATACATAAATATAACTGTTAATTTCACATAGCAAAGACAGTAAAGTTATATTTTTTCAAATATTGCTATTTCAATATATACTTATATTTTATACAATTTAAACGAAGTATTAACGTATAGAAATACCTTTTTTGTTATTATTTCTTATTTAATTTTTTTAAACTAGTTAATTATATACATACAACAAAAGCCGGTAGGTATTGACTGAGATTCGAGTACAACTTCATTAGTGTGCCAAAGCTATCTGAATTTATGAAAGAAAAAAATAATTGTCTCACTACTATTTTAATTTGAATGAAATCTCATTTTATAAAGTTTTTTATTTTTAATCAACATTGCATTACATACATATGCAAATACGTCCATCATCTTCTTCAAAATTCAAAAGGCAAACAAGAAAAATCATTCACTTTCAGATGCTGAGAAATCGTGAATAACTTATGAAAAACTTCCGCAGCAAACAATATTTGCGAAAATTGATTTAAAAAATTATATCTATATTGAAATTCAATCAACTTTTTACTAATTATTTTAATAGCCTAAAATAGTCACTACCGCTAACTATTTGGTACCAAATTAAATTTAGTTTTATATCCATATTTCACCGAAGAAAAAATTTATTATTATTATATATATGTATCCCCGCCGAGCTCAATAAATAACAACTTCTCTAATTTTTAATCTTTAATAGTAAAGATGCCAAACTACATTAATGTCTTCAATTACTTATCATTACAAAATATAGAAGAAAAAAAAACTAAAATATATCTTAAAAATTATGTGGCACGCATAAAAAAATAAAAAAGGTACTAGTTTGCATTTTTTGCATCAACTAGTTCAATATATACCATTTTTCCATGTTTTTCCATCTTAATACTAGTTAGACACTAATTTATTTATGTATGTTGATTTTTTTACTTCTCAGAAGAAAAAAATGAGTTTTAACATACTGTTAGACTTTTTGGGTTATCATGCATATGTATATATGTACATAATGTACACTCATACACATACACACATTTGTTGTTATATATGTATATAAGCAAATAATTTTCTTAAACTTTAACCATGGCCACCAACATAAGGCCAACGAGTACCTGTTTACCTCTAACGCCAATGATAACAATAGTGGTGGCTGCATAAACACCAAAATGAACGTCAGTACCTCTACCACATTCAACGCGTTATCGCTATTTTATTTATTAGTTTGTATTTTGTATCAACATCAACAACCGCAGCGCAGGCGCCTGGACCTCACAACAAGCAAAAGCCAAAAATTCGCAGTACAAAGGCTGCATATAAGTGTGTTGCGGGCGGCTATGTTGATGACGGCTACTAAGCTCCTACGAACTCCACAAACACAAACCCACAACAACAAAAAACGAAGAAATCAAACAACTGACAGTCAGGTCTCTGCATACATTAATGCTAATATGGCCACCAACAACAGAACAACAAAAGTTTAAACTTTATTTGAGATTGGTAGTACGGCACATCCCCTCCCCGCCTGTGCTACTGAATATATTCTTGCTATCGCGCTCATTGAATTCGTAACCAACAACAATTCTGTATGAAAATTGTAAAAAAGGAGGAATTAAAACGGAAATATTTTTTACTTGGCATTTAATTAACGAATTTTTAACCTGCGGGTGCTGCAAAAAATTTTATTAGCCTATTTTCATAAGAAAAATATTGAGGTACATATAACAGAAAACTATCCAATTTTTTATCTCCAAGATTTTAGATGGAGCAGTTTAAATAGGTACTAGATATTATTTATTAAGCCCAAAGTTTTATATGACACTACAGGTTAATTAATTAATTCCTTGTAATTTTCTTATTTATGGCTTAAAACAAATTTCTGGACTACATTCACAAAACATTAGCAGGAAGTTTTCTTACTGGTCATTCAGTATTCCTTCAGAAGTCTGAAGATTTATCAGTTGTAGAGTGTTGCTTATTTCTCTTTTAAATATAAAAAACCAATAATTTTTTACTGTTATAACCAAGCTGTAATCCAAACAAAGTTGATAAAAAATCGCCACAAATTTTAAGAAAAAAATTTCATACTTTCATAAGTGTCGGTTCATATCAAAACTATGAGTAACCGGCACTGATGGAAGTTAATTTCCGTTATTCGGCAACGAGCTTTCGGCATTCAAGCTAGTTTTCGAAATGTCAATAAACAATCCCAGGAGAATATTCAAAGTTTAACAAATACATCCCTTTAGGAATATAAACTAAATCACCTTCTTTGGAAAAGTACGGTTTTATTTCATCGTCATGGTGTCGAAAATAAAAAATTTATATATCAAGGAAAAGCAAATTACAGTTTTTTTCTGTCTCGAATCTTAAAGCTCAGTCTGTTCTTTTAGACAGATTCAAATCACGTATTAAATCGATTAAATCAATTTGTATAAAATAGCACTGAGTTTGTGAAGTTGCCGGTTCGCAACTTGGATACTTATCTTGAAAAACCGCATCGTTCTGACCTAGGCCGAATATCTTACTGTTCTGTTTAATTTGGAGGTTTTGGCGCAGACAGATATACAGGCAGACCCATCCTACGTCTATTGATTGAAGACAATTCGTGATAGTTGATAGTATGTTTGGTTGGTTGAGTCGAAAAAAGATTAGCAATCACTTACCATATTTTTTAAATCATTGGTATAGGAAATCCGTGAATCTTTTCGAAACTGAGACTTGAGAGTCAATTCTTCACACACAGAAACCGTAGGGGTTTTAGGACACTTTTGTGGGATATTTACGAAGTAATTAACGCAAATATATTCAAGGTTAATTAAATGCAATAGTTGTACAGTCGCCTAAATGTTGTTATTCAAACAAATCATCGTATATAAAGGCAGCAATGAATATGTGGGTGTCACAAAACAGCTGTATGTGATTGAAAGAAAATAATTGTAAATTTGTAATGAGGTTAGGATACAAGGTTCTGCCAAGAAAAGTGAGAAGATGGAAAATATTATTAGATTTTGGAAAATCATAATTTAAGCGAAAGTGGTCCCAGTATTAGGTCGCTATACTATATTGGTGTAGTCGAAATAAAATTCTTTGAAACAAGTTGAAAGTGTTTAAAATGTGGAAATTATTCGTTCGTTAGTGTTTATATTTTGGTTGAAAATATAAATTTTTATTGATTTAGGATAGCAATTGTGTAAATGCTATTTAATTTTCAATTTCGCTCTCTTATGCTCGACATTTGCCTTTTGATTAATCCACTCTGCTACCACCTTAGAGTTTTGAGATATGTTGTATAATATTTTTGAGTTAAAGACAATTCTCTAAAAGCAATTTGTAAACAAAGATTTTCTTATTTCCAACCGCAACAAAGTACTTCCGTTGAAGTTAATATATACAAGTTTGTATGTACATACATAGGTATAAACTACATATAACGCTGTAAAAAATAAAGGGGCAAATACACAGAAATCACTTGAAAGTTAAGGCAAAAAAGTATAAATAAATCCTCCTAAAAGAAGTTGTTCGAATGGTGCAAACGGCATGAAGATAGTGAACAATAAAGGTGTGGTATGGTGCGATGATACCATTCGAAATAAGTTCTTAAAATGCCATTTAAAAACACCATAAAACCGTACTTCAAAGGATAACGCTAATAGATGTAGGCCAATGTTGTTGTATGGTTGCGGCAACTAGGCGACAAAAAACATCATTAATTAAGTAAGCAATCAGAGGAACGCAGCCACAAAACATACGATCTCACAAGCGCATCTCCACATATACTACGTATATAAATCCTATACCTAAGACATGTAGATATGTATTTTACATATGTATATATGAATGTATGTATATACAATGTATGAGGACTAGCGAGGACGGACATTGGGGTTCGTAGCGCTAGCAAAGCATCTTCTTTGTATATCTGTATTTATATCCATTAGTTTCCTGTTAAGTTTTGTGTACCACATGGTCTATTGGAGTACTTACAAATAATATCCTCTGTAGTGTACTATTGGACCTCCTCATGTTTCTTTCCAGCTTAGTGCGGCACGACCATTCTTCGTCTTCTAACAACAGCAATAACATGAAGTTGAAAGTGTGAAATATCTTTTACATACTGGCAGTGTTGTCGTTTTGGTTACCTTCTAATTTTGTTAAGCTTAAATTATACATATGTATTTTGCATTTGATGAATAATGGTGCTTATTGTGCTGTTTTTTGAACCTATTTAAGTTAGATTTAATTAAAACGATACAAAAAAAAAACAATATTGTTTTTATGCAAAACTATAAACTGCATAATGCTCTCGAAACTGTTGTGTATAGGACCAATACATCAGATCGTGAATACTACTAATACATACGTATATAAGTATATTAGAGATCCAGATTTTGCTCAACCATTTTCGAGCCGAGCACGAGCATTTCGAGTATTTTGACAAACACTTTGACTTTTTCTCAAAACTTTTTTTTTACCAATTTAAAATTTATTTATGCAAAGTGTAAGAATCATTGAAACGCCAAATAAATTTTGCCAAAAGAATTATTATTATTTTTTGTTCTATTGAGCAGTATCAAAAGAGCAGCGAGCTGCTTACAGTATGTTCTAATGTGTCTTTTTTTCAATTAATTTCCGTTGGCACTCCATGTAGCACTCGGGTGCTACGCAGAGGTAGAGTACGTGGCCCAGCCTTAGGACATCAAAATGTTAATTGGGTCATATATATTTTGTATTGATTGTGATTGGTTTTGGATTACTCTATTGCCTACGTCGAGTATATATTTCACAAGTGCATGGAGTACTCTCGTCGTTCGCTAGGTTAGTTCATTGCCTCATCGCTTAGTCGACATTGAGGTCTTCTGCTGACTGCACCACCGAGCAGCAGACCTCACATGCGCAAATGAAAATAAGACAATTGACAGTCGCACGCGTACGCGTACGCTACTACCGTCTTTTTCGACCGCGTTTATTTTCAGTACGTTTTGTTGTGGTACAAAAAAGAGACTTTGCGATTAGCATCACATTTTGATGGCTGTGGGAACGATAAGACTCAACAGCTTGGGTTGGTATGAATTTTCAGTATTTTTTTTTTACCCCAATCCACACTCACATTTTTTCCATATGTTTTAATTGTTGCAGAAGCTGGGATGATCGGAGAGGCATTGCTCGCTTATCGCATCTCTTTGCGGACATTAGTACTAAAGCGTCTGACAACTCATATTGATAAGATTCACATGAGGGTTAATGTGTTCGTTTCTCGTGTTTCGTTTCACGGTAACCCTTTACTTTATCAGCTGCAATTTTACAAATGCTCGAGTAGATGATTGTGCATGTTGTCGCTTTATATTTTTCTCAAGTGGCCGGAGTAATGTTACAGATGTGAGATAGATAGTTTAGAAGGTGTTGAATGATATTAGACTAAAAGATTGTGCAAGATATAAATGTCAGTGCATTTGTAGGCTCTTTTAATACAATATTTAGTTCTATTATAACATATTTATATGCACATTCAATACAAAATTGGAAACAGCTTCTTGGCATTGATTTGAATATACTATTGGGGTATATCAAAACATATGAGATTAATATTATAAACTACAAATTAGTTTTCAGTTAGCCAGTGACTATGTTCAGTGATGATTTAAGATCTTCTGCTGGATTTAGCTTTTCGCAAGGTAATTAAATATGCACGTATTTTATGTATATTTAACGCATTCAATTAAGAGTAGCTTTTTTCAGTTCAGTAATTTTGTATGTCCGTTTATTCAAAAGATTAATACTCATTGCATATATATACATGTATGTATGTATATGTGTATTTCTATGATGCGTCAGTCGCAAACAGATGTACACGCTGTATCGGTTTTCGGCCGAGATCCTTATATTTATTGTCCCTACTGTTTATTCTAAATCGCCGCCGAAGGGTTCATGAACGGAGCTTTTATTCCATGTCATGTACGAACTACAGGAAGACCATGATGCACAAAAAAACTTTGAAAATTGGGACAGGAAATTGTAATATATGAGAATCGTTTTCGTGTCGTGGTGATGGACCACTCTGTAAGATGAATGGAATACAAAAAAAATTTACTTATCTTGATATGCTTAGGTCATATTCCTTTGAAATTTTTATGCACCCACATATAACAAATATGAAAGAATGTGCACTAAATACTTACTCAAGTGTAATCATGACAATTAAGCTATATTACATTTTTGCTATCAGATTGAAATTATTTTATTTATTTCTTTTGCCAATAAAATATACAGTAAAGTAAACGAGAGCAAAAAATAATTGCTATTCAGAATGATTTTGAATGATTTCTATTAATCCTCGGGATAATTCTACCATCAAATTGGATGTAAATGATATGTGGATGAATTATGTACTCTTCTTCTCTTCCTAGTTTGCATAAAATTTATAATTGCTTATAAAGTTCCGCTAATCCTGATCAAATAAAACTGGTTATAATCCAGTCTATGAAGGAGTCCGGATTACCGAAGATATGCCAAAACTAAGTATTAGAAAAAAAAATTTTTTTTTGGAAATTTCTATTCGTTTATCAGAATAAAATACCGGGGTAACCGAACTTACACGGGTGCCGTGTCATGCCGTGGGTTTTTGTATAACATTGTTAAAACACATTATACAAATAAAAGTATCAGACATAAGCATTTTTATTCAACATGTAGGCTTTACTTGCGAAAAGATTGTGTGTAACATACCACGGTTGAAAATGAAAACCTATACAAATTTTAACGTTGTCATTGCTAGCACAATTCCTTCCGGTAGTTGGTGTCGTTGCATTGTAAGTCAAGTTAGCTTTTTGACGAGTCCACTAGGATTATAGGTAATATATATGGACTTCTCTACCGAATTTGTCGATCGTTGCTCAATGACTAAAATGTTTATTCAAAATATTCGCGCTTTTAAAAATTTTTAGCAGCAGATTAAAAATAAATGATTTATGTAACAATTTCGTTTGTATAGCGTTTGTCTTTAACACTTTACATAAATTAATATCAAAAATTCAAAATATGCTAAAATTTCTCTAGTACTTGGAAAAAACTATCAACTTTTGTTTCAATATAAACTGCATCCTGATATAAATATATATTACACATATACATATATACATATATTTTACTTTAAAAAGCACTACGGGAATAGAATTTAATAGAAATCGCTATATTCAATTTCGAGATAGCTCTGGAAATGTATGAATACCTAATGATATGCATATATATGTGCATATAGATGAAATGCTTGTTTAAAATAATATGTGTACATATTCCAAAATATATGTACATATTCCAAAAAAATTAAAAATAATCAAACCAAAAAAAAAATTAAGAAGATTGAAGATTGTACAAACTGGCATTTGAGAGAATTTTCCTCCATCCATCATAAGCATGTGATCCGGACTACAACGAACATGCTAGAATTTTTTTGTATAATAACAACCGTATTAACCTAATAAAATAACATTTACAATTATAATAAATGTTCTCCTCTTACTGTCCTTAAAATTTATTCAAGGGAAATCAGCAATTTCCCCTCAAAATTAAATGTTTGCTGCCTCAAATACCCATTTTTTAGCGCACTTTACTGAAATTCAGTGCACGAAAAAGTAGTTATAAATTGGTAAAACTAGTATAAGAGTATTGTTTAGGAAAATGCATCAATGCTTAGTATTTTACTTTTACTTCCTTTTGCTTTCGCCATTAGTCCGCTTGATATCTTTGAATGTCATTTATATATACACACAATTGTTATGAAGGTAATAAATATAAATTAGAGCTTCGTATTTTTATATCACAATTCTGTTCATTAATATTTTTTTGTTTTTTTGTTTTTTTTTATAACCATTTCCATATGTTTACTATGAAAACTATATTATAATGTATTAGCGAAGCTAAGAATGTAGTAAAATGTTTAATATTTTACCAGTTTATTAGTGCTTTATCCGTTAAAGCCTTCATATTTTATTGTCATAATTCAATAGCACAGGCGTAGGCTCGTTGTATTGATTATCATTCTTTCGTTACAACTTTTTTTTTTATTCATTAAACATGAATGTCGCACGTGCCCAATTTTGCAGTTTCCATTTCAACGACTGATCCCAGCCACACTAATGAACTTTTGCAAACCTTGCCACGAGTGTACACGCGACGCGGTTGTTTGTTGTGTTTTTATTTTACACATTGATCATCTGCTCGCAGCTATTCATTATGCGAACCCTAACAAAGCTTTAACGCACCTGCTTTCTTATTCACATTTAAGAACTTTATGCAGTTCAAACTGTGCAAAGGGAGTCCGCACATTCACTTAAATTTTACAAAATTTCCAAGAAATGCAGCACCCAATTTTATGTTTATCGTTTTTCGAGTAATGCCGCTATATAATTTCTTGAAGTCACCAAATTTTCGTCTATAAAAACGAGGCAGGTGTCGTGTCAATGCAACATGCATTTGTGTTTATCCGCCAGGCGACGAATCCACAATCCATTCGTTGGATGAAAATAATTTTGTTGCCAAAAGGGAGTAGATCGAAACAAAATAAAATACGCTAAAGTTATGCCATCAAAGCAATTGTGCAAATACGCTAGAACGAAAGTGGCATGAGGTCATAATATTTATACTGACACATACAAATATTTATACATACTCGTGTAATACCATTATAGGATTAGTATGCTGTTACCCAGTTTTTTAACCAGTTTTGAGCAAACGCTTGCTCAAATTATCTAGTTTTTTACCCAGTGCTGGTTGGCAGGGTAGTGTTGCTCCGATACGAGCAACTCTATTAAATACTTATTTAATTAATGAGTACTTTTTGTACTCGAGTCCTTCGTGCAAGTACTTGGGCAAGCATAGAGTATCCGAAAAAATTATTTACTTGCTTTTTTACCTTTAATTTTTGATGCACATGAATTGCTGTAGTGTTTTTTAGCAGAATTTGTTGCCTGTTGCTACAATTAGGGTGCTGAAATTTTGTAGTGAGGATTTATGCCAGCATCTGGGGTTGGAGAGCTACTGTTTATTGATAAAATAATGGACAAAAGACTCAATTTGAATATTCTTAAAATAATTAAGAAAATGTTCAAAATCCTGGACCTAAGAACGACAAACACTTTGAGCATGACAACGATCCGAAGCATGCAGCAAAAATTGTTCGATTGTGGTTATTATAAAAAACTCCTCATTTACCAAAAGCTCCACCTAAGTCCCTAGATCTTAACCGGATCGAGCATTAATGACATTATTAAACTTATTTATTTCCGACTTTAAGAATAACAATTCAAATGAATAAAAATAAAGAAAATAGTCAAAGACTATCGTAATGCCAATATTTTATTTCCTTATAAGAACTTAAATTTCTTTAACTTTTATAAAATAATTCACGAAACTCGCCCGAAATTTCCAAAGAGACGACACGGATTATTATAAAGGAGCCGATTCGTCATGAGTTAGCGAGAAAGTTGCTTGGTCACCCAACCTCTCAATTATTAATTATTGCCTTTGTATTTAAGAGTAAATTCTACCAAAATGTGTAAATATAACAAAATTTATGTTTAGCGGAGAGAATAGAAACAACACAACAACAAATAATCGATAGCTAAGTCTATCTGATTTGGTACTTTGGTGTTATGCTACTCTTCTACTCTACTTATTCCAAATATAAGCTGTCGCTAAAATAATAATTTTAAGAGAACTTACATATATATTATCCCGATTGATATCAGCAGGCGCCCAATGGTGCTCTGGCAGCACAATTATATGCGCATGCTATGTTTCTTAATCATTTTAAGCAACATTAGAATTATTTATTAAATTTAGGACTATGATGAATGGTAGTACGCAAAACTAACCACTCGGCTATTGAGGCCTTTGGATTAAGATATGTATAGATAAATTTAAAGACTCATCTGACGACGTTTGGGATTAACGGGGTTTTATTCATCGTCAGGTGCAAAATTATTCAACAAATGCAAAATGCATTTAATGTACGTTTGTTAAAATAGGTAATTAAAAAAAGAAAGAAAAAAACACCACATAACAATAGTAAAGTAATACAAAAGTAATCAAAACGGCAACAAATAAATTTGCTCAGAGTACGCGTAGCAAGCAACAGCCTATTCATTCATTTTCTTATTGCTGTTTCATATTACCACTCGCAAATTAATTCAGTTGTGTTGTCCACATCGCACAGCCCCGTGGTCAAAAACAGCTGAGATCACCTGATCGAAAAACTGCACCATTTCAAACAGGGAGGGAATAAATGTCACCAAAATAAATGGTACTAAATTATGCTTTTAGTAGTACATAATGAAAAATTATCAAGTATTTTACGTTTTTAATTATATAAAACTAAAGAAACAAATAAACACAATCATATTAAATTTTTATTAAGTGTCTCTTTTTAGCTGTTTAAGTATGGCTTTTCTCACAACTGTTGAGCATAGATACGGCTCCACATCCAATATTTTTTAAACAATGTTTGAGAAAACCCTATAGTGCATACTACCATTCGGAAGGCAAGGTTCGAGTCGAGGTTCGACCAACATGAAAAGTTATAGAAAATAAATTTGATTGCGGTCGTCCCTCGTCAGGGAAGTCCTCGGAGGCTGCTGAGAATAAACTGTAGGTCCCAAAAACCACAATTTGGAATATTTGAATATTTTGGAATGATTATTCTGTACCTTCTATTTTGGAAACAAAAGAGCACTTCGCAATAACCAGTGATATATGGATACATGGAAATACTTACCATATGATTAAATTAATGTCAGGCATGCTTATAATCAATGTAAAAATTTGTTGAAAAGCAAGAATTTAATAATGCTTAAATTTAGCAAATATTGATTTAAAACACTTTAAAATAATGTTTACCTTCAATGATCTTTAATGTCAACCTTTCGATTTTTTTAACCTTCTTATAGTCCATTTCTACTGAAATGAAGTCTGATATTTTATCTTCCGAATATTCTGAAATTCAACAGGTCACCCCATATATTTTCTTGATATCCATCAGATTTCAGCGTGGAATTTGTAAATATTACAATTTGAAAATCATTTTCAAAGGAATAGCGTTAATTTCTAAAAATAATGATGCCGAATTTACTGTTGACAGATTAAAAGCAAAAATGCACAAGTCTTCCCCGGATCCTTCCAACTGTACCACTGTACAAAAGCTATAAGTTCCACCACACCCTTCATCCAGATAGAAGCACACGGAGTCTTTCGGATTTTAATCCGAAAATCCGCACAAGCCACAGATATTTGCCAAAGAACACAAAAGACCAGTCCATCCAGAAACATAACCACACTTTCTAGTTGATAGAATAAAAGAAAACATCTGACTTCATTGACTTTTGCATTGGCCGACTTACTGACTTGTCTAATCAATGAAGACTTTATAACAAACAAAATAAATAAATAAATAAATAAATCTTAAAATACTCGAACATAGAAATTCTCCAAAGATTTCAATCGAAAACCCTCAGCATGATTGTCTATGCGTTACAAATGATCAACTTCACAGAAATATGAACAGCCTCAATTAGCATACTTGTAAATTATATGTTTAATTTTACGCTGGCGTAGGTGCCTAAATAATTGTTTCGGTTGAAAAAATATTAACGATTTGCACTAAGCTTAACTTAGTCATCATCCCTGGACAGTACGCTTTGTTCGAGCAACCGCAAGTAGTTTGACGGGGTTCATTGAAATGACCAGCGATATTTTTGTATTGCGAGCCACTAATCGGAACCAGTTACCGCGAACTATGTTAGTCGATGTTAACAGTGGCAGCAGCAACCGTCAAGTAACTAAGTAACAATAATAAAAAAAAAATTCATAATATTTTTTTATGCTTTTTATTGCAGACATTTTGAATTATTTGCCTACATACATTCAATATTTAAAATTGATTGGACAAAAGCGTCGGAAATAATAAGATTTTAAGGAGTTATACTCCAGAAAAATTTGGATTGTTTTTTCATTGGTGTAGTATCGGAGTGGAGATACAAGTAGACGCTTTGAAATTGACGAAGGTGAGTTGATCTTTTCTCCTGAAGGAAAACATTTAGATATTTTAAGTTTTCGTTTATGAAACCCTTGCTCCAAGTACACTTTCTTTTCTGTCAGAGCGAGTACTAGTCCTGGAGCGTAGTTAAATGTTAACCCGGATCCAACGGAAGTTCTCGGCGGCAGAACCTCTTTCGTAATAAACAAAAAAAGTGGCACTAAATTTTAAGTCAATTACTTAATTACACTCTCCAAAAGACTTTATTTTATATTTGCCACCGTCCCGATGCTTCAATGGTAGTGTTTAGCTGTTTCATTCATATCTAAAGCAATCGTTTCTAACTATTCTTAGCTGCATGGCAATCAAATACATTTCCCAATCACGTGCTCTTGCTCAAGGATGCAACATTACTGTAATTGTGTGCAGTTATTGTAAAACAATATTTTCTGCTAGAACAGATGGACGTGCTCTCTTGTTGTCTATTAAAATGGTTTGGCTTTTCCTTTTGTTGATGCACGTACGATTAGGTGTGACCAATGCGTTTGATCCGCCGGTTTATGTGTGGAAAATCAATATAAATATAAACATTGACAGCAAAATGTATTGCATGACTTTTGACAACAACCCTGCCCTGCATATTAGCATGCATACATGTACAATTTTTTGTTGAACGAAACTATTAGCAAACTCAAAGTTAAATTTTCACGCTCTTTATTGGGACGAATTGGAAAGCTCAATATATTCACCGTATACACTTTTAAGTGTCTGCTCTAGGCGACCTCTGGATTGTCTAAGCTGAATCACTTATACCATTGCATAGTTTCGATTTTGGTTAATAAGTCACCATACCAATTCTTAATCGCAAAGTATGTAATCATTAAAGAAGATATATGAAATTTTCGAACTTGGACACTACTTCGATGTAAAGGTAGTTTTAGCGAAAAGTTTGTCATATAATTTTTATCAAGTATAACTTATAATCGAACCACAACGGCGTCAGCTGACCCATTAAATGATTATACAATTATTTATATTTCAGTACACCGGATAAAATTTCAAATCACATTTAACACAACCGAGTATGCATTTCTGCCAACACATTCCACAGTAGCTCAGCAAGCACACTCTATGGGTAAAAAATTTGTCGTCGATATGAAAGATTGTGTGCATACTTAAAATCCTATTAGGTTAAATTATCCGGCTATTTTGTGTTGAATTAATGCATTTTCTTCTTACCCTCATTGTTCTTATGTTTTTCCTTTTCTTTCCGTATCTCAGCTGCTTTGGAATTGTTCTGCTATTTCTAGGAAATGTGCCTAGGACAACAAAAACAATCAGAAAACACTGCATGCGGACAGACGTTAATATTTCCACATCCGCACATCCTCACGTTTTCAGTTTGTTTGGCGTTGATATGGGTTGATATAGAAGCCGATTTCATGTTTGTGTGTCTTCATGTGTTATATGTTATTATACGAATACGTCACATGTTAAATGGGTCGTCTGCGCCTAGCTGTATTTACTACACACCTTGACTCATGTTCAATTCCTTTTTAATCCTCTTTAGTTTCACTCACAATATTTTTTTGTAATGTGCGATTTCATCAATTAACCGCCTGTTTGTATGCCTATGCTGACCGGCTGTCTGCCTGCCACTGTTTTTATATTGTCTTGTGCAACTCACGCTGGGCCTTTATGCCTTATGACATTGATTCATATGTATGTGTTTAGAAATTTTACTATTAGCCGTTCGCTGTTTTTTTTTCAGAATTCTTTAGCCATTTGTTGCACGGTGGTCCCTAAGTTAATAGACTCATATGCATGTTTTTTTTTCCTGTCTAATTTTTGTGCCCAAACAATTATTTACCGGAGCCAGTGGCGGGGCGGAAACTAAATACACTTGTCGTTGCGTATTTTGCGTGTATTTTAGCTCTTTATTGCCAGTGTCCTTGAGCTGTAAACTATGTAGTCGGCCAACATAGAAATTTTTAATGCCCTTCTTACTGGTATTAACTTTCTCAATAAAAAATTCGCCGATACTTTGAACGAACATGTTTATGATTATCATGCAAATCCCAAAGGTGCACATTGAGGTGTGTGCGAGAATGCTATAGAGTCTGTTTTCTCATACACCCAAGCGATTGAGGGAAAAACGCGTATTTACTCTACCATTTTTAATTGAGCTTGAGTTGGTAAAGTGAGTTTGCGTAATGTTATAGATGTATGTACATATGTATATAAAAGTGTTTCTGTAATTTTATGAAAACAAAATAAGGCTTCTGTATCTCAAATTGTTCAGTAATATTTATTTTTAAAATAAGAAATTGTTATTCTTTTTTTTACTTGAACAAGCCCAAATAATTTCATCAAGAAGATTAAATTGGTTTCATACAAATTTCTATAAGAAAGAAATATCAAGCGAATAACGATTAGTTAAAACGTTGCTTCCACAACAAGAGAATCACGTATTTCGCTATTAAAATTTTTTAATGGTAAGAACTATTGCTTTGTTTCAATAAGAAAAAAGTGCTGATAAGCCGAAGTCTTTCTGCCTTTTATGAACATATCATTTTTTTTGTCTGCATTTCAGGATTAAATATTAATTCTTATTATGAACAAAAACGGGACAATATTTATTTGAATTTACCTATATAAATACCAAATTTCACACCTTCAATGCCTCTATGACGGATTTTTACCCAAAACGTCATATCTAAATATATAGGTCGTGTGGGACCAAATGATCGTATAATTAAAAATACAGCTCCTCATTGTGATCCGATCGATATAGATTTTGGTGGAACTATCTATTATCCTTCCGTTATTTACATATCTCGGACCAAAGTTAATATACCATTTCATGTCCATGAGAGGAATAAAAACACGCTTCAATTTGAGATAAAAACCAATTTTTTCTTTTTGTTAACCAATCTTTATACATACATATATGTATTTAACTAAGCACCGGTCATCACGATAGAGAAGAGAATTTCAATCACTCCATCAATTGAAAATTTTGAATGACGAGGCCCACATCAGCAGTCTTGTTTTCTATCTGACTTTAAAAACTGAGGCGTATTTGATATCTCTGAGTGCTGCTCTACTTTTAGTAAATGGTATTATGCGCAAGGAGAACATGAAAATATTCTGCGAAACCATCATTCCCATATATTTTAAGCGACATGTGCTTACCATGAAAAATATACTGTTGTTCAACAAAATGATAATCCGAACCATAAATCTCATATATAGGATTGAAATTTTTTTGTTAGACGTGAAACAACAGACCCAACCACAATGACCAACCTTTGGGATCAGCCAAAATTAGAATGAAATCAAATTTTAAAAATTGGGTGTTTGCATACAAACCTACTTAATTGAAGCTATTTCTAATAAGGATTTCTAAAAAAATATTAAAATTTGTGGATTTACACAATTCTCTTGAAACATAAAAAGTGAGTGTTTGGATCACTTCTGTTTTTTGATTCAAAATGATTTATAAATATTTTGATTTTATGAACGAAGATGCACACAACAAATTAGAAGAGGAGATCGGCCGAAAGTCACTCCAACGCTTACAAAGCGCCAATTAAATATATATATATGTATATACATACATTTATCATATAAATGTGCACATAGTATAAGTACATTATAAGTACTGAATTTTTGGGAAGTTCTTCATAATTTTGAGAACAAACTTTACATACATCGAAGCAAATATAAATATATTATGAGTACAATTTTTCAGAGCTTGGACGTGTCCGGCAGGGAAATCAAACCATAGCAAGTGTTCGGTAATGAGTGGGGTAATTTTAAATAAGATTATAAAGAAAATACCAAAAGCCTGAGGTTTTGTCTGTCTTCTGCCAAAGGTGATAAGGTGATTTATTGAGCACAGCC
This sequence comes from Neoceratitis asiatica, assembly GCA_030068015.2. Classification (NCBI taxonomy): domain Eukaryota; kingdom Metazoa; phylum Arthropoda; class Insecta; order Diptera; family Tephritidae; genus Neoceratitis; species Neoceratitis asiatica. The sequence goes on along the minus strand of CM061526.1, from coordinate 36,887,795 downwards.
ATTATACAAAAAGGTAGTATTGGAAGTGTGTAGGTGTGGTGTATAGTGTTAGAAATACTTCGTTCAAGTATTTCTTGTGAATGGACCGCCAGATAAAACTAACTTTCATTTCCTGTTGCCCTGGTCTGGAAATTGTTTTTTTTGATCAATTTGAAAGCTGCTGGAAGTAACATACATATAATTAATTTAATGAACTCAGCAAACGGAACAAAAGCTCAACGTTCATTTATATTAAAAACATACTGATCTTAGCAAAATATCAACACCAACCCTAACATTACGGGCTTGCGAGCATGAGTATACTGAGTAGTGTCACTATAATTCATCATACACTTTGTAACAAAGTTTCTTGAATTTCAAGATGAACCCTTTACCACAAAAAATTTTTTTGCTACACCCTCCGTAACAAGTTCTAGAGTTGCTATTATTCTTAATTATCTTGCTCTATATGGTTACATTGTAAACATACTGTTCTTTCATACATAACTTCAATGAAGTGTGTTTTATATTTTTAATGAAAAAAGAAATATTCATGTTAAAGAACTTTTTTTATATTGAAAAATTTATTAACTATTAAAATTGTGTATAAAATATGGGATGGGATTTCCAAATATACAACAGTAATCCTTTTAGTAGCAGTAGTTTTCCCGTTTGTAATCAAATTCCCTACAAATGTTGTAGTTTGATGAGAGGAGTTTTGTTGGAACAATATGATATTTTGTTAGAACGATATATTTAATTTTCAATTGAATTCAGCAATGCTTTAAGAAACTGTGCTACGTCCCAAGTGGATTGAATAGAACAGAAAGGAAAGAACTTGAGGAGAAGCAAACTACATTTTGTGAAAAAATTGGAGTGCCTCGTAGCTTCAGTAGAATCTGTGGAGAATGAGCATATTTCATAAAAACAAAAGGTCTGAAACAGTCCTCAATTAGTCAGAACTTGTTGTAATCAAGATCAAAACATTAGATACCCCGTAGAGAGGTTAGTACTTTAATATAATATTGTAATAATATTAATAAGAATGTTATAGTAAAATTCAATCCCCTTCGACAACAGCAAATTAATACGCATGCTCTTCGCATCGTGATACTCACTGAGGGCGGCAGTCCTTTTCGATCTTTTCAAAATCCAATCGTGTACTTGTGTTCTGTTCTTTGGAACGCAAATTTATCCCTTTCCTACAGATCATTAGTGAAATTTGAGTTTAAAAAATCTCTTGGTTATCACTTGTGCATGCAACTTTTTAACACCGAACCTTCCTTACGTTGTCGACCCGCGATATTGGTTAAACAGAGGTATGTGCTTATAAGTATATTAGCTGGGTGTGTCTTTGATGTATGGTATAACCAAATTTTTGTATTACTTTTCACAATATCTGTTATGTATGATTATTTGGATCTAAAAATTCTTTAAAATTAATTCTCGTAAATATTAAGTGGGTACTATATCCCGATATGACTGTATACGACATAATTTATTTTACTCTTCTGCAATTTTTAAAGATTTCGTGTTTGGCAATTTCTCAAACAAAATTTTTGCCACCGAAAATTTTTAGAAATATGAATGATCTTTTCTCTTTACAATCGGCCCTAGATATACCTTTTTTGAGACGATTGCATTTCATCTTTTTAGAAAGAAACGGTTTACCTCCCGCCCATCCGCACGCGGGGCGCTGTCCGCATGACGTGCGGAACATTTTTTAAATTTTTCATCAATGCCGAGTCAAGATGAGGAGAGGTTTGTTTAGTGCCGAGAACTAAAAGAGTTCAGCTACAGAGCAAAGAGCAGCTGATTTTTAAGAATTATGTAAAATATAAAATGTATAACGGTTTGTTGAGAGTTGACAAAATAGTTTTCTTAATATGAAAACGCGAGTCAGATATGTCAAATGTGCTTGAATGAGAGTTGATTCGTTTTACAAGTTTTCAGAAACAAGGGGCAAAAATGTCTGGACATTCTGAACGGAACCATGAAAATTACACCAAGCATTTCCCGACGACTGGCGAGAGTAGGGAGATTGATGAGTTTCAGACGACTAGTATAAGAGGGAAGATTGTATTGAGAGTCCCAATGCAAATTTCTTAAGGCAAATAGGAGAAATTGTTTTTGAATAGACTCTAACTTGTCAGAGTAGATTTGTACCTAGGGTTCCAAATCACCGAGCCGTATTCAAGAATGGGTCTAACTAATGTTACTTACAAAGCTTTTGTAACATAAGGATCATTAAACTCCCTTGATCAACGTTTTACAAAAGATAAGATGTCTTTGGCTTTGTTGACTAACACACCAATGTGATGTGTGAAGTTCCAGTTTAGGGTCCACAGTGATCCCCAGGTCAATAAAGCTGTGAACCTGCTCCAAACTGTAATTATCTATAGTGTAAGCAGTTGTCTGTGTGGATCTTCGGGAGAAACACATAACTTTATATTTTTTAAGATTTAGGGGCATCTGATTTATTTTACACCATTCAACCATGCTCTTTATGTCTGTTTGCAGTAAGATACTTTCATTTGCCGAAGTGTAAGATTTATAAAGTTTTACAACATCCCCATACATTAAAAGTTTTGAAAATTTTACCTGAGAAGATATATCGTTTATAAATAGTGAAAACAGAATCGGGCCTAGATGGCTACCCTGAGGTACTCCTGAAGAAACATTAACGGTACCTGAAACGAAATTCTTAAACATTACTCTTCGAGTTCGATCATACAGATATGTGGAAATCCATTGTAAAAATTTTGGTTGGAAACCCAGTAAGTCAAGTTTCTTGATTAGTAACGAGTGACAAACCTTAGCGAAGGCTTTGCTAAAGTCAGTATATAAAGGGTGTTTTTTATAGAGGTATAGAACTTTAAGCTGGCATTACTTTTCAAGATGGCGACCGATGTAACAGCTGTCAAGTGATTTATTCTCAGTTTGGTTTGGCAATTCATCATGAATAGACTCACGCCTGAACAACGCTTGCAAATAGTGCAATTTTATTTTTATTTGGTTGAATGGCTACGTCAACAAACAAAACTGCCGCATTTGGAGTGAAGGTAATCCTCAAGTGTATGTTGGAACACCGTTACATCCAGAAAAACTGACTGCTTGGTGCGCTTTATGGGCTGGTGGAATCATTGGTCCGTACTTTTTCAAAAACGATGGTGGCCAGAACGTTACAGTCAATGGTGATCGGTAAAGAGCCATGATTACTAACTTTTTCATTCCTGAATTGAACAACCATGACGTCCAGGAGATGTGGTTTCAACAAGACGGCGCAACATGTCACACAGCTCGTGCCACAATAGATTTATTGAAAGACACGTTTGGTGACCGCCTAATTTCACGTTTTGGACCTGCGAATTGGCCTCCAAGATCTTGTAATTTAACACCGCTAGACTACTTTCTGTGGGGCTATGTAAAGTCATTAGTCAATGAAAAGTTCTATACCTCTATAAAAAACAGCCTTTATTACGTCAACGCTGCTGTTCTTTCTGAACGCATCGATGATATAAGAAGTGAACTCAAGTAAATTGGTGGTTATAGATTTTCCTTAATCAAATCCATGTTGGGAGTGTGATATAAACGAAGAGATTGAATGAGTCAAATGATCAGTGATAAGTGATTCAAATAATTTAGGAATCGCAGATAGTTTAGCTATACCTCGGTAATTTTCTATCAAAGATCTTTTTCCATTTTTATAAAGGGGTATAATAAAAGATTCTTTCCATATAGATGGAAAAATACTTTCTTTAAGAGATAAATTGAATAAATGAGTCAAAGGTTCGAAAATATACTCAGCGCAATTTACAAGAAGCAGGAAGATATTTGGTCCGGACTATATGTGCATGACTGTTTTAAGGACTTCAGATGGATAAATACATCTTCAGACGATATTGTTGGTGTATGGACTAAGTTACCCGAACATAATTTATATGGGTAATATGAGTTTACTTGAATACTAGGGGATTAATTAGATTTGAAAAATTTAGCCAACAAATTGGAAATTGTCTGACTATCACTCGAAATGTTATTTTGAAACGTCATAGTAGAAGGAAATCCAAATACCTGGCGCTTAGCGTTTACGAAACCATAAAATGATTTAGGATTTGTTATTAAACTACATTTAATTTTGCATAAACAAGCAAATTTTCGATTTAAATCAAAGAGCTTGTGTCGCAAAATTGGGTATTTTAAATAATGTGAGTGCATACCTGTACTTTTATAAAGCTTGAAATGTCGGGGTTTTTTTATTTTATAGAACTCTAAGTTCTTTAGTGTAACACGGTTGAGCAGGTTCTTTATAAACACAAATGCGCTTAGGAACAAATTTTTCAAATAAGTTAAATACAGCTAAGTTGAAATGCGCGACGCTTTGATCAATATTCTCATTGTATCTAGGCCATGATAATTTTGACAAAGCCTTATTAAGATGTTTAAAATTAGCTTTCGAGAAATCAAATTCAGTAGTCGATGCACTTTTATTAGTTAAAATCTGATCACATATGGTTTCGTAGGTAATAGCAAGAGCAGGGTGGTAAACGTCCTCCAGTGTAATTAGAAGAGTGCTTCTCTCTACTAGTGCTTTAGTTACATTATCAACAAAAATTAGGTCAAGGATGTTGCCAGACTTATTTTTATATACATTCGCTTGATTTAGGCTGAGGTCAGTCATCTCTTCCAGAAATTCATTGTAAGATGCTCTAGAGGAGTGAGGTACGATGTAACCGTCAAATTTATACCATGACACACATAGAAGATTAAAATCGCCTAAAACAATCACTGAATTAGTATCTTTCATCATTACGTTAACTGATTTCAAAAGAGCGATATGTTGTAAATATACAGAGAGGTCCGATTGAGGAGGAATATAACAGAGAGCTAAATATATATAACCTCTTCCGACATGTACTCGAATACACTTAAATTCAACAGGTTCTACAAAAGCAAGGCTAACCTCCTCAGACGGAATCGAAGAGTTTACAGCAAAAGGTACTCCACCGCCGACTCTGTTTTCACGGTCTTTTCTAAAAAAAATTTAAGTACTTGGAAGAATCTCCGAGTTAAAGGCATGAGGTTTAAGCCAGGTTGCAGTAAAATAAATTACATCGTAATTATTTTCGAGACATTTGAGATATAAGTTAGTTAACTTCGTATTCAAACCTCTTACAATTTGGTAGTATAGACTTAAAGCAGGTTTCAACATTTTTTGGAATATTTTTTTCAGGCGGAATTTTAGCTAAATTATTATTTCTTTTTGGCTTGTATTCAAATTCCCGAACAAAAGCATCAGAAGGTCAATAAAAACTATTACCATCGCTTCAAAATGTTCCAAATTGATGTCAATTTTGAATGATGAAATATTCCGTTCGTATGTAAAATTAAATTTTCTAATAACTAAATTGTCAGTTTAAATTTTAGATAAAACGTACTTCTTTATATCATCGGCTGAGGTATCTTTTGCAAATCTCGAGACAAAGACAGATTTCGTTGCAGGTACTACGACTAACTTCCTCGAAGTTGCCTCAGAAACTGGTTGTTGGGGTTTAACAACAATGTTTGAGTTTTCGTTCAAAGACTTTTTATTTGAAATGTTAACGGACGGCTTAACACCATTAGGTGTTGACGGCATTTCAGCAATTGGTGAAGCAATTTCGGACTCATTGACGATGCTAGTAATGGGTTTATTAATAGGAGGACACGGAGACGCAAGATTAATTAATTCAATTGTGTCCGCTTTAAGATTTTTTTGACTGGCTGCGCCGTTAGCATCTTTAAGCGGACTATGAGCACGTTTGCGCTTCTTCAAATGAACATCATCCATAAATTGTATGGAGTCCAAACATTTGAAATTTATGAACATGGCTTCATATTGTGACGAAAATCCTAAATACGAAGGACAAACAAAACTGTTGACAATGTAAATGCAATTTCCCGGAAGGACAGAAAATAAAGAAGCGGCCGTATAATGCAAATTACCCATACCAAGGACAAACAAAAGGGTAGACAGATTAAAGGAAATTCCACGTCGTTAAGGATGAACGGAGTAGCTGCAGCTACCGCAGGCAAACGAACAATCAGCCTATCATTAAGCGCGTGAACAGAATGGTTGGGTCATCTACAGGTATAAAAAGAGAGGCAGCCGCTATCACAAGAAGAGACGAGTAGACATCTTAGTGGAGTTAACACTGCTGTGAGCTGTGTGTGTAATAAAAACGGATGAGCTGAGTGAAGCAGATAATAAGTGTGTATCATAAAGATTTGTTAAATAAGAAAATTGTAAATACTGTACAAATAAATTCCTGACGGTTAAGAAGCCGAACAAATAAATCTTGGGAGTTTGTTTAGCAATCCAGTGATCGGACTCGAAGGATTTGGAAAATCATCGAGGCGAATTTAGCAAATTCGTTACAATATTCTTTGAATTTATCATTCAAAACAGACAATTCTTTTCCAAGTTGGGAGAACCCATTTTTGGACAGACGAAACAGCTTGAAGAAATCTATTTCAGTTCATCGACACCTCAAGCAGGACCAACGAACTCCCTTGTCATCGTTAATTGCGTCTAGAATTCGTCCGGTCAGTCCAGCACATTTCAAGTGGGCAATGCCATCGCAAAGCCAGCAAGACAGAAAACGGTGATTTTCAAGACCGCACTTCATATTGACAAGCAAGTATAAGCAAATATATATATATGATAAAATATAAAATGTAATTATTAACACTATTTGAGGCTAACTGAAATCAGCTGATAAAATTTGATAGTAACACCAGTGAACAGTTTTAGTTTCACTGTATTATGACACTTAACAAACAGAACGCAAACAGCTGTAACAAACAAATGTAAGAAAAAGAGAATGCGCAAATAACAAAAACAAGTGTATACGAACAAAAGCAATTAAATTGTATATAAACAACTAATGACTCGGCAAGTATTAGAATAAATGAATATAAGAATTCACTTATACAAAACTATTTCATGTTTAAAAACACAGAATATTTGTATCACTTAGCTTTAAGGTGCTCCAAAATTTATTTAACAACACTAAATTTTGATCTATCAAATTTAATTAAATAAAAAAGTAATGAAAATAATACATACAAATCATAAAACCCCAATTTCCATATCAGCTTAATTGGATGTTAATCATCTAATTAGGTTATCTAACCTTTTACCTGTTCTGAGATTTACCACCAATAAAAAACTTTGACTTGTGGCATTTATCAGTTGGTCAAGCCATCTATTCTCTCTCACACAACCCCAACACAGTCGAACTTGAAACCACTTCAATATCATCAAATGGTTGACAACGAAAATTTCCAGCGCTAATCTCCCAACTATTAGATTTCAATGAAATTTTATCTATTAAACTGTGTTTTTAAAAAGAAAAAAACCTTTATATTACGAATAATACTTTCATGTACATGAAATGGTATATAAACTTTGATCAGGAATATGTAAATACTAGCAGGAGAAGAGATAAACCTACCGAAATTTACACCGATCGTATTTGTCTGTTTGAATTCAAACTAGTCCCTCAGTTTTTGTGATATTTCAGCCAAGATGCAATACGTTTAAACGATCAAATCGGACCACTGTAGCATACACATTACCGATTTTTCAGATTTGTAATTTTGGGTTATAAATCCGTCAAAAAATTATCTACGGACCTTAAATCATCGAAATTGGATGACTATAAGATATAACACCGATTTGTTCAGATGTGGGGCTTTTGTCAAAACTGAGTCAAACAAGCATCTAGGAGCGTCAAAATAAAATAAACCTTGGTACTGAAAATCTTCGAAAGCTCCCATACAACCGATTTGTTTAGATATGAGGTTTTTTTAGTAAGAATTTTTCCTGACTTTCTTCGTTTCCTGAGAGGTATTCTCACGTAATAAGTTCCATATATCGTCGTCGCTAATCATAGAAGTATCCCATGATTCTTGGCATCATTTTTCCATAATCGCCACATCCTGATGGACACTCTCACCATTCTCTTCACTAACATCTCCCTTGTTCTTACGAAAAAAAACTAAATGAGAATATTTTTTCCATTCTATTTTTTATTGACAACTTCATCCAATCTTACGAAACTTATCGAAGAGGTCTCAATCAATTGCTGGTAATCATGGCTCTTATTGTTACCAAAAAGCGTTTATAAAGATATTCAAGGTATTTAATTCGATTTTAGTATATTTTTTAAACCTTTGATCGAAGCATTGCTTCGATTATTACTCTAGACGGTTTGGGAAACGGAACAAATAAATATTGAGATGATTGGTTCTTTTTACCAAGGCTCTTACAAATTATTTAAGAAGTCCAAATTTTTTGTTCTTGATTCTTAACATTGTTCATGTAATGTCTTCAAGAACCCAATATTCGTAAAATCACCACAAACAAACCCTTGATGATTATCGTAGTGTATGCATTCAAGGATAAATTTGACATTAACGTTTTCTTCTTTCAAATACTTTCTTTTTTCAAATTCAATCGACGGATATTGGTTACTGTTATAAAAAAGAATACATTTGAGACTTGATGAAGAACCATCTGTGAACAAACTTCATCAACTGTATATGTGATGAAAACACAATTTATTGCTGAAAGAAAAATGTTCCGAAAATTTTTCATATCGTTCTCTGGAAGATGTAATTTTAAAAGATTCCTTTGCGTTAAACTTCGTAAGCCCTAATCTGGAATTCAATTTAATTCTTATTGATTAAGAAAATGGTTGTTTTCGTTTCAAATTCGTCTTCAAACACTTTTTATGGCGAAGAATAAAGTTCATTTTCAGAGGCACTTAGAATGATTGACAATGGCAAAAAGGAGCTCGAGAAGACAGAATATCACGATAATTGGTACTTAAACATTTTTTTTAGGCAGGTCTATCATAGAAAAGATACAATGAAGGAGAAAAATTTGTTCAGTTCTCAGAGCTATTCAAACTCAGTTCCCACAGTATAGTATTCAGATACTAATTACATGTACAATGTCGTTTTCTATGCATTTCTAAATAAGAGTATCTAGATCTTTGTCCTATGGCTGAGATCCAATAAACTGTGAGTGAGTATTTTTATACCATCGCTTGTGCATCGTGCATCATTCATATTCCTTCGTGAATAGATGGAAAAAAAACTGTAGAGCACCGTGAGTAGAACCTTAATTACAGAATTACTTAACAATTCTTAATTTATATTATTAGGCGAGTAAAATTCTTTTCAACTCGTAATATGGGATCATAAGTCTATGAAATATGCGAAATCTCGGGATTTTGAGGCATTCGAATGCTCGAAAACACTGATTGCCAAGAAATACCAACAAATCCATGAAATGGTCTTTAGATTAATTGAAGTGAAAAATACAACAACAAAAAACAGGTTAAACATTTTCTCGTCGCTCAGTGTTATACTCTTACACATTTCGATCTCGACGCCGTATGAAATCCAAAAACGACAATATTGTACGTAAGGTATGCCAGGGTAAATAAAAAGCTTTTCATTTAAAGCAAAAAGAACATGAACGTTACATAGTGTAAATTTTCTTCGATTAATCGTTTTTTATAACCACTTGATAATATTTTTAGTCCATCTAACTGCAAAAATGTCAAAATACTGCACTATTGAATGGAACCAACGTTTTATTTAAGGCATTCCCAATCGTACGAGTACAGTGTTAAGGTAAAGTCTGCTATAAAATAAACAGTTTTATTTTTAATGGTAGCACTCGGCTTGTATGAGGTCAATGAGATCAAATATGTACTCAGGAACACGTCACATAAGTTGAATATGTGTGTTGGGCATAAATCTGAGTTCAACTGATTTTCTGTGTTGAGTCCATGTGGGAGTCAGAGATAAGAGAGATTACATAGGTTACAATCAAACACTTGCTTTATATATTTAATAGCATGTTATGATTGCTATTAAATATATGTTTCTTAACTCCTGGAAGCTGTCTGAGGTTATTATGATCCCTAAGCCAGGTAAAGATACAACTTTAGTAGGCTTATATGGGTCTATTCTTGCACCTGGTTTTAGAATCAAACCGAACCTTACCTTCTCATCAATTCGGATTTGTAGATAGTCCCAGTACTTTCGAGCAGGTCCTTCAAATAGCTGCACATATATATAAGATCAGGGTTTGAGAACAAGCTACATTGTACTGGAGTATTCCCCGATGTTGCCTCGGCATTTGATAAAGTTTGGCTAGATATTTTCCTTTTTTTGATGTGGACAACGCTTGTGCTATTATAGCCGAATTAATAATAGCACGCCAGTTGTTTCTTCTTTTAGCCATTCAAGCCAATTGTAGACATAAGTGAAGCCAAGCCCTTCTCCACCAGATCCTTCCAACGTGGTGGCTGGGGACGACATGTTCTAGCCATCGTAGCTGCTGTCTCTTAATTAGCTGAACTAATATAAATTAAAGCCGAGCGGCTGACTGTTTGTTTGATGACAAGAGATATTTCCTCTTTCCCTCATTCGTTACTGCGCCCATATTTTTCACTTATTATTAATGCCAAATTTAGTGTGAACATAGATGAAAAGCTCATGCGATTGGCGTTCCACCTAGTTGAGATCAGCTAAAAGAGGCAAGTATGGATTGGTTTTATGGCTTCCTAAAACGAGATCCAATCATTTCACTACGAAAGCCAAGGAAAGTGTGTTTGGTTAGACTTCACTCCAGCGTTAGGCAAGTTGCCCCGAAGCCTAGTTTAGCCTAGTTGAAATGCAATTTAGTACAAAAAATATTACGCAAGAAAATACGAAATATGATTATACAATTGCTGCACTAACACAATATATATATTATTATAATGCGGCTGCAGTCGGTCAAAATAGTGATGTTCATCTTCATTCCATCTACTGAGCAGCGACTAATATCTGACTATCTCTGATAGTACCTCCTTAAGTTGGTAAACAATAACGCATCCGCGGAAATATGTCATATATAAATACCACCAATATATGTATATAGATAAATCAATAATAATAAAAAAATACCTTTCTCCTCCTTTACATACTAATTGTAATATCTAATTTGAACAAAATAGAATAACGCAACAGCCTCGTGAAGCCGCGTTTGTAGTTTATTATAAAAATAATCATTTTTAAAAATTTGGAAGTGAAAAAATATGTACTGTTCATAATTGAAGTAGATTTTTTTTTCATTTTGAACTATAACAAGACGTAGAACATCGCTAATACGGATATAATACAGTGATATTACTTATTTAGTTTGTCTGATGTTAAACTGATACTACCACATGATCATCATTTCATACCGGAAAAAAAAGAATCTTATTTTGCCTTTTTAATAATTTAAGAACCTTGATTAATTAGGTTATACTGCCTGGATTATGGATGCCAGTAGGTTGTGGCCTGTTGTTAGACCGACAATCGTCCTGCATTCCTTGCGTAACTGTGTAAGCAAGAATGCTAATGCACATTAATGCGTTCTATCTCATTATGGTACCCAGCAATTTCTTAAATTTCATTATAGATCGTTTTTAGCGACTTTTGTATTTCCTGTGCTGTTTCGTTGGCAAGACGGATTGCTCTTTTGGATATCTCTTCAACTATTTCGTCTGTTTACTGTGCCCCTTCCTTCTGAAGATATTTTCTCAATTAGTTTTTATTATTATTATTTTATGAGTATTTTCTTAGCCTTCGAGCAGATGTGCACTTTGGCGGCGTTAACTAAAAAATTTCATGGTAAGAACCTTGATGATTACTAACTAACTTTCAATTTTGATCCGTAGCACATGTGTTCATTGCTCATTGGTGGTATTTATTTATTTTTTCTTGTTTACGAGATCAGAATAGGAGTACACCTAAAAAAGAAATTGAAAGTTGAAGATGAGAACAAGCCTACATATATACCTTAACATAAAGGGTGTTTCGCCGAGTTTGTGAATTAAAAGTATATATTTCCTTTTTACGGTTATGAATCTAATAAAGAGTCAATGAAACGACTGTAACATCTTTTATATTTTCCCTCTCGCCTTGTTTGTAGTATTAAGGATTTACGGAACCAAGTTAACAAACTTATAACTACAGTTATTTAAAGTTTGGCGCCCCTTTATTTTTCAGTTAACAAAGTGTGCTTGTTTGTCAATATATTTAAGCAAATGATTTAATTGTCTACATTACTTTCGTTAGCAATCTCTATAGCCTTTGGAGCGAGCTCGGATGTTCATTGTGTCAAAATCTATTTAGTTGATGACTTTATGTGGGCATGAAATTTGATATTTTTGTGAAGTATTTCTTTTAATATGAGTATTTTGCTACTTAAGTAACGGTAACATTATGTATTTGATGAAGCAGCGGATTAGTTTTGAATTATATTATTATAAAAAATTTAAATTAAATATTTATGTTAGATGTCAAGTTCTCTTTGCGCTGAAAGATATGATATATAAAAATCTCCTACACGCCTACAAACTATCTATGGTATAAAATAATATTTTCAAACGAAATAATTTTTTCAAACTTCTTATATAAAAGTAATAATTTTATTATTATTATTAAAATATTATGTCAGGCATAATCGGTCTTACTTAACAAATAAATAGTTTTGCAAAGTTCTAAGCATCTGCTAAAAATGACCAACTGCAGGTCTGCAAACAAGCAAACCACCAAACTGACTGATTTTCAAGTACGAAAAACACTAAATACGCATAATTTGATTTATATGGCTTTTTACAAAACCTTCGAAAGTTTCCAACTGATATAGTATAGCTGTAGCTTTTTTTCCATTTTGCTGAATTCAGATATTTTAATTGGCATTATAAATGACAGACGAGTAAAGAATGATCCAAAATATTACAAAAACTTGCAGAATAAGATCGGTATCTAGTCCACTTCCTGGAAAGAAATGAATTGCAAGTAAATCAAACCATAAATAACAACTTTTAATATAGATCGGACTCAAAAAGAAATGAAAACGTGGTTCTCATTTAATTAGACAATTATATCGAACCATTAATAAAATCTTCTGGAACAAAAAGTGGTCCTCATTTTAAGTTTGGGAAAAAAACAGTTATGAGAAAAACAAGTTTTCACAAGGCAAGATGGCATCGTAAAATCGTTCCATTCAAAATGTATGGATATAATTTTTTTCAATGATTTTTCCGGATTTTTTTATATTTTTTTGGTATTTTTTTTTTTTTTGCTTGGTCGGAGACCCTTCTCAATATATGTACATATATAAAAGCAAGTGCAGTTAGCTCTTTTTATATTATATTTTATATTATTTATTACTAGTTATACTATGTTTATAATGCAAGAACGGCTGGGCAGACGAGAAAAACGAGGTGGTAACGAAAAATATAGATATCAAGTTGGACAGCGATTAAGTAACAATTGCTCCAAGAAAAGGGGAACGAATAAAAATCGATCAGTTGGATCTGGGAATAAAAAATTAGTAAAGGTGTAAATATGAAAATAGCAAAAGTGAATGGATTCACCTCATTAGTTTTAACATGATGTTAATAGAAATTTATGGTTGTAGATGTATTTGTATACAAAAGAACGACTGGAGTATAATTAATTTTTGACTGAAATATGTCTTATTATTAAATACATTGAAACGAATAATTTACATAATAAATTAAATTTTTACGAATTAATAACAACACAAAATAAAATCAAATAATATTTTATAATTTTTTTTTTCATTATTAGATAAATAATTCTTAACTTTTTATCTTATTCCTTGTTCGGACGAATTCGAAAAGCCTCGAGAAATTTAGTTTTACACACGTAAATTCAAATAAGTATTAACACTCAAATCAATCATCAATAGCCGCACGTACCTCCTCCATTGGGAAATTGGCCACAGCACGAATCAAAGCTGTCTTAAGAGAATCAATGTTGGGGTATCTTTTGTGGCAAACCATGTCCTCTAAAACTGTCCACAATTTGTAATCCAGCGGGTTCAAATCAGGACTGCCAGAGGGCCACTCTTCAGAGGAAATGAATGCTGGTAAATTGTTTTGGAGTCGTTTTAGCTTTATGGGCCGGCGCAGAGTCTTGCTGAAAAGTCCACGATTGGTTTTGGAATATGGAATGGTTAAATGGTCTTACAACAGCTTCCAAAACGGTTTCTTGGTAAACTTTGGCCGATGTTTTGACCCCTTGTTCGCAAAAATGCAAGTCAGTTACCCCATCATAAGAGACACTCCACCAAACCATGACTGAAGCTGGGTGATGACCTTTTTCGACGGGTGGAATCAGTTCAGTTGCTTCCTTAGAAGACCGTGCATACACCCAATCATTTTGTTTATTAAATTTTTCCTGCACGGTAAAAAAATTTTCATCGGTAAACAAGATTTTTCTGTGCAAGTTATCAGCATGCTTCACCAAAAGGCGTTTGCATTTTACCGCCCTATTTTTTTTTTCAAAGCTGCAGTCCACAAATGTTCGGTACGGCGGTTGAAAGCCCCAAGTCCCAAGTCTTTTTTAATAATTCGACTCATAGACTTTTGCGAAACATTCATCTCCCGGGCCATGATTTTCTGTTTTCGGAGCGGATTTCGCAGAATTCTTGATTTGACAGCTTTGATGACTTGCGGCGTTCGAACTGTGCGTGGACGGCTCGACCGGTGGCGGTCTTTAACATCCCCAGTCTCCTCAAACAGTTTTATGCACCGGTAGACGAACATGCGACAAATGCCGAGCGGACGGAGTGTTTTGAAAATATCACCTTTTTTCGTTTCACACTAAAAAAAGAGCTATAACAGCGATACGGTTTTCATTATCTGACCATTCCATGTTGAAAACTCACAAAATTTAGAATTCCCGATACAGACTAACGCTTTACAGGTTATATTTTATAAATCATATGGGAATTATGTGGTATGCTCAATTCCTCTATTGAAATGCGTGTGTTTAATGTTGTAACAGTATTTATGTCCCTACCAAGTACATATTTACGTGGTGACAGCTTGTTTTGTTGCTGCCTTAGCTCAACATTGTTTTGGAAAAACATGAAAAATTTAATAAATTACGACCGCTTGAGGGAAAAATTTCATATTTTTAGTTCTAATATTATTAGAATCAAAATCAAATGAATGGTCAAATATGAAAGGAAATAATGCAGAATTAGAGTTTAACCCTTATAAATATGTCGTAACGAAAATATATCAAATATCCAGAAGCTTTTAAGAATGAGACTAATTAATAAAATTGTGCATTAAAAATTTATAATGTTTTAGTCTTTATTAGGAATTTATGCGGAAATGCATACGAAATTTAAGAAGTCTACTCAGAATTAAAAGAAAAGTCATCGCGAAAAATATTAGGCATTTCAATAGTTTATATACAATACGTCAGTCAGTCTCACACATAGCATTAAATATCGCTTTCAGCTATTTTATTTTATTCTAAAGCATGATTAACTAAAAAGTATCTATATATTATAGTCAGCATTTACATTACGCCGGTCTAATCACAGCTTTTGTTTTAAGTTGACAAAATCTAAACTTATTTTAACATATATAATTTATTAAATAAATAAAGTTTAACGAATTTACTTCAAAGATATTGTCGTAATCTGAACTTAAACCGTGCAGAGGTGGGATTGTCATGTAATCTGCACATGTTAAGATGTACTCTAACCATACAGGATTCCATAGATTTGAGCCCCAACCATACCATAATCCAAAATTGATAGAAAATTAACTAGATGTGCACCCCTCCGAGTATATTTCCGATATGAAATTATAACTTCCTTATAAAAATCCATCAGCCATTTGTAGGTTGCTAGGAATGAACATTAAAACCTTCCATTTGTTGGAAAACCATCAAGACGCTCACCACAAATTGGAGGAGGAGCTCAGAAAAAAGCCTCAGAGGTTAACAAACACCAATTATGTACATATTGAATTGTCATTAATTCTGTACTCAAACGTTCCATCTGTCGATTTTTTGTGAAAACTTTCGGTAACACTGTATAGCAGGATAACATTCAAAATATTATCTAAAGGTATCTTGTTAAAAAGAAATCACACTTCATAAAAAAATTTGAGCTCATCTCTCAGAATCTCTACTTTTCTCAGAAGCTAAGATCACCAGAAACCAAATGCTACTTAAATCCATACACTTTGATAATCTAAATGATTCAATTAGTTTGCTGCAAAATATTAATTACTCTACTTCACAATGCCGGCAAATTAAAGAACACAAACAAAAATGGAATTAAATTGCCTAGAGAGATTGGCATACAATATTCACTTCATTTCCATTGTTAACCCCATAGGTGGTCGGAAATCTTCGCACTACCGCGTTACTAAGTTATTTCAATATAATAATTTTTTCCCTTTTTTGTTTTACTACGAGTATTAACTGTTGCTGACTCACTCGCTCAAAGCATCATTGCTGTATTAAATAGTTACCGATTCTTTTCCTTCTCGATGTATCGTATCAACATTAATGTATATACCTAGTCAGCTTAATAATTTACGGCCAATAGCGAAATGTCTGCGGTTGGTGCCAACACGCCGACACTTAAGATCAGTAAGATTGCAACTTTTCAGCATACAACAGCAACACCAACTCCAGCTATTTGCTAACCATTACCCGCTGTCTGGCATGCGGCGTCAGCTTTAGCGCCGGTAATTCCAAAAACCGCGAAACGGGCACACAATCAACAAAGTTGACGCCGCCGCCGATTCTGACGTCGATCTCAATGATTATGGCCGCTTATCAATTTCACGGGAATCCAATCGATGTTGTTGCCACTTTTTCACTCTTGTTTCTCAGGTTCGTGCTGATTGTCTTTTTTGTGTGCGCGGCTTAAATATATTCAATATATTCCATACCAAAAACCAAAAAAAAGGTATTCAAAAAATGAACCAATTGAAAGAAGATTACAGGCCGCGCGAAAATTAAGCAAAAAGAATTAAGGTATAAAGATAACGCGTGGTAAATGGTGTTGATATCCCGCGAGGCGTGTGAAGATGCTAACGATGCCGCCGAAACTTGTTAAACGCACAGCAATTCCGCTCCATACCGGTGAAGCACTTTTTCATCCTCTTTTTCGGTTTTTGTTAAATTTATATTATTTGAAGTTTTTTCCCGGGCTTGGTTTGTGCTGCAAATGAGGCATAATACGAGTAAATAAAAAAGAACAAAAATTTAAATGCGCGCGCCATGGGCGGCAGGTGGTGGGCAAGAGCACACAGGACCAGCACGAGACGCGATCAAAAAGTATTTCTGACTGTCGTATATGTACATATGTACATTTTATTTATAAATATATATATGTACGGGTGCTATTATGTAGGGATAGTATGGTATGAATGGCCAGCCGTCCGAAAATCGCTTCAGCGGTTACAAAGCGCCAAATATTTATGTATATCTATACTCGTGTATATGAATATGGTGTTCATGTGTATAACGAATTCGTTTTAATTAGTGAACGAAAAGTGTAACTTAAGCACATATGTGTATGAAATAACTTAAAAATAACTTAGATATTTTTCGGAATTTTACTAATCAATTTTCATGGATTATTGAATGGGAACTACAATTGTATGGAATATTTACATATATACTAATCATTTACAAATAAGTTAAAACTCATTAAAACCACACCACAGAAATGAAATAATAATTATCATAACACAAATACATTTAGCAAATTCACATGGATTTTATCTACCAGGCCAGAATGGCAGTTCGCTAACATTAATACGAGTATCATCCACCTAGGTGATTATATCGCTATTTAGCCTTCTCTAAATTGCGTAAGTAATCTAAGCTGATGGAAATCTCGAGGACAAAAGAATTTGTTGATAATAATTTTAACTCTTCACGTATTATGACTAAAACGAATTACGAGCAAGTTTCAACTTTGAAAGTTATAAATGAACTACTCGATGGAAGAAGAAAGCAAGGAAGATCTCTGCACCTTGTTTATATATGAAGAACAGAGGAGATTTATTTTGTTTGATGCCTTCAATTTGCACTAGATTTAAAAAAAAATTACAGGCGTGCTGTGTAGTCTGTGCTCTCCGCGGATAACATGATACGAGACCTACCCCATTTTGCAGCTGAGAGAATTCCGTAGAATGGTATGAAGTTTATTTAAATTTGAGAATCCGTTAATAAAAAAGAAAGAAAACATAATAAATTGAAATGAAGATTTTGGTTATGACAGTGGATAGAAATTATTGAGGGTACATACAATAGCTATGCAGCTCCGTATGTACTGATATGACCAGTTCTATTACTGCTACCACACTACATTGGCGTAGGCACCGCTTACGCTTAGCCGAATTAGCAATAACGCGCCATTCGCTTCTTCTTATAGCAGCTTGGCGCTAATTGGAAATACGTTCTTCATCTGATCCTGACCTGAGTGGAGGTCTTTCTCTTCATCTGTCTTCATCAGTGAGTACTGCATCAAAAACTTACAAAGCTGGAGTGGTATCATCCATTCGGACAATAGCT
Organism: Neoceratitis asiatica; assembly: GCA_030068015.2. Taxonomy (NCBI): domain Eukaryota; kingdom Metazoa; phylum Arthropoda; class Insecta; order Diptera; family Tephritidae; genus Neoceratitis; species Neoceratitis asiatica. Next base: position 36,869,354 of record CM061526.1, on the reverse strand, counting down.
AGCGTTGCTGATGTCTTTTAAAAGTGTTTTGATTAAATTTATAATAGTTGCAAATACTTTCATTTTTTTTTACATTAAATTTATTATATCCAGATATATTTTGCTCTCAAAAATAAACAAATTAATTAATTGATATCCTGTCTGCAAACAAAATAACCTTAAAATATATTTAAAATTGGTAGACTGTTTTGCCTCAAGAATGGCAGTTCTTCTTCTTAAAAAATTCGACTCAAAAGTACTTCTTCTGGTCCTTTGATACAGCTTCTTAAAGTTGTAATAACTTACAATGATCATGAAAAACATAAAGTTTAAGAAAAACACGCATTCATTTCTTACAGCTCGTTACACAAAACTTGCATTTACAATGACGCCCGTAATAATGGGTTTCAAAATATAATACGAGATTTATTAACGTATTAATACAAATTAAAATACTATTTTAATGCTTAATTACATTTAAAAAAAGGATAAACAAATTTTCCATATACTTAACAAAATTGAAAATAATTGTCAAAACCAAGTGATGATAGGCAAGAACACAAATAAGCTATTAAATCTTAAAAAATGTAAATTCTTAAATTACAAAATACTCGCTAACCCAACATAAAGTAAAAATATCGGCTAAATATTAGAGCACTTAATAGTTGTTGGTTAGTAAAAAATTTAATAATACAACAACAGATTACATGCCAGGCGTTGGCTCACTTGGTAGAGCACTCGCCTGTGATGCCAGAAACAGTCGGTTCGATTCCTGGCAAAAGAAGTCTGATGAGGAGATGTGGTGATCTCCGAAGCAGCTGTCACTTCTACCATTTTTTCTTTGTTGTATAACAAAATGTTCAATGAAAAAATAATGTTTCTAACAAAAATAGGCCTTTGAATACAGCTCATTTACTTATAACCAAAAACAATTATAGGCCGCATTAAAAATACCCTTAAACTATCTTAATTGAATAACATAGCTAAGTGGCACTATTTAAGTCTAGTGTAAGTGTTCTAAGTTCACATAAGTGAGACAAAAATCAATGCACCAAATATCGGTATATTTAGAAGCATAGCTGAGAAGATTAAGGAGGTAGATTGTGGAAGAACTTAACAACGAGTTCTCAAATTACACATATATTAATTTGATTTCGCCAAAGTAGTTTGATGGTTTTGAATAATTTATTACAGAATACCAAAATCTTGCTGGTGGAAAATTTCGAATTAATAAAAACATGCACTATGTCAAAGTACTCATATAGGAAAGGGAAGGGGAAAGGATATTTACATAAAATAGAGAGAACGACCGCAGTATTAAGTAAATCCTTAACACGCACAACATAAGCCATAGGAAGAGTTTGGCCAAAAATTGGTAAGTGGTTCCAAAACTTTAATTATAAATATGGAGAACGAAGATGGTGAATATTGGAGAAATCTAATAAAACTTCAAAATGCATGAATTTCAGATAATCGCAGAAAATCCCTCAATTTTCTTAGTGTAGGTCTTCTGAACATTTTAACGCAGATTTTGAATAACCGGTGTTAAAGCGATTTTCCAAAAAATTTGCTATTTATCCCTAAATGCAAACGGGAATATGTAACAAGATTAATTGGAGAAGTACAGAGAAACGACACCTTTAACAAATGGAAATTGTGGAGTGAACTTATCCTCCCATAAATTCAGGTTTCTCTAATTTCAAGCGCGTTGTGCGTAGATTTCAGTGGAAAGGGTCCATAATAATAACAACAAATGCCTTTTCATAAGTCTGTAAACTCAAATCAAAAGCAAATGGGTCTATATTAGTACATAGCATCGCACACACACTGATCCAACTCTCTGCCGTTCCACCCAACGGGCAAATGGAAACCCAATATGAATATGTTGAAGTATCACAAAGCAATAGCTAACTGGAAGGTTTCGACAGTAGCAAAGTTACAATGACTACTTCGCTGTAGCCGTCGCAATCGCCTTTGCGTCAGTAAACCGATCACAACATAGTGCGAAAGCGACAGTATTCACTGCGTGCAAGAAACAGTGCCCTCATGCGTGCAACATACATGTCCAACACGAATGTGTTGGAAATAAACATATTTCCTTATTGGGAAAGAACAATTGCAACGGGCTGGAGAAGACCATAGGCCGGTGAAGGTTAAATTCCGAAACCAAGTAGCGATGATCAACCAGCAGACGGTGTTAACGTAACTGCTTATTTTTGGGTTGATGTCATATTTGGTGGATAAAAGAAAGCCGGCTCGCGGCTGAGTTCTCTACATACAGTACTCAACTTCTAACTACCAACAGCCATCTCTGGCATAGGTTTTTTGGTTTTTTCATCGAGCCGCCGCCAGCGGCGCTTGAAATAAAATAAATGTTAATAATACACACAGTCATATATTCGTATATTCGTATGTCCTCATCGAAAATGATTATTGCAGTGAATTTTGAGGCGACCCGACAGATCTCCTGGGGGACAAGCATTTTGTGTACATAAATACATTCCAAGCCATGAGACATAATGATTGCAATACTACAGAAATGGGAACTAAGTGTATACCTACATAGTTCATACATAACGTGAGTTTCAGAAGTGGGAATCAAGTGATGGGAAGCTGATCGATTGTCAGTTTACAATACTTCATACCTTTCCAATTTTCTTCAGTCCGTGCGCTGAGAAGTAAGCTTCCATACGTAAGCAGGCATTGTTCGGGTAGATTATGGAGATAACTGTAGCCGTATATGGAATGAACGTATGAGCAATATGGTGAAGGTGACAAAATAAGGTCACTAAAATGCAACACGAAACTACTCGATACGGAGGTAAAAATAATAAAACGCAATAAAATATGTCCATACATACTATATACATATATATATCTCTATATATATATACAGATATCCCATAATTCCACCCTCAGTGCTGGTGAGTTTTTAGGAACTTGGCAGACAGGCGCTTAAAATATTTTGTGATTAAGTGAAATGTTGAAGTTGGGTGGCCGAAATGAAAACATTAACACCTAAAATCACAGCAAAAAAAAAACAGAGTCCAATGAAGCGAAGCACAAAATAATCGAAGGACAGAAGTTCTGGTAGTGGTAGTGTTTGAAATGAAATAAGAGTAATAAACGAGCGAGCTTGAGGAATTTGGAGTTAAAAATATTTTTGGTTACCAGTAAACGGCAAAGGAGAATACTAAAGGCAGTAAAACAGAAGCGCAAAGGAATGGACAATATTGGGCACTCAATGTAGCCAATAACTGAAAATCCATATATACTTGAAGTTGAGTTTTTGTGTATTTCGGTACAACACCACATATGCAGCCAGGCGCGCTGGAACGAGCACATTGGTGGATATGAAGGTTGAAAGGATGCAGTCGCGGTAATTTTTTTTAAATTTTATTTTCGTTTGTGTCAGTGAGGGAAACTTGCGCTGCTAAAAAATTTTACGCAGAAGATAAAGCAAAGAGATGGTAATTTGGTTGGTTGTTTAGTGGCGGAGAAGACGCAAATGAAATGTAAGCGGATCTCTGTAAAATTTGCCGCCTCTGAAGTGAAGATTTCTATCTTTTCATGGGAGGTGCACCTCTTTCAAAATCAAAATCAGTGAGCAAAAAAGTTAGAGATCAAAAAACGCCAAACCTAAATGAGATGCTACAAAAAGGAGCAATGAAATAATATGTACGTATGTTAGTGCCAAAAAAGGCAGAACAAGGTAACCAAGCCGTTGCTGCTGCTGCTGTTGCAAAGCCAATTAATTTATTAAATTGAAGTATTTCGCTTATTATGCACTGGTTTCAAAGGTGCGCAAAAAATGTAAGAATGAGGTTCGAGCATATGGATGGCATTTGCTTTCGGACTTTATTGAGGTGAAGAATTTTAGCGACAGACACCTAAAAGCAAAAAATGACATTATGGAGGGAAAAAAATCTGTAAAAAGAGATCGGCACGAATATATGAGCCGTTATTAATGAAAGACATCCAAGTCTATTTTTTTATATATTGAGGTGTTTAAAGCGTTTGATTAAATTATATAATATGGGAAAAATTTGAAAACTGTTTTGAAGTGTTGAAATTTTCATTTTCCACTTTGCTTCTCCGCCGAATTGTGGTGTATATCTTATTGTTTTTCCTATATTTATTTTCATTTCTGAAATAAACTCGGACGTGTCAGTACCATTTCTGAGAGGTGACCGTAATTAGAAAAAAAATGTGTCTTAATGTAGAAATATAATTATTTATATGTAAATAGTTTTAATCACACAATCCCTTTTTCGATTAGATAGGTCCTTCATCCACTTCGCGACCGGAAAAGGTATAATTTCCCCTCCTCTACAACCATTACCAATGTTCTGAACAGAACACTCTCTGAAAATCTCAAGCCTTTACGATCCGTTGCTTTGCGTTGTGCGTTGATCCGATAATTGTAGATATTTGTGCATATGGTTTAAAGCTAAATAATTTTTTTTACAAGAATACAGGTTTTGGTTAATCAGCAAATATGTACATAATTGAAGTAAAACTTTGTTATATTTTTCAATCAAGGCAAGACCTTTAGCGATTTTAACATTAAAAAAACTTTTACTATGTTTTTTTGAACTTGAAATTTTAAGAACCAAAGGTTAAGTTTGAAATAGACTGGCATCTTATTTTTTTATAAATACAATACAGTGCACTCTGTGTGGCGAGTTAAAATCTCGTTGTTAATTTTTAAATATGTTGCTGATGCATGACCGAACTACGGACGCTCTATTCTGCTATGTTAAAAATATTTGTTATTAAAAATTAAACAAGTTAGCATTCTAATTTTTAATCAGTGTTTTTCGTTGCAGGGCTGGCATTAGAAATGTCAACGCCCGCTTCAAATTAAAAAAAACAAAATACTAAAGAAGGTCAGTGCGTCGAAAATACAAAAAAAAATTTTGCGCATCGGCAAAATTTCCTAACTACTAAGGGATATTTTATCTCCAGCTGCCGAAAAAGTAAGATAGCATCATCCAACACAAACCGAAACATGCAAATGACAGCTACCCAGTTAGCAGGCATGTTCCTACAGTCTCAGAATGGTAAAATCAGAAAAATATGTGATCGATAGCAAAGTCAAACACATAATTTTGATAATATCGGCATTATTTTGGAAGGGTGGCGTTTGCTTTTATAAAAAATAGTATTATAAATACTAAATTCAAGCAATTTTTTTGATGAAGCTGTATCTAAAACCGCGCGTAGGTGTTTGCTTTTTGACCATTCAAATTCAAATCGCTCCGCTATCATTTGATACAAGGCTAGATTTCAGTAACTAATAAAAATTATTACCTCATAATTAATAAAAGACCCTCTTAAGTGGAATAATTTGACTGTCTTCCGAGCTAAAGTGAGAGATTAAGGAAAAAGTGACGCATAAATTGAGTGGCACATTCTAAAAATTTATTTAAATAAAGAGTCTTTTCGAGTACACTATTTTTGTCGATAATTTTTTGGGTAAGTTATAATATTGCTGGCTACCATAATTTACTTTTGCTTCAATATCGAATAACAAAAAAATACGGTCGGACGGTCTTGCACGTCTCTGCCACTTATTTCTATTGGCCACTATGTTTTCTTATATTTTTCATTGTTACAAATTTCCTATAGAGAGTTACTATTACTTTTAGAAATATACCACAGAAAAATATGAAATAATGTGCCAAGAAATCACATGAGTTCACTGAAAATATAAGATAAAACAATTCAATCTAGCTTCCATGACTGATGAGGAAATCGGGCATTTAATTAGCTCAATCGTTAGTGGTGTATCATCTGAAACACTCCACAGGTTCCTTAGAGGAGAGTATTAGTGACCTGCAAGTGGCACATACCATTGCTGTGACGACACATTGACGATGCAAACGATGAAACACGAAGTTCGCAAGCACAAATATCTTGGCAGGTGAAGCATTCAAGTCATGAACTACACCATTACAAATGGGTCAATCTACTTCTAAAACTTCTCAAATAACATAAATATCGTCGCAATAGGAAGTACCACTGAAACGATGAAAACTTATAAACCACCAAACATTATCGACAGTTGACTCCACGGGACCTCTATCTATATGTGCTTCAACGGAAAAACCAACAATCTGTACTTGCGGCTCCCTGGCTGTCATTACAATAATCAAGAGAATTATATGCTTTGGAGGATACGAAAAGTCTGGCTATATTCCTGAGCGGAGCTCAAAAAGGCATGGGAACTGGGCCAGAAATCAGATACGCACTCCTTTTGTTCAAAATGTTATTTACATAAATGCTACTCGAGTACCAATAATATAAAAGATAAATTACATTTTATTTTCTGTAGTATTTTTGCTGAATAAAAGGGTTTTTATCATTGATTATCTAAAAAAAAATAGCTTTTTTACACTATCAATTTTTGGGCCTAGCGCCTAAGCTAATAAAAAAATTCGAAATCGGTTTTTAAATATAAGTTCAGCGTATGGAAATTAACCTGAAATAAAAAGTTTCCTCAAGAAAAATCTTGATTTATATATTTTGCCCGTTTAAGAGTTGACCTGCCTCAAATAAAACGTTTTTATTTATTTGATATGAGTTTCAAAAAATAATATGTTTGGCTTTAAATTCCTTTTCTTTATCCTTCACATTATTTACTGTTTAAATTGTATATAAATACGAATATATGTTTATATAACATACAACTTTAACCTTTTAGTAGCAACAAAATTCCTCTTTGTAATCAAATTAAATAAAAAACGTAATAATTTTTACTACTTTAAAAATCATTACCGGAATAAGGCTACCGAAAAAACGAAGTAAATTTTCTGATGCCACCTGTCAGTATTTCCACAATGGAGAACAGTAAAATATTCATTTTATCTTCTAAATGCACGTGATTACAGTAAGTTTTGAACGAACATACGAGCATTTCATGTTTAGTGTTTAACCAATATTAATAAATTTTTTAATTTTTGATAGCAAAATAATGTATGTAGAAACACAGTTCTATGTGGGTTTCGACTTAATGTTGTCTTGTTGTTATGTGATTTCTCCAGTCCGATCATATTTAATATAAACGCTGAAACGTTTTTCGGCCAAAATCCTCCTCCAATTTGTGGTGTGCGTATTGATGATTTTTTCCAAGAAATTAAGGGACCTACAGTTTATTCTATGTCGCGATTTTATGTAGAGCTTTTATTTCTCGTCACAAATACACTCGGAGGGGCTGACATTGCTTGTCGAGGGGAGGCCGCAATTAGAAAAATTTATTTAATTCATTATTTAAATTAATCTTCTATAATTTTTGTTGCCTTGGTTGTTGCTATGGAATTCAGGATCTTCCTCAGTTATTTTCTTTTATTACACCTCCACTTTCCTAGATCGTCTTTCACGAAATTGCTTGCCATATCTTGGTAAGATTTCGTGTAGTAAGCAAATATAAGATCGTTAACACGCTCTTGCTTTTCATGGCTCGGCAAATACCGTACGTCACACGGATGGAACTCCTCGTGTTGGTTGACCGGGTGGAGGGTAACTGTTGGGTTTATTATTATTATTATTTTTTTTTTTTTTGTAGAGGTGCACGCAAGTGAGGTAAGTTTTTGAAAGCCATTCACCTGGGAGCTGCCAGATACGATATTTTACATCGAGCAGCACACGATTTCTGTCCTTAGGCCAGGTATCCTCTGGGAAGCTAAAAAAACATCCCTTGGAGGCTGGCCAAAGTTAGAAAGTGAATCCCTGCGGCTGTGCGTAGAGGGACCGGACAATGCAGGTGCATAACCTCAAATTTAAAGGTTTGCAGGGGTCGTCATCAAAATCGGGGTCTCTCATCCAAGGCATTTGGGGATTTTTCATTGGACAGTATTTTTTTATGTAGTCTAAAGCCCTACACACAACCGCAGTGGATTCGCCTGCTCAATTTAGCTCCAAACTGATGCTTGTTGGCTACCTAGAGGATACTTGGTCTAAGACCGAAAGTCGTGAGCTGCTTAAACCATATTAAATTATTAATAGATTTAATTGAGCTGACTAGAAATCTGTTTAAGAACCACTGTATGTAGAATGTAGATAAAATTAAAGTTTCAAAAACTTCAAATAATTTTGTCTTATGCACAGTGATTTCACAATTAAACAATTCAAATAATAATCATACGAAAAGACAATATATTCATTAATATTGCTGCTGTATATGTATTTATCTACAAATATAGTGCTAAACGAAGTAAGCATATCGGTTACGTGAACGCTCGAGATTTCACCCACGTACACAGCATTCGGCCACTGCCGCTGACCATGTGGGTGACGTGAACCCATAAGATTTTTTCCTACCATAAAGTGCCCAACGCGGTTAAAGAAGTATATTTGAATAGAATTCAAATAAAGGTATATTTATATTCTATTTTGTTATTTATTTATAAGAAAATCCCATTTATTGAATTCTTGGCGCGATATCACATTCGTGTTTATTGGGTTATTTAATTGGAAAATGCATAAACACTTAATATACTCATGTTTATGCGAAGCGTAGCTCCTTTGCGCCGGAATGCGCCTCAGGCAATCTATGTGAATTTGGCTGTAGCAGATCTCTTCTTACTTTGATCATTTGCACATACATACATATACTCGTACTCATATGCTCTTCCATACGGTAATATAATTTGATGTTATAGTTTTTTTTTTTTTTCTTGATATAAGGTACCCACGGTTACTTAAGGATGTGACAAAGATCTTATTATAAAAAGAAAACTCTAGAAATCAGATAAGGAAATGATAAAAGACCAGACGCCAGTTATTAATTTGATTGGAATGAGTATGACATAGCGGCGGAGTAGATGAAACGACCTGAAAATTAAGTAAGAATAATGCAAGGAAATGGCTGGATATGTAATACTCCTTGCTCTAAATTGTAATTATTAAAGTTAATTCAGATATACTTTAGTACTACAAGTAGTTATCTTTTTCCAAAGTTAATTGAAAAAATATGTGAGACGTTGAAACGGTATTCAAATGTAGATAAGCTGCATTCGCAGTTCGCTTTCAAAGTAACATGTAATAAATAACTGTACATTAAAACAAACTTACCGCAACCAATCGAACTTAGTTAATTATAACAGTGTAAATATATTCTTTATTGATACAGAACCTGAGGGTGGGGGGTGTTATCGAATTTCGCTCCAATCTCAATACCCTTTTGGAAAGCTAAAGAATTGGCTTCGTGACATGTTCTGTTCGCAGTAAATGATTTACATCCAAACAAATATCTACTGTTGACTTCTGGGTCCGAGGAGATTAGAAAATATTTAATATGGTTGGCAATATTGGTTTTAGTTTCCGAAGTTACCACAGCTAAATCCGTTGCTAACTCCAACGACAACAATGAAAAATATAGAGTTAGAGACACTTTCGTTGGCAACATTGTTGAAAATTTACAGTTTCATCTATTGCGAATCAAAATGACAAACACTGTCACATATTTCTCAACTAAATTTCGTTGAGCACCTCTAGCGAAAAACCAAAACTCTACATAAAAACTCATTTTCAACTGCCTATTTCTAAAGTTTTTAAGCGAAGACGAAAGCGCGGTAACACAGGTTTTCAAACTAAATAAATAGTCTCACATAAATATATTTCGCGATAAACAAGAAGAAGACTTATTTTCAAAAGTATTAAAATAAGCGCATACAGCAAGTTATATAAAAAAATTAATTCTTTCATTAATTTCTACACCTTTTTTTTTTTTGCTCTACTCATGTTTCTCGTTTGGGCCAAAGTAGCCATTCACAGTAGAAAATTAATGAGTCAAATTTCCGCATCTCCTACCTTTTTCCATCCATGCAATAAATGATTTTTTTCGCGAGTATTTTCGTTTGAGCTGCATACCACGGCGGTATAATCCCGTACGTTACACGAAGCGATATCTGCGCAGACACTCAAACAGATGCAGCGCTGTACCCAGCAGTATGGCAGAAACATTGTAGTAAATATATATATCTTGGTTTAAGTTGAAATGCACCTAAGCAAAATATAGTCGATATTTTAGAAAAATTATTTGCGTCTAAATTTTCGCAACTCATGTTTCTATAAAATTTTAACATATTGTTAATAAATACTAATAGCATAATAACTTTGATGAAGCTCTAGCTGAAATTTGCAGCCCCTGCTAATGACATGATGCTCATACCGTGCAGTCAACTGTACATGCAGTGGTCATACCGCCGCGGTATTTCGCTTCTATTTGAGTGCTCCGATTTGCCGCTATGGGTTTTATTGAGTACTTATTCGTTGTAATAGATCTGATGGAAATGCAGATGGAGAGATGATACGGCGCTAATCGTCTATTCTATCACTGTAATAGGTTTCATTATAAGAATTTCGCATAGCATTCCGCACATGAATACCTATTGTAACATTTCCATTCGGTTGAGCTGCAAAGTAACAAACTCATGTTAGAAACGGAAAAAATGCACGTTAGTTTACCATCTTTATTATTAAATGTATTATTGATAATTATACATAACTAGCAAGTTTAGTCAAATTTATTTCTATTCATCATTATTCAATTTATTTACAACCTTCAATAAAGCTATGGAAATATCGATTAAAAAGGTGTGATTCGGAATATTTAAAAGCCTTTATTGTGTTTTATTACTCGCATTACATGAAATATTTAGATAAGACTTACAATTTGAGTTTAAGCTACGAATACGTTCTAAGTCGAATCGAACTTTCTTAGCCTCGGAGATGGGAAATATTTTTGTACACGATAAAATCCTGCCTTTACTCTAAAATAATTAGTTTCCATTCGCAACCGTTGATATTCACAATATTTCCGTATTTGCTTTCCGAGCCATGAAAAATTAGTGCTTGTCATATTTGAAGTGACCAATGTCATATTTGAAATGACATTTGAGGAAAGTTTTGGAATTAATTAATTATAATTACAACTTTCCATATTACAAAAGTTTTATTTTTATTTAAAAAAAAGAATTGCAGAATTATTTCTTTTGCACATATAAATCATCCATGTTTTTACATCAAATCGCAATAGTGCAAGTGTGTAAATAAAATAAAACTACGTTCCTACGAACTTCATGTGTAAAAAGTAAATTTCAATTTATTTATACTGGCATGAGTTGCATGAATAAAAACTTATATCGATGTTGCATGCAAATAACTTCAACTAAGTGTGTACATAGTAAAACGGGTATATGCATAGAAATAGTATTGTTACGATCTTGCTGATTAACCTCGATGATTTCCCAAATCCTTCGGGTACGATCTCTGGATTGTTAAATAAAATCGCCAACTTAATTTGCAGTTTCTTTATTTATAAAGAATTTAATTAATGTCCTTTTGATTACTCAGTAATTCACAATTCAATTACAATTTACTTTTCTATTTACAATCACTTGTATACAACTTTCACAATGTACTGTTTTTATTACTTCAATGTAATGGAGATTACCAACGCTTTTAATTCACGACTGATTCCTTTTGCAGCCGTATGTCGCCCTTATATACTTGTTTGCTGCTTGAAAACGAAACCCCCGGAATAATCTCGTCGTTACGATAATCGTCTCGTTTATGATAATCGTCTTGTTTACGCTCTAGAACATGCCAGTTATCGGCTCCTCTCTTTCATCTGTCATACGCTTCGCATTTTCGCCACACTGCCCTCCACCTAAGTCTGATCGTCCCGATCAGACACATTCGCTGTTCCAAACGCAGCAAGCCTCTCTAGGTGGACCACTTTCATCTTGTTTCTCGGCCTCCCTACAGTTTGGATTCGATACACTAAGTCGTTTAGTCGTTTGATTATCTTGTATGGACCTTCTTAATTGCATTGAAGTTCTGGGGACAAATCTCTCTTTCGTTGTGGATTGTACAGCAACACCAAATCTCCATTTTGGAAGCCTTCGGAGTTCATCGCCTTGTCATACCTAGCCTTCACTTTGTCACTCATAATTTGAGTTCGCTGCCTCACAAGAGCATGTATCTCTCTTAACTCTTCCTCGAGAACAGTAGACGCTTCCTTCCCAATTCTTCTCGCATCACCAGTTATTCCAAATTTTAAATCGCTGGGCAACCGAAGTTCACTACCAAACAGTATCTTGGCAGGTGTTTGACCTGTTGTTTCATGCACTGCGGACCGATATCCCATCAGGAAAAGCGGTATGTGTACATCCCAATCCACTACTTTCCGCAAGTGCTCTTCCAGAGTCCGGCTGAATCGCTCTACCATTCCATCTGATTGAGGATGCAGGGCTGTCGTTCGGGTTTTGCGAATACCAAGTATGTGGCACATCTCCATTATGGAATTCCTTAAGAACATCCGGAATTCTTAACCTCGGAACTACTATAAGCTTCCGAGAGCACTGGCCATCTTCACTTTCCCATACTCTATGCAAACAGCCAGATATCAATTCTAAACTGTTCCATTGTGCCCAGTATGCTTTCGCGATGGGACTTTCCGCTGCCATTTGTTCTTTACTTGGCCGTCTGTTCACCTCCAATCCATGCATTACCAATTCCAAGTCCGGATCTTCTTGCTGACATTTCCTTAAGTGACTTGCCTCCCACTCTTCTGCTGATGTAACTGTCATTAGCCGGACGTCTATTATATCTTCCTTACCCTCTGCTTTTGAGCAATGCTTACATTCCAAACTACATGGTCGACGGGACATAGCGTCAGCATTTCCGTGCGTATTACCCTTGCGGTGCTCGATGGTGAAGTCATAACTTTGCAGCCTCTCAATCCACCGTGCTAGCTGTCCTTCAGGATTCTTGAACTGTAGTAGCCACTTCAGCGCTGCATGATCCATTCTAACTCGGAAATGTTGACCATACAGATATTTGTGGAAGTGTTTAATGCAATCCACCAACGTTAATAGTTCTCTCCGCCTTACGCAGTAGTTCCGCTCTGGTTTCCCAATAGACCGGCTATAATAGGCAACTATCTTCTCCTGCCCATCAATCACTTGCGAAAGTACACCTCCTATGCCATAACCATTAGCATCTGTGTCCAGAATAAATGTTGCACCTGGAACCGGGCACGCTAGCATAGGTGCAGTGCATAGTCCTTCTTTTAAAGCCTGGAAAGCCTTCTCTTGTTCAGTTTTCCACTCGAAAGATCTATTTTTCCTTGTGAGTTCATGGAGACTGTGAGCTACGCTGGCGAAATTCGGAACAAAGCGGCGATAGTAAGTACACAGCCCAAGGAAACTTCTTAATTCATGCAAATTTCTGGGTCTCGGCCAATCCTTCACTGCTTCTATTTTTTCCTTCGCAGTACAAACGCCCTTCGTGGTTACTTGATGACCTAAATAATTCACCTCCTTCTTGAATAAAGAGCACTTCTTGGACTTAGTTCAAGACCAGCGCCAGCTATTCTCTGTAAAACTTCTTCCAAATTACTCAGATGTTCATCGAAGCTCTTTACCAATACGATGATGTCATCCAGATACACCAAACAAGCCTTCCAGTGTAGTCCTTTGAGCACATGGTCCATTAATCTTTCAAAAGTGGCAGGAGCGTTGCATAACCCAAATGGCATTACCGTAAATTGCCATAGACCGTTGCCGGCACTAAAGGCTGTCTTCTCTTTATCTTCTTCACTCACTTCTACTTGCCAATACCCGCTCTTAAGGTCAAGTGTTGAGAACCATTCTGTGCCAGTTAACGAGTCTATTGTATCATCGATCCTGGGCAAAGGGTAGCTGTCTTTCTTTGTGACATAGTTTAATCTCCGATAGTCTACACAGGACCGCAACTGTCCATCTTTCTTCTTCACGAGTACTACCGGAGAGCTCCATGGACTTGCCGATGGTTCGATAACGCCGCTTTCGCTCATTTCCTTAATTATTTGACCAGCAGCGTCACGTTTGGCTAGTGGAACGCTTCGAGGAGCTTGACGAAGTGGTCTTGCGACACCAGTATCAATGCAATGTTTTACTACGTTGGTCCTGCCTGATTTGTTGCCATCCTTGTCGAATATGTTGGATTATTTACGGATCATTTGGCTGGCCTTGTGCTTGTACTTGTCTTCCAACCCTTGCGTCCATGCATTGATATCTTCCTCCATCTCCTTGCTGCCAATAGAGTCGATGCCAGATGAATCATTGCGATGACATTGCCCTAATACAGTTTCACTAGGAATTTTTACTGATGATCTGAAGTCATTTAATACTGATGAATATTGGAACGAGTTCCCGTCGTTCCTTGTCAAATTTGGTTTGGAGACAAACCGGTTTCGGCGTTCTGCCATCTTCAGTGTCGTTGATCGTTCCATCACTGGGATGCGTCCATTCTTTCGTGTCTTAGCCAGGGTTTTTCCAATAAGTAAGTCCAGTGTAGAATTTTGTGCTGCTTCAAGAACCCACAATTTGTTTGGCCTACAATCTCCATTAATTTTCGCCCAAACAACCGCTTCTGACTTCGGTGGAATCAGTTTACTGCCTTCTAAGACTACTTGTTTGCTGCTGTATGTGGAATCATAGCCAATGTTGAGTGGTACTTCCATGTTCTTATACTCCATAATTTTGTTATTCAAGTCGATCTTGATACCTTCATTCATCAAGAAGTCCACTCCTATGATTACCTCATCCACAATCTGCGCGACTATAAAACTGTGTAACACCGTCACATTTCCTATTGTGACCTCACATGTTACTTCTCCCACCACTTGGGTATCCTCACCAGTCGCCGTTTTCAATATTGCTCCAGGTAATGGTCTCACTTCTTTAGCGATCAGGTCAGTTCGAATGATGGAGTGTGATGCGCCCGTATCCACTGTTAATATTCGCGCTCGTCCATCCACATATCCACCAATAATAATGTTGCTCGCTTTTCTGCCAATTTGCGAGTCGGAGATTATGTGGCATTCAATTGCAGGAACCAGCATACGCCCCTTTAGACTGGCTCGTTTTAGTTTAACGACTGAGAAGTTGATGGTTTATCCTCCTCAGCCTTCCGTTTGCGCTGTCCTTCCTGTATGCTGGGACCCGTTTTACATTCGCGTGCGAAGTGGCCAGGCTTCCCACATTTAAAGCATTTTCCAGCCTGATTCTTGCCACCAGAACGATTCATTCCTTCTAACGACTTCAGAGTTCTCAATATTTCGGTCATCACATCTGCTGTTTCAACTTCCACTTTATTGACTTTGTATGCTGGTCTGGTTATGAGTGCCGCCGTTTCATGTGTTTGAGCATACGCCACTGTTTCAACGAATGTTAACTTTGGATTCGCATTTGCCTCTCGCTTGGTTTCACCCTTTCGAGATGCTCACCCGATGCGTCTCCGATGGCTAAATGAGCCAATCTCTCAATTTCCAAAGCATATTCCTGTAGAGATTCGTTGGGTTTTTGGTCGCGCTTTTCTAACTCCATCTGGTAAATTTGTCTGCTGTGTTCGCTACCATAGCGTCTTTCCAGGGCTCGCATCAATCCGTCGTAATCATTTCTCTCATAATCAGGTACAGTTTGCAAAAGTTCTGCCGCAGGTCCTTCCAACGCAACGAATAGTGCAGCAGATTTTTCCTCCATGCTCCATTTATTTGTTTCAGCCGTCTTCTCAAACTGGAGCTTGAAGACTTGGAAGGGAATTTTTCCGTCAAAAGATGGTGTTTTTACCTTAGGAGAGTTCACTGAAGTGGTTGGACGATTTAACTGCAAATCCCACACACGACCTTCCAATGCGTTGTTCACTTTGTTCTCAATTAGCTCCTCTATTTTGTCTTGTCGACCGTGCAATTCATTGACTTTGCTCTCAATTAGATCTTGTCATTCCTAAAGTTCTGCATTGTCTTTCTCCAGATTTTTCTGTATTTGCGCGAAGGATGATATTTGCTCCCTCTGTTCAACCATTTGTGATGTAATGCTGTCATTCATTGCAGACATATTTTGTGAATTACGGGCATTCTGTGCATCCATCTTTTGTGACATGTTGTCATTGATTTGTGACATGTTGGCTCTGATTTGTGAAATTGCATTCAACAGCATGTTCATGTCCATACCGGTAGATCAGCCAGGGGCATTTTCTTGAATCTTACCTGATGGCTGCTCCAACTCCTTCGCAGAATCAATAGCTTCTTCCTTGTCAATGTCCTTCAAGGATACATCTTCATCCTCGCGACGGAATTCGTACTGGTTCAAGTCGATACCTTCGACTTCCATTGCTTCTCGCAGTCTTCATTGCAGCTCTGCCTTATTTCCAGTTGTAGACAATCCTCGCTTTGCCAACTCCTTCTTGAGAGAAGGTATCGTCAAATCCTGAATCTTCACCATTTTTCAATTATTATTCTTATGGATTTATTTAACAATCCCACTTCTGACACCAATTGTTACGATCTTGCTGATTAACCTCGATGATTTCCCAAATTCTTCGGGTACGATCTCTGGATTGTTAAATAAAATCGCCAACTTAATTTGCAGTTTCTTTATTTATAAAGAATTTAATTAATGTCCTTTTGATTACTCAGTGATTCACAATTCAATTACAATTTACTTTACTATTTACAATCACTTGTATACAACTTTCACAATGTAATGTTTTTATTACTTCAATGTAATGGAGATTACCAACGCTTTTAATTCACGACTGATTCCTTTTGCAGCCGTATGTCGCCCTTATATACTTGTTTGCTGCTTGAAAACGAAACCCCCGGAATAATCTCGTCGTTACGATAATCGTCTCGGTTACGATAATCGTTCGGTTACGATAATCGTCTCGTTTACGCTCTAGAAGATGTCAGTTTTCGGCTCCTCTCTTGCATCTGTCATTCGCTTCGCATTTTCGCCACAGTATGATCAAACCGGCCATCAGTGCCTCTCTCTCTCTCTCTCTCTCTGGATGGATTTTAATGAAATTGTGCACCTTTGATAATTTGAGCATGCTGAATGTCGTTTAACCCTCGTTAAAGATTTAAAGGAAATATGTAATTTAACGACTTTATTATGTCATGAATGTTGTTAAAAAGATATCTAAACTACCACTCGAAACCGGTTCACTTCTATCAATCTGAAATCAATAGTAAAGGAATCGAAATCCCTGTTAATACCTGTGGTTTTGGAAGATATTTCGTAGCTCAAAACATTTTCAATATGTCCATCATATGTTGTTCCAAAACCGGTTTTCATCTGATCTATTATCGAATCCAACCTTTTTCTAAATTCTTTTTGAATTCTAATTTGGTTTTGGGTATAAGTCACATTCTTTTCCTTACGTCTTTGCCATTTTTTAAAGGGCAGTTTGTTTGTATCAAACCTCGAAGCATCAAATTCATGAATGCAATGAAATATACCAAATTTGTAATACTCAGGTTAGGTACATTTAAAACGATATCCATATTTATTTCAATTTACAAATTACACATTTACTTAAAGCATTAGTATTTGTTGCTTGTGTGCAATACATTTCATAAGATTCGTCCATTACTTTATTTCCTTAGTGAAGGAGATCATTTCCAAACATTCTATTTGTTTTATGATTTGATTATATTTTATCCAAATGCTTTCTCGCATTTCTTTGAAAAATATAAATTTTATTGGTAGACAAAAGATTGGTGCAGAGCACTTCTTATTGGCCCATATATCCTTTTTTGATGTTAAATCAATTATTAGAAAAATTGTGACTGAGATAAAACTTGTTACTGCAGACGTACTTGAGGTACTTTGCAGACGGGAGATATCAGCGCTCGGTGGGAAAAGATACCGACATATCGCTTGCAAAAAGTACTATATGCAAGGTCTTTAAGATGATATGATTCGCTTAGAAATGAGTCAAGAAGAAAAAATCACATTTTTATAATATTTTCAGATTTAGGTCGGTATGCACCTCTTCCGAAAAAAAACTCATATATTTCGTGGATGGAAAAATGTGGTAGGCATGGAAATTTGACAGATGATTTTCTATTGTGAACTGCTCTTTACATATGAAAAAGATATGTAAAAGTAAATAAACAAAAGGAAAAACATGAGTAGAGCGCGGTAAATATTTGTTACTGATTACGTATTCTCACCTTTTTCATGGCTAAAATTAAATAAAAGGTGTAGAAATTGATGGGGAAAAACTAAAAATATTATATAAATTGCTTTATAAACTTGCTTTAAAACGTGTGAAAATTAGTCTTTCTCTTGTTTCTCGTGAAATATATATGATACTATTTATTTCGCTCGAAAACCTGTGTTTCCGTGCTTTCGTTTTTGTTTAAAAACTTTAGAAATAGGCAGTAGAAAATGGGGTTTTTTGCACTTTTTTATATAAAGATTTTTGTTTTCGTAAGAGGCGCATACCGACATTTTCTCGGAATAATCGGTTGTGTAGACGGGAAAAACTTTGTAATAAATAAGCCCTAGTAAACTGAACATTTGTTCTTTAACAGAAAATACGATGATTAAGAGTCACAAATTTGAGATTCGTTAATGATATTAATTTAGTTCATTTACAGATTTGTCCTGACTTCAATCACGACGCGCTTATCATCTTTTATCCAAGTATCAGGGCGGAAACCATAGAACTTGGCTGCTAAGGGATTCGGAATATTGCTTGGTACCATATATCCTTACCCCTCACTGTGATGCAAACTCTAAGGCAAGAAATATCGTTGAGAGGGTAATTAGAGTTCTTAAAAGCCAGTTTAAATATCTGCAAACCACAATCCCAAATGCAGCAGAGAAAGCTGTAAAAATCATGCTGTATGCTGTGCTTTGCACAACATTTGTCGCCATATTATCTGAATGAGTTTACTGTAAATGTAATGGAAAATTTTTGAGGAAGAAGTTGCTGAAAATAGTTGCATTCTCCACGCTATAGCTTATTGATTTAATTATTTGGTATCAGCTTTCCCGTTCGGCTAGGCAACGTTGCGCTACTAAGATAATCAATTTATTTGTTAAAATTGGACAATGCCTATTAAAAAAAAAACGTTAGTGAAGTTTGCACATATACATGCGTTATTTAATCTAATTGATATTGTACGTTTTTCCGTAGCTATCCTCGATGATTTCCCAAAACCTTCGAGTCCGATCACTAGATTGCTAAATAAAACTCCCATGATTTGTTCGTTTGCCTCTCAATCGTCAGGAATTTACTCAACGTTTATTTTGTCCTTAATAATTACAATTCTTTATTATACACAATGGCTTATTTTACAATTCTTTACAACACATATATATTTCTGCTTCACACAGTTTACCTGTTTCTAAAACACACAGCTCACAGCAATGTTAACGCCACTGCGTTTTATACTCACCTCCTCGTGTGATAGCGGCTGCAAACATTCTGTTCACCCGCTCAAGAATAGGCTGATTATTCGTTTGCCTACGTTAGCTGCAGCCGCTCCGTTTTACCTTAGCGAGGAATTTTCTTTACACTGTCGTTGGAAATCTCGTCACATGGCTACTCCTTTTGTCTGCTCTTCGTATTTGTGATTTCCGTTACGCTGCCCTCCACCTAAGTCTAATCGGGACGATCTGTTCCAAACGCTGCAAGCCTTTCCAAGTGAACAACTTTTATTTTGGTTCTGTGTTTTCCAATGGTCTGGATTCGATACTCCGTGCTATTTATTCCTCCAATTACTTTGTACGGACTTCTTTTTCTCATTTTCAAATCTTTCAAGATTCTTCGCCTTAATACATCCTTCTACCTTGTAAATCATAACATTAGGGCGTTGCTCAATAGTTTTGCGTACCTGTCTCAACTTCTTCATTAGGGCACGAGACATCTTGCCATTTCCGTACGTATTTCCCTTCTGCAGCTCGTTCTTTACCAGGGGCACATCACTTCAGTTGTACGCAGGATCGCGGCCAATACTTAGCGGTACTTCCATATTTCCATACTCCATCACGCTTTTCTTTAGATCGATCTTCATTCCTTGACCAAGGAGGAAGTTCACACCAACTATGACTTCATCTAAGATTTCCGCTACTATGAACTCATATAACACTGTCATATTCCGAATGGTGACTTTACATGTGGCTTTTCCCAGAACCCTGGCGTCCTCACCAGTTACTGTTCTCAACTTAGCTCCGTGCAATGGACTTATTTCCTTGGTGATCAAGTCGGATCGAAAGATGGAGTTTGACGCGCCCGTGTCCACAGTTAGTGCTCGCTCATGTCCATCCACATATCCACTGAATGTAACGTTGCTCGCCTTGCCATCGATTTTTTGTCTGGTGGAGTCTATATTAGAGTCGCGGGCGAAGTCTCATGGATTTCTACAGTTGTAGCAAATCCTGGCCCTACTAAATTTTGCGGTTTTCGACGTTTCTCAGTTTCCTTTTATCACATCTGGACTTTCCAATTTCGAACAGTTCGCTTTGTACGCTGGTCTGCACAAGAGCGCGGCCGTTTCCTGTGTCTGAGCATACGAGACAGTCCCAGCAAATGTTGGCTTTAGATTGGCATATGTCTCTCGTATGCTATATTTGTCCCTTATTCCGCTGATAAACCTCTGAATTTTTCTCCTCTCGAGGTATTTTCCAAGACTACTTCCATAACCCAAATAAGCTAGCCTCTCAATCTATCAAGCAAATTCCTGCAGGGTCTCGTTAGACTTCTGATAGCGGTTCTCTAATTATATCTGATAGATTTGTCTTCTATGCCCGTCGTCTTTCCACGGCGTCGCATTACTGCCTCGTAGTCATCTCTCTCATATGCAGGAATTACTTGCACGAATAGTGCAGCTGACTTCTCCTCCATGCTCCAGTTATTTGCTATAGCCGTGCTTTTCGAACTGAAGCATAAAGATGTGGAAAGGGTTTGCGCCGTAAAACGATGGTGATTTTATAATAGGGGTGCTCCTCGAAATGCTTGGACGATTCAAATGCAAATCACGGACAGACCTTCCAATTCGTTAACTTTGGTCTGAAAGAGCTCTTCCATTTTTTCTTGACGCTTTTCGTTTTTTTTTTTTTTTTTGCATGCTTTGATAACACTCTCCTTAATCTGTATGAACCGGGATGAAATAAGCGTTTCTTGTTCTTGCATTTGCGACGAAATGTGGGCATTCATTTGTGACATGTTGGCATCATGTTCATCTAACTTCTATGAGCTAGGAGCCTTTTCTTCAACCTTAGTTGCTGACTGCTCTGAATCTTTCGTAGTCTCAACAGCCTCTTCCTTCTCCATTTCTTTCATGGATGTCTCTTCGTCCTCAGTACGGAATTCATATTAGCTCAAACCTGTGCCTTCTGCTTCAATAGCTTCTCGTAGCCGTGATTGTAGCTCAACCTTATTCCCGGTTGAAGATAATCATCGCTTCGCCAATTACGTTTATTTAGTCCTCAATAATTACAATTCTTTACTATACACGATGGCTTATTTTACAATTCTTTATAGCACACATATATTTCTGCTTCACATAGTTTACCCGTTTCTAAAACACACAGCTCACAGCAATGTTAACGCCAATGCGTTTTATACTAGTCTCTCGTGTGATAGCGGCTGCCGCTCTTTTTATACCTGAAGATGACCCAAACATTCTGTTCACCCGCTCAAGAATAGGCTGATTATTCGTTTGCCTGCGATAGCTGAAGCCGCTCCGTTTATCCATAACGGGGAATTTCCTTTACACTGTCGACCCTTTTGTCTGTCCTTAGTACGGAGAATTTTGCATCATGCTGACGCTTCTTTTGTCTGTCCTTTTTACGGGGAATTTCCTTTACATTGTCGCTCCTTTTGTCTGTGTTTTTATTTGGAAATCTCGTCACACTGCTACTCCTTTTGTCTGTCCTTCGTATTTGGGAGATCCGTTACAATATTTTACTCAATTTTTCCCAGCCGATCTCCTTTGAAAAAGTCCCATAAAATTAAAAAAAATTGTTAGTTTTTGTTTTTGAAGCAGATTAAATACATTTGTGCTTTGTGCGGATATTAAAGTGTCAAAAAATTTGCGAAAATGATTTCTTGAACATGCCTGTTTTACTAAATTTGAATGTTTAAACAATGTACATATATACACTCTACATACTTAATTGTGTGGGAGTACCAAAGAAAAAATATAGTAGTGAAATATGTGTCCAATTTGTTTCTAATGCATATTGACCCTACCATCTTCTCAGTATCTTCATCCAGGACGTAACAATGTCTAGTCATATGCAGAATTATGTGCGGGTAAAGCAGTCCAGTGGTGGAATTCAATACGCTATTATAACGATATTCGCTACCGTTATAAAATTTAACAACAATTTTAACGATTAGTTGTTAATGTTAAACGACAAAAATTTTCGAGTTGTTAGCGCCATCGACAAAAGATTTGATATTTTGTTATAAATAAATATATAATAAATAATGTAAAAGTTAAAATAAAATACCAATCGGGAAATTACCAAAAAAGAAAAAAAAATTAACTAAAATGTCTATTGAGTATTAGGCATACGTCTTATCCCGTTTTATTTCAATGAGGAAATAACGCACTCTTCGTCAGTGAATAAAACTTGAAGTGCTGCTGCTAGAAGCGGAAGATGATTTCAACTTGAGTAAAACAGAATTTAAAAAGTTATATCGATTAACCCCAGATTTAGTTGAAAAAATCATTAATCTATAAAGGCAGGAGAATAACGGCGATATATACAGAAAAACAAGTAAATATTGCAACGTTAATTTTTTTTTCAATTTTTAACTTTATTAAATTGTTTGAAGGTTCAACCGCCTTGCGATTCTTCGCAGCAAACGTCCTGTTTGAGAACAGTGGGGTAGAGTCATATGACAGTCGTAGGTAAGGTATAAGTATATTTTGCATAAATATGTTATCCTAAGCTCAAGATTTTTACGGTAATGCTAAATACCCAAGAGCGTGTCACCATTAATTTGATTGGAGCTCTTCTATAGTGCCTAGAATCATGCAGCGTAGTTTTAGAAAGCGGAAACCATAACATTGCAACTCATTTATTAAAATTGCTATCACGAATTTATTTGTTTCTGTCGTTGCTGTTGCATTGTTGTTTTTCGCATGTATTGACGTTTTGTTAAGCTGTGCAGGAAACTATTCCACACTTTATGGCTGAATAGAAACAAATATCAAACTCTTTAATATAAATATAATTAAGGCTTTCTTCCCATATACAAATATGGCTTTCTTCCCATTTAGTTTTATTTAAAAAAGTCTTCTCACACTTTATACAATAAAGAGAGGTAATGTACGTAGTGACAGATTGTTTTAACGGCTACCTCAGTTCAAGGTTATGTTTTTTTTTCATTAAGTTCAACAACAAAAAATGAAAATCATAATTTTACATATAAATTTTATTTATTCCATTAAAAATTTAACTTTTTTACTAAAAAATTACTGGATAAATCCGCTCTCTTTGGCTTTGCGAACTTTTTTTTATTTTTAAGGTATAAAACTAACTTTTTTTAAATCTGAAATTTTCTTGAAAGTTAAAAATTCAAATGGTAAAATGAAAATTGGTATGAAAACGAGAGAATAAAAAATTAGAGCGTAAGTGTAGGCAGAATACATTCTTAATAAGTATTTTTCATATTTTTCTTCTCATATCATATATCACTCATGTAGTGGAATGAAAATGAAATTAAATTCGAAAAGTGAGTTTCTCATTTTTAGGTTTCTGCTAAAGTAGTGATTCGAAATTCCATTTTTCTTTTGGAAATTAAGTTTCAACCAGTTGATGACAACTTCTACTACATTGGCGTAGTCACCGCTCAATAATAGCGCCCCATTCGTTTTTTCTTCCCGCACTTTGATGCAAATTGAAAATATCAAACGAAGCCAGGTCACTCTCCTCCTGATCTATCCAACGAAGTAGATGTTCTCCTCTTCCTCTGCTTCCATTAGCCTGTACTGCATCGAACGCTTTCAAAACTGGTGTGTTTTCATCTATTCAGACAACATGACCTAGTCCGTAGCCTTTGCTTTTTATTCGCTGAACTATGTGTATGTCAGTATACTCTGGGCATCAGTCACTGGATCATCTCTTTGGGTCCTACAACACTGTGCTTCGGTCTTGAAACCTTCTGTAAGTCGCCATATCTTTTCGTTGAATTTTCTAGTAGCTTCTAAAGCTATCCCGTTCGGCTGTCTGTTGGGATTTCAGAGAGGCGCGCGAGTATTTTTGCTGCCACAAAATAGTGGTCCGAGTCGATGTTAGGTCCTCGGAGTGGACGCACATCAAAAACACTAGAGAGAAGTTGTCCTTCTACCACAACATAATCGAGCTGGTTGTAACTTTTTCGATCAGACATTCAAGTAGCTGGATCAATTTTCTTATGCTGAAATCTAGTAATACATACATACAACCATATTTCGGGCTCCGGCGAAGTCAATGTATTTGAGGATGTTTCATATATTGGTTTTGTTCAGTTGATTCTCCGACAGACTCTTCAGTGTCGTTGATCGTTCTTTTCGACACTGAAGATGGCAGAACGCCGAAACCGGCTTGTCTCAAAACCAAATTTGACAAGGGACGACGGGAACTCGGTCCAATATTCATCATGTTTCATATACTTTTCAAAATTTTTTTAATTATAACCCACTGCATCATTTCCACCGCTACGAATTTTCACGAGGAATTAACCATTTCCCAAAGGCTTAGGATCCGAAAAAAATATTTGAAATTTAATTTTTTTTTTTTAAAGAAAAAAAGATTTTTTGAGATTTTTCAAATGTGCGGTGGAAAATAATAATTTATGAGAAATGATAGGTGTCAAGTTTATATAGCCGCAAAATATGTGGTTTTATTTTTCACTTAATCCTCAGTACTTGTTTTTAGATAGAGAAAGACAAAGAAATTTATACTGATCGTATGAGAATGGCGAGCTGAGTTGATTTAGCCATTTCCGTCTGTTTGTGTATCCATCCGTCTTTTTGAACGCAAGTCGGAAATATTTCAACCAAACTTGGTAGACAGATGCACCTAAACGTTTAAACGATCAATTGTCGGAACTGGCCAGATGGGACCACTATAACATACACATAACCGATTTTTCAGATCTTAAATTTTGGGTCATAAATCTGTCAAAAACGTAGTTAAGACCGTAAAACTTTGCATTCTATATATACATACATTATAAATAGTACTCTGAAAATCGTCTAAGTCGGAAGAATCTTTCATATAGTGTCCTTACAACGATTTGTTCAGGTTTCAGGTTTTGTGTCAAAATTACGTTAAATTTGGTATTCCGCAAGCGTGAATTCCAGTTAATATTGACTCGGAGAATTATCGAAATCGAATTTTGAAACTTGCAATAAATTTTATATGTTCATGAAAATTATAAAGACTGTCCTTTTTTCTTGTTTTTTGAAAGAAAAATCATAACTCGGAAAATAATGACCTCAAAACCGTTCGATGTCTACTTAAAACTGTAACTCGCTGGTTTTGTATAGAAATCTTCAAGCTTTATACTTCTTTAAATTAGAGATTTTGCTAATTGTGATACCATGAAAGTTAACGGAGACAAGTTTTATATTATACATTGAATATACAATATGCTAACAAATTTTAGTTCAGAAAGAACATTGTTGGACAAATATGTATCCCGATTTGATCGGTATGAAGTATGAATTGATTTAGTAATGTCCGTCTGTTTGAGATATTGGAAAAAAAATTTGGTTTGGTGCTTTTTTTATTTTATGAATTATTTGCCCAATTAACATTTATCTTATAATTATCGCTATGTAACCGCAGAAGCGATTTTTCGGCCGAGCATCCGTACCGAATAATCAAAAATCACTAACTCAAAAGTTGAGACATTAGTTTGACAGACGGACGGAAATGAACTCAGTTTTTCATTCTGATCGTATCGTTATAAATTTTAATGGGTCTTTTTATACTTGAATACTTCGGACCAAACCGGAATATACCGCTTCCTGCTCATGAAATACAGGTAATTAACTAAATATGACCAGACCTCATGTTAATGGATCTAAAATATTAATTATAAGGTGGCCAGATTGTTTGACCCCCTTTTGTTCCAAGTCTGAATACCCTTAACATACATTATTTTACAGTTAATATCATTATTCAAAAACTTCTATTACATTAATCTATATAATATTGTCTTAAAAACACCAGGAATAATATCAGGAAAGTGCCAGTAACAAATGGATATTCGAATTGGAACTAGCTAGTTTTCAAAATCTTTGTAATGATTGTAATATTTATTCATTTGTGAGCTTATACAAGTTTTTAAAGACAACGACAAAGAGATGTCATGACTCTTTTTATATTCAAATTTTTTTCCATTTTTTAATTTCAATGTATTTATTCATTTATTTATCAATTTTTTATAGGGAGAACGTTATTACATATATAACAGTCATAATATTGTACCAGGGCTAGTGGAATGCAAATAACTACATTATCTTCACACATGTTAACATCTTATACTTAGAGTATGAAATTATTTGGTTTAAGGTATTGTAAAAGTTGACGTATCGTCGCGACAAGCAGTCAGATGGAAAACTCATTATGAATCATTGAATAAATTTCATTTTAGAATTGAATCTTATACATACACACATACACACGACGGTTACACAAGTATGACACAACAATTTGTACATAAAGGGTGTTTTTTATAGAGGTATAGAACTTTAAGTTGGCATTACTTTTCAAGATGGCGACCGATTTAACAGCTGTCAAGTGATTTATTCTCAGTTTGGTTTGGCAATTCATCATGAATAGACTCACGCCTGAACAACGCTTGCAAATACTGAAATTTTATTTCGAAAATAATGGATCTGTGCGGAAAACGTATCGCGCACTACGTCCATTTTATCGTCGACAAAATCGTCCATCAGAGCAGTTAATTCGATTAACCATGGAACGTTTTCGCACCACGTTTACTCTTATTGATAACTCGCATCCCCAGAGACGCCGTAAGGTGCGTACAGAAGAAGCTGCTGCTGTAGAGCGTAGCATTGAGGAAGACCCGAATGAGTCCATCCCTCATCGAGCACAGGAATTGGATCTGTGTCCATCCACTTTATGGAAGATTTTGCGGAAGCATCTTGGTTTGCGTGCTTACAAAATCCAACTCGTGCAAGAATTGAAGCCAAACGATCATCAAGTAAGGCGTAGATTCGTCAAATGGGCCCAAAACGAGATTACCGTTGTTCCTGATTTTCATAAGCGAATTTTGTTTAGCGATGAGGCGCGCTTTTGTTTGAATGGCTACGTCAACAAACAAAACTGCCGCATTTGGAGTGAAGGTAATCCTCAAGTGTATGTTGAAACACCGTTACATCCAGAAAAACTGACTGTTTGGTGCGCTTTATGGGCTGGTGGAATCATTGGTCCGTACTTTTTCAAAAACGATGGCGGCCAGATCGTTACAGTCAATAGTGATCGGTATACAGCCATGATTACTAACTTTTTCATTCCTGAATTGAATAAACATGATGTCCAGGAGATGTGGTTTCAACAAGACGGCGCAACATGTCACAAAGCTCGTGCCACAATAGATTTATTGAAAGACACGTTTGGTGACCGGCTAATTTCACGTTTTGGACCTGTGAATTGGCCTCCAAGATCTTGTAATTTAACACCGCTAGACTACTTTCTGTGGGGCTATGTAAAGTCATTGGTCTATGCGGATAAGCCACAAACGCTTGACCATTTGGAAGACAACATTCGCCGTGTTATTGCCGATATACGGCCACAAATATTGGAAAAAGTAATCGAAATTGGACGTCCAGATTGGACTACATCCGCGCCAGCCGTGGCGGTCATATGCCAGAAATCATATTTAAAATGCCACAAGATTATCTTTCGGATAAATAAAATTCATGTCAATCGAATAATCCATCATTGTTTTATTGCAACTTAAAGTTCTATACCTTTATAAAAATACCCTTTATTTATCTTTATATGTGCGTTACATACATATAACACTAGTCTACAAATTTTGACTTTAAAAGATTAATCATTAGATAAAAATTAGTTTTCCTTTTCTAGAAAATATATTAACCATATTATTGATATTGCAAATATATCCCTATCCCAGAAACGTGGAGAACAGCTTTTATCCTGATGTTTTATATTTTCGTTAAAATATTAAGAATAGACGTTTTTCTTTTTAATCGATATAAAATACCTTGGCTTGCCTAATATCATTTGTAAATATCATTTGAAAGTACCATTTGCTGGAACACATATTGTTCCCATTGGTTTCTATCTGGAATTACCACCTCCTAGTTTTTCATAAAATCTGTGAAAGTTTTGCAACAGTCCGTCCTATCTGGTAGACGAAACTTCTTTAATATATTGTCATGAGCGACTTCCATTCAGACACTTTCTGCAGTCTTACCCCAACAGAAGCTGCATTTTGTATCCTCTTTATGTCAATGGGGACCAGATCCAAGAGAACATTCATAGAATAAGGAGAGGTATCCTCTGCACTCTATGGAGTTTACAAATAGTTAATTTTTACTCGAGTACTGGCCACCAGACCACTACTCCGTAGAGAAGGATCTGTATAACGATCGAAATGTAAAGCCAGCGCACTATCTAGGGTGACATGTCCCATTTGCGGCATTATTGCGAAAATAGATCGCACTAGATGCTTTTCGCTTCCACTCCTCTGAGACCAGCTTAGTTTCCTGCCCTTCATATAGGCGTGTTGGTTTTTTGAGAACTTATGGCCCATGGTATCCCTGATATAAACCACAATCAGTCGCTCCGCTACTTTAAGCACAAATAACCCCAGGCTTGTTAGTCTGGAGTTCTTTGGTTTGCTCTGAGATACCATACCACATTTAGGAAAAAAACCCAAATTATGGGGGGTATGTAACTTAAGCTAGAGACTCTTTCTATTATAATATACAGCCAGCTAACTCTAAGATATTGCTGCAGCTGGATAGAAGCAACTTCATCTGGTCCTGGACTTTTATATGGTTTGAAATTACCAATTGGCTACTTAATATTTTCTTTAGTTAGAAAATTTTTCAATATGGGTGTCTTTACTCTCTTTATTGGGTCCAAAGACCTGGTTAATGATGTGTCAGGAAAGTGGATTGTAATGAGAAGGTCAAGGGTATCCTCTGCAATCAGTGTCCAAGTCCCGTCAAGTATTTGCAAGCATCCCGGGGCAGATCGAGGATTACTTGAGTGTTCTTTCTTAAGCCTATTCTTCTCTGACCTTGTTTTCACATTACTGCCGAAGATTGTAAAAAAGTTTCTCTTTGCCTTTCTTATGACTTTTTTTATAATCTTCTAGAGATTGCTTGTATCTGATCCAAAGCAACCCCATATTCAATTTGTGCCGTTCATTCCAGAGCAGGGAGCGATTCTTTGTGGAGCATCAGAACTTACGAAAAGCTGCTAACGTAACTATTGATTTTCGGAATGGTCAAAAAACAACTGGCATGTTGAGGATTACCGTGCCGCAGTAGAGAGAAATGATGCAGCCTACCTGGCTATGTTGCGATCAACCAGAGCATGTGCAGGGCGGAATGGATGCCATGAATTGAAGAGTTGAGGAAGTGTGTCGTATATGCACACACAAAAAATAAGGGTCGAGATGCGGGAGTATCAAGAGCTTGATAAGATGGCTGACAGGATTAATGCTATGAAAAGATGTGCCGACTTACAGAAGGTTTCAGGAGTGGAGCATATTTTTGTAGGGCCCAAAGAGATGATCTTTTGACTGATGTCCAGAGTTTACTTATTTTTTGCAAAAAAATTTTGAAGCCGCCTGAATAGCAGTGAGAATGGAAATTCAGGAGATGGCGAAACCGATTGCCCAATCAATAACGATTGATGAAGCTCCATTGCCCGACTATGAAGAAGTTCGATTAGCAACTTCCTGCCAGAAAAACAACAAAGCGGCTTGGGCCGATGGATTGCCAGCAGAGCTATTCGAATACGACGGCGAAGACAAGAAAGGGGACCCCACAGTCTGCCCCAATTACTGTGAGATAAGCATCCTCAATATCGCATATAAGGACCTTTCGAGCGTATTGTGTGAAATACTAAATCCC
Organism: Neoceratitis asiatica; assembly: GCA_030068015.2. NCBI lineage: Eukaryota > Metazoa > Arthropoda > Insecta > Diptera > Tephritidae > Neoceratitis > Neoceratitis asiatica. The sequence goes on along the minus strand of CM061526.1, from coordinate 36,839,449 downwards.
ACCGTCAACAAAATAATTGGACATTATAAGTTTGATTTTAAACCTGGAAAATTTACAATTGACCCAATATTCACCATATATCAAACCTTGAAATCATGAACAGAGGTCGATTTTGAAGCAGCCTTCGACAGCACGATAAGGACGTTGTGTAACACCATACGCTTCGTCAGGATCGAGAAGGTTCTCTCCGAGCCGTTCGATACCAAATACATACAAATATGAAATTTTTTTTTTGCATTGCCACCTTTTTTGTAATTTTGGTTACTTTTTTGAACAGTTTTAATAAAAAATTTTAATAAAAAAAAAACAAAATTAGTGGTCATAACTTTGAAGTTGTAGATAATTCAACGCAGAATCACTCTTACCAACAAGTGCTACTTTGGACAGAGTAGGAATTGAAAAGTAAAGTCCTTTTCAAAGAATAAAAAGTTCCTGACTCTAAAAGTCAGGCATTATTCCCATCCTGCTATATGGTGTGGAGGCATGTACGATGACAACATCAGATGCTTCGGTGTTAGGAAAGGTTTTGAGTAAGATTTATGGTAATTTTGAGCTGGCAATGGCGGCATTAACATGTGGTCCCCAAGGATAAAAACACTCCAGCTTTGAAAGTTTTCGATGAGGTTACCACCGGTGGAAGAAGAGGAAAAAAGAAAGAAGGAAGGAATGGCGCGCTGTTGTTAACTTGACTGCAATCGCGTTAGCGGACTACGTAAAGAAGAAGAAGGATTAGATACTGGTCTATTTAAAAAGTCATGTTTTAATTTGTTTGAATTTTCTCAAGATAAACTTAAATAGCAGTTTTTATTCTAGGATATATTTTTTAGAAACGGAAATTTTTCGGGGAAAAATAGTTTTTTTAGGTCCCTTATATAGGTCCAATTATGAAAAATTAATGGAATGTCTAGCTCCTCATAAAATCCATCGGCCCCACAGCAAAAAGTCTAACGGTGTGATATCACACGATTTTGGTGACCAATCGACCGGCTCAAAACGTGAAATTATCTGCTCACCGAAATATTCTCTCACTAAATCCATTGATTGATGAGATGTGTGGGAAGTGGCGCCGTCTTGTTGAAACCAAATGTCGCGGAGATCACGAGTTTCCACTTCAGGCATCAATAGTCTTTTCATGGTGAAATGCCAAACAAATCTGAACAAAAATAACATGACAACTTGACACGACTCATGGCTATTAAAAAAAAGTACCTCTACTTGGTTCACCCTTTATATATATAAGAGCATCATTGGTCAAAATAAAGGGAAAAGGAAATTTTATTAGAATCTACAAATTTAAACATGGTTTCGCAGTTTCCCTTGGAGCCAATGCATTAGCAGATTTATGTGTAATGAAAAAATTAATAAATATGCTTATTTCTTTAATGAACGAAAAACTGCACTATTCAGCAAAATTTGTGCGTCTGAATTTTGCTGAATAATTAGAGATTTGAATGAATGAGGCACATAGAAACCAAAGGAAATCCGACATTTTTTGTTATATTTTGGTATATTTGTTTTGAAAAGCTGCGTTATCATTTTCTTTAGCTTCATGCCGGAATTAAGCTTTTCTTTTGTGACAAGTCAGGTAGTTTTCAAATAGTAGTTGAAACGACATCATGTTCATATACATATGTATTTTCAAGATTATATCGTAAACATAACATAACATAAACAGACAAAATAGTCTACGACTATATATTAGGGGCACAGAGAAATAAGTTTTTGTTCAAACTCAATAATAACTCAACAATTGTGGGTAAGCAAAATTGATCAATTTTACAAAGTTCATAATTAATATTTTTTCAGACATCTTTGCTATCAAAAAAGGAGACTCTTACCAAGGAAGTAACGAAGATTCGTTGCGTTAAGCCACAATAGACATACGTTTTATATATTTTAATTTAATATAATTTATTTTATATATATATATTATTATAATTTTAATTTTAAATGTTAGTTGTATTTATTTCATTATTAATATTAGATTGAATATATTTTTAGTGTTGTTGTTAGATTTATATTTTAGTTTTAAATTGTATATAAAAATTATTAAATTGAATTGAAAAACTAAATATGGTAGAAATTATTTCTTTAGATATGTGAGGAATGTTAACATATGTGACTGTCAGTGGAGAGGTAACGGTGCTACCAGCTTCATTTCGAATGAAGTACGGACTGATGATTCCATCAGACCAAAAACCACACCAAACTGTCGATTTGTTTGAATGCAATGGTTGTTCATGAATAATTTGTGGATTTTATTCGCACCAGAATCGACAGTTTTGTTTATTGACCGCACCACTCAGATGAAAGTGAGCCCCATCGGAGATGATTTTCTCAAAAAAATTGGGTTCATCTAATTGTTTCTGCAACAGAAGTCGTGGAGGCCATTTGAATGATGTTATATTCAGAACTTAATTGTATCGATTGTACTTCACATTAAATAAAAAATAATTTAGAAATCTTATCACTCTTATTAGAAAACCCTATATAAAATATTTAAATAAGCTTATTTTGAATAAAAATCCGAAATTAAAATGAAGCATTTGTATATTTCAATATACATATGCGTTAGGATATCGCATAAATATGCCATGGCATATATAGTTGTATGGAATTCGTTTCCATATATATGTATCCCATTATATATCGCATATTTATAGGGGATTTAAAAGAGTTAAATATATAAGAATATAATGGGAAATTTATATGCGAAAGAAAGAGAAAGCTGCGAACACGCATAGAAAAGTATCCGTGTGGATTTATCACTCGGCCTTCACAAACTCACGAAAAGTAATTGAATTTATAACGCATTGTTGTGCTACAAAAATGGATGGTTTAACGTGTTATATAAGTACATATATGGCATGGCTTTCTGGGACAGACGCAGAGGTTTTGAATCTATTAAATATAAGTTAAATTTTTGCCCACATTGATAATGGAAACTTCGAGTTAATTTGGAATTGGTGGTTATCGAAACTTGTGCATGTCCAAGATTTTATAGTTGCCGTTATAAAAGTTGTTATCTGTAAAAAAAGAAGAATATTTATATTCTATGCATTCAACTTAAAAATGCTAAACACTTCAGTCACATATGTTAACATTCCTCACATATCTAAAGAAATAATTTCTACCATATTTAGTTTTTCAATTCAATTTAATAATTTTTATATACAATTTAAAACTAAAATATAAATCTAACAACAACACTAAAAATATATTCAATCTAATATTAATAATGAAATAAATACAACTAACATTTAAAATTAAAATTATAATAATATATATATATAAAATAAATTATATTAAATTAAAATATATAAAACGTATGTCTATTGTGGCTTAACGCAACGAATCTTCGTTACTTCCTTGGTAAGAGTCTCCTTTTTGATAGCAAAGATGTCTGAAAAAATATTAATTATGAACTTTGTAAAATTGATCAATTTTGCTTACCCACAATTGTTGAGTTATTATTGAGTTTGAACAAAAACTTATTTCTCTGTGCCCCTAATATATAGTCGTAGACTATTTTGTCTGTTTATGTTATGTTATGTTTACGATATAATCTTGAAAATACATATGTATATGAACATGATGTCGTTTCAACTACTATTTGAAAACTACCTGACTTGTCACAAAAGAAAAGCTTAATTCCGGCATGAAGCTAAAGAAAATGATAACGCAGCTTTTCAAAACAAATATACCAAAATATAACAAAAAATGTCGGATTTCCTTTGGTTTCTATGTGCCTCATTCATTCAAATCTCTAATTATTCAGCAAAATTCAGACGCACAAATTTTGCTGAATAGTGCAGTTTTTCGTTCATTAAAGAAATAAGCATATTTATTAATTTTTTCATTACACATAAATCTGCTAATGCATTGGCTCCAAGGGAAACTGCGAAACCATGTTTAAATTTGTAGATTCTAATAAAATTTCCTTTTCCCTTTATTTTGACCAATGATGCTCTTATATATATAAAGGGTGAACCAAGTAGAGGTACTTTTTTTTAATAGCCATGAGTCGTGTCAAGTTGTCATGTTATTTTTGTTCAGATTTGTTTGGCATTTCACCATGAAAAGACTATTGATGCCTGAAGTGGAAACTCGTGATCTCCGCGACATTTGGTTTCAACAAGACGGCGCCACTTCCCACACATCTCATCAATCAATGGATTTAGTGAGAGAATATTTCGGTGAGCAGATAATTTCACGTTTTGAGCCGGTCGATTGGTCACCAAAATCGTGTGATATCACACCGTTAGACTTTTTGCTGTGGGGCCGATGGATTTTATGAGGAGCTTGACATTCCATTAATTTTTCATAATTGGACCTATATAAGGGACCTAAAAAAACTATTTTTCCCCGAAAAATTTCCGTTTCTAAAAAATATATCCTAGAATGAAAACTGCTATTTAAGTTTATCTTGAGAAAATTCAAACAAATTAAAACATGACTTTTTAAATAGACCAGTATCTAATCATTCTTCTTCTTTACGTAGTCCGCTAACGCGATTGCAGTCAAGTTAACAACAGCGCGCCATTCCTTCCTTCTTTTTTTTTGCCTCTTCTTCCACCGGTAGTAACTTCATCGAAAACTTTCAAAGCTGGAGTGCTTTTATCCTTAGGGACCACATGTTAATGCCGCCATTGCCAGCTCAAAATTACCATAAATCTTACTCAAAACCTTTCCTAACACCGATGCATCTGATGTTGTCATCGTACATGCCTCCACACCATATAGCAGGATGGGAATAATGCCTGACTTTTAGAGTCAGGAACTTTTTATTCTTTGAAAAGGACTTTCCTTTCAGTTCCTACTCTGTCCAAAGTAGCACTTGTTGGTAAGAGTGATTCTGCGTTGAATTATCTACAACTTCAAAGTTATGACCACTAATTTTGTTTTTTTTTTATTAAAATTTTTTATTAAAACTGTTCAAAAAAGTAACCAAAATTACAAAAAAGGTGGCAATGCAAGAAAAAATTTCATATTTGTATGTATTTGGTATCGAACGGCTCGGAGAGAACCTTCTCGATCCTGACACAACGTCAGTTTACACAACGTCAGTTTACACAGCCGAATAAGTTATGCGGTAGTACCAAATTCAGACAGAACGGCGTGGAGGCAGCTCCTTATCGTGCTGTCGAAGGCTGCTTCAAAATCGACCTCTGTTCATGATTTCAAGGTTTGATATATGGTGAATATTGGGTCAATTGTAAATTTTCCAGGTTTAAAATCAAACTTATAATGTCCAATTATTTTGTTGACGGTGGGATTTAGTATTTCACACAATACGCTCGAAAGGTCCTTATATGCGATATTGAGGATGCTTATCTCACAGTAATTGGGGCAGACTGTGGGGTCCCCTTTCTTGTCTTCGCCGTCGTATTCGAATAGCTCTGCTGGCAATCCATCGGCCCAAGCCGCTTTGTTGTTTTTCTGGCAGGAAGTTGCTAATCGAACTTCTTCATAGTCGGGCAATGGAGCTTCATCAATCGTTATTGATTGGGCAATCGGTTTCGCCATCTCCTGAATTTCCATTCTCACTGCTATTCAGGCGGCTTCAAAATTTTTTTGCAAAAAATAAGTAAACTCTGGACATCAGTCAAAAGATCATCTCTTTGGGCCCTACAAAAATATGCTCCACTCCTGAAACCTTCTGTAAGTCGGCACATCTTTTCATAGCATTAATCCTGTCAACCATCTTATCAAGCTCTTGATACTCCCGCATCTCGACCCTTATTTTTTGTGTGTGCATATACGACACACTTCCTCAACTCTTCAATTCATGGCATCCATTCCGCCCTGCACATGCTCTGGTTGATCGCAACATAGCCAGGTAGGCTGCATCATTTCTCTCTACTGCGGCACGGTAATCCTCAACATGCCAGTTGTTTTTTGACCATTCCGAAAATCAATAGTTACGTTAGCAGCTTTTCGTAAGTTCTGATGCTCCACAAAGAATCGCTCCCTGCTCTGGAATGAACGGGGTGAAAAATAAAGTTTGGATTCGAAGCAATCACTGTCAGACTCTACAATAATGACTTCAACGCGGTAAAAAACCTGGTTTTAGGCGTAGAGTAAGAAGACGAGGCTGAAACGGAGACAGAGGAGCTTATGTCGGATAGTGCAGCAAACTCCACTCTGAAGGAGGTGAAGATGGTCAGCCCCAAAGATAGTCAATTTACAGCTTCACTGCTGCTTTAAATGTCATCGGGAGTACTAATTCAAGAGCCCTCGTTGACTGGGCAGAAGATCTTGATTTAAAATCCGGCAGGCATGTACTAGTAAGCGGTGCTATAATTGGTAATCCAAGAGCCTGTATTTTTGTAAGCACAAATTGAATATGGGGTTGCTTTGGATCAGATACAAGCAATCTCTAGAAGATTATAAAAAAGGTCATAAGAAAGGCAAAGAGAAACTTTTTTATAATCTTCGGCAGTAATGTGAAAACAAGGTCAGAGAAGAGTAGGCTTAAGAAAGAACACTCAAGTAATCCTCGATCTGCCCCGGGATGCTTGCAAATACTTGACGGGACTTGGACACTGATTGCAGGGGATACCCTTGACCTTCTCATTACAATCCACTTTCGTGACACATCATTAACCAGGTCTTTGGACCCAATAAAGAGAGTAAAGACACCCATATTGAAAAATTTTCTAACTAAAGAAAATATTAAGTAGGCAATTGCTAATTTCAAACCATATAAAAGTCCAGGACCAGATGAAGTTGCTTCTATCCAGCTGCAGCAATATCTTAGGGTTAGCTGGCTGTATATTATAATAGAAAGAGTCTCTAGCTTAAGTTACATACCACACATAATTTGGGTTTTTTTTCCTAAATGTGGTATGGTATCTCAGAGCAAACCAAAGAACTCCAGACTAACAAGCCTGGGGTTATTTGTGCTTAAAGTAGCGGAGCGACTGATTGTGGTTTATATCAGGGATACCATGGGCCATAAGTTCTCGAAAAACCAAGACGCCTATATGAAGGGCAGGAAACTAAGCTGGTCTCAGAGGAGCGAAAGCGAAAAGCATCTAGTGCGATCTATTTTCGCAATAATGCCGCAAATGGGACATGTCACCCTAGATAGTGCGCTGGCTTTACATTTCGATCGTTATACAGATCCTTCTCTACGGAGTAGTGGTCTGGTGGCCAGTACTCGAGTAAAAATTAACTATTTGTAAACTCCTTAGAGTGCAGAGGATACCTCTCCTTATTCTATGAATGTTCTCTTGGATCTACTCCCCATTGACATAAAGAGGATACAAAATGCAGCTTCTGTTGGGGTAAGACTGCAGAAAGTGTCTGAATGGATGTCGCTTATGACAATATATTAAAGAAGTTTCGTCTACCAGATAGGACGGACTGTTGCATAACTTTCACAGATTTTATGAAAAACTAGGAGGTGGTAATTCCAGATAGAAACCAATGGGAACAATATGTGTTCCAGCAAATGGTACTTTCAAATGATATTTACAAATGATATTAGGCAAGCCAAGGTATTTTATATCGATTAAAAAGAAAAATATAATATTATATATATATAATATTAATATTTTAACGAAAATATAAAACATCAGGATAAAAGCTGTTCTCCACGTTTCTGGGGCGTTTAGCGATACACATGGGGAGCGCTTCAATAGGGATATATTTGCAATATCAATAATATGGTTAATATATTTTCTAGAAAAGGAAAACTAATTTTTATCTAATGATTAATCTTTTAAAGTCAAAATTTGTAGACTAGTGTTATATGTATCTAACGCACATATAAAGATAAATAAAGGGTATTTTTATAAAGGTATAGAACTTTAAGTTGCAATAAAACAATGATGGATTATTCGATTGACATGAATTTTATTTATCCGAAAGATAATCTTGTGGCATTACATTTTAAATATGATTTCTGGCATATGACCGCGAATGTTGTCTTCCAAATGGTCAAGCGTTTGTGGCTTATCCGCATAGACCAATGACTTTACATAGCCCCACAGAAATTAGTCTAGAGGTGTTAAATCACAAGATTTTGGAGGCCAATTCACAGGTCCAAAACGTGAAATTAGGCGGTCACCAAACGTGTCTTTCAATAAATCTATTGTGGCACGAGCTGTGTGACATGTAGCTCCGTCTTGTTGAAACCACACCTCCTGGACATCATGTTTATTCAATTTAGGAATGAAAAAGTTAGTAATCATGGCTCTTTACCGATCACCATTGACTGTAACGTTCTGGCCACCAGCGTTTTTGAAAAAGTCCACCAGCCCATAAAGCGTACCAAACAAATTGATAGTTTGGTGTGGTTTTTGGTCTGATGGAATCATCAGTCCGTAATTCATTCGAAATGAAGCTGGTAGCACCGTTACCTCTCCACTGACAGTAACGGAGCTACCAGCTTCGGACGGTATAGATCGATGATAACCAACTTTTTACGGCCACACTTGGAAGAAATTGCTATTAGCAACATCACACAAGGATTGGAGATTCGATTATTTCAAGAAATTGTGACATTGAATGGGCTCCAAGAAGTGATTTAACACCATTAGACTACTTCATGCCGGGTTATTTGAAGTCATTGGTCTTTAGCAATAAACTAAACTCTCTTCCAGCTTTAAAAGTCTATATTGAACGTGCTATTAGTGTGTTTTTTTTTTTTTAAGAAATAATATCACTCTTATTGGAAAACCCTATATATGTTTTCATGTTTTAATAGGAAAGTAATGGTTTAAAGATTTATTTAGAAAAAAATAGATAAATAAATAATTAAATTGATATTAACATATTTTTAGTTAGTTCGAGACTACTATTAATTAAATAAGTTTAATATAGTAAATTATGATTTTTCAGGGGCGGCGTACCCAAATGAGTTTGTTATATTTGTTGTTGTTGTTGCAGCAATTGATTAAGTACACGGTTTTGTGACTGATGATACACTTCAATACGCTGAATATAGGTTTGTACCTAGGGGGCGCTGGGTGGCGGTTTTTCTGATGCTGCATTTGTTGTAAAATAGTCACTGCTGGTATTTCGCAGAATTTCGGTGGAATCTATACGCAGGAATAAACAACCAAAAAATGACTGAAGTCCATTTACAAAAACAAAGTAATGTTTAACACATGCGTACATACCAGGTATATAAACACAATATTATGGTTCCATACTTTGGGAAAAATAATGATAGGGGGTGGTAGGGGGTTTCACCCGCTTTTAGAAACTTAAAAACAAACTCACCGGTGATATTTATGGTTAAAGTTGCAAAAAGTTTGCTGTAGTTTTTGTTTGTCAAAGCAATTACCTTAAAAACAAATCCACTAAAAACAATAAAACACCAACTTTGCACTTTATAAACATGTTTAATGGCTTCAATCAATTTTTTAAAGGATCTTTTATAGATTTGCAGTCTTCGGACGCGCTTTGAAAAGTAAGCCTCAGCCAGACCAGCACCGGCTTCGCCTTAATAACAAAATTCTTCAAAAAAGAAAAAAATTCTAAGTGAATATAAAATGGAATAAAGTGATTGCGACAAAGCGTCTTTAAGCATATTGTAATAATATAAAGCCATTTGGACATAGTTTCAAAAGTGTACATTTATAAATGTATGTTTATATGTAAAATTGTTTTGGCAAATTTAAGCCATACATACATGCATATATGAATATGAACCAAGTGAAAAGGTTGTAAATGGTGTATGACAATGTTGTTTGCAAAGTATTTTTTTTTTTTCAAATACATTTTAAAATAAAGAGCATTTAATTGTCTTTTAGTTCATATTTATTTAAAAAAATAGGTGATTTTTGTAAAAAATTTATACTTTTCTTACAACCGTTTACATTTGTCAGTAAACTGGCAATTTAGTATTAAATATCTTTATTTGAATTTTTATTAACATATATTGGTTTATTTTTTTACAAATTTAAATTTAGGTGTCGTTACAATGCCTTCGGCATGTGACTTCAAGTTTCCGCCAGAACCTATTTCAAAGTTCCATTATCAAATGGCGGAAAATTGGGCAAAAATATTAGTTGTATTAATGAAGTCAAAGCCGGAGCACTATGCCACCATAGAGTGCGACGTAGAAAATATTTTGTATGTTGATTAGTTAATATTCTTTAATGAATAGACGAAATTCATTCTAATAACTTTTTTTTTATATTTAGCTACTGGAACTACACACAGAACTGCGAAGATCAAGAGGATGTGTGGCAGTGTAAGTGGAATGTAATGGTGTTATTGAAACGGGAAAGATATTTCCCCAATTGGTTCTGGGAGAATATTGCGGGAGTGACAGTCTTTTGCCGAATAAAATTCCATGTCGTTCCGGTATAAAGACCCAACTGCCGCGGGAACTATTGGATTTTAGTTTTTAGTCGCTTTTACGACATGCATGCCTTGCGGTGGGTAAATTCTTAAACCCCTAACCCGCAGGGAGGAGTTGAATGACTGAGGACGCTGTGCAATGGATATCGGTAATAGTTTATTTTTTATAAATTATTAGGACTGAAATAATTAGTAACATTTTTAATGTAATATAAAAATCGATTTTAGAAAGTTTAAAAAAAAAATTTCATTCAATTTTTTAGAATTAATGTTAGTAATGATAGAGGAAGAGAAAAATCATTTATTTACTTTCTTACCATTTCATTTTAATTTTGTTTAGTCATTGTTATCAATTAAAAATTAATCTGTTTGTTTTGTTATGAACTATTCCAATTTAAAGAGAGGTGTTTGAGCAATGATAATATTTTACTAAGCAATTATAAAATTATTTATCATATATGTTATAACAACTGGTAATACTTTTCTTCTTATTGTATATTTCAGATGTCTTATGGTCTCCTTGGGATTAAGTTGGAAATAAAGAATTCGCAATATTCAAACGTAGCTATGTACACCGCGTTTATAAGGATTCATTTATTGTTTACTACTTTTATTCAATGTTAAAATTCTAGTACTATTGTATGTTAAATAACACAAATAAATGTATAAATAATAATTTGCTGTATATATTTATATAAAGTCTTAGGTTTTAATGTGCTTAATGTAAAATTAATGGTAACGACCAATTCCATTGTAATTATTGAAAAAAACTAAAGGAAGTAATTTTTAATATTTTATTTAACTATTTATTAAAATTTATTTCTTTAATAAACAAAATGGAAAAAAGGTAACAATGGGTAGCAGGCGAGTAACAAATCAATTCGTTCACAATAACTAAAGGGTAACTGGTCGGATAAAAGATACATTTGCTGCCAATAACTAAAGGTTAATCCGTCGGGTAAGAGAAACATTTGTTTACAATAATGAAAGAGTAACAGGGCGGGTAATAAATCAAGTCGTTAACAATAACTAAAAGGTAACAGCTAGGGTAACATATCAATTTGTTTACAATAAGAAAAGAGTAACGGGTCGGGTAAGAGATACATTTGTTTCCAATAATTAAAGGGTGGCAGGTCAGGTTGCCAAAATATCCAAAAATTGGAAGAGACGAATATATATCGCATGCCTATGAATATAATGTGCATGTGCAAAAAAGAGAATCACACAAACGTGGAAAATGTCGGAAAAATTGGTCACCTTTTTCCTATGGCTAAAACAAAATTAACAAAATGGAATAACATATTCATAAATAAAGAATAACAGAAGGCTCTCATGTTAGATGAAAGTTACCCGTCTTGCAAGATTTGCTCTATATTCATATAATTTTTTTTAATAACATACTCTGTGTAAATTAATTGTGATTATTAACTGAAGTGAGCAAAAGGCTAAGTGTCATTCTCACAAATTTGAGGTGAATATTTAAATAAATAAAATTAAAGCTCCACCAAAAAAAAAATAGAAAAAATTTAAGAATTAAGAAGCCGAACAAAATAATATTGGGTCTTTTATTTAGCAATCCAGTGATCGAACTGGAAGGATTTGGGAAATCATCGAGGTCAATTACAAAAATCGTTACAATATATATAAATATAAATAAAAAACAACCCTGACTAATTAAAGTACCACCGAAAGGTATGCAACAAATATTTTTTATTTGCTTGCGCCTTTAGCCAATTAGAGTTTTCAAATAACTGCGTTTCAAAATTTCTTGGTTTGGAGGTAAAGTGGGACTGAACCACACCAAAACGAACATCAACAACAACGCGCTGACTTTTCAGAACGGAAACAACAGCGAAGACAAGAAGGAGAAAATGAGCTTTCTGATATAGTAGACACCTCCAGGATAGCATTACCAGACTCAATTGCCCCTTACAGCCCATTCTAGGGCTTCTTCTGCAACACCGAAGATTAGCAAAGAAAAACCAACAGCTCAAACGATAATCGTTCGTTATCTTCTTGTAAAATATAAACGGACACCTAAGAAAAATGGTGAACAAAACTCAAACATAATGGCAAAAACTATTGTAGAAAAGGAGACCTAGAATGAAAATTAATTTGAATTGCTAGCTGAAACTGATGACGAAGTGCGGCCTAAACTGCCGCCAATACAGAATAGAACTTTCACAACCTGGTCAAAAAATGAACAGAAAAAAAACTTCCAATTAAAATGAGTAAAATTCAGGAAGTAAAAATTTAAAGCATGGAAGACACTGTAAGTCCTTCCGGCATAGAAAGCGCTCTGAAAGAATTTAGTTTCAAGGTAAGAAAAGTATTTAACATTAAAATCAAAACCAACATACCTCAGCCAATGCTTAGAGTAGGTATTGAGTCAAATTTTCAGCTCTTAAAAAGGGATAGGCTTATCCCATATAAAAAGACCTCTAACAATATCCTTGTTCCACAACCTCGGGCCACAGAAAACAATTCTCAAACGAATTTTGCGTTCTACGCTCAAGCCTTAAAAAATTTACCTCGGCCCGCAATGCAGCCGTCCCGTCCGCAAGCTTACTTGAAAATACGTTAAATAATATTATATGTATGATTCAAAACCAGATGATGCAAGATTTAATTAGAAAGCGATTTCATCTAAGCCACGAACCGTATTTATATGTGAGTTAGGAACGCTAAAGGCTTGCGCCAACATAAAAACGAGCTTCAAGTCTTCATAGAAAGTCAAGCAATAGATATAATTCTAATATCTGAAACTCATTTTACCAAATTTAATAATACCAGTATTGATGAATTTGCGTTATTTGACACCAAACCAGATTTGATTTACTATGAAGTAACTTGTGTTATCAAAAGAGTACAAGTAAACATAAAATAAGTTTTCGACTTATCATCGCTTTGTTTCTGTTCTATGTTATTAACACAATCCCACTTTTCAATGAATTTGAAACAGTTATAACCAATAAATTCACAAATTGGCCTAAATACTAAAAATTCATAAGTTTGAATTTAAAATCCCACATTCTCCTTAAATAACAGATGTTATTGACGGCTTTACAATATTACTACAGTTGGCAGCGAAAATCTCAACGCACCGTCCGCCTAATACCCACAGGAGACAAAGTTTCAACGGTCTCCAGGGTAAAGACATTACATTTTGGTAACCAAAAAGGGACAGCTTAGAAAAGATTAGCAAAGGTTTCGTTCCCCAGTCATAAAAAAGTGAGCTCAATAGATACTTAAAAGAACTTCGGAGTGTCCTGGCTCAGAAGAAGAAAAATAAGTTTCAAAACTCTTTACAATCGTTGTAAGTGACTTCTGATACTAACTTCTTTTTTTGGTGCAAAGTAAAAAGTTTTAAAAAACCGGTCATTTGCGGACCTCGACTAAGAGCTCATAATGGTAAGTGCGCTCGAAGCGAACAGGAAAAGAGTTTAAACATGATATTGGAACGAATTCTTTTTCAGAATTTGATTCAATTTAATATTAAATCACTTAGGGAAGTTATTATCAAAGGCATTAAGAAAGAGAAAGGTTGTGGTCTCGTTAGAATAACAAGTGATATGATAAAAAAGGTGGCAATAAAACAATGCTTTATATCTTTAATAGCATATTAAGATTAAGGCAAAGTTCCAACTTTGGCAGGCTAATATACGTCTAATAGCTTAATAACGATATTATACAAAATATTCGAAAAACTTTTATTAAAAAAATACAACCGATTTTAGAATCGAAACGGACCATACCATGCCACCAATTCAGTTTTAGGGAAAAGCATAGCACAATAGAGCAGGTGCATAGAATCACTACAAACATAAGGTCAGCCTTTGAAAGAAAACAATATTGTACTGCAGTATTCCTCGATGTTGCTCAGGTATTTGATAAAGTTTAGTTAGATGGACTATTATATAAGTTGAGACGTATGTTTCCCGCAAATATATATTTATGTCGTACTAAAAAGCTTCCTTATTGGCAGTAAATCTCGAGTTAGGCAAAAAAGTTACACTACATATATTTAATTTACACAAACGATCTTCCCGCAAGCCAAAACCTCGTCACATCCACTTATGCAAATGATACAGCCATACTTCGAACCCCGTTATGGCCACTTATAGATTAGAACAACATTTAAAATTATTTGAAGAATTGCTAACTGCATAGAAAATTAAAGTCAATGAGTCTAAGTGTATACAAGTAACATTCACCCAAAAAAGACACATGCCAATCTCTATAAATGATAATAAAATACCACAAAAAGAATTATTTACTTGCTAACTTGAAAACTGGATTATAGGTCCAAAATTCAATCTAAGCTTAGAGAACAAAGTATTACTTTTAATATGCTTAAAAATCTGTTTTGAGTATACGGAATCCAACTTTGGGGCTCAGCACCTAAATCTAGTCTAAACAGAATTCATAAACTACAGTCTAAAACCTTAGGAACAATATGCAAGGCTCTTTGGTGTGTAAAAAAATCTGCAATTCACAACGATATCGGAATTAACACCGTTACAGAAGAGATAGAAAAACTGCGTAAAAAGTACTCGTTCAGATTATCTTAGCACCCAAACTTTCTAGCTTAAAGTTTATTACAGCATAACTACCCCAAGCGATTAAAACAAAAGGACTTAAGTTTGTGAATAGGGCTCTGCTGCATTCATTTGTACTAAATAGGTGATATATCGCTTTTATAATATTTTAGTAGACAAATTTTAAATATTCAGCATTATAAGGCAAATACATTTATGATAACTATACATGCTAATACTTTCCTTCCTATTACGTATTTCAGATGTCCTGTGATCTACTTATGAAATAAAAATGTCACTGGAAGAATTTAATATTCAAAACTTTAATTTTAGTTACAATCCATACTTATAAAGCTTTTCAATGGATTTTTTTTTTATAGTTTATTACTTTTATTGACGTAGTACGTGAATGTCCATAGCTTGAATGTTAATGTTAAAATTCTTATACCATTGTATATTGAATAACACAAATGAATGTACATATTATTGTATATACATATTTATACACAGTAGCTGCGCCATTAGCATCTTTAAGCGGACTATGAGCACGTTTGCACTTTTTCAAACGAATATCACCCATACATTGTATTCAAGGCGGACAATTATTTTCCAAGTTGGAAATCGCTAATTGAGTGTAGAATTCGTCCGGTCAGTCCAGCACATTTCAAGTGGGCAATGCCATCGCAAAGCCAGCAAGACAGAAAACATTCTGAATCGCCTTTGGCTTGACAATTTTCAAAACCACACTTCATATTGACAAGATTAAAATAATGTACATATGTAAAGTATATGCAAATATATAATATATATAAATAATATGTATATATAATATTGTAACGTTTTTCGTTGCTACCCTCGTTGATTTCCCAAATTCTTCCAGTCCGATCACTAGATTGGTAAATAAAACCTCCAAGATTTGTTCGTTTGGCTCTCAATCGTCAGGATTTACTCAACGTTTATTTAGTCTTCAATAATTACAGTTCTTTACTATACACAATGGCTTATTTCACAATTCTTTATAACACATATATATTTCTGCTTCACATAGTTTACCCATTTCTAAAACACACAGCTCACTGCAATATTAACGCCACTGCAATTTCAACTCGTCTCTTGTATGATAGCGGCTGCCGTTCTTTTTATACCTGAAGATGACACAAACATTCTGTTCACGCGTTCACGCGCTGATTACTCGTTTGCCTGTGATAGCTGCAGCATCTCCGTTTATCCTTAACGGGGAATTTCCCTTACACTGTCGCCCCTTTTGTTTGTGCTTAGTACGGGGAATTTTGCATCATACGGAGAATTTTGCATCATACTGCCGCTTCTTTTGTCTGTCCTTTTTACGGGGAATTTCCTTTATATTGTCGCTCCCTTTGTCTGTCCTTCTTATTTGGAAATCTCGTCACACTGCTATTCCTTTTGTCTGTCCTTCGTATTTGGGATTTCCGTCACAATATATAAAGGGTATTTTTTATTGAGGTATAGAACTTTAAGTTGCAATAAAACAACGATGGATTATTCGATTGACATGAATTTTATTTATCTGAAAGATAATCTTGTGGCATTACATTTTAAATATGATTTCTGGCATATGACCGCCACGGCTGGCGCGGATGTAGTCCAATCTGGACGTCCAATTTTCGATGACTTTTTCCAACATTTGTGGCCGTATATCGGCAATAACACGACGAATGTTTTCTTCCAAATGGTCAAGCGTTTGTGGCTTATCCGAATAGACAAATGACTTTACATAGCCCCACAGAAAGTAGTCTAGCGGTGTTAAATCACAAGATCTTGGAGGCCAATTCACAGGTCCAAAACGTGAAATTAGGCGGTCACCAAACGTGTCTTTCAATAAATCTATTGTGGCACGAGCTGTGTGACATGTTGCGCCGTCTTGTTGAAACCACATCTCCTGAACATCATGTTATTCAATTCAGGATTGAAAAAGTTAGTAATCATGGCTCTATACCGATCACCATTGACTGTAACGTTCTGGCCGCCATCGTTTTTGCAAAAGTACGGACCAATGATTCCACCAGCCCATAAAGCGCACCAAACAGTCAGTTTTTCTTGATGTAACGGTGTTTCAACATACACTTGAGGATTACCTTCACTCCAAATGCGGCAGTTTTGTTTGTTGACGTAGCCATTCAACCAGAAGTGCGCTTCATCGCTAAACAAAATTCGCTTATGAAACAGAACCATTATTTTCGAAATAAAATTGCATTATTTGCAAGCGTTGTTCAGGCGTGAGTCTATTCATGATGAATTGCCAAACCAAACTGAGAATAAATCACTTAACAGCTGTTAAATCGGTCGTCATCTTGAAAAGTAATGCAAACTTAAAGTTCTATACCTCTATAAAAAACACCCTTTACATACTTGTATCAGAGAATGTTAATATAATGAGAAGGCGCAAATGTTAAGTCAAATCTGATGCCTTACCACGTACAAGGCACATTAGGGGACTGGCCGAAAGCAAAGATGCGATCCTTTAAGGGACTCGCATAAATTCGAGTTCGCACTCAAATTACAAGAAGAAAATGTTCAACTTGTATAGTGCCGTAATTGATTTTTCGTGTATGCGCTTATATGTAACGCATGTGCAAGTGAACTAACACTGCAAT
Organism: Neoceratitis asiatica; assembly: GCA_030068015.2. NCBI lineage: Eukaryota > Metazoa > Arthropoda > Insecta > Diptera > Tephritidae > Neoceratitis > Neoceratitis asiatica. The sequence goes on along the minus strand of CM061526.1, from coordinate 36,821,961 downwards.
TCTATTAAATTTGCTAAATTTATTGAAAAATAGATGTAAATAAATTTAATAGAAACAAAAAAAAAAAAACAGAAATACAAAAAATTCAAAATCCAGCGCGGTGAGCTTCGAACGTCCTTTAGATATGCAGTTGTTCTTGATTTTAGTATGGTTATCCCAAGTTATATACATATGTATGTTTATATTTAATTAACAAATTATAATAAACATAACCGTAAGCAATGTAATTGTATTTTAAATGAAGTAAATAAAATAAAAATTAAATAAAAAAATATCAGAAAAGCCGAGTTGGGTTTGAACTCAAGCCGCGGAAAAAACACCAGAAATTAATGCAAATTGTCCCTGCTCCTATACCAACTCCGCCATAAGAAATCGCGGCCCGCAGTTTAATACATGATAAGTTGCAAAATATTGATATAACTGAGCAATTCGAAATTACTCATTAAAAATGTAAAGATTAAGTGAGCTCAAACAATATATTTACATATACATGCATAATAATATGTAAATATTATTTTGTAATCAATTCAACATTTATTTATGTTATAAATTTATTTTTATAGATAAATTTGGTTTTCAATTTAATCTAATTTTATTTTACATTACCTTTTTTTTATATTATTATTTTTAAATATTTATCTTTTCTTTATTTCAAATTATTATTATTTTTTATTTGACTTTTGTTTTTAATTAAAATTTTTTAAGTTATTTAATATCATTACGTTTTTTCCATCTTATTTTGTTTAACTTAATTTAATTTCATTTTTATTTTTACTTTTATTTTATTCTGTTATTTACTTATTTTCTGTTATTTTCTGTTTTATTTTATTTTATTTTATTTTTGCCTTAACTTAATTCAATTTTGTATATAATTATTAAAATATTAATTAATTGATTTTTTAAATAATTGAATTTTTATTTCTTTAATTTTATATTTCATTTTATATAATTTTGTATTGTTTAATTTTTTTCTATTTATGTATTTTATTTTATTTTAATTTATTTTATTCAATTTAATCTCTTGTTTTATTTGATTTTATTGTATTTTATTTAATATAATTTTGTTTTAATTTATACTAAATGATTTGATATTTGTGTTTGTCATACATATCCATATGCAACTAGGTATATATGTACATATGTAGGTTTATGTATCCGGACAATAGTAAACTATATGTAAATCATAGTAAAAGGCAAATTTCATTCATATTCATGCTTCATTCAGTATTCCACTCTTGTCCTCTCCCCCATAACACCGCATTTGCCATCGTTACAACACAGTTGTCGACGAAAACTCTTAAAAATCAGAAAATCAGCGAAACTTCGATCAACTGGAAATTCGGAGCAACAACAACGCTCATATGCATTCCCTTCTGCCCTCATCTCTTTACATTCCAACGCCACCAGCAAGCGGCTTCTACTTGAAGAAGAGAATGAAATATTTTATAAAAATCGAAAATTCAAGTTGAAGCCAATATTTCTATACAATGTTTCACTAAATTAATTAAATTTTTATTTTATTTACTTCATTTAAAATACAATTACATTGCTTACGGTTATGTTTATTATAATTTGTTAATTAAATATAAACATACATATGTATATAACTTGGGATAACCATACTAAAATCAAGAACAACTGCATATCTAAAGGACGTTCGAAGCTCACCGCGCTGGATTTTGAATTTTTTGTATTTCTGTTTTTTTTTTTTTTGTTTCTTTTAAATTTATTTACATCTATTTTTCAATAAATTTAGCAAATTTAATAGAATTGCAGTGTAAGTTCACTTTCACATGCATTACATAAAAGCGCATACACGAAAGATCAATTACGGCACTATACAAGTTGAACATTTTCTTCTTGTAATTTGAGTGCGAACTCGAATTTATGTTAGTCCCTTAATGGGTCGCACCTTCGCTTTCGGCCAGTTCCATAATGGGCCTTGTACGTGCTAAGGCATCAGATTTGACTTAACATTTGCGCCTTCTCATTATATTAACATTCTCTGGTTTTAACGAACTCAATTCGACTTGAGTTTTCTCTATTTTTAATGAAGAAATATAAAATCGAACGTCTTTTAAAATGAGCGTGCATTAGTATCTAAAGAAAAATTTGTGAATGTATTGGAAATTTCGATCAAAGTGCTCAGCACCGTCTTGCAGGGATCCATTCAAAGACATCAATGTGTATACGAAAAACTTATACATGCAAGTTACCGTCTGAGCGCCGTCGATGACACAAATTGAACACCTTCGCTTACTGAACCAAAACTGAACCTGATCATTTTATTAAATTCAATCTTTTTATATTACAATTTTGTTTTCTTTCTAAATTACAATTATTCGTATACTTATATTGTTTTTGTTGTTAATTCTTATTTCTTATGTTAGTCGCGGCGGCTTTTATTCCGTCACGATCGCTTCCGCTTAATTTTGCTTAATCATCAATTTGCAAATGGAGCAGGTAAGTAATTTAATTGGGGCTCTTCACATATTGTCGCGATCACTTCCGTCAAAACAAAATGTGAAGTTGCTGTTGTAGCATTTTTCTAAAGTCAACATTAGGCTCTGCTAACTTCCTAGAGTCAACATTAGACTGTGCTAACTCCCCCCTTTTTAAGTATCAGCGTCTCGCTGATAAAATAAAAGTGAAACAATCTAACATTTACCTATTGCAATTGGCTGGAGATCAATTATTTGAGGAGTGAATTGGAATTTCCTGTGGTAAGCTGATCTGGTGTGGAAATAGAGTATTATGAACAAGGTCAGCCCGAGAAATATTGCTAAAAAAAACTGTATCTTAGTGACATAATAAACTTAGATGAGATATAATCTAACTTTTTTACATTTGTTAAGTGGAGTTGGTGAAGGTATTATAGATCTATTTTTATCTCTTTTTCAGTTAAGTCGCTTGAGAGTATAAGAGGTAAAATCTGATGAGACGTAGTTTGCCAATTTGTGTAATTTATATTTCCTATAGTGATAGTTTCGTTATAAAAATTTATGATAGAGGTGCCGTTCAAGATCTGCGTTAAATTATTGTACATTAGATTTCCTATGAAGTTGGAAATGAAGATTGTTCCATCTGTAATTAATTCTATTACAGGATCATTTCGAACTTGATAGTCGCAGGTTGCTTTTCCTCCCGCGAGGATCTGTGGAATACAATGGTTTTCGTCCAAAGGTTCTAATTGATTTCTTTTGCATATTGTTATGTCTTCTATGATCATGCATTTTTCGCTAATGCCTTCTTGTGCAATGAAAAAATTATTAAATTGAAGATAAATTTGTTTGTTATTTTTTATTGTTGACCGTATAAGAATTTTGTTGAATAAAATGTCTTCGGTTTGTTGCAAAGATATTACGTATAGGAGAAGCGAATCTTTGACTATCATTGACGGTTCTGCGTATCTAAGAGCTTCTAATTCATTTTTGAAAAGTAGAGTTTCGGTTTGGGAAATTATATTGGCTATATCTGCTTTATTTAACAAATGCGAATGAACTATACCCTTTTGGGCAAGTTGAGTGGCTAAAACTATTTGCGAGATTTCATATTTTACTAACCCTAGCTTATTATATAATGCTTGTTCGAATCTAACTGTATCGTTTGCGTTGATTTCGTCGAGTATTTTATTGTAGCTATCCAGTATTTTGTTGGTTGTTTTAATGTTTTAATTAAGTGGTTATTGATTTTGTACTGTTTATTACTATTTCCTGTGAGGTCATTCGTTCTAGTCAAAATTTCGTCCCAGTCGGTTGCGTCTGGATTACCCGCGAGCCATTTCCAGGCCGAGCCAATCCAATTGATTGATCGTTAGCTCCTTTTAACGTTCCTAGTCCGTAATTAATCTAAAATGTTGTCGATTTGTGAAATTTGATAGTCTAGCTGTGGAGCTAGAGGGCTCGTTCTGATAGTCTGATAGCGAATAACGGGTTTGATGTTATTGAGAATTCGTTCCTAATCGTCCAAGTCGATGGTGTGTATAATTTTGTAGTACCCGTTTGATATTTTTCCTCTGCCCTGTTTTATCGTCACCAATGGGCTTTTGTATTCGTATACGTCCCTGCTCCTGTAAACCTCGGTATCAACCTAGTAAATGGAAAAATTGTCAGTTTTTCAAGTGAGATTTGTGAATCCTTCTATTATTGATAGTGGTAATTGTTACATTATTGTCTTTCCCTGCGGTTTCTTTCTTATAAATAGGTTTATTTTTCTGTTTAATCTGTTTGTCTTTTTTGAAAACTATTTCGCCTGGTTCATAGTTTTTAATTTTAGTCCTTTTTTTGTTGTGCCAGTTTAGCATCTTTTTCTGGTTCCTGGCGAGTTCGTGTCTGATGTCGTTACTAACAATGTCCTTGAAGTCCTTCAATTCCTGATAATTTATATTGTTAGTCCTGCCAAGGAAGACGTCATCTGGCTTCTTGTTTGTTGCTGAATGAATTGTATTATTATATCTATCAATAGCAATGTTAATGATTTTCGGCTTGAAGGCATCGAACTATTTCAATTATGGTAGAGTGAACGCGTTCCACCGCACCATTCACTTCGCTTTTTTGAGGAGGGGTCAAATAGATTTCTATTCCTAAGGCCTCCAAGTAGTTCAATGTGATTGGGCTTGATGAAGGTTGAGCTTCCCTCGTTTTCCATTACTAGCGTTTTTCCCTCGTTTTCCATTACTAGCGACTGAGTAGAAATGAAGAAGTTTTATGAACTTGTCTCGTATATGTAAGACGGATTTATTTTTTATTCGAAAGAATTTAACAAATTTCGAGAATTTATCTATGCTGGATATATATTTATCTCCTGCAATTTCGATAATATCTATATGAAGGATCTCAGAAGGATACGATGGAATGGGTGTAGCTTGGATTTCGGGTTTGGGAGGTCGGCGTTCATATTTGTTGCAATGGCAAATTTCACATGATCTGGTGCAATCCTTGATTAGTTTGGTCATTTGAGGGAAATAAAAATTTTCCAATATTTGCTCTTTGTTTTCTTTCCCGCTCCGATGAGCTCTTTTGTGTTCTTCCCTGATAATATGGAACTTCTCTTCATCGTTAGAGACATCGCTCACTATCCTCTGGGTGATTCTAATTGTAAATCTTGAGAAGCATTCCTTAAATATTTCTTATAACACAGGAATGTGTTTTTCAGGGATTTTTGCTCCATTAACTAAATTTGGGTTTAGGTAATTCTTTAATATGGATATTATAGCCTCTTTGCTAAGCTTTGTTTTTGCTACGTAGTGCCGTTGATAATTTGGGTGTGCCTCCTCATGGCATTCTAGTTCCTTTCCTTCGGATATGACTATCTGAGACTTAAATACATTTATAGGAGCCTCGCAATGACGGATCAAGTCTGTGTTGTCCTCCTCTGCGCTATGTTGGGAATTATCATCTGTAGATGTTAAAACGCTAACTTCAGTTGGTAATCGCGAAAGGGCATCGGCTACCATGTTAGTTTTCCCAGGTTTGTATATTAGCTTATAGTTGTACTCCTCTATCCTTGCCTTCCATCGTTTTAATTTAGCATTGTTATTGCTATTGCTCAAGGCGAAGGTAAGGGGTTGGTCGTCCGCTAAAATTTTTATTTCCTTCGCACCGTATAGGTAGGTCCTAAGCTTGTCGAGTGCCCATATAATAGCCAACATCTCCTTCTCAATTGTTGAATAATTCTCTTCAGTTTTTTTAAGCGATCTGGAGATGTAAGTTATTGGCTTATCTTTGCCAATTTCACCCTGAGAAAGGACAGCTCCAATAGCCACATTAGACGCATCCGTTGTCAGGATGAAAGCTTTGGTGAAATCCGGAAATGTAAGAATTTCGGAAGACATAAGTAACTCTTTTAAGTCGTTAAAGGATTTCGTAGCTTCATTGTTTAGTGAAATGCTCACCCTTTTAGATTTATTAGCTTTTGTTTGGGCGTAAACACCCCTTGTCAAGTTTGTGAGGGGCTCAGCAACTTTCGCAAAGTCCCTTATAAATCTTCTGTAGTAGGAAGCTAGTCCCAAGAAGCTTTTTAGTTCTTTCAAGTTTTTGGGTGGCAATATCCTTTTTATGGATGAAATTTTTTCAGGATCGGGTAAGGCCCTAAAAATTCTACATGTGTCCTAAGGAATTTTGATTTTTCGTAGTTGACTTTTAGTCCTGATTTTTGAAACATTTCAAACACAATTTCTAAATTCTTTAAATGTTCTTCCCTATCTTTCCCTACGATGATAATATCATCAATGTAAACATAACAACTTTTACCTATTAAGGGTTTAAGAACATCGTTGATCATCCTTTGAAAGATGGATGGCGCGTTTCTAAGTCCAAACGGTAGCCTGGTTAATTCGTATTTACCATTGGCCGTTGAAAATGCCGTTTTCTTTATATCTCTTTCCTTCATTTTTATCTGGTTAAATGCAGATGTTAAATCAAGAGTGGTGAAGTACTTGGATTCGCCCAAACTTGCTAGTGTGTTGTTTACATCTGGTATAGGATATGTGTCTGGAATAGTTACCGCATTTAAGCGTTTGAAATCTATAACTACCCTATAGTTTTTTTTTCCCAGATGGGCCTGGCTTTTTCGGCACTACCCACAAGGGAGAGTTATAAGGACTTTTTGATGGCCTAATTATGCCGTCCCTTAGCAACTCTTATATTTGTTTCTCCACCTCTTCCCTAAGGTTAGCTGGGTAGGGGTATGATTTTGTATAAACGGGCTCATCCGTTGTTGTTTTAATTTCTGCTCGGACAGTCGTGTCAACAGTGCCGCTGTCCAAAACAGGACCAAAAATTTCCGCGTATTTCCTTTTAATATTTTCTATATCATTATTAGTAGTGGTTAGGGTATTATTTACTTCCCTAACCGTTTTTTCTTGTTATTTTATTTCTGTATCATTTAGCCGTAGCGTATAATGGTTTGTCTAACTTGCTGGAGCCTTCAGCAATTTTATCAGAAATAAAATTTTTGTTGGCTCCGGTATCAATTAGGAACTTTAGAATTCCATTGTTTTTAATGTGGTAATTTATGTAAGGAAGGCTTGATCGGCCCCTATCATAAAATTTATTTCCTCACTATTCTCCTGTTCATTAAGCTGTTCATCTCCTGACTCGATATTAAACAATTTTGGTTGTTTCCTTGGTATGCTTGAGGTATTTTGTGACCTCGTAGCCGGAGCATATTTTGGACTGTTTATATAATTTACTCTTTGAGAATGCAATAATGGATCGACCTCCATCGGGACAGGAGGTTTGGTTTGTGTAGGCCGTGGAGGTGGTCCTTGTGGCTGAGTTTGCCTTTTATGTTGGTCTTTATAGTTATATATTTTATTTCTTTCGTGAACGTTTAGTTCGTTTGGTGATTTTGATTCCTTAAGTTCATGTTTTGTATCTCTAAACAGGAAGCATAGGCTTCGGGTAATGTTTCAGGTTTTTGGATTATTAGCATCCTTGAAAATTCAATTTGCACTCCCCTGACGAAAACATCCAGCGCCCGATTCCTGTAGCTATCTATCAAATCGCTTATAGCTTCCTCTGAATGTACTTGAGCTTTTATCTTGTTTATGATAAGTGAGAGCTGGTAATTAATCCTGGCGTAAAATTGGTCTACACTAGAATATCTCTGGCTTAAAGTTGTTGGTTCATACTCTAGAGTTCTGAGATCACGCTTGTCGGCGTAGTGTAGGGATAGGCAGGTTTTAATTTTTTCCCAGTCGTCATTAAACACGTTGTAAGAGATTAGAGCGGTATCCGCCGGTCCTCTTATTTTATTTCTAATATGCTGCATTATAGCACGAAAGATGGGTCTGTTTTTGACTACGGGTCGTAATCTTTTAAAATGGATTCTACACTGGAGATCCACGAAATGTATTGAATTGGATTTCCATCAAAAACTTGCAAATCCTTCACACAGTCTGGCAACCTCCTCATTTCATTCAGTTCTGCCTCTGTTGCTGCAAGAGGTGCAGGGTTATTTATTGGGGGAGGCCTAATTCTATTTTCTAGTTCCCCTATTCTTTTGTTCATTGCTCTCGTCTGCTCGATTTGCAAATTGAGAGCTCCAGTTAACTGTGTAATTGCGTCTTCTATGTTATCAAATTTTTTTTTTTTTTTTGTGAATTTCAAATAAGAATTAACAAATAATTTAACTATCTTTTACTCAAAAGTTTTTTATTACTTAATGGCTTTTAGCTTAAATAAATTCTGACAATTTCTTTATATTGTTTTATAGTTTACAAAATTCACTTACAATAAACAAAGTTCACTTACAATAAAATGAGGAACAGCATTGGAGTAATGTTTGGTTTTCGTCCTGATGAATCCCTTTTGAGAATTTTATTCCCCTACTCGTGATACAGGTACGGCTTAAATAGTGATCGGCGGCTGCAGGTGGTTTATGTTGAAGATTTTATCCTTTTCACAGTTTTTGGTGTTTATATAGTTTTGTATAGTTTTTGTAGGTTTTACCAGAGAATGTTAATATAATGAGAAGACGCAAATGTTAAGTCAAATCTGATGCCTTGGCACGTACAAGGCCCATTAGGGAACTGGCCGAAAGCGAAGGTGCGACCCATTGAGGGACTAACATAAATTCGAGTTCGCACTCAAATTACAAGAAGAAAATGTTCAACTTGTATAGTGCCGTAATTGATCTTTCGTGTATGCGCTTTTATGTAATGCATGTGCAAGTGAACTTACACTGCAATTCTATTAAATTCGAACTCGGGCTAACCATATCCTTTAGATATGCAGTTGTTCTTGATTTTAGTATGGTAATCCCAAGTTATATACATATGTTTATATTTAATTAACAAATTATAATAAAAATAACTGTAAGCAATGTAATTGTATTTTAAATGAAGTAAATAAAATAAAAATAAAATTAAAAAAAATCAGAAAAGCCGAGTTGGGGTTGAACTCGAACCACGGGAAAAACACCGGAAATTAATACAAATTGTCCCTGCTCCTATACCAACTCCGCCATAAGAAATCGCGCCGCCGCGCAGTTTAATACATGATAAGTTGCAAAATATTGGTATAACTGAGCAACTCGAAAATACGCTTTAAAAATGGAGAGATTAATATATTAATATATTTACATATACATGCATAATAATATGTACATATTATTTTATAATCAATTCAACATTTATTTATGTTATAAATTTATTTTTATAGATAAATTTGGTTTTCAATATAATCTAATTTTATTTTACTTTACCTTTTTTTTATATTATTATTTTTAAATATTTATTTTTTTTATTTAACATTATTATTAGTTTTTTATTTGACTTTTGTTTTCAATTAAAATTTTTAAAATTATTTAATTTCATTACGTTTTTTCCATGTTATTTTGTTTAACTTAATTTAATTTCATATTTATTTTTTCTTTTATTTTATTTTGTTATTTACTTATTTTCTGTTATTTTCTGCTTATGTTATTTTATTTTATTTTATTTTATTTGCCTTAACTTAATTCAATTTTGTTTATAATTATTAAATTAATTAATTAATTGTTTTTTTTAAATAATTGAATTTTTTATTTCTTTAATTTTATATTTCATTTTATATAATTTTATATTGTTTAATTTGTCGTTTTTAATTTATTTCGTTTTATTTTAATTTATTTTATTCAATTTAATCTCTTAATTAATTTGAATTTATTGTATTTTATTTAATATCATTTTGTTTTAATTTTTTTTAAATGATTTGATTTTTGTGTTTGTCATACATATCCATATGCAACTAGGTATAAACATATGTACATATGTAGGTTTGTGTATCCTGAAAATAGTGAAATATATGTAAATCATAGTCAAAGGCAAATTTCATTCATATTCATGCTTCAATCTGTATTCCACTCTTCTCCTCTCCCCCCATAACACCGCATTTGCCATCGTTACAACACAGTTGTCGACGAAAACTCTTAAAAATCAGAAAATCAGCGAAACTTCGATCAACTGGAAATTCGGAGCAACAACAACGCTCATATGCATTCCCTTCTGCCCTCATCTCTTTACATTCCAACGCCACCAGCAAGCGGCTTCTACTTGAAGAAGAGAATGAAATATTTTATAAAAATCGAAAATTCAAGTTGAAGCCAATATTTCTATACAATGTTTCACTACAATCTTACAAAATAAAAAAAAGCATCGAGAAAGCACGAGTGGTGGCTTAATTAGTTAGCCCAAGCAATTTTATTTTCCATTTGCCTGTTGTAGCCTGGGTTCAAGTCCATTTTTGACTGACCGATCTTTGTTTTACTTGAATTTTTTTATTCATTACAATTTTTTTCTTTTCTTTGTATAATTTTGTTAATATTTTTAAAGGGTATTAGAAATTAAATCTTATTATTATATTATTTTGCTATTTATTTATTTGTTTTTATTACAACATATCTGGTTTTATTTCACTTAATTTTTTTTGACGTTTATTTTAATCTTTTAATTATTTAAATTTAATTATTTTGTAAAAACAAAAATACAAGAATATTTCTATTTCAATTCGAGTTAGCGCTGAAATTAAATATGTTAATTAAAAACAAAAATAAAAGAATCCAATCCACCATATCCCAAAAAAATTTAACTTAGGCCATCAAGATAAAGACGTCCCTCAACTGCCGACATGTAAACCAACTTGTACGTAAATTTTGTTGCATTCGTTATTCTTGATTTTGAAAAAATTAGTTTGATTTGAGAATTGCAGTCTTGCGCAAAAGCTCGTGACAATAAAAATAGTCAAACATATGATGAGAGAATACAATACTTATGAGTATAAATTTTACCGTCAAATATCCTATAGTTCGATGAAAATTCAAAAATTAAAAATTTGAAATAACGTTAAAAACATAATAAAAATAAATAACTAATAATATAATAAACATTTGAAAACTAAAAGATTTACGTTACAAAATAATAATAATAATAATAATAATAATAATAATAATAATAATGAAAAAAAAAACATATAAATAAAATTGAAGTAAAACAAAAATCGATCAGTCAAAATTGGAATTGAACCCAGGCCACAACGGGCAAATCGAAAATAAAATTTACCATTGTTACAATACAAGTTGTGGACGAAAACTCTTAGAAAACAAGAAAATCAGCGAAACTTCGATCAACGGGAAATTCGGAGCAACAACAACGCTCATATGCATTCCCTTCTGCCCTCATCTCTTTACACTCCAACGCTACCCACAAGCGGCTTCTACTTGAAGAAGGGAATGAAAAATTTTAAAAAAATCAAAAATTCAATTTGAAGCTAATATTTCTATACAATGTTTCGCTACAATCTAACTAAATACCAAAAAAAAGCAGCATCGAAAAAGCAATTCTATTTTCCATTTGCCCGTTGTAGCCTGGTTTCAAGCCCAATTTTGGACTAGAATGGATCATTGATTTTTTTTTTTGAATTGTATTTATGTTTTTTTTTTTTTTAATTCATCACTATTATTATTTTCTCTTCTGATGCTGCTTTTTTTTTTGGTATTTACTTAGATTGTAGCGAAACATTCTATAGAAATATTAGCTTCAACTTGAATTTTCGATTTTTATAAAATATTTCATTGTGGTCTTCAAGCAGAAGCCGCTTGTGGATAGCGTTGGAATGTAAAGAGATGAGGGCAGAAGGTAATGCATATGAGCGTTGTTGTTGCTCCGAATTTCCCGTTGAGCGAAGTTTCGCTGATTTTCTGATTTTTAAGAGTTTTCGTCCACAAATTGTGTTGTAACGATGGCAAATGCGGTGTTATGGGGTGAGATGACAAGAGTGGAATACTGAATGAAGCACGAATATGAATGAAATTTGCCTTTTTATAATTCACATATAGTTTACTATTGTCCGGATACATAAACCTACATATGTACATATATACCTAGTTACATATGGATATGTATGACAAACACAAATATCAAATCATTTAGAATAAATTAAAACAAAATGATATTAAATAAAATACAATAAAATCAAATAAAATAAGAGATACGATCGAATAAAATAAAGTAAAATATAATAAAGAAAGAGAAAAAAATTAAACATTATAAAATTATATAAAATGAAATATAAAATTAAAGAAATAAAAAATTCAATTATTTAAAAAAAAACAATTAATTAATTAATTTAATAACTATAAACAAAATTGAATTAAGTTAACGCAAATAAAATAAAATAAAATAAAATAACATAAACAGAAAATAAGTAAATAACAAAATAAAATAAAAATAAAAATAAAAATTAAATTACATTAAGTTAAACAAAATAAAATGGAAAAAACGTAATGAAATTAAATTATTTAAAAAAATTTTATTTAAAAACAAAAGTCAAATAAAAACAATAATAATTTTAAATAAAAAAATAAATAATATAATAAATAATAAATAAAATAAAATAAAGTAAAGTAAAATAATATTAGATTAAATTAAAAACCAAATTTGGCTATAAAAATAAATTTATAACATAAATAAATGTTGAATTGTTTACAAAATAATATGTACATATTATTATGCATGTATATGTAAATATATTAATATATTAATCTTTCCATTTTTAAAGCGTAATCTCGAATTGCTCAGTTATACCAATATTTTGCAACTTATCATGTATTAAACTGCGCGGCGGCGCGATTTCTTATGGCGGAGTTGGTATAGGAGCAGGGACAATTTGTATTAATTTCCGGTGTTTTTCCCGTGGTTCGAGTTCAACCCCAACTCGGCTTTTCTGATATTTTTTATTTTTTTATTTTTTTATTTACTTCATTTAAAATACAATTACATTGCTTACAGTTATTTTTATTATAATTTGTTAATTAAATATAAACATATGTATATAACTTGGGATTACCATACTAAAATCAAGAACAACTGCATATCTAAAGGACGTGGTTAGTTCGAGTTCGAAGCTCACCGCGCTGGATTTAGAAATTTTTTTTTGTTTTGTTTTTTTGTTTCTTTTAAATTTATTTACATCTATTTTTCAATAATGTTAAGAAATTTAATAGAATTGCAGTGTAAGTTCACTTGCACATGCATTACATAAAAGCGCATACACGAAAGATCAATTACGGCACTATACAAGTTGGAACATTTTCTTCTTGTAATTTGAGTGCGAACTCGAATTTATGTTAGTCCCTTAATGGGTCGCACCTTCGATTTCGGCCAGTCCCCTAATGGGCCTTGTACGTGCTAAAGCATCAGATTTGACTTAACTTTGCGCCTTCTCATTATATAGGGTGTTTTTATAGAGGTATAGAACTTTAAGTTGGCATTACTTTTCAAGGTGGCGACCGATTTAACAGCTGTCAAGTGATTTATTCTCAGTTTGGTTTGGCAATTCATCATGAATAGACTCACACCTGAACAACGCTTGCAAATAGTGCAATTTTATTTCTAAAATAATAGTTCTGTGCGGAAAACGTATCGCGCACTACGTCCATTTTAGCGATGTTTAGCGATGAAGCGCACTTCTGGTTGAATGGCTACGTCAACAAACAAAACTGCCGCATTTAGAGTGAAGGTAATCCCCAAGTGTATGTTGAAACACCGTTACATCCAGAAAAACTGACTGTTTGGTGCGCTTTGTGGGCTGGTGGAATCATTGGTCCGTATCATTGGACGTTTTCTTCTAAAAATTTAAGTAAGATTTAAAATAAAAAAATTAAAAAAATTGTTATTTAAATTACTTTTCAGGGCATCCGTATTCCTTTCGTTAAAGAAAATAATTGCCTACGATTTCTTTGCTTTTGGCAGAAAATCACTTGACCATAGCTGCTAATAACATTTATTTTTTTCCGATGGCCAACGAATTTGCACCTTCTCGTTGGTATAAGTTCTTTAGTCGATAGACTAGATGGCGCTGTGATTGGCATTGAAATTGGTGCCTATCCATGCTAAATTCAGTACCTGTTCAACTGTTGTACTATAAATACACTGTTCTGTAAACGGGTATCAACAAAAAACAACAAAAATAATCCGGGATTAATATAAACGTTCTCTGATTTTTTCATAACTCAAATAAATATATGAAGATAAAATCGTGTTTTTATTATAATTGCGAGACAAGTGTGATTCATTTGAGATGAGTGATGAATTTTAAGAAATTTAGCTTTTAATTGGTAATTTTTTATATAATAAATTTCCTTATTTAGATTCAAAAAAACTTTAAACTTACTTAAGATGCTTTCAAGTATGTCCTGAATATTTTTGCACAAGTCAGTCAAGTGTTTTCTCATGGTTATCTTATCTAACCGAGTAGTAGCTGATTTGCTTCATTTTCATTCATCCCGGACATACCTTGAGTATTTCGGGGTCGAGTCTGGATAGGTAAGAGTTAAGTCTACTACGTAATTTTGTCAGTGTTACTTGGGTCTCTCAAGGCAGCTCAAGCTCTTGTTTTGCAATGGGTGGTGCTTGGATTCCGAAAACACCGTTCACTGGAAGAGATTTCACAAATGCGTTAACGGACCCTCGGTGAATAGGGTATAAAGCTTTCCTATATGCAGTCCTCTCCAGCAGTTCTTGTCCTTATTGCTGTCCGGAGTCGCAGTAGTCTAAAACTCCCTTCCAGTTGTGTCTATGTGGGGGTTCGGATTCTAATAAGTGTCTATTGGGGTAATTCCTACGGTAGAATCCCAACAGATATTGCTTATATGAATAAGAAGCGACATGACGGTCTCGTAAATTGAGTGTTTGGGAAAGAGCGTATATGAAACGAGCCATTTTCAGTTTCCGCCTCACATTCTTCTTTTGGAGGGGAGATATAAAAGCGAATGCGCTATGAAGCTTATCAAAACAAAACAAAAAGTCAATTGCAGGAGAAATAGAATTAAATGTGCGGAAGGTGCAGTGGTAAATGAAAAGAAGTGAATTTATGCTAAATTATTTATGGAAAATTGTTTAAAATCTAAAAAAAATTGGCATTAAAGATTGTAAGCATATTTGATTGCAAATGAGACTTCGTCTTGAGAAAACTGTTTAATATTTTATTATATTTATTTGGTAAAATATTTTAATTTTGTTATTAACATATATATATGTATTTAAAATATCATATTATAAATTTGAAATTATGGAAATATTTTAGTGTGTGCAAAATGCAAATTGCAGACGGCGTATTTGCTATTTTTTAGGTATACATACATACATACATATGTACCTTTCTTTGATTGGGGACAGGACGACATGATCAGTCCTAAATATACAAAATGTTCATATACTCATTAAATCATATATTTCACTGTTCAAATTGAGCTGGGACATTATTACTTAAAAAAAATAATTATAAAAAAATAATTGCATAAAATCTTCAAAAACCCTTAAAATTGCTGCTAATTTCTACCCCTACAATTTGTATCATTCGTCTGCATCGTTTCCTTCGCAGCAAAAACCAAAAACTCTAAGCGAATTGAGGCTACACATTTACCCAACCCTGAAAATGGTACCTTTCGCATTTGCACAAAGACCGTATGAGTCTTGTCGCTTCTTATAGTATATATGTTCTTTGGTTTAATTAACAACTTATCGTGTAGCCAACGACAGCTGATCAAGCGATAGCGAACATCGTTAAAATATGCATAGCGAATACTCGAATTGTTGAAATTATCCATAGAATTTTTAAAGATCTGAAAATCGTTAAAATAGCATACTGAATTTCACCACTGAACAGATCCTACGATGACTCTAACCCATATACCGGTTGCATCTAACCGAGATGGAAGAATGGTGGAGTCGTCTTTGGCACACTCGGCAGAAGTAATCCATCTTATAGGGGTTGGTTTCTCACTAGCCCAGATAGGAAGGATTTGTAGAAACCTTACTGCCGGTATGCAAGCAATACGATACGTATGTAAGCGATTTGATCAACACAACCTCAAAGATGTGACAAATTTTTGTTTCGAAGAATTAATCGTAATTTGTTTTGTAAATAAACAGACAATAAAAGTTTAAACAGGTACATATCTTTTTCATCTGTGAAAATTATAGTGCAGATATTTAGTTTAACAAAAAAAAATTCAATTTTTATGCGTCATTTTCGAACACAAAACCTAAAATATAAATTAAATATATTTTCATACAGACCAACAACAATATAAGAAAAAATCCTAATAAAAAAAAGCAATGGAATTAAACAAAAAATAACGGCATTACCCCTGCGTGTATAGGTAATTTAGAAAAAAGTCATATTAATTTGATGAACTTACAAGTGTTATTGAAAAAAAGTACATAAAAATTCGGTTGGACATTGAACATAAAAAGAATTCTCCAACTAATTTACACATCGCTTGACTAATAAGTGCCAAGTGCAGATTTAATATATTAAATGACGAAAGGGATATATGTATGTTTATGTTGGTCTACGTCTGGATGGCACTATGACATGACGAATTAATACATTAGATTTTGTGCGCCATTCTTTAATATAAGCTTTCTGATTAGCTTCCACATTTGTACAATCGTTAGTAGAATTTGAATCCATGCTGATGTTTGCACTGATTTCATGCACAGTCGGTGCTTGAGAACTAAATTGAACGTTCTTCTCGAAAGTTTCTTTCGCAGCAAATATATCGCGTTTCTTCGCCAGAATGGAAGGACCGGGCTGAACGTCCAATCCTGATGACGTTTTCTTGTCACTTTTTGCTACAGAAATTTTTAATTCGTTACCAAAAGAGTCACTGTCGATATTACGTTCACATAGATTCGGGCTTTCAATATTGAGTCTTTTTATTTTTTCCATATTTGTTTTATTATCATTTTGTGATATTTCCATGTTTTCTTTGCATTCATTATCAAAGTTTAGACGAATTGGTGTGGTTTTCTCTTTATTTGTACACTGAAGCTCTTGTTTCACCTCATTAATGCAGGCAGGTGTACCGCATATTGGTGATTGACGTCCAGTCGGTGTGCCTTCTAATGAGGAGTTTATTGCAAGAGCTGGCTTACTAATATCTGAACCAATTTGTGGAGTACCAGGTGAGACATGAATAATACGTGGTCTTGCTGTTTCCTGTTCTTTCTGGTTGATGTTAAATTCCATTGTGTGAATTGCTTTAAATGGGATTCCGTTCTCGTTCAAAATATTTTCTCGGTCGAGCAATAGACAACGCGTTTTTAATGCTTCGAAGCGCCATCTAACAAAATAAATTAGTATTTTCTCTTTATTTTAATAAAAAATTGCGATTAAATATCATTTATGCACCTTGTCATATCCTGTTTAACGTTTCGTAGCTGCTCTTCCAATCCTGCTTTCTGAATACGCACACTATGAAGTTGTTTCTTCAATTCATCAGTTTCTTGTCTGTATAAATGGGAAATAAAAACGTTTGTGTGAAACAAATATTTCCTTTAGTCTATATACAATAAATATCTAACATAACAATAAGTCAATTTTCACTACACAATAAACACGAGTTACAGAATATTTTAAAAATTTTAGAACATAAGTACGAAAAAAAGTTTACAATTTTATTAGAAAAAACTTACTTGCAATAACTGAGCATGGAATCTAGCCAACCTGCTCCTTTATCATTGGCTAAGTCTCGAAGACGACCCTGCGTAACATTTAACTGCTTTTCTAGCACTTCTACCTGGTTATGTAGTTGGTGTATTCGTTCGTTTAATTTATCTACAAAGATGTTTCTTTAAATTTGCTTTATTAAATAAAGAAAAATAAATTATCACCTTGATATGTACGGTCTGCGGCACAGAAAATAGAACTGCATTCCTTAAGTTCTGTGTGCATGGCTATATTTTCACGTTTTAACCGTCTTATTTCAGACTGACTGTCGTGGCAAATTTTTTTCATATCCATATAACTTTTCTTTTGCGCTGCTAAAAGTTTTTTCATTGCCTGTCTTTGATCGTCTACTTCAGCAAATAGCGAATTACCTTTGCGATCTTAGGGGATATGAAATATATGAACATTCTGTCCAAAAGTAAATCAGTAATAAACTTACCAACGCCTTCGGGTTTGATTTCCAGCATTGCTAACCTCGCATTGGCCTCCGCTAAACGCTCTTGTGTGGCCTCAAGCAAACATGTTTTTTCATCTAAATCCTCTCGCTTTGAAA
Organism: Neoceratitis asiatica; assembly: GCA_030068015.2. Taxonomy (NCBI): domain Eukaryota; kingdom Metazoa; phylum Arthropoda; class Insecta; order Diptera; family Tephritidae; genus Neoceratitis; species Neoceratitis asiatica. The sequence continues at coordinate 36,803,913 of CM061526.1, read as the reverse complement.
GTAAATTTTCTTCTAAACATGTCACTTGATCACGCAGAACTTCAATATTGCTCTATAATATAAAGATAATTACACAATAAGAAGTTTGCAGTATTTTATAACAAATTTTATTTTATACAGACAAATTAGTTTTAATAATCAATAATTTAGCGCCTTTAAGTAACAGCGCTAAAGATATAAATTCATACATAACTAAGACATTCATAAAAAAAATTTCCGGCTAATAAAAAATAAAGGGTTAGTAAAAAAAAAAGAAGACAATCCAAAATAGTTCAGTTTTTGCTTAAACCACAAATTGTATTCGACTTTCGGACAAAATTTTATTATAATGGTATACAGTATCTAAACTATCAATTTCTTATTTAAATATGTTATATTTGAAAACTATAAGCAGCATTAATAAAAAGCAACCGTTTCAAGTCAATGAGCGATATGTAAAATTATCATTGAATAACAACTTATTTTGCGAAATAGAAAGCTTGAGTAAAAATCAAATTCAGGAGAGCTTGGGATTCCATACGGGATCCATCGCATATTAACTTTGAAAATTTTTTTTTCTTTTTGGTTATAAGTAAATAAGCTGTATTCAAAAGCTTATTTTTGTTACAAACATTATTTTTTCATTGAATATTTTGTTATACAATAATACAACAACAGATTACATGGCAGGCGTTGGCTCAGTTGGTAGAGCACTCGCCTGTGATTCCAGAATTCGTCGGTTCGATTCCTGGCAAAAGAAGTCTGATGAGGAGATGAGGTGATTTTCGAAACAGCTGTCACTTCTACCATTTTTTCTATGTTGTATAACAAAATATTCAATGAAAAAATAATGTTTCTAACAAAAAATAGGCCTTTGAATACAGCTCATTTACTTATAACCAAAAACAATTAAAGGCCGCATTAAAAATACTAAGAAAAAATTTTATTCGTTAAACTTTGGACAAATTACTTAATTAAAAAAACAACGCGATTTTGGTATTTCCCTAGGTTTAGAATATATTAAAGAGCTAGTTTTCAGTTCACATATGCATGCACATATATATACAATTTAAATTGAAAAATTTATGCATTTCGAATTCCCACCAAAACTATTTGAAGATAGGTTAACAGACAGCCTGATCAACCAACTTCCGCGACACCGCGGAGTTAACCAAGGGTTGTCACCCTTTCGGCGGCCTAACCTCGTTTAGGTAATCATCAACTGATACTTTCGGAACTCAGATCATCCTTACTTTTTGAACATTGGAAAGATTAAAGACCTTGGTGACATGACGCATAATATTAAGATACTAATAGCTGAAGCAATTAAGTAAATTTAATTATCTTTGAATTATGAACTTTTTTTTATAAGATTTACGAAGATAAATTTAAAGTGCGATATCCAATAATACGTTTAGGGAGGATGTATTTTCTATTTAAATATATGGAAATAAATACACATGACAGGGAAATTTGGGCATAGGATTAGTTCCAGCATCAGAAATTCAAATACTAACACGCTGTAAAAGTTGGATTTGTAGCATGCATGCAACTAGAGAATAGAGAACTGATTAAATCTTCTTACACCGTTTCCAAAAGTACATTAATACATTTCGGTTACTGGCTGCCTTGCTATGAAAAATTTTATAATTAAAAACTGTCAATATTGTTTGCGGTTGTTAGTAAAATGTAAAAAACGATAAAAAAAAAACCAGGCTCTAATTCCAACAAAAAAATTAATTTGATGCTATTTTTTAAACTTAGGAATTTGAATGGTTCCCTCTTTCAATTGGTTGACCTTCTGATTTAAAGAGCACAACACAATGTGTGGCATAGCTTACAACTCCACTCATTAGCAAACTAGATTAAAATAAGAATAATAACACTTATACTACATAACTGCATTTACGTATCATTAAACTTACCTCACGTTCGGCCAATGCCATCGTATGTTTCACAACACTCTCCTGAAACTCTTCAAGTTTCTGCATCAAAACAAAATTTTCACCTTCCAATGATGCGATTCGTTTCGTTAGTTCTTCCGCCCCAATATCGATTGAAGTAGTACTAAGCCTTTTGGCCGATTTTGCAGTTTCTAGCTGTTTTCGCAACTCCACATTCTCTGAAGTAAGCGCTGCATAGTCCTGCTGCAACGTTGTAAAATCTATGGATAACGTGTGATGTTGCCGACGCAGGTCTTCTAACTCTGTTTGTGCCTTTGATTGCCCTTTGTTCTCCTTTTCAATTGAGGCAAGCGTTTGCATTAATTCCTCAATCTCCTGTGACAGGTAGTTTTCAGCGGCATACGCCGTCTCCAGATTACGTTTTAACTCGTGAATACGTTGTGTGTCTGCCTCAGCATCGTCACGCATATGGCGATACCGCTCAAACAATTTTCCATAATGATCCTGCAGATCTTCAAGCGGCAGCGACATGAATTCAATTTGAAAATCGTCTCCCATACCAAGCGTTTAAAACAAGGCCAAATTGCCCGGTTTAAAATTAAATACTTTTTCTATGCGCAATGTCAACCTAACAGTGCTTCCAACTTAATATCAAAAGTAACAACTTTATCCGTATCAAAGCGAATTTAATTCGCTTTGGTCTATGGTGATAGCGTCAGCGCAAATGAATGGCAGCACTAATTTGTACTGCCGCTTTAACAGAATCGATAAAAACAGGTAACAAATTCAACACGCTGTTAAAATTAGCTTACGAATTGAAAATTTGGCATAAGGAAAAAATGTTATTGACTGAATTTTTAGCAGATTGCATATAAAAAACATGTTACTTACAGCAGAAGAACCAAATAAGAGCAATAATAATCAAAAAGTTATGAAAACAACACGTATTTATTTAAATTTCTGTAAGAAATCATTATTTATATTATTACCAGAGAATGTAATGAGAAGGCGCAAATGTTAAGTCAAATCTGATGCCTTAGCACGTACAAGGCCCATTAGGGGACTGGCCGAAAGCGAAGGTGCGACCCATTAAGGGACTAGCATAAATTCGAGTTCGCACTCAAATTACAAGAAGAAAATGTTCAACTTGTATAGTGCCGTAATTGATCTTTCGTGTAAGCGCTTTTATGTAATGCATGTGCAAGTGAACTTACACTGCAATTCTTTTAAATTTGTTAAAATTATTGAAAAATAGATGTAAATAAATTTAAAAGAAACAAAAAAAAACCAAACAAAATAAAATAAAAAATAAAGCTCCAGCGCGGTGAGCTTCGAACTCGGGTTAACCACGTCCTTTAGATATGCAGTTGTTCTTGTTTTTAGTATGGTTATCCCAAGTTATATACATATGTTTATATTTAATTAACAAATTATAATAAAAATAACTGTACGCAGTGTAATTGTATTTTAAATGAAGTAAATAAAAAAAAAATTAAAAAAAGAAAATATTAGAAAAGCCGAGATGGGTTTGAACTCGAGCGACGGGAAAAACGCAAATTGTCCCTGCACCTATACCAGCACCGCTATAAGAAATCACGGCGCCGCGCCGTTTAATACATGATAGGTTGCAAATGTTGGTATAACTAAGCAATTCGAGATTACGCTTTAAAAATGTAAAAATTAAGTTAACTCAAACAATATATTTACATATACATGCATAATAATGTGTACATATTTTGTAATCAATTCAACACTTATTTATGTTATAAATTTATTTTTATAGTTAAAATTGGTTTTTAATTTAATCTAATTTTATTTTACTTTACTTAATTTTTTTTATATTATTATTTTTAAATTTTTTTATTTAAAATTATTATTATTTTTTATTTGACTTTTGTTTTAATTAATTTTGTTTAAATTATTTAATTTCATTACATTTTTTTTCATCTTATTTTGTTTAATTTAATTTAATTTCATTTTTATTTTTATTTTTTATTTATTTAATTATTTACTTATTTTTTGTTATTTTCTGTTTATTTCATTCTATTTTATTTGCCTTAATTTAATTCAATTTTGTTTATAGTTATTAAATTAATTATTTAATTGTTTTTTTTTTAAAAATTGAATTTTTTATTTCTTTAATTTTATATTTCATTTTATATAATTTTATATTGTTTAATTTTTTTATTTTTATTTATTGTATTTTATTTTATTCTATTAAATTTCTTAATTTATTTGACTTTTTTGTATCTTATTTAATATAATTTTGTTTTAATTTATGCTAAATGATCTGATATTTGTGTTTGTCATACATATCCATATGCAACTAGGTATAAACATATGTACATATGTAGGTTTGTGTATCCTGAAAATAGTGAAATATATGTAAATCATAGTAAAAGGCAAATTTCATTCATATTCATGCTTCAATCTGTATTCCACTCTTCTCCTCTCCCCCCATAACACCGCATTTGCCATCGTTACAACACAAGTTGTCGCCGCTTTTGGTAGCGTTGGAATGTAAAGAGGTGAGGGCAGAAGGGAATGCATATGAGCGTTGTTGTTGCTCAGAATTTCCCGTTGATCGAAGTCTCGCTGATTTTCTGATTCTTAAGAGTTTTCGTCGACAACTTGTGTTGTAACGATGGCAAATGCGGTGTTATGGGGGGAGAGGAGAAGAGTGGAATACAGATTGAAGCATGAATATGAATGAAATTTGCCTTTGACTATGATTTACATATATTTCACTATTTTCAGGATACACAAACCTACATATGTACATATGTTTATACCTAGTTGCATATGGATATGTATGACAAACACAAATATCAAATCATTTAGTATAAATTAAAACAAAATTATATTAAATAAAATACAATAAAATCAAATAAAACAAGAGATTAATTGAATAAAATAAATTAAAATAAAATAAAATACATAAATAGAAAAAAATTAAACAATACAAAATTATATAAAATGAAATATAAAATTAAAGAAATAAAAATTCAATTATTTAAAAAATCAATTAATTAATATTTTAATAATTACATACAAAATTGAATTAAGTTAAGGCAAAAATAAAATAAAATAAAATAAAACAGAAAATAAGTAAATAACAGAATAAAATAAAAGTAAAAATAAAAATGAAATAAAATTAAATTAAACAAAATAAGATGAAAAAAATTTAATGAAATTAATAATTTAAACAAAATTAATTAAAACAAAAGTAAAATAAAAAACAATAATAATTTTAAATAAAAAAATTTAAAAATAATAATATAAAAAAATTAAGTAAAGTAAAATAAAATTAAAGTAAAATAAAATAAAATTAAATTAAAAACCAATTTTAACTATAAAAATAAATTTATAACATAAATAAATGTTGAATTGATTACAAAATATGTACATATGCAGTTTATAAATACATATATATATTTGTAAAATTATTTATGCATGTATATCTAAATATATTGTTTGAGTTAACTTAATTTTTACATTTTTGAAGCGTAATCTCGAATTGCTCAATTATGCCAATATTTTGCAACTTATCGTGTATTAAACGGCGCGGCGCCGCGATTTCTTATGGCGGAGTTGGTATAGGAGTAGGGACAATTTGGAATAATTTGCGGTCTTTTCCCGATGGCTCGAGTTCAAACCCCACTCGGCTTTTCCGATATTTTAATTTTTTTAGTTGTGTTTTTTAAATTTATTTCATTTAAAATACAATTACATTGCTTAGTTATTTTTATTAAATAATTTATTAAATAAACATATGTATGTATATAACTTGGGATAACCATACTAAAAACAAGAACAACAGCATATTAAAGGACGTGGTTAGCCCGAGTTCGAAGCTTCACCTGGCTGGATTATTTTTTATTTTCATTTTTTATTTATTTGTATTTTTTGTTTTGTTTCTTTTAAATTTATTTACATCTATTTTTTTAACAATTTTAGCAAATTTAATAGAATTGCAGTGTAAGTTCACTTGCACATGCATTACATAAAAGCGCATACACGAAAGATCAATTACGGCACAATATAAGTACAAGTTGAGCATCTTGTTCTTGTAATTTGAGTGCGAACTCGAATTTATGCTAGTCCCTTAATGGGCCGCACCTTCGCTTTCGGCCAGTCCCCTAATGGGCCTTGATTCTATAGTCCTTGTTCATTCATAGACGCAAGCGCCGTACAACAAAGCAAAGTGCATTTATTCATAAATACCACCATACACATGCCCCGCATACTCATGCCGATAAGTTGCTGCTTCGCGACATTCTACATTCTCTGATGCCGTCAGACGTAGCCATCCATTCGTTCATTTCAACTTTCTCTTTGAAATCAGAAATTTCGAAACTTAATTTCAAAAGCAGCCACACGTAGCATACAAATTTTATGAAATTTAGTTTCAACTTCTGAAAATTGGTCTGCAAAGCCATTTTCCGAAGTAAAATTTCTCTGACAATACTCAACTCAGTTGATAGCACTTTCAAGAGAAATAAAAATTTCTAGAGTAGCACTAGCAATTGGAAATTTCATTTCAAAAATCACATTGCTGATAAATGAGTGCAGTCACACACAGCAGTTTTTATTTCTGCAAATATGTGAAAATGAATTCCAGAAACTGGTTTTAGGATGGTTACATGTAGAAATTGAATTTTTTTGTTAGCAAATGTATGAACGTAATAAAAATTACTGCGTCCCACAGCGCCTTGATTCGTGCTTTAAAAAATATTTTATATGCTTTTAATGACATGCAATATATGTAAATGTATTTACTTTTTTTTAGTGTATCTTATATTCTCTCACTAACACATACATATGTATATTTCAATACCGGTAATTGTTTCACAATTTAAACAAGAACAAAAGAAGAAGATCGACCTAAAGAAAAGAGTGATGGAGTACGGAAATATGTAAGTACCGCTAAGTTTTGGCCATGATACTGCATACAACGGCAATAATCTGCTTCTGGTAAAGAGCGAGCAGCAGAGAGAGAATTCCTACAGAAATGGCAAGGAGATGTCTCATGTCCTAATTCAGAAGGGATATATTTAAAACTATTGAGCAACGCCCTAAGGTACGAGTAACAATTCCGCACGGAAGAAATGCTTACATTGCAAAAGGAAAAGGTCCGTACAAAGTAATTGAATGAATTAATAACACGGAGTATCCCATCCAGACTGTTGGCAAACTAAAAACCAAAATGAAAGTGGTTCATCTGGAAAGGCTTGCGGCGACTTAGGTCGAGGGAGTGTGCCGGAAATCCCAAGTACAAAGGACAGATAATAGGAGTGGCAGCAACTACGGCAGGCAGACGAGTTATCAGCATGCTCTAGACAAGTTGAACAGAATGTTGGAGTCATCGCCATGTACAAAAAGAGCGGCAGCAGCTATAGCAGACAGACGAGTGGAAAACGTATTGGCGTTAACCTTGGGAGTGCTTCATAAAAGGATAAACTGTGTGCAGCGGAAAATAATTGTGTATTATTAAAGAATTTTAAGAATTGTAAAATAGGCCATTGAGTATAGTGCACAGAATTATAGTTATTGCGGACGAAATAAACGTTGAGCAAATTCTGGCAATTAAGAACAAATTTTGAGACTTTTATTTAGCAATCCAGTGATCGGACTCAAAGGATTCGGGAAATCATCGAGATTAATTACGAAAATCGTTAATAATAATAATAAACATTGAACGACGCCACAATACCACGCTAGGGCAGGCACCTTGACATTGGTGCGGGGGCTTAAATGCCCGCTCATCGACGCAATCCGCAACATGACAATGGGACCCTGTAATCTTATTGCGATTGTTGACGATAGGGCCGATGAACGGACAGTGACCAAGAACTGCCTACTCTTAAGTCAGGGTGTTACGCGGTCCGTGCCCCTTGGCTAGTTTGCGAGTAGATACCTGACAGAACGAGTAGCAGAGGAGGCTATTATTAAGGCTATTCTACATTCTCTGAGGCAGCGTGAGCCCCAGAACGAGGACAGAAGAAGCGGTTCAGTTTCTACTTCAGAAAATGTCAGTCATAATGTTGAGGATCTTAGACCTTCGCCAACTGTCAATTCTGAAGTCAGAGAGCAATGCCACGCTGATACCTGGACCGGAGAGCAAAAGAAGCGACATCACCAGTTACGAGGAAAAGTAGTAGAGAAAAGCATCAACTCATATGAAAGCACAGTAACTAAGAAAGGAAAGAATTGCAACAGATATAAGACACAGAAGGCTACGAAGACTGAAATTTCCAGAGCTAGGGTGCAAGGGACGATCCTCGTGTAAAAGATCTGATCGGAGCGGGCGTCGTAAGTTACCTACGATACTTAGAAAGAGGCCTAAGCCCCGAGTCCGCCAGAATCAGAGCAGAAGAACAAACAAAACCTGCCTTTAAACGTTCCTATGCACAAAGAACAGCGACGGAAGAACAACTACGAATCCAATATCTGACACAAGCGCAAAACATCCGACTGCGACACATCAACAGATAACCCGTCCGGGCCATGTTAAGCTGAAGCCATAAAAGCAGTGAAAGTGGTTGTTCTTCCTAGGGACTTTTCCAAAGAATTCCTAATGCCAGAACAGCTCACCTACAACCAGAATGCAATATTGGATGAGATTGTCAAAGGTTGGGAGAAACACCAGGCATTCACCGAAGTCTCCTTCAGACTGGGACCAGAGAACGTCAATTTGTAGAGAAGGACCAATTGCGGATAAGCGTGGAAGACGTCAACTCCACCTCGCCACGATGAGCGTGTTTCACCACGGCCACAAAAATTAACAGAATTGGCCTTTACAGTGCTGAGCGTAGTTATTATAAATATGCTCAGAAATGGAATACTCCGTCTCTAAATAACATTGTTGTATGTTAACGTAAAATAAAGAATTTTTGTAGACTTTTATGAAAATATATGAAAATATTAATACATTTTTTGAACAGGAAAAAGAATAAAATTTTACTAACTAGGATTGAAATATCCCTTTTCACATTTCTGTATTATTTGATACCTCGAATTATCTTTTTTTACAAGAAGGGTTATTTATTCATGAATATTTATATAATAGTTAAATTTGAACCTTAATTGATAATTTTATTAACTTATAAAGCAATAAAATATGTTGGAAGTTAAATTCTAAAAATTAAATCAAAATTGGATATCGAACGATAGCACAAAAATGTGTACATATGAACGTTTGTATGTGTATTCATTCATACGCATTCATGATAAAAAAAATACTAAATTGCGTATAAAAATATTTATACATACATGCACGCATTTGCAAATATATACAAACACATTATTTACATGTAAATATGCTTCTCCAAAAGTTTAAAATTCTAATAAAATACAACAATAACATTTTCATTCATAAAAATTACCACACCCATTCCCTTGCATAACCATGCCAACAAGCTGCTGACAAAACTCGAAAAAATCTAAAACAAATATGGTTGCTAAATGTGTAGCAATAGGCATTTTTTTTTTTTGAAAATTTATAAATTAAAAATACACAGTAACAGCAATAACATTATTTTAAACAAGACAATGTACCTTAACTTAAAATATATTTATAATAAATACAAATACGTACGTACATAATTAATTGAACTGCTTTTATAACCTTATCATTTGTATCAAGTTTTATTTTAAACTGAAAGTTTTCACATGAGAAAAATATTAATATATTCTGATTTTCCAAAAATATTCATAACAATATTTTATGGAAAAGCAGTTTTAAGGAAAAACAGCAATATAAATTATTAATTTATTCATTCCTTAACCTATGCATATTCCCTTAAGAAGCCTGCACCCTCAACAAGAAAATACATTTGCTAGCCCCTTTCCCTTCAACCCGAAACACTCATACGGCATCTACAAACATTGATTGAAATTCTGTATGACGAAAATTGAAAATTTCTAAAATTCAAAAATTCAATCATCGTCTACTAAAATGAAATAAAATCGACATTGCGTTGCTAAATTTGCTGGTTGCCTATTATTTCATATTGTTAACCGAGAATTTCTTTGCCCCCGCATGCATTTTGTCCACAATATTTGAATTGAAAATGATGATTCCAACTCAAGCCAGTCAATTTAATATTTTTTAGCTATTTGGTGTTTGAATTCAGATACAGTGAACTCTGTGTGTGCCAGCAATAATTTCATCACAAATTAATTATTACATCATTATTTATAACTAAGTCAAGGATTAATTCAAAATCTTAATTAAACATTTTTGAAACATATTTCAATACTTTAATACTTGTAATTAAAGTAAGTATTATTTAATTATTCGATTGGTAATTAATTATAAAGAAAAAGTTCCCTCCATGGAATATTCTCATAAATTTTTATTTGAAATGTGCAACTAGCTACATTACTTTTGCATAAGTAATTCCTCATCGATTTCAAGTTTCTATTAAATCTTTGATTTTCTCAAAATATGAACCACAAATTTAATTTTAAATTTTTATTTAAAGCTAAAGGGGTATTTTTACAAAACATTTCGTTTGATAATTGTAATGAACTTGATTCGCATTATCGAGAGTGTATTTTAAAATTGTCGATTGAAAACACAAATTTCTTCAATTTATAATTTTTAGCTTTTGGTTTGTAGAATAGACTCGCGATGAGAGTTGGATTTTTGTGTGTGGAATTTTGACTAGCGGCCATTAAAATAGTATTGTCATGACAATGCGTAGTATTTTTTGATAGATGTGTACGATTTTGTTTGTAAACATACGCGTAAATGTGAATTCGTGTGCGTAAATATGTATGTATATGAATGTATGTATATATGCGGCCGTGCTTATTTTTACGCTTATATAAAAATACATATATGTATCTGTACGCTCATAAATGCATACAAATGTATGGTAAAATGACTGGATGGATTTTGATTTACTTACTTTTTTGATATATGCCTCCAACGCTATATGTAAAGGGTATTTTTTATAGAGGTATAGAACTTTAAGTTGGCATTACTTTTCAAGATGACGACCGATTTAACAGCTGTCAAGTGATTTATTCTCAGTTTGGTTTGGCAATTCATCATGAATAGACTAACGCCTGAACAACGCTTGCAATTAGTGCAATTTTATTTCGAAAATAATGGTTCTGTGCGGAAAACGTATCGCGTACTACGTCCATTAGCGATGAAGCGCACTTCTGGTTGAATGGCTACGTCAACAAACAAAACTGCCGCATTTGGAGTGAAGGTAATCCTCAAGTGTATGTTGAAACACCGTTACATCCAGAAAAACTGACTGTTTGGTGCGCTTTATGGGCTGGTGGAATCATTGGTTCGAACTTTTTCAAAAACGATGGTGGCCAGAACGTTACAGTCAATGGTGATCGGTATAGAGTCATGATTACTAACTTTTTCATTCCTGAATTGAATAACCATGATGTCCAGGAGATGCGGTTTCAACAAGACGGCGCAACATGTCACACAGCTCGTGCCACAATAGATTTTTTGAAAGACACGTTTGGTGACCGCCTTATTTCACGTTTTGGACCTGTGAATTGGCCTCCAAGATCTTGTGATTTAACACCGCTAAACTACTTTCTGTGGGGCTATGTAAAGTCATTGGTCTATGCGGATAAGCCACAAACGCTGGACCATTTGGAAGACAAGATTCGCCGTGTTATTGCCGATATACGGCCACAAATGTTGGAAAAAGTAATCGAAAATTGGACGTCCAGATTGAACTACATCCGCGCCAGCCGTGGTGGTCATATGCCAGAAATCATATTTAAAATGTAATGCCACAAGACTATCTTTCGGATAAATAAAATTCATGTCAATCGAATAATCCATCGTTGTTTTATTGCAACTTAAACTTCTATACCTCTATAAAAAACACCCTTTATATGCAAATAAACCTTTAATAGAATTTAATCAAACATTAAGATATTATTTATTACGATTCATTTATCATAATTATCACTTATTTTACCATTAGAAAGAAAGGTACATACATAAAAAGATATGATTTCTAAATTGTGGAAAATTTAAAGAAATTTCAAAATTTTTAAAAGTCAATAAACAAAACTATATAAATTCAGAAATTTCTGATAACAATTTGCCTATATTTATTTTTCAAAGGTTTTATCAGTTTTACATTTCATTTGCATGGATTTTCTCATTTTACATGGAATATTGCTCATTTTGCTATTTTAAGCGCGATTTCTGCCTGCTCACTGTTAATTTGTGTTGAAGTATTCCTGAGGTGAAATACGCTAATGTTATTCTGGTGGACGGAAAAGTGTGAACGATTTGGCAACTGGCACGCGCTGGTCCTTCTCTACAAATTGACGTTCTCTGCTGGGACTTCGGGTTGAAGGGAAAGAGGCTAGCAAATGTATTTTGTTCTTAGGGGTAAAGGCTTCTTAAGGGAATATGCATACGTTGAGGAATGAATAAATTTACAATTTATATTGCTGTTTTTCCTTAAAACTGCTTTTCAAAAAATATTGTTATGAATATTTTTGGAAAATCAGAATATATTAATATTTTTCTCATGTGAAAACTTTCGATTTGAAATACAACTTGATACAAATGATAAAGTTACAAAAGCAGTTCAATTACTTATGTACGTATTTGTATGGTTAATTTATTATAAATATATTTTAGTTAAGGTACATAATCTTGTTTAAAATAATGTTATTGCTGTTACTGTGTATTTTTAATTTATGAATTTTCAAAAAAAAAGTTTTTTGTTAAAATAATTATATAAAAACTGTTCAAGTAGAACATATGTGCTTTCAAAACATTAAAATTAGCAAGAATTAAATTAATTCTATAACTATATACATGTTCAACAATGAAGAAGGAGCTTTGAACCTCCAAACCCCTTCACCCGCTCGAGCCTATTGCTACACATTTCGCAACCATATTTGTTTTAGATTTTTTCGAGTTTTGTCAACAGCTTGTTGGCATGGTTATGCGGGGGGATGTGTGCGGTAATTTTTATGAATGAAAATGTTTTTGTTGTATTTTATTAGAATTTTAAACTTTTGGATGAGAGAAGCGTTTTGAGGGAAAGTGTAGATGAAGTATGCTTATATGTAAATAATGTGTTTGTATATGTTTGCAAATGCGTGCATGTGTGTATAAATATTTTTATACGCAATTTAGTATTTTTTTTAATCATGGATGCGTATGAATACATATATGTACATACAAACGTTCATATGTACACATTTTTGTGTTATCATTCCATATCCAATTTTGATTTAAATTTTAGAATTTAACTTCCAACATATTTTATTGCTTTATAAGTTTATAAAATTATCAATTATGGTTCAAATTTAACTATTATATAAATATTCATGAATAAATAACCCTTCTTGTAGAAAAAGATAATTCGAGGTATCAAATAATACAGAAATGTGAAAAATTTCTATTTCAATCCTAGTTAGTAAAATTTTATTCTTTTTCCTGTTCAAAAAATTTATTAATATTTTCATATATTTTCATAAAAGCCTACAAAAATTCTTTATTTTACGTTAACATACAACAATGTTATTTAGAGACGGAGCATTCCATTTCTGAGCATATTTATAATAACTACGCTCAGTACTGTAAAAGCCAATTCTGTTAATTTTTGTGGCCGTGGTGAAACACGCTCATCGTGGCGAGGTGGAGTTGACGTTTTCCACGCTCATCCGCAATTGGTCCTTCTCCACATATTGACGTTCTCTGCTTCTAGTAGCAGACTGCAAAGACAAAAACATAGCAAAATGGCTAACAAAAGTAATAAAAAACATAACTATATTCCTTCCAATATGAACAATTAGCATAAGGAACGAAAACACCAGAAGAATACGAAAAGAAACCACCAGAAGAACTTATCGTTGAGGAGATCCCTTCGACGAAAAAACTGGAAGGTTTCGCAGTGGGATTGAACTTAAAGGGTACCCAAGGAATCAGTGAGAACCTAATGCTCTCCGATCTGGAAGAGTTCACGAGCCTGAAGAATTGATCCCAAAAGTAAAACTAGTCCAGATCAACCTTCATCATGCGATAGTTGCCTCGGCAGTTATCTCAGTATACATGTCCTCGGATGATCCGGACATCGCTTTGGCGAGAGAGCCAAAATAAAGCAGTAATCTGGAATCCTAAGAGCGAAACCACTAGAAATTACATAGTTCTAAACAAAAATATAAAATATTCTAGTAACTCAGAATTTGTAAGCAGAGATCTGGTGCACAGTGCAAATTTCCACTGAACTGGAAGATGAGGAGATTGAAGTAGAGGTGGCATCAGTATACTTCACAGGAGAAGAGACCACCATACCACCTCAAGAAGTACAAGGTCTAGTTGACTATTGTAAGCAACAGCACCTTCCGCTAATATTAGTATGCGACGAAAACGCACACAGCATAACGTGGCTCAGTTCCGACGACAATGTCAGAGGTGAGTCCCGCTTAGAGTACAAAATTAGTAATGATCTCCACACATTTAATACAGGATGTGTAACTGTATTTTTCAGCCGATTTAGAGAGGAAGTATATGGTTAGATATAGCCCTTGGTAACCCATGAGCTAGAAAATTGATCACGCAATGGGAAGCTCCACAAGAACACTTAATATCAGGTCATAAGATAATTAGGTTTGATCTAGGAATATCTATCAAGATGAATACTCCCATTAAAAATATAGAGCGGAGTTAAAAACAATATTGAAGAATATACAAGAACTAGAATGCAAATTAAAAGCATTCAACCAAGCGATAGTAGATGATTTCCACTCAAGCTGTAAATTAACTAATCAAAAAAGGGAAGCTAAAACTCCTTGGTGGAATAGGGAGCTAGCGATCTTCAGAAATTTAGTAAGGAAACGCTTTAACCGAGCAAAACTTACAAAGAACTGGGAAGAATACAAATCAACCCTGACAAAGTATATTAAAGAGATTAGAACATCCATTCCACTAAATCCTTTAAGAAATACAAATCACCAGGAATAGATGGTATATGGCTTGTACTCCTTGAATAGGGAAAACAGTCTATAATACCAACACTAGTAAACATAAAGAGAGAAGGCCTGGCCTTTGCCCACACCCATCAATGAGGAGAAGAGCTTTAGTAAAGTTTATTATAAAGACAATGGATCATAGCTAATCATATAGGAATGCACCCCCTACATCGTGACCAGCATACATATAGAGAAATGAAAACAGCACAATGATGCCCACAGGTGGGGGGGGGGTGGGGGTATTGACTCCACTTCTGTGGAGCTTAGTAGTAGATGATCTACTGGAGTTACTAACTAACAATGGGATGAAGTGCCAAGGGTACGCCGATGACATAGTTATAATAGTTCGAGATAAATATGAGAACACACTCAGCGACATAATACAAAGAGCGTTAGTATTACTTATATTTAAAAGGTGGTGCTCCAAGATAGGACTCAATATGAATCCTACAAAAACAGCCATAATCCCTTTTACTAAAAGAAGAAACGTAAGAGAAATGGAACAAATAACAATAGACGGAAGCAGGATAGAGCTTTACTATGAGACCAAATACCTAGGTGTTATCATTGATTCCAAAGTCAAACGGCAAAAGCACCTAGAATTTGTGATTGGTAAAGCAACTATACTGCTAATGATATGTAGAAGATTTGAAGGCAAATCATGGGGCTGCAAACCAAACATCCTACCCTGGATGTACACCATGATAGTAAAACCAACCATAACGTAGGGTAGCGTGATCTAAACGAGTTAAACTAAATTCCACAAAGACTGCTCTATCTAAGCTTCAGAGACTAGAGACTTGTATAACAGGATGCATGAGAACATGTCCCAGAGCGGCACTGAAGCATTACTTGAACTCACACATTTACAATATGTCACAGAACAAACAGTATTAACTATGAGAAGGAACGGGAAATGAAAGATAATATCAAGTAGAACGGGAGACAAAATCAGAAAAAATATCCCCCTGGCATTATATAAAAGACATGAGATGTCTAAAAGCATTAATTAAGAAAAGAATAAGGCTAATGGCCTTATGAAAGAAAAAGCATCTTGAAATCAAATACAGATGGAGAATATAATTAAAGCACACTCGCAGGACTGGTATACAGATGGCTCTAAAACCATTAAATGAATAGGAGCGGGCATCACAAGGCCTAGGTTTAAGCTCTCCATACCAATGGGCCGACACCATAGCATAAAACAGAATCTCAAAAATCAGTACATAGTTATGCACTGACGGCTAAGCTGCACTTAAAGCAATAACATCATGCGAAAGTAATTTGAATATGGTATGAGATAGTTTACAGCACCTGAACTTGCTGAGCAAACAAACCAAAGTACAGCTTGTATGCATTCCAGAACACAGAGGCATGCAAGGAAATAAAGTAGCAGATGAGATAGCAGAAGAAGCGGCGGCAACTAAGTCGATACGGTCTAAACCCTTCTTTCGCAGCGGCCTACATACAATAGAAGAATAGTTAAGAGAGGAAGAGAAGTATATAAGAAGTAGGTATTGGTATAAGCTAGCAGGCAAAAAAAAAAAAAAAAAAAAAGAGAAATTGATAGGCGGTTACAATACCCAAAGATTTAAACAAGTTATACTTCCTAGTAAAATTAATATAATAATCATTTCATCTATATTATTTAATGTTATTTAATCTAACGACGACACAATTGTGCAAAGATATGACTACCTGTGATTTAATTATTTCTATGCGTTTCATGTACATGAAATGGTATCCGGTATAGAGTAATACAAAATCAACCACAATTCATACTAAAATGATGGTTCAATTAACATAGTGATGTCCTTGGGTTCGACCATATAGTCAACCTCTGCATAATATCTGAGCTTCGTACAGTCATACAAGTAGAAAAGTTATCATATCAAAATAACAGCTCAGATCACCTGATCGCAACACTCCACTTTTTCACCCAAAGATATAATAAGTATCACCTACATGGATAGCAATAAAGTTTGCTTTTAGTAGTGTTTAGGTGTTTAAGTATGCCCTTTCTTTCGCGGTTCCACGTCAACAATATTTGAGATAACCCTTCTTAATGGCAATTAGAATCGAAATATTCTATGGAGATTATTATCATTACTATTCCCAATGGTTTACCCACCTCTCGCCCATCCGCACGCGGGACGAAGTTCGCATGACGTACGCAACTTGTTTTGTTTTTCATGAATACCGAGTCACGATAAGCGGGGGTTTGTTTAGTGTCGAGGGGTTTGTTTGGTGTCGAGAACTAAAAAAGTTCAGGTACAGAACAAAAATTCATCAACTAAAATGATATTTAATGATTTGTTAAGAGTCGACAAAATAATTTCCTTATTATGAAAAACGAGTCAGATATATCAAATGTGCTTGAATGAGAGTTGAAATTGAGACACAAACAATGCAGAGGTTAGTGAAATTCATTTTACAAGTTTCAGAAACAACGGGCAAAACAAACCCAATAGGAGGTTTTACCAATTGAAAATTGTCTATAGTTTTTCCTTGGTAAAATAAAAATCGACAAAAGAGCTATTTTTAATAACCACTGATATATGTACTGCATTAAGGTTGTATTCAATTTTACTTGAAATGTAAGAACTTAATAAATGTCTTAAATTATAAAAATATTGATTTTAAAACTCCTTTAATAATAAAGTTTGTATATATAGAAATTACGTTACCATCAATGAACTTGAATCTCCGCCTTTGGTTTTTTTAAATCTTCTTAAAAGAGAGTGAACTCTCAAAACAAATTTGTGTGTTTTGTGCATATCTCCAAATGAAACGTTTATGTGTAAAAAAAAGTAAGATTGTGTGTGTGAAAAATATGAGTTTTGTTATTTGTAGACCTGTACAATGCATCCGAGTACTCCATGGAGTACCTACAGGAGATTACATTATGAAGTATCTGCGAAATATTACATGCAGACATACTTTCTACTTTCG
Organism: Neoceratitis asiatica; assembly: GCA_030068015.2. NCBI lineage: Eukaryota > Metazoa > Arthropoda > Insecta > Diptera > Tephritidae > Neoceratitis > Neoceratitis asiatica. The sequence goes on along the minus strand of CM061526.1, from coordinate 36,786,094 downwards.
AATACCATCTGCTTTGGTGAGAAGTAAGTAAAACATAATATTTTTTATAAAAAATTATATTAATATTAATAGTTGGATGTTAATAAATATATAATATATTTTACTTTGCGCATTTGTTCTATGTATTTATCTTTATCTTGAGAGAGCGCTTTTAAAATACACATTTTTATAACATTTTCCAACAGTGCCCTCTTTTTTTCTGTTGGGATGGCTCCGCGAAAAGGAATACTGAATACTGCTACACCGAAATAACAGTATACACAACTTGCAACCTCACAGCTGCACCTATGTACGTACTAAACACCTCTCTACTCATTACCATTCTCTCCGCTGAACTACCAATAAAGTATTATCTCGCGGGGCTGGTTCGCACATTGGCTATTACGCGATACATTAACAACGAGCTGTGATACACCATCTACCTGAGACTCTTAGTCTCAAGTCTACTACATTCTACTGCGAGCAGAAAGTCCAAGTTTCCGTTCCTTTCTTGCTTAGCGAACACAGGGTCATGGTCTGAAAGGTCATAATTTCGCTCCATAGACCCGAAAACCCTTGTTCCGCTCCGCTTTACTGATTAAGCTTAGCTGGAAAGGACGAGATTCCGATCCAAGCTAGCATATCATCCTACCATATTTGCCATATTTCGCGAAGGGCACAACATTGCAAACTCTCTATTAAAGATCCTGATGCCTTAAAATTTCATATTCATTGCCAATTCTCAGTTGAATTTAACATATAATTTAATAAATTGCTTTCATTCAAAGCCCTCTTGGTGTCCGAACGGTATCTTGGACATGGAAACATAACACGTTCAGCACCCTCTTCACACTCTGGGCATATTGGACAAGACAAGAATTGTCATGACCAAATCTGTTGAGGTATTTCCTGAAAATTCCATGTCCTGAGAGGAATCACGTCGGAAAGAAGTTGATGTCCCTGTGTCTTCTTTCCTTCCATCAGTTTAAGCAAGAAATGAGCTCTTAAGTACATCTGCCTTTCGCAGAGTTATTCCAGCGCTCTTGTCAGTACTTAGATTTATGGCAACATTTCGAACCAAAGGATTTGACCAGCTAAAACAAATGATGCTTCATCAGATATCGTTCGGAATCCACAAATATCTCTAATTGAATCTCTAATTGAGCTCAATGCTTGGGACAAAACTGGGGCAGCGTATATCCGAAAAGAACTTACAACCCTACTTAATAACTTTCTTTTACTATGTGCCCGCCATTATATGGCATAATACGGGATAGACTAGCATGGGAATTTGAAGCCTTATAAACTGCATACTCTATGTGAGCTTTAAAAGATAATCGGTTATCGATCATGGCGGCAAGATATTTTATTACGGGCTTAGATGAGATCAGCTTAGATCCAGCTCGAATATTTATAACCTCTACCAACCTTCTGCTACTAATTAATACATCCCCTGTATTGTGTGCAGCCAGTTACAGTTTCCTTGTTAAGAGCCAATCTATAATTTTTTTATTGTTTCTTTGACGTTGTATTTAACTTCGGATATAATTTTATACAGTGACCACGGCGATATCGTCGGCAAAATCTATTACCTTGGTTCTATTTGAAAGCACTAACAATATTATGCCATCATACATCAAGTTCCAAAGAAGTGGGCCAAGCACAGATCCTTAGGGGACACCTGCCGAGATTGTATAGGTCTCGGAGCTGTCATCATTTATATAGCTCAGCTCTCGATCTGTGAAATAACTAGTAATTATTTTAATTAAATACATTTGGGGCTTTCATACTAAATATAGTATCCAATATACAACACCAGCTCGCAGTGTTAAATGTGTTTTTAACATCTAGCGTAAGTACGACACAGTATTCTTTTATACCAAAGCTCCACCTTTTTCTACAATAGTTGCTGCCGCTGTATCCGCAATGGATTTAATAGCACCGACCGTTGATGGAGGTTTCCTAAAGCCAGACTGAAACGGTTAGAGATAACCTCGTTCTTCTGCGAACTTAAATAGCCTTTCGCTAATAATATACTCGAGAATCTTCCCCAGGGTATCTAGCAAACATATTGGGCATTATGAGGATGGGACACTGGGGTCCTAATTACGTCTGGAGAGAAGTACTAACGTTTCCACTTTTCACCTTTTAGGAAAAGTAACTTCATTCCAACACTTTTGGAACGTATCTCCGAAAATCTCTACTTTCTTTGCAATCACTAATTTCAATGTCTTGTTGGGAATACCATCTGGAATCGGAGCCTTTTTTAATCCAGGATTTTTCTACAGGGAAATTTCACTCCGACCCTAGTAATCATTGGTATGCCCTCTGCACAATACTGTGTAGTGTAAGGGACTAGATTCCTCGACCTTTGGGGAAATAGTGTGGTAATTATATTGCGCAACATTACTGCGCTCGTAAGCCTAGGAGGTTTTAAGTTCGCTTCATTGCATTTTTTTAAGACAACGCTCTTTACTAAGTTTTAAAAAAAATTCCACAACGTCCTTTCCAAAAAAATTGCACAAGTTTTTAATATTAATCAGGTAAATTTAATGAAATCCTTTAGAACGAACCAGAACATGACCTAAACTCATCTTTGACTGATCACATATATTGGCGGACAAACTCTACATACAACCCCTATTTTCGTTGAATTGAAAGTCCAAAAAGTTTATTGGAAAATTTAACGACACAGTTTATTTCAACTATTTTCCTTAATCATAAAAAAAACCCAACAAAAACTTTAGTTAATGCCAGGTAACATGACCTTTTTAGTATTTAGTTGGTCCACCGTTCGCATCAAAAACAGCTTGAAGCCGTCGTAGTTAGATGCTACTAAATTTGTCAATTCTGAGGAAGTAATACTGTTCAAAGCTTCAATAAGACATTCTTCGAGTAACTCTGAGCTGGAAATCTGATTTTTACTAACTTTTCACTCCAAAATCTCACAGACATGTTCAATAACATTCAAATCTGGACTTTGAGGTGGTGTGTGTAGTTGCCTTGGAGCATGATAAAGCAACCAATCCTTAACAATATGGGCAGTGTACTTTGGATCGTTATCCTTTTGAGAGATCCAACCTGCGTCATGCTCCAAACCATCCACCGAAGGTTTTAGATTAACTTCCAACAATGACTTATATTTGAACCGATCCGTATTAACCTCAATAAAAACAAGCTTTCCAACTCCATATGCCGCAACCGTCCGTCCACTTTAAATTACTTGATTTCAAATATTGTAAACAAAGCTAATAAAATGAGCAATAACGTGTAAATTGATAAATACATGTATATGAGTTCTTGGTTGGTATCAGAGTATACCTCTACTCTGGTTGTTCATCTATTAACCCTGCTTTCATACTTTATTCCATTTGTTTTTGTTAAAGGGATCAGATACTTATATACGAGTTTATTTCTCGCCGATAATAACAAATTTTTCTTGTTTTGACAGAGATAAGTCTTCATTACATTCCCGCGCATCAATGTTTAAGTTCTCCGTGTTACTTTGAATATCACATTGAAATAAATCATATTTTTTTTCACTATTATCCGATGAAATTGAGTATTTGAAAGATTTTGCACGTCAATCAATTCACGATTTCTGGCCCACTGCTAATTTGTCCCATCTCTTTGTAACAACACTTTCTATTCGAAGGACTCAAAAACCATATCAGATATTCAGCCCTATTCTGTATTTCGACTCGAATCGAAATTTTCTTCGTTCGGCGTATTTGGTATTCTGCGTTACGTTCCATTTCGATCAATCTTCGAAACTTTCGATTCTATCCAATTCTATGTACTTGTATTCTCTGTATGTATGTAAGTATTCTGCATTTCGATCGTAATTACGTTTTTGTACGTTGTAATTTAGTTGACGGAGAACAGTTCAATATTTTCGTGTACTTAAAGAGTATAATTTTAACAAAAATATAAGTAAAACATGATTTTGAAAATTGGAAAAGTCATAACAATGTCTTTCTTTTTTAGTTTAATGTGTTTACTGATGCTTTTGATACAACGCAAAAGCAACATGAAAAATTAGAGTTTTGAAATAACATTGCCAAAATGCAGTTGATCCACGAGTAAAAGACTCCATGATTTCGAGAAAGTTGTACAATGGCATTGACACCGTTGAGTGACACATTCCTCTGATATAATCTGCACCAACTCTATGTTGGTAACTGCCTTCCGTAAAAATCGCAAATCTGCTACTACTTGATTAGGTGGAGATAATCATGTCAAAGTACTGGATCGAGTTTCTCGCGAAAAACTACCCAGGACATACTTGAAAGTATCTATATTAAGTTTGTATTCTTTTTTTTTATTAAATCTAAATAACTAAATTTATTATATAATAGATTCATCTTAAATGGACAACACTTGTCTCGCGATCATCATGAAATATCTCCGAGGCTAATGATTCCATGTAACGTTAAAAACATTATTTATATTTATTTGAGTTATGCAAAAATAGTTTGCATTTGTTTGCTTTGTTTTGTTTCAATTTCACACTTCACATGCAACCAGCTGACTTCGAAAATATATTCTCTCTACCTCTTCTTCTTTCGATACGATCGTAACTCAGAATACCTAATTACGACTGTGACGGAACGGAGAGCGGGACGTAATCGAAATGTAGAATAGCTCTGATTATTATTAACATTGAATTCATCGGATGACTTTCATCGAAGCCTTCCCTTTTTAACCCAATTTTTGTCATACAGATGGGGTGAGCTTCACACATACTCCACTAGTTTTTCAGCATCAGTTTTAATGTAATTAATTCCGAGTGGTTAGCATTGCGTACTACAATTCGGAAGGCCTGGGATCGAATCCAGGTTCCAGAATTTTAGAAAATTAAAAAAAATTCGAGTCAGAGGTTACAAAGACGCGTTTATGAATTTGAGTGCTGTCGGATCATTATTTTATGGAATATAATATTTTGAGTGAATCAACTTTTTTATGTAAAAATGTATTTCGCGCTTTGATAAAATATTGCTTCTTGAAGCCAAAAAAATACAGTTGAAGCAAAAACTTAATTTGATGTCGAGCTTTCGGACACTGCCCCAGAAGAATCAACTATCAAGGATTCGTATGCTATGTTTAGACGTAGTGTATATCCAAAAGAGGTTATCTACGAAATGATTTTGATTGACCTTAAATTGAAATTGAATGAAATAGTAGGCATTTTAAAGATGTCAACAGAATGTGTACATCATATCTTTCACGAATATTTGGGTATGAGAAAGTTCTGTACAAAATGAGTGCCTCGCGAGCTCACTTTTGACCAAAAACAACGACGATTTGATGATTCGGAGCAGTGGTTGGAGATGTTAAAGCGTAATAAACCCGAGTTTTTACGTCGATATGTGACAATGGATGCAACATGGCTCCATCATTTCACTTCGAAGTCAAATCGACAGTCATCCGAGTGGACTGCCCACGATGAATCCGCTTCAGAGCGTGGAAAACCACAACAGTCGGCGGGCAAGCTTATGGCGTCTGTATTTTTGGATGCGCATGGAATAATTTTCATTGACTACCATGAAAGTGTCAGAACCATCAGCAGCGACTATTTCATAGCGTTTGAAGAAAAAGAAAGTGCTGCTTCACCAATACAATGAACCGTGACACGTAAGTGAAATCGATGGCGAAAATACACAAATTGGGCTTCGAATTGGTCCCGCATCCAGCGTATCTAAGCGGGTGGGGAAGAATGAGCAATAGGCTCGTTTAGAAAAAATTGTCTTTAACCCAATGCCAGCAGAAGCATCTGACGTTGCGCAGACGCCAATCGCAAACCGTTCAAAAGAGCAGGGATGGGAAGAGGCAAAGAGATTAGATAATTAGATATTTGATCTGTACCAAAAAATAATGATTTCCATTGAAAATAATAACAACTTTATACATACGTATATGCCAAATGCGAAACCCTCAAATGGCAAGAAGCAATTAGCTAACACCTAAAGTTGTGCAAGGATTTCCGCTCCTCGCGTAAACACACCGTATTCTCTGATTTGGCCCCCATCGACTATTTCCTGTCCTCAGATCTGAAAATAATGCACGCTGGGAATAAATTTTCATTGAATGAAGAGGTGATCGCTAAAACTGAGACCTATTATGAAGCAAAGGACAAAACAATGTTGAATAAAACAAATTAATTTTGGCAAAAAAAAAAATTGTTTTATTATGGTATGGTATGCAATTGATCTGTTAGCGGCACTTTTTTGCTGCTCACAGTTTTCGCATGCAAGTAAACGAAACGCATCTCTCGCACCTATGCTTATTCACAATAAAGTTAGTCAAACGTATATATAATAGTTATTCTTATATGTAATCCGGTTACAGAATAATGTCGTGGCGCAGGGAACATTCACACCTACGCACGATCTAGAAGCAAAGCGAATTTGGCTATGGGTTCCATTTCTTCGAAAAATTTAACCAAGTCCATCTATAAATTAATTTGTTTTCAAATAGATCGGTCAATTTCCTACAAAGAATAAACTTCAAGTAAATATGGCCATTGATTCTATTTTTTTGAATAGGTCCGATTCCTGTTAAATTTTTACAAACTCACAAATTTTCAGTATAATATGCATGGTAGTTTCGAATATCCAAGGAAACATATACAAGTAAACAAAGACCTTTAAGTAGCTGCTAGAAGTTCCGACCATACATTGTTGTGATTTTCTGTATTTTGTGAGAGGTAAAGAATTAAAAAAAATCCTAATAAAGCTTCTGATAACGCCAAATATTAAATAATTTACTATATATTGATGACATATTTAATATATATATATATATGTATGTGAATAAAATGTTTGGCGCTTGTGTACATATTACAGGGGAAAGGAAGCATTCTATATTTCAATCTAGGCAAAAAACAAAATGCGAACTAAATTTCAAGCACACCGAACTTGAATCTTTGTCTCTGGTCCACTGTCAGGATTCAAAACTATTTCATATAAAATCATAAAAAATATTTTTCAGATCGGTCGGTCTCTTCCATTTCCTTGAAAGAAAATTATTCAAAATCATTCTCCATTTTAACACAGAGAAATTTACATAATAGTCGGCTAGCCGATTAGAAAGAGTTCAATGACAACATATGAGCAAAAGATTATTTCCCCTGTGGGGAATAATACTAGTTGTTAACTAGAATTTAACTAGTTTGCAATTTTATACCAGCTATTTCATCTTCCATCCATTTCCGATGAAGGCAACTGGTATTTTTTACATAGCGATGGCGTACGAACTGTCTATTGCCCGTTTATACATCAGCTCATACTTATTAAATACCAGTTAAAATAATCATTCGTTCATATCAGTTGAGAAGTTGCTCGTATCAGATCAGTCCACATCGTACTAGTCTAAAACCAATAGATTGATTCCGGTTCAAACGTACAAAATACCCCTGATATTAATTTTGCAACGGGGGTGCTCCCGATCTCTAGCACAATTCCATAGGAAATATTTGCATAGTATGCATTTCCTAGACACAAGGAATCCGCCTATTGTATAATTTTGTATAATCTTGCATATTGCTCAGACCGGGACTTGAAACCTAATCTTTTAAATAGTAGTAGTAGTACGCACTGCTAACCCCTCGATTTTGTATATTTTTATAGAATTTTGGAAAAAAGTTTAAAACAATATCTTCAGCAGAAATTTTTATATCCGCTTGCCCCATACAAGCTCGTCCACTGTGCTCTGATGTAATCGAATAATCTTCATAGTATCTTTCACTTTAAAAAAGTTCTGAAGTCACATTATATACCGAACAAATCACCACAAAATATCAGAAGAACTCCCAATTGCGTTAAACTAAAATAGCGAAATCGTGAGAAAAATATAAATATCACTCGTCCATAAGTAGATAATCTTTGTCTATTCGCATGCTTACGTTGGCGATTATAAACACATTTGTGTTTTTTTCCCTCTTCTTATGTGAATGCGAAGGAACTTTTTTTGTTAAACTTTCCTCCATATATCCACACATAAGCTTTTGTTAATTAAATTTGATCATTAGGGATTTGTGAAGTGTGGTTAAATGATAAAGTGTTCATATACTCTGTGCACACACACTATTTCGAAGAGTGGAAGATACAGTTTTCATATGAGCCAACTGCGGAAGATAGTTAACAAGGCGAAGGACATGTACATTTACCACAGATACTTAAAAAGGACAATACGTATGAACACATATCTGAGCAGGAAGTAGTTGGTAGGTGAACCCCAAAAACTTTATAATGCGTATGAATACATATTCAGTTACTTTTATATGAGCAGTGTGAGCACATGAAAAACTTGCGAGGACTACATATTTTCATATGTTATTAGATTCGCAACAGTTGACAAACAGTTTAACGCTTCAGCACGTTTTCAATTCAATCTGGTGACATTTGTGTGTGGGAGGAGGTCCAAATGTCGTTGAATCGTTGATGAGACTGTCAGTTTGTTACTGAAGAAGGTAAAAGGCGTAATAGCGTAACGGACATAAGCAAATGCATACAGCGTATCAAACTGATTTCGTGAAAAGCCAATATACATATGAGACAATATAAACAACACTGGTGTAAGTCAGTTTTTTCATATATCAAAATATTTAATGGTCGAAAATGATGGTTTGTTCATAGTGATATTCAACTGGTTTTTATGAGATAATTTATTGGAAAGTATTCTGTAATTTATTTAGATATATATAATTTATGGGTTCTGATGAAAAACAATATTAAATTTATAATTAGCTAATTATAATATTAAAATACCGGATCGATATAAATCCGTTTCTTATAATTTTTGCCCATATGCTTAAAATGATACAAAATCTGAAATTCTTTATTTTTAACTCATTCAATTTTTACCTTAACTTTAAATCATGCCCTGGCCTGATTTGGAAATCTTGTCCCTCTAAATGGTAACACACACTGTTATCTACTCAACGAACAGAATATATGAATTTATGGTCAAAAACAATAAGCATCTCTTAAAAGTGCATAAATCAAAAATTATACAAAGTCGCACCAAACTACAGTCTGAACGATTGTGCTCAAATAAGAAAAGAAGATTTTTTGTTACGAAAATAAACAAAAACTCCCCTAACTTTTGGAAAACCCTTGTTAAGCTGATGAAAGTAATAATCATGAGCAACTGCTAGCTGATTGGTAAAATGACAAATGTAATCGCGGTCGTAACTATTGACCCCTCTAACGGGATAAATTCAAATGAAATATACATGAACTGTGAAGAAAGGATGAAGAGCCAAGGAACTAATGATGATTCAGTTTTAAAAATATTTATTTCTTTATGCATGAACTTATGTAAATAAGTTTGTAGAGATATCTACCCAGTAGCAAATAGTTAGCCTTGGAAGCGAAGAGGTAAAGTGGGAACTGTGTCTTTGATATCTGAATTAATCACTGAATATTAACAGGGCGATGTCATAGCAAATTTAAGACACCCTACTTTCACTACCAAATTTCGAGTAAGGGAACTGTCCATGTAAGTTTTTTTTCCTTATTATAACCCCTAATCTTACCAAGTAAGCAAGTTCCTGATAAAACGTACCTAATATTTCCTTACGTTTGTTTAAGTCGGCAAGCTATTGAGAACTTTGTTTGTTCGCTTGCCATAGTAAGCGAATATTTCAGGTACCTTCTTCTTCTTTTCGCATACTAAAGCCTGCGAGTTCGGCTATTGCGAACTTTATTGCATCACCTCGGTACCTAGTTTCCCTTTTGTATGCTATAGGCTGAGAGTAGATTTACTCCCTGTTTTTATTTGCCCTTATTATCATATTTTTTGCTCATCACACACATATGTTATAATAACTAAATTTAAAATTACAAACACGTTTTCATACTAATCGTTAGTAACTAGATGGCTTAAGAAAAAATATATATACCTAACTTAAATATTTCTTAGGAACGTCATAAAAAGAATAAAATACATTTTGTACTAGTCGTCAGCAAATTTGGTATCGACAGATTTTGCGTCGTTTACCATCGACGACGCCATCGGGTTAATATGTGTTATCGATAAAGCATACGGCAATAGCATTGTTTTTCGTGATTACTTCACTTACCATAGGTATCCAAACTTTGCATTCTATGTTCCAAATTCTTTCCTTGTTTTGAAACAAAAATTGAGATTTGTGGTTACTTTAGTATATACATAAAATTTGTAAGCAAATATGGCAACCCACTTGCATTTATTATTATCATATCCTTCATTATATCATTTGTCAGGCTGAATAAATTAATCTTAGAGTAAGTCGTCTTTTCTTTTACTCTAGGTGCTCTCGTTCGGCTACAGGTATATATATATACAGGTATATATATATTTTTTTTCAACATTGGTTATGGGCCCAGTACACGTGGGCACTTTCGGTTTCGGTAAAATTTAATAATAAAATTCAGACAAAATGAGTGCGATCGCGAATATTGAAAAACTTTCCGCGGACAATTACGCGACATGGTCCGTGCAGGTGAAAAGCCTGTTAATAACATTGGATTTGTGGGACGTAGTCATTGGTGACTGTCCAAGCGAAGAAAGCGGTAAAAGCGTTTGGTTGAAAAATGACCAAAAGGCGCTTGCGACTATTATATTGTGTGTAAAACCAAGCGAACTTATTCATATTAAATCTAGTGTAAGTTCTAAGGAAGCTTGGCGGGTTTTAAATTCGATTTATCGCAAATACAGTGCCGGGCGTAAAGTTTCGCTGTTTAAAAGGTTAATACATTTTAAGGTTAGCATGCAGGATAAGTTCGCGACACGTGTTAATGAGTTTTGCTCAATTGTAGATGAGCTTAAAGAAGTCGGTGTTATCGTACCGGATGACTTCGCGTCTATTTTGTTACTTTGTAGCCTCCCTGAGGAAATGGAGAGTTTTGTAGTGGCTATTGAAAGCCGGGACAATTTACCAAAAATCGATGTATTGGTGTCTAAGATTTTGGAAATAGAAATTCGTCAAAACGACAAAAGTGCGGTTAATGACGAAAAGGTATTTTTGAATAAGTCGAGAAAGTTCGGCAGTAAACGGTTTGAACACACGCGGTCGAATATAATATGCTTTAAATGCGGCAAAAAAGGGCATATACGTTCACAATGTAGAGTTGTAGTTGCTAAAGAAAACGGCAATGACAAAGCATGTTGTTTGTTTGAGAATAGGTCTTATAGCAGTGACACATGGCTATTAGACTGTGGTGCTAGCTCGCATATGTGCAAAGATAAAAAATATGTTAATGAGCTGGAGCCAAAAAGGCAAGAAATAGTGCTTGCGTCGGGTAAAGCAATGTATGCAGAAGGCATAGGAACAGTGAGCTTAAAAACTGAATTTATGAATATTAAATTGCATAATATGTGGTATGTTCCAGAATTAATTTCTAATTTCTTTTCGATTGGCAAAGCGTTAAAATATGGACATACGGTAAAATTCTCAAAGAATAAAGCGGTAATGAAGACTGGAAAAAATGAGAATTTAATGAGCGCGAAATTAAACGGTGGTGTATTTGTTGCGAAAATGGAATTGAGAAAAACGGTGCAAAAAGTAAACGCAATCGCCGAAGCGAAACAGTGTGAGAAATGGCATGAAAGGAATGGATATGGAAAAGTATTTTCCAAAAATGTGTTGGATTTAATCCACACAGACCTGTGTGGACCTATGAGTATAAAATCACTTGGTGATGCGTTCTATTTTATCACATTCGTGGATGATTTTTCGCGATACATTACGGCGTATTTTCTTAAAACTAAGTCGGACGCTTTTAATGCATTTAAACATTTTGCTGTGACCGCGGAGACACAGATAGGCCGCAAAATAAAAACTTTGAGAAGCGATAATGGTAGAGTTTACTAATTTGGCATTTAAAAACTTTTGTGATGATAAAGTAATCGTGGCATCAAACTTCAGTCGGTTACACTCCTCAGTAAAACCGTGTGGCTGAGAGGGTAAATAGAACTCTTACTGAAATGGCACGTTGTTTGTTAAGTAGTTTGAATTTAAATCAATATTTGTGGGGAGAAGCAATTAATACTGCTGTGTATCTCCGAAATAGAACATTGACAAAAGTGTTGAAGGACATAACACCTTATCAGGTGTGGTATGGTAAAACATCTTCAGTTTCGCATCTTAAGATATTTGGTTGTGATGTGGTATCGTTAAGGAAAGGTCCACATAAAGGTGGAAAATTTGATTAAAAAAAGGTGTAAAACTAAAATTTGTTGGTTATGCCGAGAATTCGAAAGGGTACAGACTTTATGACCCAACGAAGCGGAGTATAGTTATTGCTACGTGATTGTATATTTTTTGAAAATACTTTTGAACAAACTAAAGAAGAAAGTGATTGTAAGGACGGTGTAGTTGAAGATGAACTTCAAGACGTTGACGACGATGAAGTGTATTCGCTAGACGAAGATAGTCCGAAAAAACAATACAAAGAAGCCGAGGTATTAAATTTTGTTGGTGCAAATCCACAAACGGTTAATGACGCGTTACTTTCGAAAGAGCGCGAACATTGGAAAGTGGCCATGCAATCGGAATTTAATTCTCTTTCCAAAAACGGTACTTGGACTTTAGTTGATAGGCCATAACTAAAAACGTTATTGGATGTAGATGGGTGTTCACAACGAAACGAAAGCCATCTGGCGAGATCGAAAAATATAAGGCGCGTTTAGTTGCTCAAGGGTTTTTGCAAAAACCTACTATTGATTACAACGAAACATATGCTCCGGTCGTACGGCATTCGACCATTCGACTTTTGCTGGCACTAGCAGCAAAATATAAGCTGTTAGTTAACCACATCGATGTAGTAGCAGTATATCTAAATGGTGATTTGGCAGAAGAAATCTACATGATGCAACCTCCAACGTTTGAGAATGAAAAATATCCAAATAAAGTGTGTAAATTGAAAAAGTCTCTTTATGGACTTAAACAGGCAGGCAGAGTGGAATAAAAAAGTTTCTGACATACTTATGACTATGGGCTTCAGGCGATGCCAAGCGGATAGTTGCGTGGGAGCATGACTCTATGTGTCTCATCGGTTTATATGTGGACGATATACTTTTAGCGTGTTCTAGCACGAAGCAGATGCAACAAATATTCAAGCAGTTAAGTGAATATATTGAAGTTGTCGATCGGGGGCCAGTGTCATCATACTTGGGAATGTAAATAGAAAGAGATGATTCTACTGGTGCTGTTTCTATCCATCAAGAAAGTTATGTCAAGCAACTCTTAAAAACGTGGGGTATGGAATCGTGCAAACCTTCAACACCGTGGGTGGAAATGTGAAAGTCAGTGTAATAATATCGATGCGAAGCGGTATCAAAGTTTGATCGGAGGGTTGATGTATTTAGCGGTGATTTCTAGACCTGACATCGCACACGTTGTGTCTAAGCTATCACAATTCAATAATCATCCTCATGAAGAACATTTTAAGGCAGCTGAGCACGTTTTACGATATTTGCAACGTTGGGCAGCAGCAAAAATTACTTACACGGAATCAGATACGAATTTAAGTTGTTTTACTGATTCTGATTGGGCAGGTGATGTAGCGGATCGAAAATCTTACACGGGCTACGTCGTTTTTATGTCCAATGGTCCAATTTCCTGGGAATCTAGAAAGCAGTCAATCGTTGCTCTTAGTACTATGGAGGAAGAGTATGTAGCCTTATGTCAAGGAGCAAAAGAAGTTGTTTTTCTACGAGCGTCGTTAAGTGAAATGAGTTTTACTGGTTTTGTAAATGATTCAACAGAAATGTTTTACGACAATCAAAGCGCACAGTTTTTATTAAAAAACCCAATGGTACACAAACGAAGCAAGCATATAGATCTAAGATTTCATTACGTTCGTGAATTGTATGAGAATGGTCATATACAGGTCAATTTTGTAAGCTCTGAATTAAATGCAGCAGATATTATGAATAAATGTTTAAGGAAACCCAAACACGAAAATGGTTGTAAATTGATGAGACTTATCATGTAATTTAGATTTGAAGAAATTGCTATTCTAATTAAACTTGAAAAAGATTTGAATTTGTGTATTAAAGAAAAAACTATGGAATATTGTACTTTGCGCAATTGGGTTGAGAGGGAGAATTGTAAGCAAATATGGCAACCCACTTGCATTTATTATTATCATATCCTTCATTATATCATTTGTCAGTCTGAATAAATTAATCATAGAGTAAAGTCGTGTTTACTTTTACTCTCGGTACTCTCGTTCGGCTACAGGTAATATATATTGCTTTTTTTCAACAAAATTGAACCTTTATTCTTTTAATTTATGCAAAAAATGGATAGTTAAAATATAATATAAACTAACAATTCATTACATGAACGTTCATTTAAAGCAAATAAAAATAGCAATAAATATAAAAAAATAAAAATTATTAATTCAATGCAAAGCATTCTTCACAAAAAATTTATATTTCCTCTTTATTAATGATTACTTTTTATAAAACCTTTTTTGGCGGTGTTAATGGCTGCTTTCATATCTTTTTGAGAGTCTTCTAAGATATATTCCTCTGTACCATTGAAATTTTTTCTGTTGTGAAAAATTTTAGTAATAAGTTTTTGTTAAGATATTTCTATTATTTTGATAAATTTGTACATACCTATGCCTATAAAATGTTTAAACGGGATTTTGTAATGAGCCTCATCAAAATTTACGGACATAAATATATCCATTGAATTTGATAACAACAATTAAAAAGTGCAACTCCAGAAACCAAATAAACATTAACAAAACGTAAAAAAATAAATTTATTAAAGCTCGATAGTGTTATAATTTCAAATTAAACTTTTATTAAAAAACTGCAGCGAATATAACACGTAAATAAATTAGTTACCAGCGCTCACCTTTAGAGCAAGGTCACTCGATGCAGAGGGCGTCAGGCATTGAGTATGAGTTAAATACTCTGACTAGCCAATACTGAACACAAACAATAAACATAAATGATTTGTTACAATATAACCCATCCAAAATGACAACTTTGAGTGGCCTACGTGCCAATTCTGTTAATGAGAACCTTGAAATGAGTACCGAAAGTGAGAATAAAGTGGAATGGCAAACAGTGACAAGCAAAAGGCTCTCCCACTATTGACCGCAAGCGAACAAAGTCAGACGGCCACATGAATGTGAATGAAATTATGACATTTTGTCAACAGGCACGCCAACATACTGGCCCAGTGATCCCAGAAAAATCCCGGATCTTCTTGATTTTGTGGTATACACTGGTATACCCATTAGCAAACTAAGTATACAGAGCAGTAACGACCTTAGTTCCGATCATTCTCCCTTAATTGTAATATACAAAGGTAATTTTCATAACATTTGCAAAAAATATAAGATCCTTACCCAAAAACTGACATCGAATCCTTCCAACAGTGGATTTCTGAACATATTAACTTAAATGTACCGATGGAAAAAGGTATTGACCTGGACGCAGCAATAGAATCTTTTACAAATCTCATCCATGAGGCTGCACATCTATCAAGCCCTAAGGAACAACCTGCTCGTAACGATAATTTTCAACTCCCAGCTGAGATATTGCAGCTTATTGCTTCCAAAAGAAGATTAAGAAAAGCCTGGCAGGAAAATAGATATCCTGCAGAAAAGAGAGCTCTTAATAAAGCGACGAAGCAACTAAAGTTAAAGTTATCTGATTTTAAAAATAAGTATTTCAGTTCGTTCATTAAAAATCTTGAACCCACAAAAAATTATGAGCACAGTCTCTGGAGAGCTACAAAGTACCTAAAGCGACCAACCAAGCGTAACGTCGCCGTAAGGAATTCAGATGGTGTATGGTGTAGGAGTGATGAAACCAAAACAGAGGCTTTTGCTAAACATCTCTATCAAACATTTCAGCCTAATTCTTCGAATAGCAGCAGCGATACAGAGGTACTAATTTTTCTGGAATGTCCATGTCAAATGGACTTGCCAATCAGTAAGATATTAAATAGCGAAGTTTCAGCCGAAGTGTTTAAATTAAGTAATGGCAAAACGCCCGGATACGACTATATTGATAGCAAAGTTGTGAAGGCTCTTCCTGAGAAAGCTATCGAATTTCTAACTATTATTTACAATGCTATTCTTAATACAAACCACTACCCAACTCTATAATTTTGGATGTTGGTCGAACCTGGTCTTGAACCCAAGCCTTCCGAATGGCAGTACGCAATGCTAACCACTCGACTACTGTATGATATACATACATTAATAACACATCAATCGATGGCGATGGTATAGACGTTCCATCATCGGACTATGATGAAGTTCGAATAGCGATCGCCCGCTTAAAAAATAACAGAGCGGCAGGAGCCAGTGTCTTACCGGCAATTACGGTGGCGAAGAACTGACTGCATCAGCTTCTTTGCAGAATATAGTATAAATGGAACCTAAGTATGCTCTAAGAGAGATCCCACCAACTATCATGAGGTAAGCTTTCTCAGTATTACATATAAGGTCCTATCTAGAGTATTGTGTGAAAAATTAAAGCCACCGTCAACAAACAGTGTGACCTTAGACGTAGTAAATCCACCATTGCCATATATTCACTATGTGCCAAATCTTGGAAAAGACATCTGAAAAAGGAATCGATACACACCACGTTTTCATTGGTTTTAAAGCTGACTTCGATGGCACAAAAAGGAGCTGCCTGTATGTCGCTAGGTCTGAGTTTGGTATCCCTGAAAATCTTATACGGCAATGTAAATTGACGCTGGACAATACCACAAGCGCTGTCAGAAGTGGGAAGAACCTCTCAGATTCGTTTGGCACCAAACGAATTTTCAGACAGGGTGACTATTTATTGTATAATTTCTTTAACCTAATGCTGGAAAAAGTAATAAGAGCTGCAGAGCTAAATAGACAAGGTACTATCATTTACGATTAAATTGATATGCACACCGTTACTTATGATTTCTCCTGGTTAGGCAAAGAAGCGAAGCGAATGGGTCTCTTGTCATCACACAGCCAGCGCATTGGCGACTCGGCTTCCACGTCACTGTGGACAGTCATAATTTTGAATTTTTTATATAATTTTGTCTATCTTATCAGCAATAAAATCCAAAGCAGAATCATACTTGCCAACAAGCTCTATTTTGGACTAATTAGGCTTTTGATTATATGACCACATTGACATCAGGCAATATAAAAACTGCGGATACGCTGGCAAGGTATGTTCTCCGAATGAATGAAAGCGCGCTAGTTTTGTTTTCCAGGCAGTTCCCGCACTTGAAAGCAGATGAAGAGGAAGGCTACCACTCTGTTGGAAAAAATAAGTTCATAATAATAATAATAAGACTTTTTTCACATGGTATTTCCAATTGTCGACAAATTGAGAGAAGAAGAAACGAATTACGCCCAATTATTGATTCGGTTATAAACGCGCAAGCGGTTCATTCGCCAATGTAGTATGTACATATGTATTAGTAAAATTATGTTTTACAAATCTTCGCTTTGCAATTAGTATTCTAGGCATGGGAAAAAAGTCTATAAGGAGCAGCACGCTGATGATCAGTTCGAAACATTTTTTGAGATCGCCAGCTTTTAAAAATTTGGTCTCCCAATAATTCTTTCCTTTACTATACAATGAAATGAACATTATACAATTAATAAAGGTCATTTACATACCAGAGTTGGGCACTGATGCCTGTTTTCAGCAGTATTAGTGTACTCTTCTTTCGTGCATTATACAAGTATATAGTACCCTGTAGACAACGAGAATACTACATGCATGCGTGAACCACAATCCAAACAAAAAATATTGTCCAATTACTGTTGTGATGTAGGGCGGGACCATATACTATAGAGGTGATAACATCAGAGTACTCTATGGAGTACTTATAGGAAATTGAAACTACTACAGAGGATCACACTATGGATTATCTACGAAAAAATATACATTCGAAGAAGTTTTTTAGTTTTAGTTGGGAAGTAAGCTTTGGTTGAGATTTACATCAATATTAATAATTTGCTACTAATAAATAAATAAATAGGTATATTTAAATTTGTGTATTTGCACTGCAGTGGATTAATCCAATAGTTACTCCATGGGACCATATGGTCTACAAATATTTGCAGAGTAGCATTGTACGATTGCTAACAGCACCAATAATATGGTGGTGATGCAATAAGACAATAAGTATCCTGCAGAGAAAAGGTAGACTAGTATGCAAAAACTCATTAAATACTAGTATGAAATAAAATGAAATCTTACCAGTCCATTAATTGTACGTACGTATATCAGATCACCTGTAACAAGAATAACAACAATTTTCATCACCACGTGATTCGCATATTGATGTTATTTTTAGTACGCCAATTCTGAATTTCGTTTCCTAATAATCTCTGTTGAAGAGCGAAATATGTCGTTGCTTTTTATATCCCAACAAGAGAGATTGCAGCGCGTAGGGAATTAGAAATTCAACACATACTTATACATGATAGTTTGCGGGTTATTGCCATGTTAAAAACACAAATAAACAAACTAGTTGAATTCTAGTTAACAACGACTAGTATATATATTTATATATATGTATGTAGTTTCTACATTTATTCCATTAAAACTTCTCTTTATTTATGTTTATGTATGTATACTAGATTCACTTCAGTTCTTTTCTTTGAAATTTATTTGACTTATTCTAAGTACACAAGTTTGATGGACAGGACTTCACTTGAAGGCCGTTAATTTCAAATTGAATGCTCTGTCGTTTCGTTCGTCTTTTTGATACTCTACCGTCGAGTATGTTCAGTATAGTTCGTTCAGTTATTTAACAGTGTTGCCTGTATTATTTCCCACATAGACATTCATATATATTTGCTCTCAAATAGGTATTATTATATTAAATTCATTTTCAAATATCTTTTTATTGAATAATCTATATATATATATAACTTGAGACCCACCAGACCAAACTGTACCAAATTCTTAGGAGTTATAAAGGGATATTAGGAGAAGGTTAATGAGAAGTTTTCATGAGATTTTCGCAGTATTTTAGTGAGCATTGGTCGGTGCCCATACAAAATACATGCAAAAACAACAAATACATGTAAAATTGCAAAATACATTACATTACGTTGTTTGTGGTGTTAAAGAGAGATAAAAAGCAAAAAAAATGAAAATGAAAATAAATTTAAAAAGAATTTAATAAAAATTAATAAAAATAAGTTTAGAAAAAAATTTTAAATTTTTTCGTTTCCTTTTACAAAAAAAAAATCGAAAATTAATTTCAGTTAAATTTTTTTGATTTTTTAATAGGTGTAACAAAGCACGCTAATTTCTGCTAGTAAATATATATTTTTAAAGTTATACAAAATAGTAAACTTTTTAGCTATTAAAGGCATTTAAAATTACAAATAGAAAGAGAATAAGTGAATACCTGTTAGCAGCGACACCAAAACTGTGCAATGGAAAGGCGACACCTGAGATAATTGTTTGCTAGCTCGTATTATTACGAACTGTCACACAGAAGTAAAAAACTACAACAGGCAAAAACAAAAAATATGCTTGGAAGAGGCGGTCAAGCATTCCTGCATAAAAATGGGAGTTCAAAAGTGGTTCGGACAGCGACGATGTATTCGATAAAATTCCTTCTTGACCGTTCCTCTCGATCTACTTTTGCTATCTTCTTTTGTTAGTACATCATTCATAATAAAGTATTATTATAATTTTCATTTTATTTTCATTTCAATTTAAATGTCAAATTTTTGCTTTCTCGTTGCAAATTTCATTGACTTTTTGCCTCGCCGAACACGGGTTCCTTCACTTTGTATGGAATGAATTTATCACGGTTGTTCGAGTATGTTCTATGAAGACACTAAACTTATCGAAAATAGTCTCTATCACAAATTGATAGAGACTATTTTCGATACTATGATACGATTTCACTAACGCAGATTATCATTCGGTGGATTTGGTATTCTGCGTTACGTTCCGTTTACGATCATCCTTCCAAACTTTCGATTCTATCCAATTTTATGCATTCTGCATTTCGATCGTAGTTAATATAATACGATATAATATAATATAATTTTAACAAAGATATAAGTAAAGCATGATTTTGATAAATGGAAAAGTCATAACGATATCATTTTTTGAGTTTTGTGAGCTTAATGACGCTTTTTGATACAACAAAAAAACTAGAGAGTTTGGAAATAACCGTGCCGCAATATAATTTATCCACCAGTAGAAGACTCTATGATTTCGAGAAAATTGTATGGTATAATCTGCACCAACTCTACGTTGGTAACTGCCTTCCGTAAAAAATCGCAAAACTGCTACTACTTGATTAGGTGGAGAGTTTCTTCCAAAAAAACATCCAGGACATGCTTGAAAGCATCTTTATTAAGTTTGAAGTTTTTTTGAAATGAAATAACTAAATTTATTATATAAAATATTATTAATTATATGCTCGATTTCTTAAAATTCACCACTCATTTGAAATAGATGACACTTGTCCCTCAATCCTCGTGAAATATCGCCGCGGCTCTTGATTCCATTTAACGTTAAAAACACGATTTTTTATAATTATTTATATTATGCAAAAATAGTTTGCAATTGTTTGCTTTGTTTTGTATCAATTTTACACATTCACATGCAGTCAGTTGATTTCCATAATGTATTCTCTCTTCCTCTTCTTCTTTCGATTCGATCGTAACGCAAAATACCTAATTACGATTGTTGCGGAGAGCGGGAACGTTATCGAAATGTAGAATAGCCCTGAAGAATTCACGGCGAAAACGGATAGAGACGATCAAATGGTAGCCACTCCTAGGAAGAGACGCCGTAAACACTTAACAACGTGGTTGTAGATAACTTGTGATCATGGTACCATGATCCTACAAATAGATCAACCATCGTATAGTCAAAAAACAGCTGAGATCACCTGATCGAAAAGTCCACTTTTTCACTCAGGGATGTAATAAATATGACTGAAATGAATGATAAATTTACAACTTAAACTAAATTACATGATTCAAATAATAACAAAACGAAAACAATTTCCAAAAAAGTTAAATAAGTATAAAAATTCAATAAAAACCAAACCATGTTGATATATATCATATAATTTAGGTACATGCATTTTACACATATTACTAGTCATATATAAATATCTAAACGTTCAAAAATATTTAATTTATACCCGCCTTAACAATAAAGTTAATATATACATTACATTTCCATCAATAAATTCGTTTATTTTTTTAATCTTCTAAAATTTAATGTAAACTCTGTAAACAAATTTAAAACTTTTATCGAAGACATATGTATCTACCAGGGCAAAACACTCAACTAAAAACTAGCGGTTTTGCTCAAAATTCAGGGAAATGTAGCAAAATAGTTGATAGACCTATCCCCAAATTCGCTTTTTCATTCAATTCTATTTTATTGCGATTTCTGTTCTTCCACAACGTTCTGTTAATGTTACTTGTAGACCTGTACAATGCTTGTGATTCATTTTCTTAAATACATTTTCGAACCATAATTGTCCTTTGATTATAATGATTAATATAATGATTTTAATGAACATAAACAAAGAACTTATTTTTGAATGTGTTATATTTAAGTTTGATCTGAAGCAATTGTTAAAGAAAAAATAGAAATCGTCACACCTTCGTGGCACCTTCATGTGCATGCATACATATGTACGTATATAACATATTTATATTTTAAAGTATGTACATATGTTTTCAGAATAACAAATAAATTATAATTCAGCAGTTTAATAACCTAAAAAGCCAAAAATTATACTTCATACCGCGAGAGCATGGCGCTGAACTGACTACACATAAAGTTAGAGTGTATTTATCTTTTTTTAATGAATAAATTCATTCAGTCATATATTGTAAATACATCAACATCTCATGTGAAAGGCAGATCCCTTCGTTGGCTCTATTAAATTTATCGTAACTTGATCGATATGTTGACTGTAGAACTTTTTATTCCAAATTAGGTCAGTGAAATAGTAAGGCAATAATACTTGGTTCCACCCGAAATTTTTGCATTATGTTGTTGGTTTAAATTTAAGGCCACTAATACTTCGGCATTACTAATGCGTATCAGTTGGCTATGGCTATGATTCAATTTCTAATTACCTACATGCATACATATATTTTGAACTCATACTTTTAAAATTCAAACATTTGTTGTTAATATCATTTAAGTCCACTAATTTTGTGCATTACATTATATAGATAACATAAAAGCCTTTAAATGGTATTCTCATCTAAATCCATTCAATCCACATGCACAATTGTTAATAGCTATATATGTATGAATGAAATGTGTATTTGTATTCCAAGGATGCATAAGTGTGCATAAATAAATCGTTAACTATTTCCTAATGTTTGCAAAAAAGTTACCAATATCCCAATATGTGCATATAATATATTTATGTTTGTATGTACAGTTGTATCGATCGGGGAAAAGATTTGTTGTCAATATATTATCACGACATTTGCAACCCTTAATGGAGCCAAAATCTATATTTTAACATTTAGCTTCTGTTTGTTCGATTTCACTTACACACATATGTACATATATATGTATATTATAAAAAAAATGTATATTTACATATTTATACTCGTATGTGTATAGATAATTGATTAGTAATTGCGTTAAAATTTGAAGCGGAAACTTCTATACAGCAAATCTTTGTATTTACTTCATTTATGTTAAGGAGATTAAGTGAGGACCTGGTTATTGATAATAAATAATTTCAGATTATTCATAATACTTGATTAAATTGCACAACATATGCATTGATGTAATGAAGCAGTGGTCTAGAAAAGTTAATGACAGATTTTAACGTTTAGTATTGTGTTTTAATAAGAATAATCTTGAATTGCATTATAGGCATACAAATTATTGTTTATGCTAAAAACAGGATTTGGAGTTCAAAATGAGGTTGACCTAATATTAATATTTTCAATTCCGACCTATTTTGATATGATACTATCAAAATTTACGGTAATAATTACATAGTGAATGTAAAAAAAAAATACTAAAAATGCAACCATACTGAAAATGTTTTTAATTGTGGTTAATTATTATTTTCGAATAAATATTTTTTTGGCAAATAAACATTTTATTTTTTGACATAGCCTTCTTTTATCTGGTTTTACTTCTTCTTCTTCTTCTTTGGCGTATATACAATAGCGCCGTATCAACAATAGTGCGCCACTCGTTTCTTTTCTTTGCTGTTTGACACCAGTTGGATATACAAAGTGATACTGCGTCGCTCTTCAACCTGATCCTTCCAACGGAGTGGAGGTCTTCCTCTTCCTCTGCTTCCGCCAGCGGGTACTCCATCCAATACTCTCAAAGCTGGTGCGTTTTCATCCCGTCGAACGACATGACCTAGCCAACGTAGCCGCCGTCTCTTGATTCGCTGAACTATGTCAATGTCGTCGTATAGCTCGTACAGCTCATCGTTCCTCTGTCTGCGATATTCGCCGTAGCCAACGCGCAAAGAACTAAAAATCTTCCGCAAAACTTTTCTCTCGAAAACTCCTAAAGCCAACTCATCGGCTGTCAACAAGTCCAGGCTTATGCACCATATGTCAGGACGGGAATGATGAGCGGCTTTGGTTCGTCGAGAAAGGACTTTACTTTTCAATTGTCTACTCAGTCCAAAGTAGCACCTGAGTGATTCTGCGTTGGTTTTACTTAGTCTAGCTTTTTAATCCTTCCAAATCATAGGGTTTCCCTTTCGAAAGTAGAACTTTTTTTCTTTTCCATCAGATCTTCCCTTGGCTCGAATCTCTTATGCTCCTGTCGTTTCCGCAGGTTTGGAAACAGCAACAGTTGAAATGGGCTGAATATGCTGGATGAGAAAGCAGTTCATTGCCCAATTTATGAATTTCTGCCATGGGGTCTACATGTGTGCGGCCGAGCATTGTCAAATCAATATAAAGGTTGAGCCAAGTAGAGGTACTTTTTCCAATAGCTTTTTTTTGACATTTATTTTTGTTAAGTATTGTTTGGCATTTCATCATAGAAAGACTTACGCCTGAACAACGTTTACAAATCATTCAACTTTATTACGAAAATTCACGTTCTGAAAAGAATTTGTTTCGCGCCCTTCGCTCAACTTTTGGTCAACATAATCGGCCTACTGAGCATACTATTCGTAACACCATCTTGAGACCCAGCATTCATTATTGGATAATATTCAACCGAATAGATCACGTCCAGCATGCAGTGAAGACAATATAGCGGACGTAGCTGAGAGTGTACACGAAGACCGTGGGAGTCGATTCGGCGCTGTTCACAGCAACTCGGACTGACGTATGGAACGACTTGGCGAATTTTGCGTCGAGATCTTAAATTGTAAGCGTACAAAATACAGCTGTGCAAGAACTCCAGCCGCTCGACTTTCCCAAGCGACATCGCCTCGCTCTATGGGCTCTTGAAAAGTTCCAAGAAGATCCGACGTTTTTAAGCCAAATTTTGCGCAGCGATGAGGCCCATTTCTGGCTCAATGGGTATGTAAACAAGCAAAATTGCCGCATTTGGGACGAAGATTCAGGCCTTATAGTAAAACATGACGCGTGTAATTCGCCAGTTACCAGTCGAAATGCTGGAACGAGTCATCGAAAATTGGACTCAACGGATGGACCATCTGAAACGTAGCCGCGTCCAACATTTGAAAGAGATAATCTTCAAAAAATAAATGCCAAAGAATGTTCTTTCGAATGATAATAAACATTTCCCATTAAATTTGAATTTTCTGTATTTTTTTTTTTTTAAGTAGGGAACCTTGGAATGGATCACCCTTTCTAATTTGATCAACGCTCTGAATAATATTCACCAGTCATTGTTTTACCTTTTTCAAGGCAATCGATTAAAAAACCGGTGCTCATGACCTTATCGGTCGAAATATCCCTTTTGGCTTTCTTTGCTGCACGTTCTCCAGGAAAATCCTAATGCCTTGATTATATTATATGACAAAACGGCCCAAAAATTATTTCAGAATGCGGTTTACGCAACTTAAATGACGTAGCTTACTCAAATATATGCATCTATTAATAGATGACATTAAGTGTTACATTTAAAATTATTCAAAGAGTCAAAGCTTATCTAATTTAAAGTATAATTTTATCTGAAATAAGTTTTAATGGACAGCTATAACTCCGGTCAAATAAAATTCAACAATTTAATTTTTTGTCTTCAATCTCACATTTTATTTCTTCATCTTTCTTCGATTGTGAATGTGATTCGATTTGCTCTTTTCCTTTTATTCAAATCATATTGTTTTGCTCATAACCAACACTACTCAATAAGTTATTTGAATTATGTTTTTCATCCAAACTTTTTCTGCTAGGTCTGGGGTTAAATTATGAAATTAACATATATTTTACCACAAAAACACCATTTCCAACACTTCTCACATTGGCCATTAGCCGTTTGTTTCACTAAAACTTGAGGAGCATTGCAAAAACATCTTTTCGAATATATCGTATTTGGCGGTTGTTTACAAACAAGTGGATTAAGTCATTCGGAATTTCCTCTTTACTGCCTATGCTACTTAATCCTCATTTACAATGTAGTCAATACATAATTTACAATTGTTTTGTTTTTCTTATTTCTAAGAGAAAGAGGCAACAAAAACATTGTCATTGAAAATATTAACATCTATAGGACTGTTTTCACCCCATTTTTCTGTATGCGAATGACTATTTGTTTCCTTTCATTCATACATACACAGCATGTCTAATATATGAAATGTGTTGTTAGACGAATTGATTTTAAATCACCTTGGATATCCCATCTGATAAAGGAAGGGAAACATAAACACGCAACCGGCTTTTATCAAGTTTTGTTAAGATATTGCAAAAGGCAATGCGTATGAAGCCAGATTTGTTGACAAAGATCACACTAAGGCGCACATTATGACCTCATGAAATTTTATATATATATATATATATATATATTTAGTGGGATGCTGCCCTGATTTAACAAATTTTTGGTAACAAATTTCTTACTGTCATTTTTAAACACAAATTAAATATGATTCAGATACTTAAATCCCATATGATAGCTATGATCTTTTGTGTGGTACATTGAAAAGTACAACAGCAGGCTTTTTTCGGTTGTATTATTTTGTACATTTATGGCTATTCGTGGCGGCCGAAATAGCCGAGTGTTTAGGAGTGAATGCTACGATGTGGAAGGTCATGGGTCTGGAAGGGGACGTTTTTGGCTTCAAAGTAAAAGTGATGTATTGGCACTTATATTCGTTGATGGGGTAAAGGAGAAGTTTTCGCGAAAACACTTATTCAAAAAGTTTGAAAAGGCAAGGCTACAGGCTAATTGGTATATATGATGACGGCAGTGAAGCACTTTACCTGGTTTAGCTATCAAAATATCGGCTACTTATTCCATGCTTGCGGATAGTAACCTAGCTTCAATAAGACACTGTGATGTTAAAATATATTTTACTACAGTTTGAACTTTTGTATGGTTATACATACATATTGTTACGATTTTGCTGATTAACCTCGATGATTTCCCAAATCCTTCGGGTACGATCTCTGGATTGTTAAATAAAATCGCCAACTTAATTTGCAGTTTCTTTATTTATAAAGAATATAATTAATGTCCTTTTGATTACTCAGTAATTCACAATTCAATTAGAATTCACTTTACTATTTACAATCACTTGTATACAACTTTCACAATGTACTGTTTTTATTACTTTACTGTAATGTAATCTACAACGAGTTTAATTCACGACTGATTACTTTTGCAGTCATTGGTCGCCCTTATATACTTGTTTGCTGCTTGAAAGCGAAACCCCCGGAATAATCTCGTCGTTACGATAATCGTCTCGGTTACGATAATAGTTTCGGTTACGATAACCGTCTCGTTTACGATAATCGTCTCGTTTACGCTCTAGAACATGCCAGTTGTCGGCTCCTCTCTTTCATCTGTCATTCGCTTCGCATTTTCGCCACAATATGTATTTACATATATTTTTTGAATTAGCTAAAAAAAGTTTTAAATATATTTGACATAATGCAATAAGGAAACGTGACAAACATAGGCAGATTCTCATTCTAATATCGTCATATTAACTGCTTTGGAGCAACTAATTAACTCTTCCATATTTTGAGAAGGATTTTGTTGATAGTGTTACTTTTAAATAGCAAATGCTATGTGTTAATTGAAAATTGTTTTCCTGTTAAATAGGAATAGGTTTTTGACTTCAAATGAAAGTAAAGATCAAACATCTTGAGCTTTCTTTTATGTTGATTTTCGTATTTCAATTTACTTACAGCTTAAAATGAACCGGAGTATTTTACTAAACACATTACAGAGCAACTTAATATCTCAGAAACACAGCTACAACGTGGATGAAATCAAAATAATTATATTTTAAATAAATCTTCAAAAATAGTTGTTTGTATTAAATTAATTGCGATGGGGACTCTCAACAAACTCAAACTCCGGTACTCAAATTCCCGCAACTCAAATTTAAAATATGTTTATAAAATTAAATACGTATATAAATAAGGCTGTTAGTGGAATAATTATCCCTTAATCCAAATATATATCAAAATATTACCTCTCACAAAGGTTTTCCAAAAGTTGAGAAAATTTTTATTTCTAAAACTAAATTGAAAAATTGTTGCCTTTTATTTGAAACAGAAAAAAACGTCTTTTAAAATTGTGGAATAGCAATTACGGAATTTTAGTTCAGTTTTTCCTTTTATATATTTGATTTTAATTAACTTTCTTTTGGCTTTCCCACTGCCCAGCACATTTTCTGCGATAGTGTTTGCATATTTTCGGCTATGCACTGTCGGCACGGAGCGGTCTTCTCACTTTAATAGCGAATGTTACGTACAACCAAGTAAGGTCTTAAAAATAAATTTTCCATGCCTCCATAATTATTGTCACTGCATGGGAAAGCCTCCTCGAATTGACAGTCTCGCATTCTGTAAAGTAACAGCCAACACAAATTTTTATTCTTCTCTTGCTGCTCTTTCATACATACATATATACATGTTAGTAAATTTATTCCACGTGATTAATTCCAGATTCAATTTCCAGAAGAGCAACTACTAGTTATTGCTTCTGATCTATCTACAGGGTAGGTCAAACAAAAGACAAGAAAATGTGGAATAATTTTTTGTGCAGTTGATCCATGTCATATTATTACCGAAAAGGTGATATCTATATATATATATATATATATATATATGTATAAATTTCTTTGCCCTAAATCAAAAATGGATCAACGCACAGCCCAAACAGCTGCCCGTAAAGATGTAAGGATCACATAGCTTCCGATAAGAAATAATTTTCCGAAATTGTACCCCGAAACTACTTAATGGATTTTTCGCCGATGATTTTTTTTTTCAATTTAAAAGAAAAAGAAGATATAATTTTTTTCAAGAAAGTGGAAGAGGCACTGATCCATTCGAGAAACTCATATTTTTGATTATGGATTTCATTGTAATTCGGAACAGAAATAGCCCTTTGCGAGGTTAATATGCGGGAAACTTTTATATTTATCTTTTTGAAATATTCAAACATTTTAACACAATAACTTATATGTTATAATAAAAGAAATAACGTAAACTCCAACTATTTTGAAATTCCATGGGGACGAAGCCTCAGGTAAAATGTAGTAGAAAATATAATGTAAACATATTTATATTATTGATTAGTCTTATTTGGACCACCCTATGCTTTTATATTTACACTTCAATACTATTGATGAGCTTTATATACTGACAATAAAAAGGTAGCAAATATTTGTTCTACATTTATTCTACATTTATTCTTTCCTCCAACCTATTTTATGAAGCAGCATTGCATCATTAGATATGATAATAGCAAATTTCAAATGATGTGAAATGGTGCGAAGGCAAATGCAAAACATTCTTACGCGAACAAGAAATTAGAGATTTCCATTCATTTATTATGAAAATTTGAGAATGTTGTTGTATGCAAGTTTTGCTTAAAAGGATTCGGTAAAAATTTTATGAAAGATTTGAATTAGTTGAATGTCAGATAACATGAACATTCGGTAATATAGTAGTAGTATTTCTCTTTTAGCAACTTACGTATTCTTTATCAATGTTGAAGCGAATTATAATTCTGCCCAAAATTCTACTCGAAGTTGTACCTTCGTTGCGAAAGGTAAAGTGATGCCAAAATTTTTCCATTGCTGATTAGAGGTCCTGCAGCACTTTTGAGCTAAGTTAGTGTAGCCTCTGCCTGTCGAACCTCGAACAATCACACTCACTTTCACGCTTACTGTCTCCACACATCCCTACATTTTATGTATTTGTTGACCTCCAATAGACCTCAATTGAAGGCATTCGGCGTCGGCCTGAAGCCCAATTTCTTCTTCGCTGGTAAAAACCTTGTTAGTCTCGCATCATATGCTTTGCGCTTAGTTTTCTTGTGTCATTGGTTAATACTACATTTGCCGTTCTACGACGCTCTCTCCTGACTTTTGCAAGCACTGTTCTCCTTCACGTTTGTCTGGAGCGACCTCGGTGCCGGCTGTCCCGCGTATTCTATTGAAATACACTCTTTTCGAAGTCTTTATTTGGTTTTCTGAGGGTTCTTGATCTCAACGTTAATATTCATATGATCAGAGTCGGAGATTTTTAGTAAATTTTATTTTGAGTTGACATTCAGGCAGAAAAAAGGAAAGTATTCCGCAGGCATTTTTGACAAATTTCTGCAGCATTCTGAAAACTGTGTTGTCAAAGTCTCGAAGATGAATTGCACTTGAGAGTTTTTGAATGGTTGGAAGCCCAGTGGAGATACTTCTATTGGGACTTCGTCTTCGGACACTATGTTTACTACTGTCGTTTATTGTGCGATAAGACTTTTGATGCTCAGTATATTAGTCCAACCCAACCCTCATGTGCTTCTGTGGGATTACGCACTGGTGAAATAATTTCCTTAAGGTGTCTAGTTCAACTTTTTGTCTGACCATACCCGTCACGGGGAAATAGGCGCCGAATGTTCCAATTGCCAAGGATGTTTGGCCACTTCTCTAAGCTGTGGACGCATGCCGTGTGAACTAGCTAGTTCTGGCATTTACATTAGGGGAGGAAACTTTTGGAGAATGTATTTCGCTGTCTGGTTGTACTAAATTTTCTCGGTATCGAACATCAGATTCACGGATTCAGAATTTGGAAGCCAAAATGGAAAAAAGAATAGAAAAGTAAGCTTAACGGTTATACTAACGAACTTCTTAAAATTTGGACTTACATCTAGAACGGAAAATGAACTATCTGTTCCCGAATTTACATATAGTTTAGGTAGAAAATTTGCCAAACTGTGCTATAGTTTCGAGCAAACCTTAACCTCACTTGCTTACTCAAAGGAAAAAATGTGCTTTCGGAAATTATTGTCTGCAAGTTTCATACAGGTAAAGACTTTTGAAAAGTAATTTAGTCAGCTTGAAAGAGCTCATACAATTCCTTACGAAATGATTGAATTAATTGCTCTCAACTAGATCTGTCGAAATATTGAAGAAAGTACCAGTTAACTTTGCCGATTTAAATTTCTAAGTGAGGCTAAGTTGTTCCTGCACATGTACGTTAGGTGATTGTCTAGAGGCAAGGTTTAATCTCGCTTGCAAAAAAGGTATATTTTGAAAGGTAAAGGTAAATTTACACATTCGGATTTTTTGCTTTGACAATCATAAAAACGAAAAAAAGACCCAGACTTTTTAGTTTAGATAATTTTTTACT
This sequence comes from Neoceratitis asiatica, assembly GCA_030068015.2. Classification (NCBI taxonomy): domain Eukaryota; kingdom Metazoa; phylum Arthropoda; class Insecta; order Diptera; family Tephritidae; genus Neoceratitis; species Neoceratitis asiatica. Next base: position 36,755,387 of record CM061526.1, on the reverse strand, counting down.
TTGTAATGCAGTTTTACTTATATTCCATTGTAAGCTATGTTTGTTTTTTTGTAGCCTATGTTTTTTTTAATTTATGCATTTGATAGGATGCTGCCAAATTTTTAAATTATTAAAAGTGTGGAGTGTGAGATACACTCAAGAACAGGCAGATGGGCGAAATCAGATGAACGCGTTTCATCATATACGATTGACTTAGCATCGAATCAGTGGCGGATCCACGGGAGGGGGCGGGGGTGGTTCGGGTCCGGACCCCCCCCCTTCGGAAGCAATGTAAATCTAAAATTCGATTCTACTTTTGCAGTTTATTCGTGTCTGTGCCTCCAAAAAAATTGAATATATTTTAGGACCCCCTTCTGGAAATTCTGGATCCGCTACTGCATCGAATATTCCTTGTAGTGGCAAAATACTTGCAAAGAATGACAAGCATTAATCCACAAGCTCTCCTTCTATTCTAAGATAACATTTTTTTTCTCATGTTAAAAATAATTAAATTTATTTACGCATATTCGCAAAAATTCTTACTTACATTTTGCCTTCCCTTTAAACATTAAAAAAATTTAACTTGAAAACCGTTAATCATCGTATTTTGGATAAACTCCAATACCACTATGATATTAATAGCGTCTATTTTCTTAGTGGTAACCAATTTTCAACGCTGGTTACAAATGCTAGTAGATTTTACTTAACTTCAATTAATGTAAATGCCTGGAAAATATTTGACGATCGAGTCAGCAAATAAGATGTCAATCTTGAATGAAGTCAATAGAGAACCGCAAATAATCACGATTTTAAACAGTTCCGTACGCGCCTCCAATCAGGTTGGAAATATCAAATGGTCCCAAAATGATTAAATCTCCCTTAACGCTCATACTGCACTCGCTGTTCCAGTTGTCCCACGAGAAAAGCAAAACTACCAAAGCGTTATTTTATAAAGCTGCATTCTACAAACATTCGCTGCAACATTGTAATAATTTTGTAACAAGAACAGCATATGTTGATGCCACATTAGATAAACAACTCTCTTGTCAAATGAGAATAATATTTTTTGGCAGGTATGCTAGAATTGCAGTCGTTTGATAAATTTTGCGTTGTTGCACCAATTCTAATCAGAGTCAAAGACCCGAGGGATGTATTCCCATTCATACACATATGTCGACATTCGTCCATATGTACGCGGCCCTAGTTCGAGATCGAATTAGATTCGAAAAACGTTCAAAGCAAAATGAGATTAACACTGCGGTTTCACAGATAATTTGAATAAAAGAATAAATGGGTTTGCATTGTATTACAGCAGCCACCCCACTGTATTTAACCAGTTCACTCCGATTTTATGTGAAACAGTGCAGGTGTATGTATGAATGTTCGAGTGGCGTACTTGTACCTCCTCTGACAGATAGAAAATGTCGAAAAAACGTAAGGTGTTTACCAGAACATGGGTTGTATTTCAGCACTGTCACATTTATCCCATTCAACTTTGCGCCGTGCATCGCATGCCACAAAAGTTAACAAAGCCATCAATGAGCCATAAACTAAACACTTTTTAAATGGGCGTTACAAGCAGGGTGACGCTTTTAAATGGTTCCGACGTCAATGTCAACGTCGCTTGCTCTTTATATTAATGCCAACCAGAATAATATGGTTCCAAAAAATTGCACAGATGTCAGAAGCGGCACTCAATTAAAGGGTAGTTTTCATCATTTGTTTCTTGTTCGCAGTTGAATTTCGGAAAATACATTAATGAAATTTGGTAGTTTAGCTCACAGTGGGATAAATGCGGATGTCGTATTGAAAGAATTGTGTTATAAAATATCAAAACATTTTCAACATGTAGAGTAGGACTAAATAAGGAGGACACACACATTATTTTGCTTTGTATAAAAGTAAAACAGGCAAAACGCTAAGAGGTAAGTTATTCATGCAAAATATTAACTAAATTTTAGGATTTTGTTATCCACTCAACAAGGCACCCATCATTTATTCAGATCAATATATATTACAACTTGTACCCGTGAACCCACGTACCAAGTTTGGCGAATCCATCCATCCTAGAGATCACTGCACCAAGTTTGGCCAGTTTGTTTAAAATTTTCCAAGGTAATTGGATTTCCCTTATGATGATGGTTTCATCTTCGATGCATATCCAGAAACTAAATTTACTGAGGTTTCCATGGCCGGAGGGATTTTACTTTCATCATGTTGACAACACGGTGGTGTAGCTAGACTTCTCCTCTTTGCACTGAAACCGAGACTTTCTAGATGTTACTCGTATATGGATTATTTTATGTTGTTAAATACATTAATTGGCAAATCAGAAATGGAAAATATTTTTATATTTTATTTAAATTTTCTACTGTCCAAGAAATTAGGTTCTAATTGCGTTAATAAGAACACTGTGCGTTTCATACATTCTATTCTGATTAGATATGATATTCGTATAGAAAATAAAACACCAAAATGCTTATGTAAAAGCAAACTAAACTACCACGCCGGCTCCCTAGCAATCAGCGTAATAGAACAACCTGCTGCGCTGAACTAGAAAGACCTGTTCAACATTACAAGAATTCGACGCAACGACAGAGCAGTGAAGCGGATTGCCAGTCCAAAGCGGTATTGTGAAACACACTAATAGAGTGACATTTCACAATATGTGCTTTAAATGTGCCACAGCGCAATTTACACACCAAAAACGTATTGTACTACTTTACAGCGAAACGATATGAATATATTTGTATGTACATATTTATGTATGTATATAAAATCACATCCTTGCATTATAAATATAAGTAGACTGATGAAGCATACCGCTCAAGAACTGTTGCTGCTGGTCGACAACAAATGTTAGGAAGACTAATGTTTAAGAAAGTAGGGGTAGTGAACCATTTACCAGCATTTGCCAGCAGCATTTGTACTAGTATAGGGGTGACAGTGGTGTGCTGGTGGTTGACCCTTCATGCGTTTTGTTTATTTCGTGGTCGTGCATTGCTTCAGCTTCACTGAGCATACGCTGCATATCCGAAAATCTACCGGTTTGAACAGCTATGAATATAACATACATAACTACATACTCGTCGCCATATGCCCATACATATACCTTTATCTTTTCGTTCGTCAAGTGCATATGAATATGAATTGAAGCGCACTTGTATTTATTTCATTTTAAGCATCCTTGACATTATGTTGACTTCTTAGTACAATTTTGAAATTTCTGGTATATAAATATACATATGTGTGTATATACATAAATACATTTCCCGATTATGCAAATTTGCTACAGTAAAAACCATTTAAGAATTCATGCCTTTTTATTTTTGGTATTTAGGCGAGTTTAGTATGTTATTTAATTTATTTTAGTTCTGAAACGAAATCTGAATAAAGAATAGGTCCGAAGATGTACATAATTCGTTCAGTACTCTTCAGATTTTAGCTCCAGATTACTGTTACCTCATATGGGAGTATAAGCAAATTGAATATGCTCGATTTATTTCATATTGCTATAAAAGTGTGTTTAGCTTTGTACAAGTTTGAATTAGCTCAAACTAATGCTGTGAGATTTTTTTTTTAAATACAATACATCCGATGTTTCCAAAACCAATAAATAGTAAATTTAAGCAAGCTTTGCATCTTCTATTACTTATATATATATAAATATCAAGGTTTATAGAGAAAAAGTTTACGACAAGATGAATTTAACAAGGTGAAGTTGCTATTGCAGCGAATTAAACTTTTTTCATTCATAGAACACCGAGTTTGTCAATATTATTTTTCAGATTTATTTTATTTGCTTGAATTTGATATGATTCTGTATTTGTAAATATGAAAATCTTGAGAATTGTGATATCATAACTGTGATTTGCCCGGAAAAGGAGTGAAACAGAGCGTTTGTGCAGTTTTACAAGAGAAAGTGACTCATGATTTTGATAATTGCTACGAAAAAGCAAAAACAAATTAATTATATTTGTTATATATGTTCTCTTGATCCACAACGGCAAATTCATATGTTTAATGACGAAATTGATTCAGTTTCATGGGTTGCCATCGATTTGAAAATAAGCCTGCATAATTGTGTGCATAAAATATCTTAAACTTTTGACTATAAACTTTAAAGGCCTGCATTATACTTTAAAAAATCAAGAACATATACTAGTACACACGTCCCGAATAGTTTCCTCTTGAAAAAAAAAATATTTTTATTTTAAAAATATATGTAAATTATAAAATTAATATTCGTTTTTAACAAATTTTTTTATAGTCATGTATACGAGTATATCAATGAGAAGTGATATATACATTTTTATGATATGTTGATTACATTGATTCTTTTGAAAAAATCGTATTTAACTATTCGAAGCTGTAAGGAGTGAACAAAAGTGTGAAGAAAATCTGTGTGAGCGATTTACATATAAATATTAAAGTTTTCTGGGAAATAAAAACAAAGATACAATATTTTAGAATACGGTGTCATCTTCGTGCACTGCTCTATTTTATAGAAATAAATTTTGTGTGGAAAACAAGAGCTTACGTTTACTAGGTGTGTTCAAAGGAAAAAGTAATTTTTTTTTTTTTTCAAAAGTACTTGTTTTTTCATCAATATATATTTTGTGCCCTTCAAAGTAATTACCCTCGGATATAACACACTTGTGCCAACGCTTTTTCCAATCCTCGAAACACTTCTGAAATGCGTTTTTCGGTATGGTCATCAGCTCTTTCTTCTATTCTGACTTGATATCATCAATTGTGGCAAAACGCTTTCCTCTCATTGGTTTCTTTAGTTTTGGGAATAGGAAAAAGTCGCAGGGAGCCAAATCTGGTGAATACTGTGATTGAGGCATGATTACGGTTTTGTTTTTGGCCAAAAAATCACTAATAAGCATTGATTTGTGAGCTGGTGCATTATCGTGATTCATAATCCACGATTTGTTTTTCCACAATTCCGATCGTTTGAGCTATAGTGCTACACGCAACGTTGCATAACTAAGCGTTATTACATCTTAACAAGAATATGCGGAGCTTGTGAAGATTTACACAGCTCAAAAGATTGTAAGAAACCAAAACCGATTTCTGAATCTAAAAAATGTCATATTGCTAATTATACAAGTAATTCATGCGCACCACAGAGGAACTCAGCCGAAAACTCGTTTCAGCGGTTATAAAACGTTTTTAAATAATATTGATAGTAGTAGGAAGAAAAATTCATAGAGAATAAACATGAATATTTTTTTATCAACTTTGTTATCCTAATAAGAAGTTAATCATCTTAAGATCTATAAACTTTCTCTTCAGATTCTTTAGATAGTTCAACATCCCTTATTAAATGGTTTAATTCTACTTGGGTGAAATGTTTTGGCTCTGCAAAAGCTATTTCTTCGATATCATTATGGTTAATTGTTTTAACATTAGCACAGCGAAAATCGACCCAGAAGAAGTAACAATCTTCGAAGTGTAAGGCACCCTGAACCTAATGCAGCTTCTTTCACCACTGCCCCACTGTTTGAAGTATACAAAGCCCCGCTCTAATTTGTGGCGCGCGTCTGAATTGTTGCCTAACAAAATGGAAAGACCTACGGTTTATACTAATCCACTTCAGAGTAGCTGTTGGATTTTTATGAGAAGCTTTTATTCGATGTTAGAAATACATGCGGATGTGCTGACAACTCTGCTCCTGCATTTAGAACGAGAAATAAGTGCTGTCTTTATACCTTTTATGAACATATTAAATATCGGAGCAAATCGGTTGTAGGGGACTTATAAAACAGTGTTCTGATTTCGATGATTTTCTGTGCGAATATTACATATTATTATATATTACTGGTGTGAATACATTTTGATGGATTTTTGACAAAACTTCATATTTGAGCAAATCGTTTGCGTGGGAGTTCCTATTTCCTATTTTTAAATACAAACGTATATATTTCAAAATTTTACGCTCCTTTGTACTTATTTTGTTTCATATTAAAAATATTGACATACACATTCGAACTATGAAAGCATAAGCTGGTCATCAGAAATGCGTTCGAAATCAGAATAATAAAATATACATGAAACAAATGCTTAAGCAGCACTTGAGAAAGATCCGCTTATTCAGCCACTAACTGAAAACAAACGAGAGAGAATTGTGCCCAAGGGTACCGCAATGCTACACCAAATCCACCACAAATAACTCTATTGTCTCACACCAACCCAAATGTAGTGCCGCAGAAGTTATTTGTGCGATCAACGCTTAGGGGCAACCGCAAACATTGTTCGCTGGTTACTTAGTGTTTAGGAAATCGTATTTCGCTTGTTGGCATTTTTACGCACGTATGCTCCGATTTTAATCCGTTTAAATGAATGACAGTCTAATTGGAGGATTTGATGTGCAAAGCCCGAAGAGTTGTAATATTTACTCCTTGTCCTTGCCATATGCTTTGAAAAAAACCACATGTTATGCACGGTATTTAAACAGGCGACACCAATACAGCAGACTATGGTTTGGTAATGTAAAAAAAATATTATAATAATAAAAATTAACAGGATGCGCAACAAAAACAAAGCATAATGCAAAAAGACTTTTTAGCTAAATCAACGAAGCACAAAACATCAACCCTGAAAAACGAGATCGACGTGAATCATATGATTCATAGGGTAGTGGCAGAATGGGGTGGTTTGCGCTTGGCTATACAATCTTTGCTTTAGTCTAATTGGAAGTGAAGTAAAAAATATTCATAAATTCTTATATTTAATACTATGAAAAATCAAATCGAATTCGTTTTAACATGAAAAGTAGTTGAGTGGATGTTTCAAATTCAACGAGTGCAATTTTCGTATGAGTGGACAATACTACCAGACACAATAGAAAATATATTATTTTGTGGCAACTTTGTGGCTTAACTTTCTTAGCTTTACCATTATTTTAGTAGGCAACTGATATTTTTTTCAATTTTCTGATTTAATTTAAAATTTCTAAAAAAAATTTGCATAATTAAAATTAAACACTTTTTATCGGAGAAGGAAAATAATATACAACACACAAAATCATGTTTACAGTGGACTGTAAAATTCATGTACTTTTTTTTAATTCTGCCTAAAAGATTCTGAGATTTATAGATGTCATCAAAATCCTATGAAATAGAAAAATTTCTTCAAAACAATGACCAGCATAAAGTATCATTTATATATTGCTAACTGTTTAAATAAAAAATAAATGACAAATTAAAAACTAAAGGAATTTAAAAGAGCAAATTGTTCCAAAAAAGTTTACGCACGTTTGAAAATGTAGTTTAGTTAAATCAGTTCTGATCATTCTCTAAACATAAAAATACATATAGATATGCCTTAAATAATAATAAAAATTGTTTTCATATACCTTATCCGCGAAAGTTAAGCTTAACTTTCTTAGCTTTACCATTTCACTCTATTCATTTTATTAGTCTTGCTATCTAAATCTGCTTTCCTCAAAAATGAAGGGACCTATAGTTTTAAACTGTCGCCTCCTAACGGTTGAAAAATTTTTAGGAGAAGCCGTTCCTTCATGTAAATAAGGCATTACCATCACCTATAGAGGGGAACGCGCTAAGGAAGATATTTTAGATATTTGTGGAGCACGGCTCCTAGAACGCACTGCTATCCATTCGATTATAGCGACCACTGGACATACATACATATCTGGGTGCTGATTAAAACGATTAAAAATTTAGAATATATTAAAATATGTACTAGTATTTTATTTGCAAAGTTAATCTTCCCTCTCTTCTCTTTCTCTCTCTCTCTCCTTTAGCAAGATTTTTGGTAAATTCATATTTTTAAATTTGTATTTCTGTCGGCGGCATACTGGTACTTTTACTTAAACTATCTTGGATAATAATAATGAGTGTTTTTAAAGAGAATGAGGGCCTTCTCGTGTTTTAGAGGCTGTATTACATACATACATACATACATAATTTGCGTTTATAATGCCATTTCTGGTGGAGCTCTCCTGTGATGTGCGCCTCGATGCTTTTCCTATAATTTATTCCAAGCCGCCTACGAATGGTTAGAAAAAATAATTTCTTAAATAAATTTTCTATAATTAAATGTTGGTCTGTCCAGGATGCGAGCTTATGATCTTCAGAATGCCACCAGCCACTTTGCTCTAACTAAGGTAAGCTTTATATTGGTATTTGCCACTGAGCTGTAGCAATCTGGTGAATTTTTAAACCTTAAGTCATTATATCATTGTACAGCCACACAGTCATACAAACACGTTTAAGTCAATTCATTCGTTAGCCGATATAATGATGGAAGCAATGTTGGATGAGCAAGGGAAATTATAACGCGTAGCACTGATTACTGCCGCACCAAACTTAATGTTTATACGCTAATTATTTATTAAGCGATATCAAAATTTTCTCTGAAAAGCTAAATGTGGGATAATACTGCATGCAAACAAACTAATTAATTTAAGACATAAATTCAATTGTGTAAAACAAAAGTAAAGTAATAATATTTAATTTATGCATGAAAGATGTTAATCTTCAACCGAAGAAAGTACATCGAAACGAGCAGCATTTTATGTGTACCAGGTTAGACAACTGCATGATAAAAACAACTACGACAATAGCGACAAATAAAGGTGTTGCCTGTCTCCGGTTGCAATAGGAATCTAGGAAACTCACAACACAATTATTCAAAATGAGAGGTATCCTCTAAGATGGTTGTCAAGACGAAGATGCAAATTAAATTACTTACCAAGCTGTTTGTTGCCAAAACTTTTTGTCTTAGCTCGCATTGTGAGGAAGTAATTGTGCAAGCAGCTGAAGTGAAGGGAATCCGTGGATGCTGGAATAGTAAACACTTGTACTTGCTTAGAGCTTCCTCCGGCATGTGCGTGGCTGAACAGATAAAACCATTTAGATATGCGTAGTTTCGAGATTATCTAGCAAATACAATCCGTACATAAATGCGAATATTAAACTATATACTCACACAATCAGTTGTGCTATTGTGACAACAAAAATTTTGCTTCGGCATAAATTCACGTAACATACGTATACGTCACGTTCCTGCAGAGCAAACTCATTTCAAACTTCGTAGCGCACAGCTGGAAATAATCTAACCTGTATTTTACGTTACCAGACGTTTGCTCATTTTCCTATATGTAAGCTTGATATGTTATTATGGTACGACACCACAGCACAATAAAGACGGTTTGTGTTTGCAAAACACTGCACTACTAGCGCAACTGACACATTAAACATTTGTTGTTGCTATCATAAATTTTTCAATTAAAAATCTTTGCAAAGTTTTAATATTTAGTTTAAAAGAGCATTTATTTATTACCATTTATTTGTTTAAAATGAACAAAGTTAATATATTGAAATTACTACATGTATAGCTTTTTTTGATTACATAAAAATATATTATATATATAACTGGTATGTTCTAGAGCGTAACACGAGAACATTTGTTATCGGGAACGATTCGATTATTCCAGGCTTTCGTTGCGAGCAGCCAACTAGTATATAAGGGCGACACACAACTGCCAAGCTAATCAGTCGCGTTGGTGATTACACTACAGTGACGTAATAAGAAATAGTACATTGCAAAACTTGTAATACTAGTGATTTTAAATAGTAAAGTGAATTGTGAATTGAATTGTAAATTACTGAGTAATAAAAGGACATTAAATAAATTATTTATAAATAAAGAAACTTCAAATAAAGTTGGCGACTTTTATTTTATTTAACAATCCAGTGATCGTACCCAAAGGATTTGGGAAATCATCGAGGTTGATTCAGCAAAATCGTAACAATATTTATTGAAGGATAGATGCTAAAGCCCAAAAATTGCCCAATATTTCTTCATTTTTTGTTGTAATAACTTAATAAAACATAGTAAATAATTAATAAAACATAATAATTTAAGGGTATTTTTAATGCGGACTGTAATTGTTTTTGGTTATAAGTAATGAGCTGTATTCAAAGGCCTATTTTTAATAGAAACATAATTTTTTCATTGAATATTGTTATACAACAAAGAAAAAATGGTAGAAGTGACAGCTGTTTCGGAGATCACCACATCTCCTCATCAGACTTCTTTTGTCAGTTCGAATCCTGGCAAATAATGTTTCTAATAAAAATAGGCCTTTGAATACAGCTCATTACTCATAACCATAATAATTTAAATTTACCAATATTAACTATACGCGTATTACGGTGTTTTTTTTACTCTTATGGAATGTTTAAATATCATGTATTACATTACAGAATTGAAGAAGCGAAGAAAAGGTGAATGTTCGAAAAAAATTTACATCACCTCGCTTCGTTTCGACAGCTCATCACTTCGTAGAAATGAGATATGGACACAATTTCACGCCTTTTGCTCCTCTGACATATCGAGCGATTTGGGGTGCTGCTACTTGTTGCTGGCAACAGACAAGTTCGCAACGTCTTTTTGGTGTTAAATTAGTGAATGAAAAAAATTATATTGCAACCACCATCATCCCAACCTTATTATACCCACTGTACAGTGTAAAGAGGTATACATGCATAGCTCTTTGAATATAATGCCCCTCAATTAAGTTGTGTCATCATCATTACAACTCAGCTCAACTGTGTATTATTATGTTCACAACCAATTTCAGTTGTTTTCGCCAAGTCATTAATACAACTGAAATCTGCTGATAGCCTCCCGATCTTTTAAAAAAAATGTTGTAAGTGTTAAGATTATACATATTTATTTCCGATGAATATATCCGTTGAATTGTATTTTTCTGCTTTTAGGCAACTTACACGCATTAGACGACATCTAAAAGACAAAAATAACGCGTTAGGACTCCCAAGTGTCAAAGTGTTATTCTATTTCTATACTTACTATACATACTTCAGGTAGGCTGAACAAAAAAGCCTGTACATACATATGTACATATATACTCAATGAAGAGAGGAACTATTTTAAACTATCTCCCGTGAACGTTGGTTTAGCACAACCCACATTTTCTGTGGGTCTCAAGGACCCACTGCGTTTCTTCCAAGAAATTCCATGTTAAGTTAATTCCATGCCAAATAACAAAATATTCGTGTTCCGGTGTTTGTTACTAAACTTCATCGGGCTGGGCCGATTTTAATAAAATTTTGTGTACGTATAGGGTAGGCTTGAGAATCGCCCAACATTTATATTTCATACCGGGAAGTGAACTAGGGACCTATTTGAAAAAATCGTATTTATGGTTCCCTTTGCTTGAAATTTAGTACGTAGGTAGCTTTTTGCTTAAGTTAGTAGGAACACTAATTTATTCTCCGGAAAGCGGACCATGGACTAACCTATTCGAAACTTATTTATGGTTCGATTTACGTGAATGATAATTTCCAGGCCGTGGACCGATTTAATTGAAAAAAAAAATTGTTTTATGCTTCGATTTGGTTAATATTTTAGATGATATGTCTAAATGGACAATGGATCAGGAAAAAAGTTAAATTTGCTTGAAATATTTCAGCAGGCAGACAAAAATTAGGATAATTTGGATGTAAGCATGGGATTTTTTCGATGCGTCAAGTAATTACAGGAACACACTCTAAAATACGTAGCTAGATCAATATTACAAAATAATAAAAAAATTAAAAATTTTGATTTAGAAGTTGCTTAGTTAGAACTTTTATGACCCCTTGCAACACCAATTAGAATAAAAATTGAAGAAAAACAGAAAGTCACAACAACGTGTGCTCGGGTCAGCTAGTAGCGATATAAGTTTCTGTATTTCTGTGACTAAAATGTCAGTGATGTGAGAATGAAATAATATTGTAAATAATATATATTTATTTATTTATTATATAATAATTGCTAAACTAATTATTTACCGTTAAAGTTAACTTTCGTTTTGAAAAGGGTATAAGATAAGTTTTGAACCTTGAATTAAAAATTTCTTATTTCAGGTAGAGAAATTAGTATTTAAGCAAAAATACCATATTAATGGAAAGTATAAAGATTTCGGCACGACCAACTTTTTACGTATGCATGTATGGATGCACCTTTTTGGCATGCCTCTGGATACACAAACTTTAACATATAATCACAACACCTACCTGCTTCTTCTTCTTTTTTACAGGCATAGACACGGTGTCTATAACCGCTAAAATATTTCCAAAAATTACTTTCGGGGAATATAAAAGCGGCCGGGGTAACTATCGGCATTCTTTAATCCCTAATCTGCTGTCTTTTTATTCTCTGAATTATGTCAATGTCGTCATATAGCTCATATCCTTTATCGTTCCATCGGTTGCGGTATTCGCAAAGGACCGTAAATCTTACGCAAAACCTAAAACTATATACGACTTCAAAGTGTGAGCCGAGCGGGCTGGCGATGACTGCTGGTTTGATGACAGGAGATATTTCGTCTTGTCCTCGTTCACTGTCAGACCCATACGCTTCGCTTCATTATCCAGTATTATCACGGCGCGGTTGTGGGGTTATTTCAGGGAAATCTTAGAAAATAATTTTTCTTGAAAACAGATAATCGCATTACACTCGCATTAAAATAGGAAAACTCAGTCCAACTATACGCCACTGCTTTTGCACTCCAACCTTCTGATAACTTACAAATCATATGAGTTTCTGATGTGTTTTCCCTTTCTGTGACTTGGATTGATACATTGATGTATCATCATGCATATCCATCTGTAAATATTTATGTATCTACTCGCATGAAATCTAAATAGGGCATCATAGCGGCAACTCCCAGCTGCACTTGATATTTGCTTACCCCTTACTTACTACTTATGTCCGATTAATTCTTCTAAGTCAAGCGTTCCGTTCTACTTCCCCCTTGCCAGGAACTAATGGGGGAATTTTTTCACTAAATATATTTTGTTTTTGTATGATTTTCTGCTTGATTTGTTGAAATTTATTTTTATATGTTTGCGAATTTGTAAGTTATGCCAGAGTTCTTTCAAACGTGTTGGTCACGTGTCTGTGCCCATTCCATATTCCTATGTAAACATGTGCCCACAAAGTCTGGTTGTGGTTAAGATATTCATACACTTATTTGTAAAAATTTATAAACAATTAGTTATCAATGAAAACGTTCCATTCATATGATTTAACGAGATTATTATTATACATTTGGGAATGCTATTCTGATTTGAATATAATGTATAAAGCGAAACCAAGGAAGGGATACTAAGTGTTACTAATATCTTTGTTAGAAGTCGGATGGACGGAGGGTTTCAAGGTAGTAAAGAATCGAAAATCAATCAAGAAATATTTTCAAAAACATATATACAATAAATTGGTACCTTATAACCGTTGAAACGAAAGAAGGACCTGGCTACAACCGTACTGTTGTTGATTCGGCTACAATATCGTCGAGGTTTTGAACTTGCAATTTGCCATTTCAATTTTTTTGTTTGAATACGCCTCATTTTTGTGTTACATAATAATGGATTCGGTAGAGGTTGCAATATAGGATCTCCTCCCTTTAAAGACTTGAACGATTTTCATTGTAACTAAAATTTATTGTGTTTTCCTTGACATTTTTTAGCAGCTGAGGAAAATGTGTAATCAGTACATTTTTCTTAGCGAGGCTCCTACTGCCCCGCGAAATTAATTAATCTTGTCTCTGAAGATTTCGGAATTTTGTTCGGGCATTTCGAGCTTTCTCGAGCTTAACAAACTTTTTTACTGTTTATTTACCATTATTAGATATTATCGCGAGCTTATGATTCTGGACTGTAAGGTTGTTGTTTAAATTTAATATATCATACTCATAATTCATACTTTAGTAATGATATTATACATACATACATGCATACATATAAAATACTGGTAAAATTGCAATATGCAAAAGTACAGAACACAATGATAACAATAATGCCAGACAAATGCTATAAACTGTGAACACACGCAAGTTGTAATAATAAATTTCATTTTAATTTCATATAGCCAAGCGAGCAATTAGCACCTGAAAATATGTGAAAATTAAAATACTAAAAAAAATTTATAAAACCACAAACAAAGATGAAAAAAATTCCAAACCATAGTATTCATAGCAGAGGCAAGAGTAGAGGACAACACAAGTAATTTGAATAAAATGTGCAAGTAGCATACGGACACGTACACATATACACATACTTACATCGTATACCAAATGGTCGGACGCGCGTTGGACACATAAGCATAACGTTCATATAATAAAATTCACACATATTTCCCACAACATGGAAGCAGAAAGCAGAAAGTACATCCTGTCCACATATTACACAGTCGCCAACAATCGAGTAGGGCCTGCCGCCAACTGTAGCAGGATACGCAGCCACATAAATTTCCTATGTACAACAATAACTGACAGCTCCACAGCATTTCATTGAAGTAAAAGAGGAGCTGTGAGCCACCATCGAGATGATATAACCGGAATGGATTTCCATTTTTTATATACTCCTTTATGGTATATGCTGTTATATATGTATATATTTATATGTTTTCTATATATATACTTTCTCACATGTATGCATTAGTGCAAATTTGTGTATGTGTTTACGCTGCAACCGGACTATATGCCAACTATCGTAGCAAAGATAAATTGTTGCATGTGGGCTGAGGCAGCAGGTGGGCGAAAAAGCTTGGCGCATAAGCAATTTAACAGGATATGTGAACCAACGTCACAATATGATCATCGAGCAACAAAACTAACAAAACTACACTACCTTAACACCCGTCCAAGCAATAATGGCCGGCAGGGAAGAAGTTTAAAATCATGTAAAGAAAAAATCCACAAAAACAACCTGTTCACAAACACTTGCAATAAGGCAGCCCTCATTGTTTCGAGCATACAAAAGCGTTTGAGCGCGGTTGAACTTCGAAAAAGAGCATTGCATGAGAGTATGAGGAGAGTGCGAGAGAGGGAGAGTTCACTTTACAAATTCATAAATATGCTATGGCAGCTGAGCGTTAAACTCCGCCCATCGAGTGTGCGGCTCTTCAAATTGCACGTGGATATATGTATGTATCGGAAAAACTATTTACTTGGTATAAAAAGAGTTTTTATTCGTTGTGTTCATTATGTTTAAATAAATATATAAGGCTTAACAATGCATTCGGCTCCAGAATTGTTGTATTAATGGATTCAATTGTTATACCTTCTAACACAAATTGTGTATGGAAAGAGCGGCCTAGATATCAATGGTAAACTATTATGTATGCCAAATCATTTGGATATATCTAATATGGATACCAGATAGCCGAAAACTTTCAGATAATTCTATTTAAATAAGTTAGTTATCTATTACTACTGATCATAAAGGATCAGCTCTGCTAATCCAGGAAATAAGCTGTTGATTATAACAAGGAGAAAGCAGATTTGATTAAATTTTAAAATAAAATATCAGCTAGCTGAGATCTCGAATTTTATATGGAAACAAATAAGAAATGGATTCGATTCCATTAGCTTCCTGGTCATTTAGATTAATCTCAAAACCTTGTGAGAATATGGTTATTTTTATTCAATATTAGTTTAGTTGATTTATTAGTTCTTCGCCGTTATACATAACATTTATTTAAAAAACAAAAACTCGGTAGTTTTTATCTCTATTTAACTAACAAAATTTAATAGTCAAGGGTGGTACGAAAAAGGTAACGGAATTGGAAATAGTCGAAATTAAAACCGCTATGGGTTTGAAATGGTGTTATGAAACCGATTTTATTTTATTATTTAAGATCGGTGGGTAACGATTTGAGCGTATGTTTGGCGAGGAGAATGATGTTAGTGGTGATAAGAAAAGTAGCGAAAACACTAGAACAATGCAGACTTAAAATGACCAGCAGTGAGAAACGAAAATTAGAGAACCGTCAACCGTCTTATTATATTATTGACTTATCTACATATTTCAATTTATGTGCTTACAATATTTAGTATATGCATATTGAAGCGGCAATCGAATAGATCAGTTCTAGATTCACTTTCCGGAATAAATAGTGTTCATCTTTGTACCCAATTTCTAGTAAATCAAATAATAAATAAGATATTTTGGGTTAGATCCACTTCCGGGAAGGAGAAGAAGTGGTATCTATCTTAATTACGTTAAAAGCTACCTGTGTGAAGCGATCCTGAAAATTTGAACAAAATCGCCTGAGTGCTTTCAGAATCGATAAGCTACATACAGACAAATATTCATTTATATGTATAGGGTTTTCCAATAAGAGTTATATGATTTCTTTAAAAAAAAACACACTACTTGTTAAAGAAATTCAAATTTTTTTATTTAATTTAATTTGAAGTACAATCGATACAATTAAGTTCTGAATATAACATCATTCAAATGGTCTCAGCGACTTCTTTTGCAGGAACGAATTCGATGAACCCAATTTTTGAGCACATTTTTCATTAAATCGAGTCGTAGGTATGTCATGAATAGCACGTTCGATATTGACTTTTAAAGCTTGAAGGGGGCCTGGTTTATTGCTAAAGACCAATGACTTCAAATAACCCCACAAGAAGTAGTCTAATGGTGTTAAACCACAACTTCTTGGAGGCCATTCAATGTCACAATTTCTTGAAATAATCGATTCTCCAAACCTTTCTCGCAATAATTCGGTTGTTGCACGTACTGTGTGACACGTAGTCCCGTCTTGTTTGAACCAGATGTTGTTAAGATCAACTTCTTCCAATTGTGAACATAAAAAGTTGGTTATCATCGATCTATACCGCTCCCCATTGACAGTAACGGTGCTACCAGCTTCATTTCGAAAGAAGTACGGACCGATGAATCTGCCAGACCAAAAATTACACCAAACTGTCAATTTAGGTGAATTTAATGGTTTTTCACGAATAATTTGTGGATTTTCTTTGCACCAGAATCGACAGGTTTGGTTATTTACCGCACCACTCAGATGAAAGTGAGTCTCATCGGAGAAGATGATTTTCATAAAAAAAATCGTTTCGTTGTTCTAAGGCAAAATCAGCAACGTTTTTCTTGCGTATATATTGCCATGTTGAAATTGTAAACATTAATGAATACAATGAAAAAGAAATTATAGATCGTGACATATTAAAAATGGCCAAAACGACACTTAGAAATCATATCATCCCCATCGGAAAGACCCTTTATATATATAATTGAATAAACGAAATTTGACAAAATTTCAGTGTAATGAATTTCTCATATTCACAAAAGCAATTTTCGGCCTCCAATTTGTGGTTTTGGGTCTAATAAATTTTTATGAGGAACCATTTATTTCATTTTGGATATACATTCGGAGTGGTTGACTTTAATTTTTCTTATTTCAATTCGTTTCTTATAATTTTGGATATAAGTCGGATTAGGACTCGAACTCTGACCTTCCGAATGACAGTAGGCACTGCTAACTACTCGGCTATTGAGGAAGAGCACTTATGCCTTCACCTTATACCTTCCAAGGCTCTTCTGCGTCTTTTTTTGTTGTGATTATAGCCCATTTTTCTACAGAACTTAGCCCTCTTTAATTTATTTATTATTTATTTTTTATTAAAAATTAAAAGATTATAGTGATACCAACTTAAATCAAAGGCAAATTATTATTACAATGAGTGTAATCGGACTAAATATCAATCACTTATGCGGGAGAACATGTATCTCAAAAACTCCTCTGACAAGTTTAATAGAATTACGATATTCTAAAAAAACGAGCTTTTAATGATAAAAATAAGACCAAGGTAGATATCCAGATAACCAGAATCCCTAAGTCTCCTACCCAAGATCGTTTAAAATAAAAATATCAAAGTTTTCTTCAAGTTCAATACTGCTGCATCAAAAGGTAGCTTACACATGTGAAGTATTACTTCCTATTTTAGGCATGAGAAGAAGGTGAGGGGTTACTCTCCTTCCTCTATTATTTATTATTTTAGAGGCGGTGAGGAACTACGCTCCTTCTGAGAAGTTTGTAGTAATGTACTACTACCCGCGATTACAAAGATTTATATTCTTCTTCTTATTTAGAGGATATACTCCCTCTGTGGCAAGGATCTACCCCCGTAAAACGAGGGATGTGAGCAAGAAATATTTAAAATGTGAACTCGAGTTCTATTCATATTCCGTGAAAAACATTAATTTGTGTTGAAATATGTACAATAGATATATTTTTAGTGAAAATGACAGTGAAATAGGTGTTTGCTTACTGGATTTTTGTTGTCCGCTCATAAAAAAACGCCGGCTTTCGATAGAATTATGACTTATTTTCCAAAGGCGAATTTTGCAAAAAAGCTGAAGGATTAAAAATTAAAATTGTCATTCTTAGTCAAGTCAGAATTAATCAAAGGCCCTTATTTGATATAAAATGGTTTGGCATGAAAATTGAGCTCGAAGTTGAAGAAAAATTAATCGTACGTCAACTAGCACATTTACTCTATTTCATTTACGGTATAAGAAACTTTTTTTTATCAATTTGCTTTTAGAATACCTATTAATAGTTTAGATGATATTTAAATAATAAAAATCTAGTTGGTGTATTGTATAAATTTTAAATTTAAATTTCAAATAAATTTAAGAAGAAGAAAAAATCTCTGACTTAAAACTTGGTATGTAACATATGATTTCTCTATTTTGTAGCTTGTGCTATTTTAAATCGCAAAATCTACTTTATTTAATATTTTTTAATGAACTTTTTCTACTGAACTAATAGAATATAATTTAACTTGCTTTTACGATGATTGATAATTTACAATATAGAAATATTTTTTAATTATTTTTATGAAATAAGATTAAAACAATACTGAAAACGACTTAATAATTTCGGCCTATTCGCCTTGCAGTCATCAATCGCCAACGAACCCCATATCTCTCATTGTATTTTGATCCAATATCGATTTATTTGCAAGAAATCAGATAATATCAAAATTGTCCAACAAAAACATATTAATGTGAAATTTAATCGATTGGTGATAGATGAGAAGGAGTTAGGGGTATGTATGTATGTATGTATGTATATACACAAAAATTCGCACCTACTATCATTATCATTATACTTGTTTAAAATACTATGTGAATTTGAGTATACCAATTACATGCAAATATTCATACATATATACTTATAAACACGTATTTACAAAATCAACCAACCAACAGCAAGAAATTGCTCTCTCCAAGTTTACATTCTCCTGAAGTCGTAAAATCGGAGAATATGTTTGGTAACTTCGAAAACAGATGGCACGATTTCGAATAAGAAAAATGTAGAGCACTCAACATACTCGTACAGTAAGAATGGTAAGTATTGTCTCAGAGAGTCTGCATTGTTGTTCTACTCGTATTCTAAAATGAAAGTGAATAACATAAGGGTGCCACTGATGACCATACTGCAAACAGAGGGTGGAACTCTTGGCACATAATGCAAAGTGGAATTTGCACAGATGGGCGAGTAGCAGTCGATTTGAATTGAATAATATGTGAAGACAAAAGTCCAATGGGAAGTTTTTGGGGTGGTGAAAAGACTCAGATGCATTGTTCCTTGCCACTGGCTACTACTTAAGCACGAACAGATTGTTTAAGGCACCAGTCTGCTGTTGAATTTCGAAATATTCGGGTGCAGATATTTATAAACAAAATTCTAAAAAGTGAAATAATAATAGGAAATGTGCATTTGAAACAATTGCAGAAATACAGTGAAAGGACTGCATAAGCAAAATCAATAATAATATATATTAATTATTAATAACTAAGTGCATTTGGTGTTTGTGTGTCCGAGTTACAAAATCTGATGAACATGATCATGGATAACAATCATCACCTTAATATTCGTCATCAGCAAGGCTCACCACCTGTGCCATCGCCACAGCGTGCTGACCTATGCATCTCCACAACACCACCCAATGGGCCTAATAGCCCCCTATCTAGTCAAAATAATAACAATAACGAGATACAAATAACACCTGCGGGGACAACCACAAATTTGAGTAATAGAAAAGCCACTCTAAAACGATCTTTTGATGTCGCTTTCCTGATGATGCCTGACGAGCGGATCAAACAGAAACAAAAGCAAGCTCGTATTGAATGCATTGAATCACTTCAATATCCGACGGATTTATCTCCACGTACCATACAACATTCGCCACCACAAAATTATCAACGACAGTTACAGCAGCAACCACAACAGCCATTTACCGATCCGATTGAAACGGTTTCCAACATACAAGAGGCACGGCGATATCCGCAGATCAACATTCGCTCGCCACGTATTTACGATGACCCATCATTGGTTATTCCCCTTGGCTCCGAATCGCCTGACTGCTTGCCTATGAAGAGCGCCTTCACTAAAGTCTGCTCTATGCGCTTGGAATCGCCTGTTCAACCAGGCCCACCATTAAGTCCAGATCAATTGAGTTGTTCATCCATGAGTCCACCTATACCTAACACTCCTCCACGTACCAATAGCGGTGGTAATGGAAGTCTGTCAAATGGCAGTAGTGGCAGTTCGGCGCCATGTCTCAATCCAAATATACTTTACCAGAACTTCCGGCCAGAGTATCAATTTAATGGAGCATTTCAGTCTGTCAGTCATGTGCACATGCTTCAGGCGCAACGTCTAAAACAACAGCTGCTTTATCGCACACCACTGACTCCTGCAGCAGCTGCAGCTCTTGCAGCTAGTAATTCTTCTGCATCGCCCACAAATGGGAACCTCAACACAGTAGGCTCACCACCAGAGTTTCTTCACGCCTACCCATCATTTCCATTTCCAAGCGCTACTACGCATCCATTCGCTGCTGTTACACCGCCGGATCTGCCTCGTATAGCTCAAAATCCTGCAGCAGCCGCAATTTTCACTACGCTCATACCACCGACGCTTGCTTCAACATTTTCTTTGACCGCTCAAAACGTTTGTGCTAAATGTAACATAAGCTTCCGTATGACAAGCGATCTCGTCTATCACATGCGTTCTCATCACAAAAGTGAAGTTGCCTGTGATCCAAATCGGCGTAAGCGTGAAGAAAAATTGCGCTGTCCTGTATGCCAGGAAACATTCCGTGAGCGGCATCACCTTACACGGCACATGACTGCACACCAAGATAAAGAGAGTGACCAAGTGACGCCAAACGGTTCAGTTGTAGGTGATGGTGTGGCGAGACATAATAATATGGGTAGTAACGAGAATGGACGCTATCAATCGACACGTGTTCCAGGTGTCAGTAAATGATCGAGACATTTTTTCGGGTACTTTTAATTTAATGCGGCAATTTATTAATTGATTTTGAAAACAAAGTTGCTTCCATTTTAACTTTTTGCGCTCATTTCGTGAGCTCTTTTGTGATATTAATTTATATAATACGGTTTTAAATAAATGTTTTCATGCCAATGTCATTACCTAGCATAAATGTAGAATTTAAAAGTAATGTATTAGATCTCAAAGAAATTTGTTAACGGATTCTTTGCTTACATATGTACATACATAGATTATTACACATCCAGTTTTAAATATAAAAACGAATGATATGTTGAAATATTTGCTGTATATACATATATAGATATATTTTTAAATTAACAAATTATACATATATAGCGTATTCCTGAAAAATTTGTATGTATTATAATACTAATTGTATTCGCATAAATTGTGCAGTCAAAGTTATAAAATAAATATTAAATGATGTTGAAAAGAAAAATCTTATATTGAAGTATAAAAAATTATTTATGAAATCTCGGACAGTTTTATGGGAAAGTGGGAAAGCAGAGCAAATGTTTGGCATTAATATGCGCATGCATACAAGTATATTGGATGTACACTTTTCATAGCAGCCTTATAATGATATTTATATAATTTATATCGCATAAAGCATAACACATTCAACACGTACACTGATTGAGTTTTGGGGCACTTTTTGAACTTTCAAGTTGAGACAATACTTTTCAATCAATTTGGTTCGAAGAATGTAAGTACCAGAGAGAGAAGAGATGAGTGTGAACGTAAATTAGTCCATCAACAAAACTTGGTACGCGGATGTATTTTTATATTTATACGATCTTTATCGGTCAGATCGGAGCACAATAACATATAGCCCCTAAACAACTGATTTGTTCACATACCAGTGTTTGGATAAAAAAATATACAATATATACAAATAAATATGGGCACTTCAAATCATCGAAATATCTAATATGGGAATTAACATACATATAATCTTAAAATACAATACAATAAATTTGATGTTCATGAAAGGTATAAAGACGTCGACATGGCCAGAGGGTGTGTTTACAGGCTAAAATATGAGCTTCACATTTTTGAGTGTCATGATCTCCCTGGAATGTGAAGTGGTGTTGTTTAAATGTATCAAAACCTTTATTTGCTCTCTTATAATTTTTTGATCGAGATAGTGCGCTACAAGGTCATTATTTCACGAGCAGTCCAATACTTTAGATTAACTTCCAATTAACTGGTGAATCCTTTACATTTATGTTATATAAAAGCATAGATCAGCTGCTTTTCAAATGACTAACATCTGCTGCTTTGTACCAGCCTTTTTTTTCTATTCGGTACGTTTCAGAGAATTTCGTTTAATATAGGAATTCTTTAATTCCTTTATTAACTTCAATTTTTCATATACAACACACTTTTACGACTCAAGACTTAAAGCTGTCCGTTGATGGTTTTGCCGTAATCTTCATTTATGTAAAAATTATATTCTTGTTTCCGCGTCTGCACAAAGGAGCGTCCTGTCATTAGATCATCATATGCAGGACAATTATAACAAATATCTTGCGATCAGTAAATATGCATTTCTCTTGGAGATGTCCACTTAATATAGCGTCCGTTTGATAGAACTTTATCTGGATTTGGATTGCAAGCAATAGTCAGGGTTGTAACCAAGACATTCTGAACTTTTCTCTTCGGCGGCATGGGATAAGTATATAGACAAAGAGACAAAGTTAAAAATCTATAAAAAAATATTAAGTATGGATAGCAAACTGTTACTCTCTTCGGTGAACGTAATATGAAATACATTTTCCTTCTTAAAATATAAAATAAATATTCAAAATTAAAGCTAAGTTTAGAGTGGTGATGGATCAAGATTCAAAAATATAAAAAAAATTTGAAGAAGGTCTTCAACTTTTACATACCGTTCATTCTATTAAAATAAAATGAATTATAAGTACTTATATTACACAGAGCCATTTCACAAACGTAAGCGTCATGAAAACTGATTAAAGGAATTTCGTGCTTCTAGTTTCAATATCGATGATAAAGTGAGAAATGTATTTAATATTTCAAACCCCATTTTGTTTAGAAAATACAATTTCTTTCTAATTTTAATTTCAATATTCTACTTTCTAATGGTAAAAATCTTAGCGATGTTGTTTGCAATAATGAAACTTTTTGGTTTTATATTAAAAAGAAAATTCCCGGCTGAAAAATTTTAAGTTAAATTCACTTACATTTTAAGAAAAATCAAATACTGTGTTTTACTTCTTTCTTCTCAAATACAGTGAAAACTGCGTTAGACGGACACTCACCACCGGGAGACTTTTGTCCGCCCAAGAGAGGTGTCCATATAAGAGAGTGGGTAGCTATTTTAGAATAAAAAATTAAATTAATTTAATACTGATTAATTTACCCTTTAAAAAAATTTTGTCATATTATATTGCTCAGACAGGAATTTTTTGTATAACTTCCAAGCATTATTAAAATACATATGTTGGATGAGTATATACACACATATATTTACATTAATAGCATAGTCAAATTAAAGTAAAAAATGGGACTGAAGTGAAAATAATTAGCACTCAGCTGAAAGTTGGAAGGATAGTCTCACCATCATAAATTAAATCTAAAAAGTAATCATTGATCCGACACCTGAAAACAAAATTACGCAGGGTTAAAGGTCACTTTTTTTGATACTTTTCCGCGCACAATCATCCCTACATTACATTGTCCCAAACAAACTTTATCCTTCATTTTCGTAAAATCCTTATATCAGATGCTTACACCATAGGCAAAGCACGCAGTGTTGATCAGTCAGTCCTTCAGGACGAAGAATTTCATACATAAAGATTACAATTTTTTTTTAACTTTTTGAATTGCTATATCTGATAAACGGCATCTTAGGAACAAAAGTAAAAGTAAAATTTTGGGACCTTTGACTCCGCATAAATTATTTTCCAGGTGTCGGAGCGATGAGACATTTTCCATTTCACTAGTACGCTAATAATAAAACAAATATAAATAGGTATTCTCATTCAAACCATAACTAACGTGGAATTAAAAATATTGGATTTATAACTCAAAAAACTTGGAAATTATGTATTTTTTTTTAAATTACATTTTGTTTTATTCGGGGAACCACATTTTAAATTTCAGTACATACCTAACGAACATTTTATTGACTTTTTTAATTTGTCCGCCTATAAAAAGGTTTCGTCTGAGGTTTTGGTTGGATTTATTATTAAAAAATGATATATTTTCCTATTGAATAGGGGCTCGTGACCGCTCCATATAGTTTTTTTGCTCAATATTATAGCAAATAATTTTCCGCATCCGCCAAAGGAAGAGTCCGTCTAAGAGAGATGTCCTTATAAGAGAGGTTTCTCCGCATTTAGAAACGCTAAATCCCAGCAAAACCTTTGCTTACCTCACAAATAGCATGAAACCGGTTTCACTTTCGCTTCTAGAAGCCATCCCTTTAACATAGGCATATCATTAGGTAATACCTTACATTTATATAAATATAGAGGGACCTACACTTTTTTTTTTAAAAGGGTTTTTAATTTTTAGCTGCAAATGCACTCATAAAGCTTGACATGCCCTGCTGAGGGCCGCTTGCAGTTAGAACAACTTTTTTAATATACATGTAATGGTGTATTAACGTTGGTTCAAAGTATGTAAGTGACAGAAAGAGAAGAGATAGATCCACTGAAATTTATACCGAATTATGAGGTGAATTGATTTCGCTATGTCCGTCTGTCTGTTTGTCTATTTGAACGCAAACTAGTGTCTCAATTTGTGAGATATTTCAACAAAATTTGGGAGGAAGATGTACATACCTATACGTTTTAAAGATCATTTGTTTGAACCGGCCAGATCGGCTCACTAAAGAAAATATTCGACCGATTTTTCAAATTTGAAATTTTGCATCATAAATTCGTCAAAAAAGTTTCTAATTATCTAAACATACATAAAGAATTGCATACTGGTATTGAAAATCATCGAAATCGGAATACTATATCATATAGCTCCTATAAAACGGATTTGTTCCGATATGAGGTTTTGGGTAAATCCGTCAAAAAAACATCAAGGAACAGAAAATTTGGCATTCCACAGACTTAAATTCAAGTTTAAATTGACACTGAAAATTATCAAAATCGAATTTTGTAATATGCAATAAATTTGTTATGTTGATGAAAGGTATAGAGACTTCAGCATTGCCGAAGACAGCCCTCCCTTCTTGTTGTTGTTAGTCTGGTTCTTGGATGATAATCTGGTCAAGACTCCAGCCCATGACCTTCCGCAAGGTAGTATGCACTGCTAACACCTCGTCTACTGCGGCCGCCAGTAACTTATTAGGAAGCGGGTGGAGAAGATATTCTCGCTTACGAATGAGGAAGATCTTACATTTTTTAATTCCACAGAAGTGTATACAGGTTATACAGCAACGATTGAATGATATTTTACATTCTACAATCTGGAGAAGCGAATGCAGAATATATAAAAAAATGCAAATATTGAACTTTATCAATTTATAAATAGGAATTTTGGTGAAATTATTTGAAATGTAAAATTCAATAAGATGGTGTTGTATTAAATTAAATTGTCCCGTTTTGAAATAAGCTTGGCATGCAGGCATAGCTTTTTAATAATCATTTGTCGGGATCGATCAGATCGGATGTTTAAACATAAATTCCCATACAAATGATTCTTTAGAAAGTTAGTTTTTGCGTCTTAACTGTTTTTATTGTGCAGCTGACAGCACACTATTTTTTGTATCAATCTCCGAAATCTTGCCATATAGTGGCCTGGTCTAACATATAGTTTCATTTCATTCACTGCTTTTTAATAAGCTTATATTACTTTTTGTATATATGTATGTTCGGCTGCAATAGCCAAGTGGTTAACATTACGTACAGCCAGTTGACAGGCCAGGGCTCGATAACATCAAAAATTGTAGAAAATTAAATTTTCTAATTGCAGTCGCCCCTGGGCAGGAAATGTCAAGCCCTCCGAGTGTATTTCTGACATGAAATAAAAGCTTTTCATAAAAATCTAGCGACCGCTGGGAGGTGGTTTAGAATAAACTGTTGGTCCCTTCAATTTATTGGTTAAAACATCAAGACGCAAAACCACAAATTGGAAAAGGAGCTAGGTCGAAAATCGCTTCAGTTACAAAGCGCCTTATATATATATATATATATATATATATATGTATCTAAGTAGGTAAGTAACCGACCCTATAAACGGGCAGATTCAAGTAAAATTTTGTACGCATATCAAGAACCGAGCCTCAGTAACACGCACACCAAGTTTCATCACGACGACGTGGCTAAATCCACTCGTCTCGTCATTCGATATAGTTTAACACATATGCGAAAATAGCATATTCTAAAAGCATTTTTGAATGTACACGTATATACCAATATTGTAATTTGCTTTAAAGTTTATTAAAATGAAAATTTTCAAATGTTTTTTGGTTATGGTTATATAAATGGGTTTGAGTATAAAAAATGTAATTAAGTGGTTAAAAAGAGACGTCCAAGGACAAATCAAATGTACTCGTGAGGATTGTGAAAAATGCTGGCGCAAGTATATTGTATATCTGATGGAGAAAAATTAAAATTCATCTTAATATTGATCTCACTCCGTATGTTTTTACATATGTATATATGTACATGAATTAATGAATGAACGAAATACGCAAAATGGCACCAAGAAAACACCGCTAAAGGATTCATCTTACTTCACAGCTACCGATGCGTTCTGATCGCAACAGACTATAGGGTTCTGTCGATTTTTTTCCCAGTCAAATATACACAGATTTTTTCCTACACGCAAGCTTACACACCTCATTAAATTTCCGAATTGGGAAAATATTGTGGCGAAAATATGAAGCGAATGTCAAATCAAAGAGAGAGGCCGATGACTGGCTTTTTCTAGAGCGTAAATCGAGAACATTCGTTATCGAGAACGATTCGGTTATTCCAGGCGGTTGGTTGCGAACCATCCATTAGTATATAATGCGACACGCAACCACAGAATGGATTCAATACAGTAAAGTAATAAAGACAGTAAATTGTGTAAGACAAGTGATTGTAAACAGTGAAGTATATAAGTGACTGTAAATAATGAAGTGAATTGTAACTGAATTGTGAATTACTGAGTAATAAAAGGACATTAAATAAATTCTTTTTAAATAAAGAAACTGCAAAATAAGTTGGTAACTTTTATTTAACAATCCAGTGATCGTACCAGAAGGATTTGGGAAATCATCGACGTTGAATCAGCAATATCGTAATCCGAAAGAATAATAATTGGAAATAGTACAGATTCAGGATTTGACAATACCTTCTCTCAAGAGGGAATTGGCAAAGCGTGGTTTATCTACAACAGGAAATAAGACAGCTGCAATCGCGACTGTGAGAAGCAATGGAAGACGAAAGCATTGACTTGAGCCAATATGAA
The DNA here is from genome assembly GCA_030068015.2 of Neoceratitis asiatica. NCBI lineage: Eukaryota > Metazoa > Arthropoda > Insecta > Diptera > Tephritidae > Neoceratitis > Neoceratitis asiatica. The sequence goes on along the minus strand of CM061526.1, from coordinate 36,727,811 downwards.
TTCTGTCGCGAAGACGAAGATATATCCTTGAAGGATATCGAGAAGGAAGAAGCCGTTGATTCTGCGGAGGGGGTGGAGCATCCATCGGGTAAGATTCAAGAAAAGGCTCCTGGCTCATCGAAGCATCTCACAAAAGTTGGATGCACCAATACTTGAACAAAGGGAACAGATATTATCCTTAGAAAGGACAATAGCACAAATGCAGGAAAATTTGGTGAAAGGCAACACAGAACTTAAGGAAAGGCAGAATAGAATAGAAGAACCGCAAGATAAAATAGAGCAACTAACTGAGACCAAAGTCATCGAGCTCAAACGTCGTATCCGAGATTTGCAATTGAATCGTCTAACCGGATCGATGAACGGCCCCTGGGTAGAAGCACCATCCTTTGATGGCAGAACTCCTTTCCAAATATTTAAGCTCCAGTTAGAAAACGGTTAAGTTAAATAATTGGAACATTGAGGAAAAATCCGAAGCGCTATTTGTCACCTTGAAGGGACCTGTAGCGGAAATTTTGCTGACTATTCCCGAATATGAGAGGGATAACTATGGTTCAGTAATGCGAGCCCTGGAAAGACGATATGGTAGCGAGCACAGGAGGCAAATTTACCAGATGGAGCTGGAACAGCGTGACCAAAAACATAACGAATCTCTGCAGGAATATGCTTCAGAAATTGAGAGATTGGCTCATTTAGCCATTGCGTGAGCATCTCGAAAGAGTGAAAATCCAGAGGTTCATCAGCGGAATTAAAGACGTGTACACCAAGCGAGAAACTTATGCGAACCCAAAGTTAACATTCGCCGAAACTGTTACGTATGCTCAGACACGTGAAACAGCGGCACTGCTAAGTAAGCCAGCATACAAAGAGAAGCGCTTGGAGGTAGAAACACCAGATGAGATGTGTGGACTGAAATATTGAAAACTCTGAAGTCGATAGAAGGAATGAATCGTTCTGGTGTCAATAATCAAGCTGGAAAGTGCTTCAGTTGTGGAAAAGCAGGCCACTTCGCACGCGAATGCAAGTCGGGCTCCAAGAGACAGGAAAGACGACGGAAACGATGCTCAAAAGCTGAGGGCATAAAGACGTCCGGCGAATAACAATTACACGAGCAGAAAAGTGGGAGGCAAGCCACTTAAGAAAATGTCAACTAGAATACCCAGACATGGAATTGGTAATGCACGATTGGAGGTGAACAGACGGCCAAGAAAAGAACAAATGGCGAAGATATACTGGGCACAATGGAGCAGTTTAGAGTTAATATCTGGCTGTTTTCATAGAGTATGGGAAAGTGAAGATGGTCAATGCTCAAGGAGTTCCACAATGGTCCTAGTGGAGAGCATCTAGGCATTAAGAAAATGCCGAAGATCAAGCAGCGGTTTTATTGGGTTGGTTGTCGCTAATATATCGGTTGCTAAACGCAATAATTCCGAGGTCATTACAAATTGATAGCCAGGTATGATAAAACGATGAACTCCGAAGGCTTCCAAAGTGGAGGTTTGGTTTTGCTGTGCAGTCCACAACGGATGAGAGGTAATCAAACGGTTAAATGACGCAGTGTATCCAATCCAGAATGTTGGGAGACCAAGAAGCAAAATGAAAGTGGTCCATCTAGAGAGGCGTGTTGCGTTTAGAACAGCAAATGTGTTAGGTGGAGGGCAGTGTGGCGAAAATATGAAGCGAATGTCAAATGAAAGAGAGAGGCCGATGATTGGCTTTCTCCAGAGCGTAAATCGAGAACATTCGTTATCGAGAACGATTCGATTATTCCAGGCGGTTGGTTGCGAACCATCCATTAGTATATAATGGCGACACGCAACCACAGAATGGATTCAATCGTAAAGTAAACGCTTTGGTGATTACATTACAGTAAAGTAATAAAGACAGTAAATTGTGTAAGACAAGTGATTGTAAACAGTGAAGTATATAAGTGACTGTAAATAATGAAGTAAATTGTAGTTGAATTGTCACTTACTGAGTAATAAAAGGACATTAAATAAATTCTTTTTAAATAAATAAACTGCAAAATAAGTTGGTGACTTTTATTTAAAAATCCAGTGATCGTGTCCGAAGGATTTGGGAAATCTTCGAGGTTGAATCAGCAATATCGTAACAATATTTTGCTTTCCGAAGAGGTGAGCATCTATCTGGTCCAAAATCATTGATATGTGCTTATAAATAAGATTGGGGAATTTAATATCATTCGATTCTACATAACCTTTAATACCCAGTATTATTTAGAAAAACATCTTATTGTCCTATACATAGCTACTATATGTATGTTACTAGACTGCTTCCTTACCACGAACAATATTTGCAAAGCCAGTGGAATCAGTAAGGTGAATATCCACGAATCGCCAATGTAATAACAGCTGAGAACAAAGACAATAAATTTGACTCACATATTTATATTGCCTAGACCAAAATAAATAGCGTTCTCAAGCATAAAAGCGTAAAAACATAATCTCATCATGGGAACAAAGCGCTCACACAGTTAATATCAATTGATATATCAGCAATTCAATGAGCTCTTCTGCCAAATTTCCATGCGTAAGTGATATCCGCTGGGATTTTTCTATAACCTAACGCGATTTGGATACGCTAAATCAACGTAATTTGCCGCGGCTCATTTGTGCAGTGCAGTGGCAACAGGATGCCGTGGCCGTGGAAGCTCATAAGTGAGCCATCATCACAACGTGTGTAAGTACGTATATATGTTTCAATATAAAAAATAGGAAAGCGGTTTTCTATGCCGTAGCCTATTGGCAATGCCAATAACCTCAACCCCTGCTACGGAATTCGTTCCGCTCTGTAAGAATTCGCTACGCAAAAGCAAGTATATTTTGTTGGTGCGTGTTCCTTGCCATCCGCATGGGAAAAATTCCAAAATAATGCTGAATAAATTTGTATTGAAAGAAGTGTTCGGTTAAATAAAGTTAACGAGGGTGTTCGACTAGCCGATTTCATGATTGTACAAATATATTTCGGACGTGTGACTTTAAGTATACTTGTGCCCGTGATGCAAAATTCAGTGATAAATGTGAAATATTTGGAATCCAAAAACAATGTTCCAATAAAAGCGTGCCGTTAGTGTTCCGAAGCTCTAGAGCAGGACAAAAAAAGGGTCATTGTTGCATATTTTAACACATATTTATACATACGTTTGGTAAAATGCCATTCACATTTCGCTTGAAATCATATGTAACTCATTAACATTTTTTCTGCCCTAAACCAATAAAATAGAATTTGCAGCGATTTTAAAATGGCCACATGACTATTACTGCTGGAACAAATTTGTGCATACGTTGGACTAGCTGGGCGGTTGGATGGACGTTGGCTCGTGCTTTCAGCTGGAATGTGCTAACAAGGTGAAACATATTCTTGCATGCGTTCAACATAATTTCCATTAGACTGTTTTGTACCGAGAAGCGAGTTAAATGTAGCAGAAGGTTTATGGCGCAGAAACAGTTACTGGTTGCAATGTACTAAAATTATATACATATTTACATACTTATACATATGTGTGGATATCTATGTCTTTAATTATAAGATATAATAAAATGATAAGGGATTTGGTATGGGATAAGTATTTTAGTGAATGAATTTCTGTCAAATGTTACGTTCTCATCTTGCTACTTAAAATTTTACGTATACTAATTATTTACCAGGGTCTCCTTAATATTCCCGGCAATGCCGAAGTCTTTATACTTTTCATGTATATATCAAATTTATTGCAAATTGCAAAATTCGATTTTGATCATTTTTAGTGTCAATTTAAACTTGAATTTACGTCTCAGAACAAAACGGTTTTATGGGGGCTATATGATATAATATTCCGATTTTGATGATTTTCACTACCAATATGTAATTCATAATACCAAATTTCATGCACCGGTTGTGATGATTTTCAGTACTAATATGCAATTCATAATATTTCTGAATAATACCAAATTTCATTTCAAAATTATGTTGTGATACACCAATTGTTTCATACAAAAGCAAACGCACGAAAGTTATAACGAGACGAACACATGGTGTTAACTCATTGCTGTATATAAACCAATAACAAATATTTTAAACTAATATAAATTTGTGCGACTTTATGAGTTTACGATGCGATGATGGCATCTTGTGAGTGCGCCAAACATGTTGTGTTGAATTAAAATATTGAAAATTAAACACATTCACTGTTTGCTCCTTAGTTAGTTAATCGTCGGTGTTAAGATTTCAAGAATTTTAAAATTTAATAAAATGATTCACATAAGTATGTATGTTGTTCCGAATATTGAAAAATTTCGATAAGCAATCGTTTTTAATTCAGGATACAAATTCGGTATTTTAACTGACGAGCTTGATCTTCCTTCATGTGTAATATTTCTAATACTCGATATGATTTTTTTGCATGGGCGTTTACAACACGTTGCTATCGATCACACTTGCTTTTACAACGGTTAGGATTAAACTAACGGTTGATCGCAGATTTTTGCAAAGTCATGTCATTTTGAAGAAGTCAAGTCATTATGGTCCCGATCAAATAAGATTTATTGTAAATTGTGTTGTTACGAACCATCGTACAAGTAGAAAAACTATCATATGATCAAAGGACAACTTAGATCACCTGATCAAAATACTCCACTTTTTCACCCAGGGATGTAATAAATATCAGCGAAATAAATGGTACTAAACTTTTCTTTTACTAGAATACTTAATCATCAAGTACTTTATTTATCGAAAACTTAAACTTAAAAAAAATATAAACCCACATTGCAAAAATTTTGTATTCAATGTCTTTTATTTTGTTGCAATATTTGAGAGAACCAAAGTAGAATTGAAATATCCTGCGGTTCTTTCTTTCTGCGGCTTTTTCATTCCATTTCATTCTTATTCCAATTTCTGAACTTCACATGGCGTTCTGCTAAACGTAAATGTGTGGAAAGACTTATTCATTTTATAGCATAAAGAGAACATTTTCCCATCTGTAAAGAAAAAATATTTTATTATACATTATACATTACAATGGAAGCAGATCTTTGGTAGAACATTATAAAGGTATAGTTAAACTTTCTGTAATTCTATTATATTACATTGCCAACACATGAATTGGTTAAAAGGAAATCTATAACTACCAATTTTCTTGAATTCATTTCTTGTTCCGCTTTCAGCGTGCTTCTGAAGAAGGCCCAGCGGCAACCATTGAGACATCCAAGTTAATGAATTCAGTAACTTGTTCAACATTGTGGGCATATGATTGCAAAGATTTTCTGGAGCAGGAAATATATTTACACTTGTTTAAATTTAACGACATACAATTCACATCACACCACCTTACTACATTATTTGGGCCAAGTTGCAAGGGTTCCTATCTTCTATAGATTGAACTGATTTAAAGAGCTTGACATCATCTGCGTGCTTTACAATGAAACATTTGGCAGATCATTGATGAATAAGAGAAATAGTAAGGGACTGAGTGAGCTAACTGGTAAGTTATAATAGCTTCAAAATTTTTTGGAATAAAACATAACCTTTGCAGTGCCCTGGTAGTTTATGATACAAGATCTACTACCAGATTTATGTAGAGGTAAAATATATTTTAGCTCCTTCCATAACGAGGAAAATATATTTTGTTTGATTAAAGCACAGAACTTAAGTACACTAGAAGGGATTTTATCTGGACCGCATGTAAATGAGCTTTTTATAGTGTTAAGGTGGTAGTAAATAATAATTTGTAAGGGTAAGAAACAGTAGAAGTGTACTCGGCGCATAATTAGATTCGAAGAAATTTGCGAACATATCTGCGATTCATAGATGATGGAAATCCATAAGTCTTTCGTTTCGAATTAACAAAACTATAGAATGACCTCAGGTTTGTGGCAATGTTATTACTAATTCTTGTCATATACTTTTTGTAGCACGAGTTATTTAAAATATAATACTTCTGTCTAATTACTGGACTTTTTGTATAGCTTGAATAGTCTAGTCTTTTAATTTTTCAAGTACTTCAATTCCATACTAACTTTCGCTGGAATTGGTAATATTCCCTCACCCGACATGCGATGTCCCAGGAAGCCAACTTCTGGTTGACCCAAACGGCACTTGGTGGTGTTGATTACGACACTACGACGTACTTGGTGAGCCGTTCAAAAAGCGTGCGAAGACGTTGGCATTGTTCCTCGATGTCCTTGGAAGAGATGAGGATGTCATCAATGTATGGGAACGCGAAGTCGTCTAAGCCCAGGATCACCTTGTGAATAAGCCATATTCGTTTAGCTGCTGATAATCCCCACAAGGTTACAATACGCCAGACTTTTTGGGTACCAGGTGGATATGGGATGATCAGGGACTCTTCGAACGTTGAGTAATTCAAAGTTTCAAAATTTTATCAAACTCCGCCTCGGCGATTTTGAGTTTGTCAGGAGCGAGACGACGAGTTTTGCGGAATACCGGAGGTCCGGGTTAGTGGCTATGTGGTGCTGCGTCATGTGTTTCGGGTAGTTTGCTGTAAGATCCCGAAGAGTCGACAGGCGTGACCTTAATTTCTGAGACAATATTAGATAACGATACTTTACATGACGCCGTTAATCCGGTTAAAGAGTTGATTAGACAGCCATTCTCTAAATCAGGTAAATTGCCAAAATGTTTCGAAACGTCAACACCAATATTAGGTTTGGTCGTATCGGCTACTAGGAAGCGCCATGTATATTCTCTTCTGGGGTCGAGGTTAAGCGATAGTGTTACGTTGCCATAGGTGTTGGACTTTGCTGGTGCGATCAGCGCCATGGGGTGGCTTGATTCTTATGACGGGCCGTTAACCGACGGGGCTTACGAGCAAGACGATCTGCAACTTTTGGCTCTGTTTCCGATGTTTTCATGATACCAGCACATATTCTTGTGTTATCGGGTGCTGGCGTGATTGTTCGAGAAAGGGAGCTATATTGAGAACGAGGACGTAAGCAGGTGGCACTTTTCTCTTTAAGCTCTGAGGCTAGCTCCATGATTGAAGCATCCAGGCGAGAAAAATTTGCCTCGATGGCTGATGTAATACTCTCATGAACGGTGTTGATGTGTGCTTTCGGCGGAGCAATTTCATGAATTTTGTCAGCCAGGGATGCGAGCTTAGCCGTTTGGTGCGGATAATGTTATCAGGAACAGTATTGTCGAGACTAATAAGATGGCGAAGGAATTGTGATGGTTTCCTGTCGCCCGATGTTTTTTGGTCGAGAGCTGCAATCGTGCATCTCGAGAGGGGGTAAGAGGTTGAACGAGTGCCTTCTTCGCGGTCGGCATGCTCAGTAGCAGGTCCCCTCCCTCCCCCCCTCCAGCGAGGTGAAACTATATATATATATACACTCGAGACTTCGATGAATAGTCAATGTAATTACCAATGAAAAAAATTCACGCAATTACGTGGGGGTCACCCCTATTGCATTTTTAATTTAATTTTAAATTTTCATAGTCTTAATGGACATTTTTGAGTCTCGATTCTTAGCAAACTCCAACCTGAGGTTACTCGGTGTTAAAAAAAGGTTCCGTTCGTTTTACGTAATACGCCTTTAGTTCGGATGATGTGAAACCGTTGGGAATGTAATATCAATAGATTTGAACAAAAACTTACTTTTATTAAAATTGCTTACCTTATTAATAATATGTTCAATATCCATCTAAGTCATAAACTCTTCATAAGCATTTCAATGTCAATGTTAGTAAATTTATCTCCTCCTGCCTCTGCCGTTGATTCAGCATTAGACCAATTGCTTGGCGTTAGATGGATGGATAATGTAGTGGTGACTGTCACGCCAGCATAAAACTCGATCAAACAGTACAAATATAAATGTAGTCAACTTGTCGCCTTCAATACGAACACCACCTCCACTTTGCCCACATTTTTATGAGCTTTCTAATGTACGCTGCATCGAAGAATGGTTGGTCTATCTAGGAAGTAATATACGTATCTTTTCTCGATTTCAGACAAGGTTGTGCTTTATTTTTGATGGTAAACTTTTACAGAAGACATGACATTGTAGTCAAGGGCGATTCGAAATACCACAGCTACAAAAAAGGTGGAAAATGGAACACATTTTTGTTCAAACAAGCAACGTGTCCCTTTATACACTAAGCTCTTTCGAACAATATCATAACTCTTAAAAGCCTTGATGAACTCTTTTGCAAAATTTATTCATTATAAATTTAAAAAAATTAAAATATGATAAATAAACAAGTTTCATTGTGGAATATTTGCAAGTGTATGTGTCCACTGGCAACTGAGCTTGCCGCACAAAAATATTCAAATTCAAAAAAAAGTTATGGGCAGTAATGAACTAACAACGAAAACCTGGCTCTTGTTCATTATTAATCAAAGCAAACTCCACCAAGAGCCACCCAATCATTCTATCCCCGCTTTACATTTCTGAACTACTTTTGTAGAACAATTTATGCAAATTTTCGTACCGGTGAACAATTTCATGAGAAACAAAAGTTTTTGGTTTGCATCATATGGTCATTTCTTTAAAATTTCGACCTCCTAACGCGCCAATAACTCTATATATTATTCACTCAAAGTACAAAGGCCACGAACTTTGTGATTTTTATTTCTTTCGGGCGCGTTGATCGAGATTTAGCAGCTCATATCAGCTCAGATGACGAACGTTCGATGCGAAAGTTCTGGTTTGTTACCGAAAACATAGGAAAAACACTGCTCAGAATAATTCACGTGTTATTGTTTTTGTTCAACAGTGAACGAATGCCGCACCCACTTTGAACAGTCTTTGCTTTGTTAAGGAAATGCAGGGTTCTACTATTCTTACCATGGCACACCAACAAAACACACACAAAAAAATTTGGGAAAAATATACTTTATAAGTTTTTTTTAATATCTTTACGATGTTAGCAAACTCAAACAACTTCACTTCTCGATTATTCAAAACGATTTTTTAATATTTTCTGCCAGTGTGCCAGTGTCACTCATAGCATAATATCTCATGAACTTAGAAAGTCGTAAAATTACAGCTTGCTTTTGAAAAAAAAACCTACTCCAATTATAAAATTATTTATAACAGAATAATTTTCTTTATAAATATATATTTACATATATAAGGATTTGCCCTCAATGACTGACGGATCAACCCACAGCCGCTGATCGTAGGAATCTGAAAGTTGGAAAGTGCGCTCTGTGAACAAAGTGCGTTTTCGAAAAGAAATGATTTTCCAGGAGGTGGACATATGATCGATATATGCGAAATCGCACGTGATTTAATTAGCTTGAAATTTGAAAAGTAGATTCGCTATCTGAATCCACGAATCTGTATAATGGAACAAGTCAATATTTCTGATTCGTTGATTAACAAAAAATTAATTTCGTTTTCAGGGTACTTATGTAGTTATCTTATTCACTTAACATTTGTAATATCAATTAATAAAATGGAAAAATATTTTTTTTAAATTTATGGAACGGTTTTGGAATCAAACGCTCGTCAAGCAGGCTGAAGCTTCAAACACATGGGAGATGGAAATTCTTTCGTTTCTTACATCAAGCCCGAATGACAAAGTCATAAATATAATAACTAATCGACTGGGGATTTTTTTTGTACATATTTTACACAGTGATAATTAAAAAGTTTTTATGTATTGGCATTTTTACTGGGTTCGAGCCCTAGTGTTCCTATCGAAATTAATTTTTGCCATTTCGTACCAACGAAAGAGGTGCAGCAAAGAGTTTTCGAACATCATTGCTAACAGGTCAATTGGAAAGTCCCTGGCATGGCACATAGATGGCGCTATTAGAATTATATCCATATAAATTTTTAGTTAGCCCTAACCTTCAAAAGACGCGTGTATAAATTTGACAGCTATCGGATCATTAGTTTGTGAATTATAGCATTTTGAGTGAGAGCAAATTGTTATTGTGAAAAATTTATCAAAACGAATTTCGCGTGTTGATAATATATTGCTTTTGGAAGGGGAGAATACAGCGCAAGCAAAAACTTGGCTTGATGACGAGTTTCCAGATACTGCCCCACGAAAATCAACCATCAAGATTTGTTATGCTAAGTTTAGACGTGGTGAAATGAGCACCGAAGGCGGTCAACATTGAGTACGTCCGAAGAACGTAACCGACGAAAGCATCAAAAAAATCCACAACATGATTTTGATTGACCGTAAAATGAAATTGAATGAAATAGCAGGCACTCTATAGATGTCAGTTGTATATACATCATTCACGTATATTTGGGTATGAGAAAACTTTGTGCAAAGCGAGTGCCGCGCGATCTTACATTTAACCAAAAGCAACGACGAATTGATGATTCGGAGCAGTGTTTGAAGAAAAAGAAAGTGCCGTTTCACCAAGACATTGCACCATGTCACAAGTCAGTGAAATGGATGGCAAAAATCCATGAATTAGGCTTCGAATTGCTTCGATATTCATCGTATTCTCCATTTCTGGCCACCTCCGACTATTTCCTGTTCTCAGATCTCAAAAGAATGCTCGCTGGGACTATTTAATTGAGCGTTAACTATAGAAACTACGATTAATTTAGTAAAAGATCGATTTTAATGGCAAATAATAGAGATGTGAATCACATAAATTGGACAAGTTTGATCACTTCTAATCTATACACTGCGTAACAAATGAAAACGAAGCAGCCAACTATCCAACTGCATTTTGAATTCATTATTCATTGGTTGTGCCTGGATTGCCACATCACAATTTACAATTGGAGGTTAGCTCAGTAGGTGTGATGATTCGCTATCCCAGCAAACCCAAATTATGCAACGGAACGTGTTCGGCGGTCACAAAACTCATGGACAATGGGATTAAAAGAAAAGTTCAAAAGATATGAAGTTTTCATTCAGAGAATTCCAATGATCCCAACCGGTATGCCATTCGAATTTAAACAAATACAATTTCCAATTCGTTTCATATTCGCCTTGACAATTAATAAATTATAATGTTTTGCACACGGGGAAATTTAATCCAGCAAATATTTAAATACAAATCATTAATTCGAATTTGAACCTCAGATTTACTGCAACAATGTTCAATATAATGAAAATACTTAATATTGATATTAAATTTAGTTTATTTAATTTAGTTTGAGTATTCAGTTCATAAATAAAGTTCATAAAAATAAATTTTCTTTATCCAATTATTGATTTTATCAAAACACACGAAACGGTAACCCCCCAAATCATTTTGCATCCGTCTTAAAAGCCAGTGGTCGGAAGGAGCAAGGTCTGAAGGATACACCGGGTGAGGTAAGCCCTCCCATTTCAGCGTTTGCAGGTAGTTTTTGACCGTTGTAGTCACGTGGAGCCAAGCGTTGTCAGGTTGTTAAAATCACCACTTTCGAAGCGTCGAAACCACTCTCTGAATTACTAATCTGTGGGCGCAGGTTCACCATAAACTTCCACAAGTATTCGATGAAATTCAGCTGCACTTGTCTAAAAATTAAAATAGAATACTAAAACTTCCAAATGCAAATGCTGTTTGTTTAACACAAATCTAATTAGTTATTTGGTTGTTATTGATCAGACTGGGCAATCGCTTCTTTCTTTCAAATTTTCAGTTGGATTTATTTATAGTTCATGGGCAGGCAATTATAGCTGTGTCAGCATGCTAATCATACCTTCTATACGCTGTTTGGAGTAGAGCTCTAGATACGCGATCATCGAGCAATGCGATGCTCACTCAATAGAAGATTAAACATTTTCTATTTTGTTTGACAAAATTTCTGTTATGTTTCACTATTTTTTACAATTTGCATTAAGAAATTTAAAATTATAAAAAAAAGTGCTGAGGAAAAAATTCTAAGTCCTTGTAAAATGGGTCGAGCTCGTGATCGAAAATTTTCGAGCAATGAACAATGAAGAAGTGTGCGAGTGCTAGTTGTTTAAGTGTTCAAACTGGTTGAAAATGTTCGAACAAAATCTTCAGCACTAGTTTGGATCTAACAGAAGACACCGGCACAAAAGTCGTTAGCTTGGGCCTCATCTGAAGAGAGAAACAGCTTTTGTTTTCAATTGTTACAATTGCATGCCCATAAACAAAACTGCACACACTTGCATCCCAATTATCTTATCCTTCTAAATAGCCGCTATTTTTGAACAAAATTACGGAAAAGAATACGATTCCACCGGCCAAGTTGCTTATATTCATAAGGCCATTGGAATAGAAGATGGAGTTCCTATAAATAAGTACAATAGTACGTCAGAGCGTATGTATACGTATCTATGTATATGAACTAAATCATTACACTAATTTTCAACTTAACAACATAATTATACTAATAAAATTTACCGACTTCTTTCCGGTTTGTTAGCGTCAGGCAAACACGTCGTCAAACTTCTACTTCCTCATTCACTTTTGAGCACTTAACTTCCGCACAGTTTGTGTATGTTATGCATTGCCACTAATAAGCTTCATCAGTCGACTATAGTACTCGTATAGAAAGAAATTGTGTTCGTGTTCACTTTGAATACCGTTAGGTGGAAGCATCCTTCCTGAAAGAATAACCACAATAATCACATTTCATATTTGTGTGTACAAAATTGCCTCCGACTACCAGAATATTATTTTGCTACACCAACTTCAGCAAGTACGAGTATATATTCGTGGAGCTTATTTGTCGTTTTGGACGAACTGGTGGGATTGTTTTCTGGTTAAACAACAACATTTTGACCGTAATAAATTACGCGCTCGTTTAAAAGGGCGTTTATCCTGCTTGAGGCAACAAAAACAATGAAGGTTCTTGCTCGCTTGCATTGCAGTTGATACAGTTAGGTGATTCTCATTCACGGATGCTTTTTTTTGGTTTTGAAAGTTCCGTGAAACTTTCCCACAGTTGAATTGGCTTTGGTGAAAAGAATGGCACCTTTATGTACGCATAAAGAGATGTGTGGTGTATGTGTGTGATGAAATCGTCATCCTCATCATTACACCCTCGCAAAACTGCTACTTCGGCTGGTTTCTGAAAGTAAAATGAGTTTTAATACATTTGAATACACTGCAAATGCCGCTATAATCGTAAGCAAATTACCGAATCTCATAACAGCTTACGGATCCGCCCTCTAAGCAGCCCTGGGCTTTTATTATAACAGCGAAGCAAATCAAAATGAAGTTGAACTCCATTTTAGAGTGTATGGGAAACCCAATTACACCCTCCGAATATGCAAATATATATAGACTTGATTATGCCTTTCATGAGCAGTAAATGATACTACAAGTTTCAAAATTTTAACTATATTTGTGCTAAATATTTTTAGGAAACCCTCTAGCGGTTCTTATAACATAGATTTTGTATACAAGCGATTTTTCTTCAGTTGGACACTGAAGACCTTAAAACTTGATAATGAATATCATCAAAATCGCAGAACTTGCATTCAACATTTTTTTTCGAATATGTGTAAAGCATAAGATAAATATCCGGAATACATATCAAATATTTGGTGGGCCACTGCTGCTTTTTATAATATTAGATTGTTCCTTTGATTTTTTCGATTTGATCGCCTAGTGGGTTAGTCCACTGCCGCTTTACTCCGCAAATGGTACCGCTCAACAATTTGCTCGGATGTATAGTGGGGTATTGTATATGCTCCATCAAAACAACCCTTCAGTGTTATTCAAATGAAGTTATAAGTCGAGACTCAATGGCTAATTTTTAAGTACACATGTTATTGAAAATACATACATAGATCTGTTTACTTATATATCGTACATATGCTAGAAGCTCACTTTATTGCTAGAAACATATATTGCGACACGACGATAGCTCTTTGTGGAATGCCTTCTCATACATTTAACAAAACATTATAATTTGTATTTAATTTATATATATATATATATGTAAACTTGCGCTGGACAATACCAGAAGCGCAGGGAAAATTGAGAAGGACCTTTTCTAGCTGTTCGGCACAAGCTAAGTTCCAGAAATTTGTCAACTTGATGATGGAAAAAAATAATAAGATCTGCCGAGCTAAATAGACAAGGTAGAAACTTTTACACGTCACTGGTGATGTCGCCTATCTAGATCAGGCTAAAATAATGTCAGCCAACCAACGCAGAAACACTATAGCCAAAAGATACTACTTTGGACTGAGTAGGCAATTGAAAATTAAAGTCCTCTCTCGGCGAACAAAAACCAAACTCTAAATGTCGCTCATGATTCAGGAGTTTTCGAGTGGCAAGTTTTGCGGAAGATTTATTCCTTTTCGCGTTGGCAACTGCGAATCCCGTAGATGATAGAACAGTGAGCTGCGCGAGATATACGACAGCATTTACATAGTTCAGTGAATAAAACGACAGCGGCTAATATTTCTTTCATACGTTGTAAGTAAATTACATCCCAACAGCAAATGTTAATGCCTTGGGAGTAAGGTAAACTGAGAACTGCTTCTTAACATATTTCAGGGGAGTTTCGCGCATCATCGTTTCATATTTTAAAAGCACTAAAGCCGAGATTCAGTAATTATTAGTTAGTCTTAAATTATGTAAGTGGATTCCATAAACAAATTTCTTTGGCGTTAAAAAAATTGAAATATTTGAAAGTTGACTTTTATTTTATTTAAATACAATATACGTATATATGCCAACTTTTAATAACACTTGCTTGTTCAAAGACAAAAAATTACGTTAATTTTGTCCGGTGACTGAAATATGAAAAAATTTAACATTAGCCAGAAAATTTATTTTATGAACTAAAGATAACATTTTTAAAAAAATTTATATCACAAATGGGACCTACACTATTTTCACTAAAACTTTACACTTTTGAACTTATAGTTAATAAATATACTATTGATTAATAAATCTACTTTAACTATCACTAATAATAAAATAAAAATTTAGACGTTTTCTGTTATTTAAAACGTCAAAAGTATCCGGTCAGTAGGTGGTGTCCGTCCACTAGCATAGTTAACCTACGCGGTTATTAGTTTGGTTGATCTGCATTACTTCTTCCTTTCTAAAAGATCTTTAACAAATTTTCTATAGAGGTTTATCAGTTAACGGTATTTTATTGTATAAAAATACAGTACTATAATGTAGTTGTTGACTACTACTATACCGAATACCTTCAATAATTAAGAAGGCAAAAGTTTTTTTTCTGAAAAACTTGAAGCTGCAAAAAATAACTAAAGAAAAAAACAATATTGCGTCAGAGCGAAAAAACCGAGAGTATGCCACAAAGAAAGTTAAAAAATTGCCCTATATTTTTAATTTTGTTGTTTAATAAGCCGCGATAGCCGAGTGGTTAACGTTACGTGCTGACATTCGGAAGGCCTGGGTTCGAGCCCAGGTTCGAGCAACATCCAAAATTATAGAAAATTAATTTTTCTAATTGCGGTCGCCCATCGGCAGAGAATGCCACACCCTCCGAGTGTATTTCTGGCATGTGAAAAAGCTCCGTATAAAAATCCATCGGCCGTTCGGAGACGGCTTAGAATAAACTATAGGTCCCTCCATTTGTTGGTAAAAACATGAAGACGCAAAAACCATAAATTGGAGGAGGAGCGCGGCCGAAAATCGCTTCAGCGGTTACAAAGCGCCAAATATATATATATATATAATACAAAACAAAATTTAATTTAATTCTCTAAGAAGTTTCAACTATTTTCTATGTATACTTACTCATGTAACCACCAAAGCGAGTCCAAAAATGTGAGAGCGGGAGAACAAATACAATAATTCCTGTGTATTATGTTTTTGCTTTTGAGCTTTAATTGTCAAGATCATGGAAATTTCTTTGGTTTTTAAAACTGCTCAAACTCTCTGCTCCACTCTCTTTTCACACAAATAATAATCACAAAATCAATATTCTCAAGATTTTTGCGTTTACAAATAGAAATTCGAATCTAATCCAAGCAAACAAAACATAAGCTCAAAAATAATTTTGAGAATCTCCATAGTAACTTCACCTTGTTGAATTCGCCTTGATAAATACTTCAAAGATATCTGTCAAAACGCAACTCTGAAGTAAAGTGAGGTGAAACTTCTTTTCTGACTTTGAATTTTTTTTGTGCGTTGACCTTTTGCTGAATTAAAAACGAAAACGGCAAAACAAGTTCACTATTTTTTTAATATAGCAGATTTTTAGCGTTTTTTTTTTATTGAAAACTAGAAAAATTCTAAAATTTTATTTGTCAGATTTTATACAGACGTTTTTGAAATTACACACGACTAATGACAAACAATGGAATAGAAAATTCTTCCTGTAGACTGTTTGTTCAATTTTGGTTGTCACTTTAAGGTTTCCAAATTTTGTATACGGGTAATTTCGTTGGGTTTGGTCATAAATGCGCTCTTCTTAATATTTTGAACACCACAGGCGTGACGGTAAAAATTCAGTTAACAAATTGTGCTTCACGAATTTTTATCATTCTGACATATCTGGCATCCATAGAAGACCTTAAAACTCGGCATCTGGAGGGGATTATATTTTTTGCTGTATTCCATAATTCTTCGAAATATTTTTGCCAAGTTTCTAATGGCATAATAGTGAATTCCAAAAATTAGTAGCCAAAGGCTGAAGCGAGGAGTAGAAGTAAAAGCAACTAGAGGTTAGGATACACTGATTACAGAGATTATTAAAAGACGTCTCATGCTTCAACCGTTGAGGGATATAATTTATATAACAAAATGTTGCGTTTATTTAATAAGTTACAAAACTTTTAAATTAAGGAACATTTTGCATTATATTGCAAATTGTATCGATATTTAGCGTGTATAACTGAATTTGCAGTGTGCGTATTGATGTTTTGTCAAACAAATGCCGTCTCCGATTGACAATGGACTTTGATGAGGAGATTTTATTTAATATACTCAATCCAATAAATTATATATATACAAAAAATAAATCATTTATATGTTGTAAATATATTCTCAAGTATACCAATATTAAAGAGTATTCGAATATAAATCGGTTAATGCCCATTTAACTTTTTTAGGTGTCAACCCTACGGGCTATTCTTGGTGAAACAACCTAGTTAGATTACATTAAAATGCTAAATAGTATGCGTGTGAGAAATTTGATCGAAATCGTTAGAGATATAAATGAACTGTTCGTTTAAAGGAATAAGAAATGTATAGTTTTAAGGTTGGAAATCAAATATGTACAATTTTATCAAACGATACAATATTCTTTTAGAAGGGAAATAAATTAGCTAATCGAGTTTTTTATATATAATTTCTCAATTATGTTGTAGTTCAAGATCAATATCTGTTAATTGAAGATGAACAAAAAAATTTTTTTTTATAAATACTTATAAATAAATCTCCAATATTAGTCCGGTCAATTTAAACATCCGAGAGTACAATAATTCGCACTCAGCTCAAATTGATAGAACTGTCTAAAACAGTGTCATAAAGGATATTTAAAAAATCCTCGTTTACCCGACACCTTTTTGACACAAATTGTAGATCAAATTTCTAAACATTTTTTCTAAGAGTCACCGTTTCCGAAACTGGAAAGTGTGTTCTGTTGACATCGCATAGAAAAAGGTTTTCCTACATTATTTGCCTAAGGGGCGAAAAAGAGTAAAATTTGCAAGGCACATTGTAATGTAACGACGTTGTCGTACCGACGCTACCAATGTGTTGCAGATTTTTTATTTCATTGAGCGCTCCTTCCACAACTTTGCCGCAACTCATCTTGTTTATCCTGTGGCGAACTACTGCATTAGAAGTTGTTACATTGTTACGCCTTATTTATATTCATGACGGTATTTAATTTTCGAAGAGGTTTTAGCTGCAGGGATTTAATTTTGTTTTCAACAAGGTGGAAAGTGTTGTTTTAACAGCAATTTTGCAATGTTAATTAAATTTTTCTCACCAATTCGGATTTGGTTAACATCATTTGTTGGTTTTTCAAATCTTTTGGAATTGTAGCTTCGTTTGCAATTGGCCGTAAATGAATTTTTCAAAAATAAGGACCGCTTTTTATTAGCGGTTAGAAATTTGTGTATATGTACGGAATAAATAATTTCTTAATTGGTTCGAAATTTTAATTTTTTTGATAATGTTTTGTTTTCATAAACGAAGGCTTATGAATTTATTGAAAATATATGTATTTGTGGCGTTTGAGGAACAATCATATAGTTTTCTTAATTCGAGTTTCATTGAGTTATGTGCTCGCATAGATTAAATTATCAAAGTTACTACGATAAATATGTTAGTAAAAAAACAATAAGCCCTAATACAGAAAAATTGACACATTTTTGACCAATCTTTTAAGAAGGTTAACATATATCGAGAGTTTCATAAATAAAGATAAAGATATTTAATTGCTTTCTTTTACATTCCAGCGTAGGATACATATTCGAGGGATGTTTGATAAGTCAGTGACTTCTTGAATTCGCCGTCAACTGTTATCGATTAATAGACGGCTTTAAATTTTTTAACAAGCTCTGCCATTTAGACGACCTCGTGAATTTTAACGAAAATCGAAACAAAAGTATCTCGTGTGCCAATGGAGCATTATCTGTTGCGTAAAAAACTTCCGCCGAAACCAAGGAAAGGCTTTATAAATACTGTGAATTGTTAAGAAGTGGTTTACTAATTCCGTTGTGGTCGCAATATTACAAGTGACGCCGAACGTCCAGGCCGCCCAAAAGAGGTCATCACGCCAGTGTGTGCACATCACATTTTACATAAATATTTTGACATGTAAAAGCTATCCGCGCTGTGAATGCCGCAATTGCTCACATACGACCATGGGCGCAACCGTGTAACCACTTCAAAGAAGTCTTTAGCGATGTTCAACCTCAATCCAAACGAATTTTTGAGCTGTTTCGTTACCGTAGACGAAAAAAGGATTCACCACACCACACCAGAAACCAAAAAAGAATCAAGGCAAGGTTTCTGCGAGCACCAAAGAAGGCCAAGTTGGGTCTGTTAGCCAACAAGGTTATGGTCACATTTGTTGGGTACATCAAAATCCAATGCTGTCTATTCAATTTAGACTTTTCTAACTTACGCCTGCCATTTCAAAAAAAAAAAATTTTTTACATAAATATACATACATACTAACCTATGTCTGTACATACCTATGTACATATGAATTGAATGGAAGCACATTTCTAAATCGGAAACGCATTGTTCAAGATAAATCTCCCATACATATATACCACATATTTATGTGTAATTTCAAATTAAATACGAAAATGAAAATGAAAAGAAGACGAATTTCGATTTTGTGCACTATACCATTCTAGTCATTACAGTTTAGTCAAAGACCTCTAGGCTGAAACTTTTCATTACAAACGCACTTATACAAATAATCAAAAAAAAAATTCAACATCCGCTACATGTATGTAATCTCGCTACTGGTCTTGTGTCCTTTCATAATTTCGAAATAACTTTTATACTTTTTTGTGGTATAAGAGTACTTTGGCTTTGCAAAAGTATGAATAGCGGAAGTCTATGTTACAATGTTTGGAAACATTTTCAGGCACATTCAAGCAGACGAGCATTTGGATTTTCATTTGAAGCTTTATCAACATAAAAAGAGAAAGCTTCTGTCGTACTTTGCAAATACATATTTCATTGGAAAGGTATGTTTCTAAATATGTTCAAACATGCATATGAGTATATGGATGTGACAGAATATAATTTATCGCATTTGTAAACTGCGTTGCGGTTTATTTTTAAACGATTTCGAGTGCCACTTCATAGTACTACGTCGCTTTAGTAATAGCCAGAAGTGGCTTTATCTGTGGTCCAACGTGTTTTGTTTTTGCTTTCACCTGCTAATTTGTACATACATATGTACATACATATATACATATGTACATATTAGTTATATTTAAGTAAACACTTAAGAAAATTATATTTGCTTTAAAACATTCTACAAGAGTTCACATTTTTTAAATTTTAGTGAAATAAATCATTACTCATACCACGCGGAGGGTCAGGGGTTCGAATCTTCGCCAGATTTAAAACAACGGAGTGTACCTGCGGAACACACACTAAAGTATACCTTCTTTCTTTGCTTATAAATAAAATGCAGACGCAATTCTGAGTTAAGTGCTGGTTATAATGGAAGAAACGGGACGTAACGCGACTTGGTGAACAGTCACTTTAATATCTATTCCATATAAAAATGGTTATAATCAACACATCCCACAACGGGACGATGCAGAACGTAATATACCACAGATTTTAGGTTCTTTCATCTTCATACGACAATTTAAAAGTTGTTTTGAAAAGAATTATGCACGCTGGTTATAATATAACAGGAAACATATTAAAACATATTTTACGGTATCATTCATTGAATAACGAAGGATTTTCCGCGAATCACTCTGTCAAATTTGGAACGAAGCGTACTATTATAACTGGCCTCGAATATCTTCGCCGTGTTACATTCCGTTACTTCCATTATAACTAGCCCTATACCTATATATAAGTATGTGTGTATACATGAGTACATATATTAATTTTAAGAACGGCCAATGAGAGGATAAATTTCAAAAATTAAGCCCCTAACATGCAGCGGCAGTGTGCATTCATAGTTTTTAATAAATTTACAATTTTTTTCTTTAAGGATAAAGGGAAAAGCAAAACTTTTTTATTTTAATTTTTTACTTCGTGGCATTCAATTTACATTTACGTGAAAAACTTTGAGTAGCGAATAGGCGACACATATACAAATACATTGCTAGATTAATAATTTAACAAAAATAATTAATATTTTGTATTAGATAATGCTTACTTAGGGATTTTTATCCTTCTTTGAAACAAATAAAACAAAGAAAGTTACAACAACTTGTGGTCGGGTCTGCAAGTACATATATATATTATATTTTTATTTAAACTCCTGTTAGGACCAAATCTTTTGCAGACAATCCTAAGGATATGTCCAAAATATGTTTCTTTTCTTTTTACTTCCTTTGGTTTCGCGTGATCACACTTTTCTTCCGTAACACGTTCAACAATTTGCTCTCATGTCCATCGCCTAAAGAACAAGAACATGAAATAAAAAGGTCCTCGTAAGAACCTAACATATAGCTGTTCGGAGATGCTGTATTATTAAATCCATAATATTTATTAGATTAAATAATTAATTAATTTTCTGGAAGAACCATTGGATGCCAGGACAGCTCGTATTCTAAGTGGCACATTCGCCCCATCTCCAAAATTGTTGGGGTACCCTTATACTTCCTTTGAATGCCCACCACAAGCGTCAGTGACTGTAAAAAACACAGTAACAGTAATTATAAAATAATGTAGTTTGACCACTTTTCGATGAGTGTGGCAGCATGCTTGGTATGCATAAAACATTGAAATACAACATCAGCGGCCTGCACATTGAATTTCTGGCATTTGAAATGTATGTTACCGGACGGAATGTCCACATAATAGTTTTCATTAATTTTTTCGACATTCCGCTGAGTTTTGTCTAACCTCTACAGTCATATAGTCTGAAATCATAATACTGCTTCTTCCAAACTTTAAAATGCCAATCCCATTTAATACCATTTGAACCCCAAATGATTGATTTCAGTCTAATCCGAGAAAATTAAAAAAAATCATAATTCTAAAATTGTTTTTTGTTAATTTACCTTTTTAAAAATCTTGAATAAATTAATAAATTAATTGTAAAAGTAAATCGCGTACGTAATCTTTTAATTTACTCATTAGTCTCAATAGTCAATAAATAAACTAAAAGAACTGACCACATGGGTTTTTGATTACTTCTTAAAAGATGCCGCTACCTCTAAAGGCCTTGTAACAAATATCAGTCATGGAAAATTGCTTAATAAACACAGGGACACTTAAATGATTAATACAGAATATTTTGCTTTGTTGTAAGCTTACGGTGATGGGTTTTCAAACACATGGCCAAAAGTTTGAGTGACAGTGATTAGGAATATATCAGACTGACAATAAAGGACAAAACTGTCACCAAATACAATATTTATATTTATATTAAACTCTTATTTTATGAAATTCCCTTTCTATATCGCACAATTAAAATATTCAAGTTTACTTTCTTAAAGAAATGGCTTGCTAATTTCTTTCACTGCAGTTTTTTCTAATGTAAATACCTAAGAATACTTATATATACATACATTCATATATATAGTATGAAATTGTCTACATGAAACTTGCTAAAGGCGCCATTCAAATACCGCTTAATTGTTGGTGCAAAAGTTGTTAGTTGGAATTTTGTGCACTTTTACTCAATTAAATTTTCAGGTAGTTAATTCCATGGTTTATTTTAGCAAGGACAAAGTTGGTCGCCAATTTATAATGTGTAACCGCGAGTAAATAATGTGCGGACATATCTAATTATGTTATACAACGACCATAGGATATAAAAACAGAAAATATTACATTATTAAAGCTTACATTTAATATGTCAGTATTCTATAGTAGACTCAACATTTTATCAGTTTCTGAGGCAGTTTTTATAGATTTCTAAAAACGGAAAGAATCCTTCATTTTCATTCTCTTTGTCATTTGTTAATATAACGGCGATGATACATACATATTTTAGATCCAAATATAAAAATCATTTATGTGACTTTAGATCCTAATCAGTGAAAACTAAAGAATTTATATTATTCCACAAATTTGGAATTGTACGAAAGATACTCCAATATACTAAAAAAATAACATGTCTGCTTTTACCCTTCCGAAAGTTGCAGCGAAATTCCAATATGAGAAGATCATCATAGTCACTCATTTACAAAGAAAACATATAACAGCACTAATACCAGCAGATTTTCATATTCTCTTTTTTTCTTGTACATATACAAGGTTGTTTTGCATATAGCATTCGATCACTTGGAATTTTCCTATATCGCGAGCGCTGTCAGCTAATAAACTCATTTATACTAAATAGCATACAGTTGGTTTCATATTGCTTATAAAAAGGATAATCAGAGTGGCGGATCTTGCTACCTTTGATTTCAATTCATCGAATATTTGGATTTTTGATTAATCAAAATTTGGAAAAATTTCTGAAAGATAATTATTGTTATAAAATAAAATTTGCTTCTCATATCTTCTTTGAGAATGGATTTGATCTCCAGTTATGTAAATCAAATAATGTGCAGCCGTTATCAGGCCCATACCCAGAATTTTTTATCAACATAATTCTTAATTTAATGTTTCTCATGAAAAAAAAATTAAACAATCAGTCTAAAATATTATAGGCGTCAATACTTTTTATATTTCTCAATCAAATCAGCGTGAACACTCCTTTGGACTAAATCATTAAGTCTTTCTTCTACGAATGAATTCCGCAAACAGAATTTCAGACATTTCGTTGTTGAAATGATGCATTTTGCAGAAAACGTGGAGATGGATAATCTGTATAATTTTTTAATAAACGTAGAAGGTTTAGTGGAAAGTTGAATTTGGAACCCACTTAGAGCTTCTAATTTAGTTGTTAGATGCCTAGCAGGCCTTCCTGGTTTTATTTTCTTTCCCGTTAGTAAAATTTTGTGGCTTAGTTTCTATGTCAAATTTTTTTGTAAATATTTAACTGAAAGACACATCGTCTATCGAACGTTCATATATAAAGAGGGAATATGACAATTTTTAGATGGCACTCCTATGGCGATCTTGTAGTAGATATTGATTGTCTAGAAGGAAGGAGAAGTAACCCACTCACAGGATTAAGAAATTCGGTCGCTGATTAAATGTTTGAACATTTTTTCCATCGGTATTTGTGCGAAAGTTTTTAATATTTATTGTTCAATGTGCTAATAGCACTTGTTATATCTAATTTAGGAGATTCTGGAATCTTACACAAATGTAATGGGAGCTCAAATATTGTTGATGCTATATTCCAGGGGAAGGATTAGGTTAATACTCTTGCTTTTTTTAAACAAATTTATGTATATATTTCATCGCTAAAAATCGAAATTATGTCGTCTAAAGATATTCTTCAATCATGTGGCATGTATAAACATATACATATATATATGTATGTATATATGTATATGTAGGAGTATACTTGATCGTTGTTGTGAATTTCTGAATTTTGTCCAATTTTTCTTCGAATTAGAATTGAAAAGAATGATAAATAAAAGTCCTAATTAAGCATCCGCTAATATAAAATAATATGCTTTTTTTTATATTACTAATAAACGAGTAGCAACGTATTCGAATTTGTGCGTTGCTTAATCTTTACTTAAGGTTATTCAAGTAAATGTCCATACTAATTCTTGTCAATCTACCGGTGATCCCTATCCCGTTTCCTGATTTATTTCCAGGAAATAAAAGTATTTATATCATATCACATCATTTAAAAATTCCACTATATCCAACCATAAATATGTATACATATATTTTTTTAAATACGATAAATATTAGCACTTGTTGGCAACAATGATTATCTGTTGACTCATTTGGAAACCATCTACGACTGCAAAGTTCTGACTACCAAGAGTGACTCGTCTCGATGCCGTATTCAGTCTAGACAAAACAGAACTAACGGTGTGGTTGGTAAGATCATTGATGTCAATATCATCTGATAATATAAGTCTGTTCCTTGTCGGTTTAGCTCTGCAGTTCTTATTATTTTCTCCGGGATTAAGTTAAAGAATTTAAGCGATAAAAAATCACTTGTCTGAAACAGCTTTGGTGTTGTCCTAGTGTTTAATTTTCACTGCTGGAGAAGTGTTCCATCCGTAAATTCAGTCCATTCGGAACACCAGTTGCTAGAATTTTTTTGTAAGCCGTTTTTTCATAAAATTTTCTAACATTATCTCGGTTGACCAGTTCAAGCTCTTCCTTCTCATGCATATTGTCTTCCTGTTTTTGCTATTGGCAAATGTGTCTCGTATTCCTCTTCCCCACGCATATCGCTCGTTTTTTTTCGATCTCAACGTTACGAAGTAGGCAATCGTCTTTTTCTCCACTGCGGTATGGAATGCTCATCGCAGAAGCTCTTCTTTTGACGAAAACGAATAGTTTCGTTAGAACCTGTAAGTAGGGAGCTATAGATGCCTTCTCAGTTCCCTTATACAGAGTTGTTGGAAGAGAACTGGAGAAGGGAAAGAAAATCGTTTAACCATCTGTTATGATTGCCGCATTTCGACGTCAACTGTTCCTTGTGTTTGTTGACGGGTATTCTTTGTTGCGCAGAGGCGGATGCATATCTTTGCTTCTACAGAATACAACGCAGCTGTGAAGCTGTGTTTTATTTTGCTGTGCTGTTTTTGGGAAAATCTGTGTGCTAATTGAATATTATTTCAGTGAATACAAAAAATAAGTTATCTTTTCATTAATATCAATTAATTGTGTTTATTTGCATTTTTTAAATTTTTATTTAGTTTTTACGCCGAGTCATTTTCTGATTTCATACATATTTACATATTTCATACTGTTTGCGTCCTGTTTTTTTAAGTGTCATATCACAGTATATTTAAAAGTGCTCTCTACACTGTCTTTAAAACTGTTTTATTTTATTAAATCTTAGCGCCTGTGAATATGCTTTGATTTGTTCAATATTTTAATACTTTATTTATTTTTATACTTTTATTTAATTTTTTATTTTACTTTATTTAATTTTTCTTATTTACTCTTTTATCCCCTTCCAAATCTTTGAATGAAATCTTTGAGTTATGAAAAATAACTACAAGATTAAAATGAATCGCTCTTATGATAATTGCAACATTAAAGGCGAGTCTGAGCGCTATGTATCTTGCTGGCCATATAAAATGTGCTGGTTTAACAGGTAGAATTCTTGATTCAATTAACGATGGAAAGGGATTAAGATGGTCATGGTCATCTATTAAATGCAGATCTACTGAAATTGAATTCTACAAATTATACAAGCAAACTCGTGATGGCTTTAGAGAGATTGGCCGTGAACTTGGATCACTTTGGGATGAGTTCAAGCATTATGAAAATATGTTCAAAATATTTAAATGCTTGAGTGATTTTCAAAGTGACCACGAACAACAAGCGTAAACGTGTTCACCCGTTCATCTGATGTGGAAATGGCATCTATTGCTCCCAAACAGAAAACTTCACTTCCGGCTAAGGATAAAACTCTTCCAAAAATTAATTTAATAAACTGGTCGTCACCTTGCCCGCTGGTTGAGAAACCTTCTTCATCCCAGGTTCAGAGGCCTACGGAAGTTTCAGTAGACCCCTAACCTCAAGCCATTATAAATAATAGTCTGCAAATTCCAGAGTCAGAGGTTTCAGGAAGCTGGTTGTTGTTCCACCCAAAAAATCTATTGTTGCGTCTAGATTTGCAAACGATGCAACTGTTGATGAGCTAAGGCATTACATCTCGTCAAAATTAAATGCTAATGATTTCAATATTCGAAAATTTAATTTTAGTAATGAAAGAAACATATCGTCATTCAAAATTTATGTTTCTGTAGATACATTTAAAATTCTTTTAAATAGCTCGTTCTGCGCCCTGGAGCTGTTGTACGTGAATTTGAACATAAGGTTATTAAGAAAATTGACAAGAATATTGCTCGAATTCCACGACCAAACGAGGGACCAAAAAACTAATAAGTAATCTTTCGCTGCGTTTTTATTAGCAAAATGTTAGAGGCCTGAATACCAAGTTGACTGATCTTTATTTAACAGTCTTCAATGCAACTTCAACGTAATTTCATTTACAGAAACGTGGCTAAAACCTCACGTTTTTGATAATGAGATTTTATGCAGCGAGTATAAAATCTATAGAAGTGATCGCTTGAACAGAATCGGAGGGGGAGTTCTCCTTGCGGTTCATTCGTATTTACCCTCAGAAGAAGTTTGTACTTCTCGCATAGATTCCATTGAACTTAAATTCATCCGTGTTCGTACTGGTAAGGACTTTATTTATATAATTTTATCTTACATACCTCCCCAGTCTGACATATCAGTATATCTTCGACTTATTAGATCAATTGAAAGTATTATTTCATTGATGAAAGATTGTGACTCCATTATGGTTTTGGGAGACTTCAGTTTGCCTTGTATATCATGGAAACAAATCGATGATAAGATCACTCCCGTTTGTACTCGATCATGTTTTACCGAGTTCTTAGAGAAAATGTCTGAGCTTTACGTTAACCAAATTAATTTAGTACCAAATAAATTTCATAAAATCCTGGATTTAGTGTATGTTGAGAATATTTCAAAATTTTCTGTGATTCGGTGCGATCCTTTTGTTCTACCAGAGGATACCTATCATTCTTCTTTGGAGGTAACTTTTGAAGTCATGGACAACCTACGGGTTGATAACGCGGCATCTCTATTTAAAAGGCTTTAAAGAGCTCTTTCAGTTACGGCCCTGACATGATTCCAACATGCTTTCTTAAGTATTGTGCTGAAAATTTGTACCGGCCTTTGACAAACCTCTTTAATGCATCTCTAAAAAAGGGCATATTCCCTTTGACATGGAAAAAATCATTTATAATACCCTTGCATAAGAATGGTAGTAGATCTTCGGTTGAAAATTATAGAGAGGTAGCAAAGATATCTGCTATACCTAAACTTTTTGAAGCCATAATTACTGCCTAATTAACTTTTTCCATATTTGCTTTAATTTCCAGTTCCCAGCATGGGTTTTGCAAAGGGAAATCTACTATTACTAATTTGCTGGAATTTGTTACTTACATTTCAAATGGATTTAGAGAAAACAAGGATACTGGTGTTATATATACTGACTTCAGTAAAGCATTCGACAGAGTAAATCATACAATACTTGTTAAAAAACTAGATCTTCTTGGATTTCAACCAAGACTTCTCCAATGGATATCTTCCTATCTCTGCAGCAGGACTCAAAGAGTATTATTTAATGATACCTCTTCTGACATAATTGATGTAACATCAGTGTTCCGCAAGGTAGCCACCTGGGGCCGATTCTGTTCTTGTTATTTTTTAACGATTTGTCTTCAGTTATAAAATATTCAAAGATTTTATTATATGCCGATGATGTAAAGCTTTTCCAATATTATACCTCAATTAGTGACAGATGTTTTTTATAAACCGATTTGAACAGTTTAGTAACTTGGTGTAATAACAATGATATGCCTCTTAACCTTAATAAATGTAAAACCATGTTATTTACACGAAAATATGTTCAACCACCATTTTGCACAATAAACAACTATAGTCTAGAGCAAGTATGTAGTTTTGTTGCTTTGGGTGTATGGATAATGGATACCAAACTCAACTTCAATCTTCATATTAATACAACTGTGTTGAAAGCTAAAGGTGCCCTTGCCTTTGTAAAGCGGTGGTCTAAAGAATTCAGAGACCCTTATATTACGAAAATAATTTTTACGTCATTAATAAGACAATATTGGAGAACGGTTCGGTTGTGTGGAACCATAATTATAAAATCCATTCTGATAAAATTGAGTCCGTTCAAAACCAGTTTCTGTTGTTTGCTTTGCGTCATTTGCACTGGGATTCACGCCAAAATCTTCCTCCGTATACTAGTCGCTTAAAACTTATAAATTTATCCACACTTTCTAGCCGTAGAGAAATGTTAGGAATAATTTTTTTAGTCAAGCTTCTAAATGGACTGATTTGCAGTTCATTTCTCTTAGGTGAAGTAAATTTTAATGTCCTCATCCGATTATCACGACAATTCAGACCAATATTCTTAAAATCTTGTAAAAAAAAAAACTTTGAACTATATGAACCGCTTCGCCGTTTATGTCAGGATTTCAATTGTTATTCCGGCATATTCGATATGACAGACTCACTTTTCGTAACAAAAATACTATACTAACTTCTCTTAACTAGTAACTCACTAATTTTCTTATGTAGTATAAATAATCTTATATTTCAGCTGATGAATTTGTTTTCTGTAGCTGGGCAGTTTTAAATCTCGACGCTTATCAAACTCTTGCTTTATTGACTCGGCAAATTCCGTACGTTATGCGGATGGCGCCCCTCGTGTCGGTTGTCCGGGAGGAGGTTAACCGTTGGGCTTAAAAAAAAAAAGGTAGTGGTCTGAATCGATGCTAACTTCCCGGAGCATGCGAACGTCTACAACACTGCAGACATGCCAACCGTCTTTCACAACATGATCGACCGGCGAAGTCGATAAATCTCAACCAATTTGAGGAAATTTCACCAGGAAGGCTGAATTTTCCTACTGCTGTCCCCAAGATACCTTCTTTGTCCCCCTGGCGTTAAAATCGTCAAGCAGCGCACACAACTACGCCCTCCACGTACTCATAAAAGACAACTTGGGTAGCAACAACCTTGTCTTCCATCGAGCCGTGTGCGAAAATTAGGGATATGTTGAAGAACTAAGCTTTAATGCGGATAGTGGGTTGTGGCAAGTCGTTTATCCACGAGGGTGATTTGCCCGGATTCGATAAGAAATTTGCGTCCAATTACATAGCCGCTGTTTTACACATTACGAGGATTTACTCGTTTCCGACCTTGTCCTGTTAATCGCAACACTTGGAGGCAGTGATGTGACTTTTACGAGAACATCAATCAGATGGCAGCGGCATCTTCCTAATTAAGGACCGGACATTCCAGGTGCATACCCTTAAATCGTTAATAGAAGGCTTTCCCTCTGTTTGCATTATACAGAATAGGCACTTATTTGGTATATCGAACTTCATTTCTCTTTCCTATTAAAAAATGTGTCTCAAGGTTTCATATGCCAAGATACTTAATTGCAACCCACACTCTGTAATTGTACAATATAAGATTTCCTCCATCAGCAAATATAACCATAATTCTTAGAAACACGAGATTTTCGGCATAATTTGTTACAATTAATTATGTAGGCAAAACAGGATAAATATGAATCCAAACCATTGAGTGAGCTCATTGTGTTCCCCCATGTATCCCAACTATGTATTTGCTCGACTTCATGAGCTGTTATAATTGATTCCAACCATGCATTCCCTTCTCCATAAGGCTGGAGCTTGAAGCATCGTTAATAATTTGATGTATCAATCGACTGATGTCCGTATACTCGCGATGGCAGTTTGTTACAGAGTTTCGCCATGCCCTACACTCTGCCGATTACACCTAGCCTAGCTAGGGGAGATGACATCTCAGGCCTTCTACATCCTTGTCAAGCTCACGGTGTTTTCCTGTGATAATATTCTTACTTTGGATAGTATCTTAATTATCATAAGTGTCACTTAGCTGTTTCCAGGGAACCTTATAAAATTTCCAATTAAAACGATGGTTGATTTAATAGTAATGCCCACAATCTATGCTTTCATGGTCTTAATGAGAATGCTACTTTTTAATGGTTTATCAAGTAGGTAAAAGGTTTGGCATTGCTATAATGGAGAATCAGGCCTTTGCGATTGGTCCTTAAGAGATTTTTCTAGTTATTTTTAATGTAAGTTCGACAGTCGATGGTGAACCTTCGAATCTATATCTTGGATTCTT
The DNA here is from genome assembly GCA_030068015.2 of Neoceratitis asiatica. Classification (NCBI taxonomy): domain Eukaryota; kingdom Metazoa; phylum Arthropoda; class Insecta; order Diptera; family Tephritidae; genus Neoceratitis; species Neoceratitis asiatica. The sequence goes on along the minus strand of CM061526.1, from coordinate 36,697,486 downwards.
GGAAGCAGTTCCATGCAGACTCTTGCCACCTGTATTCGTTCCTGTGGGCTTCTTTGTTGGGCCCATGATCGTTTTCGTACTATGCTATCATGGTTTCTGCTTTTTTTTTTTGTGAAGTAGTCGTCTTGTTTACTGAGGTTGATTTAAATTTTATCAGATTATAACACCAATAGCGCACGCTTTAACAACTTGTTCCTGCTGAATATTTAAGAGTATCTCTTGCTCTGATTTACTACAAAGTAATCTCTGTTACTGTATCTTAACTTGATTATGTAGCCTCAGTGGAGCACATTGATTGCACTCGATACACTTCATAAATTCATTTTTCTTTGTTTTTGTTTTGGTCTAAAAATTGTGAATCTGAATAAGAATTTGCGAAATAATTGTATGAATATATGTACATTCGTACGTATATGTATGTATATGTACTAAGTGCAAATACGTTGTTTTTGAATTCTTTGACAGCACATTCTTGATTTATTTTGGTCGCTAAAAAGCGCGAAAGGTGGAAATTGTTCAACCAAGTAGGAAGGGACCAGGTTATGGTGGAACTTAGCAGCAGACATACTCAGAGATTGTGGATGAATTTGATTGAAAAAAGTTGTATTTCTTCGATTTTGGTGGAACTGAAATTTATTAAGCCCCCACTCTTGCTAATTTTCATGGTTAAAATAATAAGTGGTTCAAATACTAGTCCCCTTCTTCTTTCTGAAATCAAATTCAATGTATTGCTTGGAATGTGCAGACATTTTCCCCCCTTATATTTGAAAACTTATAAATGAATATCGTTATTCTCTTAATAATTTGGTTGTATTTGCTTTAAAAAGAGAATTCCTCAAAAATACTTCAAATACCCCAATATAAAATTGCATTTAACTTATAAAATTAATTATATTAAAATTTTCAGGTGGTAACTCTCCTGAGAAATTTTTCCACCATTAAGCAGTCTTCATTCCGTTATCCATACGGTAATGTATAATGTTTCTATTCTCTTAAGCAAAAATTTTTAGACTGGTGACAACGCTGCTTAAAAATATATTTTCAGTAGGCCTTTGTGATACTTCTCTTAAAATAGAGAAATTATTGTGTCCATATTGTAATTTTTTTTTTTATCACATTTTTCAAACTTAAATTTCAAAAAAGGTAGTAGCTCTGCGAATTTTAAATGTAAATCATTCTTGAGCTTATTTGTGTGTGTGCTACAAACATTCATCGAAATCGTATCAACATTTAGCATAGGTTGAGTCATAGACACGCATTACATATTTTACAATAAGAAACAAACAATAAGAAAAAGGTTGGTAACTCTGTTGAATTATAAATTTAACAATTTTGTCGTTTTCTTGAAAATCCCCACAAAATTTCATCTAGATCGATTCAGCCGTTTAGAAGGAGTTTAGTTATAAGCTCAAATACAGAATATTTATAAACGAAAAAAAAACAAGATTAGAGGTGTATTCGGGAAAACATAAATCATCATGAAAACCCAAACATGCTGTACAAATTGGGTTGAGCTCGGTGAAGCCGTTTTCGAGTTATAAGATAAAAACGCAAACTAGAACTTATTTTTTGTATAAGAATTGAGATGCCACGCCTACTATTCTAAATAGCAAACTTCGCATATACCATTTGCATTGACAACCAGGTTAACCAATGTTTGGGGGTTAACCCCTCTCCTGGTTGTAACCCTTTCAAGTTATAAAGTAATAAAGTAATCGTTAACTAATTTTTAAATATTAGGAGGTGCCATGACAACTTTTCAGAATTAGGTCAAACTTTCCATAAATAATCTGCATTGTAGCTCAAATATTCTTCTTCATTTTGGTTGAATTCGCCAACTGTGGTCGCTTCTGCTTCAAATCAATATCGAATCTGTTCAGAAGCTCTGAAAAATATTCGTCGATGACAAGTGACACCTCGTGCATCTTAAAAACTGACCATGACCGATAGATCCACTTTCGTGCACGTTCATCCGGAGAAGTCTACTGTCTTGATTGTACTTTGGTCTCTGAATCCATGTTTCGTCTACGGTAACGAAACGGTCCAAAAATTCGTTTGGAATGCGGTTGAACATCGCCAAACATTATTCTAAAGTGGTTACACGCTTGCTTGATGTACCCACTCACTTGAGATGCCTACAGCCTCAGCCACCTCACGCACTTTTATTCTACAATCCAATATTATTGTGTGTGTTTTATAGACGATTTTTGGCGTCTCTTTTACTGCTGTTATTTTTCGTAAACACGTTAAAAATTGTACGTGAAGTCCACAGAAAGGTCAAAAGTAATTATAAAATTACGACACGACATTGAATTGAGCTCATGCTTAACATACTTACAAAATATTATTTAATATTATGCTTAGAACATTTTCTAAAATTTGGTCAATCGTTTACTTGAGGATCACGAATTTCTAAAATATTTAAAGCTTTGATTAAGCCTTTGCTGCGACATAAGATGCGGTACCGTTTTCAAATGTTAAGGTTGGTATTTTTGGGTTTGGTGGAGTGTCTGAACAAATAAGACACTCAGTGTTGGTCCCAGTGTTGAGGAATACTGGCCAGAATTGGATATTTTTCTGAGATGAGCTTATATTTCATTTTAACTTTGTTTAATACTTGAGCCACATAAAGAAATATTGCTGAGCATTACTATTTTAACTCAAATATCACCTTTATCTCAATAGTAATGCGATAGACTGTTCTATAGTATAACGTTTTGATACGATTTGATGACGACAGCGTTGCGTCTTTGCCGGGTTTTGATATTATGATAATTGTCAAATTTTTCGACACCTTCGGAAAATATTGAAGTTTAAATATGGCATTAAAGAGATGGTTCATTAAATCGAAATCAATATTTGGTAGGCTTGTTCGCATTTCTGATGTTGTGTGGTTGTCCATCACTTTTTATGTTTAAATAATCGATCCCCTGAAAATTCAACTCAGTCAATGTTTTTCGACTATAGTGCACTGTACTTAGAATTATGTATATTTTGAGCTCAATCACAAAATTAGAGTGATACCTTTAGTTTTCAAGCTTACCATTGTCCGTTATTGTCAGCTAAAATTATTAGTGCTGTCAGTTTCGTAGCAAAAAAGTTTAATGCATATAGAAATGTATGTATGTATATGACTTCTTCTAAGATTTAACGTTGCAATGCGGAATGGAAGAATGGACGAACAGATAAGGAAATTTGTTTTTGCCAATTTTTTTTACTTATAAACATGAATCCAGAAAAATATTTATATGTTGTAAGCTATTGATAAATGGATAAAGTTAATATACCCTGCGTACTTAGATCCTCGAGGTATAAAAACAAATTTCGATGCTAAAATTTTTCCGCTTTTCTCTCAATGAAACCATTTTGTTGTGTAAGCTTGCGTTTTTCTGCTAAATTGCAGAAACGAAAATTGAATTACGACAGTTCATGGCAGCAGAACATGGAGGCATATGCACATACTTCGTTGTACTTACTCATTTTGCGCAATATATTTACACATTCACAAATATCAGTATTGTTGCCTAGGTACCTCTCCAAAGTAGTATGGTACATACTCGTAATGTTTCAGTTTTATAAAAAACCAAGAAATATTTCTCATGTCAAATGCCATATTTGCATTTTGGCTACCGTAACGTCGAGTGCTAAAAGAACCTCGTTGCTGGCTTGAGGCAGAGCTTGAAGAGTTGCTGTTGTAATCGCTCTTTGGCATATGTGGCATACAAACCATGGCAAAATGCAAATACTGATGCAGAGATACAGGTACATCCTAATGTATATATAAAAACACAACAAATCTATATATTTATCTAAGTGTACATATGTATGTATAAAGGATGCATATGAGATGATTTTTTTCAATAACTGTTATTTTACTGTCTCTTCTGTTTTTCAACACATGCCATTTATCATATTTTGTAATAAATATTCAAACAGCTCTCCACCCCATTTCAGCTGTATTGAGTTTTCATACGTATTAACGTATGTACAAGTACATACATATGTAATATGAACATTGCGTATACGCACTAACGTAGTGTGTGCTTCAGACATGTATGCCCACTATTGGTGTTGACATATGACCATACAAACCCTTCTTCCATTCAAGAATACTCCAACATACATATCATATCCATTGTACGTATACATATTATGTCCAAGTGTTACGTATGTTAATACAATGATATCTGCTGATGTTTACGACGCCGTTAATGGTGATAACGGTGGTAGTCCTAATAACTGAGTTATGGGTGTGAGAATGGCATGAGATGTGGCAGATTTACATGTTTTAGGTATATATAAATGTTTACACGAACCATAAAAATCAAGCAAGTAAAGATTCTAGTTCTTAACTGGTATTTGAAGCAAGCAAGAAGTTTACTGATAATTTCAATAATAACCAGAAAATAATGATATTTTTGTCCATGCTGAAGACTTTATACCTTTCGTTAACATATCCAATTTATTGCTATGTATTTGAGAATTAAATATCAAATTAAAATATAAATATATTCTCATATCTGAACAAATCGGTTTATATTTACCTTCTTTACCTTACCTTACCTTCTTTTAATTTGCACTTGTATAATACTACATTTCACGTTCTTAGATGCTGTTTTGACAGATTTTGACCAATGAATAAATCGGTATGTTATCAGTCGTAAATGTATTATAATGGTTCGATCTAGCCGATTACGCCAACTTTGGTTGGAATATCTAAAAACTAGTCACTCAGTTTATGTTGGAACAGTTGGACGGACGGACAGGCGTGGCTAAATCTATTCAGCTCGCTACTCTGATCCGATTGAGATAAATTTCGGTGGTCCACCTCTTCTCCTGCGGGTACTTTACAAAATTTACAAAAATTGCCAAACGAACACAACCTGTGATTTCAATCTCCAGATGCCTTTTCTCTCGCAAAGTTTTTGATATAGGCATGAGAGATTTTCATATTATTATTTTGGGATCGTGACTTTCATATGAAATCATGACATGTGTATATATTTATATTTTCCATTAGCAAGATCTAGCATACTTATTAACTTTGGTCCGAACTATCAACAAAAAGGAAAGAAATAGACCAATTAAATTTTAACAAAAGTGATCATTTAGTTTGTTCGTATGTCTGTCTGTTTGAATGCAAAGTAATTTCTCACTTTTTGAGATATTTAATCGAAATTGTATTATTTTATTAATCGTTATCGGCCACATCAGGCGACTAAAACATACAATTGACATGAGACTTTGGGTTGTCACTTCTCCATTTAAGCAGCTAATTATACATCCAATCATAATCGGGACAATGTATGATATAGCCCCCTATAATAGTTAATAATTAATTTTGAAGACGGAAATTAATTCGTACGATTGTGATGCATATTCGTATTAGATGCTATAATTCGAGAATTATGGAAAAATAACTACGAGTAGTCAGTGCCATAAAGCAAACTAGTACTTTTGTAGAATATAACTAATTACTATCCCCACAGGGTGTATTATTTGTATGTACACTTATAGTGTGTAAAGATTGCAATTTCGTTAAGTGGTCATTCCTCATTTTAATGTTCATAATTTCGTAATGGACAAGTTTGAAACTTTTTCGCCGCCAATTGAAATGTGACATGTGTGTGTTTCTGTCAGATAATCAAAAATTGGGGTCACCATATTCACGGATAAACATAATGTTTTATGCATTTAAATATTGGCATAAATATATAAATATGTATATATATACATATATATGAGGAAATAATAACAAGAGTACTGAAGAGAAATCACTTTAAAGTTCTTTAATTCAACACATTTTTAAATTCAGATTCAATTAGAAAGATTTTAATCATATTCTTCCGAAATGACCAGCACATGGTAATAATTAAAAAATGTAGGTAGAGTAGAATAAAAAGGGCGGATGGTGTTAAAAATAAAAACAAACTGGTCCGTACCTTTGCAAGCTCATAACTGGGCAAACTACTACTTCCTAGTTGGATGGGCACTTCTTATGGAATTATAACTGACCCTACGATAGACATACGGTTGTTCCTCTTTGATATCTGATTTAAAAATGAATTAAAATGATTGAATCGAACGGCTTTCCCTTTCGGAAGAATGTTATCGATATATTGATAGCTTTAGTTATTATCTACTTATTAGGGTGGTAAGAAATATTAGGACTAAACAATAACCTTTGTTAAGCATGAGACGAATATAAACAGCCGTGTTGTAGTAATGCACCGCCAATATGCAGCTATTTCACAATTTATTTGGGAAACTACGGAAATGAAATGTTTTATTCGACTCTTTTGACATACAATATAAGTAATATGTATGTATGAATGTATGAAAACATGATAAAAATTAAAAAATTAAAAATATATGCGGAAAATATTTTCTTCTAAGTCAAAGACGAAAGCACTGAGGCTTATCCTAAGGCATGCGATTTGGTAAGGGAAGGTTTTGACTTGACAGCAAAAGAAAAAATTTTAACAGTGATAATTTATTTGTACAAAGATACACCCCTAAATATTATAATAAAATGTTACTTTCTTCCATTAATTCTACATAATCTCTGGTGAAAAAGGGCATCCATGCTTATAAAGACAATCTGAATAAAAAAGTTGCTCACTATGTTTTCGATTTTTTATGTTCGTCTTTGTATATATGGGTCATTTGAAAAATATAAATTCTTCCTACGTACCACAGCCAGAGAAACTATAATATTTCAGCCAGCCAAAATAGCGATTCAGCTGATATGAGCTGTGCATGTTTCTGAACTAGTTGTTTGCTGTTTTACGAGGCAGATATAGACTTTATAAGTAAAGCGTGTTTTTTATAGAGGTATAGAACTTTAAGTTGGCATTACTTTTCAAGATGGCGACCGATTTAACAGCTGTCAAGTGATTTATTATCAGTTTGGTTTGGCCTGAACAACGTTTGCAAATAGTGCAATTTCATTTCGAAAATAATGGTTCTGTGCGGAGAACGTATCGCGCACTACGTCGATTTTATCGTCGACAAAATCGTCCATCAGAGCAGTTAATTCGATTAACCATGGAACGTTTTCGCCGCATTTGGAGTGAAAGTAATCCTCAAGTGTATGTTGAAAGACCGTTACATCCAGAAAAACTGACTGTTTGGTGCGCTTTATGGACTGGTGGAATCATCGGTCCGTACTTTTTCAAAAACGATGGTGGCCAGAACGTTACAGTCAATGGTGATCGGTATAGAGCCTGATTACTAACTTTTTCATTCCTGAATTGAATAACCATGATGTCCAGGAGATGTGGTTTCAACAAGACGGCGCAACATGTCACATTTATTGAAAGACACGTTTGGTGACCGCCTAATTTCACGTTTTGGACCTGTGAATTGGCCTCCAAGATCTTGTGATTTAACACCGCTAGACTACTTTCTGTGGGGCTATATAAAGTCATTGCTCTATGCGGATAAGCCACAAACGCTTGACCATTTGGAAGACAACATTCGCCGTGTTATTGCCGATATACGGCCACAAATGTTGGAAAAAGTCATCGAAAATTGGACGTCCAGATTGGACTACATCCGCGCCAGCCGTGGCGGTCATATGCCAGAAATCATATTTAAAATGTAATGACACTTTCGGATAAATAAAATTTATGTTAATCGAATAATCCATAGTTGTTTTATTGCAACTTAAAGTTCTATACCTCTATAAAAAACACCCTTTATATATGAAATGAAATAAGCAACAGCCGAGTGGTTGGCATTGCGTACTGCCATTCGGAAAGCCTGGGTTCGAGCCCAGTTTCGAGCAACATCCAAAATTATAGAAAATTAATTTTTTCAATTGCGGTCGTCCCTCGGCAGGAAATGTCAAGCCCTCCGACTGTATTTCCGACATGAAGTTCCATCGGCCGTTCGGAGGCGGCTTAGAATAAACAGTAGGTCCCTCCATTTGTTGGTAAAAAACATCAAGACGCAAATCCACAAATTGGAAAAGTAACCCGGCCAAAAATTACCTCAGCGGTTACAAAGTGCCAAATATATATATAAGCAAATTCAAATTTTTTCAAAGTAAATGAAAACCGAAATAGTAATTAATTATTTACTACAATATTTTATACGTATATATTACGTAATTGTTTTGGTATCACCAAAGAAAACTGTTAATTGAATTTGCTTAATTAAAGCCTGACAATAAGTTTTAAAATATTAATAACGAACGAAGGCAATTAAATTCCAAGAGGTAATACAGACAAGGTCCAAAGCAATACGACATGCAGAGCTAAATAGAAAAGGTACAAACTTCTAGAACTGGGTCGTGTTCTTCTTTCTCCAGACTGTGAAAGGGAACAAAGCAAAGTAGTCAACGAGGACAAAACAAAATAAACCCCGGCCATCAAACAAAGAGGCAGCGCACTCTCGCCTGGGTTGCCACGACACAGATGCTACTTTGGACTGAGTAGGCAATGTAAAAATCTTCTTTTGACGAAAACATATGGTGTATATCAATTCAACAAAGTTGACTTAATAAAGATAATTAATAGACGGCTAACAGAGAGATGGCTAATTTAAAAACATATTATAAATTGAATATTGACAATGCAAAACATCGAGATCGGAAAATTATATCATTTGTAATTAGATATTTAATTAATCCATTTAATTCGATGAGCATCTAACAAAAAAAATTTGCGGACACCTAAAATTTTATTTTCCACATAACAAAAGTTTTCCTCGTTAAATTTTATGAAAGTCGCCTTAAGGAAGTATGTTTCTACATGTCTAAGTCACGCTGCTTAAAAAAGGTCAATTAAAGGAATATAAATATCTCCTGGCTGTAAATGGCGAAGATGTATCACCATAACATAATTAGGACAACAAAGAAAGTGTTAACTTTAAATCGAATCTATTTAGTTTTAATTAATACTTTTATTAAAACACAGTATGTAACACAATATGGAATAACAATCACTCTCCAATTGATCGCGGTGCTTGTGAGCAATAATAAGCTATTTTTATTGAACACACTTTTTAATATGGATTCTCAAAAATAGAGTATTGAAGATGAATTCCGTCACTCTTTTAAAGAAATTTACCAAACCATGTATGTACAAATTGCAACTGGTCTACTCATTCATTTCACTTCAACTGAAAATAGTACAAAAGCAGCAGCAAGAACAGAGATTCCCAACTTCCGCAAAAAAAAAATATAATAAAAAATCCAAATTATGCAAATTTTTATTATTTGATTATGCAAATGTCTACGCTTCACGACCCTTGGCATAAGGACATGCAAACTGCGCGAACTTTTGCTGTTCCGTTCCAAGCAATTTTTCGCGGCAGTGTGCGCATCACTTGTCGTACAAGGAAGTGTGGTTAGCCAGTAGTAATGTCACAATACTCTCCGCAACTTCTCGATTTCACTCATTGTCGTTTTAAGTGTATTTTACGTACAATTTTATGAATATTTACGATTGTTTTGTTTCCTTGTGAATTGCCATTTCAAAAAGTTGCTTTTGATTTTTAATACCCAGCTGTACAATGTTTACTGTGTATATTAAATTTGTTCACCAAACGTTTGTTTATAACGATGTAAAATTATCGAGAAAAACATACATGTAAGTGCTTATATAGCATTAACCACCATCTCGTCTAGAATTTTCAAAAAATCGATTTTTTTTTAATATTTCGAAAGTATAGTCTTTTAAAAATATACCATTTTAATTTTATAATGATATCTACAGTATTTTCGGTTCCAAAGGTCTTTGAACAGGTAGCGGCCGACCGCTCGACCTCATACACTTTATACTTTAAACTCGTTTTTCTCAGTACAGCTTTTTTCTGCGCGGCGCAGGTAAAAAAGAAGGATTTATCCGAATGATCTGAAATTTGAATAGTTATTCAGTACACTAGTAGCTATGTTCCGTAGCATACAAGTTTTATTATCTTGATAACTTCTTACTTTTTTAGCTCAAAAACTGAAAAAAAAATAAACCTGTTTCGGTTATCAAAATTCAGATTCACTTTCAGATAAGTACAAGAGCCAAAATTTACTACCCCACCCAAATCCAATTTTTTGAGAAGATCAATTTCAGAACAAATTTTAAAATAATTAAAATTATTATTTTCTAATTATCTTAATATTTTTGTGTTCAAAATAAGTTCAATATAAGTCGTACAAAGTTTAAATATTGTTGATTATTATTATCACCTGAAAAATATTGAAAGTGTCTGAAATTTACTATTTCTAGACCACAATCTCCCTGTAAATTTCACGGAATGACCAGACGAATCGGTTTAATCAAGTTCGCCTACAACTGTCAATCACACTGAAAGTTAAATATGTACATACATATAAATTTCGAGTTAGAATATCTTACAATACAATTGATAAAAATCTGTACACAAATGTTCAGGAAGGGGGGGGGGGGGTTGCCAATGAGTGCTACCATTCCGAGGGTTATGGGTTCGAACCAAAAATTAATTTTCTATTGCATTCGTATGTCAACATCTCCGAGTGTATTTTTAACATGAAATAAAATCTCCTCATAAAAAACTACCAGCCTTTCTTCAGCTTAGAATAAACGGTTGGCTCTATTTATTGGACGAGCACCACACATTGGAGGAGGACGCCATCTGAAAATCACTTAAGCGATTGTAAAGCACCAATTATCAATTAGATATAATCTAATATACATAATCGACAAAACTGGAAATAACTTTATCAAATAGTAAATTTAGTATCCTGCAAATATACATATATCTAGCAAAAAAAAACTAAGGAGTCAACAAACGAGTTGATTCTCATAACTCGGATCTTCAGTACCTCACACTAAGAAAACATTTCGCAAAATTCCTGACTTTAACTTATTTTAGAATAGGGTATGCCAATAATTAAACTTAATAAGGAAGTTTTAGAATTTCATTACAGAGTAGGTCTATTCGTTGATGTCGATGAGGTTTATTAATTTCTAAACGACTGACTGCTGGCAAGAGGAACAACGCAATGTATAACATTCGTTCTACCCGAAAAACGCTCTTCTTACACGCCTTTTTTTTTTTGCTTCAGTTCAGCAGACGCTGCTCTTGTGCGTATGATTTGCAGCTACAATTATCATTTGTGAAAGGATATTTGAAATCTGTTTGCAACCCTTCGAGCGTATTTCTGTTTTGCACGCTTCATTTCGCAGGCGATTTAAAGCTTTTAAGAAAAATATTGTAAAATTCATTTGCGGCAAAAATAAGTGTAGTAAATAGGGAAAGAGTTTTTATTTAGATTTTTTAACATATATTTTGAATGTACATATCTGTGTATATGAGTACAAGCACACATGTATACACATACTTTCGTATAGGAATTAAAAATTCTTACACAAAGTATCTAAGATTCCCATCTCACGTTTTATATCATTTAACATTATGTTCTTGTTTCTCTTCGGCACGTAGTTCTGACTTAAATTTTCTTCAAGTCAGTTATAATATTCCTTGTCTCATTACATAGGTGAATCCAATCAGTTTGACTAATTACTTAAACGTGACTTTTGTATTTATAAATAAAATTGTTGACGTAGAGTTATTTTTAAATAAAAAGTACCAACGACTATTGTTTGTGTATATGGTCTGGGACCACCCACAACACAGAAAAACACCAATAAAACACTAATTTGCACTCATTCCTGGGTATGTTAACATTGAATAACTTAGGCATTTACGTCCGAGGCGGTCGAAAAACTCATGTTACTCCAATATTTACGGCCATTTGATTGATTTCATATTCAAAAAATAGGGTTGAAAATATTGGAAAGGACGATATTAAATAAAAACACCTGATATATAAAATTTTTTTTTTAAGAGTTATTCAATTTCGCATATATCCGTAACTGTTATAATCAAAATACATTTAAAACGAAAATTCAACACAATAAATTACTATATACATTTGACTGAAATTCGGCCTATAGTTTAATTTCACGCTAAACAGGCAGAAACATTTTTAAAAATCTATATATAAATGTTATGTTGGTTTGTATACGCTTCAAAAACTCAAAAAGTTTTGCACCGATTGAGCTAAAATTTCAGCGTGTTATATAAACCACATCAAGGATTATTTTTATTTGTTTTTTTTTTTCACCAGTTACATATCTGCGGGAGGTGGACATGAGTTCACCTATTCGAAAAAATCGTGTTTATGCTTTGATTTGCTTGAAATTTGGTAAATATGTAGGTAGCCTTTTTCTTGGCAGGAACACCATTTTTCTCTCCGAGAAGTGGACCATGGAACGACCTATTCTAAATCTTTCTAAAATCGATTTACGTGAATGAAGATTTCCAAGCCGTGGTTCGATATAATTAGAAAAAAATTATTTATGCTTCGATTTGGTAAAATTTTAGAAGAATGTCTAAATAGACCATGGATCAGGGAAAAAGTTCAATTTGTTTGAAATATTTCTTTATGGGAAAGGGATCACCGACAAACAGAGGAAAATTAGAATAATTTGGATGTAAGCATGGATACGGTCAATATTACAAAATAATAATAAATAAAAATTTTGATTTATATATTGCTTAGTTAGAACTTTAATGACCCCTTGCAACACCAATTAGAATAAAAAAATGGAGAAAATACAGAAAGCCACAACAACGTGTGGTCGGGTCAGCTAGTTATTTCATATAATCTAAGGGTGTGATGAAATCATAAAATTATATCCTAAATTGGGAATTAAATTTCAAAGCATTTGGTATCACAGGAAGCTAACGCATTGGGCTACTTAGGCATCTGGAGGACCTCTGCCGAGATTTCGCTTCAGCGGTTATAATCATCTTGTTCTTCTTCTTTACTCTTAGACACCGCTTATGCAACTATAGCCTTCTTTTCGCTGTTTGGCACCAATTGCAAATACCAAGTGCAGCCAAGCCTTTCACCACCTGATCTTTCCAACGGAGGTATTTCTCTTTCTCTGCTTCCGCATGCGTGTACTGTATCGAAAACTTTCAAAATTGAAGTGTTCTCATCCATTCGGGCCGTTGTTTTCTATGCTCAAAGGGCCATAAATGTTTTGCAAAAGTTTTCTCTCGAAAGTATTTAACTCCTACTCATCAGACTTTGTCATCGCCTACGCTTCTACACCATATAGCAGGACGGGAATGATAGGTGACTTGTAGAATTCGGTTTTGTTCGTCGATATGGGACAAGGCTGATATTGTTGTTGTGGTTGATGCTGGTTCCAAGATAGAGGATATATATGTCAACATGTGACGTATGACGAGCCGAGTGGCGATTGAGATGACTATTTGTTTAATTATAGAAGATATTCCGTTTTGTCTTCATTTACTACCAGACCCATATACACTTCGCTTCCTTATCCAGATCGTATTATATTCTGCAGCAAAAAATTAATATAGTAACAACTTGCCTGAAACCTCGTTTTGTACTGAACGACTCAGTGAAGTCCATCCCGAACCTATTTTTATTTACGCAATTTATTTATTAACGAATCTACTTAAACCTTTTTAAATTTAACATTAAATGTACAAATCCCAAATCTAAATTAAAGACTTATTAGCTCGAGTTAACCCTGAACACTTTTCGAACTATAGCGCTATGCGTAGAAGGCGGACACATCCCTCACTGCAGTCGGAAATTTCTTGAAGAAGATTCATCAACAAGTTCTTCATACTCGCGCATCTCCGTATCTTTTTTTTTGTCTGCATATTCGTCTCCCTACCCTCTTGAAATTGCGATATCTATCCCACGCTGCGAGGGATCCCTTTTTTATGGAAGTTTGAAATTCTGTCCCACAGTTCACTTATACCAAGTTTATAATGAGAGCAGGAGTGCAAGTTGAGTAGATAATCGTCCCACTGTCTGTTGTGATTACAGCCTTGAGCTTGTTGACGGGCGTTATTTGCTACACCGAGACTGGTGCGTATCTTAACTGCTACAATATAGTGGTCCGAGTCAATGTTGGTTCCTCGGTGCGTGCGCATATTTAGAACACTGCAGACATGTCATTCATCTATCACAACATGATGTTATAGTTTTTCGATCCGGAGACAGCCAGGTAGCTTGATCAATTCTCTTGTGCTAGAACCTAGTACGACAGACCCCGGTAATCAGCATCAACTCAATTGAGGGTGTTTTGTCATGGAGGTTGAAGTTTCCGACAGTTATGTCGAATATAGCTTTTCTGTCCACCCTGGCGTTAATTTCGTCAAGCACAACTTTGATATCGTGCTCTTAACTATACACAAGTGCTCATAAAAGGTATCCTTGGTCACATCATCCTTCTCTTCTGTCGGGGCGTTGGCGCTAATCAGCGATACATTTAAGGACTTCGCTTTGATGCGAATTGCAGTGAGATGTTCTCCACCATAAATGCAATAAATTTTAGAAAGTGTATCAAGGACCTACTCGTCTGCGTCCTAGTCTTAAATGATTTACACATTTATATAGCGAGCCGCTTGCTTCAAGACCAACGTCGGCTTGCAGTCACACCACTGGGGGACAGACCAACTAGGCTTCAGGAATATTAAACATATTTTTTAAGTCTTTAAAAAACAATATTTTGTATGTAAGTTTATAAAAGTGTAGCAAAGAGTATGTATACCATTATATTAGTTTTCCTTCGATACCTAAGTGGGTTAACTACTAGCCAGCATTAAATTGCATATGCCTCGCCCAAAACTTCTAGAGAAAATTTTTTTAAATGCTTCTCTCAGTTTTAGCTCAAAATTAAATCATACCGAATTTGGGCCAAATTGAAGACCACCGTGCAGAAGCCTATAATGTTTAATGTGGAATGGCCGTATAATATAAGTATATTTAAAAAAATTATTCACATAGAAAAGTCGCATAAACAAAGGGTTTCCACCAAAAGGATACCACTTACGTTTTCTTTTCAGATATGAACATTCTTGATTTTTATAATTATAATAGGCTGATAATATTTTTTTTTTTACACTCAAAAAATAATCGTCATTATTGTGAGCGGAAAATAAATCGCTCAGCAAATAATCATTATTCATTGGTCGTAATTTTTTTCGCCCAAAATATGGCTCATCCTTGGATAACTTCTTTTTTAGCCATTTACTTTATATAGTGGTTTGTCATTTCTCCGAAAATTTTCTTGGAAAAGGATAATCTGTATATTCTCTTTAATTGGCTACTAGACCACAGTTACATCAAAATGTCATGGGGCCTATTCCCGTTACTTCGCTGAGGAGTTTGATATGACTTTACAGTTAGAGTTACTGTAATCCTGCAAACATTTTTTATTTGGCCATCGAAATTCTTACTTTTTCCTATGTAATTCTACGATGGATGAACACATGATCTGCTACTAGCTTTTTGCTCATCGATTATTATTCGTGTTATAACGATCCCAGTTACGGGGGTTCCAAGTTTCATGTTTAAAAAACGTATAAAACTGAAATTGACTCGTTTGCGTTTTTTTAATGAACTCAGGTGCATAGAAAATGGAGCTAATATTTTCCTTTGCAAAGAAAATAAATGTGTACGTTGAAATAAATCCGTTTTATTACTATAAATTAAAGATTGTATTACAATCTTCTACTCTTTTTACCAAAGATGATTATATTCTTTTTTAGAAGTTTGGTTTCTCTCTTCTCTTCTGGGGGCTTGACTTCTTACGTAGGTTAAGGTTTTAGCCGATGGGTTATGTACTGTTATGTTCTCTCTTTGATGGCGTGTATTTTTGTGTTCTTGTTGATGATTCTATTATGCATTTACTATAGTTACCCCGATATAATTCTTAGAATTTAAGACTGAAATCTTTATAAAATATTAATTTTGACGCGCAAACTGTCACTAACTGTAGCTGAATAGAGGAGGACTTGTTGTGCAGACTGTGCTCAAATTTCTTGATTAAAAACCAATGCAGACTAGCATATTTTAAGGCTTAAATATCATCTGCATCTTTTAGCGTAAATGTGTCTATCCAAGTAAATAGATGTCAAGATATGAAGACTAATTCAATTTGTCTTAATACTTTAAAAAGTCTTGTATTATATTTTATGGCCCATAATATTGGATTAATTCGAGTAAATGCAAAATGAATCCGGGTTTTCTTAAATTACAACTTTAGTTTTATGAAAATACCGTTTTCACCATATCTGCCATTCTGTTTGAAAGCAAAATATTCACGGAATTTTAAAGATACTTTATGTATATCTTGTAGCAGACAGTATATTCTTTTAATAATTTATTTTTATTGGAGAGAGTTGGAAATCGTTTCCGCAATAAAAATTTCATAATTTCGCTAAGAGTCCGAAGAATTTAAAAATTTAAAATTTTTAATTTAATATAACTGCTGAATTTATCGAAACTTATAAATCAAATATTAAAAAAAAAAATAGATAACGGTAAAAATTAATAATAGAAATTACTTAATTAGTTCAATTCAATAGTAATCTTTTATTTTTTTATTTTCTAGAAAATATTTGCTGCGAAAAATTTAATTTTTTTTCTGAAATTCATAAATTTAATTTTAATGTAATGTTTTAGAATTATTTTTTCAATAAAAAATAAACTTAATTAATCAATGAATTTCTAAAAAAAAGAATAATTTGTCCATTATAATTATTAACTTAAATTTAAAGAAAATCTTATGCTTTTGAATCCCGTCAACTTGTAATGTCTACTGCCACTTCTTGTTGGTTCTTTCGGTATAGTTAATTTCAGTGACGGTGCGGCAATATTTTTCGTACATAAGGGCGGCAAAAATTTATATCTGGCACTGAATACATATCTATATTTTTGTTATTTGGCTACCACTTTCATTTATGCTAATTATTGAAACCAATTATTTATCAAAATCCTTGACTTTTCATGTTCTATGTTCATTGCAATTCATAAGCGTCCACTTTCACAACATAATCGATACCATCTATAAAGTCCAAAAAAAAAATTAGTCATATCATCCATCAGTAGAGCACACTAACTTTGGTCAGCTTGTTATGTTACATACATAAATTTGCGACGTTTGAGTAATCAAAATTAGTTTGACAAAAAAACAGGCGGAGAACAAATCCGTCAAGTATAATGCCCAGGGCAAACAAAAATTTATTGTTCAAGACAGTGCATAACTGTCAGGTTGATGTAAAAGGAAACGGACAAACAAGACTTAACAGGACATCAATCAAAAGAAACATGACATAAATCACAGATAAGCAAACCATAAGAAAGGAAGGAAGGGAGTAGGTTAAGCAGGATGTTAAACCCCTTTGTACTCGTAATATAGTAAATGTTGTGTTTCCAAGAGGAAACAAAAATAAACGAAGCAATCAATGGCTGCCAATGGACGGCATACATATAACTATAAGTCATTCCTAAACGTAACACATCTTATATATATACTTACATAAGTTTGTACTTATTAAAACATTTCAGAATTTATATCAATATATACATATGCACATTTGTATATTAGGAACGTTGCTTATATATTTGAGTTTGTTTCCAAGCACTAACGAAAGAAGCAAATTTTCTCATTCATGCAAATAAATATAATTCAAACACCTAATATTCAGAGTTTCGCATAGCGAGGAAGTTGATACTAAGCAGCAGCTGGCGCGTAGTCCTTAGCTTGAATTAGGGTATATACTACTTATAAAGGGAACAGTGGTTACTTTATCAAGGTATTTGAATATAAATTATTTATGTTTGTACATACATACATCCTATGAAAAAATGTAAGTGTAATCAAAGGAGGGAATCAGAAATTTTTCTTGCCCCAAGAAACTAAAACTATGTCGAAAATTATCTCTTTTTTAATATATTTATTTACACTACTTATACAACTAACTTACTTACACAATACTAGAATTGCCTGCCCCACGTTGCTTTTATCTATTTTTTTGAATTGTGCAGTTAATCCAGATATTAAACTTCTGGATATACTACTGACCTATCTACATATTTGTGTTATCAGAGGTAGTCAGAGGTTAGTCGCTGCTCAAAGTCTGAAATTAGGCAATTGTAACTATCTGCGCTTGTGAGCAATACGATTGAACAATTAAGAATAGCTTGCAACCATTTGAATGTAATCGCAACCTCAATCTCAAAACAGACTGTACGAGTATAATAACATGAATGACTTATATGTGTATGTTTATCCAAATCATAACTATTTTTATTCATCTATTGATCTGTTAAATTCTTCTTGCAAATGATATATTTTATATGTTAATCTAGACAAGAATCTACCAACGTACTAAATTTCAAGTAAATCGAACATGCTGCCTTGTCCATTTCCAACATTTGGTTGCCTAGATAAAAAAGAAAATTCAAAAATTTCAAACAATGAAACTATTTGTCTCAACAAGATCGGCTTATGGAAAGAATTGAATTTGAAATAAATCGAACCACAAATAAGATAAATGTTTTTCATAGGAAACTTTTTCTGGTAACTATAAAAATTTAACCCAAATCGGTCCACCCAAATCCCAATTGATGAATTATTTATATTTAGACGAATTTTATTTTACAGACAGGTGATAATTCTTTCACAAATATCGAAACCTAAAATGTAAATAGAACCAATAGTAAGAAATAATTGAATGAGCGTGGCCAGCTTGCTGTAACAGATCAACCATTTGTTAAGGAACTTAGCAAACACAAATTTGTCTTTTATTTAGATTATTAAAAATATTTTAAGAATATTATGTCCCAGGCTATGTTATTATAATAGCAGAGCAATAAAAGAAATAAAGAAATTCAGTTACCTTCAGTACTTCGGTCTAAGAACTTAAAAAAGGTTTTGACAGCCGATTGTTGAACCACATTCGCTATATTTCATTATATATTTTAATTTGAGTTAATAATTAATCCGGGAGACCCTCTAACTCCGAGAAATGTCATCCAAGCCTCAATTGATCAATTCATTAAGTTATTATCAAGCCTTATATTGTTCATAACTAATGGGACCGCGATACTACGTGAATTTCTTTCGTTTACCTCATTTTTAGTGTGGATATCCTTGAAAGTTTTTATGTTTGTAATTTGCACTTGTTTAAAACTTAATTATATAAATAAAATCAAATATTTATTCCCATTCAATTATACACAAAAATTATTATTTTTTTTTTTAATTAAACACCTGAATTTTATAATTTTTAGAGTTAAATATCCTAATAGGATTCAAAATAATTTACCAAAAAAATTTTTCTTGTAACAATACGAGTATACAACTCTCCCAATGTTTTACACTCTTTCTTCAGTTCTCTTCTATAATTTTTAGGGTTCTTGTCTTTTTCTTCTTATTAATCACCTTCGTTTTTGCTTTTTGGTCCACCAGCGGATATTATATCTAAAGCTTAAAGTTACAATATATCGGGAAATATATTTCTGATATGAAGCCGGAAAGGTAGGAGGTAAATTTATATGGCGTTACTGATTAAATATTATATATAAATAAGGAAGGTATTCGGACGGGTCCAATAGTTAAATACTGTTCATTATAAAATTTCTTGTCAATTGATTTTGATTATTTATCAAAAACGTGCATATAATTATTGTTCATCGGCGTTGGCCATATTTACTGCTATATGTTGTGGCGTTTATTATTAATAAAGTATCATGCTAAACGCACTACTGTGCAACATCTACTTGGATAGCACCAGCTATTGTTGCTCGAAAGCCAAAAAGCGCATAAAACAATTGATTATGCCAGCTCCACGGGCAGGAACTATCTACAAATATGTGGCGAGTATACAAATTCAGTATGTTTATTTGCGTTGCATCGTATGGGGTTTACATATGTGCACACCAAGAGATCGTCCATACGGATTGCCACACATCACACATGTTACTGAGAATACACACTTATGTTGCCTGCAAGCGATATCGCATCCATATCACAATATAAGACAGGCAACAGCAGCACTTCTGTCTACGTACACCTACATTCTTGCTTTCATATGTACTCCGTGCTCTGCTTGAATGGGAGCCTACAGTTTAGAATAGCATGGTTCACACTTAGCTATATAATGTGTGATTATGTATATCGAGTATTGTCAGAGTAGCTTGCTTCCAATGCCGAAACGTATAATAGTATATATATACATATGTGTGTAAGCATGTTTTTATGTACGCATTTGTATTTTAGGCCAGTGTATAACGTACATATTTCTACATTATACTCGCTCTATTGCTCTACTCCAATCAATTTCCTTTTTAGCCATTCATATATATGTTACTTTTTGGTTGGTAACAAAGAAGTTGGGGCCATCTGCCTTTTACAAGCTACGCCTTGGTAAAGATCTCCATTTTGAATATGCTACGGTGTCCCATTCTTTTCCTCAGTTAACTCCGCCCTCAAAGTGGTTAAAGAATTAACTTCGCTCTTTGACTTTTTTCAGACATGCGCTGTTCATTTATCGAAAAATAATGTCGATTTCGAAATGTTGAATATTTTCTCTGATTAAGAACAGGTTGACCGCAAAATACGATTAGTATTAAATTCGCTTAAAAAGTGGTAGGTACGGATAAATTAGACAAGGGTAAAATGTATACAAAATTTTCGAAAAAAAAATTAATTTAATAAATGCTCAAAATTTTTTTAGAATCAACGGCTGTTATAGAAAACATTGACTGCTCCCGTTTTTCACGTTACCGAGAACCATAAAAAAATGCTCCAAATTTCGGGATATTGGTAGAGTAGTTTGTGCGACAAAATATTTGTAGCTCACTTTTTTGTACTAATTTTTTTGATATCATTTCTTGAAAAACAATTATTATTCTAATCAATTCAGCGACGCTTTAACCTTCCCATACCACTTTTGTAGAACGATTTATTTTTTTCTAAACTAAAGCCTACATTTAGTGGTTTGATTGACTGCGCGTTGTTTTGATGAAGAAATATTTTTTCTTTGAAATATTCACTCGTTTCTTTGTAATTTCGGCTTCAAGGCATATCCATAAGGTTACATAATATTGGTATTAGGAAGGTATTTCCTTTCTCAGAACAGTCGATGCATATGTTGATTTTTAATCGGAGGACGACCGTTTTCATTCCGAAGTGAAGTGATGAATGCATGTTTCACTGATTGTCGAAAGAATTCCGGTTTGTTATGCTTAAACATGCCAAAATACTGCTCAAAATCACAACCATCTGTCAATGTCTGCTCACTCAAGCAACTTCACTATTCGATCATTCAAAACGATTTTCGGGATTTGTTTTGATGTTTTTTATGTCACCGCTTCATTTGGAAGTCCACTGCGTTCCGCATAATCGGTGTCTCCACGGCCATGTTTCATTCAGCAAGCCAGCATTCTATTATAGTTTCTGATAGAGCGCAGGATATCAATAAATTTTAATAGCTTTCCTTAAAGGGCAGTTAGCATTCCAAAAAGTAATTTATATGTTATAGATCATTTAAATTTTTATGGAAAAAAAACTACTAAGAAGTGTAGAGTTATGCGTTGGAATATAAAAATAAAATAAAAACAAAGAAAAAATGTTCATTTCTGAAATTTAGTAAAATATTTCAAAGATTGATCCATCGGAAATTGCTCCGGCTAGCCAGCAGAAAAATTGAATACCTCGCTCAATAGAAATATCTTATTTACGATTCATCTTAAGTCCAGTTATCGCCGTATAAATTTTCACTAAATTCAACAAACACCTTGTCCAATAATTACTACATGTATATGTCACTTCATATTTGCTGCGATACCAGCAAAATTACCTTTGAAAGATCCAATTTAAAATCTTTTGATCTCTCTGAACAACTGTCATTAATCATAAAGATCTAAATTTTATATGAAATCATATAATACAGTCATACATTCAGCGACTCACAATAACCGATTAAATTTTAGTTGATTTGTTTCTCCTTTTAAAGTACTTCTTTCTAGTTTAATAACTGACATTTTCAATAGAAATATTTTCTAATTTCATTTGATATTAACTCCCGTAGCTTTGAATTATAGACTAAAATTAATTAAAATTATTTTGAAAAATATTACATTGAAATTACATTCAACAATTTTCCAAAAATATAAATTTTAAAAATCAAATCTTCCCTAGTCTTACCTTTTATGAAGTCTTCGACTTGAAAGAAATAAAGCCAAGGATTCATAATGTACAAACTTATTTCCAATGGCGAAGAAAAAATCTGATGATACTGTTAACACGTGCCTCATTGAGGTCAAAGTTGGGAAAAACAACGATTTAGTTAAACTGGTATTGTCGCAGTACTGAGCATTTATCAGATCAGATTGAGGTAGTCGCATTGAAAAATTAAATCTGTGCATTTGTACTCGTCTATTTAGCTTGTTTTTAGTTTTTCAAAATTAAAGTTATTTATTAACTCAAATGTATATCTTCGTTTAATATGTAAAAAACATATATAGTTAAAATCAAGATCAGAACATCAGAAGACTATGGCGAACGCAAGAAGATACTGATACAGAGTAAAACTTTCCACTCCAGAAACAGAAAGGAGGGGAGCTACTCTCGAGGTGTTTAAGAGGTTATAACTGCAAATTGTCGGTTCTGTTAGAGATTATCGCTGCTACACCAGAAACATTTAACCTCAGAGCTTAATTGTAAGTAGAAAGATTGGGGAAATATAGAACAAAAATTCTGATCTATAGGGTGCTGTTTTGTTCAGGGATTTTTCCATATAGTTATGTATCTTGAGTAAAAGAACACTTCAAAAGTGTTCTATTCCTTAAAACCAGTACATGGACTACTCAAGTTGTTGTTATAATGCGTTATGTTAGAGCAAGTAGTGCGAAAATTCTTCTATATTTAGCATGCCCTCACGATATTTGGAAATACTTTTCAAACGAGGTTTTGATTGCAACATGGATAAAAGCTAGACAAAAAGGAATAAAAAGCGGTTGTAGCAGATGATATGATATAAGTAATCCAGACCAAATTATGAATTGTCTTATTGAACAATTAAATAATCGCCAACCTAGATATGATTATAAAGAATTCGTTCAGCTGTGATTTATTTATTGAAGAAGTCTTCCGCCAGAAAAACACGCCTTCAGGGTACAAGAAACAGTTACTGTTAACTGATTTAAAGAGAAAGATTTTTAAAGATATTTACTTATAATCAATATTCATGGCTCACTGCCAACCAGCCCACTATACCTGCAACCAAAGCCTACAATTAATTAAAATATTACTTGAATATGGATTAATTGACAAAGGAATGCAGACAAGGCATTATCAAAAGTAATTAGCCATCTGTGTTAATAAAAAATAAAAATCAAATATCGAAACAAAGATGGTCAGAAGTCCGAAGTATGAATGATTTATAACAAATAAAACAATGTTTATGCCGAGATGTAATTAGGGGTTTTGTGTTAGCAATTCATTGGTAAAATTAAAGATATTTTTTACACTTTTTACTTATGTGTAGTTTTATCGCAACCCTCTTTTTTAATATTTTTAATTTTGATTTTAAGTAGTCAAAAATTCAGGAAAACTATAACAGATTTTATAAAATGTACTTATATGCTTCATACTTTAAGTCGCAATTTGGAGGCAAAATCAAGTCGTGAATATCTCAAATTATTTGCAAAATATGCTATGAATACTTGAGATAGTGGGTCAGTAGTAAGAGGAGCCGCATGCGATTCGAGGTGCCCATTCAATGGAGAGAACAAAAAGATTACTTTTATGACTATTATTTTATGACTGTGTCCATCT
Organism: Neoceratitis asiatica; assembly: GCA_030068015.2. NCBI lineage: Eukaryota > Metazoa > Arthropoda > Insecta > Diptera > Tephritidae > Neoceratitis > Neoceratitis asiatica. The sequence continues at coordinate 36,673,823 of CM061526.1, read as the reverse complement.
TCTTATTGTTAATGTTAAAAAAAATTATAATCGCCTAGAAGACTTTTATTACAATCAGAGTACCTTACTCATTCGATGAAACCTATAACGAAGCGTCTAGCTATAGTGATATCGAAGAAATAGTGTCTAGATAATAAACACACCTTCGGCTACGAGAGATAAAATTATGTTGCATGAAATTCGTTTTTTGAGGTTCCTAAGAACTTATTGGGATTTCAAAATTCAAGTAAATTCCCTGAAATTGTGCAATGAACAATGCTGAGCAATTTCAAAAACTTTTCTAAAGAATATTAGAGTCTATAGGGAAAAACAAGAAGAGCGGCCGACTACTGCTTTTTATGCACATTAAAATTTAATAAAAGTTGTTTTTTGGTGCAAAATATTTTTTTTTCTGGTCAAATTCTTGAAAACTAAATGCAAGAAAGCAATATTTTTGTTATTAACATAATTAGAATTAAAAGAATATATATATATTACAGCTTATTGGCACCGAACCCGTTGTTGACCAGTGCAACAAGTGTAATGGCAGGCGTTTAAAAGCAACTATTAATCTCCAAGAAGTTGGCAATTGCTAGATATATAAGTTGATTACTTTATTTCTTCTCGGACCATAGTTTTATCTAAGATTTGAAGAATTTTTTTGTTGTGCTAAATTCAAAAGTTTATTATAAGCTCATAACTCAGTGAAAGGTTTCATTTCAACCTAAACAAATTGCGAAGAACAATGACAGTTTCTTTTATATGTTGTATCTGAGTGTAATATATTTTCCTGACTCCTCCAAAGCTTCAATGTCTAAGCGATTCCCGAATTTTTAAATTTCGCTGGCTGGAGATTCCGAATATCAAAAATATTTTATTATATTGGTGCAAATGACCCTGAAGTATGATAAAACTGTCAATTATTTTCATTTCTGATTTTGTTTGTGACGGCAATTTTCCGTATCTATTATAACAATGACAATGGGACTCTATAAGTCCAAGACAATTAAGAATTATGATAATTGTTTGAACACATATTGTATATTTTAACAATGTTAAGAAAATTTATTTGAACTCTATTGAATGAGTTAACGAACCTATTTTTAAATTGTATGTATTCAATTATTGCAATTTTCTTAGATTTTATATTATATACGAAACAAATTCTCGAAGGAAATGTTTTTTTTTTATTTTAAGAACGAAAAATAACGATTTTTGTGAAAAATCGCAGTTTTCTTAACCTTTGTATATTGTATATTTCACTTCAGGAATATTTGAAAAATCCTAATTAAGCTTAAGCTTATAGTAATGTAAAATATTAAATTTCTTACTATACTTTTAATATAACTTTATGTATGTTAATTATGTATGGTCTTCAAGTGTTTTATGTTTGCATATTGCAACGATGGTTATTATTTTTTAATTACTAAAGAAGGTACTTATCAGAGTAGTAGAGTTTAGTCGCTTTTTCGCTACTCAAATCTTCCAATGATTTTGATAATTCGATCGGATCAGAACGAAGATATAAGTACCCAAACTAGTCCCTCAGTTTTTGAGATGTAAAGAAGAACACTTGAACTTGAACCCACATCTGTAGAATACCAAATTTCACGCTCTTAGAGTTTTTTTGACTGATTTTTGACTCAAAAATCAAATCTGAATAAATTGGCTGCATGTTATAGTCGCTCGATTTCGAAGACTTTTAATTTTAATGTACAATTCATTATATAAATACATATGTATGTCTAGAACACCAAATTTCAAATCCGAAAAATCCGGCGAATATATCCGATATTGTCCGATCCGGCCGGAGAGACTGACTTGCATTCAAACGGACAGACAGACATAGCTAAATCAATTAGCTCGTCTTTCTGATCCGATCGGCATAGATTTTGATAGGCCATTCTATTCTCCTTGTGGTACTTATATACTTCGAAACATTCGGAGAGATATAACTTTCGAATTACTACACCGATTTGGGTGATTCTTTTTTTTTTCTTTTGTTATTTTAAAGACAAGGTTTGTATAAAATAAAATAAAATATTTCTTTTATTAAAATTAGATTTTATAAAACCTCATAATAAAGAAGTAAAGAGACAGAATGACTTTCATTTGTACAGCCAAAGAATGACAACTACAAACAGATAATAATGAAAACATAATGTCAATCATATACAATTATTTCTTCTTTCGCTACTATTGTTATTGATAAGAAAATGAATCCTGTAACGCATCCCAATGAATGAATCGACAGAATTATGTTGTGCGAATAGGAACGTCAAACTACCACAAATGAGGACGCCACCTGAACCACTGAACGCATTACGTTCATGGCAAGAACCTCCATTGAAGAATATTAAAAATTACAAAAGTTTATTTCAACTACAAAGTCTTTTTTGTTTAATCAACAGAATTCGGTTTAATCATCTTATTCTACTTTTATTTTTATTTTTTTTTTTTGACTGTCTTACCTTCACTTACAATTTGTTCAATAAATACTAAATGTTTTATATTTGGTAAGAGAAAAAATATCATGATCTTACCTTTTAAGTATTGAAAAAATGAAATCATAAATCCAAAATTCAAAACCCCAGACCTAGAACTCTGTTGCAATAAATCAAAAATGAACAAGTGTCCACTTGTACACAACCACAATCATTCGCCTCTTCTCAACCAAATTACCATTATCTTCAACATTGTTATATACTCAAACGCCCACAGCCTGTCGACCAACCAAACAACAACAAGTGCTCTTCTTTACAACTGTAGATATATTTGCGTTACAAACAGAATCTTTGGAAACCCATCACCATTGGTGACATAAGCCGATTTAAGATTCCAACGTGTGTCCATTGCAAGCATGACATTAACCAACCAACAACAATAACTTCAAATTCTCAATAACAATGAAATGCTATCGTTGTGGTGGCACAATGAGCTCTTCAACATAAACGGATAAGTAGCCGCCGGCTGGGTCGGCAGGTTAGAGTATTGTATTTGTTGTTGGTGGTTAAGGGGAAATATTTTCTCTGCATTTCAGCAGATTTTCCAAGCTTCATGAAAACAATGAAACCGTTATACGAGTATATGTAGTATGTTTGTATGGTGTATGTGCTTCCTAGGTAATATTTACATTTCATTGTCGCATAAATACGATTACCTGTATTTGCCCATTTGTCGATGTGGCGAAAGGTGCTCAGGCTGATGATGCTGATGACAACGTTGGGGACTGCGATGGTAAGCCGCAAGCGCTGTAGCAACCCTAGTCAACTTCATAATATTTATATAAATGTTCATACGTTTATTAGCCACCCTGCAACAATGTAAATATTGAGAGTCGTCATAAAGGATAACCGACTCTACATGTCCACGTACCCACAGCCAAGGTTGGTGCTGGTATGTATCATTGACATATTATTGTTATTGTAAGGCTTAAAAACACATATTTTTACTATTCAGAAAAACAGAGCAAACAAAAAGGGTCAAAGTGTTTCATAAATTCGACTTTGTGTAACCGTTAAATTTATTGTTCGACCAAAACTTCCTTGAATAAGCAATTATATATTTATTTACAAGTGAAAATAGTGATATATTTAAATATTTATAAACATAAATTATTACATTTTAATCAAATTAATTGCTTATTCAATGCAATACAAAAAAAAAAAAAAAACAGATATATATATATATATATATATATATATATATCTGTTTCTGTTTTTATTTTGGAAACATTGATAATTTTTCAGATACACATATACGTAATTGTTAAGGCAAAATAATTATTATAATTATTGTATTTGCCGAAAATGTTATTTTTTTATTCCCTTGTTTAGGTGTAAAGGGGAAAACCAGCAATGATTTTACAAAAAAGTTCTGATACGGTTTTTGGCTATATTGGATGGATAAGGAAAAAATATTCTTAGCAACTTTTCACTCTAAGCTACTACACAAACCTCCAAAAAAAGCTGTATATTTCAATTATGAAAATTCACGCAGATTGAAACCTGCCGTATGCTTATAAGAATATTTTTCTGCCATTGGATATTGCCTTGAGTTTCTTGCTAAATACATAAAAACTCGGCTGTACAGTGTTCACATGGTATATTTTGTTTGTTTAGCTAACGATTATGTCTGATTATATAAAATATCGACAGATAGATTTATTTTAGTGACGGCTAAACCAGCTAAAATGGTTAAAATACAAAAAAAAACTGTCCTATTTAATTAGTTAATGAAAATTTATCTACATATATTAATTAGTAAATGTAGTTGTCTAAAGCGTTCGTTATAATTAGAAAGAATGTCTAAAGTGGGTCCATCACATATAACTAAAAACGAATCTCTCATCTTACTTTAGCGAGTTTAAAGGTTTAGTAAATTCTTAACTCTTCACTAATCAGCAGCAGGATGACTAATTATTAGTGAAATATCTTTAAAATCCGTGATTTTAATTTAATGCAAGGACTTTCCAGTGGCTATATTGATTAAAGTCGACTCTAACTTCAGACCTACTTCTTATACGACTAACAGTCGGGAATGAGTTTTTGGTTTTATCCCAACTCAGTTTTCCTTACTTGTTTAATGTAATAGCATACAGCTTTGTCACACATATTTTACAAACCCACTCGAGAGAGAAAAAATGTCCTTGCTGCATACGCAAATATCACACGGCTTATGTCTGTCGAGATGGTATCACTCTACAACAACATATCAAAATTGCGGTGGCAAGTGCAAAGTGTGAAGTGACCTTTTTGTGGCGAATGAGTAAATGTGGACATGAGTCGTAATGTGGTGATAATTGCTAAAAAATATAAGCTGCATAAAATCCAATGAATTCAATTTTACGCATTTTTGAATTGCAGTGGTTAACGTGATATACTCATAAAATATTGTGTTGAACGTAAGCAAAATTAGAGCTAAGCTCTGATCTGAAACATTTGGTGGTTGGAGAACGAAGAAACGAAATATAGTAGACTGCATGGCTTTCTACTATTATCCGATTAAATGTGATAACAAAATATAAAATTAATTTCTTCACTTCGGTCCAATTCAAGCTTCGCTCTCTCATATTTTTTATATCAACTATTGAGTTTATTTTCGACAGTATAAACTATTCGCTTTTTATGGCTTATTTTTTACTATTCTGAAAGATAACGTTTGTTCACATAAAAGATTCATAAAAATGTAAAAATACTATTTTGAATACTAGTTAAGTGGTCTCGTGAAAACACAACTTTGTAGGAGAATAAATTATAATGTTGCATTTATGAAGTTGCACAGATTTTGCAACTTTTTTATGAAACACAATATTTTTGTAGCAAAGTTTTTACAAGTTTTGCTAACGTTTATTAACATAAAAAGTAGTAGTAAAAATGTTGTGACGAGTAATTTAATATGAGGCAAATTATATTCAAGAGGAGATACTTAATATTTTTGATTGTGAGATAAAAAGTAATAAATTCGCAATGATTCCGAAGCATAATTCAATAATGAAAAGTTTGGATAACGTAACAACTTTCTCGCTTACTCTTGACAAATCGGCTCTCTTAGTAAAGTGAGTGCTCGTTCCATATAGTTATACAGGCTATGCTTGCTGTAAATTATATTGCCCGATTGAGACGAGTTTAACAACGAGCTGATTATAAAAAGTATAATTATCCAAGAGAGCTTTAAGAAACAAAAAAAATACTCAGATTCTGAGTACATAACAGCTTAACCTGCTACGATATCTGAACCTCATAAGTGAATATTTGTTAGAGGCAATTAAGGCTTGCCTCTAGACCGCAGGAAAAGCTATAATTGTTTTTAGGATGGACATTCACTGGAATAAAAAAAAACATGGTCGCAGAGCGTGACCAGGCCAATATTCAAAATCAAAGGAAAGGTTACCTGTGTTACAGATTTTTATTTAATTTTGCATGTTGGAGTGCACATCAGAAAATTACGCAGTAATTTGTGAGACGGTGTCTAACATAATTTATCTTTGATGGGGGCATATGTTTAGGTCTCTGGGGATATTTTTATTACGTAAGTCTTATAGTATACCCGATATACTTCATTTAGATTGAAATCTCTGTAATATGTTTATATTTTTTATTCAAGCTATACCCATGTCGGTTTTATAGTGGCATTATAGAAAAGGACTTTGTTGTTAAGGCTGAGCCCAGATTTCTCGATTAAAAGACAATGCCAACTTTTTTACTATGGATTGTCCGTTTCACAGCTCTTCAGTTTTTTAACGCTATTTTTAGGGTTTTGAGGGCTTTGAAATCTTCGCAGTTTATGCTTATCATGATAAATTATTGACCTATTGCCGTTTACGCAATTTTGGTGGATAGGGCTTGGTATGTCGTCACTATTGAACTTTATTTTTTAAGTTTTCAGTTGTTGACATTGGAATGGAAGAAGCCGCGCAACCAAAAGATTCCACCAGAAGTCTATTGACTGTGTCCTCTTTTCTGATCAGTTTTGATTTATCATTTCATGAGTTTTTAGTTTTCATTGATTCATAATTATTATTTTTCAATAATTGTTGTGTGCGAATAAAATATTATCATTATTTTTTATTATTATTTTTTCGGCTCAAAATATAGCTCCACCTTGGATAACTCGCTTCACAACCATTAACTTTATATTAAGTAAAATATTATTTTTTCCCGAAATTTTCTTGAGTAATCCTCGAAAAATAAGTTTTATCAATTGACCAAATTAATAAAAATCAATAATAATTAAATTGTGATTTTTATTTTATTCCTTGTAATGATTACGGTTTTTGGATTTAAGACATCGAAAAATGCGCTCGCCAACGAAAACCTCTATCCTTTAACAAGCTGTTTAATGATAACCCGCAAATTTTATATGAGATTTTAATCAAATGACTATGATAGCCAATCAAGTAGTAAAATTTTATTCTCGCTTAACCACTGTTTGACACATTTTGAAATGCCACGATAGAGGTATTTCATCTGCGGCATATGACAGCATTGTGGTTTCTTAAATATTCCTTTACTTTTGTTACCGACTGCCAATTTAATTCATTTTGTAAAGAATGCAGCAAGCTTGAGCGAAAAATACACCTAAAGCATGATAGAGCCTTCCATTCTTCAAGTAACACAATATTTCATCAATTATTTCATTCCATGTAAAGAGATCAAATTTACCTTCAGAAATTCTGTATTTGAAATTTAGAATTAATGCGATATCTTATCTGAAAATCTTCTAAAAAACGGTATAATTGCTACAGATTTCATTAAAAATCATATTCATTTTTATACTCATTTTCACTCTTTGTGCTGGTTGCATATGTATTTGAAGATTTTATATATATAGTATGCCATATCACAAGGACAAAATTAATAATTAAAAGCATTTCCGTTATTTACACAATCCTTTCACACCATACTGAAAATAAAATAAAACTAAATCAACATAAGCTCGTCATTCAGTCTTATTGCTGATAGCATCTGAGAAAGTGCATTATATTCGAAATTTGGTGCGAATTCAGGCACTCTTCATCGCATTGACCGTAGGTGGTCGACTCTTTCATAAGTTAGGACGTTTGTCAGTAATCATATCTCATATCACACAGTCACGGCCACATAAGTACTCACCAATTTATAAGAACGTACAAAAACAAATCTATTAGCGATATGACTCCATCTTTGCTTCCAAATTCATACAAACATAAATGGGTAGGTGTCACGTGGCGCCCATTAATTTATAGCCACCCAACCAATTCAAACCACTGCTAACAACTCCAAGCTCATTCATAGAGAACATACACTAGCACAGCTTGGCGTTTATCATTACGGCATTTAAGAATCACAAAAGGACACGTGCCAGTCGTTGGCGGTGGCGGTGTCGCGCTTCTTTATAATAAGAGAATAAGACACTTGTTTTCATTGTTGTTGTAATAGCAGTGAAAGGAAATACAAATTACCGTAATACGGGATATCCGTTGTGGCGTAATTTTTATCTCTCACTCGTCACTGACACGTTTTTATGTTCACACTGTGCTTTGACTCGAAATCGGCAAATAAAGAACACAAAGTAATACAAATTGAATGATTGGCCCTTTGGGAGTTTTGTAAGTGGAATCACTTGTGCTTCTGTTTATAATTGAATATAATGTTTTCATTCTTCCTTATATCTTACACTTTTTTATTTCTACTATTGCTAATGAAAGTTTTAGAAAAGAAAATAGAATTACTTCGTTAACCGTAAAAATCCTTAACTAGTTTTTTTTAAATAAAATTTAATGAGGTTTATAGAGGAAACCATAAATAATATACTCGTATAATTAATGTATATGTATGTATATTTCTGGAGTATTATTGAACTTAATGACGATTCCTTTTTGCTTTTGAAGGACAAATACAGTAAACGCCTAGTTCGTCAATAGAGAACCTTACCATTCCATAATCAAAACGATTCTGCTGATAATATTATTGATGCTTCCAAAACCAAGGTATCGAAAACGGGAGTTTGCTGTTTACTTTTTGATAGATTTTTCGTCGTGTTATAGATCCATACTAGACTCACCCTATCGGCGCTGATTTCGGATATGTAATACCAAAATTTTCGGCATAACAATGCATTGTGCTCGCGATATAGAAGTTTTCATAGTTCTTTCCTATCTTTGGGGCGAGGGCGAAGATCATAATCATGAAATACAGTCGTTTGCCTTAAATGAACCATAGCCCAAATTTTTCAGTCATGATATAGCCGTTTCAATAGACCTCGTTAAGACAAATTTTCTTCCGCTTTTACATTGTACTTGTTAAGTAGCAGGAAGGAGCAATTCCACACTTCTCGTGGTCTTTACAACGTTTACCTTGGATATCCTTGAAAGTGGATGTCGAATATAGCGAACGTTTTTCATTGGAGCCTATGTTTTAGGTTTGTGCTTCGCAAATCCTTCGTACGGCCTACAAAGGATATTTTTGGCAATCGTGCTTGAAAAGTCCGATTTAAAATTCTTTGACATTCAAAACCGATAAGCGGCTGGTATTGAAAAAACTAACTTATATTTTTAAAATTTATTTATTTAATTTTTCTTATTTCGACATAAAACTTTTTTGAAGATTGGACTCTCCAAGCTTGTAAATTTAAAAATGATCGTTATATTTTAAGTATACCTCGTATATGCAATATGCTCATTTCATAATTCTAAAAAAAAATATCCACAAAAGATAAAAATATGGGCAGATAGTTTGCGATGTATTTTAGATGCTTCCACCCAAAAGTTGATGGGCCAGTACATTAAGAAATTTCCCTTTTTTCTCAAACAAAAACAATAGTAAAAGGGGTTGAAAAGTAAATACCATTCATGAAAACTCAGTCCAAAGCTAAATTTAATCTTTGATTATCCAACTCAAAAGATCACCTCAAAGAAAAATGGAGTCAAATAATTTAAAAATGACTTACCCAATATTTGAACATATGTGCCCAAAACAAATCGTAACACTCAAGCTTAATTAGAAGCCTTCATTCGACTTCTTACAAATTTAACTTCATATAAGCATATTCAAAACATCAAACGATGAATTACTTAACATTTTATGATTTGAAATTTTTAAAACAATAGAAGTACTATTTTTTTAACTCAAATATAGTTTCCTTATTGGCATATGATGCTGCTATAATAAAACCATACGACAAAAGCAACCACAAGAGCAAGTAATTGCGCAAACAGAGATGATGAAAAAATCGTACACATGTACATGTATTCGTCAGTTGTTTTTTTTTTTTTTTTATTGCTCAATATCAACCCTTCCGAAAAGTCATTTTAGTTACCACAAGGCTGTTCAACCTTGTATACTCAACTTTATTGTGCGTACGGGATTCTTTAACTTTGTCCTACTAATAGCTCAACCAGTCAGAACATACCGACTCAGCTGATACAGCCTATCTTATGAGAACGTTATGTAAATAAAAAGTTATCACCGCTACCGCGGTCATAAGAGTCAAATCGTAAAACCAACTCAGCTAATTACACCCTATTGGCAATAAACCAAAGCATAAATTAATCAGAAAGGTGAAGTTCAGAGACAGCTTCTCGCTTTAATTCCGCCATATTGACTGCCTTAGGAAAACAATGTCATTTATTTCATTATTTTGAGGGATTTTGTTGAATAATAGTAAAAAGTTGAAGAAATAAAGAATCGAGCTAACTGTTTCATTGGGCTCGTCATTATTTATTTCTGGATAGTATTTTGCAGCAGTGTTTACTTCGCTAAAAGGTATATTGATCTTTTTAAAATAACGGTTGGAAATAAGTAGTTACTGATTCAGGAAGGCCTGTCTAAAGTTTGTATATAATTGTGATTTGCATAAATCCGATAACAAATTTTTAAATCCTACGACCATATCCTTACAGCTTTCAATCAACTTGCGATCACGTATGCTTACGAGCAATAGAGCTCAAGATTTATTTCGTATTCAATTTCAATGTTCCTTATGTTAAAGAAATTTTTTATACATCAAATTGAAAATGGTTCTTCTTCAAATCGATCTGTCCAATAGCTAGACAATTTTAAACAAACACGTTAGCAGTTGAGCCAAATGTAAAGGTGGTTAGACAGCAAATTCGTGTTGATGTCAATTCGTCTCAAAGTAGTTCCTACTACTACTTTTAAAAAGATACTGTGAAGAGTTCGATAAGGAGAAAGTTTGGTCGACTGAAAACAAAAACTAAGCAAAGTACAGTATATTTCGGTTCAGCTAAGAAAGCTTTCAATAAATGTAAGTAAATACATATATATGTATTTAGAAACACACCTAATCTCATATATATCTAGCCTATTAATATAACTCTGATTATACATTTCCCTTTCTATAGTCATCAATATGTTTAAATACAGTTATAATAACCCGTGTTCCACATTTACTGTTTTATAAAGCCATGAGCTAAAGTTGAATTGTAAATACCCGGCAAGGAAGACGTAATGTAATATAAAATTATATGTTCGGTTAGAAAATAATAATTAAAAGTTTCAGTGATTCCAAGGAATACACTAAACTTTAACTTATTTTTATACATACATAAAAAGCGTGGACAACATTGAATGAAACAAATTTATCAATTAGAATTTTTTTTTGTATTTCAAACTTTTACTTACAAAAATTGAGCGTTTTAGGTACTTTTTATCAATCTCCCGACATAAATGCTTCGATATATTCCGTCACTGGAATTTAATTTGATTTGACTATCTCTAACTATATGGAAAACCTATATATTTTATCTTAAATATGTTTTTAATTATTTGAAGTGAGTTTTATCTAGAGCATAATATTTGCTTCCTCCTATTTCTGATGTTTGAGAGATATAAAAGCTCATCAAAGTTCAGCACTACTCAATATATTACCAGAATTTCCTAACGGGATAACACGATAGATCCAAATATTCTCCGAAATTGCCTTCTTAAGTATCCCTAAATCACTTTTTCATGAAATGTCCTTTGGGGTCCCCACACATTCCATTTTGTCCTTATTTTATTTTGCGAAATGCCCTGCAGCCAGTTTGTCACATCAAACAACCGTCAGTATTGTATGTATCTAAGTCGTATGTAGCGCACATTTCCAGTTTTATTGGTTTATGATTTATTATTGGTAAAAAAAAGTGGAAGCCGACTTGGTCAAAGTGACAATTTCATAGCGTAAAAAATCCACTTATAGCAGCTTGAAATTCAATTTATACACCTTTTTGCTGAATTAGCTTCTGAACTAAAGGAAGAGAAATGTTTTACAAACACACATCATAACTACATATACAATTTATATTTACTATAAAGGTTATTTCAAAATTGCAACAAAGTTCTAAACACATATTTTCCTTTACAACTGGCCACCCGCCCTAAGCTTGTGCTTTCCATCCCTTCGGCACTTCGGTGGTAAACATTTATGATATTGTCGTATTGTCATGGCAAAGGCCAATTTAAATAAATTACTCTTCGTCGTTGTGGCAATCTTGCTTCTGGTTCATTTAATTCGTAAACATTTCTTCTTTGTCGAGTTTTTTGGCGGACTATGATGATAAGTACTTACACTTTAGAAATATTTAAATATTGTTTGTCTTATTATTTCCAACACCCGAAATAGTCTATTTTGTGGTTTTGCATTAATTTTTTTCCTACCCTTGTGAAACAACGAATATTTTGTTGTTGCTAAAATTTAAATATAAAGTGTTTAAATCGAAAACAATAGTAATAAAAAATATTTTATATGCCATTGTAAATTTATATGCTTTTCTGTTATAATCATCAGTGTCGCAAATGAGACTTACCAGATACATAACTACGAGTACATATAACTACATAAATATTGCTACACAGTCTATAGACGTTGCAAATAGCAAACTTTACTTTGTATATGGTAAGCATTAAATGTAAAAAAAATATATATGCCAAGACATTTCTTTATTTAGACAAAAACGCGAAACTTATACCACTTTGTCGATTGATGCTAAGGTTGACTTGGCCAATAGTTCATTTTCAGAAGTTGCTATCAGAGCAACAATAAAATTTTGTATTTCATTCAATTATTTAGTTTATTTTTATTGAATACTATCTTACCCGGCCACACCATCATTCTACTGTATTCAATTTAGATATTATAATTAGTTTGTATATATCTACTACTAATACTACATTTTCGTAGGCATCACTTGCGCAATTATAGCCGAATAAATATTGCGCGCCGTTCGTGGAGGTTTTCCTATTCCTCTGCTTCCATGTGCGGATACTACATCGAAAACTTTCAAAGCTGGAGCGTTTTCATTGACGACATCACCTAGCCAGCTCAGTACCATCGTCTGCGGTATTCGCCGTTGCCAACACGCAAGGGGTCACATATCTTCCTGCAAAACTACTGCTACTTTGACCGACTACAACCGCATTATAATATTAACCTGGTGCACTAAACAAATCTAATTACCATATATTTATAGCTGTATGCATCCAAATCATACCAATTCATTGATAAGATATTCTTTATAGTTCTTTTGTATTCCAATATTATTATTATCATTATTATTATTAATCCCAACGATGTACCGGCCTTCCGCCCATCCGCCTATCCGCACGAGGGGCGCTGTCCGCATGGCGTGCGGAACTTGTTATGTTTTTCATCAATGCCGAGTCACGATGAGAGGAGGTTTGTTTGGTGTCGAGAACTAAAACAAAACTACAGAACAAAATTCATCAGCTGATTTTTAAGAATTTTTTAAAATATAAAATGTAATGTAACGATTAGTTGAGAGTGACAAAATAGTTTTTTAATATGAAAAAACGATTCATATATGTCAAATGTGCTTGGATGAGAGTTGAAATCAAGACAAAAACAATGCAAAGGCTTATGAAATTCAAAATTCGTTTTACAAGTTTTCAGAAACAAGGGGCAAACATGTCTGGACATTCTGTTTCGGAACATTAAATTTGATTTCAGAGAGAATAAGGGGGGTGGATATTGAGCCTGTTATCATTTTAACCATGAAAATTACAACAAGCATTTCTCGACGACTGGCGAGAGTAGGGAGATTGATAAGTTTCAGACAACTAGTATAAGAAAAAAATTGTACTGAGAGTCGCAATGCAAATTTCTTAAGGCAAATAGGAGGAATTGTTTTTGAATAGACTCTATCCAGTCAGAGTAGATTTGATGCCTCAGGTTCCAAATCACCGAACCGTATTCAAGAATATGTCTTACTAATGCTATATATATATATATACAAAGCTTTAGTAACGTAAGGATCATTAAACTCCTTTTACCACCGTTTTACAAAAGCCAAGATGCCTTTGGCTTTGAAGACTATCACACCAATGTGATGTGTGAAGTTCATTTTAGGGTCCATAGTGATCCACAGATGAATAAAACGGTGAACCTATTCCAAATTGTAATTATCTATAGTGTAAGTAATTGTCTGTATGGCTGTATGTTAAATAAACAATATACGAAATACGTCTTTGATCCATCTGAATCTTCCGAAAGTGACAGAAATTCAATTAAATCTAAAAAGAAATACGATGTTTTCGAATAGACCGGTCCCTGATCCACTTCCCGAAATTTTTTATCTTACAAACTTCTCCAGTAACACAGAAATTAAATTAGCCGAAAATTAAGTGTGATCTGTAGAGTGGTTTCGAATATTCGTACGCATTCAAACTACAATTCTTGATTAGCACTATAAATGGTGCTGAAGTTTTTAGATAATTACAAAAAATGTAGGCATCCATGCAACAAATACAGAAGTCAGGTTAAAAACATCAAGCATTGATCTCAACGAAACTTTAATTTAAAATTGTTTCGCATTTATTTATCTGATGACTTCTTTTTATTTCATTAGAAATGTTATGTAGTTCATTATACCTTTAATGTACCAGAAGGAGATGAGATATTTCAGCGAAGTAGGAAGATGCACCTATAGTGGTTCGTATCACTATAGCATATATGCGAATAATAAATTCAAATGAAATTTGGTACTTACACATACGTAATGAATTGCACATTGCTTCTGAAAATCATTAAAATCGGGCGACTAAAACATATAGCTCTCACACACAGATTTGTTTAGATTGAGGATTTGAGCAAAATTCGGTCAAAAAAGCATCTAGGAGCTTCAAACTTGGTATTCTACGCACCTATATTTTGAACTGCACAGTTCGATTTGTTCAGACATGAGGTTTTGCGCTCAAAATATTTTCACAACAAAAATTTAATTTTAAATATCTTCAATAAGGAAAAACAAAAATATGTATACGTATGTAAAAACAAAGAACTTAATTAATATCAATATGCAGTCCTCGTTGCTTCTTCCTGTTGGCTATTGCAACAAAACGAGTACAGCTGGGATATGCCAGGAACTTTGTAAATGTTCGCCAAACTTTTAATGTAGAAACAACATTTTAATTTGAACAGATGGCATTGAATATATTTTACTTCCATTTGTCTTGTTTTCCGCAATTTAACAAAAACGATAGGGCATTGGGTAAAACAACGTTTTTAGATTTGTTATTTGGCACACTTTCCTGACGGCTCTAATTCCATCAATGACTCATTTTCGTTTATACATTGAATTTGTTTAATAATGACATTCTGGATTATATAAATATATTTTTGTACGATTGATTTAATTAATCTTAAGTTTAACACTTATAACCGCAAACAAGAGCGAAACGCCAGCTAACCACCACACATACAGGTATCTTTTTGGAGCGTCAACATATGATTCCATATACATTGGAAAAAAATTTATAATTTTATTAAAAAACTTTATATTTAAATTATTTTCAAGCAAATTTTTTCATTTAAATTTGCATTAAAAATATCTGTCTATTAAAATTATTTCAGATGCATTATACATATATCTTCGATTCACTAATAGCAAATGTACTTTTTTAATGTCACATGCGATTTCGAAATAAACGGTAAATCAAAAAAAAAAAACATAATTGGCGGTCGCATCGTTTATTTACATTTTTCTTATATTATTTAAATATATAAACCGAGATTTAAAAGAGAAAATAACAAAGAATAATGTTTCTCATTAAGATCATAAATTTAAAAAAAAAAAATTTAAAAAAAAAATTAAAAATTAAAAAAAATATGCAATAGAAATACTTAAAATAGATTTAAAATTATAATATTTTCAGTTTTTAAGCATATTAGAATTCTAGCACAATTTTCAAAATTATTTTTTGGAATTTTTCGAAATTAAAATAACGGTACGCCATATTGAAAATAATTAAAAACCATTTTTTTCGGCAAAAGAAAAAAAGAGAATAAGAAAATATGGAGTTTATTCGATTACTGTATTAATGGAAATAATAAAAAACATTATAAATACTCAAATAAAAACAACTTGTTTACTTATAGAACTTAATCAAAAATGCCATTTTACTGAATTTCATTGAATGATATCAACCATTCTATTAAACAGTTATGGTAGCCGTTAAACGAAAATATGCTGACAGTGGAGTGGCATCATTACGCGTGCTGGATTGAAACTTGATCATATAGTAAATATTAAAATAATATTTTTGTTTACATCAATTAAATAGAAAAACGAATTGAGCTTACTTCAGGGTCGAAGTTAAAAATGTATTTTTAATCTGAAGATTCAGCTTAAATAAAAAGGATATACGTACGTTTTACTGTCTATGAAGTGAGCAGAAATAAATATTGTATATTTACATTGATACATGATCGGGTTTCAAAGTTTTATAGCTAAAAGTAGACTATGAAAACTCAAATATTGTAACTACGAGTATTGTGGTTCAAATAAACATAACGAAAACAATTGTCTCATTAAAAAAAAAAAATAAGGTGAGAAATAATTATAAATTGAATAAATGCTTCATAAATTTCACATAAACAGAAAAATGGATGAAGAACAAAATGAATAGCATCCTTTAATGATCAGGCCAACTGAGGCTATAATCGAACAAAAACAGGACCCGTGAATTGGAGTAAAATGTAGCGTGAGAAGAAATAAAAAGGAAGTTTAAAGGGCACCTCCAATCGAAACCTAGTTATTTTGAAACATATCAGAGTTAGTGATTTAAGAAAACTTTTAGATGTATTTTTCAAAGCCAAATGTCAAAAGCAAGAGTTCTAATTTTTTGGGGATAAAAAAAATATGTGTGAATCCCAAAATATAGAACGTCACCTAATCGACCCACTTTTAGACAAGATGCATCCATCTACTAGAGCTATTACTGAACCGGCTACACTGGACCAAATAAAAGATAAATATACAAAATAATTCAAACTTTTTGGACAATAATAATACAACTGTAGTATAATTATTACAATAATAATAATATAATTACAAGTTAAGAAGAAATAACTATAGGGTTAGCAACAATTATAACAAAATAAATTAAACCATACAAAATAGTACAATTCCATAATTTCACTCAAATGTCATATATTATGACTATTTACCCGATAGAACGAATCTAATTTATAACAAGAAATAACGGCTGTCTTCGGCCATGCCGAAATGTTTATACCTTTCATGAACATATCAAATTTATTGCGGATAATACCAAATTTAATACTCTGAAATACTTTTTTGACAGAGTTTTACCAAAACCTGACATTAGAAATTTCGATGATTTTCAGAACCAATAAACACTTCATTATATATGTATAGTATATGTATTTCACATTCTGAGATACTTTTTTGACGGATTTAAAATTTCTTGAAGGCAAAATAAATCAAATATGAGGTACTGTAGCTAGTGTCAAATATATAACATTTTCCATCCCTCAATATTAACACCGTAAGAAATCGAGAAATTTTACATAAATGTTTATAAAATTAAAGTGCTAGAAATGCGTCGACTACAAATGAAAATGAAAATCAATCAATACTTTTTGCTATAAAAGCCCCAATGACTATGCTTGCATAATACTGTTAAACTAATCATCCCACTACCAAATACGAGTAGTATATCTTATGATGTTATAGATCAAGTCAAACAATTAATAATAATGTTAAATAAAGTATTGTACATTTATGAACCAAACAAAGTATTTAAAGATTTAGAAATAAATCAATATATCAAAAATATGTAAATCGGTGTTAAAAAACAAACAAAAATTGAATTATTAACCTTGTATTTAAGTTAAAGAACACACGTGCGTGCGAACTTTTCGAATTTAAAAAAAAAAAACTATTTATTTTTTCAATAGTCATTTCTTTCAAGTTACAGGTAAGTTCATGATGGTGCATGTCTTTGAGGAGTTAATGAATTTGGAGGACAGTGAGAACGGGTTAGAAAGGGACGATGGTAGTATTGCTGATTCTGATTTTGAACCGGAGAACGATGTAAACTTAAACATCGATATTAGTAAAATATAGAAAAATGTCGTATGGAAAAAAAACATTGAACTAAATGAACATCAGCTTCAATTCATAGGAAAGGAGGAGCTAACTTCTCTAATTTTTTCTAAAAATGTTTACCCGAGAAATATTTTTGAATATCGCTAAGTAAACTAATACTTACATAATGGAAAAAGATCCCAGCAGCAATTTTCTTGTATACCAATACGATTTCCAAAAACTTATTGGAATCACATATACATTGTATTTAATACATCGCCCAAGAGTAACGAAACACTAAAATTGTCAAATCGGAACACTTTTCATAACACTGGCCTACACTCATTTTAGTGCCTAAGATTTTAGACCTGTTTTTGGGTATATTTTGTGAGCTGATACGAGAAAACTAAACACATTTTTCATATCAGCTCTTGTTTTTTTTTTTTTAATTTCAATACCAAAGTATGCAGAATACAAGCGAATGACAATGACATAAAAGTCGTTATAACATTGACTGATTTCGAATAAAACCGGAAAAAGTTAAAATAAGAATCGTAGGTAAACCAGAGCTGTCAGCTGACATCTAGTAGCAGCAATATAGTTCATACTACCTACCTTACCGACTACAGAGCCAGATTTGGGTGCTGCCTCAAAGTTGTAATTAAACTGGCAACTATTTTACGTCGTTGCCACTGAATGAGTATTTGGCGAAGGAAAAATTCCCTAGTTTAAAAACAATACGAAGAAATAGAATACCTGACTGTAAGCTGCCAATAGATAAAAAAATATTTCAAAAAAAGGTCATGGGTTTTCCGTTGAATGTGTTGCATTCATTGCAGAATGGATATAGCTACCGTTGTTTGGAAGGACAACAAATCTGCTATAAAATATTATTGAGGAGAAGAAATGGCAAGTTCAAATGTTTTATCACTTGTTGGATCCTGCAATGTTAAATGATTGGGCTTTCTGCAAAACAGTTCGCAAAGAAAAAAAATTACAAGATAATCAGTTGTCATCAGCTCATTTTCGTATAGAAGTGGCTACAATCCTTTGCAAATTAGATACAAAGCCATCCATAAAACACAGAGGTGGAATAGAAGCTGATATTCAAGCAAAAACACATAAAGGTCGTGCCCAATGGCAATTCGGCAAGACCAAGTTAGCAGTATGGGCCGAGAAGAGGCAGATGTTTATCTCTACGCTACAACAACAAACATATGTATGTATATGTCGCACTCCCCTTTTTGTTTGTTTTTACCCAAACAAAAGACAAATTTTGAAAATGAGTAAACACATGTTTCATTTCTAACGAAAATGTACAAAAATCCATAGCAGTTTCCGTAAAATTCCGAATTTCAAGTAAACAACAATTTTATTATGACATTTAACGATTGTAAAATTGATATTGAAAATAACATACATATATGCAAAAAGTTTTAGTACCTAAAACGATAGATTATACCATGGAAGAAAAAAAAACACTAGTATAAAGTAAATTGGAATAAAATTGTAATTGGACTGAATAATAAAAAAATTAAAGAAATCCCATATGCTCAAAATATTACATATACCATAATGGGTATAATAATTGTCACATCAAAAACCTTAACAGCATTAGTTAACTACTACTTTAAGAAAAGTTAATTTAAATATTAATCGTAACTCACGAACACACGAAATAATCAAATTACATACAGTCAATCAATAAAGTAAGTATGCAGTTGCACCATAAGAAAATAAACAATAAAAAAATATACAAATATTTTTGTAACAAAAGGAAAACAGATTTATTTCTAAACAATATATTAGGATCTTCAATTCAGATACAAAAAGTTAATAGTAAAGTGAATTGTAATTGAATTGTGAATTACTGAGTAATAAAAGGATCGTAACAATATGTAAATATAGCGAACTAGTGGTAATATAAATATTCTAACATATCAACGTCCCACAAATTGACTACTCTAAAATTAACAGATTTAGTTCACATTATTTTGAATCGTGGAGAATGCCAGTCGCTATAATTTCGCGAATAACGTCTTGAAAAGTGTCAATATTTAACAGGCGTAGGATATAGATTAAATCTTTTTACATCGCTGAAGATCAATTTTTAAATGCTTGTTTTCGGCAAATTAAGTAGCTAAGTAGCTTTTTAATCTCCGGATGTAGGACACAAAATATGTTATTTGAGGAAAGCACAAGGGACTTCAATGGCTGCTCTTTTTAAAATGTAGTTTTCGAAAACTCACTTATTTTATTAAAAATTATCAGGCATATGCTCTTTAAAAAAAAGTTTTAACTGTGATCGCTTATATGTAAGTCCGCGTCTAACCAAACTTAAATATACCGGTTTTAAATTTTACGAATGATTCTCTTCTTTTCAGTTTACGAATGATTGAAGTTTGAAGTATCATTTTCAACTAAAAGACACAGGTAAACCTCTTCCGGCATTCATATAAGATTTGATTAGCTTGATGGAGGTATAAATGTATACAGCACATTTCTCAGATATTTGCTTAAAATTTGGTACATACATATGTAGATAGCTTTTTGCCGTCTTCGAACTCCTGATGGATTTTCATGAGCAGTTTTTATTTCATGTCCAAAATACACTCGGAGACCTTGCCATTCCCTGTCGTGGGGCGACCGCAATGCTTGTTTTCGGCAATTTTTGTTATAATTTTGGAAGTTCGTCGAACCTGAACTCGATCCGAATGGAAGTACGCAATGCTATTGCGGCCGTTTAACATTTATAATACTCTTTCTGGGAAGTGGATTGAGTGAAAACTCTACGCAAATTGGTAGGATTTGGATACAATTAGATGGTGCGACACATGTTAGCTACATCACGTAAATATGTTATATGGCGGCTGGAGGTTATTTTACGTTTGGCAGTGCTGTTACATCACGGTTATTAAGAAATCAACCTTATCGTCTAGCGTAGAATGGAAATCAGTGAAATCAACTTAATGCACAATAATTTATGCAAAAATATTCTGTGAGAATATTTAAATTATTTTACAGCACTATTATGAGAAAGAAATCAAAAGAAGTGTCTATAACTTAAACTTTATTGAAAGTGTAGTTTTATTAAGAAAAATGATTTTTTCTGATGAAATCATAATTTTTTTAACAAAAATAGGCCTTTGAATACAGCTCATTTACCTATAACCAAAAACAATTACAGGCCACATTAAACAAACCGTAATATATATAAGTCGAGCCCGGCAAGCAATCCTACTTATATACATTTCTCAGACTGTTAATGCCTGAATGTATGCAGGATTGAAAAAACTCGCTAACCCAAATCCTACCAATGCGGCTAAATATTAGCGCACTTAATAGTTGTTGTTAGTAAAAAATTGAATAATACAACAACAGATTACATGGCAGACGTTGGCTCAGTTGTTAGAGCACTCGCCTGTGATGCCAGAATCCGTCGGTTCGATTCCTGGCAAAAGAAGTCTGATGGGGAGATGTGGTAATCTCTGAAACAGCTGTCACTTCTACCAATTTTTCTTTGTTGTATAACAAAATATTCAATGAAAAATAATTTTTCTAACAAAAATAGGCCTTTGAATACAGCTCATTTACCTATAACCAAAAACAATTACAGGCCACATTAAACAAACCTTAATATATATAAGTCGAGCCCGGCAAGCACTCCTACTTATATACATTTCTCAGACTGTTAATGCCTGAATGTATGCAGGATTGAAAAAACTCGCTCACCCAAATCCTACCAATGCGGCTAAATATTATCGCACTTAATAGTTGTTGTTAGTAAAAAATTGAATAATACAACAACAGATTACATGGCAGACGTTGGCTCAGTTGTTAGAGCACTCGCCTGTGATGCCAGAATCCGTCGGTTCGATTCCTGGCAAAAGAAGTCTGATGGGGAGATGTGGTGATCTCTGAAACAGCTGTCACTTCTACCAATTTTTCTTTGTTGTATAACAAAATATTCAATGAAAAATAATTTTTCTAACAAAAATAGGCCTTTGAATACAGCTCATTTACCTATAACCAAAAACAATTACAGGCCACATTAAACAAACCGTAATATATATAAGTCGAGCCCGGCAAGCAATCCTACTTATATACATTTCTCAGACTGTTAATGCCTGAATGTATGCAGGATTGAAAAAACTCGCTCACCCAAATCCTACCAATGCGGCTAAATATTGGCGCACTTAATAGTTGTTGTTAGTAAAAAATTGAATAATACAACAACAGATTACATGGCAGACGTTGGCTCAGTTGTTAGAGCACTCGCCTGTGATGCCAGAATCCGTCGGTTCGATTCCTGGCAAAAGAAGTCTGATGGGGAGATGTGGTGATCTCTGAAACAGCTGTCACTTCTACCAATTTTTCTTTGTTGTATAACAAAATATTCAATGAAAAATAATTTTTCTAACAAAAATAGGCCTTTGAATACAGCTCATTTACCTATAACCAAAAACAATTACAGGCCGCATTAAACAAACCGAAAAATGATTTGGTTGAACTGCAACTCCAAAACTAAATCTATAAGCAAGTTATTTCAATGATATCATATCAAGCTTATTGCAAATTGTAAAATTCGATTTCTTTGACTTTCAGTGTAAATATAAAATTGAATTCACGTCAGTAGAATACGAAAACCTCATATCTGCAGAAATCGGTGTATGGGAGATATACGTAATAGTCGTCCGCTTTCGACGATTTTCCGAACCAATATGTAGTTCAATATCTATGTAAAGAGTTCCCAACTTCAAGTTATGTACTTAGGTACTATTTTTTTTTTTTTTTTTTTTTTTTTTTTTTTTTATTGAATTATAAATCTGAAAAATCGGTAGTATATATGCTATAAAGAAAGAAAATATCCTATACCCAAACCTATGCATATTTATTTACCACAACTTGTAAGAAGAAAAAAGCAACACTGTGCCAGCCTGTGCCAGATTGTTGTTATTGTTTGGCTTGAACTTGTCACAATCCTGCAAAGGAGTGCTTTCGTTCTCTACCAAATTTTTATTGCAAATATTTGCGTAACATACATTTCCTCGACATAGAAAATACCCCTATTATTTTTCATTCATAAAAGCTATAACGAAATTCTCTAACTCCTCTAATTAATAATGTACATACATGGTACCATATTGAGAAAAAAAATGTACTAAAAGTTGTTTTCTTTCTCAACTTTAAATAAAAAAATAAAAAATAAAACAGAGATATGTTCCTGTAAATTTTCTAATATATTTGTGCCAATATATTTCCTCTCAAGTTATGTACTTAGTTAAGAAATTCAATTTGTTTCATAATTTGCTTTATTAATTTTTCTCCTACTTGCCCAAAAGTGCTTTTTCTAAAATCATTTATAATTTGTATTCAACGATTCATGCAACATTGTTTACTCATGTGGGATTTGCATATGCAACCCTGAATAACTACTCCTGGCGATTCCAAGAAGAGATAGCAAGACACAAGAGACGAGGAAGGAAAAATAGACAAGACGAACATATCAGCTGTATTGAAACGCTCATGCGTTACACATGATAAGCTCGTTTAATAAAGTTATAAAACATTCCTTAAGATAAGTAAGCTATTCTTGTAAAAATATTCAATCTGAACAGCGAACTCTATTTGTGAAACAAAAGTATAAATTAAAACTAAATACTTATAAAATATTTAAATAAACTAAGTCGATTTTGTTGTGGCCGCAATAGCCGAGTGGTTAGCATTGCGTACTACCAATCGGAAGGCTTGGATTCGAGTCCAGGTTCCAAAATTATAGTAAATTAATTTTTCTAATTGCGGTGGTCCCTCGCCAGTGAAGTCATCGGAGTCGACTTAGAGTAAACTGTAGGTTCCTCCATTTGTTGGTAAAAACATCAAAACACAAAACCACAAATTGGAGGAGAAGCTCGGCCAAAAATCGCTACAACAGTTACAAAGCGCCAAAGTGCCAAATATATACATATATAAGTGGACTTTGTTCAATTTCCTTTCAAACTACTTTCTATTTTATTTATGTTTGTTATAAAACAAACTATCATTAAATAATAAATTTTTGTTGTTGTTCATTTATGAAGCAGTGATAAATATTTAAAAATTTGCCATTTTTTGACTTTCGAGACACTTGCGCGATTTTTTTATGCGGGACAAACAACAGCTGTCGATATTTTTACACTCAGATGCTCTTTATTTATTAATTTTTATATATAAATTAAAAAATAATCTATTTAGGGCAAAATATACTAAAAAAGTGAGATTTTTCTCAATCTTCATGACAGGGGACAGAGCTGTTTAGAAACCCTACGCGGAATACGGTTAATTATAGGTGCCCCGCCCCCTCCGTTTGCGCCCCACACTCCTTGGATACTGTTCTAAAGATTTTCCAAATATGCTAAGGTAGTTTGATTTATTGGCTCCAAATCTTTTTCTTTCGGAGTAAACAAAT
Source organism: Neoceratitis asiatica (assembly GCA_030068015.2). NCBI lineage: Eukaryota > Metazoa > Arthropoda > Insecta > Diptera > Tephritidae > Neoceratitis > Neoceratitis asiatica. Next base: position 36,649,572 of record CM061526.1, on the reverse strand, counting down.
ATTAACAATGGGAATTATAAATGTAATATACGCACACAAGTAGTACTTATATTTGGTGCTTGAGTTTATTGGGACGGATTAAGGTCATTTTAGCACTACTTACTTATATTCAATAAAAAAGAATTGAACACCGTAGGTTTATTTTTTACTATTTATGGCCGTTTTTTGTATCAAGCGTTCTCATTGTGTGCTGTCAGACGTAGTAATATTTATTTATTTCACACATTTCGTTGTCAAGAAATTACAATTCCGAATTCTGAACTCTTTGAAACTAATTTATGCGATTTCATTAGGTACAATTGCATAAATAAAAATTTCAATTTGTGACTGCTCTCTTGAAGGTACTGACAAATGGTTTCATTATTGTCGGAGAAATTTAGACACACAAAATTGACATTCAGCGTAATTTCCAGAAGTTGAAATTCAATTTCATGAAATTTTTAATGCTACTTGTGTCTGCTCTTGAAACTAAATTTTGAATTTTGTCATTTTGACATGGAATTTGAAATGAAATAGTTTCTACTTATCTTTAGTTTTGTATACAGAAAATGTATAAAACTGATATTGAATTAGTTTCATTTCTTTGGTAAGCTCTGCTGGTACACGGAAGACGTGGAGAAATTTAACATAGCTAACATATTCCAAACAAATACGGAAATTGAAATATATTATATGCATATTACTATCAATAGTCGTATTCACAATGCGATGTATTTTTGAACCAAACCTAATATTTATTTCTGAATTTGCAATAACAGTTGAGTTCGTTTACATTTCAGAGAGAATACACGATATCACGCAATGATACAATAGGATTTCCAGAGCTTACCAGAAATATGACGAATACAAAATACTTGGACTAATAAATCGCTTCTAGAATACGACTAATATAAATTTCAATGATAAATGTTATATTTTAGCTTTTACCAAAACTAATTACATATATTCGAAACTAACAATATGTCCGATTATAATTTTGCATAGATATAATCCCCTGCAACTCTCCTCCATAGAGTAGAGCGGGAGTAAATGATCCATCTCTAGGACATCGCAATGTTAATTAGACCACATATTTTGTATTTATCGTAGTTTGTGGAATATATGTTTTACGCGCGCTTGAAGTACTCGAGTTTTTTGCTTGGTATTTGTAAATTTCTTTTGATCATTTTTAATCTTTCTCTCAAGTACTATTGCTAATTACCCCGTTTATACAGAGTTATCCATTTTACGGTCTCTAAACGTCTAAGTAAAATGCATTTAAAATTATTTTTTTCATGAAATTCCTTTTTTATTATAAAGTTTGAATCTTGGCAAACTTCCACTTACAGCAGAAAATGGATAAGGAGCTCGGCGAAAGTCGCTTCATCGGTTACAAAGCGCGAATTATATACATATATATGGGTACCAACTTTTGGCGTAATTCGCTCTAAAAAAATTGTGTTGGTATTCGGGCTGCTTGAGCTGTTTGAGAGCTCGAACATCTAACTGGGGTGCCGATTTAGTGGTATCACAGAAAGAGAGAAGGAAGGTGTTAATTGAACACCACCGATTTTATCACATAATGCAGGTGATTATTATGTTTGACGATACCTGAAACTTGGAGGATATTTTCTGGGTTTGACGTAGACATCCGATAATAAATTATTCTGCATCAGGTAGTAAAAAGAAGGGTGGTGTATGGGACAACATACCATGTTTTTGCCCGATGAACGAACTCCGAAGCCACTGAAACAATTTTGATGAAAATTCATATTCGCTTTGGTCCAGATTAAAAGAAAACAAGCAAGAATTTAGCAATGTTAAGTCACTAGACACTGATTTATTGAACATTGAGATTGCCAGAATTATTTTTAATTTGTTTTTTGTTTGCCCGAATTTGATTCTATTTCCTATTTTTAAACGTGAAGGTCTTGAGAATCTTTATTTTGTGATTGTAATTTGTGTAAAAAAAGCCGAACAGAGAGCTTGTATATTTTTAAAAGCCAAAGAATTTCCCATGATTTTGGCAATCGCTACGATAAAGAAAAAAAACATATGATAATTGTTGTATTTGTTTTCCTGCTCTCATCTTTATGAAGTCGCCTTGAGCACGAGCAATTTGAGCATTTTGAAAAAAAACTTTGACTCTAGTATATATATAATTAAGCTGAACTCCTCCTCCAATTTGTGGTTTGTGTCTTCATATTTTTCCAAAAAGCTAAGCCCCTTCCATACAGCTGAATTTTTAGAAGGAGCTGTTATTCATTTCAAAAATGCACACTTAAGAGTTGATATTCCCCGCCGAAAGACGACCGCAGTTAAAGAAATTATTTTTTTAAATAAATTTAATTTTGGAAACTGGTCTGAACAGGTTTCGAAGCCAAGACTTTGCATAAGACAGCACGCACTTCTAACTACTTGACTACTGCATACACATACAGATACAGTGACTCACAGATATTTCATGCAACTTCAATTATAAAATTTGACATGAGATATATTGACAACAAAAACACATATCAAAATAATTCAAACTCCCAGTAGTTGATATGAATATGTAGTTTATAAAAGATACTTCATTTACTATTTTTTAATTATTAATTAAGAACTTATAAACAAGCAACAAAAAATTAGAAACATTAACAAATTTTATATCACAGCCTATTCCATGTAGTGTACTTTTTACTGAACAAAAATAAGTTAAATTAACATATTTAATTAAAAATTGTTTAATTTATTAGTGTGATATCCGTTAGCTTTTAATACAGCTAGCTACAGTCTAGCTGGCATGGACTCAAACATTTTTTTCTTTCTGTTCCGATTTTTTTCCACTCTTCCGAAACTGCACTTTATTGTTGTTTCTTATTACCTATGTATGTGGTGTTTACGGATTTTATTTTCTGGACCAGTAGATTCATTAAATGTGGACAATTCCATAATAGCCACGTCCGTGCTATTCGATTTCTGGTTAGGAATGTTGTCCTGGTAATACCGAGAATTTTGACGTATCCAAAGTTTCTCGGCACTTTGGTGTAAATTTTCTTTTCATATTTTAAGGTACAACGTTTTATCCTGAGAAAATACTAAATTTCCAACGCCGGCTGAAGTTATATCTCTGAAGCTCAGTTTTGGGTTTCCGCTACATGTAAGCCACTACATCTGAGCCGAAAATATTGAAATTCGATTCGTCAGTATAAATTACTGTGTTCCAGAAATCCAAACCCGTGGTTTCCAGCTCCCTGACAAAGGGAACTCGGCATATTTTTTTTTTTGGCTAATGAATAGCTTCTTTCGGGATACTCGGCCATTGAAGTCGTGTGCACCTATCCGACGAACAGTTTCAGCACTAATGACTTTCTAATTCCTCCTGAACCTCTGTGGTTAATTTTTTAGCTGATAACCTGGAATTTTCGTTAATTTTTTTAATTAACGTTCGACACGTTCATTGAAAATTTTATTTGATGCATTACGGCCTTTATTTTGTATACAATTTTCATTTACGCAACGCTCAATTATTCTTTACACTGTCGCACTACTTAAATTAACTATCTCAGCAATTTTTCGCTGCTATCTTCCATTTTCGAAATGGCTTATGAACAATTCTCGTTGTTCAATCGTTGTACGGGATCTTATTTAACTGAAATTAGTACGCTGATAACGTGAAATGCAAAAACACACTAAAACTGGCTTCAAACTATTACTGAATGTCAGTTGTAACAATTAGAAAAGTCTACTACCGTTACAAACGCAACAAGCTCTCGCTACACATAGACAAGTGCGTGCATGAAATAAGCTGTGAGCAAAACTCCTGGGACGCAGCTGCATTTCATGCCTTTGTAGACTTAAGACTGTACTTCTACGAATTTTACTTTGTTTACTTTATTAGTAAAACATTACCGAAAATATGTACATACATATATGCATGAACTTTTTTTTAAATTGTAATTATTTTCCATTTTATGACAATATAAACTTATAAGTTTAAGCTGCATGAAATAGCTGTGAGCCACTATATTTAAAATAATAATGATGAAACGTTGAACGTTCGTAGAATCAAAATTAATGAAGTCCGGGATGTTGTTGGCATATCAATTGGATCACCTCATGACATTTTTTCCAATGTTTTAGGTATAAAACGCTAATTTTGTTCCAAAGTTGTGGAATTTCTCACAAAGAATTTCATCACACTAAATTTCTTGTTCGTGAATTTTTGGGCGAAAGCAATACTGCAATGTCTTATGATATCTCAATCTCTATATTCGCCAGACATGGTTCCACATAATGTCACAGTCCCTCCCGTACTACTAAAGTTTGTTTTGACCTCGTTATGCCCTTCCTTACGTTACCAATGGTAAATAAGATATTGTATATGCATTTGCATGAAACCTTCCTCATTCTATCTTTAACTTTATAACAACATAGCATTAGTTGCTATGGGAATTTTTGTTCATGGAACTTCCATGGGCCCATAAAGTTTTCCATGCCTTGAAAAACTTATTCTGAGCTACCTTTTATTAAGCTACTATATGTTAGTTCCTAGCATTGCGCTTTACTGGTTATGTTTGAATTGTTTTTATTATAAATGCTTTTATACATATATAAGGCAAAAATAATTTATTTAATAAAATATGAGTAATAACTTGAAAGTATAATTGAATTTAATCAAAAGAAAGTTTTGGACTTTCCTAAATAGATAAAAGAGTTAGCCTTGAATTTCATACTAATATCCTTTGCCAAAAATCTCCACTTCAGACTTTATAAATTTAAAATTATAAAGAAAAAAAGTAAGAACAGCTCATATATATTACTTCTTCTTCTTCTTTAAGGTATGAAACACGTGATTTTGGCCGATCAACAATTGCGCGCCTATCGTTTCTACTTTTCGACGCTCGGAGTGGAGATCTTCCTCTCCTCTTCCTCCACCAGGGTATACTGCATCGAATGCTTTCAGAGCCCACAGCTGAGAACATTTGGTTTTTAACAAGTACGATGGAATATATTTTATACTTTACGATGGGAAATGTAGCACCTATAAAAATATTCTATACATACTTGATATTACATTAAAATAATCGCGAAATTTTAAGTTTGGTTTATGCCGTTTTGTTCAAAATTTAACTACAGAGAAATTCAACAACAAGAATAAGTAGTATGCTTATAAGCAACCTTGTCGGGGTAAATTTCACATAAACATTAGGGGTATTCTCTTTTTCTAGGAAATGCATGCTACGGTGCACGGATAGGAAATTTTTCCTACTCGTGCAACGGCACAACAACAAAACACATGCAAAAAGCATATGGTACGATAGGAAAAATATCCTATACCAAAAGCTATGTATATTTATTTCCCACAGCTAGCAAGAAGGAAAATGCAACCCTGTGAAGGAAAAGTAACTCTGTGCCTGTGTGGTCGTATTGTTTCACGTGAATATGGCAAAATTTTGCAACGGGGATGCTCTCGATCTCTAGCACAATTCCATAGGAAATATTTGCATAGTATGCATTTCCTAGACAAGGCGAATACCCCTATTATGTTTCAAAGAATTTTGTACATTAATTATTTTTGTCATTAAAGTTTTTAGAATATAATGAAGGAGAATAAATCCCCGAATTTCCAAAATTTCTTAAAATCAACTAAAAATTCAGGAATGAAAACACTAATTGAACACAAGAACAAAGAGTAAAATATAGCGTTTGTGTACTCTATACACAAAAAGTCCGGTTTGCAGATAAAAATTTATTGGATATCAGCTTAATTGTGAAATACAATGCCGCTGCCTGAAGATGAGGATTGGTGTTTGAAAACAATGGTGCGTTCCTCTGTGACTTTTCCGTTTAACGGTAAGTGTAGCGCATGAGAAACAAAACTGCTTATTCAATTTTATTTCATTAAGTAATTAAATGTAGGTCTCAAAGATAACGCAAAGAGGTTAATTCTTGGATCTACTGTATTTTTATGTATGGCTTGGGCGGACGAGAATTTATTAATATAATTGCTTCCCTGTATTATCAGATACTCCAAAAAACTGCAACCATAATATGCGCCTATTAAACAAAAATAAATATAAAACAACTGAAAACTAAAACAAAAACAATAAACTAAAAATCGTAATTAAAAAGTCTAGAAAAACAGAAAAATAAATTTAAAAAAAGAAACAAAAAATAATTGTTAGTAGAATCATATAAACAAACTATTCTTTCGTTGAAAAAAAGAACATACGTTTTTATTGATTTATTAATTATTATTATTTATATTACCATTATTACTAGGTCAGGACCAAGTTCTTTTTTATTATTACAAAAATCTTATTTTTAAGAATTTAGAATTTCTCAACTCAGTTCTATTTTACTTTTAACATACATTTCTTATTAAATACACATATCTAAAGATTAACATGTATATGACTTTTTCTTACCGCAATTAAATATTTTTATTTCGAAATATCAAAAGTACTTACTTATTCATCAATATCTATTTTGTCCACTTCAAAGTAATCCCCCTCGGATATAATACACTTGTGCCAACGCTTTTTCCAATCCTCGAAGCACTTCTGAAATGCGCTTTTCGGTATGGCTATCAGCTCTTTCTGCGATTCTGACTTGTCTCATCAATTGGGGCAAAAGGCGTTCCATTCATTGGTTTTTGGTGGTTGGGGCGGACAATTTTGGACAAATAAAACTTAGTGACACAGATTCAACATTATTTTGTCTAATGGGCCATTATTATTTTTCAATATCAACGGTTTTATTTATTTATTTTTATTCACTTTTCTGTTATACAGGCATTTCTTCAGCTCCTGGGAGTCCATGCAGTATTTTCCAACTCAGGCACCCCTCTATACATTTTGTCATCATTCTGTAAACCACTTAGAAATTGACTATGAACTCACTTGGATGCTCGTTTTTATGATTGGGATGCAATAAACGCTAAAATATTAAACAAGTTAATGCACGAATGTATATTTGAATTTGTTATAAAAATTCAGATAATTTTCCTTCTATTCGCAAATTTCGAAATTGAAAACGGCGCAACAGGGTTATGTTGGACAGAAATAGTAAGAGTTAAGGAAAATTTGTGAAACCCAAAAATGTAATATTTTAATTATTAACAGACATACACGAAAAGAACATATGTATATAATTTGATTTAAAGTTTTCTTGTTAAATTTTTTTAAAAAGCAAAATAAAATTCAATATAAACTATGTTATACTGTTACGATCTTGCTGAATCAACCCCATTGATTTCCCAAATCCTTCGGGTACGATCTCTGGATTGTTAAATAAAAATCGCCAACTTAATTTGCAGTTTCTTTATTTATAAAGAATTTATTTAAGGTTCTTTTATTACTCAGTAATTCACAATTCGATTTACAATTTACTTCACTTGTACTTATACAATGTTCTATTTTTATTACTTTACTGTAATGTAATCAAAAACTTTACTTACGACGTTGTCGGCTCCTCTCTTTCATCTGACATTCGCTTCGCATTTTCGCCACACTGCCCTCCACCTAAGTCTGATCGTCCCGATCAGACACATTCGCTGTTCCAAACGCAGCAACCTTTTCTTGGTGGACCACTTTCATCTTGTTTCTTGGCCTCCCAACGATTTGGATTGGATACACTACATCGTTTAGTCGTTTGATTATCTTGTATGGACCTTCCCAATTGCATTAAAGTTTTGGGGACAAACCTCTCTTCCGTTGTGGATTGTACAGCAACACCAAATCTCCATTTTTGAAGCCTTCGGAGTTCATTTGAGTTCGCTGCCCCACAAGAGCATGTATCTCTCTTAACTCTTCATCGAGAACAGTAGACGCTTCCTTCCCAATTCTTCTCGCATAACCAGTTATTCCAAATTTTAAATCGCTGGGCAACCGAAGTTCACTACCAAACAGTATCCTCGCAGGTGTTTGAAGTATCTGGCACATCTCCTGGAACACTGCCGATTCAAAGTTTCTTCCTTGGTCTGAGTGCAATTCTATAGGCGCACGATCTGGTAACCCAATTGTGAGTGAATGCATCCGCAACTGTTTTCGCTTCCTGCTTTGGAATTGGGTAGACCTCAGGCCATTTACTAAAGTGGTCCATAACTACAAGAACGTATTTGTTTCCTTGTCTGCTCATAGGGAATGGACCGGCTATATCCATGGCAACCCGCTCAAATGGTGCACCTGAGTTATACTGCTTCATCTGCCCATGACTTCGTGACTTTGGTCCTTTAGCACCGCTGCTTGATCTTCTCCAGCGTTTTTGTAATGTCTAGCTGCCCTCCACTAGGACCATTATGGAATTCCTTAAGAACATCCGGAATTCTTAACCTCGGAACTACTATTAGCTTTCGAGAGCACTGGCCATCTTCACTTTCCCATACTCTATGCAAACAGCCAGATATCAACTCTAAACTGTTCCATTGTGCCCAGTATGCCTTCGCGATGGAACTTTCCGCAGCCATTTGTTCCTTACTTGGTCGTCTATTTATCTGCAATCCGTACATTCGAAGTCCAGATCTTCTTGCTGACATTTCCTTAAGTGACTTGCCTCCCACTCTTCTGCTGGCGTAACTGTCATTAGCCGGACGTCTATTATGTCTTCCTTACCCTCGGCTTTTGAGCAATGCTTACATTCCAAACTACATGGTCGACGGACATAGCGTGAGCGTATTCCCCTTGCGGTGCTCGATGGTGAAGTCATAACTTAGCAGTCTCTCAATCCATCGAGCTAGCAGCCCTTCGGGATTCTTGAACTGTAGTAGCCACTTCAGCGCTGCATGATCCGTTCTAACTCAGAAGTGTTGCCCATACAGATATTTGTGGAAGTGTTTATGCAATCCACCAACGCTAATAGTTCTCTCCGACTTACGCAGTAGTTCCGCTCTGGTTTCCCAATTGACCGGCTATAGTAGGCAACTATCTTCTCCTGCCCATCAATCACTTGTGAAAGTACACCTCCTATGCCATAACCACTAGCATCTGTGTCCAGAATAAATGCTGCACCTGGAACCGGGTACGCTAGCATAGGCGCAGTGCATAGCCGTTCCTTTAAAGCTTGGAAAGCCTCCTCTTGTTCAGTTTTCCACTCCAGCTAATCTCTGGAAAACTTCTTCCAAATTACTCGGATGCTCATCGAAGCTTTTTCCCAATACGATGATGTCATCCAGATACACCAAACAAGTCTTCCAGTGTAGTCCTTTGAGCACATGGTCCATTAATCTTTCAAAAGTGGCAGGAGCGTTGCATACCCCAAATGGCATTACCGTAAATTGCCATAGACCGTTGCCGGCACTAAAGGCTGTCTTCTCTTTATCTTCTTCACTCACTTCTACTTGCCAATACCCGCTCTTAAGGTCAAGTGTTGAGAACCATTCTGTGCCAGTTAAAGAGTCTAGTGTATCATAGATCCTGGGCAAAGTATAGCTGTCTTTCTTTGTGACATCATTTAATCTCCGATAGTCCACACAGAACCGCAACTGGCCATCTTTCTTCTTCACGAGTACTACCGGAGAGCTCCATGGACTTGCTGATGGTTCGATAACATCGCTTTCGCTCATTTCCTTAATTATTTGGCCAACAGCGTCACGTTTGGCTAGTGGAACGCTTCGAGGAGCTTGACGAATTGGTCTTTCATCACCAGTATCAATGCAATGTTTCACTACGTTGGTCCTGCCTGCTTTGTTGTCATCCTTGTCGAATATGTTGGAGTATTTGCGGATAATTTGGCCTTGTGCTTATACATGTCTTCCAACCCTTGCATCCATGCATTTATATTTCCTCCATGTCCCTGCTGCCAATAGAGTCGATTCCAGATGAATCATTGCATTTGATGATGGCTTCTACCTCTTGGCATTGCCCTAATACAGTTTCACTAGGAATTTTTACTGGTGATCTGAAGTCATTTTATACTCTCACTGGGATGCGTCCATTCTTTTGTGTCTTAGCCAGGGTTTTACCAATAAGTACGTCCGGTGTAGAATTTCGTGCTACTTCAAAAACCCACAATTCGTTTTTCACACAATCTCCATTAATTTTCACCCAAGCAACTGCATCTGACTTTGGTGGAATCAGTTCACTGCCTTCTAAGACCACTTGTTTGCTGCTGTATGTGGAATTATAGCCAATGCTTAGTGGTACTTCCATGTTTTTATACTCCATAATTTTGTTATTCAAGTCGATCTTGATACCTTGATCCATCAAGAAGTCCACTCCAATGATTTCCTCATCTACAATCTGTGCTACCATAAAGCTGTGTAACACCGTCAAATACCCTACTGTGACCTCACATGTTACTTCTCCCACCGCTTGGGTATCCTCACCAGTCGCCGTTTTCAATATTGCTCCAGGTCTCACTTCTTTAGCGATCAGTTCAGTTCGAATGATGGAGTGTGATACGGCCGTATCCACTGTTAATATTCGCTCTCGTCCATCCACATATCCACCAATAGTAATGTTCTCGTTTTCCTGCCAATTTGCGAGACGGAGATTATGGGGCACTCAATTGCAGGAGCCAGCATACGCCCCTTCGTGAAGTAAACGCGTTGGAGATTACATTACAGTAAAGTAATAAAAACAGTACATTGCGAAAGTTGTATACAAGTGATTGTAAACAGTAAAGTGAATTGTAATTGAATTGTGAATTGCTGAATAATAAAAGGACATTAAATAAATTCTTTATAAATAAAGAAACTGCAAATTAAGTTGACGATTTTTATTTAACAATCCAGAGATCGTACCCGAAGTATTTAGGAAATCATCGAGGTTGATTCAGCAAGGTCGTAACAATTGGTGTCAGAGGTGGGATTGTTAAATAAATCCCAAAGGATAATAATTGAAAAATTGTGAAGATTCAGGATTTGACGATACCTCCTCTCAAGAAGAAGTTGGGAAATAAGGCAGAGCTGCAATCGAGACTGCGAGAAGCAATGGAAGTCGAAGGCATCGACTTGAACCAATACGAATTTCGTCGCGAGGATGAAGATGTATCCTTGAAGGACATTGACAAAGAAGAGGCTACTGATTCTGCGAAGGGGTTGGAGCAGCCATCAAGTAAGATTCAAGAAAATGCCCCTGGCTCATCTACCGGTATGGACATGAACATGTTGTTGACTGCAATTTCACAAAAGATGTATGCACAGGATGCCCGTAATTCACAAAATATGTCTGTAATGAACGCGAACACGTCACAAAAGTTGGATGCACAGGATGCTAAGTTGTCACAAAAGTTTGATGGATTAGAAGGAACAATCGCACAAATACAGCAAAATCTGGTGAGAGACAATGCGGAACTTAAGGAAAGACAGGATCAAATCGAGGAGCGACTAGACAAAATAGAGGAGCTAATTAAGACCAAAATCAACGAGCTCGAGCGACGTGTCCGAGATTTGCAGTTGCATCGTTCAGCCAGATCGATGAACGGACCGTGGGTAGAAGCACCATCCTTTGACGGCACAGCGTCATTCCAGATCTTCAAGCTCCAGTTCGAGAAGACGGCTGAGTTAAATAATTGGGCCATCGAGGAAAAATCCGCTGCGCTATTTGTTGCGTTGAAGGGACCTGCAGCGGAAATTTTGCTGACTATTCCCGAATATGAGAGGGATAACTATGACACAGTAATGCGAGCCCTGGAAAGAGGATATGGTAGCGAGCACAGGAGGCAAATTTACCAAATGGAGCTGGAACAGCGTGACCAAAAACACAATGAATCTCTGCAGGAATATGCTTTTGAAATCGAGAGATTGGCTCATTTAGCCATTGGGAACACATCGAGTGAGCATCTCGAAAGAGTAAAAATCCAGAGGTTCATCAGCGGAATTAAAGACGTGTACACCAAGCGAGAGACTTATGCGAATCCAAAGTTAAAATTCGCTGAAACTGTTGCGTATGCTCAGACACGTGAAGCAGCGGCACTACTATGTAAGCCAGCCTACAAAGTGAAGCGTTTGGAGGTAGATGCACCTGATGTGAGGACTGAAATATTGGAAACTCTGAAGTCGATAGAAGGAATGAATCGTTCTGGTGTCAAGAATCAAGCTAGGAAGTGCTTCAGTTGTGGAAAAGCAGGTCACTTCGCACGCGAATGCCAGTCGGGCTTCAACAGAGAGGAAAAACGACGCAAACGATGCTCAAAAGTTGAGGGCATAATAGACGTCCGGCGAATAACAATTACACGAGCAGAAAAGTGGGAGGCAAGCCACTTAAGGAAATGTCAGCAAGAAGACTCAGACTTCGAATTGGTAATGCACGGATTGGAGGTGAACAGACGGCCAAGTAAAGAACAAATGGCAGCGGAAAGTCCAATCGCTAAAGCATACTGGGCACAATGGAGCAGTTTAGAGTTAATATCTGGCTGTTTGCATAGAGTATGGGAAAGTGAAGATGGCCAGTGCTTTAGAAGGCTAATAGTAGTTCCGAGGTTGAGAATTCCGGATATTCTTAAGGAATTCCACAATGATCCTAGTGGAGGGCACCTCGGTATTAGGAAAATGCTCGAGAAGATCAAGCAGCGGTTCTATTGTGTTGGTTGTCGTCAATCGATTGCTGCGTGGGTTGCTAACTGCAAGGAGTGCATAGCAACTAAAGGGCCAAAATCACGAAGCCATTACAAATTGAAGGCCAGGTATGACAAAGCGATGAACTCTGAAGGTTTCCGAAGTGGAGATTTAGTGTTGCTGTGCAGTCTACAACGGAAGAGGGGTTTGTCCTCAAAATGCGTTTGGGAAGGTCCGTATAAGGTAATCAAACGGCTAAATGACGCAGAGTATCGAATCCAGAATGTTGGGAGACTAGGAGCAAGATGAAAGTGGTCCACCTAGAGAGGCTTGCTGCGTTTGGAACAGCGAATGTGTCTGATCGGGACGGTGTAGGGCAGTGTGGCGAAAATGCGAAGCGAATGTCAGATGAAAGAGAGGAGCCGACAACTGGCATGTTCCGTCGTAAAGTAAAGTTTTTGATTACATTACAGTAAAGTAATAAAAATAGAACATTGTATAAGTACAAGTGAAGTAAATTGTAAATCGAATTGTGAATTACTGAGTAATAAAAGGACATTAAATACATTCTTTATAAATAAAGAAACTGCAAATTAAGTTGAACCAACTATAAAAGGTACTAAAGAAAATGTTATCAATTTAAAGGAATGGTATCAGTCAATTAGAGCATTGTACAGGGCTACAAGTAACAAAACTCATAATTTTCGCACACACATTCTCAGTTTCTTACCCATACATGTTTAACAGAACCCTGTGAAGAACAGAAATTGCAATAAGAATATAATGGAATGAAAAAGCGAATTTGGGGAATAGGCACCAACCGCAGGCACGAGCCGCGGGTTGCCTGTCAACTATTTTGCTATATATCCCTGAATTTTGAGCAAAACTGCTATTTTTTAGTCGAGTGTGTTGCCGCGCTAAACATATCTTCGATACAAGTTTTAAATTTGTTTACAGAGTTTACCTCAAGTTTTAGAAGATTAAAAAAACAAACGAATAAATTAATGGGCATGTAATATATATATTAACTTTATTACCACGGCGGGCATAAACTAAATATTTGTGAACGTTTTAGACATTTATATATGACTATTTCGATCAGGTGATCTCAGCTGTATTTTTGACCATATGATAGTTTAACTGCTTGTAGGGCTGTACGATGAATTAGAGTTATGGGAATGAGTACTATATTTTTAACCTCTCATACTTATAAAACATATGTAATGAATGACGATTTTGACAACTTCAAAGTGACAACTTAGCGAAAAGTAAACGAAATCAAAACTTCTGTAGCCAATCGATCCACAGTTCGCCCTTTACGCTCCTTTCTGAACTTTTAATGAAATAGCTGAAAGCATACTATTGGCAGAAACTGGACGCTTCAAAATGTTGAAAATTTTTTGTTTGCTCTGATCAATAAGATATATAATACATATACAATATACATACATACTTATTTATTTATGATGTAAATACTTAAATTCATATATATGTATGTATATATATGTACATACTAGTATGTTTCCTTTCTAACATAACAACGCATACAACATACATATGTATATAGGACTCTTCTGGTGCTACATTCTGTGTGAAACTGACGAAACAATATTTTTCTAAATCCGCTTAATGTCATAAAAATTAATAGGTTCTCTGAATCATCAAAATAAAAAAGTAATTTAAAACATATTTATGTGTACCTATACCAGCAAACCATATTAAAAATATCAAATATTCTTTGTAAACATGTTTCATAAATTAACTTTCGGAAAGAACTAAAAAGCAATAACAATAAACCTTTCTCATTAAAAATGAATCACTAATTTCTTAAACTAATGTAGGGTATATCTAAGGAATTTCGAGCCGCGCCAAACAACAAATGAAGAATGAACAAAAAACCACGATCGCTAAATATTCTTAAAATTAAATAAATAACCAAATTAAGTTAACAAAGCAACTTAAAATCTCGAGCGATAGATATTAGTTCTGTTGGGCGAGCTGTTTGTTACTAAATTTTGATGAAGCGCTCGTTGAGGCAAAAAGCCAGTAAAATTTGCAACGAGAGAGCACAATTTTGGCATTTGGCGTTGGCATCATCAAATAAACAGTCATCGCATTCGTGACTCGGCTCCCACGTCATAGTTGGCAGTCATAACTTCAAAAATGTAGATAACTTCGTCAATTAGGAACTAGCATTAATAACACCAACAATGTCAACCTTGAGATCTAACGCAGAATTACAGGTGCTACTTTGGACGAAGCCAACTTTACAAGGCGTCCATCATTCTCGTCCTGGCATATGGTGCAGGAGCCTGTACGATGTCGGCATCCGAAGAGTCGACTTTACGTCTTTTCGAGTGAAAAGTTTTGCAAAGGATTTATGGTCCTTTGCACGTTAGCAACGGCGAATACCGCAGATGATGGAATGATGAGTTGTACGACCTATACGACGAAATTGAGATAGTTCAGCGAATCAGGAGACAGCAGCTACGCTGGCTAGATCATGCCATCCGAATGAATAAAAGCGCTCCAGCTTTGAAAGTACCCGCTGGTGGAAGCAGAGGAAGAGAAAGACCTCCACTTCGTTGGAGCAACCTGATTTTGGATTCCTTTAATTTGCTAAAAAAGCTGTGTCAACCAAATGAGCCTCAAAATACCGCGAAGCATGGTTATGCTACCGTTAAAATCACGCTAAAACATTATTAACAAAATAAATTTTAGTTGAATTTAAAAGAAAATAAAGCTCTTGAATTTTATGCCAAAAAAATCTAGAATGTTCAATTAATATGACCGGCTAATGCGTAAAAAGTCTTCCAAATTTATTTTCGTATTTAATTCAGATTTAAGCGACAAATTGTTGCAAACGTATTTTTACATAAATCTTCGTCCTTACAGAGGAATATCGGAAAAAATACGTTTACTGGTATCTACATACACATATCGTTTGATGGCCATGAAGCATGTAGAATTACATCATTGTTGAAATCCTATAGTTTTTGAGTATAATCAAGGAATTAAAAATTTTATAAAATTGCAAGTATTATTAAAATACTCATTAAAATAAATGAACGGATTAAAACTACATATGTAACTGCCAAATGAACAGCTGTTATGTGACATGCTGTCTAATTTCTAGAGATTCCTGTTCCTTGATAGCTCAGTGACTTTCTGTCTTTTATCTTAGTCTCACAATTTCGTTACAGACTAATTCTCATTGACTTTTATCAATGAAAACAGATTTTAGCATTCATTCCCGCTGACACAAACTTCCTTAGAAAACGCCACGCATCACGGCTTACTAGCAATTAATTAATAAGCTGTTCTCTACTAAATACTATAACCTGTGATCGGAATTTTTTCCCCAACTTTCCATACATACATATAAACGCTTCGAATTGAGATCCTTCTTTCTAGTAGGTTAAATTGAGCACGCGGTCATAATTCCATATCGTTTTCACTTCTAAATAAATTTTTTGATTACTAAGGCGAAGTCAACTATTCAATACCTTCTATCGCTTTTCTCTGAACGCTGACAATCAATTTTTATTTCATTTTGTCTTAAATGCTCTTCCACTTTAAATTTATTTAATATTTCTGAGTTAAAAAATTCTGAGTTACCTACATATGTATGTAATAATAATTGTAGTTAATTTTCATTATAAAACACATTTTTTGGTTATTTGGGTTAACGCTTTAAGTACTCATTTGTGAGGATATTCTAAAGCGTTGAAGGCAATATGTATGTTCGTGTATGTACAAATACATATGCAGATGACAATTTCTTTCTCTCGCTTGGAACAGTAACAGATTGTGCGGTTTGTTATAACCTTTTCACATACTGTTTGTTTACGAAGGAACACATGCTGTAGCGATGTTACCGATTTCAAGCTTTCTGACTGTAAACATACATACTACAACAACGTAATTTTTCTACTGATGTCTACATTAAAGACGCTCATGATGACTATCGCGCAGTTAATACTCGTTGATGGCATTTGGTTGCCTTCCTTTTCTTATCACAAACAACACACGCCTCTGCTCAGTCGACGAGCGTCCAAAATTTAAGCGAGTAACATAAAATCCAAGAGCAATGCTTTGATTTTTTCTGGCTACTATTGAGGCCGACTTTTTGGTAAAACAGTAAGTTGTATTCACTATTTTTTTTTAAGATATCCTCCAAGAGGTACAATAAGCACATAACCAAATACAGAGGAAATCCATTTCAAAGTTCCTCTCAAAGTTCAATAATACAAAACCTTAAGACAAATTTTAATTAATTTTCAATGGTAGACAAATTGTATACATGTACATTAGAACATTCATTATTTACCATACCCTTTACAATAAAAAATTTAGACGGCGAAATCAAAATCAACTTGGTACATAACTTCTTCTTCTTTGGCGTAGACACCGCTTACGCGATTATAGCCTCGTCAACAATAGCGCGCCACTCGTTTCTTCTTTTTGCTGTTTGGCGCCAATTAAGAATACCAAGTGATTCCAGGTCACTCTCCACCTGATCTTTCCAACGGAGTGGAGGTCTTCCCCTTCCTCTGCTTCGGCCAGCGGATACTCCATCGAATATTTTCAAAGCTGGAGCGCTTTCATTCATTCAGACGACAAGACCTAGCCAGCCTAACCGCTGTCTCTTGATTCGCTGAGCTATGTCAATGTCGTCGTATAGCTCGTACAGCTCATCGTTCCATCGTATGCGGTATTCACCATTGCCAACGCGCAAAGAACCATAAATCTTCCGCAAAACTTTTCTCTTGAAAACTCCTAAAGCCGACTCATCGGATGTAGACTACGTCCAGGCTTCTGCACTATATGTCAAGAAGGGAATGATGAGCGACTTGTAGAGTATGGTTTTGGTTCGTCGAGAGACGACTTTACTTTTCAATTGCCTACTCAGTCCAAAGTAGCACCTGTTGGCATTGTCTTATCGTGATGTTGAAGGCAGCTTTAAAATCGATAAAAAAAAGATGGTGTGTATCGATTCTTCTCTCTCGGGTCTTCTCCAAGATTTAGCGCATGATGAATATCTGATCAATGGTGGATTTGCCAGGTCTAAAGCCACACTGATAAGGTCCGATCAGTTTGTTGAAGGTGGGCTTTAGTCTTTCACACAATACGCTAGATAGGACCTTATATGCGATATTAAGGAGACTTATCCCACGATAATTGGCGCAGACCATTTTTTTGGATTGGGCAGAGCACACATAGGTTCCATTCGTCAGCATGCTTTCGTCCGACCATATTCTGCAAAGAAGCTGATGCATCCTCCTTGTCAGCTCTTCGCCGCCGTATTTGAATAGTTCTGCCGGTAAGCCATCGGCTCCCGCCGCTTTGTTATTTTTTAAGCGGACAATTCGAACTTCTTCATAGTCGGGTGATGGCATTTCCATACCATCGTCATCGATTGGGGATTCGGGTTCGCCGTCTCCGGTGTTTTAATTTTCACTGCCATTGAGCATGTTGGAGAAGTGTTCCCTCCATACACCAAGTATACTCTGGAGATCTGTCACCAGATTACCTCCATGGGCCCTACATGAGTTTGCTCTGGTCTTGAAACCTTCTGTAAGTCGCCGCATCTCCTCATAGAATTTTCGAGCATTACCCTTGTCGGCCAGCTTCTCAAATTCGTCATACTCACGCATTTCGGCCTCTTTCTTTTTTCGTGTGCAAATGCGTCTCGCTTCCCTCTTCAGCTCTCGGTATCTATACCACCCCGCACGTGCTGTAGTCGATCGCAAAGTTGCGAGGTAGGCTGCCTGCTTTCTCTCCACTGCAGTTCGACATTCCTCATCGTATCAGCTGTTTTTCTGGTATTGTTGAAAATCAATTGTTTCCGAAGCAGCGTAAACCAAAAAACCGACAGTTACATAACACGGTCATGAGTACCAAAAAAAGTTTCGATTTAATTTCACCAAAACAACCAACTCATTGTCTTACAGATCTAAGGAAACTACCAGATCTTATAGATTTTGCAGTCACCAAAAATTAAGATAGGAATTTGTGTTAGTATTTGCTGAAACCAATGCTAATTTATTTATTGGATTGAATGAACAGACATTTGAATATCAGTATTCTTTTCATCTTACAATATTCAGAACTAACTGCCTGAAATAAAAATAAATAAGCACTCACATAAAGACTAACCCCAATATAACGAGTGAGACTGACATTGATACCGAAGTACTTGTATTCAACAGTAAGCTAGTAACAGCAGCATCTAGCAACACCAGAGCAGAAAACGTGGCTAAAAACTGGAAAACTTACAACTAACAGCGAAATCGAATTGATTGTTAGAAACAAGCGACGCTTGCGTCGTGAATGGCAAACGCATCGCCGATGCAAAAGTCCGACTTAAGATGGCAGAGAAAAGTTTAAAAGTGGCATTAAGACACTTCTAAAAATCCTCTACCGTCTTTGTCTCCTTCCATCCACTAAAAAATTGTGTTGGAAAGCTAGCAAAAATTCAAGCCACGAATTAATATAGAAGCACCGTTGAGATTACGTAGTGGTCTCTGAGCCAGAGCTGAAAAAGGAAAGAAAACTTGTTTTGCAGAGCACCTCAGTATGGCAAAGATGCCAAAAGAGCTGCCGAACATTGCTCTCATTTTTCTCGCAAATCTTTTCAGTCCCATGTTAAAGCTAGGATATTGTCCACCAACATGGTAAAAATCGCAGAAAATTATGAAAGCTAAACCAGTTGAAGACGCTGTCTGTTGTCTTGTCCTTCCAAACTTTCCAAACTATAAGCCGAGCATAAAGTCGATATGGCTACCAGGTGGAATCATCGTTCACAATCTGCAAAGTCTGCATTGAGGAATTGGGGGTCATATATTCTTATTTTTTGTATAATAAGAGCTGATTATGTTTCCTTTAATTTACTAGAAAGCAAAGCTTAGCGCTTATAAAGGTGTTGAGGTACTCTCGATAGCCTGCGTTTAAAGTATATCGGTATTCCGTCCTGTGCAGTGGGTTGATTCTATGGTGTTGAATAGATTTCTGCATGTCGAGTATAACTAGGTGGTGCTTCAGCTTCTAATAGATGTATGCCAAATGGAATGGGCCATATGGTAGCAATCTACCAGCAATTACTTCCACAGCCGCCACCTTTTCGGCGACCTATCCCGATTAGGGTTACCTAAATTCGCCTACCTAATTTGCGGCCGCATCAACCGAAAACTTAGCCGGGGGGTACTTCCATCCGGAAGGTCAGTGTTCGAATCCTGGTTCGTCCGATATCCAAAATTATAGAAAATTAATTTGAATAAAAAATTAAGTTGACTTTTCTAATTGTGGTCGACTCTCGGGAATGTCAACCCCTCCGAGTGTATATCTGCCATAAAATAAAGACTACTTATGAAAAGCCATCGCCCATCAGTAGGTACCTCCATTTGTTTGAAAAACATCAAGACGCGCACCAAAACTTGGAAGTCTAACCTGTTTAAGTCAACTGGTACACCCCTACTTTAAAATGTTTAGTAAACATTGTCGGCTCATACGGATAAATACTTCGAAACTAATTTTCGTATTTCAAGCATCCTTCCTCAAATGCCAATCGACAAATTGTTGCAAAACAAGTTTTACATACATCTCTCGTAGCAAAGGCGAGACGAAGCGGGATGAAGCAAAATGTTGCCGAGCATCTTTTTTACATTTTCTTACGTGGTTTTGTCAGAGAACGTCAAGTTATAGAGAAGGTCTAATTGCGGACAAACGTGGAAGATATCAACTCCACCTCGCCACGATGAACGTGTTTCACCACGGCCAAAAAATTAACAGAATTGGCTTTTACATTGCTGAGCATAGTTATTATAAATATGCTCAGAAATGTAATTCTCCGTCTCTAAATAACATTATATGTTAACGTAAAATAAAGAATTTTGTAGGGTTTTTATGAAAATATTTTTTTTTTAACTTATATTTTATTTGCAATCTATCTTAAATGAGACATTCAGCAAATTAGATCTTATAAGATAATAACAGCGGTAGGTTTGCCTTGCACAAATCTACATAGAGAAATATGTATAAATTTGATATATTTACATACATTCTTACGTTATATAAACTTCAAAATTACTTTTTTTTAGAGAGATTTCAAATTTTATAGGAATGGCAAGTCTAAGATATGGCGGCGCTTTAGCCGTATAGTTTCATAAGTCGTGTCTAATAAGCAAATATCAGTTGGGTTTATGTGGTTGGATAGGCGTGTAAGATATCTAGCACTGAATTTTGGTATTTCACACTTTATAAAAGGAACACCTAGGTCCTTGTGAATAACTTCTTTGGTGACAAACCAAGGCGCATTAACCATTGATCGTAATGTTTTAGATTGATACCGTTGTAGGATCTCCACATTGGATTTGCTAGCAGTACCCCAAAGCTGAATGCCGTAGGTCCATATAGGTTTAAGTATAGCTTTGTAGAGCCGAACTTTGTTTTCTAGACTTAGTTGAGATTTGCGACCTAACAGTGGTTTGTGCTTTCAAACATTAAAATTAATTAATTCTTAATTCTTTACATGTTCAGCAGTGAAAAAGGGGCTTTGAACCTCCAAACTCCTTGACGCGTTCGCGCCTATTGCTACACATTTCGCAACCATATTTGTTTCAGATTTTTTCGAGTTTTGTCATCAGCTTGTTTGCATGGTTATGCAGGGGAATGTGTGCGGTAATTTTTATGAATAAAAATGTTTTTGTTGTGTTTTATTAGAACTTTAAACTTTTGGATGAGAGAAGCGTTTTAAGGGAAAGTGTAGATGAAGCATGCTTATGCACATGTAAATAATGTTTTTGTATATGTTTGCAAATGCGTGCATGTATGTATAAATATTTTTATACGCAATTTAGTATTTTTTATCATGGATGCGTATGAATATACATACAAACGTTCATATGTACACATGTTTGTGTTATCATTCCATATCCAATTTTGATTTAAATTTTAGAATTTAACTTCCAACATATTTTATTGCTATACAAGTTAATAAAATTATCAATTAAGGTTCAAATTTAACTATTATATAAATATTCATGAATAAATAACCCTTCTTGTAGAAAAAGATAATTCGAGGTATCAAATAAGACAGAAATGTGAAAAGGGATATTTCATTCCTAGTTAGTAAAATTTCATTCTTTTTCCTGTTCAAAAAATTTATTAATATTTTCATATATTTTCATAAAAACCATACAAAATTCTTTATTTTACGTTAACATACAACAATGTTATTTAGAGACGGAGAATTACATTTCTGAGCATATTCATAATAATTATGCTCAGCAATGTAAAAGCCAATTCTGTTCATTTTTTTTACACCGTGGTGAAACACGCTCATCGTGGCGAGGTGGAGTTGACGACGTCCGCGCTTGTCCATAATTGGACCTTCTCTATAACTTGACGTTCTCTGACTTAACTCCAACAGATTGGCATCTCATAGCATAACTATTGAGCAGGTCTTTCAGGAGTTAATGAATTTTGAGGACAGTGAAAAGTAAGGATGATGACATTGCCGATACCGACTTTGAGCTGGGTGCATCTATCAAGAGTGACTAGAATTACCTGATGACCTAAACGGGGTTAGGTCACCGAAGGGGTGACAGCCCTTTGCCGGATAAAATCCGGGTCAACTCCGGTGCATAGAACCGGCTGTCGTGGGAGTCGACCTTTCCAACTTCTTCACTGCACGACACTTACATCTACAACCTACGAAATCCTCTGTCACCCTTTTCACCAGCTGGACGAAGGAGTACCGGCTTGAACTCGAGGTGAAGGTCGATGACGTAAAAATTCTGACCACGAACAACCGAAAGTTACTGGGAGTAACATTCGATAGCCTGCATTCCTTCACTCTGCATACGACTGCAATTGCCACCAAAGTACAAAGCCGCAACAAAATCCTCAAATCGCTAGTCGGTAGCACCAGGGGGAAAGACAAAGAAACGTTGATAGCAACGTACAAAGCATTTGGCCGGCCGGTCGTAAGCTATGCTGTGCCGATTTGGACGCCGGGGACTAGCGCGACGCAGTTGAAGAAGCTACAGACCTGTCAGAACACCGCCCTTCGGACCGCGACGGGAAACCTCCTGATGGCGCCGGAGCACCACTTACATAGTGAAGCATCCATGCTCCCAGCTAAGGAGCATAATGTTATGCTGTGTAAGCAGTACCTGCTGGGATACTACCGTATGGATCATCCCAACAGGCACCTGCTGGAAGCCGAATCACATCAGGAAGGGAGTACTTGACCACCGGGACGACATACAGCAATATAGACAAGACCCGCTGGACAGGACGGCGTATAGACAGGCCATCAACACCATTCACCGAGAGTCCTTCAACACCTTCCTGAACTCCCTTCCAGTGAATGGTGATCTCGGAGTCAAACCACCACACATCGCAGAACAAGAGCTCGAGTTGCCTCGTGAGACCCGCGTAACCCTGGCACAATTAAGATCTGGATATTGTAGTAGGCTTAACTCCAACCTATCCAGACTTGACCCTGACATATCCAACACATGTCCCGCATGCAAAGAATCCCCGTACGATACTAACCACTTCTTTGCATGTCCACTTAACCCGACTCATCTAACACCCCTCTCCCTTTGGTCCGAACCCGTTGAACAACACGTTTCCTGGGCCTCCCGTTAGAGCATCTCGATGACGAAAACTAAACTTGCCTGACCCTAAACGAGGCTGACGTATTCCGCTACAACAACAACAACAACATCAAGATCAATCCCTGGAATTGTCAAATCGGAAAACCTTTCTCAAAGCATACTATGCCAGCGAATAAATTTGAAAAGTCGAGGCGATTTAAACATTTTAATGACAATTCCAAGATGTTTCCTCGGAAACAATCCTACGCTGATATGCTATTTAAGATTCTACCACTATCGACAAAACTGATCAAATCGTTTTTGCAGATTCATGTTAATAATCAGCTTTATGTACATACATATGTATGTACATATGTATGTATGTCGATGAACTAATTTGCTCAACGAAAGCTAGAAATAATTTGAAAATTTATAATTCCGAAAAGCCGAAAAAATGCTTTTACTAGCGAAGCTGGCGGATTCCCGCACAACTTTCAGGTAGAATCTGAAGCAGAAATGATTGTAAGGCCTGGAAAGCTAAATTTGAGTGCGATCTCAAGCATTGTAATGAAACAGGCCAGAAATATTTCAACGAATCCAAACTAAAAGCTTTATTTTGACAACTAT
Source organism: Neoceratitis asiatica (assembly GCA_030068015.2). Classification (NCBI taxonomy): domain Eukaryota; kingdom Metazoa; phylum Arthropoda; class Insecta; order Diptera; family Tephritidae; genus Neoceratitis; species Neoceratitis asiatica. Next base: position 36,625,878 of record CM061526.1, on the reverse strand, counting down.
TTTATGGCGTTTTCTCTGATAAATTATTTGACCAAGGAATAAATCCTTATTAGTTTCCATCTGAGAAAAATATTTCTAAAAGATGACATGAGCACATGTTGCAAATGTGGAAGAAATAGATTTAGCTAACGTTGTCTGGAAAGACAACAAATCTGTTACTCTCTATTAGTCTAGCATCTTGAGTATAATCGGCACAGAGATGGGGTTGATATAATCTGACAGAAGCTGATTTTTTAGAAGTTGCTACGTTCCTTTGCAAATTAGCCAACGATACACGCAGGAATGGAATAGGATCGGATATTGAAGTAAAAAAAACATAAGGTTCCTTCTCAACATATTCCTCTAATGGCAGTTATTCAAGACTTGTTGGGCATTGAGAAAGTATGTATTTAATTTAAAAAAAAAAAAATGAATCCATATGAATTTACTTTTTTAATTAGTTAAGTTGTAAAAGTTTACATATAATAGCTGAAATCAAGGTAAATTCGTATAATATATTTTGACGGAAATCCCAAATACGAAGAACAGATTGAAATTAGTAGCAGTGTGACGAGATTTCGAAACAAAAAGGGTTGACAATGTAAAGGCAATTCCCCGAAAAGGACAGAAAACAAAGAAGCGGCAGTAAGATGAAAATTACCCTTACCAAGGACAAACAAAAGGGTAGACAGCCTTAAGCGCGTGAACAGAATGTTTGGGTATAAAAAGAGCGGCGGCCGCTTTCACAAGAAGAGACGAGTAGATAACTTAGTGGAGTTAACATTGCTGTGAACTGTGTGTTTTAGAAACGGATAAGCTGAGTGGAGCAGATAATAATTGTGTATCATAAAGAATTGTAAAATAAGCCATTGGCTATAGTAAAGAATTGTTGAGTTAATTCCTGACAGTTAAGAGGCCAAACGAATAAATCTTGGGAGTTTTATTTAGCAATCTAGTGATCGGACTCGAAGGATTTGGGAAATCATCGAGGTAGCAGCGAAAAACGTTACAATATATTTCCTTGGCTTAAGGTACAAAAATATAAAGTTTACTGATATATGTATACATAAATAAATTATAATTATTGATTACATAGATTTTGTTTCAAAAGACAGTTCTACTTAAGGCGAAACCGTATAATTTATTTATTCCGCTGTCATTTCATCAGGAATTTCTGAGTCCTCGATGGTTCTGGTTGCAGGTATATATACTTTAAACGCGAATTTAGATTTTACGAATGAGCCCGTATTAAGCACTGTACAGTCGTGTTGAGTAGTTGAAAAGCTTTGACAGGAATCACCAATAACTACCAAATCGGGCAGGGGATATAACCATAAAGATGAATCATAGTCCCAATGTACCGGAGTGGCGATAGGATGTATGGGAGTTAAATGATTTTGGCATATTAAAGTACGCGCGAAGTGTTGCTCAATGTTATCAGTATCGGGTGGAAAATGCAATGTATTACGGCAAAATTTTGCCATTAAATCCAATCGACACACAACAATTTGTTGTGTGCAGTATTGTAATCGGCAAGGATTGGTTGCCAGTATTGTGCGCGACCAGAATTTTCGCAATCCTGTTGCGAGTGATTCAGGTATAGGGGCGCGTGGTAGAATATTCGGAGCTGCAGGATCTTCACATGATGGCACAATAATTAAATCCGTTTGTTTTTTCAACTGGTCACATCCAGCAGCTAATGCACCTAGTGCAGTAAGATTTTGCGCCAATGAATGATAATTACTGTTTGAAGCAGCAAATGGTCCCATTAGGACGATAGCAATGGGCGGACAGGAATCATACCCGACAAACAACATACGAAGTCTATCTAACACCACAGGATTGTCTAGCCGTATATCTGAGAGAAAAACAAGTGTAGCTTCAGTATTGGTACTCTCTAATTCTTGTAATCGTGTAGAGTATTTTAACAACTTGAGGCATTCTCCACCCCAACTGTTCTGTGTTCCGAAAAAAGCGCGTGAACTAGATGCAGGTTCTGCTGGAGGAAAACCCAAGCCATCAACTAAAAATAGTTCTTATAAGATTTAAATTCAAAATTTTTAATGTGCAAAAAATATTACCTTTAATCACACCATTATTATATGAGCCTTCAGCCAGTACAAAGCAACCCTCACAAAAAAAGCCAGAATGAAAACGGGTTCCACATAAATCCAACTCAATACTGCCAGTAGGATCTTCTATGTAAAATTTTCCTTCTTTTAATTGTGTCAGTAATCCAAGCACAACAGCTTCTTTCACTGTCGACGTTGCAAGTAAATTTTCTGCAAACTGCAGTTTGAATTTCTTCACTTGTGACTCTGCAGATACTCCACTTTGAATTATTGCTGGAGCAAATAACTCATGACGCAAAGTCTTTTGCAATAACATTGCGTATCGTTCACGTAAATGGCCTGCCTTCAATGATGGACGTGCCAAAATGCAACGTAAATCTTTGTTTAGCTCGAATTTTTTGCTTTGAGAATTGTAATTGTATCGTGGTACTTTGAACGCGTCGATTACAGAGAAAACTGTCTCACCGTCATCCAGACCAACTCTATTGATTTCGTTTATAGCTTTTTCAAGGGCATTTCTTTCCACTTGGGTTGTCTGCAGGCGCTGTCCTTGCAAGTTTTCTGTGATGACAGTCAGCCACTTTTCACGCTCTGTCTCATCAAACGGAAGGAGTTGCTCCGCTAAATAAGCACTATTTTCCGATCGTATAAGAAACCCACTAAGTTTGAATGAAGTTGTAATTTTCTTTTTTAGTTTCGATATATCGTCCATTTTATTTATTTTCTCTATAAAAGCTTTATATTACTTAATTAGTGTTGATTTTCCCCTCAGAAATGGCGCCAAAACACATGACGTAATTTTAATTTAAACAATTTATGATTAATATGTATTGTATAAAAAATAAAGGAATATTTCTAATTAATTGCATTGAAATAAAAAATGGCAATAGCATCATTAATGCTTCTGCATGCAACATAAATAAATGGGCATCACTCTTTAAAAAACTTGGTATCATTTTTCTCTCAGCTGTTTTCATTTCATCAAAACCAGTCAAGGCGAATTATAACTTCGCCATAATCATAATATCAAATGAATTATTTACATAAATAATTGAAATATATATATATATAAAAACTGAAAGTAATTGCAAAATAAATAAAGTGCTGTCAGAGTAATGTTAGTATTTTTCACGCAGGTCTTGTTATAAAAGAAAGAATTAACTGAAAATGTTGGAAACATGTCAGAAGCGTCATATGCTGCTCGGACTTGGCTTGTTAGTAGCAGCAACAGTAGTTGTTCTCATTATCGAATCAAGATTTTCTGATACCGAGAATACACGACGCTCTCGAGCTCAGCAATTTATTATCGAAAATAATTCAACTTGTTGGCAGCGTGAGCAGTTTACAGTAATTCAGGAGTGCCATCCATGCACTGAATTTGATATCATCAGCAAAAGTTTAGGAGTGTGTATACATACGCATTATAAGGAGGTTCTGCGCTGTAGAAGTGGTGAAACTGTAACTCGAAGCTGCGATCGCGTTGCACTAATTGATCAAAGGAATTTCATTAAGTTTGAAATTATATCTTTCATTTTGGGGTTCTTTAGCTACTTGATATCATTTACCAGAGATCGAATATTAACACGAAGAACACATTTAAGAATCGAACGACAGCTGAATCGCATGCAATAGCATCGGAGATAATTGATAGCGTTTATTATCTTACAAAATAGTAAGCTGTCAAATATATCTCGTTTTTTTTTTTTACGGAGTGAGAATCCCTCGCTCTTTTACTATGTGCATTGTTTTTAATATGAATTTATTTATGTTTGTTGTAATTTAAAAATAAAATTCTTAAGTAAAGTTAAGAAAATGAACACTAAAATTCTAATATATATGTACATATTTATGTACAATCGAAACCTGAGGCTAACTTCAATTAGGAATTTCTAACATGAAGAAAACAGCATTTTTTATTATTATAAGGCATAAATTTTTAATGAATATTAATTTAATGAATATTACTAAAGAATATTTAGTATGTTTCTTAAAAAAACGAAGGCACAAATAAATAACTAACTTTGGAAATGAACATTTACTTAGTTATTGGAATGCATAAAATATAAAATCAGACCTTTTAAATATTAGAAATTTTATATTTTCTTCAAAATAAAAAATTAAATGTATTAGTTTCCGTAAATTCTTTGCGCTTTTTTCTATTACATCACAATATAAATAAAATGAGAAAAACGTTAGACTGAAAAGATGGTCACCAGCACGGAGCAAAGAAATAAAAATTTAATAACTGTCAACGCTATAATATATTGAATAGCTCAATTGATTAAATACTTATATTCAACTCGTTTTCTGTTAATATTTTTAAATTAAATAAGAGAAATTTTATATAATTGTAAAAAAAAAGGGTTTGGTTATTTCATTCAATAGCACAAAGAATAATACTTTTTTAATTGTACCTAATAATAACACAATTAAAACTCGCAGCAAATCGTAATCGTCGTATATATGTATAAATTGTTTAAAACTTAAGCAGAATGCGAAGAGGAGACACATGTTTAAATTATTCGTTCCCAAATAAATTTTCTAGGTCCAATATACAAGTATGTAATTGATTTGTATAATTTCCTAATCTAAGTCATCGTAATCGCAGCTTATTCTTAATACGCTAGGGTGCAAAAATGAATGTAAGAATCCCCATATATGTAAATATTATTGATCGCCGAACTCCCACTGGTCTTATTTTCGCCAATCTGTTATCAAATCTGGTTCAATAAACATTGTGGAGGCATTACTTAATTGTATAGACGCATTTTCGGTTCCACTCAATCCACTGGTATCCACGGAAGCGTCGTCACATTTTAATTTGTTGGCATTACCGTTCACACTTTTTAAGGAGTTATCTGTCATTGGTAATGGTTTGGCAACACCAATACGGACTACTCCTTTTGGTGCACCTTTTAGTGCTTGAACTGCTTGATCCAAAGAAGCATTTTCCAAGTTTATGGAATTGACAAAGAGTAAACGGTCACCCGGTATTAGTCGTCCATCCATTTGTGCCACTCCCCCAGGCACTAAAGAACGTATAACTATCAGGGTATCATTGGGATCTAACGGATCCTGATAATCCAATATGGAGAAGCCCAAACCGCGATCGCCCTTGACCAATTCAATTATCTGAGGCTCGGACGACCACATTGCCAATCCTGTAAGTGGCTCTAGTGAGCGTGATTTTAACTTGTTGAACGAGTCGTCGTTGATCGAACCAGCAGTGGCCAGGCTGCCATCGGATTTGGCTTTCACCAGTCGGTCAGCGGTTGGTAACAAATTCTCAAAATTGCTGCTCAATTTCTTAAGGGTATCGTCTGAAAAAGACATCAAAGCATTCTTGCCTCGTCCACATACCATGCGTACGTCCTGAGGTAACTCCTTCAGAATAGCCACCACTTCTAAATGGTTCATGCCAAGTAAACGCTCGCCGTTCACTTCCAAAAGTTCATCACCCGATCGAAGAACACCATTCACACCTACAGGTCCATCTGCCAAAATGGAACGAATGTAATGATGGGGACGAACTTCTCGCCCGCCCTCCACATCGACAGTTCCCTCCAGTGATATTCCCAAACCACCTACAGCAAACTTTTTAATCTGGGCAACTATAACGTCTACGTCTGTACCGACAATTTTTGCCCATTTGCTTTTGATCTCTTCTTCAACTTCTACGTTTAGATCAGCAGCAGCATAGTACTTGTGACGTGATATTAAAGGTGTATTTTTTGCTTGAATTGGTGCCTAAAGTATTGTGGAGGCATTTTCTAGTTAGTAAAAATAATGGTTTAAAAGTAATTGAAATGTTCATCCATTTACCTCTACTCCAGTTGGCTCACTTTCCATCTTAGCCATTGCAGTGAATGAGACATCTGTTGGTATGATCTTTGGAGTGCCGTCAATGGAGTCCCGCACTGATATAATTTTTTTGCCGGAACCGAAACTACTCAAAGTGGTTGGCTCAGATGACGAAGCTGTCGAAGTGACACCTGCTAATGCATCCGCAGCCGAAACCGGAGACATGTTCGTAAGACGATCTAAAGCAACGTTACGTATCTCTTCCCTTGCATGTGTGGGCGACAGAGCTTTAGGTATTGATGATGATCGTTGTGATGATATTGATAGAATTGGAGAAGGCATATTAATTCTTGAAGGTGTCGTTGGAACACTTGGAATTTTATCATTAGCAGCAATTGCCTGCTGCAATTGTTCGTACTTTGGACCACGCAAGTAACGCTCCAAGCGCAGGTTAACTACTTGTCCTGATTTTTTGAGTAATTCTACCGCCTGATGATTGGAGAAGCCTTGCAACGATTGACCGTCTACTTCAATAATGCGGTCGTTGACTCTTATGCGCCCACTCATGTCGGCTGCCGAGCCCGGCGATACACTCTTAACAAATATTCCAGAAAGTTCTTCTTTTTCACAAACATATCCGGCAATGGTAATGCCCAGACCATTTATATCTTTAGTTAATTCAACTTGAAATTTTTCAGTTTCCGGTAAAGCCAATAATTCATCCAAATCTATAGTAGGAACTGCCATAGGAGGGCGCTTAGAAATATCTTCAGAGCGATAAACAAATCTATCATCTTCTGTGGTAGTTTGCGGTGTAGAAGCTGTAGAACTTCCCCCAAATATTTCCGGATAGCCTGTAGAAATTAGATAGCGCTCTAACTCAACTGGGTCTATAAGCACTCGGGTAGGCACAATAGCACTTCCTGGTTCTAGGACAAATTGTCCAGGCGAAGTCTGTTCCATGGGTCGCGCAACTACGAGTCGAACATGAGTACCTGATTGTCGCAATACTGCCGCCACTTGTTCTGATACCATATCGTGCAAATTTACGTCACCAATCTGTAAAATGTGATCACCCGAACGTAAGCGTCCATCGCGATCAGCGACTCCTCCTGGCAAAATAGTCTTTACAGTTACACCAGAAGAGCGAGCCCCAATTATGCCGAATCCAAGCCCAGTTCCATCGTTGACCAACTCAATAGCCTGAATTTGGGCATAATCGGCAGAGAAAAGGTCTCCAGCTACTTTGGAATTCTGAGACTGGGGGCGGCTTTGCTCATCTGATTCAATCACACCAGTTAGTGTAGATGGCGTCAAATGTCCACTTCCTGGGCTACTGGGACCCGAATGAGGAGAAAGTGGAGTTGATGAGAAATCGTACATCACATCCCCTCCATTAATGCTCAAAACCAAATTGCCATCCACATCAATATCGAAATCATTTGGCAACATTGATGGGTGTTGCACTAATTGTGCATTCAATTCTGAAAGCGAGTCTTGTACATGCACTATAGTGCGGAAAACGGGATCTTGTAGTATGTCCAATATTGTTTTGAGGCTGTCAGCCGTCTGCATTTGAAGCTTTGCATCATCGGATTCATCAATTCCTCTCTTTACGGCCTCAATTTGCTGTAGAGCACTAGAAATGTCCGCGCTTAGATGCATTTGGGAGTAAGATATCTTTACAAATACAACAAATTAGCTATTTTATATAGTTCCTTGATTTTTCAAGATACGACGTCAACATAAAATTTACAAAATTTTCTCTCTTTAATTCGCCTGGTTAATTAAATTTAACCCAGTGCGTCCAAATTCATATAGAAAATATGTCATACCTAAATAAAACATACAGTACGTTTACACAAAGTAAGCTTTGCACTATAACTTACATGTTTACATTATACTATTTAAAGATTTTGAAAATCATTTAATACTTATTTTACATTATTTGGTAATTTAAACATATATGAATTGTAAAATTGGTTTTTAGAAAGACTGTTGTATAAACCGAAATAGCTTAATTCTTACATTTCTTTTATTATGCATATATAAAATATATTTTATTGTTCCTCTGTACAAGTCAGATATAAAAATCAGCAAAAAAGAAAGAGCTTGTTTTGGGCTGTGCTATGTTTATGATTGACACATCGCATCACTAATATCTGCGAACATAAAAAAAATATATAAGTTACTTAAATTTCTTTATTTATCAATTCCAATTATATTTTTATTCTAATGAAGGATTATCCTATTGTTAGAACTTGTAAAATTCTAAAGAGACTACGTAAATCAGTCTAGGAGCAAACAAAGTTAGTCGAGGTTGTCGATCATCTAACGGGAGGCTCAAGAAGCGAGCTGTTCCAACAGATACGCCTCAGAATGAAAGGGGTGTTAGATGGGTAGGTTTTAGGATATAAAAATAGGTGGTTAGTAATGTGCGGATAGTCATTGCATGCAGGTTGCATGCACGTTGAGTAAGTAGGGACTGAGTCTACTACTATATACAGACTTCGCCTGTTATAGAGAGATAAAGGTGTTGACGGAATCCCTGTGGTTGTCGTTTATGGTCTGCCACATCCAGAGATTCTGTAAAATTTCGAATATAGTCCGTAAAACCAAGCACTTCCTTTTTGATGTGTCTGAGGGACGCTTCGGGTTCATGCAGGTGTATGAAAGGATGGTAGCATCGTAGCAGATTTATCGGAAACACGCTATGACCTTTCGTAATTTGTTGTGAAAGCAAAAATTTAAAACTCAAAATGAAAACCTATTTTTGATCAAAAAACTTATTAACGCAACAAAATCTCAGAGATAATAAAAATATGTTAAAAACTGTTGAGTGCTGTTGTGGTTGTTGTTGCAGCGGCAAGCCCAGTTCCGTTCAGGGTCAGGCAAGTTTAGTTTTAGTCATCGAGGTCCCCTAACGGTAGGCCCAGGAAACGTGCTGTTTCGACGGGGTCGGACCAAAGGGAGAGGGGTGTTAGATGAGTCGGTTTAAGTGGGCATGCAAAGAGGTGGTTAGTGTCGTGCGGGGATTCCTTGCATGCGGGACATGTGTTGGATATGTCAGGGTCAAGTCTGGATTGGTTGGAGTTAAGCCTACTACAATATCCAGATCTTAATTGTGCCAGAGTTACGCGGGTCTCACGAGGCAACTCGAGCTCTTGTTCTGCGATGTGTGGTGGTTTGACTCCGAGAACACCATTCACTGGAAGGGAGTTCAGGAAGGTGTTGAAGGACTCTCGGTGAATGGTGTTGATGGCCTGTCTGTACGACGTCCTGTCCAGCGGGTCTTGTCTGTATTGCTGTATGTCGTCGCGGTAGTCAAGTACTCCCTTTCTGATGTTTCTAGGTGGTGGTGGTTCAGCTTCCAGCAGGTGCCTCTTGGGATGATCCATACGGTAGCATCCCAGCAGTTACTGCTTACACAGCATAACATTATGCCCCTTAACTGGGAGCATAGATGCTTCACTGTGTAAGTGGCGCTCCGGCGCCATCAGGAGGTTTCCCGTCGCGGTCCGAAGGGCGGTGTTCTGGCAGGTCTGTGGCTTCTTCAGCTGCGTCGTGCTAGTCCCCGGCGTCCAAATCGGCGCAGCATAGTTTACGACCGGCCGGCCAATTGCCTTGTACGTTGCCAGCAACGTTTCTTTGTCTTTCCCTCAGGTGCTACCGGCTAGCGATTTGAGGATTTCGTTGCGACTCTGTACTTTGGTGGCAATTGCAGTCGTATGCGGAGTGAAGGAGTGCAGGCTATTGAAGGAACTTTGGGTTATTCGTGGTCGGAATTTTTACACCATCGACCTTCACATCGAGTTCTAGCCGGTACTCCTTCGTCCAGCTGGTGAAAAGGGTGACAGAGGATTTCGCAGGTTGTAGATGTAGATGTCGTGCAGCGAAGAAGTTGGAAAGGTCGGCGAGGTAGCTGTTTACTGAAGAACAGAGGCTATCAATATCCTGGCCAGACGCCAAAATCGAACAGTCATCGGCGTATGAGATCAGCGAGACGCCCTCAGGTGGTGGAGGGAGTCTCGAGATGTAAAAATTAAACAGCATTGGGGAGAGGACACCACCCTGCGGGACCCCTTGTTTAATTTTCCGTAGCTTAGATGTTTGACCTCGAAACTCAACCGATGATCGGCGACCACTCAGGTAGTTCATGGTCCACCTCTTCAACCTAGGCGGTAATGAGGAATCCTCAATGTCCGATAGTAGCACTGAATGATTTACTGTCGAAAGCATTCGACAGGTCCAGTGCTACTAGGACAGTTCGCGCACAGGGTCGATTTTGGTTGAGGCCATGAATTATCTGAGTGTTTATGGCGTTAAGTGCAGTTGTGGTGCTGTGCACTTTTCGGAAGCCGTGCTGATGTGTAGCTGGGCTCAGATGGTGTGTGAGTGACGGAAGCAGCAAGGCCTCAATTGTCTTCGCTACTGGGGAAAGGAGGGATATTGGACGATATGACTCTCCTTTATTTGCGGGTTTCCCCGGCTTTAGTAGCGGAACCACTCTACCCAGTTTCCACATGTCGGGTATAGTTAGGGTGGTCAGGGACAGATTGAGAAGCTTGGTGAGATATTCTGCTCCCGTTGGGCCCAAATGTTTTGGCATCAGCATGCTTATTCCGTCGGGGCCGATGGATTTGGAGGCTTTCGCCTTCCCGATAACCCCCTGAACCTCTTCCCTGGAGAAATCAAGCATCGCGCTGGTGTTCGGCAGTTTGCGAAGACGGCGGGTTATTCGTCGTTTCGTTTTGTCGACCGAAGGGTGCAGTGTAAAAAGCCGGCTAAAATAGCTCGCGTACCTCGCCTCTTCGGGTCCGACGAGGCGTGATCACCGAATGAAATTTCCACCCGATCATCACGTCTCGTGGGATTTGACAACGATTTGACAGTGGCCCAGAGCTTGGTCACCCCAGAGGAGAGATTGCAGGATCTTAAGTGCTCCTCCCACTTGTTCCGCTTATGGATGTTTACCTTGTTCCGAATCTCGGCGTTGAGTTCCCTGATACGGGGATCGCCGGGATCGGCCAGGCGTAATGTGTCGCGCCTTGTCGCTAAAACCGCCGCTCGGTGGGAAATTAGGGCGGATTTCCGCGATTTGACCTGCAGGTATGAAGCGGGCGGCAGCAGACACGACAATTTTGCGGAAAATCTTTTCTGCAGGGAGGACGTTGGTGGGAGTGGCGAGAGCACTGAAGGCGTTCTCAGTAAATTCCGTGAAGCCGGACCAGTTAGCTTTATTAAAGTTTACAAATGTCCGGTGGTCCACGGAAACGAAGTCGGGAGGCCTGTCAATCGAGATGACTATGGACAAATGGTCCGATGCAAGTGTAAGCATAGGTCGCCAATCTGTGCAATTTATCAGACCAGCACTAGCTATTGTGATGTCAGGCGAGCTATGGCAACTGCCCGCAATCCTGGTGGGGGCTTCGTCATTCATTGTGCAGAATGTCGAATCGTCTATCTGTTCCGCCAGCTCCATTCCTCGACGATTATTTGACAGGCAGGAATTCCAAAGATCGTGGTGGGCGTTAAAGTCGCCCAAAACCAAACGGTTTTCGCCTCTGAGTAGCGCACCTATATCAGGACGGTATCCAACTGGGCAATTTGTCTGGGGAGGAATGTATATATTAAATATTTCGAGCTCGAGATAGCTATGCCCTGACATTCTAGGGTAGTATCCCTGCGGTCGATGTCGCCGTCGATAAGACGATACTGCACAGTGTTGTGTAAAATGATCCACCATGATCTCGTTCGCGATCCTTTCTTATAATATTATAGCCAGCCCGGCTCAGAAGATCTGAGCGGGCGATCAGTTTAGTCTCTTGGATCGAAGCTTTTGGCAGGCGTTCCCGGCTCATGAAGTCAACTATCTCGTCGATCATTCCTTAGAGTCCGTTGCAGTTAAATTGTACTAGTCTAAAGTGTCTCGGGGGAACGTTCGTAACACGGGGGGTGAGGGAGTTGTGCGTAGATCTTGTCTGTTGCAGCTGTGTAACCCGCTGAGTAGTTGCCGCACACTGGTGGTAGTTGGCGGCTGCGTAGTGTTTACAGGCGGGGGCAGACTCCTATAGCATGGGGCAACGAATGCACTACTCCACTCACGAGTGGTGCGCAGACCAGAGCACGACCGAAAGTGGCACCAGCCAGTGCAAGAATTGTATTTGACTGATGTCACGTTCCGCCGTACTATGGTCTGACACACGGAACAGACTGTGCGGGGTACTAAGAGCTGCTGATTAGCCCCCGCACGGGATGTGGAGCTGGATGGGGGTGGGGGAGGGTCGGGGAAGATGATTGGGAGTCATGCTGCGGGGAGCTCCGATGGGCCGTGGAGGCCTGGTGGGAGTTACCCAAAGTGGGTAAGTGTGCAGAAGGCACTGCCGTATGGGCCAGAGGTGCAGCTGGGCGCTGGCAGCATGGGGCCACGTAACTCGTGGTCCACTCCCTATGAGTCTTAAGGCCTGAACAGGTCTATATACATATATATATACATATAAAGAAGGAACTCTGTGCGTCTTCTAAATTGCTTATATGCAATAAGTACTGTATAAAAATACAAAGATTGGTTTTATTAGAGAAATTTGTTATTTGAGTTATCATAAAAATATTGGACGTTGGAAAATTTATTAATGATATGTATCGTCCCGCATCGCATAAAAATTAAAATCTGAAAACGCAATTTTTTTAATTTCTTCTTTTTTTGTTGTGATATCTGAAAAGTTAAAAAGTTAAAAAATTATATTATATGCACAAAATTAAATCAAATACTGCAGTTATTAGACATGGTGGAATCCTTCCTAGGTGTGATTAGAAAATTCAGCTCGCTTTTCCATTAGTCTCACTACCGTAATAATTTTTATGGTAGGAGAAAGGTGTAAACAATTTTTTTACTCCTTTTTTATATATTTTGAATGCAATGATGGTTTTGCCACTTAATGTTCATTCTTTTGCGTTATGTTAAGCACTTTTTCCAAATTAAAGAAATAGAATTAAAAAAACAATACATTTAATTTTTTTTAAATACACAAGCACATTTCATATGAGAATGGCAAAGGTCAGAACTAAATTTTTAATTTGCCACGATCATAACAACTGAGGTGATTTTGGGCTGAGGTTTTACACTCGAAGAGATTGACACTAAATGACGAAATAACTAAAAATCAAAAAATTATAAATTATTCAACCTTAATAGCAAAGTTCTTAGACTAATACAATTATACCTGAGTGGTTTTTAGTTGGCGCCAAAAGAATAGTGAAAACTCGACGTGAGTCCGTTATCACCAACATTCACTTCGCGGCCGGTCGGAATTTTCATACGAAGTACCACGTCGTCGCCACGTATCACGCTACTATAATTAATTAGTTTGCCTGTAATTAAAAAATTAGCTTGTTGTCTGCGGCGCCGACTCAAAATTACTCAGGTACAGTTACAGTAGGCTAAGAACTTAGTTATAAAGGTAGAGTAATTAATTAGTTTTAGAATTTTAGTTATTTCGGGAGTTCAATATTTCTTTTAAATAGTTTATTTTATAATTATTTGTGGCCCCAATCTACTAATTACTACACACTTTATTGCTTATTACTATTTTTATAACAAACAACACAGCATTAAAATGGATAAGGGAACAACAAATCATCCCTATTTTTCACCCTAAGGCTATGCACTTTTTTTAAATGGCGAACAGTTAAGCTTGATATTGTGTTAAAATCAGTGAACTATCCTCTCTTCTTCCCTCAAATATAGGACCAATACCAACTTTGGGCTATATAACTTCCAATATAAAATAAGTTGTCAAAATTAAAATCCTCGTTAAAAAGATGTGATTGATCATACTTTAAAATCGGAGAATCATCCCCCTCCCCAGCTCCTCTTTTTAAAATTTATTCAACTATTGATTGGACCAATTCAAGCCAACCGTTCCCAAAAAATATTATTATCACAATCAAAACTATGTTAAAAGTTATGCATGGTCATACAAAAATAAAATATACGCGACTAATTGAGAACCTTGTTTTTCGTCAGTTAAAAAGTAACTTAATTTAAATTAATTTTCTATAATTTTTGATGCCAGTCTGGCCAGTACTCGGAAAACTGTAAAAGTGAAAATAATTATCAGGTATCGGACAATTTAACATTGACAATGTATGACTCATTCTTTACTTTTCAGGAACCTTGTGTATTTTTGTGTTCTTTATAGATCGAAGAAAGCATGTTCAACTATCATAAAAGAAGAACAAGGCTTTAACGTTAGGGCGGGAGTAAGCCTAATTAATAGAAATAAAATACCGCAACCTATGTTAAAAATTTGTTTATGCCACAGCTCAAATCAACTTAAAAGAACGAGACGCATCCAGTTTACAGGCTAAAATATCTCTTATATCGCAGAATCGCGGTAGAAGAACCATTTAAACATAATGGTCCCATATAATGTACGAATTGCCAAGAAGTTGAGCATACCAAATCGTACTGTACCTTTTTTACTGTATGCGTAGTATGTGGTGACCTTGACCATTCAAGTAAGTGCCATTTAAATAAAATTGATACAACACAAAAAAGGTGTAGTAACTTCGGTGGCAATCACAGAGCTAGTTACAAAGGTTGTTCAGTTTATAAAGAATTAAAATCAAAACTCACTCAAGGTATTCAAGCCAAACGTAACACAATATCATCCCTGTAGCCCCCCCCCCCCCTTCCAAGTTACCCAATTCAAACACATTACAAAAATTTCTAGTTTAATAAATGCTATTGAGATCTTGTTTCTTGATTTATAATACTTCGAAATCGCCGCACGTTTTCTAGAAACTATTTGGTATTGAGTGCCTTGCAACAACATATTTTATCATTATATTGAGACGAAAATCCCAAATACGAAGGACAGATTGAAATAAGTGACAATGTAAATGCAATTTCCCGGAAGGACCGAAAATAAAGAAGCGGCCGTATAATGCAAATTACCCATACCAAGGACAAACAAAAGGGTAGACAGCAATTACACGCGGTTAAGGATAAACGGAACAGCTGCAGCTACCGCAGCCTATTCATGATCGCGTGGACAGAATGTTGAGGTATAAAAGAAGCTGCAGCAACTATTTGAAATGAATGAAGTTGAAGACTCAGTTCTAGAGAGTACTAAGCGTGAGTGAAGCAGATAATAGGTGTGTATCAAAAGATTTGTTAAAATAAGCCATTTGCTATAGACGAAAATTGTAATTACTGTACAAATAAATTCCTGACGGTTAAGAAGGCGAACAAACAAATTTTGGGAGTTTTGTTTAGCGATCCAGTGATCGAACTCGAAGGATTTGGAAAATCATCGAGGCGAACTTAGCAAATTCGTTACAAGTGGTATCAAAAGTATTATAAATATATTCCAAAAAAAAAAAAACAACAACAAAAATATTTGAAAATGGTCAAGATTCAAGATTTAACGATACTACCGCTCAAAAAGGAATTGGCGAAGAGAGGATTATCTTCAACCGGGAATAAGGCTGAGCTACAATCACGGCTGCGAGAAGCTATGGAAGCAGAAGGCATAGATTTGAGCGAATATGAATTCTGCCGTGATGACGAGGAGACATCCAAGAAAGAAATGGATAAGGAAGAGGCTGTTGAGACTACGGAAGATTCAGAGCAGTCAGCAACTAAAGTTGAAGAAATGCTCCTAGCTCATCTACAAGTATGGACATGAACATGCTACTGGCTACAATTTCGCAAAAGTTGGATGCCAACATGTCGCAAATGAATGCCAACATTTCATCGCAAATGCAGGACCAAGAAGCGCGTATTTCATCCAGGCTCATATCAGATGGAGTTGGAGAAGCGCGATCAAAGACCCAACGAATCTCTGCAAGAATACGCATCCGAAATTGAGAGATTGGCTCATCTAACTACTGGAGACGCATCTGGTGAACACCTCGAAATGGTAAAAATACAGAGGTTTATCAGTGGATTAAAGGATATCTACACCAAACGAGAGACAAACGCAAATTCAAAATCAACATTCTCTGAGACTGTCGCCTATGCCCAAACCCGTGAAACGGCTTCACTTATAAGCAGGCCAGCCTACAAAGACAGTCGTATGGAAGTAGAAACACCAGATGTGATGAATGAGATTCTGAAAACCCTAAAGTCAATCGATGGAAAGAAGAATCAAGCTGGCAAATATTTCAATTGTGGGAAGCCAGGCCACTTCGCCGGGGAATTCAAGACGGGCTCGAGCAGAAACAACAATTCAGCACAACGAAAACGAAGGGCTGAAGATAACGAATCCGACTCTAACCAGTCGTTAAACTAAAACTAGCCAGCCGGTAGGGGCGTATGCTGGCTCCTGCAATTGAATGCCCAATAATCTCCGTCTCTCAAATTGGTAGGAAGGCGAGCAACGTGACAATTGGTGGATATATGGATGGACATGTGCGAATACTTACTGTTGATACGGGCGCATCGCATTCCATCCTTAGATACGACCTAATCATTAAAGAAGTAAGGCCATTGCCTGGATCAAGATTGAGGACGGCAACTGGCGAGGACACCAAAGTTGTAGGAGAGATAACATGCGAAGTCGCGATAGGAAATGTTGCATTTTACACCAGTTCATAGTCGCGCAGATTGTTGATGAAGTCAGCATAGGAGTCGACTTCTTGCTAGACCAAGGAATAAAGGTCGACATGGATAACCGAGTAATGGAGTACAAAAACATGGAAGTACCACTTAGCATCGGCTATAATTCTACATACAGTCAGAAGCTGTTATTTGGGCAAAGATCGATGGAGATCGTGAGACAAACAAAATATGGGTTGTCGAAACAGCACGAAATTTCACATCGGACGTAATCATCGGTAAAAGACTGGCTAAAACAAAAAGTGATGGACTCATCCCAGTGAGAGTAATAAACGAATTTATATCACCAATGAAACTTCGCAGAGGAACTGTATTGGGACAACGTCAGCAGGTAGACGCCATTATTAATTGCGGAGATGCACCTAAAAGCGGTTCCATTGACATAAAAGATATCAAGGACAGCGTAGATGAATGGACGCAAGGGTTGGAAGAGGAATACAAGCACAAGGCCAAGGGACTTCTGTGCAAATACTCCAATATATTCGACAAGGATGGCAACAACCCAGGCAGGACCAACGTTGTGAAACATTGTATTGATACTGGTGACGCTAGGCCGATTCGCCAGGCTCCTCGAAGTGTCCCACTAGCCAAACGTGAAGCTGTAAGCCAAATAATAAAGGAAATGGGTAAAAACGGTATTATTGAACCATCCGAAAGTCCATGGAGCTCGCCGGTAGTGCTCGTAAAGAAGAAAGATGGCCAGCTGCGGTTCTGAGTGTATTATCGAAGACTAAATGGTGTGACAAAGAAGGACAGCTATCCTTTGCCCAGGATTGATGATACTCTGGACTCGTTAACTGGCACGGAATGGTTCTCAACACTCGACCTTAAGAGCGGCTATTGGCAAGTGGAAGTAAGTGAGAGAGATAAGGAGAAGACTGCCTTTAGTGCTGGAAACGGTCTTTGGCAATTCACGGTGATGCCCTTCGGACTATGCAACGCTCCTGCAAGCTTCGAAAGATTAATGGATCATGTGCTTAAGGGACTGCATTGGAAAACTTGTATGGTGTATCTTGACGACATCATCGTACTTGGCAAAAGCTTTGAGGAACATTTGGGCAATTTGGAGGAAGTTTTAAGAAAAGAGGTATTATCTAGGTCATCATGTAACAACCGAGGGCGTCTGTACAGCAAAGGAGAAAATAGAAGCAGTGAAGGATTGGCCAAGGCCCAGGAATTTACATGAATTACGGAGCATTTTGGGCCTGTGTACTTACTATCGCCGATTTGTTCCGAATTTTTCCAGTGTTGCTAATTAGTCTCCACGAGCTCACCAGGAAAAATAGACCCTTTGAGTGGAACAAAGACCAAGAGGAGGCTTTCGAAGCTCTAAAGGAAAGGCTCTGCACTGCGCCTATGCTAGCGTACCCGGTTCCAGGTGCAACATTCATTCTGGATACAGATGCTAGTGGCTATGCCCTGGGAGGTGTACTTTCACAAGTGATTGATGGACAGGAGAAGATAGTTGCGTACTATAGCCGGTCTTTTGGGAAACCAGAACGGAACTATTGCGTAACACGGAGAGAACTATTAGCGTTGGTGGATTGCATCAAACATTTCCACAAGTACCTGTATGGCCAACACTTCCGAGTTAGAACAGATCATGCAGCGCTGAAGTGGCTACTACAGTTCAAGAATCCTGAAGGACAGCTAGCCCGATGGATTGAGAGACTGCAAAATTATGACTACAGTATAGAGCCCCGCAAAGGGAATACTCACGGGAATGCAGACGCCATGTCTCGTCGACCATGTAGCTTGGAATGTAAGCACTGCTCCAAAGCGGAAGGCAAAGAAGACATAATAGACGTCCGATTAATGACAATTACACGCGGAATTACAGCGGAAGAGTGGGCGTCAAGTCATCTACGGAAATGTCAGCAGGAAGATCCAGATATGAAACTATTAATGCATGGACTGGAGATGGACAGACGGCCAGATAAGGAACAGATGGCAGCAGGAAGTCCAATAGCAGAGGCATACTGGGCGCAATGGAATAGTTTAGAGCTGATATCTGGCTGTTTGCATAGAATATGGGAAAGTGAAGACGGCCAGTGCTCCCGAAAACTAGTTCCGATGTTAAGGATTCTGGACGTTCTCAAGGAATTCCGTAATGGTCCTAGTGGTGGGCACTTAGGCATTAGGAAAACGCTGGAAAAGATCAAGCAGCGGTTCTACTGGGTTGGTTGTCGTCAATCTATCGCTGAGTGGATTGCTAACTGCAGGGAGTGCATTACAGCTAAAAGGCCAAAGTCACGAAGTTATGGACAGATGAGGCAGTATAACTCAGGGGCACCATTTGAGCGGGTTGCCATGGATGTAGCCGGTCCATTCCCTATGAGCAGGCAAGGAAACAAATACGTTCTTGTGGTTATGGACTACTTTAGCAAATGGCCGGAGGTCTACCCAATTACAATTGGGTTTCCAGATACGGTGCGCCTATAGAACTGCACTCGGACCAGGGAAGAAACTTTGAATCGGCAGTGTTCCAGGAAGTATGCTTGATACTGGGTATTCCAAAAACCCGAACGACAGCTCTGCATCCTCAATCGGATGGCATGGTAGAACGCTTCAATCGAACCCTGGAAGAGCACTTGAGGAAGGTCGTTTACAAACATCAAGATGATTAAGATATCCACATACCGCTGTTCCTGATGGGATATCGGTCAGCGGTGCACGAGACAACGGGTAAAACACCCGCAAAGATTCTCTTCGGTAGTGAGCTTCGGCTGCCTAGTGATTTGAAGTTTGGAGTAAGTGGCGATGCTAGAAGGATAGGGGAGAAGGCGCCAAATGCCCTAGAAGTGGAGCTGAGGGAGATACATGCTCTTGTGAAACAGCGAACCGAAATTATGAGCAGCAAGATAAAGGTCAGATATGATAAAGCGATGAACTGCGAGAGTTTTCAAGAAGGCGATCTAGTGCTGCTGTACAACCCACAACGGAAGAAAGGATTGTCCCCGAAGCTGCAATGCAATTGGGAAGGCCCCTACAAAGTAATAAAACGGTTGAACGACGTAGTGTATCGAATACAGACTGTTGGGGAACCAAGGACCAAAATGAAAGTGGTTCACTTAGAAAGGCTCGCGGCTTTTGGAACAGATGGTATGTCTGATTAGGTAGAGGGCAGTGTGACGAAAATCCCAAATACGAAGGACAGATTGAAATAAGTGACAATGTAAATGCAATTTCCTGGAAGGACCGAAAATAAAGAAGCGGCCGTATAATGCAAATTACCCATACCAAGGACAAACAAAAGGGTAGACAGCAATTACATGCGGTTAAGGATAAACGGAACAGCTGCAGCTACCGCAGCCTATTCTTGATCGCGTGGACAGAATGTTGAGGTATAAAAGAAGCTGCAGCAACTATTTGAAATGAATGAAGTTGAAGACTCAGTTCTAGAGAGTACTAAGCGTGAGTGAAGCAGATAATAAGTGTGTATCAAAAGATTTGTTAAAATAAGCCATTTGCTATAGACGAAAATTGTAATTGCTGTACAAATAAATTCCTGACGGTTAAGAAGCCGAACAAACAAATTTTGGGAGTTTTGTTTAGCAATCCAGTGATCGGACTAGAAGGATTTGGAAAATCATCGAGGCGAATTAGCAAATTCGTTACAATGTATATATAAAGCCGATACCAGGGCTAGCTTGCGCTAATAATCTTGTTTTGTAATTTTAATTATAATTAACAATAAAATATAATAATATATATGTAGCGTGTTGATTAGTTTTATAAAATAACTTGTAGCGTTTTTTATGTTTTTGTTTTATTACAAAAATACATTTTATTGATCTGCACAAGTCGTGGTGCGTACAAAGGAAAACCAAGAACATTGTACAGGTCTACAAGTAACAAAACTCATAATTTTCACACACACATTCTCTGTTTTTTACCTATACATGTTTAAAAGAACGCTATGTGAAGAACAGAAATTGCAATAAGAATGTAATGGAATGAAAAAGTGAATTTGAGGAATAGGCACCAACCGCAGGCCCGAGCTGCGGGTTGCCTATCAACTATTTTGCTATATATCCCTGAATTTTGAGCAAAACCGCTATTTTTTAGTCGAGTGTGTTGCCGCGCTAAACATATCTTCGATACAAGTTTTAAATTTGTTTACAGAGTTTACCTTAAGTTTTAGAAGATTTAAATAAACAAACGAATTTATTGATGGAAATGCAATGTATATATTAACTGTATTACCACGGCCGGCATAAATTAAATATTTGTGAATGTTTTAGATATACTTAGTAGTTTGTGTAGAATGCGGGAGTTAAAACTGGAAAAAAGTTTCTTTAATTTTTTTTTGTTGCGAAATTTGATAAATTGTAATTAAAAAAAATTTTTGGTTTTAGAAACCGCAATTAGAAAAAAAAATTTTTGGGCTAAAGAAGCCGTTGGCTACTAAACCTAACTGCAGTTTCATATATGTATATTGGTACATATACTTGTGCTAAGAATATTTTTTTAGAAGATTAAAAAGAATGACTTCTTACTAATTTGGCCCGTTTTACATTCTTTTTTTACTAGATGTGGGCTGTGAGTGTTATGATGTTTGTTGTGGTGACTGGTGAGTCCGCTGTGGCTACTTATGGCAATTTGCTGACCGTATTCTTTTTCATTTGCCACTTTTTCTACTTTTGGCATTAGTTTTATTTTGATTTTCCATGATAAGTTAGCTTTGCTTAAAATCAATTTATTTTTATTTGTATATATAATTTTTTGCCTTTATTGTATATATGTACATCTATACGTTTTTTCAGGCATATATGTAAACCGTTCCAAAAAAACGTTCACTATTTGCAATATGATTTGTAAAAGTCTTTGTCTATTATATATTTTTATTTATTCATTCAGTTTTTTTCGTTTGTACGTAACAAATTTATCATTATTATTTTTCAATGTCACCTGTCATTTTTTTCTTTCATTGTATTCAGTAATGTTTATAATTTCATCATGGCAAGATATACGCAAGAACAGTGTTTACAAATTATTCAATATTTTTATCTTTTTTCGTGCGCTTTTGCGACTTTATGGTCGTAATAATCGTCCACCTGTGATCGCTATTCGTCGAATTGTTGAAAATTTCAATGTTCAAGTGCCAATAAGGCAAAGAACCGGTCGAAGTAATGAAAATATTGCTGCCTTTCAGGCAAGTGTTGCTGAAGACCGCAATTTGTCGATTCCAAGACGTTCTCAAGAATTGGAACTGTCCCAAACCACAACCTTTCGGATTTTGAGAAAGGATTTGAGCTTTCCTCGTATAAAATTGTTCTCACTCAAGAACTGAAGCCATTGGATCAGCATAAACGTCGTGAATTTGCTGATTTTGCCTTGGAACAACTTGAAAACGATAACGATTTTTTTAAGAAAATCATCTTCTCCGATGAGGCTCACTTTCATTTGAGTGGTGCGGTAAATAAACAAAACTGTCGATTCTAGTGCGAAGAAAATCCACAAATTATTCATGAACAATCCTTACATTCAAACAAATTGACAGTTTGATGTGGTTTTTGGTCTGATGGAATCATCAGTCCGTACTTCTGTCGTAATGAAGCTGGTAGCACCGTTACTGTCAATGAAGAGCGGTATAGATCGATGATAACCAACTTTTTATGTTCACAATTGGAAGAAGTTGATCTTAACAACATCTGGCAGCACGTACAACAACCGAATTATTGCGAGTAAAGTTTGCAGATTTGATTATTTCAAGAAATTGTGACATTGAATGGCCTCGAAGAAGTTGTGGCTTAACACCATTAGACTATTCCTGTGGGGTTATTTGAAGTCATTCGTCTTTAGCAATAAACCAGACTCTCTTCAAGCTTTAGAAGTCAAAGTTGATCGTGCTATTCATGACATTCATGCTTGATTTAGTGGAAAAGGTGCTCAAAAATTGGGTTCATCGAATTCGTTCCTGCAAAAGAAATCGTGGAGGCCATTTGAATGATGTTTTATTCAGAACTTAATTGTATCGATTGTACTTCAAATTAAATAAAAAAACATTTGACTTTCCTTAACAATTAGTGGTTTTTTTTTAAAGAAATCATATCACTCTTATTAGAAACGCCTATATTTACATTAGACAGTAATTTAGAGCGAGCCAATTTGTATAGACCAAAATTTTTCAGCACATCGTATAGCAAAAACGTATTCCACGGATCATTCTAAACAATTTTGCTGAAGAAACTATATTTTAAAATGATTTTTTAAGATAGCTTGTTGATCCTGATTAAAAAAATCCCACTCAGACCGTAATTTTAAACGTAAATTTCCAAGCTTTGCGGTAAATGAAAATCCTCGAACCTATTGAAAACACTTATCGGTATCCTCGAGTAGAAGCAACTGCTTGCTTACAGTTTCGAAATATTAGCAAAATATGGACTTATGTCAAAAAATGCTTCCTGGAAGTATATAAATAATTTTTAATCGTTTTTTCCTAATAACTTCTGTATTTAAGGTCGGATTTTCATGAATGATACGTCATTGTATTAGTTGTAAGGAATGCTATATATTTTCCTTGGACACCTTTGACTTACAAAGTCATTTTCGACCAGTTAGTTTCAAAATTTATGTTTCTACTCCTTTAAAGGATAACTATTTTCACATAAAAGGTCTTTAAGTTTTATCAAATTTATCCCAGTAGTGTGTGAACTTTCGCATTCTCACTTTAGCTCGCATCCAAACGGATATTTGGTGCTACCCAGAGGAGGTGATTGTGGTTTGTGCGAAAAAAGGGTGGACCAGAGAGTTTATGCATTTTTAAAAGCCAAAGAATTTTTCATAATAATAATATTGACAAGGTGAGAGCAGGATAACAAATACAGCAAATCCAGTATATTTGGTTTTTTCTTTTGAGTAGTGATTGTCAAAATCGTAGAAAATTCTTTGGGTTTTATAACTGCACAAACTCTCTGATACACAATTTTTTCGTGTTAACCGCAATCACATTATCATAATTTTAAAGACTAATTTCGACAATGTTTGCGAAAAATGAATGAAAAAAATTGAATTCCTTGCCATTGTAACTCCACCTTGTTAAAATCGCCTTGGTACTTTATAAATTTGCCTTGGATTTAATTTTAAAATTTTAAATTCAAATAAAAAAATTATACTTATGCAAATAAATATTTCAGACATTTAATAAATAATTCATATAAAAATTTAGTTATCATTAAATATTCTAATGATTCGCCCAGAGCTGGATTACTATGCGGTATTGAATGTTCCAAGGGACGCGCCCAAAGAGGATATAACGCTTTCGTATCGGAAATTAGCCATACAGTTGTGTCCACATCGCGATCCAAAGTATGAACGTGACTTCATTCCTATTTTAGGACCCACACATATGCAACCTTTATCATTAAATCGGCAATGGGAATATATTAATATGGCTTACGACATTTTAGGTAAAATCAACAGCGCTAATGCGTAATCAAATAACAATTGTTCTTTCAAAATATGTAAAATGTTTCCTTTCAATAGGCAATGATTTGTATAAAGCCATTTACGATCGTTTCGGCGAAGCAGGACTATTCCAAGGCATACAATTGCCCAACGGTTACTTTCCACCTTATCAATATCATGGCGATCACATGAAAGTCTATCATGATGTTTTCGGCAGTTACTCACCTTATGCGAACATCATTGATATTGTGACAAATCCCCCATTGCTTTATTCTACCTTAGAACATGGTATTGGAGTACGCACAAAGGACCCGCCCGTGGAGAAAATCATTTATTTAGAATTAGAAGAGGTATTTAAAGGATGCACTAAATTAATGCATGTTTGGAGACAAGAATTTCTCGATTCTAAGGAGACACGCACAGAGAAAAGGTAATCTCACATATATATTCAAACTGAGTCTCCTAGCCGCCATATTATTTCCATTTATAGAAAGAAAACCTTAAAGCTTAAAATACTACCAGGCACTACCCAAGGTACACGATTTTGCTTCAAAGAGGAAGGTGATCGTAGTCCCACAAAAATTCCCGCAGATATTATATTTATTACAGCTGATAAGCCACATCCAACATTCGAACGAAGTCAACATCATAACTTAGTCTATACACATAATATAACTTTAAAGGATTCACTTGTGGGCTTTAGTTTCACAATTGAAACCTTGGATAAACGTGCTCTAAAGGTTAACATTTCGGATGTGGTTAGTCCCGACTATACCAAAGTAATGCCAAGAGAAGGTTTACCAATTTGTGAAAATGTACCGATTGCTCCTGATATGAGGCCAGCTGGAGTCAAGAAGAAGAAATTTGGAGATCTACTAATTAAATTTCAAGGTAAGAGTAATTTTTGAATAAAAGCAGACGTTTTGAAAGAGTATAAAGGAGATAACATAAATCGGCTGGAACTGCTTATTATGCTAGCATCAGTTGCTGAAAAGGAAGAAAGCAGAGTAGGTGTTTTGCACATCTTTAAGGTCTTAAATATTTGATGTTACTTGGCCAGAAATAATAGTCTATCATATGGGGTCAGGCCTGGAATAAATAATTGACGCTATACTCGTATAACTACTTAAGCGTTTTTCGCATGAGATTCCCTTCAAATATTTATTGTGCGTTTAGTATTTTGTTACAAATGGAGGTCACCGAAACATCGATAATATGATAAGAAGCTTAGTCACTTATCCATTATCTCTGGGTCTGGATTCTGTTTTGTTGCCAGTTCAAATTACAAGATCATGCTCAACAATCAGCTGTGAACAGAAATGGCGAGCTGCCTTATGTTATCCGTCAAAAAAAACTTTCAAGTTATTGTGCTTTTTAAATTTTCACCAGATGCATATTAAAATATTTCCTAGTCAAAACCAAAGTTTAGTAAATTTTCTGCGTTGGTGAAAGAACAAGAAGCCAATGCGTACAAATTTTTTCAATTATTGCGAATAGCTTCGGTTTAGGTGTTCAATGCATAATTTATGAGGCAATTTTATTAAACAAATAGTAGTAAATAGTTATGAAAAATATTTATTAACCCACAGAAATACTAATTACGTAATAATAAATAAAAATGTATACTAATTTAAGAAATTAACCAGTCCGATTAAATTTTTGGTCTTTTCCTTAAAATTTGACTTTAATTAATTAAATTAATTGACTGTTTCAACATATGTGGAGTAGATCTCACATTTTTAGTTTCATCAAGATTCACTACTTTTGTAGGATTGTTGATCAATATCGCCTTAAAAAAGAAGCTTTTGGTACGGTGACATATGTTATAAAATGCAAGCTCGATCAGCTGTCCGTTTCTCCAATGCTGCGACTTGCTTCGAGAGATTAGATGCCACTCGAAGCATTCCACGAATAAGTAAGTACTCGTATGAATTTCTCGAAGTAAGCCAAACGATATTGCTTTGATATATGAACATATGCTTGCGTACAAAGTATTGTATATGTTAATCTAGACAAAAACATACCAACATTTCAAGAAAATTGAACTTGCTCTCTGTCAATTTCCGACCTTTGTTTGTCAACATCTAATGCTGTTAGACTGTGCTCTACCATTTCAAATGAAAAACCTAATCCTTTGAATGAAAACTCACACGGTGTTGTCAAGCCCTAACAACAGGTTTCTGAGTCAACTTCGAGGAAACTAGTTAGAGTCCCAGCAATGAAATTAGTCTATGTCTCGAGATTTGAAAGAGTTCCCTCCGCCGGTGGTATAAGGAATTACATTTCAACTAAGTAAGATTAAAACTAACAATTTAGATATTAGAAACTTTAATTTTACATAGGAATGGAATATTTCATTAATCAAAATCGATATCAATTTGGAACATTTTGTAGCGATGCTAAGTATGTAGTTATTTTTTGCCATCTGGCGTTCTTGTACGTGAATTCGAAAACAAGCCAAAAAGAATAATAATTTGGCTAGAATTCCGCCTGAAAGAAATGCTCCAAAAACCTGAAGTTGAAACCAGCTTTAAGTCTATATTACCAAAATTTAAGAGGTTTAAATACTAAGTTAACAATGTTTTTGACTTGAAAATTCTTCCAAGTACTTATAAAATTTTTAGAAAGGACCGATAAAACAGAGCCGGTGGTGAAGTACTCCTTGCTGTAGACTCCTCGACTCCATCTGAGGATGTTAGCCTTGCTCTTGTAGAACCAGTTGAATTTAAGTGTATTCGAGTACACTTGGAAAAGGTTATATATATACGGCTTTCTGTTATATTTCCCCACAATTGGATCTGCCTGTATATTTACAGCACATAGCACAGTGACATCGTACCTCACTCCTCAAGAGAATCTTACAAAGAATTTTTAGAAAAGATGACTGACTTCAGCCTAAATCAAGTGAATCTGGCACCATCCTTGCTCTAATTTTCGTTGATAATGAAACTAAAGCATACACTCACATTGTTTAAAATACTTAATTATGCGACACAAGCTATTTGTTTTAAATCGAAGATCTTATAATACTTATTTGTGCAAAATTAAACGTAAATCCTGAATCATTTTATAGATTGGTAAACTCTAAGCGAGGTATCGGATTCCTTTCTACAAAGACGTTTCATTTCTAGTGATCGTCAGACAATTTCTAAATGTTCGCTAAGTTTTTTAAATCTAATTATTCCCCCAGTACTCAAGAAAACTCATATTACCCTAACAAATTTTGCCCAGGCAACTTAGTCCATACACCTACATTACCATTCTACGTCGTATTTCCCTATACAAAGTCCTTAAAGAAGTCATGTACATATTGTGACGGAAATGCCAACTACAAAGGAAAATAAGAAGTACAGATAAAACGAGCGGCAGTATGATGAAAATTCCCTGTATTAAGGGCAAACAAAAGAAGTGAAAGTAATATGCAGATTCCCCGTAGCAACTACTGCAGGTAGGTGAGTTAGCGCTGAACGGAATGTTAAGGATAAACGATCGAGGGTAGCTACGAAAAACGTTACAATATGGTCTTGACCAAATACCTTCTTGTGTTCTTGTAAATTGTACTGAGTATATTTATGTATTTATGACTCATTTATTCATTTTATCACTTTAAGAGAGTATTTTTCCATCTGTACGGAAAGATTCCTTTACAATACCCCTTCACAAAAATGGAAGCAGATCTTTGGTAGAAAATTATCGAGGTACAACTAAACTCTCTGCAATTCCTAAATTATTTGAATCATTACAGATCATTTGACTCATTCAATCTCAGCATTTATATCACATTGCCAACATGGTTTTGTTAAAGGGAAATCTGCAACTACCAATTTTCTTGAGTTCACTTCTTATACCATCAATGCCTCCAAAAAGAAGAGCAGCAAAGTATGTCACACGTTGCTAATCAAGAAACTTATTGGGTTTATCTTCTCAGATAACATTTTCAAAACATTTAAAGTATGCGAATGTTGTAAAAATTTATAAATATTATACTTCGGCAAATGAAGGTGTCTTACTACAAACGTACATAAACAGCATGGTGGAATGGTGTAAAATAAATCGGATGGTCAAAGAAGTTTAATGATCCTTATGTTACTAAAGCTTAGTATACAATCTTAGTTAGGTCTATTTTGGAATACGGCTAGGTAATTTGGAACCCGAGGTATCAAATCTACTCTGATGGTACAGAGTCTATTCAAAAACTATTTGCCTTGAGAAATTTACATTGGGACTTTCAATATAGGCTTCCTCCTTATACTAGTCGTCTTATTATCCTCCTCTTTCTAGTCGTCGGGAAATGCTCAGTGGTTAAAATAATAACGGGCTCAATTTCCAACCCCGTCATTCTCTTTGAAATAAAATTTAATGCTCCGTTTAGAATGTCTAGACATTTTTGCCCCTTGTTTCTGAAAACTTATAAAACGAATTTTCAATTTCGCGAGCCTTTGCATTGTAGTTATGTGTCTTGATTTCAACTCTTATTCTTATTAACATCTCACCCTTTCACCAACTCAAAAAAATTACTAAAACGGGTAGTGAGTTCGATCATGTTGTAATAAATAAACCACATATATCCAGGGTTCTTGAGAGGCGTACGCTGCGATGACCTAACACCTACTCGGACTACTATTTTTTAGCAGCAGAGATACGCACCGCTTCTGTGCAACAAAGAACGACCGTCAACAAGCTACAGATGAAAGTATATATAAAATATATAAATATGCTCAAAAATATTCCAATATTTTTAAATTTAAATTAATATAATATTGAAATGGTCGACGAAATGCAACTGAGGATATCAAATAATAGTTATGTGCTAGAAAATTTGCGTTCATGAACCAAAAATGCATTTGAGCTATTTAAGCCCGGAATAGTTAGTTACACACCACCTTCAGAGCTGATTGTTTCGATTTCGTTGAAACTATAAGTCTAGCCCCCTTGAAATAAATATATAATAATAAAATATATAATAAAATAATAATATTGATCCATTTTGATTGAATAATAAAATATATAATAAAATAATAATATTGATAATTTTGAAATAAATAAATAAATACTAGAGAAGAGCCAAGATTAAATCACATTTCTATGCTTGCATCCGCTTTATTATTTTCAAAAGCTGATGTTGAAGAGGCTTTTCTATTGCGAATATTGTCAAAAGCAAACTGCGGAACAGGATGGCGATTAAAACCCTAAATGCGATTCATGCGATGTAAGGTTTCTTTTTCTACAAAAAATTGCTGATTTTGAGTTATCGTCGAAAATGATGAAAATGTTCACCAGCGAGCTATTTCTTTGATAACATTTTCAACTCATATATGATTGATCTCTCCAATTTGTTCCATATATTTTAATCGAATATATATGTATGTATATAGAATATTCATTTTAATATTTATTGATTTGTTTCGAAATCAACCAATTTCAATAAACATGCAATTCCATAATGTGAATTTTTTATTTTATACAGTTGAATATCCGAAATTCATGACAAACAAAATGCGGATTCTGGCCAGAGAATTATTTTGTGAATTACAAGAGCTGCAAGAAGAAGCTGAAGATGCTCCGCATCCCATTCATGGTCTTTTAAATAAGAAAGGAAATGAAAAGCACTAAATTACATAACAGAAAATTTTCGACAAGCAATAAAAAAATATAAATTGTACACACATTACATTTACATTGATTTTGTATCATCCAAAATCAACTTCAATTCGCCGTCAGCCAAAGATCGTTTATGTGTAAAAAACTACTTAAACTTTTACGAAAATAGTTTTGAGATTGTAAATTTGTTTTAGTTAATTTGCAAAAAAAAAAGTATACATATGTGCAATTGCTACTGTTTTTTTATATCTCTTGGTTCATCTAAATCACCAACCACTTAATTTGTATAAATAATTAAAATCGTACATATGAAATAGTATACACATTTTATGAATACCGTTAAAGGATTATTATATACATTCCTTCGAATGTTCAAATTAATCGAAGTTTTTAACGGTTTTTATAAAACTAAAACTGATTGCTCAAACATGAAAATTTGAAGCAATCGAACCAAAAAAATTTTTTTTAAATAGATCGGTCTCAGGCCCATTTCCCCGATATAACAGCTTTTTACATTGCCAACTCGTCCATTTTTCAAAAAAAAAAAAACACTTCTTTTAAGTAGAACCAAATCACTGGTTCTATAGTTTTCAAATTTGTCGCGAAAAACATTTCATATTATGTTGTCTCATACAAACTTCGCTAACCCTTTCCCCCCTATGGGGTAGAATTTGTTATCGGGGACCTACGTCTTACACAGAACACACCATCCAGATTATTTATATATTGGACAATTAAAAAAGTATCCGTGGTTACTTCTTTCTTTTCTTATTAAAAATTCAATTTTGTCAAGGACATATCGACCATTATTAGCTTCATATTCTATCAGTGTAAAAGTTCTCTGGTTTATCATCGAAGAATTGGCCAAATGATTTTCATCGGCTCTTCGGTTGTTCATTATTTTACAATCAAGAGAGTTTTGTAGAGACTGAAGAAAATGAAAGATGGTGCAAAGTACGGACTATTTAATCTTTTCTATTGATCAGTTGTGGGCACTTTTTTGAAGCTTGTTGTAAGTTGGCTCATAATTGACCGAGTCGCTTTCAAATGATTGCTTGCTGGCCTCGCTCCATCAGTTGCAGAATTTCAACAGCTTTTGAGTGACTGGCCGACTACAACGAGGAGCAGCTTTGACTTCAATATTTTCGGAGCGTGTCTGGCGTTCATATATTAACATTTTTAAAACAACGGAACATATAATTGTCATTTGCATAAACCCGAGAACAAATTTTTAAATCTTACGACCATTTTTTCCAGCTTTCAATATACTTACGCTCATGTTTGAACGGCAACTAGTCATAGTTTTTGAGATATTTGAGAGAAAATTAGTATGCGGGTGTACTTTTGTAATTTATTGACAATTTGTCGAAATCGGCCGAGTCGGACGAGTATATCTTTATATTTCTTCTATACCTGATTTGTTCAAATATGTGAATTTGAGTAGTAAATACTATAAAAAATCATCTAAGATGATGAAATTTGGTATTCTACACACATATAATGAGTTGAAAAGTTCAAGTTCAGATTACGAAAATATTTTTTGATTAAAGTCGCTGAATTTCATAATATTATTTATTAAATTATATATGTAAGCATATTTTTACGAATGCAGTGGCAAATCACGGTAATGAAAAGGCTGATTATAAAATATAGGCAGGTTTTGATAATTAAGCAGATGTGGACGAACTTAGACATGCTTGAAAGCGAAAACTAAGTGAAGAAGTGGGAGCTTTTAGATAAAATAAAATAGCTGGAAGTGATATTTAATGCTACGCGTGGATCTCTGGTCAAAACTTGTGTGAAGTATCTGCAGAGTTTTTTGAAGTTAAGAAGGTCGAGTAGTACAAGCACCGATTTAAATAAATTATTATAAATTAATTGATAAATATTTCTTTTGTATATT
The DNA here is from genome assembly GCA_030068015.2 of Neoceratitis asiatica. Lineage (NCBI taxonomy): Eukaryota > Metazoa > Arthropoda > Insecta > Diptera > Tephritidae > Neoceratitis > Neoceratitis asiatica. Next base: position 36,594,488 of record CM061526.1, on the reverse strand, counting down.
AATTTATTATTGATAGTGTAATAAGAAAATACCCTATTTTTTGCGAAAACATTTCTTTTAAGTTTGAGTAGACTTCTTAAATATCGTATGTATAAATTCCTAATAAAGACTAAAACAATATTTGTAAATTGTGCATTAAGTATTAATTAGTCTCATTCTTCAAACTTCTGTATATTTGATATTTTTGGTTAAAAAACAACGTATCTTTAAGAAAATTTCACTAATTTTGAAATCGAAATAACTCTTGGCATAAATGACGATTTCTGGAACTGTTTTCTCGAAATATATTTCTTGAAAAGAACGTGTCGACGGAGTATCAACACCACCAAGTGACCAAAATCGTGGAAACTTTTTATTATCTAACACATATGTATGTACATATGTATATTCAGATAATACAAAATTTATCAGTAGAAATTATTATTATTGTTGTTGTTGTTGTAGCCGCAGAAAAATTCCGCAAATTGGGCTTCGGAGAATATTGCGGGAGTGACAGTCCATGGTCGAGAAAAAATTCGGGTCGTTCGGTATAAAGACCCGAACGTCGCAGAAACTATTGGACTTTAGTCGCCTTTTAAGACAGACATACCTTACCGCAGGATTAGGTTAAATATCGTTGTAGTTTAACGAAAGAAAATAAAAAACCTTATATTTTTTGGTTGTTAAGACTGAGTTCACACACGAATATGTTTGTCGCTTTTTATCGTCAATTTCTCTTTTGCTGTTGCCAGCCATGTTCACACGGAGAGACTCTGTCTGAGCAATTTTTTGGCATTTCATTTTCTTCATTCTTAAAAAAAAATTTCAATTTCCATACTTACCACATTCATTCGTTTAAAATTTGAAACAGCTACAATGACTGTGAAATAAAAATGAAAGGGAATGTCAAAATCTACACAAACGAATAAGATAACAAAGCGTGTCAACCAAGCACAACAGTGTCGGTACGCTGCTCTCTTCGTCGTCGCCGTCTCCCCTACAAACCAAGCGTCGCTTCGACAGAAGTATTGGTGTGTAAACTCAGTTTAAGGAACAAATAATTACAAAGATTTGAAATTTGCAACGAGAGAGCATGGAGAAGTTTCAAATTCGTTTTGTTAAAAACTCAGCCCGTAAGAACTAGCAAGCAAAAAAATTATGCGTTTTATGATCATCTAGTTGCTTTTCTGTAATAAAAAAATGTTTAACATAAAATGTAATTAAAACTTTAATTGAATGATGTTCTCAATTAAATTTAATTTAATGATATCAACGGTGCAGTAAAAACATACATACCTCGCACACCACAGAGTCTGCATGCAATTGTAATATATTTTGGCGAAAATGCGAAGCGAATGACAGACGAAAGAGAGGAGCCGACAACTGGCTGTTCTAGAGCATAAACGATGCGATTATCGTAAACGAGGCGATTATCGTAAACGACGCGATTATTCCTGGGGTTTTGTTTTCAAGCAGCAAACAAGTATATAAGGACGACATACGACTGCAAGAGTCAGTCAGCAATCAGTTGTGAATTAAACTCGTGGAGATTACATTACAGTAAAGTAATAAAAACAGTACATTGTGAAAGTTGTATACAAGTGATTGTAAATAGTAACGTAAATTGTAATTGAATTGTGAATTACCGAATAATAAAAGGACATTAATTAAAGTCTTTATAAATAAAGAGACTGCAAATTAAGTTGGCGATTTTATGTAACAATCCAGAGATCGTACCCGAAGGATTGGGAAATCATCGAGGTTAATCAGCAAGATCGTAACAATATTCTTATTTTTTTGTACAACGCAAGCTGATTTGAATTACTTTATTCTTAATCCTATATAGGAAAAGATTTCTAAACTCATTTTCGTATTTCAAGTATTCTTCTTCAAGATTTAAGCCCCAATAGCCACAAAGGAAGTTTCGCATATCTTTTCGTTCTATCTATCCGGCTATCCGAAAAAATAAATTTATAGGGATTCAAGAATTTACCCGCGTAAGCCTATCTGCCGTAAGAGTGTAGTTACTCTAACATGCTATGTATATGCGTGTAATTATAAAATATTGATAACAAAAATTATTTCAATCAGAACAATAAATAGAACTAAGTTTTAAATCTTTCTTATGTTTCCTTTTCTATTATTTTTTTATATAAACAAACTTTATACACATCGCCACGATATTTACTATTTTTTAAATGAACTAGAAAGATGTAGCTAATTTTACGTTTCAAATAAACTTACAGTCTGGAGAAATTATTAAGCGTTAAAAAAAGTGGTAATGTATGTAGATGAGGTTTGATTTTACCAACGCAATGTTTTATTTTGTGTTCCATCTTTAAAAAAATATGGCAAAATTTTAAATAAGGTAATGAGGTAATGGCGACCACGATAGCTGAGTGGTTAGCATTGCGTACTGGCATTCGGAAGGCCTGGGTTCGAGCCCAGATTCGAGCAACATCCAAAATTATAGAAAATAAATTGTTCTAATTGCAGTCGCTCCTCGGCAGGGAATATCAAGCCCTCCGAGTGTATTTCCGACATGAAATAAAAGCTCCTAATAAATTTCCATCACCCATTCGGAGGCGGCTTAGAATAAACTGTAGGTCCCTCCATTTGTTGGTATAAACATCAAGACGCAAAAAAATCAAAGCGCAAAGCGCCAAATATATATATATATATATATATATATATATATATATATAATGGGTTAGATAATTATTTAAATGCATTTTTTAATAAAGAAGTTAAATCAATTCAAATCACTATATAAAGCAAAGGAGACTATTATATAAAAACGTATTTATTTATTTTTTTAACCTTCTCATGACAAAAGTTTTACCTAAGCGAAACACGTGTTCATTCAGCAGTTGATCTTCGTGGACCGAAATTAACATTTTTTTTGTGAAAAATAAATACTATAACAGCTTAAAAAAGTGGTTTGTTTGCTCCGAATATATTGAATATTTGGCAAAGGGTTTTACCATAAGGCAATGAAACACCAGTGAAAGGGCTAAACAACTCAACGATGTTGTCCTCCGATCAACATACGAAAACTACATCTTATATGTGCTTTATGTCCCTCCTCGATCTTTTTATATATCGCCTTAATCCAACTTATCTCACACCTTTCTCCCTTTGGTCGGAATCTGTCGATACAGCATATTTTAGATAAACTTAATGACTTTAAATAGTTTTGACTGTACCGTAAAGTAGCTTTAAGAAAATGCTACAACAACGACATAAGTAATGTATCATTTCTCGTCATTTATATCCCATGAATTGTGTTCAAATATAAATACATTAGAACATGTTGATATACATAAATACATACTTACACACATACTTACTCACATACTTACACACAAATATGATAAGTTGCATTACCCTATCTACACACACACATAAATAGACTTTCTATCATAAATATGTGAATTCCATAACTAAATAAGCAGTTTGCTAGACATTTGTTGACACAGCTATTATTAAAACTCAGTGTAAGTACTTTTATCACCAAAAATAAATACATTAAACAAAAAGGGACCAACTGAAGATAAGAATCAGTCCGTTCACACAAACACAAGATACATTTCTTATCTTAGTTTTAAAATGTATGTCTACTAGTAAGTGCCACAAATGCACACAAAGCCATTAAATATTAGTAAACGATAAAGACAATCAGTAGGTCTATATTAAGAAATATATTTTAGGGCAAACATAGCAATATACACACATACAAACATAATTAGATTAGGAACATAATTTTAAGATTTTGTATATAAACTCTTGTAAATATTTCAATAAAGTAGTAGTCTTACAAACTCTCAAAACAGTTGATCTTCTTATTCAACGACATTGTTTCTGCCCCCCCCCCCACCAGTGGTAAGGCAGATCCAATTAAAAAATTTAAAATCCTTGCGACCCCCACCAGAGGTAAGTAGCAGGATTTTCAGTTTGATTACCGCACCCACCAGTGGTAAGGGGTAATCAACTATAAAATTAAAATTTGGTCCATGAGAGCCGTTGAGCCAGGGCAGTTAATAAAATAAAAGAACATTTTGTTAAATATATCTTTAATAAATAGGCGTACTAGCGGCTGTAACAGCTAGTTAAATTTAAAAAAAAAAGTGTGTGTCTGTTAATGCGTACTAGTGGCTAAAACAGCTAGTTAAAAAAGTGCGACTAAAACATAAAAAAAAAGTGAAAAGAAAAAACATTACAGTGCAAAAAAAGAAGAACCTTAACGCATTAAAAAGGGAAAGTTTTTGAATATAAATTCGCAGTTCAAGAACATTACCCGTTTTTTCTTTTCATCCAATAAATTGTAAAGCCTTAAAAATGGGTATAAATAGAGGGAAAGTCCTTGAGTCCCAGACGGACATAAGCGAAAAAGTTCTACAAATATATAATAGTTTAGCAGAAAATAGGATTTCGCGATCGAAGGCCGAAGAAATAATTAAAAGTGTAGGGAGAATTCAAAAGGATCTAGACGCCAACAACGAAAAATTGTTAGCGGATGGCATTGGCAATGAGGACTATTTCAAAAATGATAAATACACTAGTACCACTTTAATGATTGAAGAAATAGTCCAGGGTTACAAAAAAGCTCTTTCTGTTGAAGTATCATTTCAGCCGGCTCAAAAGCAGGACCCCATCCCTTCAGGGTTCGGTAAGCTCACAGCACAGATGCAAACAACCGATAATACTTGTCAGAGAATAATGAGGAAAATACAAAATTTTGAGAATATTTTGTCTGGGAAAAACTAAGAAGGCGAAACCAGCAGCATTCAATATAAATATTTAGAAAATTTATTATCTGACGTAAAGAATATATGTATATACCACTGAGCCAGCAAAAAATATTGAAGTTGACGAAGCCTACAATAAAGTAGTGGCTAAATACTTCAAAAAACTTGAGACCCTACAAAAGGGTTTAGTTAAAAATGAGGTTGATCATAAGATCATATATCGCCCTAATTTGGAATTAGATAAATTGAAAATTCCGACATTTTTTGGGGAAATAAAAGAATGGGCAAATTTTTATAATGTGTTCCAAGATATGGTTCATAAAAATGAGCAATTATCAAGCTCAGAAAAAATGCTACGCCTTCGTCTTTGTTTGAAGGGCGAAGCAGCAAGGTTGATACAACATTTACAAATATCAACCGAAAACTATGAAGCAGCGTGGAGCTTGCTAAAACAAAGGTACGACAATAAACGAATTCTGTTCACAACACAGTGGGACAGAATAATAGATCAACCATCAATAAATAGTGAAAATGCTGAAAGTGTGAGATAGTTACTAGACAATACAAATGAGTGTCTAAACGCAATACAGTCACTAGGCATAAAATCAGAAGAGGCCGATCCGTTTATAGCAAGAATCATTGTCCGAAAGTTGGACAAAGATGGCCTTAAATTATATGAGCAAATAATAAAGATAACTAGAGAAGTCCAAAGATTGTCAGATGTAATGGACTTTCTAGATCAACATTATCAAACTTTAAAAGCTGTGGCTGAGAAAGAAAAAGTATATAAAAATCGAAAGCCACAAGTATATCAAGCTAGGACATTTGCTACAAAACACCCACATAAACAATGTAAATATTGCAAAATGATGGGTCACACAATTACTGAATGCCGAACAGAGGTATGCCTATAGAAAAGAGGCGAAATTATGTTAAAGAAGCACAAGCTTGCTTCAAATGCTTAAATCACAGCTATCGTGATCAGTGCAAAAGTAATATACGATGCAGAATTTGCAAAAAACATCATCACGAAATTTTTCATTTAGAAATAGAGGAAAATAAAGTTTTACCAGACTCTTCCAAAAAATCAATGTCAACAAAGATGAATTCCAATAAGGTAATCCTTGCTACAGCTCAAATAAGAGCAAAAGCAGCGAATGGAGAGTACAGAGTTCTAAGGGTTTTAATTGATCAAGGTTCACAAGTGACAACAATATCTAAAGAAGCAGCGCAAATATTAAATTTACCGCGTACAAAAATAAGCACTAAACTGCATAGGTTAACAGACGCTATAGCAGGGGAATCCAAAGCCAAGGTTTATGTACATATTAAACCAAGATTTCTCAGTAAACATGTAGTAAACGTAGAAGCTATAATTTTGCCACGCCTTACATCAGCTCAACCAGATCAATCCTTCAATTACAACATAAATAATTGGGAGAATTATACACTTGCGGATCCATTACTTAATAAATCCGATCGTATAGACATGGTTTTTGGAGGAAATATTTTTGCACAAATCATTACAGACGATGCAGAAAATGTGATGGAATCCTTGGGCAATCTACCAAGTTTCGTTGGATTCTTTCAGGAATTGTTAAACAACTCAAAAATATGAAAAATAAAATCACATCAGCGACTACCAATCTAGGGCGGTGTTGGGAGTTAGAGGAGATACAAGAAGAAAAAAGTATTGAAGAAGATGACACGTGCTGACAACATTTTCAAAATAATGTTAAACAAGACACGGATGGGCGGTTGTAAAAAATTCCCTCAAAGATGATACTGATTTAGGGGAATCTAGGAAAATAGCTGCAGCACGTCTCATCTCAATGGAAAACAAATTCAAGAGATATGATAAATTAAAAGAAGAGTATCATAAATTCATAAATGAATATAAAGAGCTGAGTCACATTAAAGCTGACAAAACAAAAAGTAAATATTACTTACCACATCATGCCATTTTACGAGAAAATAGTCTCACTACTAAACTACGTGTCGTATTTGATGCACCAACAAAATCATCTAACAAAAGTCTTAATGATATAATGTTTGCCGGTCCGAAATTGCAAAGACATATTTGACATTCTTCTAAAATGGAGGTTTTGTGGCGAGAAAATCCTTTAGAAAAGATTGAGGAATATGAGCTCACTACAGTGACATATGGCACTGCATCGGCTCCATACCTATGACCGGTGCGGATTCTATTCAACAATGTCAAGCTCTTCAAAATGAAATTTCCAACCTTCTTCAGAGTTTTGGATTTCATTTAAGAAAGTGGGTCTCGAACCACAGCGAAATAACAGAAAAGATAGAAGCGAATAAAAATACAAATAAAAGAAATAATACAAATAAAAGAAAATGAGGCAGTCAAAACTCTTGGCCTATATTGGGATCCTAAGGAAGATAGCTTCCAATTCAAACTTAATTTTGCAAGTACAAGAAAGGTGACTAAAAGAAGTGCTCTTTCACAACTTGCACAAATATTTGATCCACTGGGTTGGCTTTCACCCATAACAATATTAGCGAAGTTATACATTCAAAAACTTTGGACGCAACAATCCGGATGGGATGAAGAACTCTCAGATGAGTTACAAAAGGAATGTAACATTTTTATTACAAATGTTGATGCACTAGAACAGATCCGAATTCCAAGGTGGGTGGAAACAAGTACTCAAAATGATATAGAAATTCATGGTTTCGGTGATGCTTTAGGAAAGGCATATGCTGCGGTAATTTATATTAAAATTGGCAATTCAGTCAAACTCTTGACTGCCAAAACAAAGGTGAATCCCATAAAAAATCAAAAACCTTACCCAAGTTAGAACTTTGCTCTGCGCACCTATTGGCAAAAGTTATAAGTAAGGTTTGTAAAGTCATCACAAATAACCATAAAATCTTTGCATGGAGCGATTCCAAAAGTTACATTGAGCTGGATTGATACAGATAAAAATAAAGACAAATTCATCAGAAACCGAGTGGAAGACATAAAAAAATATATTCCACAAGCATCCTGGAGACACGTAAGCACAAAAGACAATCCAGCAGATATAGCATCAAGAGGGATTATTCCAAATAAATTACAATCACACCATTTATGGTGGAATGGTCCAGAATAGCTAAAAGAAGTAGAAAGCAAATGGCCACACCAAATAAATGATAGAGCATCATGTACTATAACAGCTGTTACTCAAACCAAGGAACATTTTTTGGACTCACTTGTAGAAAAATGTTCTAGTTTTTCAAAATTATTAGAGTAGTTGCCTTTGTTTTACGATTCATAAATAATTCACGTAAAAATCGTTCAAATAGTCAATATCTTACGCCATTGGAACTAAAAACAGCAGAAATAGAAATTTTAAAACATCACCAACAGAAAGAGTTTGCATGTGAAGTCAAAAAACTACTTAAAAAAGAAAGCATTGGAACAGGAAGTAAATTATCGAACCTATTTCCTTTCGTGGATGGGCAAGGAGTGCTAAGAGTTGGCGGTCGATTAAAACACTCAAATATTCCATACGACCAAAAACATCCAGCAATTATTAACAAATCCCAACTGTCATTCCAAATAATAGAAGATGCACATCAAAAGACCTTACATGGTAAAAATCAACTAATGGAAGCAGTAATAAGAAGAAAGTATAAATCTCAAAAAAGAGTTAAAAAATGTATTCGACATTGTGTGAAATGCATAAGATACCGAAAAGAAACTTCCCAACAAATAATGGGAAACTTACCTGAGATGCGAGTCTCGCAGTCTTCACCTTTTACACATACCGGTGTAGACTACGCTGGGCCATTACTTATAAAGTGCTCCAACAATAGAGGTATCAAAGCATATAAAGGATACATTGCAATATTTGTGTGTATGGCAACTAAAGCTATACATTTAGAAGTAGTATCAGATCTAACGGCAGAGGCCTTCTTAGCAGCATTAAGAAGATTTTTTGCTAGAAGAAGAAAAAGTTCACATATGTATTCAGACAATGGTACAAATTTCATTGGAGCAAATCGAAGTATAGAATCTCAATTTAAAAACGCCCTCAAAAACAATTGTTCTATAGCCCCGATATTGGCAAACGAAAAGGTCGAATGGCATTTTATTCCGCCGGCAAGTCCTCACTTCGGAGGCATTTGGGAAGCAGGTGTAAAATCTGTAAAACATCACCTAATAAGAGTCATTGGCGAAACCAAATTGACTTTTGAAGAAATGTCCACGTTGTTATGCCAAATAGAAGCAGTACTGAATTCACGGCCATTGTATACACTAGGATCAGAAATAGAGTATAACAACGTACTGACGCCTGGGCATTTTCTTATTGGCAGGCCGTTACTAGATATTCCAGAAGTCACATCAGACGTGGAGAAGATTGGAGCATTAGACCGTTGGAAAATTATTCAAAAGTTAAAGAGAGACTTTTGGAATAGATAGAAAGAAGAATATCTATCCACCATGCAAAAGAGGAATAAATGGAAAACTCCCACAGATAATGTTAAAGAGGGTGACATTGTGATACTCAAAGATGAAAATTCTCCACCCTCCAAATGGCCTATTGCTAAAGTTATAGAAACTCATCCAGGAAGTGATGGCAAGGTTCGCATAGTAACACTAAAACTTGAAAATACTACATTAAAAAGGCCAATTCAAAAATTTATGTCCATTGGAAATTTTGGCAGATGAACAGGAGCAACAAGTGAATGCAACTTGTTTAACAACAATCGTCCAGAAACCAAGTAAGGAAGTGAGCAAGTTTAAAAAAAAACATTTTTGGACTTTTACTCCTTCTACTTCTCGTTATGCCGAATAATACAGTTAACGTTTCAAACGCGAAGCTAAATAATCTGGGAATAGTCAACGAAATATCAGCAAATGCATCAATATATCTAGATTCTCTAGGAAAAATGGATGTCATCACTTCCACCTGGGACTTAGTAGTATACTACGACCTTCATGCATATTTCGAAGAAATAAAGGTTATACCAAACTGCTTGCAGAGGATTAAAAATTATTGCCATCTGATAACAGATTTCGAACAAGCATGTCAGGTTATATCGGTGTCACTAGGAAACCGTCTTGAAGAAATAACACGCAATCATAACCTTATTGTATATAAAAAGAAACAAAAACGTGCACCTTTAGAATGGGTTGGATCCATTTACAATATACTTTTTGGGTTAATGGATGCAGATGATCAACAACAAATTGAATATAACTTAAAAACTCTGCTCAGCAATCAGCAACATCTGAAAGATGGAATAAAGGCACAAATTTCGATTATCAATTCAACTGCAAATATCATCAACAAGAATATTCATGAAGTAAATGAGCAATTTTCAAAAATGCAAACGCAGATTAATAAATTTCATTCCGAAATAATAAAGGACGTCAATCGGGACAAAATGGCAATACAATTCCAAATTTTAGTTACACAAATTACTATTCTTATGTCTGAATGTATAGACATACAAAGGTCCATTACCGGATTATTGATTGAATTGAATCATGGAAGAATCAATCCAGCACTTTTAACTCCGACCCAACTAAGCAACGGATTGACGAAGATCAAGGACAAATTACCTTCAAAACTTCAAATTCCTGGAAAAAACGACGACAACCAGTTACGTGAGGTTTACAACCATATGGAAGCAAAGGGTCTTATAATCGAAGAAAAATTAATTATTAAGTCCGAAATACCACTAATACAAAGTGAATCTCCAAGGGCCTTCAAAATAATATCACTTCCGTTCGAGTATAAAAAAAGAGTATTAAAGGCCAAACTAAGAAATGATTTTATAGTTTATAACTTTGCACTTAACTCTTACTTCTTAATCTCCCAAGCTCAGTTGAATAGGTGCACAAGAAGTCTCAACAAACACTTAATATGCAAAGGAAGAAAGCCATGGCAACTTGCAAATGATCAAACTTGCGAACTCTCAGCCGTACTCAAAACAAGCCTCAAACATTGCAATTATGAAGAAACTCAGAAGACATCATTTTGGTCAGAACTCGTTGAAGACAATACATGGATTTTTAAAATATTCTCAAAATCGGTACTGCACTTAGACTGTCTAGATGGTAATACAGAAATCATTGTGATTCCAGCGCAAGGAATGCTCAAAATCAAAACAGGTTGTACAGCAAGGTTTGAAGGCATCACACTATCAGGGCTACAAGTTTTTCACACAAAAGGCAATGTTAGTTTACCACAAGATCCTATAATAACGACGATAGATGAGATAACAGAAGACCAGATAACTCCAATTCAAATACAACATATAAACAATAAGGACCTGGTCAATTTTCATGCACGAATCAATGAAATTAGTAATAATGATTTAGAGTTAAGTAAATTAAATGTTAAAACTCATAGCGGCATATTTCACTTGTATTAATAGTAATCACAATTGGAATTTTATCAATATTTTATATACGTTATAAATGTAATTCAAAAAATAAAATTACGATCAATCTTCCTAACCACACAAAATAAAAAAGAGGGTATACATAAAATATACAGATAAATATATAAGTTAACGGAAACAAAGATAACGAACTCTTTCCCAATAAATTTAAAGTAGATTTTTCGCAACTCAGCATCTTCAATTAAATTTTTGTCAATATTAATAAAATGCAATAATTGCAATAATGCAATAATTGCAATAATGCAATAATTGCAATAATGCAATAATTGCAATAACGAATAACTGCAATAATGCAATAATGTAATTATTTCTTAATAATAATATCACACCACCTTTGTAATCAGGTCATTTAGAATAATATAAAATAAGATTTTTGTAAAATAGCTTTAGTTCTGATTTTAATAAAGAACGATCAAGTAGACCGATGTTACAATAATTTTTTTTTTTTTTTGAGAATTCCCGACAAGGGAATCCTCAACTGGCGCCCGAGCGAAAAAAAAATAAAATAAAAACCGCAACAACCTCGCGTAAGTGTAGAGAACGAGGCCCCCTAGTGTCCTTACGGAAAAAAGGACGCGTTCGATCGCAGCCGCTCTACCAGTGAAAAGGTGTTTTTTAAAAATAATAATAAGAAAGAAAAAAGGTATCGAATTAAAAACAAAGGACAAAAAGTGTCAAATAACAAAAAAAAATATTTTTAATTATTAAATACAAAGTAATTTAAAAACAAAAAAATATCAAAAGACTCAAAGGCAAAAAGTGCTAAATAATAAAAAAAATAATCATCAAAAAAACAAATATAAGTTCAATAAAACATCAACAACTACAAAAGTTAACAAAGTTAACCAAAAATAAAGCAGCAGCAACAATAAAGCAGCAGCAAAAATAAAGCAGCAGCAATTAGGCAGCAGCAGCTATAAGGTATCAGCTAATACAAGGCAGCAGCAGCTATAAGGCAGCAGCAACAATAAAGCAGCAGCAACTTTAAGGCAGCAGCAACTATAAGACAGCAGTGTCAGCATCAAAACCAACATATCCTGGAACACAAGCAATGACGGTGAAAATTTTCATAATACTGTAAGTCACAAACATTAAACTTACCTTTTTTTAAGAAAAAAAAAGAGAACAGCAAAATTTGTTTATAAGAAAAACCAAATTTGGCAAAAGAGAAAAATAATTACGCAAAATTGTTAGCCAAATGAATGTTACTGGAAAATTTAAATTAGAGTCCGAAGTAAAGAGAATTCTATTATACATATACTTGCTGAGAAAAAGAAATAGAAATTTTAACAGAAGTGCTTTATATTTTGAAAGCAATAAGAAAAAATGAAAAGAAATATTATCTGAAAATTAGAAAGCAAAATAAAAAGAACGGTTAAGGGTATGATAAATAATAAGTTCTAAAATAAAAATAAAAAATAAATTTTATACAAAAAGATTGTTCCTTCTAAATATTGTGAAAAAATAATAATAACAAAAATGGCAAACCCAAACAATTTAATCCGTCCTCCAGTCCTTCCGGCGAACTCAGTCCCTAGTTCACAAAATGTACAACTAAGTATAGAAGAGCTGACCTCATTAATATCAAATATAGCTACAGACGTTTTTAGGAGACAAGGACCACAGGTAGTTCAGTCCGCGTTAAATCCAAATGCTGGTTTAGGAAATGTTAGTGATCAACCTATAGATAGGCAAAACGATAATTTAGACGGTATGGACAAAATACCGGATGTAGTAAAATGTCTCAAAGAATTCTCTGGACAACCAGGTGAATTCAATTTTTGAAAAAAAAAGGAGTGGATAGGATATTAAAAATTTACGAGCCAATAAAGGGAACTCTCAAATATTATGGCATTTTGAGCGATATCAGGAATAAAGTAGTAGGAAACGCTGATATAGCATTGGAATCGTATAATACACCATTAAATTGGCAAGCGATTTCACAATGTTTGTTAGCGCACTACGGCGACAAGAGAGACCTGTCTACCCTTGAGTACCAAATGACAACACTGGTACAGGGTAACAATAATGTTCAGGAATTTTATCAAAAGGTCTACACTCACCTTAAATAAATTAGGATGCCTTGAAATGGGCAATGAATCACTGAGTATGCTTACGAAATCATACAGAGACAAAGCTTTGGATACTTTTGTTAGGGGCCTAAATGGAGATTTACCACGGCTCTTGGGCATCAGAGAACCATTTGACTTGCCTCAAGCCCTGTACCTTTGCCTTAAACTGGAAAATCAGAACTTTCGTTCTCATCATGCGTACAACGCAAAGAGAAATCTATCTTCGCAACAGTCCTCAAAGCGGAATTTCGAACAAAAGCAAGTATTTTATCCCCATCTGGCACACATTCCAAACATTGGCCAACCCAGCCAACCTTTGTTCAACCATAGGGAGCAAAATAACATAAACCCTCCTCGTCCTCCTAAGCCACAACCACGACCAGAACCAATGGATGTGGATCGAAGTTTACGATCACATCGCATAAACTATATGAACAGGCCGCAGCAAAATCAACTTTTTGGTAAAAGACCAAATCAATTCGGCAATCAGCAACAACAACAAAATCAAAGAACATTTCACATCAATACAGGTAAAATAGGGAACAGACAGGGCATCGAAGAAGACAAACAATATGGAGAACCCAGCGACATTCATTTTTTAGTATGATAAGCTCTTCGTTACCTTACTTTGAGGTTAAGACGGAGAGCGGGAAGGTACTAAAAATCCTAGTAGATACCGGCTCCAGTAAAAATTATATTAAACCAAAATTTGCAAAAAAACGCATTCCAAATAAAAGTCCCTTTTTTGCAAAATCTGTTGTCGGCGACATCAAAATAAACGAGCATACTTACGCAAAACTTTTTAAAATCGAAGGAGAAGTAAAATTCTATTTAATGCCTTCTTTAGAAACGTTTGATGGCATCCTTGGGAATGACACCCTTAGGGAATTAGAAGCAGCTATTATTACAAATAAAAATTACATGATATTAAAGAATGGATTTAAGATAAACCTCAAACAACTTCCTACTCAGAATGTGAATACTATAAATATTGAAGAAGATAATATGTCGTCAGTCCAAAAAGGAAAAATGGATAAAATACTGAACGTTCACTCTAATCTTTTTTGTGAACCAGATGAAAAGCTTACCTACACTACGAAAGTTGTAGGCGAAATAAGAACCACAACTGACTCTCCCGTATATACAAAATTTTACCCTTATCCCGCGTCACTAAGAACGGAAGTGGAAAATCAGGTAAAAAAACTACTACATGATGGCATTATAACACCATCAAGATCACCTTTTAATTCTCCAGTGTGGATCGTGCCAAAAAAAGCAGATTCGGCTGGAAACAAGCAATACCGGATGGTGATTGACTATAGAAAATTGAATTCAATTACCATCGCGGATAAGTATCCAATTCCAGAGATTTCAGAAGTAATCTCTCAACTCGGTACTAGTAAGTTCTTTTCAGTACTTAACCTTAAAAGTGGTTTCCATCAGATCCCACTAAAAAAATCTGATATGGAGAAAACCGTGTTCAGCATAAATAATGGAAAATATGAATTAACGCGTCTCCCATTTGGCCTCAAGAATGCGCCATCAATTTTTCAGCGCGCGCTTGATGACATTCTGCGTAAATACATAGGAAGATGTTGTTATGTCTACATAGACGACATCATAATTTTTAGTAGAAGAGAGGATGAACATATTAGGTATATACAAAATATTTTTGAGGCATTAGAAGAATCCAACATGAAAGTTCAGTTGGATAAATGTCATTTCTTTAAGGAAGAAGTAGAATTTTTAGGATATATTATCACAAGTCAGAGCATAGAAACGAATCCAGAAAAGGTTAAAGCAATAAAGAATTTTCCACAGCCAAAAACACTTAAAGAGCTCCGCAGTTTTCTTGGAATGTCAGGGTATTACCGTCGTTTTATTAAAGACTATGCAAAACTTGCTAAACCCCTGACATACCTTTTAAGAGGGGAAGGAGGTCGTACCTCAAAAAAATAAATCAGCCAGGGTCGAAATCTTTTTAGACCAAGAAGCTATTGAATCCTTTGAAAAAATTAAGCACTCTCTCATTTCCGAAGATGTTATTCTGGCCTACCCAGATTTTGGTAAGGATTTTGAATTGGTAACCGATGCTTCCAATTTTGCAATTTTATCTCAGTTTTATCTCAGTGTGGAAAACCCATCTCATTTATTTCAAGAACTCTAAATAGGGCCGAAGAGCATTATGCCGCTAACGAGAAGGAGATGTTAGCAATTATATGTGCCTTAAATGCTTTTAGAAACTTCTTGTACGGATCAAGAAAGGTTAAAATATAAAAAATAAAAATAACAATAGCAAAATGAAAAGGTGGAAGTCGATACAGGAAGCATACGATTACGAACTCTGTTACAAACCAGGTAAAACAAACGTTGTGGTCGATGCCCTATCAAGGATTCCACCGCAGGAAACACCTTTAAATTCCTTATCAATTGCCACTAACTCGGATGATAACTCCTCTCATGGGCTTATATTTAGTGTTGAAACACCAATTAATGCCTTTAAGAATCAGATATTCCTAAACATAGATGTTACTCCAGAATATCAATTCAAAATAGTATTCCCTATATATCACCGTCATATAGTTACCGAACCCTATTATTCGGAAGCGACATTACTTAATATCCTTAAACGTTACCTTAACCCATCCGTAGTAAACTGTATAAAAACTGAGGAAGATATTATGGGGAAAATTCAACACTTGTATCCCTTACATTTTAGTAAATACAAGATAAGATTCACACAAGTAGTAGTAGAAGATATAACAAATAGCCAAGAGCAGGAAGTAATAATAATTAAATATCACAACAGAGCCCATAGAAACTGTAAGGAAAATAAGATACAAATTTTGGAAAAGTACTATTTTCCATCAATGGCAAACAAGATTAAAAGAGTCATAAAAAATTGCGTAACCTGCAAAACTAATAAGTATGAACAGCACCCTTCCAAACCACAAATACAACCAGCTCCTATCCCTCAGTACCCAGGGCAAATAGTCCATATAGACATACTTTTAATAGGGAAACAACTACTGTTAACTGCATTAGACAAGTTTTCGAAATACGCTGTAGTAAAATCCATTCGCTCAAAAGCAGCGGAAGATGTGAGACAACCCTTGAGGGACATCCTTTTTTCTCTTATACCTGAATAAATAGTAATGGATAACGAAAAATCATTTAATTCAGAGTCGATAAGATTTATGATGGAAAACGAATATGGAATTTCGGTATTTAGAACCGCGCCATATTCAAGTAGTTCCAATGGTCAAGTAGAGCGCTTCAATTCCACGCTCCAGGAAATTATGCGTTGCCTACAGAATGACCGCAAGCATCGATCGTTTCAGGAACTCTTAGAAAGATCAGTAAAAGAATATAACCATTCTGTGCATACTGTTATAGGAAAAAAACCAATGGAAGCATTCTTTGGTAGACGTGTCAGTTCTGACCCCCAATTGCTAGAAAAAGATAGAGATGAAACAAAAAAGAAACTTTTAGAAAAACAAAAAGTCGATCTCAATTATCATAATGCAAATAGACTTCCCCCAAAAGATTATTCAGAAGGAGATGAAATTTTTGTAAGAATAGACAGCAGGTTGGGAAATAAATTGTCTGCTAGATACAGAAAAGAAATTGTAGCACAAAACTTCAATACTACAATTAAAACCAAATCCGGACGTATAGTTCATAAAAGCCACATTAGAAATTAAGATGCCTTGGAGAACCTTGAACGTAATAAAAATAAAAAATTTACCATAAAATTCTGTTGCAGGATACATCATGAGACTTCTACTTACAATCCTCACTTGGATATTAACAACGAACGCACAACAATTAGATATACACGACTTGACCAACAACAATGGCTACATACCGATAAGGACAGGAGAACTAAAAGTAATTAACCACTATGACAAGATTCTACACTTTATCAACCTAAAATCGTATGACAAAAGCATGGCAGCAATATCCGAAAATATTAACGCCTTGAAGACTATAACTTTTGAGGACAAACAACTGCTATACACCATTAATAGAGACTCAATGCTACTGCAAGCGAAAATAAATAGTCTACAAGTCCACTTAAAAACAAAACGAGGACTGGTAAACATTTTAGGAAAAGGACTGAAATATATAGCAGGGTCTATGGACAACGACGACGAAATACTAATAAATGAAGCTATAAACCAAATACAGGATAACGAACGAATTACTAATGATACACTTAAAAATTTAGTTTGTGTAAATAATTTTATATTAGGACAAATACACAACATTACACAACATATAAATAACCAACAATTAACTATTAGTAGATACATTAATAAGTTCAGAGACGAATCAGTAAACAGAATACAAACTTTAGAGGACGAAGTAAAATTGATTGAACAAGTTTATAGAATCGATAAAGACATATCGCTTTTAAAGGATCACATCGATGACATAGGGCAAATAATATTTTCAAGTAAATTAGGAATAATTCCTACGGACATTTTGACACAAAAGGAGATTGACTTAATAACTGACTTATCAGAAGAATCACTGGTAACAGAAGTTACGCCAGGAATAATAATTTGTAAGAATTTTGATAAAAATATAACCCATAATTGTAATAAGCTAGATATAAGACAGAAAGGAACATTTCTTATAAAATTTGAAAATTGTAAGATCGAAACATCTAATACCACCTATACAAATGTTAATATTAAAACCCATGAAACGTTTATATTACCCAATTTAATAACAAAAATAAAAGAAAAGAGAAATGTAACAAAACTTGAGTTAAAATTAGAAAATCTTCATATTGAACAAATAAATCATGAAAATGAAATTAGATTATTAATGGTCAAGAATAAAAATATAAATATTGTTAGCATAAGCACAGACGCTTTCATTTTAGTTATCATAATTTCTTTAACTTTTATCATTTCTTTATTTGTAAAGTATAAACGAAAACTCTACTTTTCCCACACAAGTAATTAAATTTTTGTCAATATTAATAAAATGCAATAATTGCAATAATGCAATAATTGCAATAACGAATAACTGCAATAACGAATAACTGCAATAATGCAATAATGTAATTATTTCTTAATAATAATATCACACCACCTTTGTAATCAGGTCATTTAGAATAATATAAAATAAGATTTTTGTAAAATAGCTTTAGTTCTGATTTTAATAAAGAACGATCAAGTAGACCGATGTTACAATAATTTTTTTTTTTTTTTTGAGAATTCCCGACAAGGGAATCCTCAACTTATATAATATAAATTAATACAGTCAATTAAATTTGAAGAAATAAATAAATAAATATTTTCCCCTTTGGAGTATGTTCAAATATTAATACATTAGAACATTTTGATATACATAAATACATACTTACACACATACTTACTCACATACTTACACACAAATATGATAAGTTGCATTACCCTATCTACACACACACATAAATAGACTTTCTATCATAAATATGTGAATTCCATAACTAAATAAGCAGTTTGCTAGACATTTGTTGACACAGCTATTATTAAAACTCAGTGTAAGTACTTTTATCACCAAAAATAAATACATTAAATAAAAAGGGACCAACTGAAGATAAGAATCAGTCCGTTCACACAAACACAAGATACATTTCTTATCTTAGTTTTAAAATGTATGTCCACTAGTAAGTGCCACAAATGCACACAAAGCCATTAAATATTAGTAAACGATAAAGACAATCAGTAGGTCTATATTAAGAAATATATTTTAGGGCAAACATAGCAATATACACACATACAAACATAATTAGATTAGGAACATAATTTTAAGATTTTGTATATAAACTCCTGTAAATATTTCAATAAAGTAGTAGTCTTACAAACTCTCAAAACAGTTGATCTTCTTATTCAACGACATTGTTTCTGCCCCCCCCTCCCACCAGTGGTAAGGCAGATCCAATTAAAAAATTTAAAATCCTTGCGACCCCCACCAGAGGTAAGTAGCAGGATTTTCAGTTTGATTACCGCCCCCACCAGTGGTAAGGGGTAATCAACTATAAAATTAACAAATTGAAATCTTTCTTTTTCAGCTTTTTGTTGCTTTAATTTTGATTTTTAAAACTGCATTTAACTTAAAATACATTCGCACCCATAAAAAATTTTATATTGGCTGTTTAAAACTTCAATTCAAAAAGAGAAATCAAACTTTCAATCGCAACAGAAACACCTAAAATGAAAGTTTTACCTTTTGATTTTTATTTACATTTCACTAATTTTCTGACTGATTGCAACATGAAATTAAACATTAATAAATATTCCTTACTTTCGTAGAATTAAATAAAAAAAATTGATTTTTACATATGCACTTAGAGCGTAAAATATTTATTTTTTGTAATTTTAGTTCCCAACTTTTACATATAATTAGTATTTATATTTTTTACTAATGTTATTCATACAGATGCGTCTAAATATATTAGTACATTTGTAGTTACAACATATGAATACTCCTCATTTATAACATTATTCATAAAAAATTTACTATCAATTGTCTAAAGAAGTTAGAGTAGTAATTATTCAATAAAAGACGTATATTTAAATGGCACATTAATGATCTTATTTTTTACCTAAAGTTCCAACTGGTTATTACAGTTATTTTATATACATTTCTTGTGCTTACATATCTTTCATCACTTATACTTAATAATAAATAATCAAATTCATATATCCGTTTGTTTGTGTATTTGTATTAACTTACATATTTCTAAAGGTAATTATTGAATATCTTTTAAAGAAAATGAGGAAGTGCTAATGATCAGTTCGATGTACATATATACTAGTAAATAAATCGAAGATAATTACAGACTTAACAGAAGCGCTATAAATGAGGCAAGTTCAGGTCATTGAAACCTGCCAAGACAAATTTGTTTAGTTTTATATTTTTAATTTATCAATTAAAGCAATTTTAATTTTAATAACTGCCAAAGTCCTTTAAACTTTGGTTTCATGTGCATTGCAGCATATTTTGATTTAAGAAAAACAGAATATATATACTCATTGGTTATAATGAAAGTAGCGCAACGTAACGCTTTGTTTGGAACTGTCAATTAAATATATATTACATGTAAATCATACATATACGAATGGTTATAACGAACGCAGCGGGACGGTATAGACTTTAGATTCTTCTGTCTTCTTATGGAAATTTAACTATTGTTTTGAAAAAATTACAGGAAACAAGTTAAAGCATCTTTTTCGGTATTAATTTCTTTAAATAACGACGGATTTTCCGCGAATCTCTATTTTTTTAAATTTAGATCTACAGAATTTTGTTACTTTCAATTAATAAACAAATACAAATTTTAACAACTCTTGTCGCTGTTAATTTCCGCACGGAAAGTACGATTTTCGCCGCCACCATTCTGTTCCGTACCGCCATTATAAGCAGCGCAATAGGAAGATCGACGTAGCTAAAGGTTTTTAGCAACATGTTCAATACATACAGAATAAAAAATTAAATTAATTGTTTTCTAATATTTAACTGAATTAAACTGATTTTTGTATTTTTATTTTAATAATATAAATATAGGTATATATAAATAAAACATACAATTTCTACCAATTCTTTCGAATAACGGAAAAACGTTAATATGATCGATTTATAATCGATATACGTATATACGAGTACTTACTAATTAATACGATTACATTAGAGACAGAGAATAAAGGCTCTGACCTTACTTACTTGCTTTGCTGTGAGAACTGTCAAAAGAGAATGTATCTATACTGGAATGTATGAAAAGAGGCTAAATATAACTTTACTTTAAACACTCGAAGCACTGTAAAGTTTTTAATAGATCTATGTTCTATTTGCCTGTGTTTTTAGCAGTAAATATTGTAACCGCGATTGACGATTTATCCGAATTATATCAATTTTGACAGCGCTCAAAGAGCTCATTTGGTCATACAAGCATTCAAAGTTAGTCAGGTCATGGAAAGCCAGTTTGCATAGGCCCAGGGCGCTAAAGCTGTTCCTTTTCGGAACGACACCCTTTATTATTACTGCAAGGTTGTATCTTTGATCAAATGGATACATGTTGCATTGGTTGAATTTCAATTAATATCTTTCAAATTTTTCGTTTCGTTTTTTCTTTCTGTTTAGTTAAAGTGAAATTACTCATTTATAATTATTTTTAATTTAATTTTCTATTTTTCAATACAATTTCAACAACAGAATTAATTTTTGACCATCAACTTATCCTAATATCCACATTATCGCAATAAATAACATTGTTTACTTATTCTATTTAATTCATATTGACTTGATATTGTATTTATTTTATTTTATTTTTTATTATGAGCTTTGTCGAATTTTAAAAACAAGTTTATTATATTGTATGAACGAGTACACGTTTATTTACGACTTGGTTGGTAACGATCAGGATTTACTCAGGCGTAGTTTGCACGATGCGCCACAAACTTTATTGCTAAGTAGATACTATTACCAAGGAAATATGTTTTTTGATGACTTGATTCGGAATGCAGTCGCTTCACGGCAGGAAATTTTAATACCTCTGGAAAAACTTAAATAACGTTTTTTTTTCTTTTTTGTTTTTTTTTTTTTTGTGTGAAAAGATAAGTAATTTGTTCCACAAACACATGATTATTTGTTTTATAATTTTTAAGTAAGATAAAATAATATTGATAAAGAAAATTAATAAAACTAGCGGCATATGTATGTAAATCATAGATAAAAATTTGCATTCAGAATTACTCTTGGAGCGGTTGACACTTCCTTCCAAGGGGCGACCGCAATTAGAAAACTATTTTTTTTTTAAATTAAATTTGTACAGTTTTTAATGTTTTGCTGGCCAGAATTTCAACCAATAACCCTCCTCATAGTAGCACGTCCTGCTGCCCACTCGGCTTCTGTGGCCACCTTATAAGTATGTGTATTGCTCCAAATTTCACTATTTATGATACTTGGATTTTTCAACATATCTTTTATTTGTTTATACAATGCACACTATAACACAGTTTATTGATTTTATTTACAAATATTTTTCATTTACATACATAATTTAAGGTGTCATGCTAAAGTTTTAAAATATCAGATAAAAATTTTACTTAGGTATTGAGATTTTATAATTTCGATCAAATTTTTAAGGGTAATTTGTATTTGAACTGAAGAGGATGTCCCAGAATTTTGTCCGAAAAGGCACATATATTTACTTTTCACATGGTCAGAGTAATGTTCATATGTATGTAAGTACATATACATATAAGTTTATATCCAATGGTTTTTTAATTAATGTTAATTAATGTTAACATGTATTGTACATACATATATCCAAATGGTAATGTAGCCATTTATAATTTTGAAAATTGCTCATTCTTTATATTTGCACTTAATTACATATTTTCCAGGTTTCACATATGAAATTTATACCTTAATATCCATTACAACGTATACCACTATAATTGCTATTTTTTATTCCATAACTGTAACCTATTCGATCATACGAAGAACCATAAGCTGATCGAACATTTAAAGGCATTTCGTAAGGCGATGAAAGGGGGCAGCTACCTGAATGTGAACTACCGTATTCAAAAGGCAAGTCATATAAAGAATGCGCTGGGCGCCCATAAATACACATATCGCGGTAGTTGTTCGCTGCAGTAATTTGAAATGGATACGGCTGGTCCCTATAGTATGGATATCGGTAATGCAGGTGCGGATGTGGGTAGCGAGGATGTAATCGTTGAGTTGGGTAAGCGTTATTTTCTGTATATTTTTGATTAAAATTCTCTTGTTGCATGTATTGTTGTTGTATTTGATTAAGATCTTGTTTTTGTTGTTCATGTTTAATTGAAAATTGATTTTGTTGTGGCTCTTGATGCTGACGATGAGTTTGTTGCAATTGATCTCCAACATCGAAAGAATCATAGCCATCGTTGGAGTTATGAAAATCCTGCGGACTAAATAGAAATTTTTCGAAAAACCGACCGATTTCTGTAGAGCCGAAGGCTTGTTGAAATCCGGGCAATGGAGTCATATCCTGTTTTGGCACAGACATAAGAAACGAAGTAATTTTAATATATTAAAACATGTAATTTTTTTGTCTAATGAAGAATGGTTATGTCAGATATAGACACACACAAAGTAAATATTTTTCAGTTAAGCAATAATACTGAAGAATTTTGTTTCATCTATTATAAACACTCCATAATTCATACACATTGAAAAATGAGCGTTAAATACTTCTCCAGCACAACTGAAGTTATTGTAAGTCGGAATAGATTTAAAAAAATATATCCAAAACAACAAATTACTTTTGTTTAAATGGCATGGCTTTAAAAGTTTGCAAAGACACTAAATCCCTGTTCGTGGCTGTGTACATACATGTGCATATGCATACCACATTCCCCTTGGACAAATTTTATCGAGCACAACCATCGGCTTGTTCGTTTCTACCTTTTTTCTTTCTCCTTAGCACAACGATTTTCGGATATAACCATCCGAAATTGCTTCTCAACTCAATACGGGTATGGACGATTCCTGACTATGAAGATGAGGCCATGGTGACGTTCGCAGACAAGAATTAGGAAAGATCATCTCATTACCCAATTGTTATCACTTGGCATATTATCTTTGGTACAAGGTATGTAGGTACAAGAAGTAGAAGAGATAGACCCACCGAAATTTATACATATCGCTGATTTCAGCCAACGCCCTGACGGAAGAAAAGGACGATGTGACCAAAGATGTTCTCTATGAGAGCCCAGAACGCACTTATGAGCGCTGCTCCCGCCACGAAAAATTCAGCCTTCACGACGAAATATCCCCAAACGGGTCCGAAATATGATTGTCTGTGGTACTAGATTCCAACATACAAAAGTTCAAAAATCACACAACCAAATCGATTATGTTGTGATAGACGGGCAACATATCTCTAGTGGTCTAGACTTGAATTCTCCCGAGAAGCTAACATTGACTCGGACTTGACTTGACTTGGACTCCTGCTCAGTGAGAGCACTCATCAGCAGCTTGATTTAAGGAAGCTGTGGAATGGAATATCAAACTATCTACGTACCGCCGCTACGGAAACAATTGGATTTCAATAGTGTCAGGAAAAGAGCTGGTATGATAAAAAAATATCGAAGTGCATTTGAGAGAAAATGCACTGCCTGCGCCTGCTTCGCAACGCTTCAGTCGACAACAACAAGTGCGGGGTGGGAAAGATATCAGCTCGAAAATTCTACGAAAAGATTCGGCGAATTGTAGAAGGTTTCAAGACTGGAGCATACTCATGTCGGGACCAACTAGGTAATCTGGTAACAGATATCCAGAGCATATTAAAGGTATGGAGGGAACACTTTTCAAGCCTGCTGAATAGAAATGACAGTGAAACACTAGGAGATAGCGCACCTGAAACCCTAATCGATGACGATCTTGATGAAATTTGAATATCTATTGTCCATTTAAAAAACAACAAAGTGGCGGGGTCTTACCAGCCGAGCTTTTCAAATACTGCGGTGAAGAACTAACAAGGTGCCTGGATCAGCAGGCAATGGGCGAAAGCCTGTCCGACGAATGAAACCTAAGTGTACTCTGCCCAATCCATAAAAATGGGAACCCAACGGTCTGCGCCAATTATCGTGGGTTAAACCTCCTTAATATCGCATTTATGGTCCTACCTAGTGAATTGTGTGAAGGATTAAAGCCCAGCGTTAACAAAGTGATTGGACTTTATCTGTGTCGCTTTAGACCTGGTAAATCCATTGACTAAATATACACCATGAGACACATCTTGAAGGAGACACGAGGGAAAAGAATCGATACACCACCCTTTCATCGATTTTTAAGCTGCCTTCGACAACAAGATAAGGAGCTTCCTCTACGCCACCATGTATGAATTTGATATCCCCGCAAAACTCATACAGCTATGTAAATATGAATCATACCAACAGTGCAGTCCGACTTGGAAGGAACTTTCCGATTCGTTCGATACCAAATGGGGTTTCAGACAGCGTGACTCTTTATTGTGTGATTTCTTCATTTTGACATTTTGACGAGCGTTATTTGTGTTGTTTACAATAACTTAAAATACTCATATCGGCACACATAATGGAATTAAATCGCAAACACTTTCGAGCAATTATTTTTTACAATTTCGACGTGGATTAACTCAACAACAGTGCATCGATGAACTTAATTTAAGTTTTGGAGTGTTTCAATGCACTTTCAAGCAAATGGTTGCAAGCTTCTTTTTTTTTTTTTTGGAAAAACATGACATGTCGCAACCGTACTACTAGAAAAACGCAGAACAGTAATTTCTGAGTGGTACGCAACCAATCGTTTGCCAGTAGTCCTTTAAATCAGGAAAACGGATCACTCTTCACCTCTACAATACGAGCTCTCACGCGTCAACGGAAATCACAACAAAAATTAAACTGAGAGGTCGAAGTTTTTCGGCCCCTGAAGAGGCGGTTTCAATTGGTTCTAACACATTCAAAAGTGTATAGATCTTGACGGAGAATATTTTGAAAAGAAATAAAGAGATTTTCGATGATTAATATTTCATGTTGTTCTCAAGTCCTAATAATAAAAAGGCAATATCACAATACTTTACAGGAGTGTAGAATTGCTGGCGTATGCCGATAATATTGATATCATTGGTCATAAATGCACCGTATGTTCTGCTGTCTCTAGGTTAGGCAAAGAAGCAAATGGAATGGACATTGTGGTGAACGAGGGCAAGAAGAAATATCTCCTGTCATCAAATAATCAGGCTCCCACGTCACTGTCGTAGATCTGGAAACCAGCATTAACAACACCAACAATGCCTTGAAATCCAACGCAGAATCACTCTTGCCAACAGGCGGTACTTTGGAAAGTAAAGTATTCTCTGGACAAAGAAAAACCTAATTCTACAAGAAAAACCAAATTCTGAAATATGGTGAAGAAGCTACCGTAGACGATGTAACGATGAGCTGTACGAGCTAAAGGACGACATTACTACAGCTTTGAAAGTGTTCCATGCTTTGCCCGCTAGTGGAAGCAGGAGAAAAGGAAGACCTCCATTCCGTTGGAAGGATCAGGTGAAGATCAACGTAGAGAAGGGCAAGTAGCGCGCTATTGTTTATTCGGATAAGAAGAAGAAAAACATTAGCATTTGTGTCGTAACCGAGCGACTTTTTTATATTCAATGTTTTTGTTATGACTTATATCTCACTGTACACACTTCGGGGATAGCATCGAGAAAATCATTGCTGCATTTGGTTGAAATACTTCGCTTAGGTGATTTGAAAAACATTTTGCTTTTCCTTTCTCCGAACGTGCCCAAGTACCGCTTCTCTGTACCAGTCTGAGCGATCTCTCAATTTATACTGGTTGCTTAAAGATCTTTTCAGCCTTCCATAGTGAATTTCTTCGAAAAGAGTTCCGCGACTAAATGGTTTTTAAGTTCGCCTCTTCTTTACATTTTAAAATTTTCTTCAGTTTATTCTTAGCAACTTTTAGTTTTAAATGAGTTGAAAGAGAGTCGACACTGGCTTCGGCATTTATAAGATTTTTTTTCAATGTTTTTGGAAAGTGTAAAATCAATCAGGTCAGGAATTTGTTTTGGATCAGTTGCCCAATACCGAGGTTGCCTTTGAGAAACAAAATTAAGATGATTTTGGCTAAATGTAAGTTTGTTATATAATTGTCGACCTTTTGGGTTAACAACACGGGAACCCCAGAAAATATGTTTAACAATGCAATTGCACCATGCACTAAATATATTACCTAGACTGCTAAAGAAATCAGTAAATTTCTTGTCTGTTATAAAGAAGCGTGGTGGACAATAATGACAGAAAATACAAAATTCCTTTCTCGATTTTGAGGAAGACAGAAGTTGCATATAAGGTCTTTCATAATATCTAGGAAGTGCTGTTTTATTCTGTCTCGAATGGGAAATTGAATTGCCTCGGACTGAAAAAACTTAAAAATTTGAACATTTGTCTTCTTCTTGTTTCTCGCGATATATATGTGACTATTTATTTCGCTCGGAAACCTATGCTGCTTCGTAAAAAAATCTTCCGCTCATAGTTTTTGTGCACTTTTTCTATAAGAGGCCTTATTCTTTATCAAAGCTGGATTATTTGAAAATGCAGATTTTTTCGCAGTTTCTTATGCTAGAGCATCATATCATCTACCTAGGCGAGGGTAATTTGTATAACCAGATTTAGTTCAGCTCTAAAGTCTGTATAAACATTGCGATCTCGATACTTTGCAGTGCGATTACCACCGCAATTACTGCATTTATTAGCAGTTAAATCTCCCATTTGTCTATTTCATTTAGATGAATAATATAACTCGCCACGAACTACGCACACTTACGAAGCGTACAATAAGATTTTGTATGACAGATTTCTTGACAATTCGTGCACTGGACTATTCCATTTCTTTTATATGGCTCATCGACTGAAATTATACGGTAAAGCAAATATTTCTATTTATAAAAGGGGAGCACATATTTTTTTCTCGATTGTACCGAGTTTGGTGTAATTTCTACCTTGTACGTTTGTTGCTGTACTTTGTTTTTTATTGAAAATATCAATTATAGATCCTACTCCGTAACTCTGATCCTCTAAAGCTAGTTTTACTTCTTCCGAACCTACTGTAACTTCTATGCCCTTAAAAATGACTACGAGATCCTTCGAGCTTTTCAGCTGATAAGAATAACAGTTTTTATTGTTATCTGACCGAAATGTTACAACTTCCCGAAAGCTTTTCTCAGTGTATGTCTGAATTTTGGTCTCGTCTATTTTACCACGTTCTAACCGAACAATGTGGAAGTTGTTAATTCCTATTATCTGCGCGCTAGACTTTTACTATTTAATTTGAACTCCGATCGCGTAAATAAATTGATTTTCACTTGTGCGCTACCATCTTATACACACGCACATAAATTCATTTAGCCCCCTACAACGGATTTTTCAAATATGAGAAATAATATTTAATCCTAAAATCAAATTGGTTGATTTTTTTCACGCCAAAATTTTGGATATAATTTTTTAGTGAACAGCCATACCGAATATTTCATGCTCGGGAGACAAAGTTTATATTGTTACGTTCTTGCTGATTAACCTCGATGATTTCCCAAATCCTTCGGGTACGATCTCTGGATTGTTAAATAAAATCGCCAAATTAATTTGCAGTCTCTTTATCTATAAAGACTTTAATTAATGTCCTTTTATTATTCGGTAATTCACAATTCAATTACAATTTACGTTACTATTTACAGTCACTTGTATACAACTTTCACAATGTACTGTTTTTATTACTTTACTGTAATGTAATCTCCACGAGTTTAATTCACGACTGATTACTCTTGCAGTCGTATGCCGTCCTTATATACTTATTTGCTGCTTGAAAACGAAACCAATGGAATAATCGCGTCGTTTACGATAATCGCCTCGTTTACGATAATCGCCTCGTTTACGCTCTAGAAGATGTCAGTTGTCGGCTCCTCTCTTTCATCTGTCATTCGCTTCGCATTTTCGCCACACTGCCCTCCACCTAAGTCTGATCGTCCCGATCAGACACATTCGCTGTTCCAAACGCAACAAGCCTCTAGGTGGACCACTTTCATCTTGTTTCTTGGCCTCCCCACAATTTTTATTCGATACACTACGTCGTTTAGTCGTTTGATTATATTGTATGGACCTTCCCAATTGCATTGAAGTTTTGGGGACAAACCTCTCTTTCGTTGTGGAGTGTACAGCAACACCAAATCTCCATTTTGGAAGCCTTCGGACTTCATCTTCTTGTCATACCTAGCCTTCATTTTGTCACTCATAATTTGAGTTCGCTGCCTCACAAGAGCATGTATCTCTCTTAACTCTTCCTCGAGAACAGTAGACGCTTCCTTCCCAATTCTTCTCGCATCACCGGTTATTCCAAATTTTAAATCGCTGGGCAACCGAAGTTCGCTACCAAACGGTATCCTGGCAGGTGTTTGACCTGTTGTTTCATGCACTGCGGACCGATATCCCATCAGGAAAAGCGGTATTTGTACATCCCAATCATCTTGATTATTGTCCACTACTTTCCGCAAGTGCTCTTCCAGGGACCGGTGGAATCGCTCTACCATGCCATCTGATTGAGGATGCAGGGCTGTCGTTCGTGTTTTCCGAATACCAAGTATCTGGCACATCTCTTGGAACACCGCCGCTTCAAAGTTTCTTCCTTGGTCTGAGTGCAATTCTATAGGCGCGCCGTATCTGGTAACCCAATTGTGAGTGAACGCATCCGCAACTGTTTTCGCTTCCTGGTTTGGAATTGGGTAGACCTCAGGCCATTTACTAAAGTAGTCCATAACCACAAGAACGTATTTGTTTCCTTGTCTGCTCATAGGGAATGGACCGGCTACATCCATGGCAACCCGCTCAAATGGTGCACCTGAGTTATACTGCTTCATCTGCCCATGACTTGTGACTTTTGCCCTTTAGCTGCAATGCACTCCGTGCAATTAGCAATCCACTCAGCGACCGATTGACGACAGTCAACCCAATAGAACCG
The DNA here is from genome assembly GCA_030068015.2 of Neoceratitis asiatica. Taxonomy (NCBI): domain Eukaryota; kingdom Metazoa; phylum Arthropoda; class Insecta; order Diptera; family Tephritidae; genus Neoceratitis; species Neoceratitis asiatica. Next base: position 36,564,721 of record CM061526.1, on the reverse strand, counting down.
CTGCTTGATCTTCCCCAGCGTTTTTGTAATGCCTAGGTGCCCTCCACTAGGACCATTATGGAATTCCTTAAGAACATCCGGAATTCTTAACCTCGGAACTACTATAAGCTTCCGAGAGCACTGGCCATCTTCACTTTCCCATACTCTATGCAAACAGCCAGATATCAATTCTAAACTGTTCCATTGTGCCCAGTATGCTTTCGCGATGGAACTTTCCGCTGCCATTTGTTCTTTACTTGGCCGTCTGTTCACCTCCAATCCGTGCATTACCAATTCCAAGTCCGGATCTTCTTGCTGACATTTCCTTAAGTGACTTGCCTCCCACTCTTCTGCTGATGTAACTGTCATTAGCCGGACGTCTATTATGTCTTCCTTACCCTCGGCTTTTTAGCAGTGCTTACATTCCAAACTACATGGTCGACGGGACATAGCGTCAGCATTTCCGTGCGTATTACCCTTGCGGTGCTCGATGGTGAAGTCATTACTTTGCAGCCTCACAATCCACCGTGCAAGCTGCCCTTCGGGATTCTTGAACTGTATTAGCCACTTCAGCGCTGCATGATCCGTTCTAACGCGGAAATGTTGACCATACAGATATTTGTGGAAGTGTTTAATGCAATCCACCAACGCTAGTAGTTCTCTCCGCGTTACGCAGTAGTTCCGCTCTGGTTTCCCAATAGACCGGCCATAGTAGGCAACTATCTTCTCCTGCCCATCAATCACTTGCGAAAGTACCCCTACTATGCCATAACCACTAGCATCTGTGTCCAGAATAAAGATTGCACCTCGAACCGGGTACGCTAGCATAGGTGCAGTGCATAGTCGTTCTTTTAAAGCTTGGAAAGCCTCCTCTTGTTCAGTTTTCCACTCGAAAGATCTATTTTTCCTTGTGGGTTCATGGAGACTGTGAGCTACACTGGCGAAATTCGGAACAAAGCGGCGATAGTAAGTACACAGCCCAAGGAAACTTCTTAATTCATGCAAATTTCTGGGTCTCGGACAATCCTTCACTGCTTCTATTTTTTCCTTCGCAGTACACACGCCCTTCGTGGTTACTTGATGACCTAAGTAATTCACCTCCTTCTTGAATAAAGAGCACTTCTTAGGACTTAGTTTAAGACCAGCACCAGCTATTCTCTGCAAAACTTCTTCCAAATTACTCAGATGTTCGTCTAAGCTCTTTCCCAATACGATTATGTCATCCAGATACACCAAACAGGTCTTCCAGGGTAGTCCTTTGAGCACATGGTCCATTAATCTTTCAAAAATGGCAGGAGCGTTGCATAAACCAAATGGCATTACCGTAAATTGCCATAGACCGTTGCCTGCACTAAAGGCTGTCTTCCTTTATCTTCTTCACTCACTTCTACTTGCCAATACCCGCTCTTAAGGTCAAGTGTTGAGAACCATTCTGTGCCAGTTAACGAGTCTAGTGTATCATCGATCCTGGGCAGAGGATAGCTGTCTTACTTTGTAACATCATTTAATCTCCGATAGTCCACGCAGAACCGCAACTGGCCACCTTTCTTCTTCACGAATACTACCGGAGAGCTCCATGGACTTGCTGATGGTTCGATAACATCGCTTTCGCTCATTTCCCTAATTATTTGGCCAACAGCGTCACGTTTGGCTAGTGGAACGCTTCGAGGAGCTTGACGAATTGGTCTTGCGTCACCAGTATCAATGCTATGCTTCACTACGTTGGTCCTGCCTGGTTTGTTGCCATCCTTGTCGAATATGTTGGAGTATTTACGCATCATCTGGCTGGCCTTGTGCTTGTACTTGTCTTTCAACCCTTGCGTCCATGCATTGATATCTTCCTCCATCTCCTTGCTGCCAATAGAGTCGATTCCAGATGAATCATTGCTGTTAATAATGGCTTCTACCTCTTGACATTGCCCTAATACAGTTCCACTAGGAATTTTTACTGATGATCTGAAGTCATTTACTACTCTCACTGGGATGCATCTATTCTTTCGTGTCTTAGCCAAGGTTTTTCCAATAAGTAAGTCCAGTGTAGAATTTTGTGCTGCTTCGACAACCCACAATTTGTTTGTCCCACAATCTCCATTAATTTTCGCCCACACAACTGCTTCTGACTTCGGTGGAATCAGTTCACTGCCTTCTAAGACCACTTGTTTGCTGCTGTATGTGGAATCGTAGCCCATGCTTAGTGGTACCTCCATGTTCTTATACTCCATAATTTTGTTATTCAAGTCGATCTTGATACCTTGCTCCATCAAGAAGTCCACTCCTATGATTACCTCATCTTCAATCTGCGCTACTATAAAACTGTGTAACACCGTCACATTCCCGATTGTTACCTCACATGTTACTTCTCCCACTACTTGGGTATCCTCACCAGTCGCCGTTTTCAATATTGCTCCAGGTAATGGTCTCACTTCTTTAGCGATCAGGTCAGTTCGAATGATGGAGTGTGATGCGCCCGTATCCACTGTTAATATTCGCTCTCGTCCATCCACATATCCACCAATAGTAATGTTGCTCGTTTTCCTACCAATTTGCGAGACGGAGATTATGGAGCATTCAATTGCAGGAACCAGCATACGCCCTTTTAGACTGGCTCGTTTTAGTTTAACGACTGAGAAGTTGATGGTTTATCCTCCTCAGCCTTCCTTTTGCGCTGTCCTTCCTGTATGCTGGAACCCGTTTTGCATTCGCGTGCGAAGTGACCAGGCTTTCCACATTTAAAGCATTTCCCAGCCTGATTCTTGCCACCAGAACGATTCATTCCTTTTAACGACTTCAGAGTTCTCAATATTTCAGTCATCACATCTGCTGTTTCAACCTCATCTTTATTGACTTTGTATGTTTGTCTGCTTATGAGTGCCGCCGTTTCACGTGTTTGAGCATACGCCACTGTTTCAGCGAATGTTAACTTTGGATTCGCATATGTCTCTCGCTTGGTGTAAACGTCTTTTATGCCGCTGATGAATTTTTGTATTTTCACCCTTTCGAGATGCTCACCCGATGCATCTCCGATGGCTAAATGAGCCAATCTCTCAATTTCCGAAGCATATTCCTGTGGAGATTCGTTGGGTTTTTGGTCGCGCTTTTCTAACTCCATCTGGTAAATTTGTCTTCTGTGTTCGCTACCATAGCGTCTTTCCACGGCTCGCATCAATCCGTCGTAATCATTTCTCTCATAATCAGGTACAGTTTGCAAAAGTTCTGCCGCAGGTCCTTCCAACGCAACGAATAGTGCAGCAGATTTTTCCTCCATGCTCCATTTATTTGTTTCAGCCGTCTTCTCAAACTGGAGCTTGAAGACTTGGAAGGGAAATTTTCCGTCAAAAGATGGTGTTTTTACCTTGGGAGCGTTCACTGAAGTGGTTGGACGATTTAACTGCAAATCCCGGAAACGACCTTCCAATGTGTTGACTTTGGCTTCAATTAATTCTTCTATTTTTTCTTGCCGACCGTGCAATTCGTTGACTTTGCTCTCAATTAGATCCTGTCTTTCCTTAAGTTCTGTATTGTCTTTCTCCAGATTTTGCTGTATTCGCGCGATTGTTCCTTCTAATCCATCAAACCTTGCATCCATCTTTTCTGATATTTTGACATTCATTGCAGAATTACGGGCATCCTGTGCATCCATCTTTTGTGACATGTTGTCATTGATTTGTGACATGGCATTCAACAACATGTTCATGTCCATACCGGTAGATGAGCCAGGGGCATTTTCTTGAATCTTACTTGATGGCTGCTCCAACCCCTTTGCAGAATCAATAGCTTCTTCTTTGTCAATGTCCTTCAAGGATACATCTTCATCCTCCCGACGGAATTCGTACTGGTTCAAGTCGATGCCTTCGACTTCCATTGCTTCTCGCAGTCTTGATTGCAGCTCTGCCTTATTTCCAGTTGTAGACAATCCTCGTTTTGCCAACTCCTTCTTGAGGGGAGGTATCGTCAAATCCTGAATCTTCACCATTTTTTAATTATTATCCTCTGGAATTTATTTAACAATCCCACTTCTGACACCAATTGTTACGATCTTGCCGATTAACCTCGATAATTTCCCAAATCCTTCGGGTACGATCTCTGGATTGTTAAATAAAATCGCCAAATTAATTTGCAGCCTCTTTATTTATAAAGACTTTAATTAATGTCCTTTTATTCGGTAATTCACAATTCAATTACTATTTACGTTATTATTTACAATCACTTGTATACAACTTTCACAATGTACTGTTTTTATTACTTTACTGTAATGTAATCTCCACGAGTTTAATTCACAACTGATTGCTGACTGACTCTTGCAGTCGTTTGTCGTCCTTATATACTTGTTTGCTGCTTGAAACCGAAACCCCTGGAATAATCGCGTCGTTTACGATAATCGCCTCGTTTACGATAATTGTCGTTTACGATAATCGCCTCGTTTACGCTCTAGAACATGCCAGTTGTCGGCTTCTCTCTTTCATCTGTCATTCGCTTCGCATTTTCGCCACAATATTCTCATTTGTCGCTGCAAAATGGAGAGGAGTGCAAAATAAATTGCGAAAGTAACACCAAAAAATATCAACAAAAGTTTCCGTGTGGCAACTCAATCTAAGCATTATTCCAATACATTTTCAAAGTATTGTGGCGAAAATGCGAAGAGAATGTCAGATGAAAGAGAGAAGCCGATAGCCGTCATATTCTAGAGCGTAAATCGAGAACATTCGTTATCGAGAACGATTCGATCATTCTAAGCTTTCGTTGCGAGCAGCCGACTGGTATATAAGGGCGAAACACAGCTGCAAAGCTAATCAGTCTTAGGATAAACGCGTTGGTTATTACACTACAGTGAAGTAATAAAAATACAACTTTGTGCAAGTTGTAATACAAGTGATTGTAAATAGTCAAGTGAATTGTAAATTGCATTGTGAAATACTGAGTAATAAAAGGACATTAAATAAATTCTTTATAAATAAAGTTGGTGGTTTATTTAACAATCCAGTGATCGTAACCGAAGGATTTGGGCAATCATTGAGGTTGATTCAGAAATATCGTAACAATTGGTGTCAGAAGTGGGATTGTTAAATAAATTTCAAAGGATAATAATTGAAAAATGGTCAAGATTCAGGATTTGACAATACCACCTCTCAAGAGGGAATTGGCAAAGCGAGGATTGTCTACAACTGGAAATAAGGAAGAGCTGCAATCGCGACTGCGAGAAGCAATGGAATTCGAAAGCATAGACTTGAGCAAGTACGAATTTCATCGCGAGGACGAAGCGATATCCTTGAAGGAAATAGAAAAGGAAGAGGCTATTGATTCTGCGAAGGAGTTGGAGCCGCCATCAAGTAAGATTCAAGAAAAGGCTCCTGGTAAAAACACCATCCTTTGACGGTAAAATTCCTTTTCAAGTCTTTAAGCTCCAGTTCGAGAAGACGACTCAAACAAATAACTGGAGCATAGAGGAAAAATCTGATGGTTACGACGGTTTGATGCGAGCCCTGTGAAGACGCTCTGGTAGCGAACACAGGCGACAAATTTACCAAATGGATTTGGAAAAGCGCGACCAAAGACCCAACGAATCTCTACAGGATAGAGAGATTCGCTCATTTAGCCATTGGGGACGCATCTCGAAATGGTAAAAATACAAAGATTCATCAGTGGAATAAAGGACATTTACACCAAGCGGGAGACATATGCGAATCCAAAGTTAACATTCGCTGAAACTGTTGCGTATGCTCAAACACGTGAAACGGCGGCACTCATAAGCAGACCAGCATACAAAGTCAATAAAGTGGAGGTAGAAACACCAGATGTGATGACCGAAATATTAAAAACTCCGAAGTCGATCGAAGGAATGAAGGAATGGTGTGAAGAATCAAGCTGGAAAATGCTTTAAATGTGGAAAGCCTGGTCACTTCGCACGCGAATGCAAGACGCGTTCTGATAGACAGGAAATACAGCGAAAACTAAAACGAGCCAGTCTTAAGGAGCGTATGCTGGTTCCTGCAATTGAATGCCCCATAATCTCCGCCTCGCAAATTGGCAGAAAAACGAGCAACCTTACTATTGGTGGATATGTGGATGGACGAGCGCGAATATTAACAGTGGATACGGGCGCATCACACTCCATCATTCGAACTGACCTGATCGCTAAAGAAGTGAGACCATTACCTGGAGCAATATTGAAAACGGCGACTGGTGAGGATACCCAAGTAGTGGGAGAAGTAACATGTGAGGTAACAATCGGGAATGTGACGGTGTTACACAGTTTTATAGTCGCGCAGAATGAAGATGAGGTAATCATAGAAGTGGACTTCTTGATGAATCACGGTATCAAGATCGACTTGAATAACAAGATTATTGAGTATAAGAACATGGAGGTATCACTAAACATTGGCTATGATTTCACATACAGCAGCAAGCAAGTGGTCCTAGAAGAAATCGAACTGATCCCACCAAAGCCAGAAGCAATTGTTTGGGCGAAAATTAATGAAGATTGAGGGACAAACAAATTGTGGGTTGTCGAAGCAGCACAAAATTCTACACCGCAAAGGAATTGATCTTCCCAGTCAGATTATTAAATGACTTCAGATCACCAGTAAATATTCCTGAAGGAACTGTATTAGGGCAATGTCAAGAGGTGGAAGCCATCATCAACTGCAATGAATCATCAGAAATCAGTTCCATTGGCAGGAAAGACTTGGAAGAAGATATAAACGCATGGACGCAAGGGTTGGAAGACAAGTACCAGCACAAGGCCAGCCAACTTATCCGTAAATACTCCAACATATTCGACAAGGATGGCAACAAACCAGGCAGGACCAACGTAGTGAAACATTGCATTGGTATTGGTGACGCAAGACCAATTCGAAAGCGGTGTTATCGAGCCATCGGCAAGTCCATGGAGCTCTCCGTTAGTACTCGTGAAGAAGAAAGATGGCCAGTTGCGGTTCTGTGTGGACTATCGGAGATTAATTGATGTCAAATAGAAAGACAGTTATCCTTTGCCCAGGATCGATGATACATTAGTTTCGTTAACTGGCACGGAATGGTTCTCAACACTTGACCTTAAGAGCGGGTTTTGGCAAGTAGAAGTGAGTGAAGAAGATAAAGGAAGACAGCCTTTAGTGCTGGCAACGGTCTATGGCAATTTACGGTAATGCCATTTGGTTTATGCAACGCTCCTGCCATTTTTGAAAGATTAATGAACCATGTGCTCAAAGGACTACCCTGGAAGACCTGTTTGGTGTATCTGGATGACATAATCGTATTGGAAAAGAGCTTCGACGAACATCTGAGTAATTTGGAAGAAGTTTTCCAGAGAATAGCTGGTGCTGGTCTTAAACTAAGTCCTAAGAAGTGCTCTTTATTCAAGAAGGAGGTGAATTACTTAGGTCATCAAGTAACCACGAAGGGCGTGTGTACTGCGAAGGAAAAAATAGAAGCAGTGAAGGATTGGCCGAGACCAAGAAATTTGCATGAATTAAGAAGTTTCCTTGGGCTGTGTACTTACTATCGCCGCTTTGTTCCGAATTTCGCCAGTGTAGCTCACAGTCTCCATGAACTCACAAGGAAAAATAGATCTTTCGAGTGGAAAACTGAACAAGAGGAGGCTTTCCGAGCTTTAAAAGAACGACTATGCACTGCACCTATGCTAGCGTACCCGTTTCCAGGTGCAATATTTATTCTGGACACAGATGCTAGTGGTTATGGCATAGGAGGGGTACTTTCGCAAGTGATTGATGGGCAGGAGAAGACAGTTGCCTACTATGGCCGGTCTATTGGGAAACCAGAGCGGAACTACTGCGTAACGCGGAGAGAACTATTAGCGTTAGTGGATTGCATCAAACACTTCCACAAATATCTTTATGGTCAACATTTCCAAGTTAGAACGGATCATGCAGCGTTGAAGTGGCTACTACAGTTCAAGAATCCCGAAGGGCTGCTAGCTCCATGGATTGAGAGACTGCTATGTTATGACTTCACCATCGAGCACCGCAATGGAAATACGCACGCAAATGCTGACGCTATGTTCCTTCGACCATGTAAATTCGAATGTAAGCACTGCTCCAAAGCCGAGGGTAAGGATGACATAATAGACGTCCGGCTAATGACAGTTGCACCAGCAGAAGAGTGGGAGGCAAGCCACTTAAGGAAATATCAGCAAAGAGTTTCGGACTTGGAATTATTAATGCACGGATTGGAGATAAATAGACGACCAAGGAAGGAACAAATGGCTTCGCAAAGTCCCATCGCGAAAGCATACTGGGCACAATGGAACAGTTTAGAGTTGATATCTGGCTTTTGCATAGAGTATGGGAAGGTGAAGACGGCCAGTGCTCTCGAAAGTTCCGAGGTTAAGAATTCCGGATGTTCTAAGAAATTCCATAATGGTCCTAGTGGAGGACACCTAGGCATTACAAAAACGCTGAGGAAGATCAAGTAGCGGTCGATAAGTGTCGAAGTTATGGGCAGATGAAGCAGTATAACTCAGGTGCGCCATTTGAGCGGGTTGCCATGGATGTAGGCGGTCCATTCCCTATGAGCAGCCAAGGAAACAGATACGTTTTTGTGGTTAAGGACTACTTTAGTAAATGGCCTGAGGTGTACCCAATTCCAAACCAGGAAGCGAAAACAGTTGCGGATGCATTCACTCAAAATACATGAGTCACGAAGAAAGGCCGATGTCACGAAAATGAGCGCTTTATAATCGCTGAAGCCTTTTCTTTTATAAATATCAATTCATAGGAAAACATTGTTCAACCCAACATTAAAATAGTTTACTTTCATAATAGGTATAAAGCTCTGGGCTCACAACACTTTATATAATTAAATGGCGTTTGATAGGAACCGTGCTAATTAGGAGGAAATGAGCTGGAATGAAACTTTATCGATTCAATGTTTTTATGAATATTTAACTATGTGATTTTGTTCGATTCCTAGAAATTTTTGCACATAAATCGAATAAAATGCGATTGCATAACCAAGTGGCTTTAATACTGGGACTTTCAACATCTTTAATTTCGTATTTAGAATTAGAGAATATTTGAAGATACAAGTCCACAACAGACTTGTATTTGTCTAGCCTTTTATAACTTTTCTATTGTACATACCTTCTTTTTCCTATTACTTTCGTTTGTTTCAAATTCCTCATTATCATTTTGCCACTTTCCACTCACGAAATTAATTTTTCGATTCGTTTTTTTACTCGTCATCGAATCAAATTCTATTCGATTTTTATTCGTTCGAATTGAAGCCGCAGCAGCTGCAGCCGCTGCTGCAACCACTGCAGCCGCTGCAGCTGCAGCAGCTCCCGTTGAAGGTGGCTTTAATTGGGTCGAGGGCACGGTTATATATCCAAATGCATTCTTATTTGAACTTGTTGAGAGACAATAATCGACTGGTGAGCTCTGTGGTGGGGCCGGTGGTGGAGGAGAAGGAAGCTCTTGTTGTTTAAATTCTCTGTTATCAAAATTTGGATAAACTCCAGAAGAAATATAATTATTGTAAACTGAATCCGTGCTTATATTTCCAATCTGTTTATTTCCTTGCTTCTGTTCGTTAGACATATTTGGCTGCGTAAGATATTTTTCCATATATTCCTGTGATTCGCCATTAATAATTGATAGTTTTGTAGCACCCTGAAAGCAAACAAGAAAATATGACTGAAATGCAAATTGAGATATGTATGTTTGAATAAATCTAAGGTTACGCAAGAGATAGTAATAATCAAATTTTTTTAGAGAAATCACAAACCAAATAAACATTAATGGTAAGAAAATTAATATGCCATATTAAGGTCACTATTTCCTTAGGTCTACAATGAAATTAAATTAATAATATATCCTAACAATTCGTAGTAATCAAAGTTCAAAAGTTACGAATAATAGACATTGAGCACCTTTTAATTAAGTTTCATAAATTCATTTGCCTATGCCAATGGCAAACTCCAGAAACTGTTAAACCTAGAATCTTCAAGTTTGGCATTTACGGTTCTTCAAACAAATTAAAAGAGCAAGGTAATAAATAAAATTCTAATTGGTCGGTGTTTTTAGTTGAATTATTCCGAACAGCTAAATTATATAACATATTGTTACGATCTTGCTGATTAACCTCGATGATTTCCTTAATCTTTCGGGTACGACCTCTGGATTGTTAAATAAAATCGCCAACTTAATTTGCAGTCTCTTTATTTATAAAGACTTAATTAATGTCCTTTTAATTATTCGGTAATTCACAATTCAATTACAATTTACGTTACTATTTACAATCACTTGTATACAACTTTCACAATGCACTGTTTTTATTACTTTACTGTAATGTAATCTCCACGAGTTTAATTCCCAACTGATTGCTCTTGCAGTCGAATGTCGTCCTTATATACTTGTTTGCTGCTTGAAAAACGAACCCCCTGGAATAATCGCGTCGTTTACGATAAACCTCTCGCTTACGATAAACCTCTCGTTTACGATAATCGTCGTTTACGATAACCGCCTCGTTTACGCTCTAGAACGTGCCAGTTGTCGGCTCCTCTCTTTCATCTGTCATTCGCTTTGCATTTTCGCCACACTGCCCTCCACCTAAGCCGCTCTAGGTGGACCACTTTCATCTTGTTTCTCGGCCTCCCCACAGTTTGTATTCGATACACTACGTCGTTTAGTCGTTTGATTATCTTGTATGGACCTTCCCAATTGCATTGAAGTTTTGGGGACAAACCTCTCTTTCGTTGTGGATTGTACAGCAACACCAAATCTCCATTTTGGAAGCCTTCGGAGTTCATCGCCTTGTCATACCTAGCCTTCATTTTGTCACTCATAATTTGAGTTCGCTGCCTCACAAGAGCATGTATCTCTCTTAACTCTTCCTCGAGAACAGTAGACGCTTCCTTTCCAATTCTTCTCGCATCACCAGTTATTCCAAATTTTAAATCGCTGGGCAACCGAAGTTCACTACCAAACAGTATCCTGGCAGGTGTTTGACCTGTTGTTTCATGCACTGCGGACCGATATCCCATCAGGAAAAGCGGTATGTGTACATCCCAATCATCTTGATTCTTGTCCACTACTTTCCGCAAGTGCTCTTCCAGGGTCCGGTTGAATCGCTCCACCATGCCATCTGATTGAGGATGCAGGGCTGTCGTTCGTGTTTTCCGAATACCAAGTATCTGGCACATCTCTTGGAACACCGCCGCTTCAAAGTTTCTTCCTTGGTCTGAGTGCAATTCTATAGGCGCACCGTATCTGGTAACCAAATTAGGAGTGAATGCATCCGCAACTGTTTTCGCTTCCTGGTTTGGAATTGGGTAGACCTCAGGCCATTTACTAAAGTAGTCCATAACCACAAGAACGTATTTGTTTCCTTGTCTGCTCATAGGGAATGGACCGGCTACATCCATGGCAACCCGCTCAAATGGTGCACCTGAGTTATACTGCTTCATCTGCCCATGACTTGTGACTTTTGCCCTTTAGCTGCAATGCACTCCGTGCAATTAGCAATCCACTCAGCGACCGATTGATGACAGCCAACCCAATAGAACCGCTGCTTGATCTTCTCTAGCGTTTTTGTAATGCCTAGGTGCCCTCCACTAGGACCATTATGGAATTCCTTAAGAACCATTATGGAATTCCTTAAGAACATCCGGAATTCTTAACCTCGGAACTACTATAAGCTTCCGAGAGCACTGGCCAACTTCACTTTCCCATAATCTATGCAAACAGCCAGATATCAATTCGAAACTGTTCCATTGAGCCCAGTATGCTTTTGCGATGGGACTTTCCGCTGCCATTTGTTCTTTACTTGGCCGTCTGTTCACCTCCAATCCGTGCATTACCAATTCCAAGTCCGGATCTTCTTGCTGACATTTCCTTAAGTGACTTGCCTCCCACTCTTCTGCTGATGTAACTGTCATTAGCCGGACGTCTATTATGTCTTCCTTACCCTCGGCCTTTGAGCAGTGCTTACATTCCAAACTACATGGTCGACGGGACATAGCGTCAGCATTTCCGTGCGTATTACCCTTGCGGTGCTCGATGGTGAAGTCATAACTTTGCAGCCTCTCAATCCACCGTGCAAGCTGCCCTTCGGGATTCTTGAACTGTAGTAGCCACTTCAGCGCTGCATGATCCGTTCTAACGCGGAAATATTGACCATACAGATATTTGTGGAAGTGTTTAATGTAATCCACCAACGCTAATAGTTCTCTCCGCGTTACGCAGTAGTTCCGCTCTGGTTTCCCAATAGACCGGCTATAGTAGGCAACTATCTTCTCCTGCCCATCAATCACTTGCGAAAGTACCCCTCCTATGCCATAACCACTAGCATCTGTGTCCAGAATAAATGTTGCACCTGGAACCGGGTAAGCTAGCATAGGTGCAGTGCATAGTCGTTCTTTTAAAGCTTGGAAAGCATCCTCTTGTTCAGTTTTCCACTCGAAAGATCTATTTTTCCTTGTGAGTTCATGGAGACTGTGAGCTACACTGGCGAAATTCGGAACAAAGCGGCGATAGTAAGTACACAGCCCAAGGAAACTTCTTAATTCATGCAAATTTCTGGGTCTCGGCCAATCCTTCACTGCTTCTATTTTTTCCTTCGCAGTACACACGCCCTTCGTGGTTACTTGATGACTTAAGTAATTCACCTCCTTCTTGAATAAAGAGCACTTCTTAGGACTTAGTTTAAGACCAGCGCCAGCTATTCTCTGGAAAACTTCTTCCAAATTACTCAGATGTTCGTCGAAGCTCTTGCCCAATACGATTATGTCATCCAGATACACCAAACAGGTCTTCCAGTGTAGTCCTTTGAGCACATGGTCCGTTAATCTTTCAAAAGTGGCAGGAGCGTTGCATAACCCAAATGGCATTACCGTAAATTGCCATAGACCGTTGCCGGCACTAAACGCTGTCTTCTCTTTATCTTCTTCACTCACTTCTACTTGCCAATACCCGCTCTTAAGGTCAAGTGTTGAGAACCATTCTGTGCCAGTTAACGAGTCTAGTGTATCATCTATCCTGGGCAAAGGATAGCTGTCTTTCTTTGTAACATCATTTAATCTCCGATAGTCCACGCAAAACCGCAACTGGCCATCTTTCTTCTTCACGAGTACCACCGGAGAGCTCCATGGACTTGCCGATGGTTCGATAACATCGCTTCCGCTCATTTCCCTAATTATTTGGCCAACAGCGTCACGTTTGGCTAGTGGAACGCTTCGAGGAGCTTGACGAATTGGCCTTGCGTCACCAGTATCAATGCTATGCTTCACTACGTTGGTCCTGCCTGGTTTGTTGCCATCCTTGTCGAATATGTTGGAGTATTTACGCATCATCTGGCTGGCCTTGTGCTTGTACTTGTCTTTCAACCCTTCCGTCCATGCATTGATATATTCCTCCATCTCCTTGCTGCCAATAGAGTCGATTCCAGATGAATCATTGCTGTTAATAATGGCTTCTACCTCTTGACATTGCCCTAATACAGTTCCACTAGGAATTTTTACTGATGATCTGAAGTCATTCAATACTCTCACTGGGATGCGTCCATTCTTTCGTGTCTTAGCCAGGGTTTTTCCAATAAGTAAGTCCAGTGTAGAATTTTGTGCTTCGACAACCCACAATTTGTTTGTCCCACAATCTCTATTAATTTTCGTCCACACAACTGCTTCTGACTTCGGTGGAATCAGTTCACTGCCTTCTAAGACCACTTGTTTGCTGCTGTATGTGGAATCGTAGCCAATGCTTAGTGGTACTTCCATGTGCTTATACTCCATAACCTTGTTATTCAAGTCGATCTTGATACCTTGCTCCATCAAGAAGTCCACTCCTATGATTACCTCATCTACGATCTGCGCGACTATAAAGCTGTGTAACACCGTCACATTCCCTATTGAGACCTCACATGTTACTTCTCCCACCACTTGTGTGTCCTCACCAGTCGCCGTTTTCAATATTGCTCCAGGTAATGGTCTCACTTCTTTAGCGATCAGGTCAGTTCGAATGATGGAGTGTGATGCGCCCGTATCCACTGTTAATTTTCGCGCTCGTCCATCCACATATCCACCAATAGTAATGTTGCTCGTTTTCCTACCAATTTGCGAGACGGAGATTATGGGGCATTCAATTGCAGGAGCCAGCATACTCCCTTTTAGACTGGCTCGTTTTAGTTTAACGACTGAGAAGTTGATGGTTTATCTTCGTCAGCCTTCCGTTTTCGCTGTCCTTCTTGTATGCTGGAACCCGTTTTGCATTCGCGTGCGAAGTGACCAGGCTTTCCACATTTAAAGCATTTCCCAGCCTGATTCTTACCACCAGAACGATTCATTCCTTCTAACGACTTCGGAGTTCTCAATATTTCGGTCATCACATTCAACCTCCACTTTATTGACTTTGTTGCTGGTCTGCTTATGAGTGCCGCCGTTTCACGTGTTTGAGCATACGCCACTGTTTCAGCGAATGTTAACTTTGGATTCGCATATGTCTCCCGCTTGGTATAAACGTCTTTTATGCCGCTGATGAATTTTTGTATTTTCACCCGTTCGATATGCTCACCTGATGCGTCTCCGATGGCTAAATGAGCCAATCTCTCAATTTCCGAGGCATATTCCTGTAGAGATTCGTTGGGTTTTTGGTCGCGCTTTTCTAACTCCATCTGGTAAATTTGTCTTCTGTGTTCGCTACCATATCGTCTTTCCAGGGCTCGCATCAATCCGTCGTAATCATTTCTCTCATAATCAGGTACAGTTTGCAAAAGTTCTGCCACAGGTCCTTCCAACGCAACGAATAGTGCAGCAGATTTTTCCTCCATGCTCCATTTATTTGTTTCAGCCGTCTTCTCAAACTGGAGCTTGAAGACTTGGAAGGGAATTTTTCCGTCAAAAGATGGTGTTTTTACCTTGGGAGCGTTCACTGAAGTGGTTGGACGATTTAACTGCAAATCCCGAAAACGACCTTCCAATGTGTTGACTTTGGCTTCAATTAACTCTTCTATTTTTTCTTGCCGACCTTCCAATTTGTTCACTTTGGTCTCAATTAGCTCCTCTATTTTGTCTTGTCGCTCCTCGATTTGATCCTGTCTTTCCTTAAGTTCCGCATTGTCTCTCACCAGATTTTGCTGTATTTGTGCGATTGTTCCTTCTTATCCATAAAACTTTGCATCCAGCTTTTGTGATATGCTGGCATCGATTTGTGACATATTTTGTAAATTACGGGCATCCTGTGCATCCAATTTTTGTAAATTGCAGCCAAAAACATGTTCATGTCAATACCCGCAGATGAGCTAGGAGCCTTTTCTTGAATCTTACTTGATGGCTGGTCTAACTCCTTCGCAGAATCACTAGCCTCTTCCTTGTCAACATCCTTCAGGGATACATCTTCATCCTCGCGGCGGAATTCGTATTGGTTCAAGTCGATACCTTCGACTTCCATTGCTTCTCGCAGTCTCGATTGCAGCTCTGCCTTATTTCCTGTTGTAGACAATTCTCGCTTGGCCAACTCCTTCTTGAGAAGAGGTATCGTCAAATCCTGAATCTTCACCATTTTTTTTTAATTATTATCGTCTGGAATTTATTTAACAATCCTGCTGATTAACCTCGATGATTTCCTTAATCTTTCGGGTACGACCTCTGGATTGTTAAATAAAATCGCCAACTTAATTTGCAGTCTCTTTATTTATAAAGACTTAATTAATGTCCTTTTAATTATTCGGTAATTCACAATTCAATTACAATTTACGTTACTATTTACAATCACTTGTATACAACTTTCACAATGTACTGTTTTTATTTCTTTACTGTAATGTAATCTCCACGAGTTTAATTCCCAACTGATTGCTCTTGCAGTCGAATGTCGTCCTTATATACTTGTTTCCTGCTTGAAAAACGAACCCCCTGGAATAATCGCATCGTTTACGATAAACCTCTCGCTTACGATAAACCTCTCGTTTACGATAATCGTCGTTTACGATAACCGCCTCGTTTACGCTCTAGAACGTGCCAGTTGTCGGCTCCTCTCTTTCATCTGTCATTCGCTTCGCACATTTGCCACAATATATATATATATGTCTTTGACAGGTACATATAAGATGCAAAGTATACTTGTATTCATTCATTAGCTTATAGGTAACGTACGAATCGAGTTATTTGGTTTTGTCAATTGTAGATTTGCTCTATAATTTCATAACATCGACTGCATTTTATCTTTGAGCAAATCTGACAAGTATTAAATGTTTGAATAATAGTATTTTTGGATGCAAACGTGTTATGAGGAAAGCAAAGTAATCAAAATGGCGACCTGTATTGACTTAGCCATGTCCCTCTGTGTAAGCAGTTTGCTATTCCACATCCATACGATGTCATTGATGGAATGCTGGATTTGAAAGATAAATATCAATTCATATAAGCATAATCGCTGGACCTAAAATGAAATTAATCAATCGTAGCCAATCAAAGGTTTTTAAACGTGTTCTGTCCATATAAATTGAGTTTAATTTATGTGGGATTCTATAACTTCAGATATTTTTCTGGGTAGAACTCGAACCCTTGACTATCCGGGTAATAGAAGGCGCTGCTACCTACTCTGTTACATCGTCCGCTTTTAAAAGTTTCTCTGTTATATCCAAATAAAGTTACAGGGCTTATTTCATTACTTTTAGGTAAAATATTTAATTGGTGAACTTGCTCTGAGAATAATTTAAAACCGGAAATTAAGATTCACTAGTTTCCAAACTAACTTTCATTTAGCGTAGAACCTGATGAAAAAAAAATTTTTTCCCTCTAAATTTCTAATATTCCAATTCAATTCTTTTCAGTTGATGAATAACCATATCCTAAAATTATGAGCGACATATGTATTTTTTTATATTGGGCTACCGATAAGGGTCAGTCGGACTGCACCTGGTTTTCGGTCATCGGTCAGTGAGCTTTTATCTTCTGTAAGTGAATTTATCCACCTAATCCTTCCAACGGAGGTATTCCTCTTCCTCTGCTTCCACCAGCGGGTACTCCATCGAATACTTTCAAAGCCGTAGTGCTTTCTTCCATTTGGACGATACGATCTAGCTAAAATAGCCTCTGTCTCTTTATTTATTGAACTATGTCAACATCGCCGTATACCTCGTAGAGCGTTTCATCGACTGCGGTATTTGCCGTTCACAATGCACATACGACCATAAATTTTCCGCAAAACTTTTATCTCTTAAAGCCGATACATCGCAGGACGATATCGTCCAAGTTTCTATACAATATATGTTTCTTTGTTTGTCGAGAGCGCACGTTACCTTTTAATTGCCTCCTCAGCCCAAAGTTGCATCTGTTGGCAACAGTGATTCTGCGTTGGATATAAAGGCTGACATTGTTGTTGGTGTATAAGTATATTTATGTTGGTTCCAAGGTAGACGAAAATATCTACAACTTCAAAGTTATGTCTGTCAACAGTGACGTATGAGCCGAGTCGAGAATACGATAACTGTTTGCCTGATGACAGAAGATATTTAATCTTGTCCTCGTTCACTACCAGACCCATACGCTTGTCTTCCATACCCAGTCCGGAGGAAGCAGAACTTACGGCACGATTGTTTAGTCCAATGATATTAATAACATCGGCGTTCATGATCAGCTGTACACTCTTATAGAAGATTGTACCCTCTCTATTCACCTCTCCAGTTTGAATTATTTTCTTCAGTAATAGATTCAAGAAATTGCACGAAAATCGACGAAGATGTGGTATGTGTTGGCCCTCTGAAAAGATCCAATAAGTTTGCTGAAGATGGGCTTTACTTTTTCACACAATAATCTCGATAGCACTTTATATATTGAGGGGCTTATCCCACGGCTTATGCCACGACAATTGGAGCTGTCACCCTTTTATGGTTTGGACAGAGCACACTTCAGCTCCAATCGTAAGGCATGCCTTCGTCCAACCATGTTCTGTAAAGAAACTAATGTATGCACCTTACCGCCGTATTTCAATAGTTCGGCCGGAAATCCAGCGGCCCCCACCGCTTTGTTATTTTTCAGAAGAGAAATTGCTGTGTGAATTTCTTCGTCGATTGAAGAATCGGGTTCGCCATATAGTGCTGCTTCATTTCTACCATCATTCAGCGGGCTGAAGATTTCCCTTCATAAATTCAGTATACTCTGCGCATCAGTCTCTTGATCTTTTGGTTCTAACAAAGTATGCTCCGGACTTAAAATCTACTGCAAGTCGTAGAATCTTTTCGTAGAATTTTCGAACGTTAACGTCAGGCGGCTTCTCAAGCTCTTTATACTCTCGCATCTCTTTCTTTATTGGTTTGCCTTCCATCCTCTATTCCAAATATCTGTGCTATACCCCACGTGTTGCTGTCGTTTAAATTTTGCACATATTTTTATATAGAGAGCTTCAAGAGCGACGCCCGTTCTGGTGAACAGAAGCTGCAACTAGACTTCAGTGAACCTTTAAACCGACTCGGAATGGCTCCACTCAAGCTTCCTCTATTTAAGCCGTGAACTAACGCTCCGCCCAGGTTGGTTACCGCATCTTGCACAAGGATTGCTCACGTTAGCATGGCGCGCGACGTAGACGCAAAAGTAGGAATTGCGAATAACCCTGCTACATTTACTATATATCCATCAGATGACTGCAACTTCACTCCTTTACACCCCGATCTTTTAAAGCTACCCAAAACCTAAAATTAGCCTGGAAATCATGGTCAGAATTAAGTATGTGTGTTTTCTAAAACTGTAAAGAGGAAATTATTTTTAAATATTATTGATTGTTTTTTTTTTTTAATAAAAAATATTTATTTATTTATTTTAGTAAGGCATGTTTCGAGTTTAGGGGTGTTTTTTATTTAATTAGTTTTCAAAAAAAGAATTATAAATATTTTATAACGCGAGCGCCATCATTATAAATATGTTTTAGAATTCACCGTTTAAATATTTTATGTTCCATTTCTAAGCGGCATTACATTATATTTTAATTAGGAATATGTATTAAATGATAAAAGAACGAAATGTGTTTAAACATAATACATACTCTTTGCTTGATAATGTCGAATATAAAAAATCGGTGATTCATTATTAAAATTTTGTTAAGATAATATTTATTGAAA
This sequence comes from Neoceratitis asiatica, assembly GCA_030068015.2. Classification (NCBI taxonomy): domain Eukaryota; kingdom Metazoa; phylum Arthropoda; class Insecta; order Diptera; family Tephritidae; genus Neoceratitis; species Neoceratitis asiatica. The sequence continues at coordinate 36,545,683 of CM061526.1, read as the reverse complement.
TGTGCAGTTTGTTACTTACCTCCTCTAAAGATAGTTCTTTTACAATATCATTGGAGCCATTGGAATCTAGAAAACTTTTTCTATCACATTCTGATGTTTTGGTTGGAGCATTTTGTTTTTGCATCAAAGATGTCTTTGTTGTGATTGAATTGTCTCTCGAACCACAACTTGCCAATGCGTCATCGTCATAAAGGCTATTTTTGTACTCTGCAAAATTTTAAATAACAAACTAATTTTAAATAACAAACTAAAGTCGTACATATTTGAATCAATACACGCTATTAGATCAGCTTCAACAGAAGAAAAATACATACTGAAGTTGGTTAAGTGAGATTAAATTTAAGCTTCTATATAAGTATAGACTATTTCAGGTGATATAATCGTCGTTCAAGGAGGATCTTAACAATTTGCCAACTGGAGCACTAGGAACAATTTTGCCCCTGACTATCAAAAAGGGTTTTAATATTACCTTTTCACAGTGCACAAACGTACTCAAGTCGACTTGTTGTGTTCTTCTGTTAATGAATTTTAAAATCTTAGTGTATTATTTCACACGGATTTTACCTTCATTAATTTCATCAACTGTAGCATTCCTAAAGCTTATTCAAATTTGATGGTGATTTTAAAGATCCCTACCTTAGTTCGTTCAAAGATAGAGTATGCTAGCTTAATTTGGAATCCACTTTATTCTACCCATTCCTCTAGACTTGAAAGTTTCCAACGTAGCTTTATTACTTTTGTCCTAGCTTCACTTCATTTCATTGATCCTTCATCTTCTTTCATCGGACTGTCTAGAGCTTCTTGTGCAAATCAGCTCTTATATATGTAGATTCACTTAAAGCTAATTGATAAAATTATGATTCTATGCCTAGAGAATTCTATGAATTTAATGAAATCTCAAGGAGCCTTGGTCTTCATTTCCCATTCTCTAGAGCTCGTTTTTTCTCTATACTAGTGTCTTACTATTCATAATTCCTTACATCTTAAATATATAATATTTGTTAGTCAATAGCTCGGATAGATTTAGAAAATCATAGACTCAATAAATAAAATGAAATACTAAGTGTGTGCTCAATTCAAAATAGTATACACATGGTTCTCATAAGTGTACATAACATTTGAAAATTTAAACATATTTAAATAACTACAAAGAAAATATAAATAACGTACTCACCGCTATGATTTTTCTTATTTTCAGATTCTTTTATATTATACGAGTTTTCTTTAAGTCCGGCACTCGTCATGCCCTTTCCTTCATTACTTTCGTATACTGTATCTTCCTGTTTTAATTTTAAAATAATATTTTCATTAAAAGCTTGGTTTGTGGTGGACTCCTCTTTTTCTCTGCTGAATTCATCTAAATCCTTAATATCAGAGCAATGGTAGGACAATCCAGAGGATGACCCCACTGAGGGTGGATATTCGCCAATGTAGGCAGGTGTACTATGTGTGCTGTCGCTAGGGTTTCGTGTGCAACAACTACTAATACTAATTCCACTATCAGTCCCAGTTGCGCTTATTAGCGGCGGCGTTGTGGTCAAGCAATCTCTACTTGCTGCCAGCGGTGGTGAACCAATGGTACTGGTACTTGTGTTGCTCGAAATGCCGATTGAAGCTGCACCGTTATTTTCAACAATTGAATGGGTTAGATCTCTTTTGTGCTGCTGATTGTCATGGTTAACTCGTATGTTAAATTCTGCGTCTTCCCTCATTGTCGATAACTCCGATAATGTGTTGTTTGCTGGTGGTAATTTAACAATAGGCGATTGCTGTAACGATGGTGCGATCTGTTGAGTTCTTTCAAGTTGTTCTGTAGACAATTCGTCTGCGGAGAATGTTTGTATAGAGGGTGTTCTGGAGCATTGTTGTTCAAGTAGTTTTTGTTGGATATGCATAGGTTGTTTTCTCTTTGCATCCATATAAAAATCAAAATCAGTCGACGATGGCCGTGTTTTGCTTTGTGAGATCGGTGGAGAAACTATTGATAAAGGAGGTGTTTGAGTTGAAGTGCTTGAATCACCGCCATTTAAATGCAATAATAAATGTGGTGGCGATTGCATCTCCTTCGCTAGCCCTGCTTTTAGAGCGTCAGAGTCTTTATGGTATTGTGGTTCATTTCCTTCAGAAGGAGTTGATCGGTGCGATTGTGACTGTTGTGACAGTTGCTGTTGACTGTACGGTGGCAAAGTATATTGTGCTTGCGATTGGGAACTCTGCTTTTGTAATGGCAGGGGCAGTGTATTCTGTTCATAGGAAGAACTGCGTGGTGGGTAATGTAACACACTTGATGGTATTAACTGCTGTCCAGCTGGTGTATACATACCACGAATGGAGTGTGGTGGTATGCTGTGCTGATAGGGAAAGTACCGAGCACGATTGCCGTAATAACTGGAAGCTTGACCTCTAACCGCATTATTGCTGCCAGACATTCTATCACCAATTAGTGGGACGTTGTATGTGTTCTCGTAGTAAACATTTTGATATTGATGTTGATATCGTTCCGGCTCAGGACGATAATGTCGTTGTGTCACTGTATGCATTGCAGCATTTAATTGTATTGGACTGTCAAATGAGGCATTGCTGAATGAATAATTTTGTTGGTGTAATTTTGGAGGGCCACTAGGCGGGTAGTTCATGTTAGACCTCTGTGACTGCAAATATTCTGTACTTAGTCCTTGTTGCTGCTGTAGCCCTCTTTATGTTTACCTGTTGGAGTATTTTACGTCTTTGGCCCGTTTCTTCCTCGGAAAATAAAATATTTCTTCCAATCCATTATCTCTATGCAGCCCCGCAATACATTGTTTGCTATTGTTTCATTTTCTTTCATATTTTTTTACGTTATACACGCATGATTTTTTTATTTTGACAAAAGAAGAAGCTTCCGATAGTAAAATTGAGTTAAAATAATCTCCTTTGTTTGATTGGAAACTAGAATCCTTACCTTTCGAAAATTTTCTGAAAAAATATTGATATTTTAAATCTACATACATATATATGTACATACATAAATCTCTCTATGAACATCTGATTAAAATCTTTTAACTTTAATAGAATTAGACGCAATGAAGCAATATTTCAAAATTGCTTAAAACCATATTTTCTGATAAGGTCTTTTTCAAAAGATACCTGTATTTACATCATAAACTCGCAGAAATCTCGCACTGTTAAATCAAATATGTTCTAGAATAGTTTTATATTCGAAACTTAGCACATATTATTAACAAACACTTTCTTTCTGAGATGGTTTCGGCTGATTCACATAAAACCTGCCAAAGCAAAGCAAAGCGAAGGTATGCCACAATTAAAGCCTAAAAAATACTCGATATTTTTTATTTTTGATGTTTAATAACTTATAAAATACAGAAAATTTAAATTTATTATGGCGTCATTTTCACTCTTCTGTGAAATTTAAATATCATACATTGCTGTAGAGAATTAAGGACGGGTAAAAAAGTTGAACGATCGGCAACATTTTGGTTCACCTCACTTCGCCTCGCAACAATTACTTTCTATGTATTCCCATATAAATACATACTTCGAACAAACTGTCAAAATGAGAATCAGCTTTTAATCCCTACATGGCGAATAATAATTCGAAACGGACCTGTGGGTAATAGTCAATGAAAGTGTGTACAAAATTTGTATGAGACTACGTATAACAATACGGTTGATGAATATTCTACCAATAAAGGGAAATTTTGAAAGGTCATAAGCGTAAAATGCCCGTAATTTTATTGTGTAAATTTACATTTTGCTTGTACGTAACACATCTAAAAAAAAATTTTTTTAATTCTGCAATATTTTCGTATAGTACGAGCATCTTTTCATGCAACTGTTTGAGGAAAACGCTATTTTCGGATAATAACACACACTGCTAACCGTAATGGAGTACACAAATTTTTCAGCGCATATTGCATTGCAAGCTCTGCAAAGTCTTTTTCCCTATGTTTTAATTTTAAGAAATTTTTCAAAATTACCTAAAATTTCAAACATTTTTAAAACCCAGTGAGGAAACAGGGAGAGAACATGAATTACGGATCAGAGTACATTCATGTACATACATATATTCACAATTTATATGATGCATACCCTATGACATTTCAGCCTAGGTAGAATTAACACAAGTCTAGAACCTTGCAGATAAAGATCCGTTATGACAACTGTTAATATCCCTTTCAAAATTTTTTTTCTTACTCGTAACTTGTATCATGTCTAATGATTTAGTTTTAAAATATTTGAAATAATTAACATATGCATTAGTTTCATACAAGTAATCTTGCCTGCCCACAATATGGTTGTTCGTTGCACTAGATCAAACTACATAGCTGACTCTGAATCAAAAAACTCGCAATCAGATCGATTACGTTGTGATAGAAAGACGACATTTCTTTAGTATTCTAGACTTGAATACTTGCGAGAAGATAACATCGGCTCGGGCCAACATATTTTGGAAGCAAATATACGTACCCGTCTATGTGCAGCAAGGAACGTCTGTTCACAAACACAACGAAGGTTCGACGTCGAAAAGAAGAAATCACCACAAACATATTTCCGACTGATAGTGACCAGAACGCGCGCTGTGTGGAAGAAATTCCGAGGGTTGGAAAACAAAGCGAGACACATTTGCAAACAGAAATACAGAGAGGCCAAAATACGTGAGTATAAGAACTGGAGAAGCTGGTTGACAGGGGTATTTCTCACAGAAAGTTTCAAGACCAGAGCATACTAATGTAGGACCCAAAGAGATGATCTTGCGACTGATGCTAAGAGTATACTGAATTTATGCGTTAACTTATAAAGGAAATTTTTATTTTACACTGGTTTCACTCACTCTGTTGTTGATAGTTGTCACCACTGTGCATGGCTTCCGTCTTCAGATGTTCATAGTCGGTGCAAGCGAAACTTGTTAGAATAAATCAATAAATTCACAATTTTCCAAAGTGCAAAAATTCATGCGTACGATTAAAAAATGTGTAAACAACTTTGTATATAGAAAAGCAATCTAACAATCTTAAGAAGAAAAACGACATTAAAATTTATAAAATTACCGTCATTAAGTACAAGTACATATATTTATATGTACATACATTACATTTATTTGTGTACGCATATACATATGTATATAAAAGAAAGCCTCTCAAAAGCTTACATACTGCAACAACAGAGTGCATAAAGAAATTATGTAGCAAGTTCTCCGTATTTTTTCATTAAACTGTTCATAATCACTTCCTTACAGTGTTTTTCGCATGATTCTCAAAGAGAGTATCGGTTTATATTGATTTTGTTTCTTTGGCTTTTACTCCGTATGTTAAGAATATTTAGTGACTTTTTCAAATGCAATGGCTTCAAGAACATCGAAAAGTGTATTTTTGAGCTGAAAATCACAACGGGTTGGCAAAAAATTGTTATTTTATTTTACAGTTAAGCACAAATATAATTAACATAATTTTAGTTTTGACACAAGCAGATATCAATACATTTGTGCGTTAATAATTATATGCATTTACTTATCCATATGTATGTAAAAACTAATAATTTCATTATATTTAAATATTTATATCAGAATTTAAAATTTGTTTCACGAATCTGGAAAAGTTCCTGAGCGAACTCGCACATATCCGCTTTGTTGACGAAAATTCAATAAAATTGTCTATACATAACTATAGTATGTTTTGGATATAGGTACATTAAACATATACATATGTACATATGTAAGTATTTATATGTACATACATATGTACATACACCCCGAGATAGAAAAAGTTTCCACTTAAAGCTTTCTCAAACTTGCTGATAAAATAACCCATATTTTCGTTAAAATCATTGGAAACTGCACTTAGTGGTAACACTTGATAACTAAAGTTATTCAGGAATTTGACGTTTAATTGAAAAATATTCAACTTTAATGAAAAATTTGAATCTAAAGTCCGTTTGTGCCAAAAATGTCGATTCCAAATAAGAAGGTCTCTGTTGAGAAATATTATGAAATAAAGGCATTTTACTTTCCAATACGAGAAATATCGTGCAAGAAAACGAGCACAAATGATCGAAAAATAATGAAGAAGGAAGAAATTCATCACCCAAGAGAGAGCAAATCATTTAAAGCGCTCGAGTATGACCGATGCATTTATATCGGCAACAAAACTTATAACGAATTATATGTACATACATATATGTAAGTCGCAAATAGTCCCTTACAGTGTTCGCACAGAAAACGCTTGGTGAAAGGTAATATTGCCCGCCCTGATATTCAGTGAATGTCACGCAAATAATTTTTAATCCTTCCACCTGTTTGCAAGGATATCCGTGTATACTCGTACACACATTCTGGACAATACGTAAGTATGAAATCAGGAATTTAAAAAAATATCAAAACTAGTTTGAGTTTGTTGTTTAAGTGTCCTTTTCAGTTTCGTCCATCAAAGTATTGCTATAGCCAATCATTTGTTATTAAGCAAAGAAAAATATTTTGAAATACAGATCAGTTAATATGTGTATGTACAGGTATCTCTTATAATATAAAGATAATAAATATTTATGCACTTGTAGTTTAATTACTGTAGGATTTCTTAAATTCATATTTACCTCTCCCTCTACATAGCCATATGAAATTATTGTATGTTTACTCTGTTTTCATAAATTTATAGCAGTCTCTTTTCACTTTTTATATTAAATATTGACTGAAATTTGGTATTCTGCTAATTTCTTTATACAAAACCGTTAGATAGTAACAAATGACATTGTTTAAATACACACACATACATATGTAAGTATCAACATAAATTTACTCATACGCCTATGCACATGTAGTTTAAACTATTGAGAAGAGCTAGTTAACGGTAATGCAATCGAAATTCCTTATCCATTACACTATCTGCAGTTATTACAATTTACAGTACGTCCACCCGAGCAGGAGGTCAGACAACTTATACACATATACCATTCACTCAATCACATTGGTATATTAAGCTGTCGCCTGGGTGTATCAAGTGCCTACAAGGAAGTAAATTTAGTAAAAAAAAGGTGCGTTTTTGTCCGTCAAAATATTACCGTTGTTTTCAAAAGTGCGACGGAGACTGACTGAAAGCTTGGCTGTCCCGTAGCCGTATACTCTATACTTATAAAGTATATAGTGACAGCAAGACAATAATAAGCAGGCAAAAATTTTCAGCACTTCACGCTTACTGCAGCCATCGACCGCGCAGTATAGCTCCAATGGGGCACGCCATTGAGAACAAAACAACTATTCGTGCGGCACATTGGTCGTTATGAGTCGGCAAGGAATTGAATACATTTCTACATACATCCATTTACTCGTACACGCATACTCATAAACTCATCCGGTAAAATGTTGAGAAGCTCAATAGAGTTTTCGTTCTGCACGGTGGTGTGTCAGCACTCAATATATTATTTGATATATTTAGCCCAGTCAAATTATACGAAAGAGTAGGAATGAAGGTACTATAATTCGTACGCAGCTTAAAGTAGGTAGGATTATTCAAACCACTATCATAAATAAAATCTGAAGGGTCCTTATCCGTTTGACATATAAAAAAAATTTACTCGGATCATGGTTTAAGTGATTTTCACCAAAACGGTAAGTTTTATAAATTATTTCGACAAAATTTGTAGATCACATACCTATTTATAAAAAATTTCGATACACTTTTTCCTAAGTGCCACCGTTTCTAAATACGCTATGCGTTGATCCGTCATACATTCAGAACAAATAATTATATATATACAAATAGCGTACAACTCTTTTGAATCGTTATATCTCAGAAACGGTGGCTCTTAGTAAAAAAAAATATAATTTTCTGATCTACAATTTTTGTAGAAATAATTTTATCATAAAACTTGAATGCATTAGTTGGCCGGACTACGTTAAGGTGTTTTTTTTTTTTAATTTATAGCTTATTATGGTAAACATCATGACTAATAACAATTCAGTGTGGACAGAAGAATAGAACATTTTATAAAATTGATTATTATGTTGATTCTATTTCATTTCAAATATAACATGTCTATCAATTCCAGCTTTTCACATACTTAACTAAAACGGAACACTGTTGCTTGTAACTGAGCGTGCAAAAACGGGCTTTGTGACCCGATTTGCGTCCACGAATTCTGAGCAATTCCGATGACGGCAAAAGTCACGAATGTCTAGCGAATGACAAACGCATCAAACAGTAAGCAAACGAGTTGGAGTTTGAACATGATGAAGAACATTACACACCAACAATACTAAGATAGATTATATAAATATATATATATATATATATATATATATATATATAGTATACATACATATATATGTAGAAATAAGGACAATTATAGGAAATGTATTTTATCTAGAGAGCAATGCTCTCGGAGCATAAAACAATGTAAGGCGAAAGTAACAAAAACCTGTATCTTCCCTTTATTATGCTTATTATGTCTTTTCGTAACATTTCTTCTCATTTCAAGTTAGCGGAAGTTGAAAAATGATTACGAATGCGAACATAAAAGAAAATTCAAACCAAAACAGAGAGCAACCAATTTGGAGCTAAAAAAATCGATTAATTGAGAGAATGGTAAGAACGTTGCACAGGACAATACGAATATTAAATTAATATATGTACATACATATTTACATGATATGTATATACATATGTATGTGTATATTGTATATAACTTATTTAATATATGACGACCGCTGTAGCCTAGTGGGCAGCGGTGTGTGCTACCTTACGCTGACTCGTGAGTTCGAATACAGACAAACACCCATAATTACAGAAAAAGATTTATTAAATGCGATCGCCCCTCGGCAGGATATGTCAACCTTTAAAATCGGTCCCTATAAAATATACCTAAATACCCAGTATGCCCAATGGATCCGCCGAAAAGCCGTGTGTTGGCCGCCAGAAGAATCTAACTCGAAGAGACATCAGCTCCAATCTGAAGGAAGTAATGATGATCCAAAAGTTACTGCTCCAAAATTAGCCGAAAACTTCGCAAGCTCATAAAGAAAGTGTTTCCATTTAAAAACAATTCGAAGAGCTTGAACGATAACGGATTCTACAGTAGAACGCCATGTAAAAAGACTCTTATTTTTGAAAAAAAAAATATCGTAAACTTCGCTTGGAGTTCGCTAAACCACATTTAACACATTTGGATTTTTGGCAAAAAGTATTGTTTACAGACCAATCGAAGTTCAATATATTTGGCAGCGATGGAAGATCAATAATTTGGAGAAAAGGAGACACTGCACTTAACTCCAACAGTGAAGCGTGGTAGCGGCAACGTAATGGTTTGGGGAGCGGTTGCAGCATCTGGTATTTGAAAGCTTCTTTTTATTGAGGGTAATATGGATCGATTCAAATATAAGTCATTGTTGGAAGCTAATCTGAAGGCTCCGGTGAACAGTTAGGAGCTTGTCGCAGTCTGGATCTTTGAACAGGATAACCATCCAAAGCATATGGTCCATATTGTTAAGGATTGGTTGCTTTATCATGGCTTGGAGCTTTATCGTGCCTTGGAGCACGCACACACCACCTAAAAACCCATATTTGAATGTTATTGAACATGTCTGGGAGAAATTTCCAGCGAAAAATTAGAAAAAATCAGATTTCCAGCATTACTCAAAGAACATCTTATTGAAGCTTGGGACAGTATTACTCCCTCAGAATTGATAAATTTAGTAGCTTCGATGCCACGACGGCTTCAAGCTGTTATTGATGCTAACGGTGGAAAGAATAAATACTAAAAACTTCATGTTAACTGATATTAACTAAAGTTTTCGAGCTAAGATAAGTTATGTATGTACTGTATGTAGACTTTTTCCAATGTTGGATTTACGTTTTTTATGAAAAAAAATTTTTTTTATGTTTTTTATGATAAGGGAAAATAGTTGAAATAAACTGTGTCGTTAAATTTTCCAATTAACTTTTTGGACTTTCAATTCAACGAAAATATGGGTTGTTTGTAGACTTTTGTCCGCCACTGTATGTATGTATGTTCAATTGTAATCTTCATATTGTGGCGAAAATGCGAAGCGAATGACAGATGAAAGAGAGGAGCCGACAACTGACATCTTCTAGAGCGTACGAGACGATTATCGTAACCGAAACGATTATCGTAACCGAGAGGATTATCGTATGGACGAGATTATTCCGGGGGTTTCGTTTTCAAGCAGCAAACAAGTATATAGGGGCGACGTACGGCGGCAAAAGCAATCAGTTGTGAATTAAACTCGTGGAGATTACATTACAGTAAAGTAATAAAAACAGTACATTGTGAAAGTTGTATACAAGTGATTGTAAATAGTAACGTAAATTGTAATTGAATTGTGAATTACCGAATAATTAAAAAGGACATTAATTAAGTCTTTATAAATAAAGAGACTGCAAATTAAGTTGGCGATTTTATTTAACAATCCAGAGGTCGTACCCGAAAGATTAAGGAAATCATCGACGTTAATCAGCAAGATCGTAACAATTGGTGTCAGAAGTGGGATTGTTAAATAAATTCCAGACGATAATAATTAAAAAAAATGGTGAAGATTCAGGATTTGACGATACCTCTTCTCAAGAAGGAGTTGGCCAAGCGAGAATTGTCTACAACAGGAAATAAGGCAGAGCTGCAATCGAGACTGCGAGAATCAATGGAAGCCGAAGGCATCGACTTGAACCAGTACGAATTCCGTCGCGAGGATGAAGATGTATCCTTGAAGTACATTGACAAAGAAGAGGCTATTGATTCTGCGAAGGGGTTGGAGCAGCCATCAGGTAAGATTCAAGAAAATGCTCCTGGCTCACCTACCGGTATGGACATGAACATGTTGCTGGCTGCAATTTCACAAATCAATGCCAACATGTCACAAAACATTTCACAAATCAATGCCAACATGTCACAAAACATTTCACAAATCGATGCCAGCATATCACAAAAGATGGATGCAAAGTTTGATGGATTAGAAGGAACAATCGCGCAAATACAGCAAAATCTGGAGAAAGACAATGCAGAACTTAAGGAAAGACAGGATCTAATTGAAGCCAAAGTCAACACATTGGAAGGTCGTTTCCGGGATTTGCAGTTAAATCGTCCAACCACTTCAGTGAACGCTCCCAAGGTAAAAACACCATCGTTTGACGGAAAAATTCCCTTTCAAGTCTTCAAACTCCAGTTTGAGAAGACGGCTGAAACCAATAAATGGAGCATGGAGGAAAAATCTGCTGCACTATTCGTTGCGTTGGAAGGACCTGCGGCAGAACTTTTGCAAACTGTACCTGATTATGAGAGAAATGATTACGACGGATTGATGCGAGCCCTGGAAAGACGCTATGGTAGCGAACACAGAAGACAAATTTACCAGATGGAGCTAGAAAAGCGCGACCAGAAACCCAACGAATCTATACAGGAATATGCTTCGGAAATTGAGAGATTGGCTCATTTAGCCATCGGAGACGCATCGGGTGAGCATCTCGAAAGGGTGAAAATACAAAAATTCATCAGCGGCATAAAAGACGTTTACACCAAGCGAGAGACATATGCGAATCCAAAGGTAACATTCGCTGAAACAGTGGCGTATGCTCAAACACGTGAAACGGCGGCACTCATAAGCAGACCAGCATACAAAGTCAATAAAGTGGTGGTTGAAACAGCAGATGTGATGACCGAAATATTGGGAACTCCGAAGTCGATCGAAGGAATGAAGGAATGGTGTGAAGAATCAAGCTGGAAAATGCATTAAATGTGGAAAGCCTGGTCACTTCGCACGCGAATGCAAGACGGGTTCTGACAGATAGGAAATACAGCGAAAACTAGAACGAGCCAGTCTTAAGGGGCGTATGCTGGTTCCTGCAATTGAATGCCCCATAATCTCCGCCTCGCAAATTGGCAGAAAAACGAGCAACCTTACTATTGGTGGATATGTGGATGGACGAGCGCGAATATTAACAGTGGATACGGGCGCATCACACTCCATCATTCGAACTGACCTGATCGCTAAAGAAGTGAGACCATTACCTGGAGCAATATTGAAAACGGCGACTGGTGAGGATACACAAGTGGTGGGAGAAGTAACATGTGAGGTCTCAATAGGGAATGTGACGGTGTTACACAGCTTTATAGTCGCGCAGATCGTAGATGAGGTAATCATAGGAGTGGACTTCTTGATGGAGCAAGGTATCAAGATCGACTTGAATAACAAGGTTATGGAGTATAAGAACATGGAAGTACCACTAAGCATGGGCTACGATTCCACATACAGCAGCAAACAAGTGGTCTTAGAAGGCAGTGAACTGATTCCACCGAAGTCAGAAGCAGTTGTTTGGGCGAAAATTAATGGAGATTGTGGGACAAACAAATTGTGGGTTGTCGAAGCAGCACAAAATTCTACACTGGACTTACTTATTGGAAAAACCCTGGCTAAGACACGAAAGAATGGACGCATCCCAGTGAGAGTATTGAATGACTTCAGATCATCAGTAAAAATTCCTAGTGGAACTGTATTAGGGCAATGTCAAGAGGTAGAAGCCATTATTAACAGCAATGATTCATCTGGAATCGACTCTATTGGCAGCAAGAAGATGGAGGAAGATATCAATGCATGGACGCAAGGGTTGGAAGACAAGTACAAGCACCAGGCCAGTCAGATGATCCGCAAATACTCCAACATATTCGACAAGGATGGCAACAAACCAGGCAGGACCAACGTAGTGAAGCATAGCATTGATACTAGTGACGCAAGACCAATTCGTCAAGCTCCTCGAAGCGTTCCACTAGCCAAACGTGACGCTGTTGGCCAAATAATTAGGGAAATGAGCGAAAGCGATGTTGTCGAACCATCGGCAAGTTCATGGAGCTCTCCGGTGGTACTCGTGAAGAAGAAAGATGGCCAGTTGCGGTTCTGCGTGGACTATCGGAGATTAAATGATGTTACAAAGAAAGACAGTTATCCTTTGCCCAGGATCGATGATACACTAGACTCGTTAACTGGCACAGAATGGTTCTCAACACTTGACCTTAAGAGCGGGTATGGGCAAGTAGAAGTGAGTGAAGAAGATAAAGAGAAGACAGCGTTTAGTGCCGGCAACGGTCTATGGCAATTTACGGTTACAAAGAAAGACAGTTATCCTTTGGCCAGGATCGATGATACACTAGACCCGTTAACTGGCACAGAATGGTTCTCAACACTTGACCTTAAGAGCGGGTATTGGCAAGTAGAAGTGAGTGAAGAAGATAAAGAGAAGACAGCGTTCGATGATACACTAGACTCGTTAACTGGCACAGAATGGTTCTCAACACTTGACCTTAAGAGCGGGTATTGGCAAGTAGAAGTGAGTGAAGAAGATAAAGAGAAGACAGCGTTTAGTGCCGGCAACGGTCTATGGCAATTTACGGTTACAAAGAAAGACAGTTATCTTTTGCCCAGGATCGATGATACACTAGACTCGTTAACTGGCACAGAATGGTTCTCAACACTTGACCTTAAGAGCGGGTATTGGCAAGTAGAAGTGAGTGAAGAAGATAAAGAGAAGACAGCGTTTAGTGCTGGCAACGGTCTATGGCAATTTACGGTAATGCCATTTGGGTTATGCAACGCTCCTGCCACTTTTGAAAGACTAATGGACCATGTGCTCAAAGGACTACACTGGAAGACCTGTTTGGTGTATCTGGATGACATAATCGTATTGGGAAAGAGCTTCGACGAACATCTGAGTAATTTGGAAGAAGTTTTCCAGAGAATAGCTGGCGCTGGTCTTAAACTAAGTCCTAAGAAGTGCTCTTTATTCAAGAAGGAGGTGAATTACTTAGGTCATCAAGTAACCACGAAGGGCGTGTGTACTGCGAAGGAAAAAATAGAAGCAGTGAAGGATTGGCCGAGACCCAGAAATTTGCATGAATTAAGAAGTTTCCTTGGGCTGTGTACTTACTATCGTCGCTTTGTTCCGAATTTCGCCAGCGTAGCTTATAGTCTCCATGAACTCACAAGGAAAAATAAATCTTTCGAGTGGAAAACTGAACAAGAGGATGCTTTCCAAGCTTCAAAAGAACGACTATGCACTGCACCTATGCTAGCGTACCCGGTTCCAGGTGCAACATTTATTCTGGACACAGATGCTAGTGGTTATGGCGTAGGAGGGGTACTTTCGCAAGTGATTGATGGGCAGGAGAAGATAGTTGCCTACTATAGCCGGTCTATTGGGAAACCAGAGCGGAACTACTGCGTAACGCGGAGAGAACTATTAGCGTTGGTGGATTGCATTAAACACTTCCACAAATATCTGTATGGTCAACATTTCCGCGTTAGAACGGATCATGCAGCGCTGAAGTGGCTACTACAGTTCAAGAATCCCGAAGGGCAGCTTGCACGGTGGATTGAGAGGCTGCAAAGTTATGACTTCACCATCGAGCACCGCAAGGGTAATACGCACGGAAATGCTGACGCTATGTCCCGTCGACCATGTAGTTTGGAATGTAAGCACTGCTCAAAAGCCGAGGGTAAGGAAGACATAATAGACGTCCGGCTAATGACAGTTACATCAGCAGAAGAGTGGGAGGCAAGTCACTTAACGAAATGTCAGCAAGAAGAGCCGGACTTGGAATTGGTAATGCACGGATTGGAGGTGAACAGACGGCCAAGTAAAGAACAAATGGCAGCGGAAAGTCCCATCGCGAAAGCATACTGGGCACAATGGAACAGTTTAGAATTGATATCTGGCTGTTTGCATAGAGTATGGGAAAGTGAAGATGGCCAGTGCTCTCGGAAGCTTATAGTAGTTCCGAGGTTAAGAATTCCGGATGTTCTTAAGGAATTCCATAATGGTATTAGTGGAGGGCACCTAGGCATTACAAAAACGCTGGAGAAGATCAAGCAGCGGTTCTATTGGGTTGGCTGTCGCAATCGGTCGCTGAGTGGATTGCTAATTGCACGGAGTGCATTGCAGCTAAAGGGCTAAAGTCACGAAGTCATGGGCAGATGAAGCAGTATAACTCAGGTGCACCATTTGAGCGGGTTGCCATGGATGTAGCCGGTCCATTCCCTATGAGCAGACAAGGAAACAAATACGTTCTTGTGGTTATGGACTACTTTAGTAAATGGCCTGAGGTCTACCCAATTCCAAACCAGGAAGCGAAAACAGTTGCGGATGCATTCACTCACAATTGTTTTACCAGATACGGTGCGCCTATAGAATTGCACTCAGACCAAGGAAGAAACTTTGAAGCGGCGGTGTTCCAAGAGATGTGCCAGATACTTGGTATTCGGAAAACACGAACGACAGCCCTGCATCCTCAATCAGAGGGCATGGTGGAGCGATTCAACCGGACCCTGGAAGAGCACTTGCGGAAGGTAGTGGACAAGAATCAAGATGATTGGGATGTACACATACCGTTTTTCCTGATGGGATATCGGTCCACAGTGCATGAAACAACAGGTCAAACACCTGCCAGGATACTGTTTGGTAGTGAACTTCGGTTGCCCAGCGATTTAAAATTTGGAATAACTGGTGATGCGAGAAGGATTGGGAAGGAAGCGTCTACTGTTCTCGAGGAAGAGTTAAGAGAGATACATGCTCTTGTGAGGCAGCGAACTCAAATTATGAGTGACAAAATGAAGGCTCGGTATGACAAGGCGATGAACTCCGAAGGCTTCCAAAATGGAGATTTGGTGTTGCTGTACAATCCACAACGAAAGAGAGGTTTGTCCCCAAAACTTCAATGCAATTGGGAAGGTCCATACAAGATAATCAAACGACTAAACGACGTAGTGTATCGAATTCAAACTGTAGGGAGGCCGAGAAACAAGATAAAAGTGGTCCACCTAGAGAGGCTTGCTGCGTTTGGAACAGCGAATGTGTCTGATCGGGACGATCAGACTTAGGTGGAGGGCAGTGTGGCGAAAATGCGAAGCGAATGACAGATGAAAGAGAGGAGCCGACAACTGACATCTTCTAGAGCGTACGAGACGATTATCGTAACCGAAACGATTATCGTAACCGAGAGGATTATCGTATGGACGAGATTATTCCGGGGGTTTCGTTTTCAAGCAGCAAACAAGTATATAATGGCGACGTACGGCGGCAAAAGCAATCAGTTGTGAATTAAACTCGTGGAGATTACATTACAGTAAAGTAATAAAAACAGTACATTGTGAAAGTTGTATACAAGTGATTGTAAATAGTAACGTAAATTGTAATTGAATTGTGAATTACCGAATAATTAAAAAGGACATTAATTAAGTCTTTATAAATAAAGAGACTGCAAATTAAGTTGGCGATTTTATTTAACAATCCAGAGGTCGTACCCGAAAGATTAAGGAAATCATCGACGTTAATCAGCAAGATCGTAACAATATTGTGGCGAAAATGCGAAGCGAATGACAGATGAAAGAGAGGAGCCGACAACTGGCACGTTCTAGAGCGTAAACGAGGCGATTATCGTAAACGACGATTATCGTAAACGACGCGATTGCGATTATCGTAAACGACGCGATTATTCCAGGGGTTTCGTTTTCAAGCAGCAAACAAGTATATAAGGACGACATACGACTGCAAGAGGAGTCAGTCAGCAATCAGTCGTGAATCAGTTGTGTATTAAACTCGTGGAGATTACATTACAGTAAAGTAATAAAAACAGTACATTGTGAAAGTTGTATACAAGTGATTGTAAATAGTAACGTAAATAGTAATTGAATTGTGAATTACCGAATAAAAGGACATTAATTAAAGTCTTTATAAATAAAGAGACTGCAAATTAATTTGGCGATTTTATTTAACAATCCAGAGATCGCACCCGAAGGATTTGGGAAATTATCGAGGTTAATCGGCAAGATCGTAACAATTGGTGTCAGAAGTGGGATTGTTAAATAAATTCCAGAGGATAATAATTAAAAAATGGTGAAGATTCAGGATTTGACGATACCTCCTCTCAAGAAGGAGTTGGCAAAACGAGGATTGTCTACAACTGGAAATAAGGCAGAGCTGCAATCGAGACTGCGAGAATCAATGGAAGCCGAAGGCATCGACTTGAACCAGTACGAATTCCGTCGCGAGGATGAAGATGTATCCTTGAAGGACATTGACAATGAAGAAGCTATTGATTCTGCGAATGGGTTGGAGCAGCCATCAGGTAAGATTCAAGAAAATGCCCCTGGCTCATCTACCGGTATGGACATGAACATGTTGTTGAATGCAATTTCACAAATCAGTGCCAACATGTCACAAATCGATGACAACATGTCACAAAAGATGGATGCACAGAACGCGAACATGTCACAAATCGATGCCAGCATGTCACAAAAGTTGGATGGATTAGAAGGAACAATCGCACAAATACAACAAAAACTGGTGATCGAAAATGCAGAACTTAAGGAAAGACAGAATCAAATCGAGGAGCGACAAGACAAGATAGAGGAGCTAATTGAGACCAAAGTGAACAAATTGGAACGTCGGCAAGAAAAAATAGAAGAGTTAATTGAAGCCAAAGTCAACACATTGGAAGGTCGTGTGCGGGATTTGCAGTTAAATCGTCCAACCACTTCAGTGAACGCTCCCAAGGTAAAAACACCATCTTTTGACGGAAAAATTCCCTTCCAAGTCTTCAAGCTCCAGTTTTAGAAGACGGCTGAAACAAATAAATGGAGCATGGAGGAAAAATCTGCTGCACTATTCGTTGCGTTGGAAGGACCTGCGGCAGAACTTTTACAAACTGTACCTGATTATGAGAGAAATGATTACGACGGATTGATGCGAGCCCTAGAAAGACGCTATGGTAGCGAACACAGAAGACAAATTTACCAGATGGAGTTAGAAAAGCGCGACCAAAAACCAAACGAATCTCTACAGGAATATGCTTCGGAAATTGAGAGATTGGCTCATTTAGCCATCGGAGACACATCGGCTATGTCCCGTCGACCATGTAGTTTGGAATGTAAGCATTGCTCAAAATCAGAGGGTAAAGAAGACATAATAGACGTCCGGCTAATGACAGTTACATCAGCAGAAGAGTGGGAGGCAATTCACTTAAGGAAATGTCAGCAAGAAGATCCGGACTTGGAATTGGTAATGCACGGATTGGAGGTGAACAGACGGCCAAGTAAAGAACAAATGGCAGCGGAAAGTCCCATCGCGAAAGCATACTGGGCACAATGGAACAGTTTAGAATTGATATCTGGCTGTTTGCATAGAGTATGGGAAAGTGAAGATGGCCAGTGCTCTCGGAAGCTTATAGTAGTTCCGAGGTTAAGAATTCCGGATGTTCTTAAGGAATTCCATAATGGTCCTAGTGGAGGGCACCTAGGCATTACAAAAACGCTGGAGAAGATCAAGCAGCGGTTCTATTGGGTTGACTGTCGTCAATCGGTCGCTGAGTGGATTGCTAATTGCAGGGAGTGCCATGCAGCTAAAGGGCCAAAGTCACGAAGTCATGGGCAGATGAAGCAGTATAACTCAGGTGCACCATTTGAGCGGGTTGCCATGGATGTAGCCGGTCCATTCCCTATGAGCAGACAAGGAAACAAATACGTCATTGTGGTTATGGACTACTTTAGTAAATGGCCTGAGGTCTACCCAATTCCAAACCAGGAAGCGAAAACAGTAGCGGATGCATTCACTCACAATTGGGTTACCAGATACGGTGCGCCTATAGAATTGCACTCAGACCAAGGAAGAAACTTTGAAGCGGCGGTGTTCCAAGAGATGTGCCAGATACTTGGTATTCGAAAAAAACGAACGACAGCCCTACATCCTCAATCAGATGGCATGGTAGAGCGATTCAACCGGACCCTGGAAGAGCACTTGCGGACCCTGGAACTTCGGTTGCCCAGCGATTTAAAATTTGGAATAACTGGTGATGCGAGAAGAATTGGGAAGGAAGCGTCTCCTGTTCTCGAGGAAGAGTTAAGAGAGATACATGCTCTTGTGAGGCAGCGAACTCAAATTATGAGTGACAAAATGAAGGCTAGGTATGACAAGGCGATGAACTCCGAAGGCTTCCAAAATGGAGATTTGGTGTTGCTGTACAATCCACAACGAAAGAGAGGTTTGTCCCCAAAACTTCAATGCAATTGGGAAGGTCCATACAAGATAATCAAACGACTAAACGACATAGTGTATCGAATACAAACTGTGGGGAGGCCGAGAAACAAGATGAAAGTGGTCCACCTAGAGAGGCTTGCTGCGTTTGGAACAGCGAATGTGTCTGATTGGGACGATCAGGCTTAGGTGGAGGACAGTGTGGCGAAAATGCAAAGCGAATGACAGATGAAAGAGAGGAGCCGACAACTGGCACGTTCTAGAGCGTAAACCAGGCGATTATCGTAAACGACGATTATCGTAAACGACGATTATCGTAAGCGAGAGGTTTATCGTAAAACGACGCGATTATTCCAGGGGTTTCGTTTTCAAGCAGCAAACAAGTATATAAGGACGACATTCGACTGCAAGAGTAATCAGTTGTGAATTAAACTCGTGGAGATTACATTACAGTAAAGTAATAAAAACAGTACATTGTGAAAGTTGTATACAAGTGATTGTAAATAGTAACGTAAATTGTAATTGAATTGTGAATTACCGAATAATTAAAAACGACATTAATTAAGTCTTTATAAATAAAGAGACTGCAAATTAAGTTGGCGATTTTATTTAACAATCCAGAGGTCGTACCCGAAGGATTAAGGAAATCATCGAGGTTAATCAGCAAGATCGTAACAATTGGTGTCAGAAGTGGGATTGTTAAATAAATTCCAAAGGATAGTAATCGAAAATGGTGAAGATTCAAGATTTGACGATACCTCTTCTCAAGAAGGAGTTGGCAAAGCGAGGATTGTCTACAACAGGAAATAAGGCAGAGCTGCAAACGCGACTGCGAGAAGCAATAGAAGTCGAAGGTATCGACTTGAACCAATACGAATTCCGCCCGGAGGATGAAGATGTATCCCTGAAGGATGTTGACACGGAAGAGGCTAGTGATTCTGCGAAGGAGTTGGAGCAGCCACAAAGTAAGATTCAAGAAAATGCTCCTGGCTCATCTACCGGTATGGACATGAACATGTTGCTGGCTGCAATTTCACAAATCAATGACAACATGTCACAAAAGTTTGATGCACAGGATACCTGTAATTCACAAAACATGTCACAAATCGATGCCAGCATATCACAAAAGATGGATGCAAAGGTTGAAGGATTAGAAGGAACCATCGCGCAAATACAGCAAAATCTGGAGAAAGGCAATGCAGAGCTTAAGGAAAGACAGGAACTAATTGAGAGCAAAGTCAACGAATTGCACGGTCGACAAGACAAAATAGAGGAGCTAATTGAGACCAAAGTGAACAACACATTGGAAGGTCGTGTGCGGGATTTGCAGTTAAATCGTCCAACCACTTCAGTGAACTCTCCTAAGGTAAAAACACCATCTTTTGACGGAAAAATTCCCTTCCAAGTCTTCAAGCTCCAGTTTGAGAAGACGGCTGAAACCAGTAAATGGAGCATGGAGGAAAAATCTGCTGCACTATTCGTTGCATTGGAAGAACCTGCGGCAGAACTTTTGCAAACTGTACCTGATTATGAGAGAAATGATTACGACGGATTGATGCGAGCCCTAGAAAGACGCTATGGTAGCGAACACAGAAGACAAATTTACCAGATGGAGTTAGAAAAGCGCGACCAAAAACCCAACGAATCTCTACATGAACATGCTTCGGAAATTGTTAGATTGGCTCATTTAGCCATCGGAGACGCATCGGGTGAGCATCTCGAAAGGGTGAAAATACAAAAATTCATCAGCGGCATAAAAGACGTTTACACCAAGCGAGAGACATATGCGAATCCAAAGTTAACATTCGCTGAAACAGTGGCGTATGCTCAAACACGTGAAACGGCGGCACTCATAAGCAGACCAGCATACAAAGTCAATAAAGTGGAGGTTGAAACAGCAGATGTGATGACCGAAATATTGAGAACTCTGAACTCAGACTGGGAAATGCTTTAAATGTGGAAAGCCTGATCACTTCGCACGCGAATGCAAAACGGGTTCCAGCATACAGGAAGGACACTTCTCAGTCGTTAAACTAAAACGAGCCAGTCTAAAGGGGCATATGGTGGTTCCTGCAATTGAACATCATTTAATCTCCGATAATGGCCCATAATCTCCGCCTCGCAAATTGGCAGAAAAACGAGTAACCTTACTATTGGTGGATATGTGGATGGACGAGAGCGAATATTAACAGTGGATACGGGCGCATCACACTCCATCATTCGAACTGACCTGATCGCTAAAGAAGTGAGACCATTACCTGGAGCAATATTGAAAACGGCGACTGGTGAGGATACCCATGTAGTGGGAGAAGTAACATGTGAGGTAACAATCGGGAATGTGACGGTGTTACACAGTTTTATAGTCGCGCAGATTGTGGATGAGGTAATCATAGGAGTGGACTTCTTGATGAATGAAGGTATCAATATCGACTTGAATAACAAAATTATGGAGTATAAGAACATGGAGGTACCACTAAACATTGGCTATGATTTCACATACAGCAGCAAACAAGTGGTCCTAGAAGGCAGTGAACTGATTCCACCGAAGTCAGAAGCAGTTGTTTGGGCGAAAATTAATGGAGATTGTGGGACAAACAAATTGTGGGTTGTCGAAGCAGCACAAAATTCTACACTGGACTTACTTATTGGAAAAACCCTGGCTAAGACACGAAAGAATGGACGCATGCCAGTGAGAGTATTAAATGACCAGATCATCAGTAAAAATTCCTAGTGGAACTGTATTAGGGCAATGTCAAGAGGTAGAAGCCATTATTAACAGCAATGATTCATCTGGAATCGACTCTATTGGCAGCAAGGGGATGGAGGAAGATATCAATGCATGGACGCAAGGGTTGAAAGACAAGCACAAGCACAAGGCCAGCCAGATGATCCGTAAATACTCGAACATATTCGACAAGGATGGCAACAAACCAGGCAGGACCAACGTAGTGAAGCATAGCATTGATACTGGTGACGCAAGACCAATTCGTCAAGCTCCTCGAAGCGTTCCACTAGCCAAACGTGACGCTGTTGGCCAAATAATTAGGGAAATGAGCGAAAGCGATGTTATCGAACCATCGGCAAGTCCATGGAGATCTCCGGTGGTACTCGTGAAGAAGAAAGATGGCCAGTTGCGGTTCTGCGTGGACTATCGGAGATTAAATGATGTTACAAAGAAAGACAGCTATCCTTTGCCCAGGATCGATGATACATTAGACTCGTTAACTGACACAGAATGGTTCTCAACACTTGCCCTTAAGAGCGGGTATTGGCAAGTAGAAGTGAGTGATGAAGATAAAGAGAAGACAGGCTTTAGTGCTGGCAACGGTCTATGGCAATTTACGGTAATGGCATTTGGTTTATGCAACGCTCCTGCCACTTTTGAAAGATTAATGGACCATGTGCTCAAAGGACTACCCTGGAAGACCTGTTTGGTGTATCTGGATGACATAATCGTATTGGGAAAGAGCTTCGACGAACATCTGAGTAATTTGGAAGAAGTTTTCCAGAGAATAGCTGGCGCTGGTCTTAAACTAAGTCCTAAGAAGTGCTCTTTATTCAAGAAGGAGGTGAATTATTTAGGTCATCAAGGATTGGCCGAGACCCAGAAATTTGCATGAATTAAGAAGTTTCCTTGGGCTGTGTACTTACTATCGCCGCTTTGTTCCGAATTTCGCCAGTGTAGCTCACAGTCTCCATGAACTCACAAGGAAAAATAGATCTTTCGAGTGGAAAACAGGAGAAGATAGTTGCCTACTATAGCGTGTCTATTGGGAAACCAGAGCGG
Source organism: Neoceratitis asiatica (assembly GCA_030068015.2). Taxonomy (NCBI): domain Eukaryota; kingdom Metazoa; phylum Arthropoda; class Insecta; order Diptera; family Tephritidae; genus Neoceratitis; species Neoceratitis asiatica. The sequence continues at coordinate 36,522,880 of CM061526.1, read as the reverse complement.
AACTACTGCGTAACGCGCAGAGAACTATTAGCGTTGGTGGATTGCATTAAACACTTCTACAAATATCTGTATGGTCAACATTTCCGCGTTAGAACGGATCATGCAGCGCTGAAGTGGCTACTACAGTTCAAGAATCCCGAAGGGCAGCTTGCACACTGGATTGAGAGGCTGCAAAGTTATGACTTCACCATCGAGCACCGCAAGGGTAATACGCACGGAAATGCTGACGCTATGTCCCGTCGACCATGTAGTTTGGAATGTAAGCACTGCTAAAAAGCCGAGGGTAAGAAAGACATAATAGACGTCCGGCTAATGACAGTTACATCAGCAGAAGAGTGGGAGGCAAGTCACTTAAGGAAATGTCAGCAAGAAGATCCGGACTTGGAATTGGTAATGCACGGATTGGAGGTGAACAGACGGCCAAGTAAAGAACAAATGGCAGCGGAGTCCCATCGCGAAAGCATACTGGGCACAATGGAACAGTTTCGAATTGATATCTGGCTGTTTGCATAGAGTATGGGAAAGTGAAGATGGCCAGTGCTCTCGGAAGCTTATATTAGTTCCGAGGTTAAGAATTCCGGATGTTCTTAAGGAATTCCATAATGTGGAGGGCACCTAGGCATTACAAAAACGCTGGAGAAGATCAAGCAGCGGTTCTATTGGGTTGGCTGTCGCAATCGGTCGCTGAGTGGATTGCTAATTGCACGGAGTGCATAGCAGTTAAAGAGCCAAAGTCACGAAGTCATGGGCAGATGAAGCAGTATAACTCAGGTGCACCATTTGAGCGGGTTGCCATGGATGTAGCCGGTCCATTTCCTATGAGCAGACAAGGAAACAAATACGTTCTTGTAGTTATGGACTACTTTAGTAAATGACCTGAGGTCTATCCAATTCAAAACCAGGAAGCGAAAACAGTAGCGGATGCATTCACTCACAATTGGGTTACCAGATACGGTGCGCCTATAGAATTGCACTCAGACCAAGGAAGAAACTTTGAAGCGGCGGTGTTCCAAGAGATGTGCCAGATACTTGGTATTCGAAAAACACGAACGACAGCCCTGCATCCTCAATCAGATGGCATGGTAGAGCGATTCAACCGGACCCTGGAAGAGCACTTGCGGACCCTGGAAGAGCACTTGCGCTTTTCCTGATGGGATATCGGTCCGCAGTGCATGAAACAACATGTCAAACACCTGCCAGGATACTGTTTGGTAGTGAACTTCGGTTGCCCAGCGATTTAAAATTTGGAATAACTGGTGATGCGAGAAGAATTGGGAAGGAAGCGTCTCCTGTTCTCGAGGAAGAGTTAAGAGAGATACATGCTCTTGTGAGGCAGCGAACTCAAATTATGAGTGACAAAATGAAGGCTAGGTATGACAAGGCGATGAACTCCGAAGGCTTCCAAAATGGAGATTTGGTGTTGCTGTACAATCCACAACGAAAGAGAGGTTTGTCCCCAAAACTTCAATGCAATTGGGAAGGTCCATACAAGATAATCAAACGACTAAACGACATAGTGTATCGAATACAAACTGTGGGGAGGCCGAGAAACAAGATGAAAGTGGTCCACCTAGAGAGGCTTGCTGCGTTTGGAACAGCGAATGTGTCTGATTGGGACGATCAGGCTTAGGTGGAGGACAGTGTGGCGAAAATGCAAAGCGAATGACAGATGAAAGAGAGGAGCCGACAACTGGCACGTTCTAGAGCGTAAACCAGGCGATTATCGTAAACGACGATTATCGTAAACGACGATTATTAAGCGAGAGGTTTATCGTAAAACGACGCGATTATTCCAGGGGTTTCGTTTTCAAGCAGCAAACAAGTATATAAGGACGACATTCGACTGCAAGAGTAATCAGTTGTGAATTAAACTCGTGGAGATTACATTACAGTAAAGTAATAAAAACAGTACATTGTGAAAGTTGTATACAAGTGATTGTAAATAGTAACGTAAATTGTAATTGAATTGTGAATTACCGAATAATTAAAAACGACATTAATTAAGTCTTTATAAATAAAGAGACTGCAAATTAAGTTGGCGATTTTATTTAACAATCCAGAGGTCGTACCCGAAGGATTAAGGAAATCATCGAGGTTAATCAGCAAGATCGTAACAATTGGTGTCAGAAGTGGGATTGTTAAATAAATTCCAAAGGATAGTAATCGAAAATGGTGAAGATTCAAGATTTGACGATACCTCTTCTCAAGAAGGAGTTGGCAAAGCGAGGATTGTCTACAACAGGAAATAAGGCAGAGCTGCAAACGCGACTGCGAGAAGCAATAGAAGTCGAAGGTATCGACTTGAACCAATACGAATTCCGCCCGGAGGATGAAGATGTATCCCTGAAGGATGTTGACACGGAAGAGGCTAGTGATTCTGCGAAGGAGTTGGAGCAGCCACAAAGTAAGATTCAAGAAAATGCTCCTGGCTCATCTACCGGTATGGACATGAACATGTTGCTGGCTGCAATTTCACAAATCAATGACAACATGTCACAAAAGTTTGATGCACAGGATACCTGTAATTCACAAAACATGTCACAAATCGATGCCAGCATATCACAAAAGATGGATGCAAAGGTTGAAGGATTAGAAGGAACCATCGCGCAAATACAGCAAAATCTGGAGAAAGGCAATGCAGAGCTTAAGGAAAGACAGGAACTAATTGAGAGCAAAGTCAACGAATTGCACGGTCGACAAGACAAAATAGAGGAGCTAATTGAGACCAAAGTGAACAACACATTGGAAGGTCGTGTGCGGGATTTGCAGTTAAATCGTCCAACCACTTCAGTGAACTCTCCTAAGGTAAAAACACCATCTTTTGACGGAAAAATTTCCTTCCAAGTCTTCAAGCTCCAGTTTGAGAAGACGGCTGAAACCAGTAAATGGAGCATGGAGGAAAAATCTGCTGCACTATTCGTTGCATTGGAAGAACCTGCGGCAGAACTTTTGCAAACTGTACCTGATTATGAGAGAAATGATTACGACGGATTGATGCGAGCCCTAGAAAGACGCTATGGTAGCGAACACAGAAGACAAATTTACCAGATGGAGTTAGAAAAGCGCGACCAAAAACCCAACGAATCTCTACATGAACATGCTTCGGAAATTGTTAGATTGGCTCATTTAGCCATCGGAGACGCATCGGGTGAGCATCTCGAAAGGGTGAAAATACAAAAATTCATCAGCGGCATAAAAGACGTTTACACCAAGCGAGAGACATATGCGAATCCAAAGTTAACATTCGCTGAAACAGTGGCGTATGCTCAAACACGTGAAACGGCGGCACTCATAAGCAGACCAGCATACAAAGTCAATAAAGTGGAGGTTGAAACAGCAGATGTGATGACCGAAATATTGAGAACTCTGAACTCAGACTGGGAAATGCTTTAAATGTGGAAAGCCTGATCACTTCGCACGCGAATGCAAAACGGGTTCCAGCATACAGGAAGGACAGCGCAAACGGAAATCTGAGGAGGATAAACCATCAACTTCTCAGTCGTTAAACTAAAACGAGCCAGTCTAAAGGGGCATATGGTGGTTCCTGCAATTGAACATCATTTAATCTCCGATAATGGCCCATAATCTCCGCCTCGCAAATTGGCAGAAAAACGAGTAACCTTACTATTGGTGGATATGTGGATGGACGAGAGCGAATATTAACAGTGGATACGGGCGCATCACACTCCATCATTCGAACTGACCTGATCGCTAAAGAAGTGAGACCATTACCTGGAGCAATATTGAAAACGGCGACTGGTGAGGATACCCATGTAGTGGGAGAAGTAACATGTGAGGTAACAATCGGGAATGTGACGGTGTTACACAGTTTTATAGTCGCGCAGATTGTGGATGAGGTAATCATAGGAGTGGACTTCTTGATGAATGAAGGTATCAATATCGACTTGAATAACAAAATTATGGAGTATAAGAACATGGAGGTACCACTAAACATTGGCTATGATTTCACATACAGCAGCAAACAAGTGGTCCTAGAAGGCAGTGAACTGATTCCACCGAAGTCAGAAGCAGTTGTTTGGGCGAAAATTAATGGAGATTGTGGGACAAACAAATTGTGGGTTGTCGAAGCAGCACAAAATTCTACACTGGACTTACTTATTGGAAAAACCCTGGCTAAGACACGAAAGAATGGACGCATGCCAGTGAGAGTATTAAATGACCAGATCATCAGTAAAAATTCCTAGTGGAACTGTATTAGGGCAATGTCAAGAGGTAGAAGCCATTATTAACAGCAATGATTCATCTGGAATCGACTCTATTGGCAGCAAGGAGATGGAGGAAGATATCAATGCATGGACGCAAGGGTTGAAAGACAAGCACAAGCACAAGGCCAGCCAGATGATCCGTAAATACTCGAACATATTCGACAAGGATGGCAACAAACCAGGCAGGACCAAGGTAGTGAAGCATAGCATTGATACTGGTGACGCAAGACCAATTCGTCAAGCTCCTCGAAGCGTTCCACTAGCCAAACGTGACGCTGTTGGCCAAATAATTAGGGAAATGAGCGAAAGCGATGTTATCGAACCATCGGCAAGTCCATGGAGATCTCCGGTGGTACTCGTGAAGAAGAAAGATGGCCAGTTGCGGTTCTGCGTGGACTATCGGAGATTAAATGATGTTACAAAGAAAGACAGCTATCCTTTGCCCAGGATCGATGATACATTAGACTCGTTAACTGACACAGAATGGTTCTCAACACTTGCCCTTAAGAGCGGGTATTGGCAAGTAGAAGTGAGTGATGAAGATAAAGAGAAGACAGGCTTTAGTGCTGGCAACGGTCTATGGCAATTTACGGTAATGGCATTTGGTTTATGCAACGCTCCTGCCACTTTTGAAAGATTAATGGACCATGTGCTCAAAGGACTACCCTGGAAGACCTGTTTGGTGTATCTGGATGACATAATCGTATTGGGAAAGAGCTTCGACGAACATCTGAGTAATTTGGAAGAAGTTTTCCAGAGAATAGCTGGCGCTGGTCTTAAACTAAGTCCTAAGAAGTGCTCTTTATTCAAGAAGGAGGTGAATTATTTAGGTCATCAAGGATTGGCCGAGACCCAGAAATTTGCATGAATTAAGAAGTTTCCTTGGGCTGTGTACTTACTATCGCCGCTTTGTTCCGAATTTCGCCAGTGTAGCTCACAGTCTCCATGAACTCACAAGGAAAAATAGATCTTTCGAGTGGAAAACAGGAGAAGATAGTTGCCTACTATAGCGTGTCTATTGGGAAACCAGAGCGGAACTACTGCGTAACGCGCAGAGAACTATTAGCGTTGGTGGATTGCATTAAACACTTCTACAAATATCTGTATGGTCAACATTTCCGCGTTAGAACGGATCATGCAGCGCTGAAGTGGCTACTACAGTTCAAGAATCCCGAAGGGCAGCTTGCACACTGGATTGAGAGGCTGCAAAGTTATGACTTCACCATCGAGCACCGCAAGGGTAATACGCACGGAAATGCTGACGCTATGTCCCGTCGACCATGTAGTTTGGAATGTAAGCACTGCTAAAAAGCCGAGGGTAAGAAAGACATAATAGACGTCCGGCTAATGACAGTTACATCAGCAGAAGAGTGGGAGGCAAGTCACTTAAGGAAATGTCAGCAAGAAGATCCGGACTTGGAATTGGTAATGCACGGATTGGAGGTGAACAGACGGCCAAGTAAAGAACAAATGGCAGCGGAGTCCCATCGCGAAAGCATACTGGGCACAATGGAACAGTTTCGAATTGATATCTGGCTGTTTGCATAGAGTATGGGAAAGTGAAGATGGCCAGTGCTCTCGGAAGCTTATATTAGTTCCGAGGTTAAGAATTCCGGATGTTCTTAAGGAATTCCATAATGTGGAGGGCACCTAGGCATTACAAAAACGCTGGAGAAGATCAAGCAGCGGTTCTATTGGGTTGGCTGTCGCAATCGGTCGCTGAGTGGATTGCTAATTGCACGGAGTGCATAGCATTAAAGAGCCAAAGTCACGAAGTCATGGGCAGATGAAGCAGTATAACTCAGGTGCACCATTTGAGCGGGTTGCCATGGATGTAGCCGGTCCATTTCCTATGAGCAGACAAGGAAACAAATACGTTCTTGTAGTTATGGACTACTTTAGTAAATGACCTGAGGTCTATCCAATTCAAAACCAGGAAGCGAAAACAGTAGCGGATGCATTCACTCACAATTGGGTTACCAGATACGGTGCGCCTATAGAATTGCACTCAGACCAAGGAAGAAACTTTGAAGCGGCGGTGTTCCAGGAGATGTGCCAGATACTTGGTATTCGGAAACCACGAACGACAGCCCTGCACCCTCTTGCACTTGCGGAAAGTAGTGTACAAGCATCAAGATGATTGGGATGTGCATATACCGCTTTTCCTGATGGGATTTCAAATTTGGAATAACTGGTGATGCGAGAAGAATTGGGAAGGAAGTGTCTACTGTTATCGAGGAAGAGTTAAGAGAGATACATGCTCTTGTGAGACAACGAACTCAAATTATGAGTGATAAAATGAAGGCTAGGTATGACAAGGCGATGAACTCCGAAGGCTTCCAAAATGGAGATTTGGTGTTGCTGTACAATCCACAACGAAAGAGAGGTTTGTCCCCAAAACTTCAATGCAATTGGGAAGGTCCATACAAGATAATCAAACGACTAAACGACGTAGTGTATCGAATCCAAACCGTTGGGAGGTCAAGAAACACGATGAAAGTGGTCCACCTAGAGAGGCTTGCTGCTTTTGGAACTGCAAATGTGTCTGATCGGGACGATCTGATTTAGGTGGAGGGCAGTGTGGCGAAAATGCGAAGCGAATGTCAGATGAAAGAGAGAAGCCGATAGCTGGCATGTTCTATAGCGCGAAACGAGAACATTCGTTAGCGAGAACGCTTCGATTATTCTAGACGGTTGGTTGCGAGCGACCGACTACTATATAAGGGCGACACACAGCTGCCAATTCAATCAGCTGTAAAGTAAACGCATTAGTGATTACACTACATTCAAGTAATAAGAAACAGTACATTGTGAATGTTGTAATTCAAGTAATTGTAGACAGTGAAGTGAATTGTAATTGAGTTGTGAATTACTGAGTAATAAAAAAAGGACATTTAATAAATTCTTTGTAAGATAAAGAAACTGCGAACATAATTGGTGACTTTTATTTAACAATCCAGTGGTCGTACCCGAAGGATTTGGAAAATCATCGAGGTCTAATCAGCAAGATCGCAACAATACGTTTAGTAAATTCCTTACACTAAATCCGTTGCACTTATCATTGCCTTCTGGTGCCCACATGAAGAATCAATCCTGCAAATGCCTTAATTGTTGACCACTTCGAACAGGAATGTCAATAAACTAGAACGAACCTTCCAAAAGGTACGGACGCTGGATCCTGCAAATGATTGCTCCATAATCTGAGTCTCGCAAATTGGTAGAAAAGAGAGCAACGTTTCATATTGGATACCGCCCTGGTGCGTTACTCAGCGGCGAAACCCGATTGGTTTCGGGCGACTTTAACACGCATCACGATATTTGGCATTCTAGGCTGTCGAGAAATGATGTTGGCAAAACAGATAGACGATTTGGCATTATGTATCATGAACGACGACGGTCGCCTTTGGGAAGGAAAACAATTTCAAGTAAATCGAACCACTAATGCGTTTCTTCTTGTGAATAGATCAATCCCTGGTCCACTGAAACGAGAACGAGAGTGAAAACACTCGTGTCTTCAAAAATTTTCGAAGCAATCTATTATCCAGGTGAGCAATGGGTAAATTGAAAAAAAAAATCTAACTTTATCTCACTTTATTTATTTCGCTTTAATTTGCGAAATTTTAACATTTATAGAACATTTACTTTCTGCGTACACATTTAGAAATTTGTATACTTCGAATATTTACAATGCGTGCTATTTTTACTCTTATCCGAACCAATGAGCGCCCATGCAGTCCCTAGTCCACTCAGTTTGACAAATCCAACACCATTCGAAACCACAGCCAGATCGTGTACATACCATATGCATACAACCGCCGTCGCGCTCAGTGGGTGTACGACATTTCGGACATGGCTTAGTAATGACTTTGATAGTCACCTTACTCGCTTCATCCCAACGAGCCTCAGCTGCACGCTATAATAAAAGAAAATTGCTAAGAAAATGAGTTTAATTTTTATTCTTATTTTCAATTATTTGGAAAACTAGTGTAGTATCGGAAAGTGTGTTCTGATTGCTCATATACTAAAGCCAATCAGAAATGTACGAAGATAAGCTTCATACGGCTTTAAATCCTTTCAGTCTACTTACATTTGGATCCACAGCATAATCGCAAGAAGCAGTTGTGTGAGAATTGGTACCTTCCGGTAAGCAGTCCCCTAAATGGTATCCCTGCAAGCAATTCCGACAGAATACATACTAAAATAGAAAAATATCTTATGAGTCTGTTGTATGCTCTAATAACAAATCTCACCCCGCATCCATTTTGGCATGTGACTTTTTTGCATTCTGGTTCCACTAACAGCCCCATTCCGCATCCTGGTTGGGGACACAATACGCCACCTGCCTGCAAAACATATTCCTCTGTTGCAAATCGTTGATAACGCGCATATTCTTCTTGCGACAAAAGTTTAAAATGATGAATTTCCTCTATAAAAGAGTCTGCACATCCCGCTGGACAAGGTAATGTGTACCCAATATCCGGATGGGGCATGAATTGCCTTTCGGAAAGGCGTGAACGACAATATTGCTCAAAACACTCTATACATGTTACGTGTTTGGATTCACAAGGAAAGACGAGGACGGTTTCACTAAAAAATAAGTAATTAATAAGATATTTTTTGTATATCAAAAATAAATGAGGACGTTCGTTGGAACTGGAATTCCGGTCATGTTTAGAAGGAGAAATAATTGAAGAAGGAGAAATAATTGAAAAACTGGTTGTTGGTGTATGTTGCTTTCACAAAAGCAATAAGAAATCAAATCATGTATTGACCAGAACAAACAATGGGCTCTAATATAATTATGGATTTTGCCTTTATCGCCAGACTACTTTCTCGGATATCCCGATGGACCGGTTATGAAATTGCACTAACAAATTAACAATATACATACATATATATTATTATGTCATATATTTTATATTGTGGCGAAAATGCGAAGCGAATGACAGATGAAAGAGAGGAGCCGACAACTGGCACGTTCTAGAGCGTAAACGAGGCGATTATCGTAAACGACGATTATCGTAAACGAAGCGATTATCGTAAACGACGATTATCGTAAGCGAGAGGTTTATCGTAAGCGAGAGGTTTATCGTAAACGACGCGATTATTCCAGGGGTTTCGTTTTTCAAACAGCAAACAAGTATATAAGGGCGACGTACGGCTGCAAAAGCAATCAGTTGTGAATTAAACTCGTGGAGATTACATTACAGTAAAGTAATAAAAACAGTACATTGTGAAAGTTGTATACAACTGATTGTAAATAGTAACGTAAATTGTAATTGAATTGTGAATTACCGAATAATTAAAAAGGACATTAATTAAGTCTTTATAAATAAAGAGACTGCAAATTAAGTTGGCGATTTTATTTAACAATCCAGAGGTCGTATCCGAAAGATTAAGGAAATCATCGAGGTTAATCAGCAAGATCGTAACAATTGGTGTCAGAAGTGGGATTGTTAAATAAATTCCAGAGGATAATAACTGAAAAATGGTGAAGATTCAGGATTTGACGATACCTCCCCTCAAGAAGGAGTTGGCAAAACGAGGATTGTCTACAACAGGAAATAAGGCAGAGCTGCAATCGAGACTGCGAGAATCAATGGAAGCCGAAGGCATCGACTTGAACCAGTACGAATTCCGCCGCGAGGATGAAGATGTATCCTTGAAGGATGTTGACAAGGAAGAGGCTAGTGATTCTGCGATGGAGTTAGAGCAGCCATCAAGTAAGATTCAAGAAAAGGCCCCTAGCTCATCTGCGGGTATTGACATGAACATGTTATTGGCTGCAATCTCACAAAAGCTGGATGCACAGGATGCCCGTAATTCTGCAATGAATGTCAAGATATCAGAAAAGATGGATGTAAAGTTTGATGGATTAGAAGGAACAATCGCGCAAATACAGCAAAATCTGGAGAAAGACAATGCAGAACTTAAGGAAAGACAGGATCTAATTGAGAGCAAAGTCAACGAATTGCACGGTCGGCAAGAAAAAATAGAAGAATTAATTGAAGCCAAAGTCAACACATTGGAAGGTCGTTTCCGGGATTTGCAGTTAAATCGTCCAACCACTTCAGTGAACGCTCCCAAGGTAAAAACACCATCGTTTGACGGAAAATTTCCCTTCCCTTCAAGCTCCAGTTTGAGAAGACGGCTGAAACCAATAAATGGAGCATGGAGGAAAAATCTGCTGCACTATTCGTTGCTTTGAAAGGACCTGCGGCAGAACTTTTACAAACTGTACCTGATTATGAGAGAAATGATTATGACGGATTGATGCGAGCCCTGGAAAGACGCTATGGTAGCGAACACAGAAGACAAATTTACCAGATGGAGTTAGAAAAGCGCGACCAAAAACCCAACGAATCTCTACAGGAATATGCCTCGGAAATTGAGAGATTGGCTCATTTAGCCATCGGAGACGCATCAGGTGAGCATCTCGAACGGGTGAAAATACAAAAATTCATCAGCGGCATAAAAGACGTTTATACCAAGCGGGAGACATATGCGAATCCAAAGTTAACATTCTCTGAAACAGTGGCGTATGCTCAAACACGTGAAACGGCGGCACTCATAAGCAGACCAGCATACAAAGTTAATAAAGTGGAGGTTGAAACAGCAGATGTGATGACCGAAATATTGAGTCGTTAGAAGGAATGAATCGTTCTGGTGGTAAGAATCAGACTGGGAAATGCTTTAAATGTGGAAAGCCTGGTCACTTCGCACGCGAATGCAAAACGGGTTCCAGCATACAAGAAGGACAGCGAAAACGGAAGGCTGACGAAGATAAACCATCAACTTCTCAGTCGTTAAACTAAAACGAGCCAGTCTAAAAGGGCGTATGCTGGCTCCTGCAATTGAATGCCCCATAATCTCCGTCTCGCAAATTGGTAGGAAAACGAGCAACATTACTATTGGTGGATATGTGGATGGACGAGCGCGAATATTAACAGTGGATACGGGCGCATCACACTCCATCATTCGAACTGACCTGATCGCTAAAGAAGTGAGACCATTACCTGGAGCAATATTGAAAACGGCGACTGATGAGGACACACAAGTGGTGGGAGAAGTAACATGTGAGGTCTCAATAGGGAATGTGACGGTGTTACACAGCTTTATAGTCGCGCAGATCGTAGATGAGGTAATCATAGGAGTGGACTTCTTGATGGAGCAAGGTATCAAGATCGACTTGAATAACAAAGTTATGGAGTATAAGAACATGGAAGTACCACTAAGCATGGGCTACGATTCCAGATACAGCAGCAAACAAATGGTCTTAGAAGGCAGTGAACTGATTCCACCGAAGTCAGAAGCAGTTGTTTGGGCGAAAATTAATGGAGATTGTGAGACAAACAAATTGTGGGTTGTCGAAGCAGCACAAAATTCTACACTGGACTTACTTATTGGAAAAACCCTGGCTAAGACACGAAAGAATGGACGCATCCCAGTGAGAGTATTAAATGACTTCAGATCATCAGTAAAAATTCCTAGTGGAACTGTATTAGGGCAATGTCAAGAGGTAGAAGCCATTATTAACAGCAATGATTCATCTGGAATCGACTCTATTGGCAGCAAGAAGATGGAGGAAGATATCAATGCATGGACGCAAGGGTTGGAAGACAAGTACAAGCACCAGGCCAGTCAGATGATCCGCAAATACTCCAACATATTCGACAAGGATGGCCACAAACCAGGCAGGACCAACGTAGTGAAGCATAGCATTGATACTGGTGACGCAAGGCCAATTCGTCAAGCTCCTCGAAGCGTTCCACTAGCCAAACGTGACGCTGTTGGCCAAATAATTAGGGAAATGAGCGAAAGCGATGTTATCGAACCATCGGCAAGTCCATGGAGCTCTCCGGTGGTACTCGTGAAGAAGAAAGATGGCCAGTTGCGGTTCTGCATGGACTATCGGAGATTAAATGATGTTACAAAGAAAGACAGCTATCCTTTGCCCAGGATCGATGATACACTAGACTCGTTAACTGGCACAGAATGGTTCTCAACACTTGACCTTAAGAGCGGGTATTGGCAAGTAGAAGTGAGTGAAGAAGATAAAGAGAAGACAGCGTTTAGTGCCGGCAACGGTCTATGGCAATTTACGGTAATGCCATTTGGGTTATGCAACGCTCCTGCCACTTTTGAAAGATTAATGGACCATGTGCTCAAAGGACTACACTGGAAGACCTGTTTGGTGTATCTGGATGACATAATCGTATTGGGAAAGAGCTTCGACGAACATCTGAGTAATTTGGAAGAAGTTTTCCAGAGAATAGCTGGCGCTGGTCTTAAACTAAGTCCTAAGAAGTGCTCGTTATTCAAGAAGGAGGTGAATTACTTAGGTCATCAAGTAACCACGAAGGGCGTGTGTACTGCGAAGGAAAAAATAGAAGCAGTGAAGGATTGGCTGAGACCCAGAAATTTGCATGAATTAAGAAGTTTCCTTGGGCGGTGTACTTACTATCGCCGCTTTGTTCCGAATTTCGCCAGCGTAGCTCATAGTCTCCATGAACTCACAAGGAAAAATAAATCTTTCGAGTGGAACACTGAACAAGAGGATGCTTTCCAAGCTTTAAAAGAACGACTATGCACTGCACCTATGCTAGCGTACCCGGTTCCAGGTGCAACATTTATTTTGGACACAGATGCTAGTGGTTATGGCATAGGAGGGGTACTTTCGCAAGTGATTGATGGGCAGGAGAAGATAGTTGCCTACTATAGCCGGTCTATTGGGAAACCAGAGCGGAACTACTGCGTAACGCGCAGAGAACTATTAGCGTTGGTGGATTGCATTAAACACTTCCACAAATATCGGTATGGTCAACATTTCCGCGTTAGAACGGATCATGCAGCGTTGAAGTGGCTACTACATTTCAAGAATCCCGAAGGGCAGCTTGCACACTGGATTGAGAGGCTGCAAAGCTATGACTTCACCATCGAGCACCGCAAGGGTAATTCGCACGGAAATGCTGACGCTATGTCCCGTCGACCATGTAGTTTGGAATGTAAGCACTGCTCAAACGCAGAGGGTAAGGAAGACATAATAGACGTCCGGCTAATGACAGTTACATCAGCAGAAGAGTGGGAGGCAAGTCACTTAAGGAAATGTCAGCAAGAAGATCCGGACTTGGAATTGGTAATGCACGGATTGGAGGTGAACAGACTGCCAAGTAAAGAACAAATGGCAGCGGAGTCCCATCGCGAAAGCATACTGGGCACAATGGAACAGTTTAGAATTGATATCTGGCTGTTTGCATATAGTATGGGAAAGTGAAGATGACCAGTGCTCTCGGAAGCTTATAGTAGTTCCGAGGTTAAGAATTCCGGATGTTCTTAAGGAATTCCATAATGGTCCTAGTGAAGGGCACCTAGGCATTACAAAAACGCTGGAGAAGATCAAGCAGCGGTTCTATTGGGTTGGCTGTCGTCAATCGGTCGCTGAGTGGATTGCTAATTGCACGGAGTGCATTGCAGCTAAAGGGCCAAAGTCACGAAGTCATGGGCAGATGAAGCAGTATAACTCAGGTGCACCATTTGAGCGGGTTGTCATGGATGTAGCCGGTCCATTCCCTATGAGCAGACAAGGAAACAAATACGTTCTTGTTGTTATGGACTACTTTAGTAAATGGCCTGAGGTCTACCCAATTCCAAACCGGGAAGCGAAAACAGTTGCGGATGCATTCACTCACAATTGGGTTACCAGATACGGTGCGCCTATAGAATTGCACTCAGACCAAGGAAGAAACTTTGAAGCGGCTGTGTTCCAAGAGATGTGCCTTATACTTGGTATTCGAAAAACACGAACGACATCCCTGCATCCTCAATCAGATGGCATGGTAGAGCGATTCAACCGGACCCTGGAAGAGCACTTGCGGAAAGTAGTGGACAAGAATCAAGATGATTGGGATGTACACATACCGCTTTTCCTGATGGGATATCGGTCCGCAGTGCATGAAACAACAGGTCAAACATCTGCCAGGATACTGTTCTGTAGTGAACTTCGGTTGCCCAGCGATTTAAAATTTGGAATAACTGGTGATGCGAGAAGAATTGGGAAGGAAGCGACTACTGTTCTCGAGGAAGAATTAAGAGAGATACATGCTCTTGTGAGGCAGCGAACTCAAATTATGAGTGACAAAATGAAGGCTAGGTATGACAAGGCGATGAACTCCGAAGGCTTCCAAAATGGAGATTTGGTGTTGCTGTACAATCCACAACGAAAGAGAGGTTTGTCCCCAAAACTTCAATGCAATTGGGAAGGTCCATACAAGATAATCAAACGACTAAACGACGTAGTGTATCGAATCCAAGCCGTTGGGAGGCCAAGAAACACGATGAAAGTGGTCCACCTAGAGAGGCTTGCTGCTTTTGGAACTGCAAATGTGTCTGATCGGGACGATCAGATTTAGGTGGAGGGCAGTGTGGCGAAAATGCGAAGCGAATGACAGATGAAAGAGAGGAGCCGACAACTTAGACGTTCTAGAGCGTAAACGAGGCGATTATCGTAAACGACCATTAACGTAAACGAGGCGATTATCGTAAACGACGCGATTATTCCAGGGGTTTCGTTTTTCAAGCAGCAAACAAGTATATAAGGACGACATTCGACTGCAAGAGTAGTCAGTCGTGAATTAAACTCGTGGAGATTACATTACAGTAAAGTAATAAAAACAGTACATTGTGAAAGTTGTATACAAGTGATTGTAAATAGTAAAGTAAATTGTAATTGAATTGTGAATTACTGAGTAATCAAAAGGACATTAAATTCTTTATAAATAAAGAAACTGCAAATTAAGTTGGCGATTTTATTTAACAATCCAGAGATCGTACCCGAAGGATTTGGGAAATCATCGAGGTTAATCAGCAAGATCGTAATATGTACATACATATGTATAAATATGTAGTCCCTCAAAAATTTTAGCTATTTGATTTTGAAGATTCGATTCCTTTTTAAATTTGCCAATTTAAACATTCCTTCATTCCGTAGTTTTACAAAATATATTATATACCTACATATATATATCGTTGTTAGAATTTTATGCAACCGCATTAGGCGTTTTGTTAACAGTGCGTACTGCCATGCGGGAGCATTGTACTTAACTAAAAATCAGTTTAGATTACAAACCTGCAAAGTTTAAACACTTACCTGACTTCTGTACACGCTAAGCAGGGAACGTCCTTTATGTTTATTTTAATCAGGTTCAATGGCGCAGCAAAATCTGTTTCGCCACCAGAAACATGTTCACCACATTTAAAGTAAAACTCGGTGTACGGTGGATCGCCAGTTGCATTGTCAAAACATGCAATTTCTTGACTTTCACAATGACCAGTTATTCGACGTGGTTTCAATACATCATCCCAACACTCTGGGTCTTTATGCACTGTGAAGGCACCCCCTTTACATAGTGAGCAGCGTACGCGCAGCTTTCCCTTACTTAGCTTGTTGCACTGTGAACAATGCACGAAAAAATGAGCCCTAGACCGTTTTCGGTCTTTAATTTATTATTAGAGCTAATGAAAAATCCAAAGAAAAAGTATTACACTTACCCTCCTCGGTAATATTTACTCGTTCTTCACTCAATAATTGCAAATCAACTAGCGTTTCACATAAGGGTTTTGATGGCTCTTCTGTGGGCAAAGGAGTTGTTCTGCCTGTAAGCGAAGAAAGACTGGTTACATCTTGTGGTTCCTCTTCCATTAGGGTAGAATGCAAGCGCTGCCGTTTAGGATCTGTGTTAGGGCGACTCCGTATTGCATGTAATATGCTTTGCTGGCCCAAATCGCATTCCTTTAAAAAACGATATTACATACAGTGAAAATAGGATTGGAAATATTTACACCTGTATGGTAGTTGCGTCACTGAGTTCTTTACCGGCAAAAATTATTTTTACCTCGTCAGGTTGTAATCCCAGCTGTGGGGCTACAATTTCTTTTACGTTTTTTATATCCCATTGAGGTTCTAAGTTCACAGATAAAGTTCGTCCTGTATTAGTTTTTATATAAATACTCAAGGAATTAGTAATGGTTTTCTGGCCAAACGATAAAAGTACAAGCATTTTTTGTACAAAAGACTGGATCAACCGTAGTAAAAAGTTCATTTCAACCACATCTATAAAATTTGAATCAAAATATAATAAGTACACTTATGTACATTACGTATAATTCATTACAAATTGGCAAATATGACTACATACGAAACTTACTCAAATTTGCTAATATTACAGCTGAGAGCATTCCTCATCTAACATTGTAATGTTGGCAGAAGTGTGCGTCGGGGAACATTTAACAGCTGATGTGCAAAAGTATAAGTACCCCTATGTAAATTAAAAATTCTAATGTTTTAAATTCAAAAGAATTTGTTTCAGCAGGAAATATTAGATTTTACTGTAGTTTTTGTGTTAAAGCTTAATAAATTTTAAATATTCGATTGTAAATAAATAAATAATAAATAATAATAAATTATTATGGTGAAATTTTAATTTAAGACAATTGTTGCACTTCTTGTTCGTAAAATTCCCTAATTTCCTCTAAATATCCCAACAAGCTAATTTACTATCACAGTGGCACCGTTCGGAAATGTTTAAACAAATGTGGATTTTTGAGCGCTCTCACAAAATAAAGAGTTTCGTATCTCGTCAACTTTTGACATTTCAACAATTGACATTGACAGTGACAGTATGAAAAATCAGCTGATAACACCATACATTAAAGGGAAACCCATTATATCACTACGCGAAAAAATTTTATAGTAGTTTATGTTGTTGTTGTTGTCGTAGCGGCAAGCACAGTCCCATTTGGGGCCAGGCAAGTTTAGTTTTAGTCATCGAGGTCATCTAACGGTAGGCCCATGAAACGTGCTGTTAGATGAGTCGTGTGTGTTAGATGTGTCAGGGTCGAGTCTGGATAGGTAGGAGTTAAGCCTACTACATAATCCAGATCTTAATTGTGCCAGGGTTACGCGGGTCTCACGAGGCAACTCGAGCTCTTGTTCTGCGATGGGTGGTGGTTTGACTCCGAGAACATCATTCACTGGAAGAGAGTTCAAGAAGGTGTTGCCGGACTCTCGGTGAATGGTGTTGATGGCCTGTCTGTACGCCGTCCTGTCCAGCGGGTCTTGTCTGTATTGCTGTGTTGTCGCGGTAGTCAAGTACTCCCTTTCTGATGTGCCTAGGTGGTGGTTGGGTGCCTGTTGGGATGATCCATGCGGTAGAATCCCAGCAGGTACTGCTTACACAGCATAACATTATGCTCCTTAACTGGGAGCATAGATGCTTAACTGTGTAAGTGGTGCTCCGGCGCCATCAGGAGGTATCCCGTCGCGGTCCGAAGGGCGGTGTTCTGACAGGTCTGTAGCTTCTTCAACTGCGTCGCGCTAGTCCCCGGCGTCCAAATTGGCGCAGCATAGTTTACGACCGGCCGGCCAATTGCCTTGTACGTTGCCAGCAACGTTTCTTTGTCTTTCCCTCAGGTGCTACCGGCTAGCGATTTGAGGATTTTGTTGCGACTCTGTACTTTGGTGGCAATTGCGGTCGTATGCGGAGTGAAGGAGTGCAGGCTATCGAATGTTACTCCCAGTAACTTTGGGTTATTCGTGGTCGGAATTTTTACACCATCGACCTTCACATCGAGTTCTAGCCGGTACTCCTTCGTCTAGCTGGTGAAAAGGGTGACAGAGGATTTCGCAGGTTGTAGATGTAGATGTCGTGCAGCGAAGAAGTTGGAAAGGTCGGCGAGGTAGCTGTTTACTGAAGAACAGAGGCTAACAATATCCTGGCCAGACGCCAAAATCGAACAGTCATCGGCGTATGAGATCAGCGAGACGCCCTCAGGTGGTGGAGGGAGTCTCGAGATGTAAAAATTAAACAGCATTGGGGAGAGGACACCACCCTGCGGGACCCCTTGTTTAATTTTCCGTAGCATAGATGTTTGACCTCGAAACTCGACCGATGATCGTCGACCACTCAGGTAGTTCATGGTCCACCTCTTCAACCTAGGCGGTAATGAGGAATCCTCAATGTCCGATAGTAGCACTGAATGATTTACTGTCGAAAGCATTCGACAGGTCCAGTGCTACTAGGACAGTTCGCGCACAGGGTCGATTTTGGTTGAGGCCATGAATTATCTGAGTGTTTATGGCGTTAAGTGCAGTTGTGGTGCTGTGCACTTTTCGGAAGCCGTGCTGATGTGTAGCTGGGCTCAGATGGTGTGTGAGTGACGGAAGCAGCAAGGCCTCAATTGTCTTCGCTACTGGGGAAAGGAGGGATATTGGACGATATGACTCTCCTTTATTTGCGGGTTTCCCCGGCTTTAGTAGCGGAACCACTCTACCCAGTTTCCACATGTCGGGTATAGTTAGGGTGGTCAGGGACAGATTGAGAAGCTTGGTGAGATATTCTGCTCCCGTTGGGCCCAAATGTTTTGGCATCAGCATGCTTATTCCGTCGGGGCCGATGGATTTGGAGGCTTTCGCCTTCCCGATAACCCCCTGAACCTCTTCCCTGGAGAAATCAAGTGTCGCACTGGTGTTCGGCAGTTTGCGCAGACGGCGGGTTATTCGTCGTTTCGTTTTGTCGACCGAAGGGTGCAGTGTAAAAAGCCGGCTAAAATAGCTCGCGCACCTCACCTCTTCGGGTCCGACGAGGCGTGATCACCGAATGAAATTTCCACCCGATCATCACGTCTCGTCGGATTTGACAACGATTTGACAGTGGCCCAGAGCTTGGTCACCCCAGAGGAGAGATTGCAGGATCTTAAGTGCTCCTCCCACTTGTTCCGCTTATGGATGTTTACCTTGTTCCGAATCTCGGCGTTGAGTTCCCTGATACGGGGATCGCCGGGATCGGCCAGGCGTAATGTGTCGCGCCTTGTCGCTAAAACCGCCGCTTCGGTGGGAAATTAGGGCGGATTTCCGCGATTCGACCTGCAGGTATGAAGTGGGCGGCAGCAGACACGACAATTTTGTGGAAAATCTTTTCTGCAGGGAGGACGTTGGTGGGAGTGGGGAGAGCACTGAAGGCGTTCTCAGTAAATTCCGTGAAGCCGGACCAGTTAGCTTTATTAAAGTTTACAAATGTCCGGTGGTCCACGGAAACGAAGTCGGGAGGCCTGCCAATCGAGATGACTATGGGCAAATGGTCCGATGCGAGTGTAAGCATAGGTCGCCAATCTGTGCAATTTATCAGACCAGCACTAGCTATTGTGATGTCAGGCGAGCTATGGCAGTTGCCCGCAATCCTGGTGGGGGCTTCGTCATTCATTGTGCAGAATGTCGAATCGTCTATCTGTTCCGCCAGCTCCATTCCTCGACGATTATTTGACAGGCAGGAATTCCAAAGATCGTGGTGCGCGTTAAAGTCGCCCAAAACCAAACGGTTTTCGCCTCTGAGTAGCGCACCTATATCAGGACGGTATCCAACTGGGCAATTTGTCTCGGGAGGAATGTATATATTAAATATTTCGAGCTCGAGATAGCTATGCCCTGACATTCTAGGGTAGTATCCCTGCGGTCGATGTCGCCGTCGATAAGACGATACTGCACAGTGTTGTGTAAAATGATCCACCATGATCTCGTTCGCGATCCTTTCTTATAATATTATAGCCAGCCCGGCTCAGAAGATCTGAGCGGGCGATCAGTTTAATCTCTTGGATCGAAGCTTTTGGCAGGCGTTCCCGGCTCATGAAGTCAACTATCTCGTCGATCATTCCTTAGAGTCCGTTGCAGTTAAATTGTACGAGTCTAAAGTGTCTCGGGGGAACGTTCGTAACACGGGGGGTGAGGGAGTTATGCGTGGATCTTGTCTGTTGCAGCTGTGTAACCCGCTGTGGTAGTTGCCGCACACTGGTGGTAGTTGGCGGCTGCGTAGTGTTTACAGGCGGGGGCAGACTCCTATAGCATGGGGCAACGAATGCACTACTCCACTCACGAGTGGTGCGCAGACCAGAGCACGACCGAAAGTGGCACCAGCCAGTGCAAGAATTGTATTTGACTGATGTCACGTTCCGCCGTACTATGGTCTGACACACGGAACAGACTGTGCGGGGTACTAAGAGCTGCTGATTAGCCCCCGCACGGGATGTGGAGCTGGATGGGGGTGGGGGAGGGTTGGGGGAAGATGATTGGGAGTCATGCTGCGGGGAGCTCCGATGGGCCGTGGAGGCCTGGGGGGAGTTACCCAAAGCGGGTAAGTGTGCAGAAGGCACTGCCGTATGGGCCAGAGGCGCAGCTGGGCGCTGGCAGCATGGGGCCACGTAACTCGTGGTCCACTCCCTATGAGTCTTAAGGCCTGAACAGGTCTTAAGATGACTCCAACCATTGCACTGGTTTAATCTAACCGAGGTGGAGGAATGGTGGAGTCGCCTTTGGCACACGCAGCAGAAATAATCTTTCGGACCAGGATTGGTTTCTACACCAGCCCTGATGAAAAGGATTTGGAGCAGGCCTGCTGCGAGATGTTGCTCCGTTGATGCACTAAAACTAAAATTACCTGATGACCTAAACGGGGTTAGGTCGCCGAAAGGGTGACAGCCCTTGGCCGGATAAAATCCGGGTCAGCTCCGGTGCGTAGAACCAGCTGTCGTGGGAGTCGATAGTAGTTTATTGTTTTTGTCGCTGTAACGGCTTGCTGAACCCTACCTGGGAGAATGCAAGCCTAGTCTAAGTTATCATAGGGTCAAGTCTGGATAAGTAGAATCTTAATTGTGGCAGTATATCGAAGCAGGTCGAGCTCTGCAAATGGTGGTGATTGGATTCCAAGAAATTCACTGGAAGGCAGTTCACGAAGGTGTTCACCGCCTCTCGACGAATCGCGATTAAATCCTGTCGCCGTCCTATCCAACGATTATGTTCTAAATTGCTGTATGAGTCGTTGTAGTCAAGTAATCCATTCCTGATGTGTCTAGGTGGAGTTTCGGCGGGATCATTCCAACTGATTTTGCTCACTGCATGACAATATGCTCCTTAACTTTTTATAGATCCGGAGCTACTAGCACAGTTCGCGTGCAGGGTCGAATTTAGTTAAAGCCATCTGTGTTTGTGGGTTTAAATGCAGTTTTGTTACAGCGCACTTTACGAAAGCCATACTGACTTGCTGCTGGGCTCAAATGGTGTGTAAAAGACGGTAACAACAAGGGATAAATTGTTTTCACATATCGCGTATTGTCAGGGTGATCAAAGGCGGATTGAGAACCTTCGTGAGATAATCTGCTCAAGTAGGGCCCAGATGTTTTAGCATCAGCATGCTTATTCCATCGAGGCCGATGTATTTGGTGAATTTCGCCTTCCCGATGAGCGTTCTTCTCTGGATAATTTAAGCGTCGACCTGGGTTTTGACAGCTTGCGCAGACGACGGGGAATTTGACAATGAGTTAACAGTGACAAAAAGCTTGGTTACCCCATAGGAAAGGTTGCCCTACCTGAAGTATTTCTCCCACTTGTTCCGCTTGTGTTGATTTACCAATAACCGAATCTCCGAATAGGTTCCCTAATAAGAGGATCTCCGGGATCAGCTTAGCGTAGGGAGTCGCGCCTGGATTCTAGAGACAGGATTACCAAAGATCGTGATGCATGATAAAGTCGTTGTTATCTAACTTAACAATAATCAACAGGAGAAAGATATATATTAATTACAAGATAGTATCCCTGATGTATATGTCACCGTTGATAAGCCAATACTGCACGATTTTGTGCAAGATGAATATGAATCTACCACCATGATCTCGCTCACGATCTTTACCTATGTTGTTTTGAGCCAGCCCGGCTCAGAATATCTTAGTTTCGTCGTACAGTTTATTTCCTGGATCGCAGCTATTAGCAGGTGCGCCCGGCTCATAAAGAAGACCATCTGGTCGATCTCTCTCTAGAGTCCGTTGAAGTTAAATTATAAGAGTTTGGTTTGTCTCGGACGGAAATTCGTAATACGCGGTGGTATGAGTGATGCGTGGGTCGTGCATGTTGCTTCTGTGTAACCCACTGGAGTGCCGAATATTGATGGCAGTTGTTGGCGGTGTAGCATTTTTAAGCGTACGCAAACTCCTAAAGCAAGGGGTAATGTATGAGTCACTCCACTAACAAGTGATTCGCAGGGCTAAGCACGGCCGATAATGGCACTAGTCAGTGCGACGGATGTCACGTTCTGACGCAATGTGTTCTGACACTCGGGACAGACTGTGTGGGGTGTTAGGAACCGCTGGGTAGTCCCCGCCTTGAAGGTGGAGCTGGAAGTGGATTAAGGTGGGAATGGGGAAGAGTTGAGAGTCATGATTCGGGGAGTCCCGTTATATTGTGGAGTGCTAGGAGCGGTTACCCAAAGTGGGTAACGGTGCTGAAGACAGTCATGTAAGCTTGGAGCAGTTTAGCGCCGATAGCATGGGGCCAGGTTGCGCGTGGTCCACAAGAAATAACCCGCCGGACTAGGATTTGGTTCAACACTAGCACTAGTAAAAAGGATTTGAAGCAATCCTGCTGCAAGGAGTAGCTCGAGAGATGCACTATAATTACCTGATGACCTAAGCATGGTTAGGTCACCGAAAGGGTGACAGCCCTTGGCCGGATAAAATTCGGGTCAACTCCTGTGCATAGAACGAGCTGCCGTTGAGAGTTAAACTATAGTTGCCGAACGACAGAGATTTTTATAAAATTAGAGTTTAAGTCGTCCCATATAGTTAAATTACAGAAATTGGGATCATGAGGGGTGACACATAAACAATTTGCCCTTTGTACCGCAAAGGAGGGGCCTACAGTTTATACTAAGTCAGTTCTAAACGATTGATGGTTTTTATGAGGGTTTTTCATGTCAGGGCTAATTTTTTAAAATTCTTGCAGATCAAAAGGTTAAGTTTTTTATTGTTTAAACTGTTTAATATTTAACCGAATTTAACGATCTTTACCTGAGCTAACTTGCTAGCCTAGTGCTTATAGGTCAACGTTGTCATACCTACAATACGCGCACTTATAGTTTATTATAAATCAAAATTTGTTTTATTGCAATTCTCAAGAAACGACCTGGACTTGTGGAAAAACAAGAATTCAACAATCCGCTGATTGTGCAGGGCTATTTGGCCAAAAACAAAACAGTAATGACTTTTCTTTGTTCCATAAGCTGAAGAGGTCCATAAAATGATGATAAATGACTGCATTGAAGGAGGAGCTTAACAAGATTACAAAAAATATTATACAAAACTTTTCGCCAAGAATTCTGCAGAATTACGCCTTTGAAGTTAAGGGGTTACCCCAATTAAAGAAATATATGTACATATAAAGGACACCGCGACATTTACATGAAAACGCTGCAATCCAACCCATATAAAAGTTGTTCCTAAAATTTTAATTCATATTTAAAATAGATAAATAAACATACCACATTTACAACTTTATTAATAAAAAAAATAATACAATAATTTAATCTATTACTAATTAGTTTTAATTTTCGATTTATTTTTTAAATTTCTATTCCAAAATTTCATAGAAATCAATTCGGAACATTGAAAGAAACAGTAGCAGCAAAATGATAATGTTAGGTAATTTAAAAATCCTTTTCCGTATGCATTCATGATTAAAAACACACCCATTTTAGGGCTACCAATAAAGAAAATGTTTGAAAAGGCTGCAATGATAAAAAGCTGACTAAATAATGTTGCTTTAATGCGTTGTGCGGTTGACGGCCCAAAATTTCTTTCCACCCATCTACGATAAAGCAAGGAACGCATACAATTTTTTAAAATCTTCTCCACAATCAAACACCAGAAATTCATTACAGTCCAAATAAGTATATCGGTCTGACAACCGTGCCACATGAATACAAATGTAAAAGTAAGTACAGTAGATACAAATTTGGAGCAATTGGCTTTAACAAGTGGATGATAAATATAGTCAAAGAGAAATTCATATAAACCTTGATCAAAATGCTTCCACATATTCGAGTAGTAGTGAATATGTCCAATGCAATGCGGTTTGTTAGGCGGTTCCATTCTGTCATAACGGGCGAAAGCTATTCCTAAACCATATTTCACGAAATAGGTTAGGAAAAAAAATTGGCCCAAGAAGTATCCAATGGCGTGTCTTCCAAATGGCGACTTAACAAGTTTTGCTGTTTTGATATCCATTGACATATAATGTACAAATAAGGAACACATGCCAAGCTCTAAAACTAACCACCAGAAAAAAATTCTTACCAATTCATACCCAAAAGTCTTAATATCATAAATTAACCCTTGCAAGCTTGGCTTTTGTAACAGCGCAATATATCTTTTATAATCTAGAAATGGTCCATTCACTAGGGTCGGAAAATAAAGAGTATATCCCACAAAATTTGTGACAGTGCTTATTTTTAATAACCTATCTTTAGAAAATTTGGAGTCGGCACAATAATGTGCAAAACTACAACAGCGCAACAACATCCAAAAAAGTATAACACTAAAAATATAAAAACTGTGATTATCATCCGACGGATTAACAATATAAATTGCTAAAATATTAAGTACTGCAACCCATAACGCGGTTACACACCACACGACCTTTCTGCTCTTAATATATGACACTAAATAGAAAACAATCAACATTATGAAAACATACACCAACATTTTCCAAGGCAGGTTGCTTAATAAGGACGCAAGAGACACGAACGCAAATGAGATACCCATTCTTTCTTTACTTAAAAATAATCGTGAAATTGTAGTTATTACGGCATGTGCCAAGTACCAGTGCCAATTAAACTTGATATAATTGTTAAATATGTCCAACTCGTAGTTGTACGGATCCCGGGTATGTCCTGCATTATGTTGTAATTCATCACGTAAACTGAATAAAGTCCATAGGCCATATAAAAGATATGTAAAATATACTGCATAATATAAACATATTTCCTTCCGATGGAACACAAATCCGCTCACTTTTTCCATAATCTCTACCATAGAGAGTATCTTCGAATTAACTCTACTTTATTTCAAATACTTCGGATATATAAAACTGATAGGCCTTTTAAAATGAGCGATATATGCATCCACATCCTTGTCTTTGGTTATGGCCCGTTGATAGCCGGAAGACCCTCCATAAGGAATTCATTCCATGCATCAGCTGTTCATTTCATAGTAATGAAGTTTACTAATCGATGAAATAGAAAAGACGATAAGTATAAAATTGCTGATTTTATAAGGAATTGACAGATCTACTTGACGTTTAATTAAAATACATGGAACTGCGAATAAGCAAAAATTACGGGAATACAACGCCAAAGTTTGACATCTCCCATCTTATTACCCGAGTCAACAATTCGTTGATATTAAGTTCAATTGATAAAAAGGAAAGAAAGCAAGTTTAATAACTATTTGATAATAATTTTAGGAAAACATCTCCTCTATGGTTCCATACTATGGGGAAAACGAATGATAGGAGGTGGTAGGAGGTCACCACCTCTTTCTAAAACTGAAAACCAGACCCACCAAAGACCTTTAGTTTTTGAGATATTTAAAGTTAAAGTTGCAAAAAATATGAACTTTATCTTTAGTTTTTGTTTGTAAAAAAAAGTTCCTAAAAAACAATAAAAAACAAATTTCACACATTATATACAAATTTAATAGCTTTCATTAAAGTTTGGAAGGGGTCTTCGGCCGCTCTTAAAAAAATAACCCTCATCCGGACCAACACCGACTTCGCCTTGAAAACTATTTCTAATAAAATTAAGTTGAAGACAAAAACCTTCCAAATTTTTTAAACGTACTTTTTTAAATGTTTTTTGTGTTGGATTCCAAGTCCGGATCTTCTTGCTGACATTTTCTTAAGTGACTTGCCTCCCACTCTTCTGCTGATGTAATTGTCATTAGCCGGACGTCTATTATGTCTTCCTTACCCTCGGCTTTTGAGCAATGCTTACATTCCAAACTACATGGTCGACGGGACATAGCGTCAGCATTTCCGTGCGTATTACCCTTGCGGTGCTCGATGGTGAAGTCATAGCTTTGCAACCTCTCAATCCACCGTGCAAGCTGCCCTTCGGGATTCTTGAACTGTAGTAGCCACTTCAGCGCTGCATGATCCGTTCTAACGCGGAAATGTTGACCATACAGATATTTGTGGAAGTGTTTAATGCAATCCACCAACGCTAATAGTTCTCTCCGCGTTACGCAGTAGTTCCGCTCTGGTTTCCCAAGAGACCGGCTATAGTAGGCAACTATCTTCTCCTGCCCATCAATCACTTGCGAAAGTAC
Organism: Neoceratitis asiatica; assembly: GCA_030068015.2. Taxonomy (NCBI): domain Eukaryota; kingdom Metazoa; phylum Arthropoda; class Insecta; order Diptera; family Tephritidae; genus Neoceratitis; species Neoceratitis asiatica. The sequence goes on along the minus strand of CM061526.1, from coordinate 36,496,454 downwards.
CCCTCCTATGCCATAACCACTAGCATCTGTGTCCAGAATAAATATTGCACCTGGAACCGGGTACGCTAGCATAGGTGCAGTGCATAACCGTTCTTTTAAAGCTTGGAAAGCCTCCTCTTGTTCAGTTTTCCACTCGAAAGATCTATTTTTCCTTGTGAGTTCATGGATACTGTGAGCTACACTGGCGAAATTCGGAACAAAGCGGCGATAGTAAGTAGACAGCCCAAGAAAACTTCTTAATTCATGCAAATTTCTGGATCTCGGCCAATTCTTCACTGCTTCTATTTTTTCCTTCGCAGTACAAACGCCCTTCGTGGTTACTTGATGGCCTAAGTAATTCACCTCCTTCTTGAATAAAGAGCACTTCTTAGGACTTAGTTTAAGACCAGCGCCAGCTATTCTCTGGAAAACTTCTTCCAAATTACTCAGATGTTCATGGAAGCTCTTTCCCAATACGATGATGTCATCCAGATAAACCAAACAGGTCTTCCAGTGTAGAGCGTTGCATAACCCAAATGGCATTACCGTAAATTGCCATTGACCGTTGCCAACACTAAAGGCTGTCTTCCCTTTATCTTCTTCACTCACTTCTACTTGCCAATACCCGCTCTTAAGGTCAAGTGTTGAGAACCATTCTGTGCCAGTTACGAGTCTAGTGTATCATCGATCCTGGGCAGAGGATAGCTGTCTTTCTTTGTAACATCATTTAATCTCAGATAGTCCACGCAGAACCGCAACTGGCCATCTTTCTTCTTCACGAGTACCACCAGAGAGCTCCATGGACTTGCCGATGGTTCGATAACATCGCTTTCGCTCATTTCCCTAATTATTTGGCCAACAGCGTCACGTTTGGCTAGTGGAACGCTTCGAGGAGCTTGACGAATTGGTCTTGCGTCACCAGTATCAATGAAATGCTTCACGACGTTGGTCTTGCCTGGTTTGTTGCCATCCTTGTCGAATATGTTGGAGTATTTACGGATCATCTGGCTGGCCTTGTGCTTGTACGTGTCTTCCAACCCTTGCGTCCATGCATTGATATCTTCCTCCATCTCCTTGCTGCCAATAGAGTCGATTCCATATGAATCATTGCTGTTAATAATGGCTTCTACCTCTTGACATTGCCCTAATACAGTTCCACTAGGAATTTTTACTGATGATCTGAAGTCATTTAATACTCTCACTGGGATGCGTCCATTCTTTCGTGTCTTAGCCAGGGTTTTTACAATAAGTAAGCCCAGTGTAGAATTTTGTGCTGCTTCGACAATCCAAAATTTGTTTGTCCCACAATCTCCATTCATTTTCGCCCAAACAACTGCTTCTGACTTCGGTGGAATCAGTTCACTGCCTTCTAAGACCACTTGTCTGCTGCTGTGTGTGAAATCATAGCCAATGTTTAGTGGTACCTCCATGTTCTTATACTCCATAATTTTGTTATTCAAGTCGATCTTGATACCTTCATTCATCAAGAAGTCCACTTCTATGATTAACTCATCCACAATCTGCGCGACTATAAAACTGTGTAACACCGTCACATTCCCGATTGTTACCTCACATGTTACTTCTCCCACTACTTGGGTATCCTCACCAGTCGCCGTTTTCAATATTGCTCCAGGTAATGGTCTCACTTCTTTAGCGATCAGGTCAGTTCGAATGAGGGAGTGTGATGCGCCCGTATCCACTGTTAATATTCGCTCTCGTCCATCCACATATCCACCAATAGTAAGGTTGCTCGTTTTTCTGCCAATTTGCGAGGCGGAGATTATGGGCCATTATCGGAGATTAAATGATGTTCAATTGCAGGAACCACCATATGCCCCTTTAGACTGGCTCGTTTTAGTTTAACGACTGAGAAGTTGATGGTTTATCCTCCTCAGCCTTCCGTTTGCGCTGTCCTTCCTGTATGTTGGAACCCGTTTTGCATTCGCGTGCGAAGTGATCAGGCTTTCCACATTTAAAGCATTTTCCAGCCTGATTCTTGCCACCAGAACGATTCATTCCTTCTAACAACTTCAGAGTTCTCAATATTTCGGTCATCACATCTGCTGTTTCAACCTCCACTTTATTAACTTTGTATGCTGGTCTGCTTATGAGTGCCGCCGTTTCACGTGTTTGAGCATACGCCACTGTTTCAGCGAATGTTAACTTTGGATTCGCATATGTCTCTCGTTTGGTGTAAACGTCTTTTATGCCGCTGATGAATTTTTGTATTTTCACCCTTTCGAGATGCTCACCCGATGCGTCTCCGATGGCTAAATGAGCCAATCTAACAATTTCCGAAGCATGTTCATGTAGAGATTCGTTGGGTTTTTGGTCGCGCTTTTCTAACTCTATCTGGTAAATTTGTCTTCTGTGTTCGCTACCATAGCGTCTTTCCAGGGCTCGCATCAATCCGTCGTAATCATTTCTCTCATAATCAGGTTCAGTTTGCAAAAGTTCTGCCGCAGGTCCTTCCAACGCAACGAATAGTGCAGCAGATTTTTCCTCCATGCTCCATTTATTTGTTTCAGCCGTCTTCTCAAACTGGAGCTTGAAGACTTCCGTCAAAAGATAGTGTTTTTACCTTGGGAGCGTTCACTGAAGTCGTTGGACGATTTAACTGCAAATCCCGGAAACGACCTTCCAATGTGTTGACTTTGGTTTCAATTAACTCTTCTATTTTTTCTTGCCGACCGTGCAATTCGTTGACCTTGCTCTCAATTAGATCCTGTCTTTCCTTAAGTTCTGCATTGTCTTTCTCCAGATTTTGCTGTATTTGCGCGATTGTTCCTTCTGAGGATTATATCTGCTCCCTCTGTTCAACCATTTGTGATGTAATGCTGACATTCTGTGAATCCACCTTTTGTGACATGCTGACATTCTGTGCATCCAGCTTTTGTGATATCTTGGCATCCTGTGCATCCATCTTTTGTGACATGTTGTCATTGATTTGTGACATGTTGGCACTGACCCCTTCGCAGAATCAATAGCCTCTTCTTTGTCAATGTCCTGCAAGGATACATCTTCATCCTCGCGACGGATTTCGTACTGGTACAAGTCGATACCTTCGACTTCCATTGCTTCTCGCAGTCTCGATTGCAGCTCTGCCTTATTTCCAGTTGTAGACAATCCTCGCTTTGCCAACTCCTTCTTGAGAGGAGGTATCGTCAATTCCTGAATCTTCACCATCTTTCAACTATTATTCTTATGGATTTATTTAACAATCCCACTTCTGATACCAATTGTTACGATGTTGCTGATTAACCTCGATGATTTCGTAAATCTTTCGGGTACGACCTCTGGATTGTTAAATAAAATCGCCAACTTAATTTGCAGTTTCTTTATTTATAAAGAATTTAATTAATGTCCTTTTGATTACTCAGTAATTCACAATTCAATTACAATTTACTTTACTATTTAGAATCACTTGAATACAACTTTAACAATGTACTGTTTTTATTACTTCACTGTAATGTAATCTCCAACGCTAATAATTCACGACTGATTGCTTTTGCAGTCATTGGTCACCCTTATATACTTGTTTGCTGCTTGAAAACGAAACCCAGGGAATAATCTCGTCGTTACGATAATCGTCTCGTTTACGATAATCGTTTCTGCTCCAATAATCGTCTCGTACACAATACTGTGGCGAAAATGCGAAGCGAATGAGAGATGACAGACAGGAGCCGACAACTGACATGTTCTAGAGCGTAAACGAGGCGATTATCGTAAGCGACGATTATCGTAAACGAGGCGATTATCGTTAACGACGCGATTATTCCAGGGGTTTCGTTTTCAAGCAGCAAACAAGTATATAGGGGCGACAGACGACTGCAGAGGAGTCAGTCAGTAATCAGTCGTGAAGAAAAGCGTTGCAGTAAAGTAATAAACAGCACATTGTGAAAGTTGTATACAAGTGATTGTTAATAGTAAAGTAAATTGTAATTGAATTGTGAATTGCTGAGTAATCAAAGGGACATTAATTAAATTCTTTATAAATAAAGAAACTGCAAATTAAGTTGGCGATTTTATTTAACAATGCAGAGGTCGTACCCGAAAGATTAAGGAAATCATCGAGGTTAATCAGCAAGATCGTAACAATTGGTGTCAGAAGTGGGATTGTTAAATAAATTCCAAAGGATAATTACTGAAAAATGGTGAAGATTCAAGATTTGACGATACCTCCTCTCAAGAAGGAGTTGACAAAGCGAGGATTGTCTACAACAGGAAATAAGGCAGAGCTGCAATCGAGACTGCGCGAAGCAATGGAAGTCGAAGGTATCGACTTAAACCAATACGAATTCCGCCGCGAGGATGAAGATGTATCCCTTGAAGAATGTTGACAAGGAAGAGGCTAGTGATTCTGCGAAGGAGTTAGAGCAGCCATCAGGTAAGATTCAAGAAAAGGCTCCTAGCTCATCTGCGGGTATTGACATGAACATGTTATTGGCTGCAATTTCACAAAAATTCGATGCACAGGATGCCAAGATATCAGAAAAGATGGATACACAGGATGCCCGTAATTCACAAAATATATCGCAAATCGATGCTAGCATATCACAAAAGCTGGATGCCAAAATGTCTGCAATGAATGACAGCATTACATCACAAATGGTTGAACAGAGGGAGCAAATATCATCCTTAGGAGGAACCATCGCGCAAATACAGCCAAATCTGGAGAAAGACAATGCAGAACTTAAGGAAAGACAGGATCTAATTGAGAGCAAAGTCAACGAATTGCACGGTCGACAAGAAAAAATAGAGGAGCTAATTAAGACCAAAATCAACGAGCTCGAGCGACGAGTCCGAGATTTGCAGTTGCATCGTCCAGCCAGATCGATGAACGGCCCCTGGGTAGAAGCACCATCCTTTGACGGCACAGCTCCATTCCAGATCTTCAAGCTCCAGTTCGAGAAGACGGCTGAGTTAAATAATTGGACCATCGAGGAAAAATCCGCTGCGCTATTTGTTACGTTGAAAGGACCTGCATCGGATATTTTGCTGACTATTCCCGAATGTAAGAGGGATAACTATGGCGCAGTAATGCGAGCCCTGGAAAGACGCTTTGGTAGCGAACACAGAAGGCAAATTTACCAGATGGAGCTGGAACAGCGTGACCAAAAACATAATGAATCTCTACAGGAATATGCTTTTGAGATCGAGAGATTGGCTCATTTAGCCACAGGGCACGCGTCGGCTGAATATCTCGAAAGATTAAAAATCCAGAGGTTCATCAGCGGAATTAAAGACGTGTACACCAAGCGAGAGACTTATGCGAATCCAAAGTTAACATTCGCTGAGACGGTTGCGTATGCTCAGACACGTGAAGCAGCGGCACTGCTATGTAAGTAGGCCCACAAAGTGAAGCGTTTGAGGGTAGAAACACCAGATGTGAGGACTGAAATATTGAAAACTCTGAAGTCGATAGCAGGAATGAATCGTTGTGGTGTTAAGAATCAAGATGGAAAGTGCTTCAGTTGCGGTGAAGCAGGTCACTTCGCACGCAAATGCCAGTCGGGCTCCAACAGAGAGGAAGGACGACGCAAACGATGCTCAAAAGCTGAGGGCATAATAGACGTCCAGCGAATAACAATTACACGAGCAGGAAAGTGGGAGGCAAGCCACTTAAGAAAATGTCAGCAAGAAGACTCAGATTTGGAATTGGTAATGCGCGGATTGGAGGTGAACAGAACGGCCACGTAAGGAACAAATTGCAAAGGAAGTTAAATCGCGAAGGAATACTTGGCACAATGGAACAGTTTAAAGTTGATATCTGGCTGTTTGCATAGAGTATGGGAAAGTTAAGATGGCCAGTGCTCTCGGAAGCTTATAGTAGTTCCGAGGTTAAGAATTCCGGGTATTCTTAAGGAATTTCACAATGGTCCTAGTGGAGAGCCGAGAAACAAGATGAAAATGGTCCACCTAGAGAGTCTTGCTGCGTTTGGAACAGCGAATGTGTCTGATCGGGACGATCAGACTTAGGTGGAGGGTAGTGTGACGATAATGCGAAGCGAATGACAGATGAAAGAGAGGAGCCGACAACTGGCATGCTCTAGAGCGTAAACGAGGCGATTATCGTAAACTACGATTATCGTAAACGAGACGATTATCATAAATGACGCGATTATTCCAGGGGTCTCGTTTTCAAGCAGCAAACAAGTATATAAGGGCGACAGATGACTGCAGAGGAGTCAGTCAGTAATCAGTCGTGAAGAAAAGCAAAGATGACTAGATACGAAACTCTTTATTTCATGAGAGCGCTCTGAAAATCCACATTTTTTATAACATTTTCAAACCCTGCCACTGCGATGAAAAAGTTTCACTTTGGGATTTCTGGAAATTTTTTGGGCATTTTTTGATAATAAAAAATTTGGCTCAATTTCGCTTTAATGCACCAATGCTAGTTTTAGCCAAAATAATGCACCAAACTTTATGAAATTTACACGAGTTGTTGTTGTAATTGTTATTTACGTTTATTTGGAACAATTTACTTATTAATATTTTTAAATTATTAATAATTTTCTTTTAAACAATTCACACATATATCATTAAATTTTCACATAACACGCGTACAAACGTTTCATATATGTTGTAATAAAGATACTTTTATATGTTCATATGCGATTATAAGTGTTATTTATGTTCTTATTTTAATTTGTTAAGTAGAAAAATCAAATGTTATATTTGTATATTTTTATCGACACGAATTGCAATAGAAATGCCCGACAATAACAATAAATGGGTGTTGCCATACATCATAAAAATAAGAATACTTGACTATACAGGGTTGTATGTGCGCGGCGCTTTAAAAAAATAACCCTGGGACGGACCAACACCGACTTCGCCTTGCACAGTATTTTTAAGCTAAAAACCTTGGTAAAATGGCGGCCTTCGGCGGCAATCTACATAAATAATCCTGAGCCCGGCCAACATCGGCTACGCTACGCTGATCTTTAAGTTTTGTTTACATTTTTTAGTTGATATGTGGCAACACCCAAATTCAAAGTAGTTGCTTTACGTACGAATTAGTAGAGTAAAATTCTACATTTTTGCAACTTTTTCATTAAATATCTCGAAAACTAGAAATTTCCGGTGAGTTTAGTTTACTGTTTCTGAAAGCGGGTGCAGCCCCCTACCACCCCCTATCATTTTTTTTTATTCAAAATGCGGTGCATTTTTCCGAGATTACCAAAAATTTTAAAAATTAATATTTCTGCACCTTAACAGCTGTGCTTGGAAAATATTTGACTTCAATAAATACAAACAACATTTGTTCTTAATTTTAACATACAAATTTATCGTTCTCAATGTTTCATTCGTTTCATTATTGACGAAGTGGTACTGAGGTTTGTTTACCATCAGCTGTTCAAACTTCCTTCATTTAGCTTTGTTACCAGTACAAAGAAAATAATCGAGGAACGCAATTTATCTACATTTTAGAGAGTTTCGTATCTAGTCATCTTTAAAGAAAAGCGTTGCAGTAAAGTAATAAACAGTACATTGTGAAAGTTGTATACAAGTGATTGTAAATATTAAAGTAAATTGTAATTGAATTGTGAATTACTGAGTAAGCAAAAGGACATTAATTAAATTCTTTATAAATAAAGAAACTGGAAATTAAGTTGGCGATTTTATTTAACAATCCAGAGGTCGTACCCGAAAGATTTGGGGTTAATCAGCAAGATCGTAACAGGATTGTGGCGAAAATGCGAAGCGAATGACAGATGAAAGAGAGGAGCCGACAACTGGCATGCTCTAGAGCGTAAACGAGGCGATTATCGTAAACGACGATTATCGTAAACGAGGCGATTATCGTAAACGACGCGATTATTCCAGGGGTTTCGTTTTCAAGCAGCAAACAAGTATATAAGGACGGCATACGACTGCAAGAGTAATCAGTCGTGAATTAAACTCGTGGAGATTACATTACACTGAAGTAATAAAAACAGTACATTGTGAAAGTTGTATACAAGTGATTGTAAATAGTAAAGTAAATTGTAATTGAATTGTGAATTACTGAGTAATCAAAAGGACATTAATTAAATTCTTTATAAATAAAGAAACTGCAAATTAAGTTGGCGATTTTATTTAACAATCCAGAGGTCGTACCCGAAGGATTTGGGAAATCATCGAGGTTAATCAGCAAGATCGTAACAGTATATTACCATCACTCGCATATTTTGGCGACAGTGTTGCTTACTTATAATTGTCTGTTTTTACGGTATGCAAAATAAAAAACCTGCGCATTAGTTGGAGTCATAATAAAACCTGTTCAGGTTTTAAAACTTATCCCCGTGAGGGGATACACAGCAGCTCCTAGTACCCCGTACAGCCTGTTTCATGTGTGAGACCATAATGCGTCGGAATGTGACATCAGTCAAATGTAATTCTTGCACTGGTTGGTGAAACTTTCGGTCGTGCTCTGGCCTGCGAATCACTCGTGAGTGGAGTGATAAATATGTTGTCCCTTGATGTAGGAGTCTGTCCCCGCTAGTACATGATACTCAGACGCCAACTACCACCAACACGCGGCAACCATTTCAGCGGGTTACACAGCGGCATCAACCAAGATTTGTGCACCACTCCCTCACCTCCCTTGTCCAATTCAATTGCAACAGACTATATCACCAAGGTTCTCAATTTGTCTGTGAAAACTCTAATTGTATCCGACATGTGGAAACTGGTTAGAGTGGTCCTGCTACTAAAGCCGTGGAAACCCGTTAGCGAAGACAATTGAGACTTTGCGAACAATCGATTTAGAATATAAGGGCCAAACACAATTACAGAGCTATTCAGTCGTAAAATGAACGCGAGTGAAGTAAAAATAGTACAATGTGAAAGTTGTAAATAAGTGATTGTAAATAGTAAAGTGAATTGTTAGTTATTGAGTAATAAATTAACATTGAGTAAATTCTTTAAAATGAGAATTGACTACCTCGAAATCGAGGTATCGAATTTAAATTCGACCAAAAAAGGTTGAACAGTGGCTGCTTCAACAGAAAGGGTTAGAGTTTACCTCACAAATTTATAAAAGTGCGAGCAGGAGAAAAAATACAACTCCCCTTTGTTTTGTTTTTGCCTTTGAGTAGTGTCAAAATAATCGACAATTATTCGGCTTTTAAAACTACATATAATTTTTATTTCTTCCTTTTTCATACACATCATTAAATATTTTCGCATTTACAAGTAGAAAGTTAATTATATTTAAAGCAGACGTGGCGTAAACTAAAAAAATAAGTTTGACAATCTAGGTATTCAATTAATGAAAAATGTTGAATTCTCTGCGTTAGAACTCATCTTGTTAAATTCGCCGTGGTTTTTACATTCCAAAAGCAACTCTGCTTTGTACACGTGCAATTGAAATTAGCTTTATTTTAGTAGGGAAAGTTTAGTGTTGTATATTTTTTATAAATGTGTTTACGAATATAAAAGCAGAATGGATATTGTGAAGGAGGTTTTAGAGAAACAGCAACGTGCTTTAGAAAAGTATAAATCAATCATAGTAGATAAGCATTTGGAAGTACGTCTTGATATTGGTTCTTTGCTATGTACTGATCCGAACGACTTGGAAGATAATGAACTTAAGTAAAAACTTTCGTACAAAAATGCTATTTGTTATTAATTTGTATTTTTTTTTATAGAAATAACAGGGAACGATACTTGCTAAATCTTACGCGTGATAATACACAACTACTAATTAATGGAATTTGGGAATTGCCAACTGAGCGTGTGGACGAATGCATTGTTGCAAGGTTGCCAGAACCCACTACGGTATTGCCACGCCTGCGCAAACCACCTGGACCAAAGCCTCTTACGAAATGGGAAAAATTCGCCAAAGAGAAAGGAATTAAGAAGAAGAAAAGGGAAAAGAAAACGTACGATGAAGTACTCGATGTATGTATTTGCGTGTGACAGTTTCTTGGCTTTATTGATATAAAATGACTTTACAGAAATGGGTACCCACCTATGGTTTTAAACGTGCAGATGCAGAAAAGGAAAAAGAATGGGTTCTGGAAGTGCCCAAAAATGTTGATCCGAATGAAGATATGTTTCAGAAAAAAATTGACCTTCGGAATGAAAAAATTGCTAAGAATGAAATCCAACGGATGAAGAATATCGTTCGCGCCAAGAAGGTAGAAGTTCCTCGTGGTGGGTATTTCGGCCCAGAAGTTGCTTCTTCGGGGCAATTGCTCACTGCAGTTACAGTCGCCAAATCCTCTACAGCATCAGTGGGTAAATTCCAAAGTAAATTACCTAAAGAGAAGCACGCTCGTGGTATTGGTGTAAAAGAATTAATACCTGGTGCAAAGCGTAAAGCTTCTCATATCAGTGAACAACCAGAGAAAGAAGTTAATCTGGATTTGATAAAGAGCGTGCTAAACAAAAAACCAAAATACGACATTGAAAAAGCAATTTCTATCCAAAGAAATGAAAATAAACTAGAGTAAGAATAATATCGTATAAAATATATTTTCGAAACTAAATTTAATATTCTTATTACAGAAGAGAAGCTAATCCTGCTGAAAAAGGTAAGAAGGCCAAAAAAGGAAAGGGTGGGAAAAGAGGCGTGGGAAAGAGCAGCAAAAAACCCAAAGGCGGGCGTGGTCAGCGGGCACCCGGAAAAAAATTGGGTGTTGGTAGGAAGAGGCGGTGAACATTAAAGTAATATATAAGTAAATATTAGTTCTAAAAGAATTCGATATATATGTATGATGTATGAGGATGATAGATATAAGATATTTGAAATATCTTGCAGAATAGCATTTACATATGAAATTTAATAAATACATAAAAAAATGTATATATATACTTTCGCTGTGCCCATAAAACCCGTTACATATGTATTCTAAAAGCTGCCTTATTAGCCGTGTGTATTGCTATGTTTATAATTTGTCTATTCTGTGGACTACAGACCAAGGCGAATATAATAAGGATGTGTTTTTATGAATAAAAAGCGACATTACAGTCTCCTAAATTGGGTTTTTGTTATTAGGATATATCCATAGTATCATATGAAATTAAAAAAAAAAGTTTTTGTGCATCTAAAGTGCGAATTTCGCGGTTTTGCTTTTTTGAGATATACATACATACGTACTGTTACGATCTTGTTGAATCAACCTCGATGATTTCTCAAATCCTTCGGGTACGGCCACTGAATTGTTAAATAAAAGTCACCAACTATGTTCGCAGTTTTTTTATTTTATAAAGAATTTATTAAATGTCCTTTTATTACTCAGTAAATCACAATTCAATTACAATTCACTTCACTGTCTACAATTACTTGAATTACAACTTTCACAATGTACAGTTTCTTATTACTTGACTGTAGTGTAATCACCAACGCGTTTACTTTGCGACTGATTGCTTTTGTAGTTGTGTGTCGCCCTCATATACTTGTCGGTTGCTGAAAGCCTGGAATAATCTAATCATTATCGCTAACGAATGTTCTCGTTTTACGCTCTAGAACATACCAGTTATCAGCTTTTCTCTTTCATCTGACATTCGCTTCGCATTTTCGCCACACTATTAATTCATATTGTTACGATCTTGCTGATTAACCTCGATGATTTCCTTAATCTTTCGGGTACGACCTCTGGATTGTTAAATAAAATCGCCAACTTAATTTGCAGTCTCTTTATTTATAAAGACTTAATTAATGTCCTTTTTAATGATTCGGTAATTCACAATTCAATTACAATTTACGTTACTATTTACAATCACTTGTATACAACTTTCACAATGTACTGTTTTTATTACTTTACTGTAATGTAATCTCCACGAGTTTAATTCACAACTGATTGCTTTTGCAGCCGTACGTCGCCCTTATATACTTGTTTGCTGCTTGAAAACGAAACCCCCGGAATAATCTCGTCCATACGATAATCCTCTCGGTTACGATAATCGTTTCGGTTACGATAATCGTTTCGTACGCTCTAGAAGATGTCAGTTGTCGGCTCCTCTCTTTCATCTGTCATTCGCTTCGCATTTTCGCCACACTGCCCTCCACCTAAGTCTGATCGTCCCGATCAGACACATTCGCTGTTCCAAACGCAGCAAGCCTCTCTAGGTGGACCACTTTCATCTTGTTTCTCGGCCTCCCTACAGTTTGAATTCGATACACTACGTCGTTTAGTCGTTTGATTATCTTGTATGGACCTTCCCAATTGCATTGAAGTTTTGGGGACAAACCTCTCTTTCGTTGTGGATTGTACAGCAACACCAAATCTCCATTTTGGAAGCCTTCGGAGTTCATCGCCCTGTCATACCGAGCCTTCATTTTGTCACTCATAATTTGAGTTCGCTGCCTCACAAGAGCATGTATCTCTCTTAACTCTTCCTCGAGAACAGTAGACGCTTCCTTCCCAATTCTTCTCGCATCACCAGTTATTCCAAATTTTAAATCGCTGGGCAACCGAAGTTCACTACCAAACAGTATCCTGGCAGGTGTTTGACCTGTTGTTTCATGCACTGCGGACCGATATCCCATCAGGAAAAGCGGTATGTGTACATCCCAATCATCTTGATTCTTGTCCACTACTTTCCGCAAGTGCTCTTCCAGGGTCCGGTTGAATCGCTCTACCATGCCATCTGATTGAGGATGCAGGGCTGTCGTTCGGGTTTTGCGAATACCAAGTATCTGGCACATCTCCTGGAACACCGCCGATTCAAAGTTTCTTCCTTGGTCTGAGTGCAATTCTATAGGTGCACCGTATCTGGTAACCCAATTGTGAGTGAATGCATCCGCAACTGTTTTCGCTTCCTGGTTTGGAATTGGGTAGACCTCAGGCCATTTACTAAAGTAGTCCATAACCACAAGAACGTATTTGTTTCCTTGTTTGCTTAGAGGGAATGGACCGGCTACATCCATGGCAACCCGCTCAAATGGTGCACCTGAGTTATACTGCTTCATCTGCCCATGACTTCGTGACTTTGGCCCTTTGGCTGCAATGCACTCCGTGCAGTTAGCAATCCACTCAGCGATCGACTGCCGACAGCCAACCCAATAGAACCGCTGCTTGATCTTCTCCAGCGTTTTTGTAATACCTAGGTGCCCTCCACTAGGACCATTATGGAATTCCTTAAGAACATCCGGAATTCTTAACCTCGGAACTACTATAAGCTTCCGAGAGCACTGGCCATCTTCACTTTCCCATACTCTATGCAAACAGCCAGATATCAATTCTAAACTGTTCCATTGTGCCCAGTATGCTTTCGCGATGGAACTTTCCGCTGCCATTTGTTCTTTACTTGGCCGTCTGTTCACCTCCAATCCGTGCATTACCAATTCCAAGTCCGGATCTTCTTGCTGACATTTCCTTAAGTGACTTGCCTCCCACTCTTCTGCTGATGTAACTGTCATTAGCCGGACGTCTATTATGTCTTCCTTACCCTCGGCTTTTTAGCAGTGCTTACATTCCAAACTACATGGTCGACGGGACATAGCGTCAGCATTTCCGTGCGTATTACCCTTGCGGTGCTCGATGGTGAAGTCATTACTTTGCAGCCTCACAATCCACCGTGCAAGCTGCCCTTCGGGATTCTTGAACTGTATTAGCCACTTCAGCGCTGCATGATCCGTTCTAACGCGGAAATGTTGACCATACAGATATTTGTGGAAGTGTTTAATGCAATCCACCAACGCTAGTAGTTCTCTCCGCGTTACGCAGTAGTTCCGCTCTGGTTTCCCAATAGACCGGCCATAGTAGGCAACTATCTTCTCCTGCCCATCAATCACTTGCGAAAGTACCCCTACTATGCCATAACCACTAGCATCTGTGTCCAGAATAAAGATTGCACCTCGAACCGGGTACGCTAGCATAGGTGCAGTGCATAGTCGTTCTTTTAAAGCTTGGAAAGCCTCCTCTTGTTCAGTTTTCCACTCGAAAGATCTATTTTTCCTTGTGGGTTCATGGAGACTGTGAGCTACACTGGCGAAATTCGGAACAAAGCGGCGATAGTAAGTACACAGCCCAAGGAAACTTCTTAATTCATGCAAATTTCTGGGTCTCGGACAATCCTTCACTGCTTCTATTTTTTCCTTCGCAGTACACACGCCCTTCGTGGTTACTTGATGACCTAAGTAATTCACCTCCTTCTTGAATAAAGAGCACTTCTTAGGACTTAGTTTAAGACCAGCACCAGCTATTCTCTGCAAAACTTCTTCCAAATTACTCAGATGTTCGTCGAAGCTCTTGCCCAATACGATTATGTCATCCAGATACACCAAACAGGTCTTCCAGTGTAGTCCTTTGAGCACATGGTCCATTAATCTTTCAAAAGTGGCAGGAGCGTTGCATAACCCAAATGGCATTACCGTAAATTGCCATAGACCGTTGCCGGCACTGAACGCTGTCTTCTCTTTATCTTCTTCACTCACTTCTACTTGCCAATACCCGCTCTTAAGGTCAAGTGTTGAGAACCATTCTGTGCCAGTTAACGAGTCTAGTGTATCATCGATCCTGGGCAAAGGATAGCTGTCTTTCTTTCTAACATCATTTAATCTCCGATAGTCCACGCAGAACCGCAACTGGCCATCTTTCTTCTTCACGAGTACCACCGGAGAGCTCCATGGACTTGCCGATGGTTCGATAACATCGCTTTCGCTCATTTCCCTAATTATTTGGCCAACAGCGTCACGTTTGGCTAGTGGAACGCTTCGAGGAGCTTGACGAATTGGTCTTGCGTCACCAGTATCAATGCTATGCTTCACTACGTTGGTCCTGCCTGGTTTGTTGCCATCCTTGTCGAATATGTTGGAGTATTTGCGGATCATCTGACTGGCCTGGTGCTTGTACTTGTCTTCCAACCCTTGCGTCCATGCATTGATATCTTCCTCCATCTTCTTGCTGCCAATAGAGTCGATTCCAGATGAATCATTGCTGTTAATAATGGCTTCTACCTCTTGACATTGCCCTAATACAGTTCCACTAGGAATTTTTACTGATGATCTGAAGTCATTCAATACTCTCACTGGGATGCGTCCATTCTTTCGTGTCTTAACCAGGGTTTTTCCAATAAGTAAGTCCAGTGTAGAATTTTGTGCTGCTTCGACAACCCACAATTTGTTTTTCCCACAATCTCCATTAATTTTCGCCCAAACAACTGCTTCTGACTTCGGTGGAATCAGTTCACTGCCTTCTAAGACCACTTGTTTGCTGCTGTATGTGGAAACGTAGCCCATGCTTAGTGGTACTTCCATGTTCTTATACTCCATAACCTTGTTATTCAAGTCGATCTTGATACCTTGCTCCATTAAGAAGTCCACTCCTATGATTACCTCATCTACGATCTGCGCGACTATAAAGCTGTGTAACACCGTCACATTCCCTATTGAGACCTCACATGTTACTTCTCCCACCACTTGTGTGTCCTCACCAGTCGCCGTTTTCAATATTGCTCCAGGTAATGGTCTCACTTCTTTAGCGATCAGGTCAGTTCGAATGATGGAGTGTGATGCGCCCGTATCCACTGTTAATTTTCGCGCTCGTCCATCCACATATCCACCAATAGTAATGTTGCTCGTTTTCCTACCAATTTGCGAGACGGAGATTATGGGGCATTCAATTGCAGGAGCCAGCATACGCCCTTTTAGACTGACTCGTTTTAGTTTAACGACTGAGAAGTTGATGGTTTATCTTCGTCAGCTTTCCGTTTGCGCTGTCCTTCCTGTATGCTGGAACCCGTTTTGCATTCGCGTGCGAAGTGATCAGGCTTCCCACATTTAAAGCATTTTCCAGCCTGATTCTTGCCACCAGAACGATTCATTCCTTCTAACAACTTCAGAGTTCTCAATATTTCGGTCATCACATCTGCTGTTTCAACCTCCACTTTATTGACTTTGTATGCTGGTCTGCTTATGAGTGCCGCCGTTTCACGTGTTTGAGCATACGCCACTGTTTCAGCGAATGTTAACTTTGGATTCGCATATGTCTCTCGCTTGGTGTAAACGTCTTTTATGCCGCTGATGAATTTTTGTATTTTCACCCTTTCGAGATGCTCACCTGATGCGTCTCCGATGGCTAAATGAGCCAATCTCTCAATTTCCGAGGCATATTCCTGTAGAGATTCGTTGGGTTTTTGGTCGCGCTTTTCTAACTCCATCTGGTAAATTTGTCTTCTGTGTTCGCTACCATAGCGTCTTTCCAGGGCTCGCATCAATCCTTCATAATCATTTCTCTCATAATCAGGTACAGTTTGTAAAAGTTCTGCCGCAGGTCCTTCCAAAGCAACGAATAGCGCAGCAGATTTTTCCTCCATGCTCCATTTATTGGTTTCAGCCGTCTTCTCAAACTGGAGCTTGAAGACTTGGAAGGGAATTTTTCCGTCAAACGATGGTGTTTTTACCTTGGGAGCGTTCACTGAAGTGGTTGGACGATTTAACTGCAAATCCCGGAAACGACCTTCCAATGTGTTGACTTTGGCTTCAATTAATTCTTCTATTTTTTCTTGCCGACCGTGCAATTCGTTGACTTTGCTCTCAATTAGATCCTGTCTTTCCTTAAGTTCTGCATTGTCTTTCTCCAGATTTTGCTGTATTTGCGCGATGGTTCCTTCTAATCCTTCAAACTTTGCATCCATCTTTTGTGACATGCTGGCATTCTGTACATCCATCTTTTGTGATATGCTGGCATCGATTTGTGACATGTTCGCGTTCATTACAGACATATTTTGTGACATGTTGGCATTGATTTGTGATATTGCTGCCAATAACATGTTCATGTCCATACCCGTAGATGAAACAGGATCCTTTTCTTGAATCTTACTCGAGGGCTGCTCCAACTCCTTCGCAGAATCACTAGCCTCTTCCTTGTCAACATCCTTCAAGGATACATCATCATCCTCTCGGCGGAATTCGTACTGGTTCAAGTCGATGCCTTCGGCTTCCATTGATTCTCGCAGTCTCGATTGCAGCTCTGCCTTATTTCCTGTTGTAGACAATCCTCGCTTGGCCAACTCCTTCTTGAGAAGAGGTATCGTCAAATCCTGAATCTTCACCATTTTTCAGTTATTATCCTCTGGAATTTATTTAACAATCCCACTTCTGACACCAATTGTTACGATCTTGCTGATTAACCTCGATGATTTCCTTAATCTTTCGGGTACGACCTCTGGATTGTTAAATAAAATCGCCAACTTAATTTGCAGTCTCTTTATTTATAAAGAATTTAATTAATGTCCTTTTTAATTATTCGGTAATTCACAATTCAATTACAATTTACGTTACTATTTACAATCACTTGTATACAACTTTCACAATGTACTGTTTTTATTACTTTACTGTAATGTAATCTCCACGAGTTTAATTCACAACTGATTGCTTTTGCAGCCGTACGTCGCCCTTATATACTTGTTTGCTGCTTGAAAACGAAACCCTCGGAATAATCTCGTCCATACGATAATCCTCTCGGTTACGATAATCGTTTCGGTTACGATAATCGTCTCGTACGCTCTAGAAGATGTCAGTTGTCGGCTCCTTTCTTTCATCTGTCATTCGCTTCGCATTTTCGCCACAATATTGTTACGATCTTGCTGAATTAACCTCGATGATTTCCCAAATCCTTCGGGTACGATCTCTGGATTGTTCAATAAAATCGCCAACTTAATTTGCAGTTTCTTTATTTATAAAGAATTTAATTAATGTCCTTTTGATTACTCAGTAATTCACAATTCAATTACAATTTACGTTACTATTTACAATCACTTGTATACAACTTTCACAATGTACTGTTTTTATTACTTCAATATAATGTAATCTCCAACGCTTTTACTTCACGACTCAATCCTGACTGACTCCTCTGCAGTCGTGTGTCGCCCTTATATACTTGTTTGCTGCTTGAAACCCAAACCCCCGGAATAATCGAGTCGTTACGATAATCGTCTCGTTTTACGCTCTAGAAAATGCCAGTTGTCGGCTCCTCTCTTTCATCTGTCATTCGCTTCGCATTTTCGCCACAATATTTCCTATTCCCGTTGGCGTCGTCGTTGTCGTCATCGACAGTAAACGGCCAAAATCTGTCGACACCAAATTTGCTGCCGATTAGTGCAAAATTGCAAGTATTTTTTTTTCTTTTTAAGACGATCCTAAGAAATTATTAAATAGATATACATCATGATGAAATAAAAACTTGGTGATGTAAGTAAACAATTGTCCCTCCACACGCTGCCTTAGCAGAAGATTTCGCTTTTCTAAATTTAAAATAAATCTCAGAAAAAAAATGGTGATGTCCAAAATTTCCATTAATGAAAAGGGAAGAGTTGTTTTAACGACATTCCGTTAGGAATTAGATTTTCTTCATCTTTTTGTTTTAAAAAATATAAAGCGGAATCAATTGGATATAACAAAAATAAACTTACAATAAATGCATTGGTTAGCATTTTTACTTGGGCAGTGTCGTATCTTCAAGCAAAGGGAAAAATTGAAGCGGTGACCAGCGGTTATGACCACTGCGTTCATTAATTTCGCTATAATATCGAATGGTCGACTTGTTAATGTTAATCTAAACTAATCTTAATCTCTCAGTACATGGTGCTGAGAGCTTCCCATTAAATACATTTCGGAATATGGAATTTGACAAAAAGATGGTCCTTTTGTAAACTCGAAACAATATTGTTACGATCTTGCTGATTAACCTCGATGATTTCCCAAATCCTTCAGGTACGATCTCTGGATTGTTAAATAAAAGGGCCAACTTAATTTGCAGTTTCTTTATTTATAAAGAATTTAATTAATGTCCTTTTGATTACTCAGTAATTCACAATTCAATTACAATTTACTTTACTATTTACAATCACTTGTATATAACTTTCAAAATGTACTGTTTTTATTACTTCAATGTAATGTAACCTCCAACGTTTTTAATTCACGACTGATTACTCTTGCAGTCGTATGTCGTCCTTATATACTTGTTTGCTGCTTGAAAACGAAACCCCTGGAATAATCGCGTCGTTTACGATAATCGCCTCGTTTACGATAATCGTCGCTTACGATAATCGCCTCGTTTACGATCTAGAACACGCCAGTTGTCGGCTCCTCTCTTTCATCTGCCATTCGCTTCGCATTTTCGCCACAGTATTATATAATTACTGATTGCTTCTTCCCACAATCACTCTTTCGAGCAATGCCACTATTCGACACTTTTTTAACGTTTTTTAAATATTTCTTTCTAGAATCGCCAATTGATGATGTGAAGTGCTTCTATTTCATATGAGAAATGCATTCGGAGGGCTTTGCATTTTCTGATGAGGGACTATTGGAATTAGAAAAACTAAATGTCTATAATTTTGGATGTTGGTCGTACCTGGACTGGAAACCTGGCTCTCCAAATGGTAGTCCGTCTCGAAGTTTTAGATAGCATGAAGGCTCCACACAAGAACCACAGAAATATGTTAACGAGAAGTATTCTCTGCAATACCTGCTATGATTCGTGGTCTAATTGGAATGCATGAAAACCCCTGTCGTAATCAATTCAAGTCCAGATTGAGCAAATACTTGATGGGAAATTGTTATGGTCTCTTAGATACATATGTCAACATAAGAGTTTGTGTTATTATAAATCAAGAATTACGTAAAGTCTTACCTTTCAAAATGAGGTAGCCCTGAACTGTGTATAAGCATGTATTTTTCCTAATTACAAAGGTAATCCTATTTGTACAAATTTTAGACTAAAACTGAATGAAATAATTGATATGCACTAAAGTTATACCTAAATTACAAATAAAACAATTATATTCGAATTTATATGATATAAAATAATATCCTTGCCTGGAACTTTTTATAAATTTTCCTGAAAATCTCCGATTTTTCTTTTTTTCCTTCCCTTTTTCCTCAAATTCGAGTATACAACGTTGAGCTTAGACAGGCTCTTCCTACTCACTTCAGCTATTTATTATTTCGTCATCATACAGTGGCGGACAAAAGTCTACAAACACCGCCTATTATCGGTGAATTGAAAGTCCAAAAAGTTAATTGGATAATTTAACGACACAGTTTATTTCAATTATTTTCCCTTATCATAAAAAACATAAAAAATTCATTTTTTAACATAAAATAGTAAAGATATGACAAAAAAACATATATCCAACATTGACAAAGGTCTACATACAGTAGTTATCTTAGCGCAAAAACTTTTGTTAATATCAGGTAACTTGAACTTTTTAGTATTTAGTTGGTCCACCGTTGCCATCAATAACAGCTTGAAGCCGTCGTGGCATCGAAGCTACTAAATTTGTCAATTCTGAGGGAGTAATACTGTCCCAAGCTTCAATAAGACGTTCTTTGAGTAATTCTGAGCTGGAAATCTGATTTTTCCTAATTTTTCGCTATAAAACCTCCCAGACATATTCAATAACATTCAAATCTGGGCTTTCAGGTGGTGTATGCGTGCCTTGAAGCATGGTAAAGCAACCAATCCTTAACAATGTGAACCGTGTGCTTTGGATCGTTATCCTGTTGAAAGATATAGTCTGCGCCCTAACTGTCTACCGAAGGCTTCAGATTAGCTTCCAACAATGACTTTATTTGAACCGATCCATATTACCCTCAATAAAAGCCAGCTTTCCAACTCAAGATGCCGCAACCGCTCCCCAAACTTTGCCGCCACCATGCTGCACTGTTGGCACTATATTTTTGGAGTTAAGTGCAGTGTTTTCCTTTCTCCAAATTTTTGCTCTTCCATCGCTACCGAATATATTGAACTTCGATTTGTCTGTAAACAAGACTTTTCGC
This sequence comes from Neoceratitis asiatica, assembly GCA_030068015.2. Classification (NCBI taxonomy): domain Eukaryota; kingdom Metazoa; phylum Arthropoda; class Insecta; order Diptera; family Tephritidae; genus Neoceratitis; species Neoceratitis asiatica. The sequence continues at coordinate 36,475,753 of CM061526.1, read as the reverse complement.
CAAAAATCCATCCTCTTGTCTAAAGGTACATTAGCGAACTCCAAGCGAAATTTACGGTTTTTTTTAGAAATAAGCAGCTTTTTACGTGGCATTCTATTGTGGAAGCCGTTATTGTTCAGAGCTCTTTAAATTGTTTTTAAATGGACACACTTTCTTGACAAATTTTCGGTGGATCCATTTTTCCAAAGTTTTTTACAATGGTCTGTAAGTTTAAAATTTTAGAAATTTCACCATTCGATTTCTTTTCTTTTCTGTGCTGAATAACCAAGTTTCTGACGTCAATGGATATTTCTTTTCGCGGAGCCATTGCTGATGCTAATGTGCTTAAACCACAACTAAATTCAATAGTAGCAAATTAGAAAACATAATTAAAAAAAAAAAAATAGTAAAAAAGGGTACCTAACCGCCATAACATCACAGCATATCGACATAACTGCTACTAAACCCGTGATGTATGTGGACTTTTGTCAAGGATATTTTGGGTTTCTTCGCAAGAATTGTTTTATTTTATGTTAGAGAATGGATTTGTTTTAATACATGTGATTGGAAATGGATTTAAAATAAAAATGTATACCTACATATTGACAGTACTTTCTACACAACGAATATAGGCGGTGTTTGTAGACTTTGTCCGCCACTGATATTATATTTCTTAGGGCATTTGCAATGTGATGTGGAAAATGATAAAAGTACAAATCTCTTTTAACTCTTCTATTAAATATTTAAATGAGAAAACCTAAAACATTCAATTACGTACAATATTGGAAAAATGCAAGTAAATAATTATTTTTTATTCAAATAAATAATAAATTAATTTTCTTAAATATTTTAATTTTTATTTACTGAAAATAATTTAAAGTTTAACAACAAGTTATCACTTTGTTTTTGATCATCACTACTTACCTCTTCATACTCACGCAAGTCCTCTACTGCTTCTACAAAATCTTTTTCTTCTAAATCCATCTCCTACATACTACGATTCTTGAATATCAGATCAAATTTATGATCAAAGTTATTGAATGCGATAGAAATAGCATTTCACTCTTTCTCTCTCTTTTTCAACACCACATACAATGTAATGTGCGCGTATTTTGGAATTTTACATGTATTTGTTGTTGTTGCTTGTATTTTGTATGGGTAGCGACCAATGTTCACTAAAATGGTCATACCTCTCGAATGGCTGCGCCAATCTCATGAAAACTTACACACTAACCTTCTAATCCTTATAATCCTTTATAACTCCTAAAAATTTAGTGTCATTTGATTTGGTGGTTCTCAAGTTATAGGCGTTCATCAAAATTTGTATTGATTTTTATATATTGTAACGTTTTTCGTGGGTACCCTCGATGATTTCCCAAATCCTGGGTTGCTAAATAAAACTCCCAAGACTTGTTCGTTTGGCCTCTTAATTGTCAGGAATTAACTCAACGTTTATTAAGTCTTTGATAATTACAATTTTTTATAGCCAATGACTTATTTTACAATCCTTTATGAGGCACAATTATTATCTGCTTCACTCAGCTTATCCGTTTCTAAAACACACACAGCAATGTTAACTACACTAAGTTTTCTACTTGTCTCTTCTCGTGATAGCGGCTGCCGCTCTTTTTATACCTGTAGATGACCCAAACATTCTGTTCACGCGCTGTTCATGTCTACCCTTTTGTTTGTCTTTGGTAAGGGTAATTTGCATTTCACTGCCGCTTCTTTATTTTCTGTCCTTTTCGGGGAATTTCCTTTACACTGCTACTCATTCAATCTGTTCTTCGTATATGGGATTTCCGTCACAATATATACAGCCCTATTCTGCATTTCGACTCGAATCAAAATTTTTTCCGTTCGAAGAATTTGGTATTGCGTTACGTTCCGTTTCGTTCAATCTTCGAAACTTTCGATTCTATCCAGTTCTATGTATTCTGCATTTCGATCGTAGTTACGTTTTTGTACGTTGTAATTTAGTTGGCGGAGAACAGTTCGATCGTATATTTTGGGGTACATAAATAATAGAATTTTAACGAAAATGTAAGTAAAATATGATTTAGATAATTGGAAAAGTCATAACGACGTATTTCATTAGTTTTATGAGCTTAATGACGCTTTTTGATACAACACAAAAGCAACATGAAAAATTTGAGAGATTTGAAATAACGTCTGCTACTATTCGATTAGGTGGAGATAACAGTACTTGATTGAGTTTCCTGCGAAAAAATATCCAGGTCATACTTAAAAGCATCTTTATTAAGTTTGAAGTTCTTTTTGACTGAATTTATTATATAAAGGATTACCAATTAAAAGCTCAATTTCTTAAAATCCATCACTCATCTGAAATGGATGACTCAGATATCTCAATCCACATGAAATATCGCCGCGGCTCTTGATTCCATTTAACGTTAAAAACACAATTTTTTTAGATTTATTATAAGTAGAATTATGCATAAATAGTTTGCAATTGTTTGCTTTGGTTTGTTTCATGCAACCAGCTGATTTCGATTCGATTCTTCTCCTTCTTCTTTCGATTCGATCGTAACTCAGAATACCTAATTACGATTGTGCCGGAGCGGAGAGCGGGAACGTAATCGAAATGCAGAATAACCCTGATAGATTTTCTACGTACATTTTTGTGCCAGCGCTCATCACATTCGCTGAGAAATATGAATATGTGAAATGTATATGATACGTTATATTAACTTTGGTCCGAAGTATGTAAGTACCAGAAGGAGAAGAAATAGACCCACCGATGGTATCAGAATGACGAGCTGAGCTGATTTAGCCATGTCCTTCTGTCCGTTTGTCTGTTTGAAAGCAAGCTAGTCCCTCAGTTTTTGAGATATTTCAACCAAACTTGGTGGGAATATGTACGATTAAGAGATAATTTTTCGGAACCGGTCAGAACAGACCACTACAGCATATATACTACTGATTTTTGAAATCGAAATTTGAAATTTGAAAATTGAAGTTTGGTATACTACTTATACATAATGAACTGTATATTGGTTCAGAGAATCATCGAAATCGGATTACTATGTAAAATATTCCACATACAATCGATTTGTTCAGATATGAGGCTTTGGCCAAAAATTCTCCAGAAAAGCATCTGAGAGATTCTACAGACGTACATTCAAGTTAATATTAACATGAAAAATCGTCGAAATCGAATTTACAATTTGCAATAAATTTGATATGTTCATGAAAGATTTAAGACTTCGGTATGGCCGAAGACAACCCTTCTTTCTTGTTCTTTTTCAAATTTAATTTTTTTATTTCTAACTATACTTTTTTGTTTTAAATTTCTAATAATCGCGTAAATGGGCTCGAGCTGTAAGGTCTCTTCAAATTTTTTTTTTTGGTGTGGTTGTATTGTTTTGTGTGCAAGTATTTGATGGACGAACAGGACGAATTAATTGTCTAAAATTGTTGAAAGAAGTATAATAGGACTGACTAATGGAATTCCAGATAAACTCGTAGAAGATGTTTCACAATCAATTTCTAATAAGAAAACCGTGAGATCAGTTTCTAACGATAACAAATTGAAAGAAAAAACCAGTCGTATGACTATATGCAGTGCCTATGTCAATTAATTAGAACCTTATTTAACATTTTATATTGTTTAATAGCGAAATGTTGTGGACAACGCCAGTTTGCAGGCCTGTCGCCTGGATGCCGCTTATCGTTATAGTCTCAATGTTTATGTTTGATCAGCGTCCAATGATGGATTAATACTCTATTCGTTAAATTTACTTATAATTTATTTCACAAAAATAATAAATTGTTCCACTCCAATGATGCTGAAAACTGCTGTTTTTACGTTTCGGGTTGGATTTTGACGTGTTTCCATTTATGTGAATGAGTTTTCCTTTACTTTTTAGAAAATATGTTTCGTTGTATTCAATAACTTACTTAAATGTTGTAGATTTTGATGACTCAAATAAATACATTTATGTGTACTTATATACTACAGTACTTTATTAAATTATTTTTATGTACACATACATACATATAGTTACATAAATACAGACATTTATACTTATTACTAATATCACAAGTTTATGGACTCAAATAACTTCTTGAACGCGGCTTAGGAAGATTTGCTACAAATATACTCATGAGAAAGGAATTAATAAAAACTACATACATATGTATGAGTAATCATGACTATGTACTCAAAGCTTTGAGGAGCAACGCGAATTTACGGATCTTCTTAATATGCTAGATCGTAACTCGCCCCGAGTTGAAGATCGAAGCGAAGCTCCAGTTTGTGTTGAACGGACAAAGCTTTGTGGTCGCTCTTCTAAATTATTGTGGTCATCGACATTTTTCGTCAAACATGGAAAGTCCCAAATGCTCTGACCTCTTCCAAATTCTTCACCATCTGTTAGCGTTTGAGGAAGATCGTGATTCAAAGTTTCTGGCAGTAGTAAAGCCAGAAGACCTCCAATTATGCCAAGAATACCCAAAATTACCAGCGGAAGAACTGGGGAAACTTTTTCTAAATACACAACAAATGGGGCTATAATGCTTGCTACATAACCCATTATGTGAATGAATGCGACTCCTTGTGCTCTTACAACAGTAGGAAGAATTTCAGCAGCATATTGTAATCCAATATTGTATGAAATATTAACAAAAAACCGTCCCATAATGGCAAATGAGGCAAAGTAAATGCCTTGTGGCACAAGTGTGGCAAATAAACTGAAGATGCCACTGGCAATCATAGAACCGCATGCCAACCACCTCCGCCCCCACCTATCCAATATAATTGTTAGGATTGTGTCTGCTGGAAACTCGGTGAAGCAAGCTACAGTAAAGGTGAAAAATACATTCACTCCCAGAGAGCTCACATTTCGAACGTGTCCGTCGAACACCAACGATATTGCCATCCAAATTATAATAAGCAGAATTGTTGTCCGTCGCAAACGCGGGGTTTTAAAAAGATCTAAAATGGAATATCCACTGTTTTTGCTTTCCTCTTGCTTCAATTTCACGCAACTAGCACTAAATGTTTGATATGTTCCCGCGGGCACATGTTTTCCATTTACTTTTTCGAGTCTTTTCAATATTGATATAGCTTTATCCACTTTGCCTTGTGATACAAGCCATCTGCGAAAAAAAAATCGAATGTTATACATTTACATATATATGTGGCTGTATGTCCATACATACATATATATTTAAAAAATATATGCAAAAATGTAATTAAATTATAACTGACTTATTACCTTGCTGATTCTGGGATAACGAAAGGTGTTAATACAACGATAATAAGAGGGACAGATGTAACGATTGCAAACAACTTCCAATTTGCAATAAAATATGCGATCCACGGCAAAATACATGCGGCGGCGGTAAAGAATAATGCGATAGACATATTTGCGACAAATGTTCTATACTTCGGGCCAACGTACTCAAGAACTGTAAAAAGAATAATAAAAAGAATGTAAGCTGTATTAACATATTTTCTTGGAAATAATAAAACTATTCGAATGAAGGTTCACAGACGAATAAGCATTTCTTTTAACGAATATTATTTCATGAGTAGAAAAAAGGCATATTTTGTTGATTTCTCACCTTCCTCCTCAGCAAAATATCCTTTGTTGTATATAATTAAATTAACAATATCATTCATTGAAATACTTATTAATATATATGTACATACAATTAAGAAAGACCTAACATTTCAACAAATTTCAGATGTTTATTTTTTGACAGATTCTTGGTCAAAAGATCTGCTACCATTTCATTCGTTGAAGTGTAATTTAAGTCGATTTTTTTCTTCATATATATTTCACGAATATAATGATATCTGATCTCGATATGTTTACTGCGCGCATGAAAAACTGAATTCTTTACTAGATGTTGAGCGCTAATATTATCTCCATTCAATATCATTGGTGGATTGTTGTGTAGTAGACCTATTTACCTACCTACTAAAAGTTTTCTTATATACCGCTTCATTTACAGCTGCTCTCAATGCCATATATTCAGCTTCAGTGCTGCCGAGTGCGACGGTATTCTGCTTTTTACACTGCCAAGAAAATACACTACCAGCTAAGGTAAAACCATATCCGGTGAACGATTTTCGGTCCATCGTATCACCACCCAATCTGCGTCGACATAACATTCAATCGGCTTTCCCAACTTCTTATACTGTAACTTATACTTTGCCGTCTTTCAAAGATATCGAATAATATGTTTCGCTGCATTTTCATGTTCAATATGAGGATTTGTATTCCTTTGTGAAAGTTTACAAACAGAATGCATTATATCTGGGCGTGTTGCAAGTGCTAAGTACATTAAAGATCCTATCAACGATTGATATTTTGTCTTATCGACTCGCTTGCATTGCTCATTACTGCACTTCACTTGAAAACCTGCATCTAAAGGAGTTGCTACGGACTTACAATTTTCCATGCCGTATGCCTTTAAAAGATTTTTTATAAACTGCTAATTCCAAATACTAATTCCTCATCGATCACCATTTCGGTTAAAATCTCGATACCCAAGAAATGACTGAGTTGACTTTTGTCAACTAATTTGAAACTCTTAGCGATCGCTGTTTTAGTATTCATTAATTCATCTTGTACTAGCCACCATCAAATCATCTACGTAAACTGCTATTATGCTTAAGGCTTTTTTTGTTCTTTTTACGTAAAGACATGGTTCGCTTACACATGAAGAAAATCCGATTGATTTCAGAACGGTATCTAACTTTGCGTTCCACTCACGACCTGACTGTTTCAGACCATATAGAGACTTATTAAGTTTCAGTACACGATTCGGATATCTTTTGTCTATGAACTGCTCGGGCTGTTTCATGTAAACTTCATCCCGTAAATCTCCATTTAAGTACGAAGTTGATATGTCCATCTGATGCAAATACATTTCGTATTCTACTGCAAGTGCTATCACCATACGAATGGTTTCATATCGAACAGTTGGTGAAAAAGTTTCCTTATAATTTACACCATATTGTTGACTGCATCCTTTAGCTTCTAATCTGGCCTTGAATCGTTCCACTTTACCGTTTTTATCACACTTCAGTGGAAAAAACCCATTTGCATCCTACTATCTTCTGATTTTGTGGTAAGTCAACTAAATTCCAAGTGTTGTTTTCAATTAGAGACTCATATTCCATGATCATTGCTTCATTCCATTCTTTGGAATGCTTCGAATTCATTGCCTCTTTACCGTTTCAGGTACTTTTATTTTCTCATTGCAACTTATTGCACTAATGATATTAGGCTGCCTTCGCGGGTTTGCCGTCGCGAACTATTCTTGGCCTCCGTGGACCTATCTTTACATTTTCATTTTCTAACTCTTCATTCAAATCATTTCTGATATCGTCGTAATTGATGGACCTTTGTTCTTCTTGTGGTAATGGAACAAATTCCTCCCCTCCATCAATATTCTTCTATTATGTTTCGTGTAAAATCACTTTGGCTCCATGAAGCATATTCCTTTACATCCTCATCTACTGGTGTTCGAAAAGAGTTCTCAGAATTTTCAATAAATTCTACATCTCTGCTCACAATTACTTTACAATTAATTGGATCGAATAGACGATAAGCTTTTGAAATCTCGGAGTATCCTATTAAAATGTATTATTTCCCCTTTGGACGAAACTATTACAACTCATCCAAATATCCTCAAATGACAAACACTGGGTTTTCTACCCGTCCATATTTCAAATGGTTTTTTGTCTACATTGCTCATGGTTTGTGATCTATTTCTTAAATAAGCCGCAGTTAAAATTGCTTCTGCCCAAAAAGATTCATCTAAACCAGCATAGAATAACATGCTCCTAGCCATTTCTACAAGAGTATGATTAGCTCTTTCAGCTATGCCATTTTGTTGAGGTGTGTATGGTACTATTAATTGCTTCTGAATTCCATTTTCTTTCAAAAAACTATTAAATTCATTATTAACATAATCGGTACCGTTATCGCTTTTTAAAATTTTAATTTTTTTATTAGTTTTGCGCTCTACTAACGACTTAAACTCCTTAAATGTTTCTAAAACTTATGATTTCGATTTGATAGCATAAACATATATAAACCTTGACTTGTCGTCAATAAAGGTTACAAAATATCTCGAGCCTCCTAAGTAATTCTTACTCCTCGGGCCGCATACATCTGAATATACGATATCTAATAAATTTTCTGAGTTATTTTCACTACATTTCGGAAATGTTTGAGTACAAATCTTACTTTCCATGCAAGTCTTGCATTGCGTACCTTTTGAAAAACTTTTCAAATGTAAACCCTTTACATTATAATTCTTTGAAATCTGGTTTAAGCTAGCGAAATTTAAGTGTCCATAACGATTATGCCACTTCATTTCATTTTCATTTTTCACATTTACGTTAAAGCATTTGCTTTTCTCATCTATAAACATAAATAGACCATTTGTATGTTTACCTCTTTCACAATCGCGTATTTGTTGTTAAAAACTACTGTGTGTTCATATTTTACAGCTCTACTTACGGATATAAAATTGCTTTTCATGTCAGGCACAAATAAAATATTTTTCAACGTCACCTTAGATTTTCCAAACTTTAACGTCACCCTTTAGCCGTCCTTTAGCTTGTACGAAATTTTCATCTGCTAAAATTATCCGCTCATGATGATTCTGGAATGTTGAAAACATTTTCCTGTCGCAGCATATATGCGATGTCGCACCGCTATCGATGCACCAATCATCTATACTAAGCATTTATTCTTGCGCTGAAAATTCCTTTTCATTTTGTCGTTTCGTTGACAAATTCTTTCGCTTGTTTTTACAATTAACTGCAATATGTCCTTTCTTTCCGCAATTATAACATTTCACGTTTGAATTTCTTCTTTGGTTCTTGCGTCTTCTTATCCTTGTCTCTTACTGAATAAGACTTTTCATTAACATTTCCTTCCGCATTTCGTTCCTGTCCACTTTTTCGGTCCCCTTCTTCCATTAGCTTCACGTTTAGTGTGCTCAGCGTTGGCAAGATATATCGCGTCTCAATCGCGACAATAAAAGACTCATATGATTTCGGCAGATTTGAAAGTAACATGATGACTAAAATCTCCTCAGGCAAATTTACATTTATTTCAGCTAGTTTTTTAATAATGCCCATAAAAGAATTTATGTAGGATGTCATGTTCCTATCATCTGTTGGCTTGTTATTCAACAAATCCTTAAATAGTGCAACTTTCCTTGCTGGTCCACTAGGCTGATGAATTTCCTTTATAATATTCCAGGCCGCTGCCGCTGAATTTGAATTTTTTATGTGTCTAATTTGTGATGGGTTTACGCTTAATGTTATTGAAGCTAACGCCTTTTCAACTTGAGACTCCCTTTTTGCAATTGCCTCCGCAGATGTGCATTGGGACTAGGCGCTTCTTCCGCTTGCAATTTGCCACATCTCCAAGTGTACCAGAACGCTTTTCATTTGTACATTCCATGATTTGTAATTGGAATCATTTAGCTTCTCTATTTGGCAAATAGAAGCCATTTCAAAATTTTTCTTTGTGTTCTACGATGCGGAGGTCAGTCCAATATGAAGTTATTAGTTGTACTGTAATAAAAACATCAAGACCCACCTTCCACATGGATGAGAAGGAGGAGGAGGAGGAGGAGGAGGAGGAGGAGGAGGAGGAAAAACTTTACCGAAAGTAATTTAAGCTCATTAATATGGAAAACTAGAAATCAAACATTTGATTATAAATGTATGTAAGTAAGTAATTTTGCCAATTGTGTAGTTATCGAAGTGTTAGTGAATCGTTGCCAATAATTTGTTGGCTGGTTTAGAATTCACAAAAACTATCAAGATACGCATGTTCACCAAGTTGGCTCGAATTATATCCATTATATATCCACAAATCCGAAATTCAAGGCCTTATATTTGGGAATTTACTATTTTTTGGACTTATGCCAGCCATTTTCGATTAACTGCAGTAGCTTAGTGAGTATCAGTACTGGTACCATGCGGAGGGTCACTGGTTTTTATGAAATGATCGAGGGAACGATTTTTCTAAACAAATCTTATTTATAGTTCGATTTACTTGAAATTTCATATACACGAATCTTTTTACTTAATTAAGATAATGGTCACTTTTTCTTCCGGAAAGTTAACCTGGATTCCCTCTATTAAAAAAAAAAATCAAGCTCATGGTACGATTTACATGTCTTTCCAGGTAGTGGACCAGAAACCGATTCGAGAGACCAATAATTTTATTGTTCGTTGAATTTTTGTACGAAGAAATGTTTTTGTCTAGACAAATAAATGCCAGAGAGAGACCAGGGATCAAGTTCGATTTTTTTGAAATTTAGTACTTTGGTAGATTTTTATACAGATTAACATATACCCTCTCGGTAGATCAGAATGTTCTACTTTTCTTGGAAAACTTGTAGTAGCGTAAAAGCGATTAACCCTTAAGAAAGTAAAAAATAACTCAGTAATATTCAAACGCCGAACATTGTACGGCCTGTTCATTATGCTTTGCCTAGTACCTATGTATTTTACATTACCAATTATAACATTGGTAAATAAATTTAAAAAAATACAATAAGCCATATTACGGGTATTTATTTACACAAAATGTTTCCATAGATATTAGTTTCTGGTACTGTTGTGTATATATTATTCGGTTCCATTTGAGTCCATTACGTTACGTTACGATACTAATACGATGCAGCACAATTTCTAAGGAATCAATTAAAACCAAGTCTTGTCCAATGGCAAGCAATAATAAACTGAAATCTCGATTTTGTATCGAAAGCGTGAGCAATAATTGCAAGATCTAAAAGCATCAAGGAATGAGCCTTTATAAAAATGAATTCAACCAGTGTGGTTGAAGTACAGAATTCGATGTTGTAAATAAAAAATGATTAATCACATCTGGTAGAACGAAAAAGTGTGCATTCGAGATTCAATAGTAGATGAGTTTCCGTTTACAATAAACAGTTTCCACCATTGCAATAAACAATTTAATTCATTACTTACCCAGTATGTACATCATTGTGAAGCAATTGTCGAAAGCGAATCCCACGAAGAATCGCATCAAAGCGAATTGCCAGAAATTTGTAGTAAAAGCGGTTCCTACACCAGCTGCAAACCCAATTAAATTACTGCCAACTAACGCAGGTATACGCCCAAATTTATCAGCAATCCAGCCAAATAGTAAGCCTCCAACAATAGCACCCAAAAAGAAGATCGATTGCGCATAAGTAGGCAGAGCATCATGCTCGCACACCCAATTCTGTTCGGTAGCCACCGTTGCGTATGGATAATCTGTGAAGTTGTATGACCAGCCTTGGCGGCAAGCTATTACTGGCCAGTCTGCATCAGCTTGACGCATGCCCTTGGCCAACACTTCCGTATAATTAACATCATACATCTTACAATTATCGTATTCCCGAATACCGCGCATTCTCGGTATAGAGATGGCCAATCTGTGCAAATAATAAGTAAAAGGAGAATGAATAAGATTTGGAAGTTAAAATAAACAATAAAATTACATAGTCAATTGTATTCAAGAAATATTTCGCAAAAAATTAAAATTATTATCTTATATGCATATACATATGAACATTTATATGAAATTTTTTTTTTGTTGTAGTCCAATGTACATACACACAACTGATAAAAAAATTGTGAATGGGATTAATGAAATTTAGTTTGAATTGTTAATGCCAGACATTGAAAAACCAAAATTTAGCTGTGGACAATGAACATTCGACCTTGATTAAGCGAGAGGAAACTTGTATGGAAATATGTTTTGATAGAACGTGGCTCTCACAATGCTGAGTACAAGCTCTATGATCAGCAGGTGTGCTGGTATTTATAACCAATGTTCAGTACGTATGCATGTGATGATTTTTTTTTTTGCATGCATATATATTTATTAGGGCGTTTCATAAACAAACCTTTTTTGATTTCTCTTTTATAGTATATATCGAAAACTTTATCATATATTTATATAATTTTTTTTTCTATTTTAAGGAAATAATTTTGCTCTACTACATATATATAAATTCATTGCAACTCTTGAAAGTTTTCGCCGAAAAACAAAAATTAATGCTTTAATGCCCTTTATTATATTTTCTATGTTTGATAAAAGATTAAATGAATTAATATGAGATTATTCATTTTCATTTATTTTCATTAGTATTATCTAATATTATAGAGAACAATTCTAGTTGTAGTCTACTAAGAAAATACTCCAGGCACCTCCATTTGTTGGTAAAATATCAATAGGTTGACCAAAAATTGGAGCAGAAGCTCGGCCGAACATATTTTCAGCGGTTATTAAAGGTTGGTTTCAAAGTTATGTGTACGTTTCTTCTTATATAAAAAAAACTAATTCAAAATATTTTGAACTTTTTGGAATGTAGAAGTGTTTATTTGAAAGTACATTTGGTCAAGACATCGGCCCAAATATGTTTTCATTAAGCTATGCAATATGCAGATCGAAATATCTATATTGCTATATGACACACAAATTAACCCCAAAGGCTCTGCAACTAAGTTTGTGATCTTTTCAAATGAGTAGGCAGCAATTACTCAGAGCACTGGTGATTTGAACTAGTTGGCAATCGTCCATATTAACTACCTTAAGCCTCAAATACGATAGCATACAAATATACATACATACTTACTTGTTGCATATATTGTATAGGAAATTACGATATATAAATCAGGTAATTAAAAATTTCAAGCACTTTTATGCATATATATATACTCCAAAAGTTAATGAATATTTTTAAAAATAATAAATAATTATGGTAATAATTATTTAAATAATAACCGAAAAATAATGATTAAATGGTTCAGTTATGATATTTTGAAATTAAACCGAATCCAAGCCAATTATTATTTATTTGTTTCTGAAAATTCTGACTACTATTCTGACTACTGAGGGAAATATAAATATAAAATGTGCTAGTCTAAACCAATCTAGAAGACAGTTTGTCATATTGTGTGGTGAATGCACTTACTCATATACTCATAAATACATAAGTATTCGGCAATACTTTCAAAAAAGATGTCGAATCGCTTTATGGCCAAGGCAATTTGCGCGAGATTCTGTAGATAAGGAGATATGTATGTTTGAAATTAAACATAAATACGGCAAGCGTATAGACCTTCAATTTTTTAATTGTACTCGTAGTTGTATTTAACTGCTACTACTTCGAGTGCTGCTGCTATTTTAGTTGTTGTCATTCGTGCAGTTATGCAGTTAACACTAGTTGGCAGCAACCAGCAATGAACGTGTAATTCATTATTTACTTAGTTTGAATTTATCGGAAATAATAATTATTAACTCTAATTAAAATTTGTATTTTCAATTTTTAAATTAAAGGACCTTGTTATTACCATAAAGCTTTGTATTATCTTATAAATAACGAATATTCTAAACTATTCCTGATATACATTTATTAAAAGTAATGTGTTTACATCAACACTTTGTTAATGAATTTATAATTTATGAACATACATATGATTAGCCAATTTAATAATGTTGATACTTTCTAAATACATTGCGGCGACTAAAAATGGGAATTACCTTGAAAACTGGTACACAAAAATAATGAAATTCAATTATACAAAGTAGACATAAGAAACTGGAGATTATAGCTAAATTGATTGTGATATTTTAATGTCCGACGTTACTTTGAACATAAGGTATATTAACTTTGTCTGTAACTCAGAAAAAACCCCAAAGTAATTTCGTATCTCAATTGGTAGTAATTAGACAGTCGTCATACCCACTTATTCGAAAAGAGGATTGACGGTTCCCGTTTCAGTTGGAAATACCAAGCGAAACCAGTTCGACCTCCGCCTGACCTTTTTAACGGAGTCTTCCTCATCCTCTGCTTCCACCTGAGAGTAGTTCATTGAACACTTTCTAAGCTGGAGTGTTCTCATTCATTCGTAAAACATGATCTAGCCAGTGTAGCTACTGTCTTTTTATTCGCAAAACCGACTCATCAGATGATATTATCGTCCAGCCTTCCGCACCATATATGAGGAGGGGAATAATGAGCGACTTGTAGAGTTTGATTTGGGCTCGTCGAAAGAGGACTTTGCTATTCAAATGCTTACCCAGTCCAAAGTAGCTTCAGTTAGCGTTATTCTGTGTCAGGGCTGACATTGTTGTTGTTTTTGATGCTGGTTCCAAGATAGTCGTAATTATCTACAACTAAGATGCGAATGGGATGACTGATGATATTTTGTCTTGCCCTCGTTCACTACCAGATCCATTCGCTTCGCTTCTTTCACTAACCAAGAGAAAGCAAAACTTAAATGCGGTTGTTGAGGCCAATGAAATCAATATCATCGGCATTAGGCAGCAATCGTACACTCTTGAAAAATAGTGTTCCTTGTCTTTTAGCTCTGCAGATCGATAAAATCACACAATAGAGAGTCAGCCTGTCTGAAACTTTGCGTGGTACCAAACGGCTTGTAGAAGCCTTTCCCAATTCTGGCTGCACTTCTGATATTGTTCAGGGTCCTTCAGGGTTACAAAAGCTCCTTCTTGTGCTGTCGAAGGCAGCTTTAAAATCAATGAGAAGGGTATTCCAAGGTTTGGAGCTTGGTGAACATCTGGTAAATTTGCCTAGACTGCTTGTGTTCCCTTTTTATAAATTAACAACTGTATCAATTGTGTGAGAAGTCTAAGCTCTATTGCTTCTTCAAACATACATATACACATATAGTATGAATACAAAAAGAAACTAAGAATGAAGGATATATCGAAAGTACATAAATGTAACTGCATATAGATATTTGTAAATAATGAGACAATTTTATATTTTAAAAGATTAATTAACATAAATTTACTTGGCTTAAAAGAATTTGGAACGGTCTTGAGCGACTTGGCACACGTTAACTCGCACTTTAGCCAACATTCATTTGTATGCGAGTACAAGTACATACATACATATACAATAATGCAGGTGCGTGAAAATCCATGGCTTAGACAGAAATTAAATTATTTTCTTAAAATTATTTATGGTAAATGAGCTCATTGGATATGTAGACATTATGCAACAATTTGTTTAATCAGGAGAAATGGTTATTAATTAGTTTTATTAAAGTATCAAAATTGCATACCATATTTAATTAACTTACAAGTTTTATTAGAAATAGAAGAATAGGCTTAGGCATATTTATGTTTGTATAGATATAAATACAGGGCCATCCATTTTGTGGATTCCAAAACAAGCATAAATAAATTGCATTTGATATAATTTTTTATATGAAAATCCTTTTTTGTTATAAAGTTTAAACCTTTAAATGACCGCGTCTTGAATTTAAATTTTAGTTAAAGGTTTATCCAACGGTGTCAAATCGAACGATCTCGGTGCCCAATTGACATTGCCAAGGTGAAAGATTACGCGACCGGGGAATTTATTTTGCATTAAAGTCAAGATAAGTTGAAGTTGTGTTTTTCAATTGCAGGCCAAAAAAGTCGGTTACCGTACGACTAGAATGTTCTAGTCTCGCCGTTATCATTTTTAAAGACATAAGGTCCAATACACCTCCGGACTAAAGAGCGCACCAGAGAGTAAGTTTTTTTTTGGGTTTAAAGGCCTCTCTTCAATAGTTGAGGATTCTTGGAGCCCCAAAACCGAAAAGGTTTTGTTGCAAAAATGCGATCCACTGTCTGTTGTTCAAGCACCCATTCGACGTGACTACGGCGTTGTTAAAGATGACCTGGCTGCAGTTGTTGTGTAAGCTGAACTTTATATGGATATAGGTGTGAGTCTAAGTGCAAAATACGATTTAATGTACTGTAGAAGGTTCCAGCTCTTGAGAACGTCGAGAAATAGACAAATTCGGATCTTAGGCTATACTTTCACATACAGCAGCCTTACAATATCTGTAACGGATCCAGTCTCTTCAAATTTCTTTCATATTTTACTACTCGGGCATAGACGATTATGTGCACTATAATCTCCTCTTAAAATATGAAACGTGGCCAAGCTTAAATCACCATTTTCATTGTAGACTGTTAGACGATCTATTTTCATAAATGTCTGACTTTTAACTAGAACATAACATGTTTGGTTTGACAGTTAAATTTGACAGATGTAAAAAAGCAGATGTACAGCCCTGCACTTTCGATACCACAAAATGGATAACCCTTTATATTACATAAAGTAACTAAAAAATTATAATATTTGTAATATATGTAGGTATTTGTTAAATATGCATGCGAGTTTTTTTTGGGCATCGAAAGTGGTGGAAATTACCTTTTTACATATGTACTGATTTCATAAAGCGATTTAATATCCAGTTAAAATTACTCTCATGTTTCGTATTAAGATACAGCAACTGACGTATGGGTGACTTAATTACTCTTATAGAATAGCTAAGACTGATTCAAATAAAAACTTCTTCGCCTTAGCTGACAGATGAAATTCTGACTTCATAGCGAAGCAAAACGGGGGTATGTCAAAAAGAGAGCTGATATTAGTTATTTTTGTTGTGAAACACAATAAAATTTTAATTTAATAATATGAAATATATTATGGTAATGTTTTCACTTTTCTGTAAAGTTTAAATGTCATGTATTACATTAAAGAATTGACGAAGCGTAAAAAATTGAATGGTCGGCAACAATTTGCTTCACCTCGCTTCGTCTCGCCCAAACCACTTTAAATGTGATATGTACCTACTCATATAAATACATATGTATTTCGAACGTATATGACAAAAAGCAACTCTCATAGTAAAATAAATGAAAAGTTGTACTATGTTTCAATGTTCATATGTATTTAATTTAAAATTTTTGCGAATAACGGGAATAAACTTATAACAAACCAATTTTTTTTGGTTATAATAAGTTATAATAAACCAATATTTTTATATATATATATATATATATATATATATATTTGTGACCGCTGAAGTGATTATCGCCCGAGTTTCTCCTAAAATTTGTGGTTTTGCGTCTTGAAGTTTTGATATGGAGAGACCTACAATTTATTCTAAGATGCCTCCGAACGGCCGATGGATTTTTATGAGGAGCTTTCCTTTTCATGTCAGAAATACACACGGAGGGCTTGACATTCCCTGCCGAGTGACGACCGCAATTAGAAAATTAATTTTCTAAAATTTTGAATGTTGCTCGAACCTGGACTCAAACCCAGGTCTTGCGGATATTGCGGTCGCCTACATGTATACATGAATAAAATTTAATTACTATTGATAAATATTATTTATGCCGCTAACCATCCATGAAAAATAAAATAGTATGTAAATACATGCAATATAGACATGTTTGAGAGCAATAATTAACCAAATAAAGAGAATTGCATTTTGAATTACCTTTAAATAGAAGAAGCTTTAAGATTTAGATGTAATTTATTTTCATTATCAACAAAACATATTTAACAGCATTTTCTTCAGCTACGTCACCTATTTATATGTATATAGTATAAGTACATATGGAGAAGTCTGGGTTTTAGTTTAGTACATGTTTAGTTGAAGAATAGAGTATGGAATCAGGTACTGACCAGAAAAACACAAAAACTATTGAGAACGTTTTTTGTAGCTTAAAATTGTATAAGAAACTTAAAACTTAAAATGTATGATTACCAAATTTTACGCCCTTAAATGCTAGTTGTGAAAATTATATTATGAAAACACATAACTAAGAAATGGGTTTTATGCGAACTACATGCATGTTCTTTTGTAGATTTAGAATCAGGCGGACAGACAGAGAGACATGTGTCTGTGGTATATATTAGTAAGAATCTATGTTTACATTCCTACTTATTAGCCTAACACATAACATCTAATTATATAATTATAACAAGTTCTTACTGTAAGGAAAATTCATGTGATTGATTTACAATAAATCGCATTTAACTTAAAAAAAAGCTTAAAAATAAACGATACATATAAAGCCAGGTGTGCTATATAAACTTTTTTTGAAAGAATTCATTCATAGTTGTTTCATATGTCTTATTAGTTAGTGTCAGATATACTCAATTATACCATTTCATTTCTTTAATATGAAAAATAAACTTCACGAAATGATTTTGTTTCATCTCGATAAAAAAAAGAAAATTGTTAATGTTGAAACCACACAAACCCATCGTTAAGGTTAATTTTAAAATGTCTGCCTGATACAGCATTACCATCAAACTTAAATTTTAAAGTCTAATATTCTCTGTTAACTTTAAGAAGATTTAACACTAACAACAATATTTCGCTTCGGGTAAAAACGAAATACAATTTATTTTGATACCAGCGTTAACGATAATATTTAAAAATGTTTCAACCGAAACGATTGACACGAAAAAGGACAAGGTTAATATATTTTTTCGAAAATTATTCTTAAATTTTAAAATAATAGTTTCCATTATTCCATTCCATTAGAATATACACTATAAAAAAATTTCCACACTATATATACTTACCTTTCTTCAACTGTTAGCTCCTCCAGTTCCGGCACATGACACCAATGTTGTTCTGGCACAAGTGTCATGAAAATTTGCGAAAAATAAACAAAGGCTACAAATGTTGCAAAAGGTATCATCAGAAGAAACAAAATCTTTTGATATTTTCCAAACTCTCCAATCATTGGCAAGATATCATCAAAATCCATAAGAGGTGGATTTGGTGTAACTGCTTCTTTGTTGTCGATATTTTCAGTCAGCTGTAAACTATTTGCATTGCCACTTTTACGACGAAATATCGTTTCAGCTCCGTACTCATCATTAGTGAAACCAGAGTTTGTAAACGTTATAGGTGTATTCACAGTTCGCCCATATCTATCTTTTGCATTACCATTTATGGATGAGTTTTGACGTTCAATTGTGTCTTGTGGCATTTTAACTTTTAATATGGCGACGTTATATTACATATACATATGTATTTGATAGTTGAAACAGTTTTCTTTGAGGAAAACTCTAAGCAGTTATGCGTATGTGTGTGTTATTTTCTATAAATAAACACATGCATATGTATATATACTTTAAGGTAACGTGCACTTAGTTTAAACGCTGGCCAAGTGCTCAAACACTCCGTTTTTTTTTAGAGAACAACACTTCAATTCGAACGCGAAACAAACAAATAACTGAAACGGTTGCATAGTTGCTTTACGGTTTTATAATTCATAACACTCGCTAACTGAGAGGAACCAGACAACCATTCAGCTTCTATTTCTGAGATACTCGTACTTAGAGGGAGCTTAAATAAGCATACTTGCATGTACATACATACATATGTATGTAACTGAGAACATGGTAACCAGCAAACAGTGAGTATTCCTTATTTAAAAACTTTTGTTTACAATGTAATTAGAACAAATTCTTGAAATGCGACTTTTGGAAAAAACTTATTCTTGGTTGTTGTATATATAAATGTATTGTTAATACATAAATTGTGTGTGGATATGAATGAGTGGTCTTTATTGCATTTTTGCAAAAGAGTGAGGCAAAAATTCAAAGCAGGTTTGAGCATGTGATATGATTCCCGCAGCGCGTTGTGCATAAATACCTCCGTTCACATACATACAAGTAGATAATCTATGCATACAGTACATAAAAACATAAATGTTGACTTTTGGTTTGTCTCCATTGTATTTGTCCAATTACAAATCGTTTTTAATTTGCAACTAATCTTGGAATATGTTACATATATATATGTACATATATATAAAGGGTGCTTTGTAGTCACGGAAGCGATTTTTGGCTGAGCTCCTCCTCTACCTTGTGGTGTATTTTAGTTTCGGATTTCCTACCATGGCGTTGCTTTAGAAGCACTAAAAATTTAAATGTAATGCTATTAATGTACAACGTGTTAGCTAAAAATATATTCTTTTGAATCTGCCTTTAGTAATTTTTTTTTGCACTGGATCATAGTTATGAATTTAAATAAATTTACAAATTTAAAATTAGTTACATACATATCACCACGGTGGACTACGTAAAACTTACGTTTTAAAATTGTTATAAAACAAGTGAGTTAAATATTTTTCAATGATTTTACCTTTATTGAAATTTTTCATTCATATCGCTTATGTGGATGTTTGACGTAGCAACATCGCCGAATAGAGCCGAAATAGGAGCGGCGAGATGACCAGTTGGTATCACCGTTTCGGTTAATTATGCGATTTTCGAACAGAACGCGCAAAAGATCTATTCTAACGTTGGCTGTGTAGTCCGTAGCACCGTCCTTTTGAAACCCCGCGTGGTCTATGTCATTCTCTTCAACATTTGGAATTTTTGGAAATGTGGAACACTTCATTTTTTAATTGTTTACATATATTTTATGTTTTTATAAGGTTATTGGACATTTTTGAGTTTCATCAGTAGCATTTCGGACAGTTTTTAAAAGGGCTGCATGAAAATAACACATTATCGTGAAAATTTTCGGTACAAATAATATTATATACAATTATGTATATTATTTTGGTTAAAATGGATGACTTGATAATTGTCCTTGAGCTCGTTTGTATCTGACATATTTGCGTCACCATCCTCAATACGATTTTTCACTCGCTCTTAAGTCTTTTTGGTTTTATCTCATATGTGATTAAATAAGTCAGGCAGCATAATCTTGTAATCTTGTTATAATCTTTGATTATAAAAAAGTTTTCAATTTGTTTGCTTTCAATTGTGCTTGTTTCTAGATTATTACAAGGTATGGACTATACCCGTAAACGAAAAATATTCATTGAGAAAATTGCTCGATTTATTAGCTTTGAATTTAACTGTAAATTTTTGTTCTAACTCGTTGTTATTGGAACGGTTGTAATCCATTGCTTTTCAAAGTAATCAATGAAAATTTTTAGAGCTTCTCTTGTAACATATTTCCGCTTTTAGTTGCATCATAAGCATTCTCTCAATATGAAAAGGCTTGATCAGTTTCAAAGGAAGCGGTTTAGAACTAAAATATATTCTTATCAATGAATTTAAAACGGTGCTTCTCATCTGACGATATTAACTTGTTATTAATATATACGGGAAAGAACATATGATTTGTGTTTCAAAGTTTAATTAATTTATCCACTAATCAATTACATATACATATACATATTAGATTTGTACGATACTCATTAACAAATGGTCATCATAACGGATTTACAAAACAAATCAGCAAATATTTCTTTGAATGAACATATTTTAATTCCATTTGAATAGAAATAACTTTAATTACTTTATTTCCAAATATCAACAAGAAGAAAACTATTTGGGCTCCCATATATATTGAAATTGTAAATAATCGGCGGCCGCGATAGCCGAGTGGTTAGCATTGCGTACTGCAATTCGGAAGGCCTGGGTGCGAGCCCAGATTCGAGCAATATCAAAAATTATAGAAAATAAATTCGGAGCCGGCTTAGAATAAACTGTAGGTCCCTCCATTTGTTGGTGAAAACATCAAGACGCAAAACCGCAAATTGGAGGAGGAGCTCGGCCGAAAATCACTTCAGCGGTTACCAAGCACCATATATATATATATATATATATATATATAAATACTCGTAATTTCGTCCATCAACACTAATAATGATATTATACTCGATGTCCCATGCAGAATAACTCCTGCCAACAGGTGCTACTATGAACTAAGTAGGTAATTGCAAAATAAAACCCTCTCTTGATGAACAAACACCAAGATGGGTTGAGGAATATATGGACTGTGAAAACCGTAAACAATGGGACGATGAGATATACGACGCCATTCACACATTTTTATTCCATATATTTTCTGCAAATGATTTTGACATTTCGCTCTTTCGCGCACCGAAGCGTCTAAAAAAAATCTCGACCATTTACTCTGAACTAAAGATGACGTTACCGTAAATCCCAATTCTATTAAACTTTACTACAATTCCATCATCAAATGATTCATACGGACGCTAGTAGATGTAAACTTGAGTTGTATTTGCAATACCAGCGTACATAAAGGGAAATCCATTTGGAATGTTCCAGCCGGTATGCTACGCCACCATAAAGTTAAGCACGCGAATGTGAAACATTTGTAATATAAATACAATATGTACATGTACGTATGTATTTCTGTACTTAAGATAATATGAATTTCAAGATCAGTCCGGCCAATTTTGACATCCAAATGAGCAATAATTCGCACTCAGCTTACATATAAAAATAAGTTTAAGTTAAAATAGGTTAACTCGAGAACAGCTTCTTCGAACTCCACTAAACATGTTTTTTTCGGATTCATGCAGATGGTTTATGTTTTCCCGAGTTCGGAAAAGGGGGCGTGGTATCTCCAATTTTCATTTATCGAATATTCTGTGTGTGTGTTTATGACAAAATTCCTCCTAAAGAGCTAAGCTGATTTACATGAAATGTGTGTGTTCAAGAGAACTTGAGAATAGTTAAATATATAATTATATGTGTCTATGACTGAACCCAAGCTAAATATCTAAACTAAGTGTTTTTTTGTGTTTAAATGAGCTCAAGAATAATTTCAAAAATACAATACGCAGAGCTACCATATTTTCTGAAATTTCAATTTGAAGATTGATAAAATAGATGAAATATTACAATATGGGTATCAAACTAAAGATATTAAAGAAAATATTAACGAAAAAATATGTTTGATTAATTAATTGATAAAACGCATTACACATTACTATATGAGCACCAGAACACCAGTAATTTCTGAAGCTTAATGGTGGATACATTTTTGACGAGATTTGCCACCTTTTTGAAAACTTAAATTTTTTTAATACATTGGTAAGTTAAATAAAAGGTAATGAAGCTATTAAACTTAATAGAATTTAGAAGGTTTACAGTGCATAATGTTTTTTGGCAATGCCATCTTTTTAAAGTTTTAAATAACATCAAACTTTTAATAAAATAAATAATAGAATATGACCCAAAATTGTAATACTTTTGAATAGCTTTAATGTAATGGATGGATTCCACAAATTAAATTTAGAATATAGGGATTTCAGAGATGTCTAAAATTTTTTTTATAAAACCCATGAAGTTTCTCAGTTGAATTATATTTTTGATTTTCCTTGCCACAAGTTTGAAATTTCTAATTTCCGACCATAAATTTGGAAGCATAGCAAATATGACACCGAGTCTGGTCAAAATGCAGCTGTTAAAAATTCAAAAACCAGACTATTTGCTTGGGGTGAATGTACAATGGAACATAAAAACTAGTTGGAGGATTCATTATGGAGATTTTCGTAGAAGTGTTCAAAGCAAAACAAATTATTAAAATATTATTATATAAAAAATTTTACGACTTTTAAATTTTTCCAATAATTTTTGTTTTGGTGCAGCTAAACAGATAGCTAGTACGAGTTCTACAAGTATTTGGTGGGGTAGCATATATGCATATCTATGTACAAAAGTACGTACGTAAATTATAAGTATGTATATTTTTATAAAACGAAATTTTAACATGTAGAGTGCCGATATGTAAAAGATTTTTGTGAGGTAAGCACAGATACGGGCTTTTTTACAAAGAGAGGCTTCAAATGCATAGAAGATACAGCCAACGAGAAAAGATGGAGTTTTTTATGAACCTTCAACCATTATATTATGAGTTTTCCTTTTTTTATTTTCCATTCCACATAAGGGCAAAACATTTTTCACATATTTTATTGCCTTCAAAGGGCATTCAGAGACATCAAGGTCAGGATAGATATTTATTTCACCAGTGGAAAGAACTTTACATAATAATATGATTAGTAAAATCAGCTTTTATTAAACATTAATCTTAAATATAATCAAACTATCATATATACTTATATATGCAATTATATAGATATATAATTGGCTCTTTGTAACTGCTGGGCTTTGCGACCGAGCTCCTGCTCCAATTTGTGGTTTTGTGTCGTGATGTTTTTACCAACAAATGGAGGGATCTACAGTTTATTCTAAGTCGTCTCCGAACGGCCGATGGATATTTTTGAGGAGCTTTTGTGTCATACCAAAAATACACTCGGAGGGTGTGACACTCCCTTCCGAGGGGCGACCACAATTAGAAAAGGTTTTCATATTAAAAACTTTTTACCTACATGAAAAAAATTAGATATTGAAGGAATAAACCATCCTCTGATATTTCAAAATTAAATTTAGAATAGGGAATGTCTGGACAACCTGATCTTCTGAGATGAATGAAATACCCTGTGAATCAATTTTAAATAACATCCCGATTATATTGGAAAAGACTATCTTTACAAAGCCACTGCACACACACATGTAAGGCGCTCTGTTTTTTTTTTACGTATATATTTACAAAGCTTGACTACAATAAATTCGACGTGCTTGAAATATTTTTTTTTTTGAGGTTGTGGTTGCATTCTCCTTTTTCGGACCCTATATCCGTTCCGCTTCATGGTGATTCGCTGCCAAAATAAAGTATCTTGTGGGGTTAAATATTGGCTGTAAATGTGCTCAGATAGTTGAATATATGTACATATATACTCGTACATAGCTTTATTTTTTTATGTCATCAATTTTCATCTGAAGAAATAAGAGTTGTCATGAAAAATTCAATTGTTTTAACTGAATGAATAATTTTTTGTGTTAGTCGTACATATCTCAGTTTAATTATCACAATATTGCTATATTATGGCAGAAATTGCAGTAAATTAAATGAATAATATAAATATTGCAATTAATTGTTTTCAAATTGCATGTCAAAATGAAAGATTTCAAAATTTAATTTCAAGAGCAGTCACAAGTAGCATACAAATTTTCATGAAATTTTCTATAAATTAGAGAATTTCACAATAATTTATAAAAAATCTTCACTGACAATAACTATAACTATAACCCTATGACAGCACTATCCAGAGGAAGACTGCTTGCGCTATTACTATCGCCATTCACGCTGATAGATGTTCTTAAATGATTTTACCATGAAGTTCCGTATTTAAATTTATATTTGCAAAAGCGGAACAAATTTTGACAGGGTAGATATGCATGTTTCATGTATCTACTATAAAGAGGTTACTATAGTTAATTTTAAAAATTATAGAAAAGAAAAAATTTGTTTTTTATTAAATAATACTTACATATGTATGTAAGCAAGCATAGTTATTTAAATTTCTATTAACATACTTCGGTTTCAGATTAGGAAAAAAATGTGTTTTTTTTTGAAAGTTGATTTGGAACCAGCAACAGGCCAAGGTAGAACTTTTTAGGCTTTGTAAAAATGTTCAGAAGGATATGGTTTATTTAGTACATTATAAAGAAAGCAACATATAGAATAAGCAACTGTTTCAAATTGATGGCCAAACAAATTATCACTTATCATAGAATTACGAATACATACATATATATCTATATATATTTGCGTTTTTCTCTGTGATGACTTTTTCATTCGATCCGAATCTCTTATCGCCCAGCTAGTTCCTCAGGTTTGAAAACATGAAATAATCGCAGGGGCTAAACATGGAGATGATGCTGAATGGGGTAGCAGTTCGTAGCCCAATTTATGAATTTTTGGCATGGTTACTACACATGTGTGCACCCGTGCACTGCACTTTTATCGCCAAATGCGGTCGTTTATGCTTCAAATCAATATCAAAACTGTCTAACAGCTCTGAATAATATTCGCCGGTGATCATATTACCCTTTTCAAGGTTATCCAGAATTACATCTCGTGCATCACATAAATCTACTACCATGACCTTGTTGACCAACAGACCCACATTGTCCTTCTTTTGTACACGTTCACCCAAAGGTACCCATTGTCTTGATTTCTATTTAGTTTTCGGTGTAATGATCCATTTTTTGTCTACGGTAATGAAACGACGCGAAATTCGTTTGGATTGCGGTTGAACATTGCCAAACACTTCTTTGAATAGGTTACAAGTTTGGTCGTGTGTGAGCAATCGTGGCTCCATCGCGTGGATAGCTTTTTTAGTTCCAAATATTCATATAAAATGTGATGTACCTGTACAACCTCAGGCACTTTTATTCTCCAATAGTCCAATACCAAATTGTTGATGCAGAGACTCCATATTATTTATCAATTCTTTTCTTGGTTTCCACGATGGTCTTTTAAGTAAAAAATAATGCTTAATCAGCACAGGAAATTCCCTTAAAATTTTACAACAGTCTATTAATTGATAACAAATTACTAGAGCGGTGTTGTATTTAGAGCATTTACGCGGCAAATTCAAAAAGTCACTGCCTTATCAAGCGGCCCTCGTCTTTACATTTATTCCCAATTTTTTTTATATATTTGAGATTCATATTTGTAAATTTGTATGAATTTGTGTTAATATAACAATTATTCATTGTATTTCGCGTAATGTGAATTTTTCTACATATTTTAGCACAAATTAGAAATTATTTGGATATTAACAATTTTAGCACAATTTCAGGTCGAGCAATTTATCCAATTAGCTTTGGACCAACTGAATTTTATATTCTTTGTCAAGCACAAAATACAGTACATTTCATTCATTCCGCATTTGCCTCAACGGATCTCAACAAAAGAAAAAAATTTTGTGCCGAGATCTAGTTAGTGGGTTTGTAATAGGTATCCATTGGCAACACTAAAAATAATTTTATTATTTTGCTTACGTATAGTTTTGTGACTACCCTCGATTTTAAAAATTTGCTGTATAAATAGATTGATTTTGATGTCATATTTTCATCTGGAAAAAGTGGTCCTATGATCGCGATGTGTTTTCGTTACATTACATGAGGAATATTTAGTCAAAAAGTTCAGGAACAGAGTTATAGCAAATATCAAAAAATGCTATGAATACTTAAAAAGACAGTGGGTCAGTAGTACAAGATGTCGCAAGAGGTTCGGGGTACCAATATAATGGTGAGAACAGAAAAATCAATTCTGCTGTGTCTTGTTTTGTGGTAGTAATGTTAATAAAGCTAATAAGACTAGAAGAGCTTCTCCACATTCCACGGAAGTACCTGGTTCAATATTTTGGTCTATCCTTGACCATCATTTGAAGAAACTTAAACAAACTGGATGCGATAAACTCAATATATATTTTTTTTTTGATGCTAACAACACATGATTAGGACAAGAAATCGTACGAAGTTTAAGAATCTACTTTTTTGGCGCAGTATTTGTTTGTAGTTTATGCTCAATTGGAGTGTATTGGATTACTCCCCTGTAATTGGACCAACTCACGTCTCTCTATGGGATTTTTTTTAGCCTATCGTTGCTCGTATTTTAACGATCGTAATTATTACATCAAAATTTATTTGAGTATATGGTCCATCCCTAGGACAGCGCAATGTTAATTTGACCAGACTTTTTGTATGGATTGTGGTTGGTATATATTTCAAACGTGCATGGAACAACGTGAACATTGGCAGGTGAAGCACGTATATACATTTACACCTGTTTTCATATGTTTAAATATAATATTTATATATATATATATATGTATATGTATGTGCTGCAATACTCACATGTATGTGCTAATTATAATTAAATCAATTGATTAGCACTTTTACATATGTCATTGATGATAATGTCATTTAAATTTACTAATTAAATTTTTGTAGGTTCTGTGAAATTAACACTAGAGCAATAATATGCGTAAAGTTTTCGCATTTAAAAATTACAAAATGTGATTGCGAAAATGAATTCCAACGCCGGCAGTGCTTATAGCAAGTATTTACATGCGGCCATTCTGTATTAAACGAAGTGCGATAGTTATCCATTTTGCTTAAATACGACATATGGTTTAATTTCATTCCAAAAATGGCAGAGTTTGAGCTGAAATTGTTCCCTAAAAGTTTTAGGAGTGGCGAAAACTGAGATTATCAAGGAGGTGGTCCTATAAAATAAGTCATAAGTTGGCTAATAGCTAATCGACTGTTGCATCTGATTTAAAAATGTTCATTAATATATTTCTTAGATGAAAGACTCCAAGGTCAATAAGTTAGGAATTTTTGAAACGATCAAGTAAAAGTAAAAAAAATAATATAGCAGATTTTCTATAAATATTTTTCACTCACCTTGTGTTAAACACAACTGATTTATGTAATTACTACTCTTGACAAATAGCCAAGAGTCCGAAGTGGTCTACAATTTTCAAAATAAAATGCTAGCTACATAAAAATTCATAAATAATGGCCATAAATGTACCAATTGTAGGCTTTCTTAATTTTTTCGATGTTCTCGAAATTAAAGGCAATTGGAAGGTGTATTAAAATTAGTATTTACATATATTTATAGGTATTGTAACGATTTTCGTAATTAACCTCGATGATATCCCAAATTCTTCGAGTCTGATCACTGGATTGCTAAATAAAAGTCCCACGATTTGTTCTTTCGTCTTAATAATTGTCGGAATTTATTTAAAGTTTATTTAGTCCGCAATAATTACATTCTATTCACTATACTCAACTTTATGCTTAAAGAGCTGCATTTTTGGAAAAAATTCATTAACGTTTTAAAATGTTTAGCCGAGTTCCTGGTGACATTTTTCACCTTACTCCTCCCAAAGACACCCAGATTTTGAGAAATCAGTCTGAATGCAGGAAGTATAGGTTTGTGCAAGTTCGACAGAATGCAGTGGTTAGCATTGCGTACTGCTATTTAGAAGGCCAGGGTCCGAGCCCAGGTTCAACCAACATCCAAAATTATAGAAAATAAATTTTTCTAATGCGGTCGCCCCTTGGCAGGGAATGTCAAGCCCTCCGAATGTCTTTCTAACATGAAATAATAATTCTTCATTTGGCAGTTCGGAGGCGACTTAGAATAAATTGTAGGTCCCTCCATTTGTTGGACGTAAAACCACAAATTGAAGTAGAAGCTCGACCGGAAATCGCTTCAAAGGTTACAAAGCGCCAAATATATATATATAAACATACTTATATACGGCAAATAGCGAAAACAATCGGAATGAAATATACAATTTTTTGACGAAGCGATATCGAAAACAGTAACAAAACACAAACAGCCCAATAAAAACTCAAAAGCTTTGTTACATCAACGATGTTGTTCTCTCTGAGCGCATTGATGGTATAAGAAGTGAACTCAAGTAAATTAGTAGTTGAAGATTTTCCTTTAACAAAGCCATGTTGGGAATGTTATCTAATAGATGAGATTGTATGAGTCAAATGATCAGTGATAAGTGATTCAAATATCATAGGAATTGCTGAGTTTAGCTACTCCTTGGATGCGTTTGACCTTTTTGCTGTAACCCTATTTATAATATCTGATTCTTCTTATTCTACAATGAGAATAAACTAAAGATATAAAAGAAAATAGCACCAGTATACCTTTTCATTAGTCCTAATCATTCATAAATTTGATTATTGACATTTGCTTCAAGTAGTTTGTTGATGTTTTTACAAAAAGTGATTGGCGTTTTATATCATCGCTTCAGTGATTTTCGACCGAGCTCGTCCTCCAACTTGTGGTGTGGGTGCCTAAGATTTTCCTACAAATGGAGAGACCTACAATGTATTCTAAATTGGATTTTTTATGAGGAGACTCTTACTTCCTGTCTGAATATATTTGGAGTAGACTTGCGTCTCCGAGGTGAGACCTCATTTAGAAAAATCTTTTTCTATAATTCTGAATGAAGGTTTGCCCAAGATCTGAATCCATAACTATCCGGCGGCGTAATAGGTAATTGTATAGTTATATCAATGAAAACATTTTTAAAAGAATTATTCCGACTTCTTCATTATTGAGTTTTCAATACATATTTAAGAAAATAAAATAATTGCGTTAATTGAAACCAAAAGAGATGCACGACATATTGAGTTAAGTCATTACACTTGCCTATTGCAAGTGATTACTTAAACAAACTGTATTTTGGAAGTTCCTCCCAAATTAATGGAAATCCATTTCAGCGAACACATTAGCCCATGAGACCTTTTGCCAAGCCAAAATGACTCATTCGCAATAGATGATTCAAAGTGAATCCATTACGATAACAACAATTGACATTGAAATTCAAAGCAAATTCACAAAGAGAAGTTTATGATTTCTTTGCTGTGTGTTGGGCATTGTAAGGGTTAAGTCTACCTCGAAATACTTTCAAGAAATAAAACTATAGATTCAAATATCTAGTATCAAAACTGGGAAACTTTTTTCGATAACGGGTCATAAATTAACGGAGCACAATTCCCACGATTCGATGGAAGTTTTCAACTTACCGAGAGACGTTAATGAGTCAAATAGTTAATAATTTATTGAGTATATTGTTAAATAAATACATTTGTTTTGAAAAATTATTTAAAAAAATAAGTCATACATTTTATATCCTTCGCCTCGATTTCTTCAAGATTTAACACCAACAATACTCATTACGATGTACGATGAACACGGAGCGTAAAACGAGCGTATCTGAAGATGTTGATATTGACACTGTAAAATTATAAAAACCGAATTTTGCAATTTTTTTTCAACGACGAAACCAGTGTTGCCCAACTGACCGAGGATCGCATCTGATGGATAAACGTAAAAACTAATCGACTCATGATCGAAAACCAGGTACAGCCCGGACTGTCCTGAGATACTATAAAATAAACTGCGATTAAGAAAGTGATCGTACTCGAAGGATTTGGAAAATCATCGAGGGTAGCTGCGAAAAACCTTACAATATGTTACAAAAAAGCGAGTCAGAAGAATTAAATCTGGCGGGATTAAAACAAAAATCGTTACACAACCATTATCGAGCATTTCAAGGTTTGTTTTACATAAACCCAAATAAAGGGGTCTAAAGTGTCTAGATGATCTTAAATGGATATTAAAGTTAAGCTCGCTAAGTAGGAATGGGCTATTATCAACTTAGTTAAAAGGCAGATCAATAAGTCTTAATGCGAATAATAAGAATTGTTTTTGTATAGATTCCAATTTATCACTATACAATTGATAATGTGGATTCTATAAAACGCAAGCATATTGCAAAATGGGACTAACGAATGAAGTGTAAATTATATTAACAACATATGGGTCCTTGTGCTCCTTAGTCCATCGTTTAATGAAAGCTAGAACTCCCT
The DNA here is from genome assembly GCA_030068015.2 of Neoceratitis asiatica. Taxonomy (NCBI): domain Eukaryota; kingdom Metazoa; phylum Arthropoda; class Insecta; order Diptera; family Tephritidae; genus Neoceratitis; species Neoceratitis asiatica. The sequence continues at coordinate 36,444,829 of CM061526.1, read as the reverse complement.
TAGCCTTATTAGCACAAGAATTTATATGATTTTTAAAATAGAGCTTAGGGTCCATTGGGACACCTAAGTCAATAAGGTCAGTAATTTGTTCAACATTGTGATTTTAAATCATATAGGCCAAGGATTGCCAAAATTTTCCAGAGAAGCGCATATATTTGCACTTTCTTAAGTTTAACTACAAGTATATACAGATCTCATCACACCACCTTGCCAAATTATTTAGGTCCAGTTGCAAGAGTTCTCTGTTTTCTATAAAGAGCTTGACATCATCTGCGTACATAAGTGCTTTATAATGAAGTACCACATTTGGTAGACCATTAATGAATAAGATGAATAGTTTGCTATAAAGTTGATATATTCGTGAAAGATATAAATACTTTTACAAGGCCGAAAATATCCCTTCGTTCTTGTTAAAATTAATAATGCCGTATAAGCTTTCTGGGCTCACACTAAATATAATCATACAATAACCTCCTCTACTTTTCGGAAGCAATGGAAAATTGCCAACGTCATCCTGGTGGCTAAAGGCAGCTCTCCAATGTACTTAAGCCCATCAGTATCTTACCAACATTAGCAAGAGTTTTAAAAAAATGTATTTCCGCTCAAATCGTGCCACAATTGCGTCTCCATAATGTATTGAGTGAATTTCAGTCTGAGTATAAATCCAATCACAATTATTCCACAGTCGTGTTGAAAATCATGGATATCATCCGTCCTGCTTTCAAAAATAACTTACTTACCATCTTAGTACTTTTAAATTTTTTTAAAGCCTTCGACACCGCAAACCATGATATTCTTCTATTAAGAGTAAAACTGAAGACTTATTTTGGTTTCAACACAATAGCAATTAAACCTTTGAGAAGCTAGTTATTGCAGGTTCAGTGTGAGTATACAAGTATAATTTCATTTCGCAGAAAAATCATCTCTTCAATATTCTAAGAGTCCATTTTGCGCCCAATACTTTCCAGTCTATTTATTAATGAGATTCTTTAATGCTGCAAAAATTCGTTTATTCATTTTTATGTTAATAGCACTCAGATATGCATACCTCTCATGAAGATTTAATATCTAGATTAAACAAGGATCTAATAAGAATTGAAGAATGAGGTTACATAAACGGTCACCTGTTCTATCTAAATGCTAAAAAAATGTGCTTATGATTAAAGCAATTCTCTTGATATTATTAGTCAGTAGTCTATCACCATTTGTTTCAATCGGGGTGAAGTTATAATTTACTTATAAATATGTTGAGAATAATCTTGGGTTTAAAGTGAATTTTTGTGTAACTTTCGAGGATTGCGTACATCACTACATAATAAAAATATGTATATTTGACATTAAGAAATCTTTGGTATAAATGTGATTGTCTACCGATTAGCAAAAAACTTAATCCAGTTCAGTCCCTTATTGTTCCTTAAATTACCTATTTTGGCATCTCAAGCTTCGTACGTTTTGCTGCTGCAGAAAGAGCTATTACGATAAAGATTTGACGAAGAAAATGTCTGGAAAATGTTTTTCGAGCAAAATAGTTGCTCATTCCCTTTCGTGTATTTGCTGTCTTCTAGCTTTATTTATTGCCATTTTCTTTCTATCAGATTTTTATAATCTATGTAATTTATGTAATCTAGCTGGTTCCATCGATATATTTTCATAGAAGCTTCTAAAGTTTTACCGTTTCACTTCTATTATTTCTTTATTGTAGCTGGTCAGCTTGGATTTTTACTCCCCGAACTACCGCTTCTTTCCGAGCTACTGAAGCTTCTCCTGACTTCTTTCCTTAGTGCAGAAAGCATTGAGTTCCACCTTGGAGTACAGGTTCTGTTCTTTGGCTTTGAAAGTCTGCAGCTAGAATTAAATGATACGATTATGCTATTATTTAGATTCTCTATTTGTTCCAATTCTGGTAGGTTCCTCACTTTATTAATTAGTTCTTAACTTTTTAAATTTAGATCTAATAACGTCAGTTATCAGTTTTCCTAAGATTTCTAATGGCTTCAATACATTAGTTTAATTTAAAATCTATGCATTTTTATATGAGTGTGCACACGTTTTGTCGTCATCGAAACTTAAATATAACAAATGTTGTATAATAATACATAAATCAAAATTATAAATTTTAGAAATAGAATGCAAAAGTTAATTGCAAATTAGGCATTTGCCATCGGAATTTCGTACTGTATATATTTGTATACACACATACATATATTTTATTCATCCCTAACCATGTTTTTGTCTGCCATAAGCAAAGAGTTGTACAACACAACAAAAACGTTTTCATTTGTAAGCGCATTCTCCCAGGAACAAAGTAAACTGCGTTCACATCGCCCGCATATATTATTTTGCGTTAACCAGAATTATTATTTTGGTTCTTCCAATAGTTTGTCCAATTTTTCGGAAACTTTCACCATCTTTCCACAGTTTAATAATTATCTTCTTCTGAAACACTAATTTCTTTCCCTTTAGTTTTCATTTTTTTTTTTCAAACTAATATTAAAACACGTCACGAACTCTTCAAATGATTAATTAGAATAAAAGACAATAGAAAATAAGCAAAAAGAAGAAACATCTTCATGGAAAGTAACGGTATTCTCAAATCAACCAAACTGAACGCAGACTTTGTGATGCCTATGTTTACTTGTTGCTGCACTTAGATACCGTTATCTCGAAAACGAAAAAAAAGTATAGGTTTTTGTTTTTGCATTTTAAGTTTTTAAGTTTAAATAATAATAATAATAAATAAATTCATGTAAAATTTTTTAACTGAATTAACTATTTCCATTGTTTTTGTACTTTACTTTAAAAAATGTGTTGGGTGAACGCAGTAACTATGGGATTTACTAATAAACAATTGTGTTAAGCATTTGGAAATTTTAGAAATCCGATAAAATAAAAGCAAAAATAACATACCAACCATTTCTGATTTAATTGTTCCCGTTTTCAAAGAAGTTATTCCATCGACTTTGCGTGCAATAAACGGAACTTACTTGTTGTATGATAAAATATTCAATTCAAAAACAAACAAATAGACCTTTCACTTATAATATAAATTAATAATACAGACCGCAAAAACAATTAAAACTTACCTGCTATTGGTTAAATTTTCTGTACGGAAAATTAAAACAATTGTTTTCGTTTTAATTGTTTAAATTTAACGTAGCAATCATTTCTTTTTTTGTTTTTAGAGTTTTTTTTATTAAAAAATTTAGTGAGAATCTTCATTCCATTTTAATTTGCTTTAATAAGAGGCCAAAGAAATTTTATTATTGCTAAATGTCAGAAATAAAAAGACATTTGGAAAAAGTAAAATTAATATGTATGTCATACATTTGTGGAAATCATAACAGTAACTAATGATAAGACTTAACTATGTTTATACACATATACAGCGATAAGCTTATAAGGCATTCTTGTCTAACCTTTGCTTTCAATCATACGTTATATTATCTCTCATATATCCTTTTCCTTTACTCGCTGATATTAGTTGAACCAATGTTTGCTATAATAATGCTATTTTTTAATACTATGTTAATATTTTTATGAATTTTAATGCATGAATTTGTTCTAATCTTGAATCTCATTGCAATATTTTAATATGTAATTTTGTATTTCTTATTTGTAATATATGTACAATAATATTGTTTGTGTCATGAAACTTGAAGCCATACATAAACTTTCAACGGTTTGGAAAATATTTCAATAACCGATCTCTTAGGTTTTGTAACTGCAAATAAAGCCATAATGACATTATCATTTTTATATTTATAGCAAAAAATTAATCAATTAATTATATATTATCATAAATAACATTAAGTGTTGTTCCAGTTGTTTATGTTTCTTGTCATATGCCATGCATATTTTTAGAATGCAAGTTATAATGCTATATTGCTTGAGAATATATTATACATTCGCAAATTTCATAACTAAAAGAATTGATAAAAAAAAATAACTTAATATTGAACTCATGTGTTACCTTAAGTATATAAACTTTCACTTTTCTTTGGAAACCAGATTTATATGAATGTATTTAGATATCAATTAGTCCACATCAACATCAATTTAGTTTAAAAATAATTTTTTTCAATAATGCAATTAAACATCATTTTTCCACATACATATACGTCTACGAATTAAGGTAATACAAGCTTTGCCATTGTGTAATGATTTAATTATTCACTCTGTGTGCATTTAAAAACATGCACTTATATTTTCAAGCTTCTAAATCGATATAGACTGCCTCCCTTTGAGCTTATTGGACTGTCAATAGAGAAATATTACAAATATTATTGTTTCTGTTTTATTTTATTTAATTATTATTTTTTTAATTTCTAATTATGTACTCAACTTGACGAGTTCATATTAGTTTGAATTGAATTAATTCGCGCGTACGTGCTGTCGCATATTCGTATTTATCTAGTGAGAATGAATTTATGTGGACGTATGTATGGTTGTAAATTTACATTAAGTATATTTTGGAACTGGTCATTTCAACTTTCTCACGCATTTCAATGCAAAGAGTTTTTCAGCGCCGGTGTAAGTAAACACATAATTAACTGAAATATTACTGTTAAAATTTAGATCATCAATTAACAAATATAGAACAGGAGTAAAAAGTTCCATTACAAATGACATTACAAATTAAATTAATGTTAACTTAAATGTATTTAAATGCTAAATTTTTGATCTATCCTAGGCAATTTCTATATCATCATATATTTTGCCATTCTAAAAGTATAATAACATAATCATTAGGAAAGTAGTTTGATTAAATATTTGCAACATCGTTTAGATGTACTCATACAGTATACATATACATGCACATACAGTTAAATATGTGAATTATGAAAATTGGCATATGTATTTAAGATGTAAATATATTTGCGAAATAAATTATTTAATTGCTTTTAACTCCTGAATTTAATGTATCTCATCCCTCCTATT